>OY992792.1:21157118-22407118 GCA_963921375.1 Tiliacea citrago | reverse complement strand
GGCCACCACTGCTCTTGTTCGGCATAAAATCCATTACATAAACAGGTCGCTAGCCCGCGTGGAGACGCGTCTTTTTACACCTCCCACCTAAACGAATCCAAACACTACATATCTGCTTTTCTTTTTTCAAGAGTGTACTATTGTGGTGGATATCCTGGCTGCAGCATTAGCTCATCGTGTTGCCACCATTGCATTGTATGTAGAATCAAATACTGATCAAAACGAATCCAAACACAACATAATTATGTGCTATTTTTTTTCATGACTGTACTAGTGTGCTGGGCATCCTGGCTGCAGCATCAGACCAAGAATTCCATAATCTTGCATAGTTATATAGCATACATAGGTGTTTCAAATTTTAGGTCACACATATGTTTGAAAGTAAAGTAAATACCCATTATGCGTCTAAGATCCCTACCGCAGCTAACAAAAGAGTGGATAACCTTGAAAGGGCTAAACCGATTTTGATAAAACATATCTAAGAACCACCGCTAGAAAACCTGCTTTCAAATAAAAAAAAACACATCCAAATCGTTTCATCCGTTTAAGAGCTACGGTGCCACAGCTAGACACACACACGTAGCAGTCAAACTTATAACACCCCTCTTATTCCGTCGAGGGTTAAAAAATAAACAAATGAAAATTTGGGCGCGTGAAAAATTATTGTTGTTTGTCATTAATTCTGAAATTTATAATTGATTTGGTAAGTATGAATTTCCGTGCAGTATTTGAGAAAAGTACTATACAAGCTTTTTCCGTAACCAGGCATTGATGGACTCGCGTATGCGTGCCTCGGCTTCGTCTCGGCCCACATTTTCACATTCCTCGATCAGTGCCTCTTTTGCAGGCCCCAGCAGTAATGTACTATTTCCTTTTATTTCCTCTGATCAGTAATACTTTTTTTTTTTAATTAATTAAAGTACACACAACCAAAAAGCGCTCCACGCTTTTTAAATTAATTAGTTAATAAATTATTGGTTATAACATAAATGACAAGATGCATAGTAATTTATACAAGTCAGTTTAAATATTTTATAATTTTTGGTGCGTGTTATAAGCGTGTTTTTTAGTTTAATTAACTGTTTTTTTTGTTTTTCAGTCTAGCAGAATAAAAAAAAAATCTTAAAAAACACATTTACGGTTCGCAAAAACAATTTATAAAGTAAAAATGTATGATAAGTGTATATTCTTCATTTAGTTAATAATTCTAAAGTCAACGAAGTTATGACTTAACCGGTTTACTAGTACCTAGCCACTTCCTGGCTCCATCATCAGACCCTCGACACTAAGTGCAATATATTGAACTCATCAGAATGAATCATATGACCCGAAACTAGAAGTCACTGAAGATTTTCACTATCCACCTGCCGGCTCCACAATCAGATCAGATCCAAGATACCAAATTATAGTATTGTAATTAGTCCTTGATAGTGCTCAAGTTAATCGGACGTCTTGAAGTTGGTGAAATTAATTACGTAAAATTAAATTACGTTAAAAGATTTCGTTGCATACATAGATAGATACTGATACACGTCAAGCTAATGAAGGCGTGTTAAAAAAACTGGCCAAGAACAGGTCGGACCACGCACAATGAAGGGTACCGTAGTTGGGATGAATTTATCCCAAGAATAAACATAAACATTCAAATGTAAGTTGGTCGACTATTAATCGTTAACTTGTAAAGCCTACTTAGCTGTGGTGTGGTGTGTGAGTTTTCCTTTTAACTTCGTTGTAATTATATACTACAGCCGTGATTTTTTTTCAGATATCCAAAAACAACCATTTAGGTGTGGGTCACTTACTTGACTATAACAAAAATTAGCCATTTGAAATTTGAAATTTCGCAAACAGATCCCTGACTCGAAAAATGATTTTCACAGACCCACAATATATTTGAATGCTCTATCTAAAAATAACCCACGGCATGGGATAAACAAGAAAAAACCCCAACTTCACGTGCAAGAGAGGTACTCAGGTACCCAATTTTTTTTTCCTAATTTTTCGTCTTGATGATTATGATGCTAAATTAAAGCTTTCTAGTACTAAGAGGCTCTGAGTTAAGCCGTGGACGGACAAACAGACAGACGGACATTGTGAAACTATAAGGGTTCCTTTTTGACTATGGTACCCTAAAAAGCGTAAAATGCAGGTATGTAAGGATTGTGAATTAGATATTTAGGTAAATTCTATTTGTTTGGGTATCATGTAATTGACTTTCAGAGCTCTACCCAAATACCGAATTAGTATTCCGTGCATATACAAATTTTATCACAGGTTTGACCTTGGTTCAGTAAAATCCTTGTCAATTCTATCCCCTTTTTTCCTAGCTGTACCAAATATCGAAGAAAACCGAACACACCATATTCTTATAGCAAAATGTAGGCATTCGAAATAACAATTTATCACAATTTTTTTACTAAAAAGTAATACTGGAATGCCTTATTTTAAATCCGTCCGTTCACACGAGAAAAAGATACGCTGGAAGTATAATATACGAGCAGCTAAATCCATCTGGGCAAACTGGCTAATCTTGGGCAAAGTTTTTATGCTGTCTGCCCATTTGTTTGCCTTGCTAGTTGCAGCTATTTGCGAGAAACTCTTTGGGATTTTGTTGATACTGAATATTTTTTATAAGTGGAGGTTTTAACTTCTTATCTGCAAATTTAAGTATAGGTACTTAATAAATCAATCAATCTGCCTAACCTTTTCCCAACTATGTTGGGAACGGCTTCCAGTCTAACCAGATGCAGCTCCATAGGAGTATTTACATGGAGCGACTGCCTATTTGACCTCCACAACCCAGAAACTGGCTAGTATGATACCCCTGGCAAGACTGGTTGTCAGAGTTTTGACGATCCCTAACGACTGTTAGAGATCCACGAATGATAGCCGGGACCAACAGCTTAACGTGCTTTCCGAGACACGGAGGAGTCTTAGTATGTAAAGATGGTCACCCATCCAAGGACTAACCCCGGCAAGCGTAGCTTAAACTGTTTGATTGACCCATACGGCTGTTATTACTTAGCTATGAGGTACTTAATATTAATTATTAAAGGCTCCCGCGGACAGGCGCGACGTGAACTTCATGGAAAGTGTCGCGCCCGCGATATCGCGCCAATCTGCACGAGCCATAGTTCACATCTACACATAGGCTTGTAGATATGAATTAATAATTGAGATTATGAGATTCGTTCTTATTTTTTTTCACTGACGACGGTTACTAAGCGGTTGGAGCCTAAAATACGAATAGATTTTTGGAACAAAGTTCTTCATCGCACGTTGTATTCTGTACACTTGGCGAATGAGAGCTAGTCAGAAAAAGTGTAACATTTTGACCGTCACGACACTTTTGTTACGTAAAAAAGTATCAACATTCACCAAACGTGCAAGAACGAAGGGAGCTTCATTTTTGAACTAATAATAATACCAGTCTTTTATTTATGTATCTCATCTTCTCATACAGAGAAGGCATAAACTTTGATCACCACGCCTCTTTGCATTTTAGCGATTTCAGATTCAAGGCTCCCCGCAGACAGACGCGACGTGACAGCGCGACGTAACTAGTAGAACAATTTCTATGAAAACTTAATGGAAATTGTTCTAGCCGGTCGCCGGTCTGTGGGAGCCTTTATATTTTCTTGAATCAAATCAAATCAAAAGTCATTTATTCAAACTAGGCTGAGAATCAGCACTTTTCAAACGTCAAAATTACATAAGACAGTGCCCCAAAAACGCCCTCCCTTCACCACTTCCTAGTGCTTTAGCTGGGAAGAAGAAGTGGCGCAACAAACTCCCCAGCAGCACAGCCGTCTGTTCAGATATAAAACTTGAATTGAATCTATACAATAAAATGTAAAATAATTTGGATTACGCAACACAGAACATTAAAGATATTTATATTATTTGCCTTATGGCACACGCCACTATACAAAAAAAAAATCGTCAAAAAACTATACTCAAGCAGAAATAACGTAAACAGAACGTACTTAAATATAAAGCCTCCAGGCATAATGGGCGTGCCCGCTTACATAAAGCTATAGCTGTAACTCGAAGACACAAATGATAAACTAGCACCATCGAAGTAAAATAAAAAACAGTTAATCATTAATAACAATAACAAAACCATGGTCAGCAAGACGACCAGTCACCACAAGCAGCACCCGTTCACGAGCATAACGCAAAGATCAGCCATCACCCCCCTCGCCATATTTGAGGGAAGGAGGCAACCCGACCCCCGAAGGGTTGAAGGTTTGTTTCCTTACAATATTTCCTCCGCTGTATGTTATGTGGTCTAGAACTGTGAAACTTGTTGAGATAATAAGGAAAATACTTATTAATACAATCAAATTGAAGACATCAAAAGTAGTTAATAAATCAATTAATTCCTTATTGGCATCAAAAATGTGTAGGTACAAACAAAGTGAAGCCCTGACTCCTGCGCTAGGAATAAACACCCGTGTTACAGGAGCCAGTGTCTTCTCCCAAACATTAGGTTCCGGATTTTAAGCAATGGACATCGTTTGGATTTACTTTACGACAAACAAAATTATTAATTAAAACAGCAAAATAGTAGTTTCATACATTATTAAAATAATTAACTGATTAAGTAGTTATTAAATTATGTGTTCATAACAAAACAAGTGAGTAATAAATTCTAGCCCTAGAGAAATTCATCATCATCATCATCATTTCAGCCGAAAGACGTCCACTGCTGGACATAGGCCTCCCCCAAGCACCGCCACTTCGACCGGTTCTGTGCTTCCCACATCCAGCGGTTACCTGCAGTCTTCACAAGGTCATCGGTCCACCTAGTAGGAGGCCTTCCAACGATACGTCTTCCGGTACGCGGTCGCCACTCCAGAACCTTTCGGCTCCATCGGCCATCAGTTCTGCGAGCAATGTACCCTGCCCACTGCCACTTAAGCTTGGCAATTCTTCGGGCTATGTCGGTTACCTTTGTTCGCCTGCGGATCTCTCCATTTCTGATTCGATCACGTAGGGAAACTCCAAGAATAGCCCTCTCCATTGCCCTTTTGCTCCATTGCTAGAGAAATTATGGATATCAAAATGAGGCACAGAATTCACGAAGGATGAGTAAAGTTTGTTAGTCAACGAGTAAAGTTATTATTTGGACTATCTTTTGATAAACAATGTTCATTTTATGAAGTCTTATATTTTTCTTCCGTTCACGTTGTTATGAATGAACTGGGGTAGTGATCCAGAATATCTAAGATGATTTCAATAAAATTTACGAGATTTTTCGGTAAACAAGACGTAGCAGTAAAATGTGGTTCTATACAAATTTGGTATAAAAATTTACACTATAACATTATAGTAACTTTCTCATAAAAGTCGATTCTCCAGCTGCCAATGTAAGTTAGTAATCGCAAAAAAAAATTGAATGTTAGTTGTAGTAAAAAAAAAATTGTAGTTTAAACTACAAATTAACGTTTTCCGAACTTTTTCTTTTGCTTGTGCTGTTAGGCCTTGCATCTTGACAATTTTCTACTACTTCTAAGTTAACGGGAAGTACCCCATAGGTTTTAATTTATTTGCGAGTATCAAATATGTCTTATAAATGGCCGATTCTTTTATTGCGTTGACTTGGAAGCTTGATTTTTTTCAGAACTCCAAGGGACCATTAGACATAGTTATTTGATATTAATTTCAAGGTACGGAATCATAAAAATAGCTTTTGTATTTCACCTTCTATAACAATCATCTCATTTGATGTACCGACTTGATAAAGACATAGGTGCTTATCAAGTCAGCGCATCAAAAAGGAGACAGTGAAAATCTAGTATCAGACAGAAAAAAGGAAAAATGTACAGAGAGATCAACATAAAAACCAGACACACTGATGCACAGACTTTCAAACCCGTTAGTGATTCATATACGGAGTCGTTGCTTGCAAAGCCATAGTCTTATTTTTTCTTTAAATTTCTTAGATTTAGATTGAATTTTAATCATGTTTATTTAAATAAAGTTTGATCCAAAATACACGAGAAACTACTGCCGATTAATTTACTTACAGTTTGGCAGATGTTTGACCTACTTATTCAGAGTAAAACTCTGTAACATTATTTATTTAATTGACGGCGAAGGAATTGGCACCGTCTTTTTTTGTTACACCGAAAAGGTCGGATACGAGTGACACTGGCTGGTGACAGTCATTCTAGCAGAGCGTCACATCGATGGTTACGTGGCGGCTGTCTTCTGATGACAGAAGAAGATGTCAGAGAAGCTGCTGTCGTACCACGTCCACGACGATCTGGTATATTCCGGCACAATCCTGATGATATTCAAGGTCCTGAATCACCAAAATTATGATCACTTCTGGTAAAGGCTATCCTGCGCTGTTAAATTTATTCATGTACAAACTTAACACTAAGAAGAGAAAAATATATTAATAATATTATAATATTTAAAAACATCACAGTCATGGGGACTGCCGGCAGAAGTGAAAACTTATCGCTCAACGCGCATAAAGAAGTTTTCACTTCAATAAAAATAATAAACAAACATACATATAACATAATTCCCGAAGGGTTAGACAGAGGTGTACCCATAGTACTACCCACGTTTCGCCAGTTATGTTTAAGTCCCATGTAATAGGGGGCGAGCCTATTGCCATCAATCGGGCACAAATCCAGAGTCCACGCTGCTACTGACAGATTCCTGGTGGAAAAACCCAATAACACTTTGCCCGACCTGGGAATCAAACCCAGGACCTCGTGCTCGGCAGTAGCGCCTGCGACCACTAGACCAACGACGCAGTCATAAAATAATGATTATCTAAAACACAATTAAACAATTCACAGTATACACAAATTAAACTTTTCATGTGGTCAATTTAACTTCACTTACTGCTACTACAGCATGTTGGCGTGGGCATATCGGTGCCGCGAACGTTTTTCCCCTACCAAAAATCGCATAACGAGCCTAAAGAAAATTTCACTTCAAAAATCTTCGTCTTTCTTTTGACACATCTTTTCAAGCAGAATTCCTGTCTCTCCACTATTCCAAAGCTTGCTCAAGGATGCATATCCGGTAGGCTCTAATAATCCTTTCATATCCCAAGGGCAAGTCTTCCCTACCATTATCGCGCTCCCCGGTCTACTCTTTGATATGCAATGGTCTCTGTAGTCCCATAAAAACATGACGCTCCAGGGGCTGGTGTGAATCTTTGGGTTAGTTCGAGTGATCGGGTCTAGTTTAACAACAATGGGATCGGTGCATTTCATTCATTTATTCATTCAAAGACCTAAACCTTAAACAGCACGCAAATTCAAATGTATCCCCACCCTGAATCAGGTCCATTTTGGACTAGTACACTATCAAACACAATCTGAATGCTACTAAGGACGCATTCGCAAATCTGACAAAAATTTGCAGTTTTTCAGAACATTTTGCGGAAAAATTAAACTAAACCAAATGTAACTAATCATTGCCACAGATAGACTACTCCTTTATCTCCAATAATTAGCAATTTTTTATTCGAAAATATTGGTTTATAATATTGTTATAAATAATTTCCGTTGCCTCTTCACACAGAATTGACGATGACGTGTTGAGTTTAGGAACATTTTTCTTCAAGTTAGTAACATAAATTTAGTTTAAAAAAATATTTTATGTAAGCAGATCAAAAATGTAGCAAAAATAACGATCAAAATATTACAAATAGTCTCAGGAAATAATGTTGAAAAAACCCTTTTTTAAAAAAAAAAAATGCTGGTAATGTTTTTTTTCCTATTATGTACTTAACAAACCATATCAAGAAATTTAAAAATCACACACTGGGCTTCAGTTATCCGTGTGATAAAATCAAAATTTTATTTTATGATTAAATACAATATCTTCATTAAGTCAACGGCGAAATAAGCTATATTTTAGAGAGCGCAAAAGTGATGAAACTATTAACAGGTTCTGTGACTGACACGAATGGTTTATCAACACGAAAACTGTACTTTTATAGTTTTAGTATTTGTTGCTATAGCGGCAACAGAAATACATCATCTGTGAAAATTTCAACTCTCCAGCTATCACGGATCATGAGATACAGCCTGGTGACAGACGGATAGATAGACAGACAGACGGACAGACAGACAGACAGACGGCGGAGCGTTAGTAATAGGGTTCCCGTTTTACCCTTTGGGTGCGGAACCCTAAAAATATCTGACGATTGAAATTCGACCCTAAGTACGTTATGAAATTACCCCGCTAATACAACTACTTCACTACAGACTACAGATAATTACCATACAACCAGTTTATCCGATATCAGACGAGCTTAGCAAGTCCCCTCATAAATATGGATACCCATCTCCATATTTATAGTGATTGTTCTACTGTAAAGTTTTGGTATGTTTTAGTAATTGGTAACACTTCAATTACAACGCATACTAATGGGTTCTCGGTAAATATTACGCTACGTTGGTAGCTTCGTAACATCAAAGAACTTGGTTTGAACATTATTATATTTTGAATATTTGCTTTCATGCTGTAAAAAAATGTGAGCTCGGGTTTTCCAGTAAGGTTTTCAGTCTCACCGGATCATTTGTAGCTTTATAAGGTGTAATTTAAACCACTATCAACCTCTTAAAGGGGTCATTGTACTCATCATTATGAACAACATGTACTATGGGACCAAAACTGAAATCGCGAGAAAAAATCGATGCATTGATGTCGTCAGCTGATTTTTTTATGCGATTTCTGGTTTGGTTAATAATATTACCTATAAGTCTGGTCACCCGGTAGGCTATATTTACTTTATCACCCTATTTATTATGGGGGATAAGCAATATTGTATTAT
Organism: Tiliacea citrago; assembly: GCA_963921375.1. Taxonomy (NCBI): domain Eukaryota; kingdom Metazoa; phylum Arthropoda; class Insecta; order Lepidoptera; family Noctuidae; genus Tiliacea; species Tiliacea citrago. The sequence continues at coordinate 22,398,306 of OY992792.1, read as the reverse complement.
TTTTGTATCCTCTTTGGTTTACAGTAAATTGTAAAAAGAGCCAAACGGTTAGAATATTGCAGATAGGTACAGATTTAATCTTTTAAATGATTATCATTACGCTATATCTTTATGGGACTAAGCAGTCAATCATCATGACATATACACGGTGGATTTTTAAGATGGGGAAGTAAATCTTAACTGTAGCTACATAATAACGCGAAATCGGTCTTAGGAGACTGTCCTTAAAATTTTGAGATATTTTATTTAATCTGCATAATGAGATATTTTCACAAAAAAAAAAATCCAATAGATCCTGATTCTTATGAGAGAGTTAGACCAACTGTGGTTGAATACAGCGGATCTAGTACACTTGCGTGAATGATATTTCCACTAAAGACACTTGCGCGAACTTACTTGCACAAAAATATGGTTGTCGTGATTTTGTGATGATTTTTGTGTGGTTTTCATGTTTTCGAGGTCTCTGATAACAAAACTGGGGTCAAAATCAAAATTCAAGATGGCACCAACGAAAATTTGCAAATTTTGCTGACGATATAATGGGTGTCAAAATCCAAACGCAAGATGGCGCCAACGAAAAGAAAACCGAAACCCTCATAGGATCACTTCGTTGTCTGTCCGTCCGTCCGTCTGTCTGTCTGTCAATACCATTTTTCTCAGGAACGCGGGGAGGTATCAAGTTGAAATCAATATCAAATATGAAGAACTACTAAAAATCATCCTTCAAGTCAACGCAATAAAAAAATACGGCCATTCATGCGACATATTTTGATGGGATAAATTCATCCAACCTACGGTCATTGTGCATGGTCCGACACGCACTTGGCCGGTTTTTTATAATGAATAGACTGGCCGCTACAAAACTCAGAAATAGCAAAAAGCGTTTCCCATCAAAATCGTTTATTTGCATAAATGTGTACAAATGGGTACAAAAGGTGTATTAAATTCAGTGCAAAGTCATATTCCACCGTATACTGATGTCATGCAAATATTTAATGGACGTTAGTCAGTTAAAGGCTCTTTCAGACTCACTCGATATTGCGGGCGTGACAGACTCACTCGGTATTGCAGGCGTGACAGGCTCCGACAAAGAAATTGTGCTACTAGTGTCGCGTATGTATTTTGGCTGTTGAGATCAAAACTACAAACGTAGCATATAGGGAATTCTTATAAAAATAACATAACAGCCTGTATTCCCCGAAGGGGTGGGCAGAGGTGTACTTAGTACGGCACATTTTGTCAGTTATGTTTAGGTCCCATGAATAGGGGGCGAGCCTATTGCCACTAACCGGGCACCAACCCAGACTTCGGACTGTTACTGGGAAATTTCAGATGGAAAACCCAATAACACTGCCTGACCGACCTCTGACCGGAATCGAACCTAGGACCTCATACTCAGCAGTAGCACTTCCGACCACTAAAACAACTGTATTATATAAAACTGTGGCTGCTATTTTATTTTAGTATATCTGACGACTTCCACGCGTATGAAGTCGCGGGCAGAAGCTAGTCTTTTCTAAAACCTATCCTATCCTATCTTGCTATAAGCTAAACGAACAATACTTAACGGAACAATTTGTTCAATAATAACACTAAAAAGTTTAAAATAAAACAAATTATTAATAAAAACAAAAACCCGACTGCAAAACATGAACTGAAAGGATGGAAACAAGATGAACAGTAAACCAGTATCCTTTAAGTACCAAAAATAAATAAATGCAGTCGGAGGCAACTAGGATGTTACGAACGCCTTAAAATTTGCATTTTTGTTATTTTTGGTACCTACAGGAGACTGGTTTACTGTTCATCTTGTTTCCATCCTTTCAGTTCATGTTTTGCAGTCGGGTTTTTTGTTTTTTTAATAATTTGTTTTATTTATAGAACGGTGAAATTTTTAAATATACTACACATATAAGAAAACCAACCAGACCCAGATGAATTAAATGAACTCCATTATTTTTTCATACTTACGTAGACGATTGCTATGTCAGTATCTTACCGAGTTTCTCCAAATACATTTCGCCAGCTATGTAAGTTAACTCGTTCATTATCAGCTTCACATCTCATGGCAAATCTCTGGCCCCGTTGCTGATCTTAGCGGGCCCCATTACTCTACTTGAAATATTTTAATATAAGGCGTAGAAGATTTCAAGTTAGTAGAATGTCTATACAACGAACGCATCCCTTTTAAAACTCAAGCATTGCTACAAAATGTTTTCTGCATGAAATTCCACTGCATGTTTCCATTACATTCCGACAATTTAGCTCCACCCCAATTTATAGTTATTTGCATAGAAACGAGTAATAAAACACCAAATCGCTCACTCCGGCCATCATCACGGTAATTTATAAGATCCATTCGCGGATAATGGGAACGAGAAATGCGAGAAAAACGTTACCGTCTGGTCCAATGACCGTTTTATTTGTCATGTTGGTACATAAGACTTAACAAGCTATACATTCCAGTATTAGGTGACCTCTTGTGGTATAAACAGCCTTTACAATGCGAGGTCAGATCATACTAGAAACTTTAGCTTGGTATGTGGTCGTGTGTACAATATCCTGATTATGCATGCCCGTCTCATTGTACCGGGAGTGGGTCGTTTGCCCAATTTTGGGTGATACGCATAAATTTGGCGAGTTTTGTGCCAGAAGTAGCTATTTGTATAAAGGAAAGAATGTGCTCGAATTGCTAGAATATGGCTGCATTTGAATATTTCACTAATTCTGGCTGTTTCCCGTGACTTGTGATCTACGACTGCAACTGAAGTATAACAAGTACAGTCAGTGCACTGCATATTCCGACCCCTTTTCCCTTCTTTTGCTTTATAAAGGGGATCAGTTAATGCAGAGCACTGACCGTACTACTAGTACTACAGAGTACTACAAGCATAGTATTTTTTAAAATCAGTCAGGGGACTAGAGAGTAAAAAAAACTAAAAGCCAAAAGACTAAAGACGAAACAAAAAGACTAAAAGCGATCTTGCTTGCTTGTATTGCTTTATGTAAGTACGTATTTATTGTTTAAGTAAATGGTACACCACTGACTACCTGCAGTATAGTATCTCCTTCTCCCTTTAATCCACCCAAAGGTTGTCTGTAAAAGATCGCTGTTCGCGATAAGACCGCCCATTGTGTCACCCTATGTAAAATTTCAACATTTATATCTGTAATTTTTATGGTGTACATAATAAAGAGTAGGTATTCTACTCTATTCTATTCAGGGGTAAAACAATACATTACAATTGATCGTCACTATTGACGACATGTTGACTTGAAACCTCAAGCTGTTGAACACTTGATGAGTTGTATATTTCGCTTTAATAGGGATAGGTACTGTATTTCTATGAACCTCTTCGGTCACTGTGGCGTGTTACCTGGGGCCCAAGTCTGCTATTTTTATAAATTCAGTCATTCCAACACGATCCCATTGTCATGCCATTGTCATTTTGCTAAAAGTTCGTAATCTGGTTAATTCATAATGGTCGATCATTGGTCGGTCAATGTTCTCGTAATATAATTGTGTTATTATAATGGCATTGTCGTATTGCCATTATTATAAAACCCATTAGTAGAACTGTCATTAATTTGTCATTATGTACGAGATTACCAATATATGCAATTTCTTTCAATGTAGTGTCAGTGGCCGATCATTGCAAAGTCATAATGACGCCATTATAATAGTAGATTACCAAACTTGTCAAAATCAACAATTATGAAATCAATGACCGACCATTCTGACACTATTGTAATAGCAGACTTGAGGCCCTGATAATTGACCTGTAGGTAAGTTGTACCGTCCCGTCCTAGTTTGCATTCAGGCTACCGTGTCATTCCTTTCTCAGAATACTTACCAACGTCGTCGTTCCCCTATTCTACTAATATTTTATATGCGAAAGATTTTTTTGTATATTTGTTACTTTGTTCTTCTTTCATTCAGCAACGGAGCAATGAGTCTATGTGTTTTTTTGTGTACCTACATAGCTCTGGCCTAGAAAGTGCCGGGTCGATTTTTCTATCAAAAAATTCAGAATCTGTCTATTTTCAGTCATATTATTTATAACTGAAACTAGACAGATTCAGAAAAAAAAATATACGAGTATGTTTTTTAAAGTTTGCGTTTGATTTCCATACGATGTAATGTAATGTAATCGACGATGGTGTAAACTTGCCTAGAATTAATCTATTCACTCGAGGCTTGGAGACTCCAAAGTTTTTGATATCGGGAATCATAGACTCCAGGGGGTCTACTCCGAAGCGTTAAACCGAAGTATCGGCCGAATGTTTGGCCGTTTTATAACTTCCATAGTTTCCTTTTTTGACTTTGAATCCATACCCGGCTTAAAGTTACATTGTTGACTTTGGCTTATCTCTTTGACTATCGTTTTTTTTTTCTTTCGCCGTAGTCAGCCATAGAGTTAGCCGTAGTCAAGCAACGGCCGAACATTCGGCCGATACTTCGGTTTAACGCTTCGGAGTAGACCCCCAGCATACTTCACTCTTATAATAATTTATTAACATCATATAATAATTTATTAATATTTAAAATAGAATCGTATCAAAAGAATATCAATCTGCCTGCCTAGCCCTTTCTCAACTATGTTGAGGTCGTCTTCCAGTCTAACCGGATGCAGCTGAATACCAGTATTTTATATGGAACGACTGCCTATCTGACCTCCAGAACCAAGTTACTGGGTAATACGATACCCCTTGGTAAGACTGGTTGTCAGACTTGCGGGCTTCAAAAGAATATAACAGACTATACAGACAGCTGTGCTCCTGGGGAGTTTGTTGCGCCACTTCTTCTTCCCAGCTAAAGCACTAGGAAGTGGTGAAGGGTGGGCGTTTTTGGGGGACAGTCTTATGTAATTTTGACGTTCGAAAAGTGCTGATTCTCAGCCTAGTTTGAATAAATGACTTTTGATTTGATATATTAAGCTAAAATTCAATATCATTATAACAGTTGCGGAATAGGTAATTTGGCTTAAATTTACAGAGATTACGAAAAAACTTAAGGTACAGCGGTTGGCAAATCTTTGTTACGCATTTGGATTCTAAACTAAGGGATCGGCTGCAATCGGTTTTAGGTTCGTGACCATTAAATTACGTAAACTTTTAAATGAATATGATCATATAAAGATGAACTTGAGTTATCCCGATAGAAACAGTCCTGGTTAAAGATCAACTAGTATAAAAACCGGACAAGTGCGAGTCGGACTCGCGCACGAAGGGTTCCGTACCATTATCTATAAAAACGGCAAAAAAATCACGTTTGTTGTATGGGAGCCCTCCCTAAATATTTTTTTTGTTTCAATTTAATTAATTATTTTAAAAGTGAATATATAACTAAATATTCTGTGAATATTTCAAGCGTCTACCTGTTGCCGTTATCAATTTCGAGCAAAAACGAACATAAAAATCACGTTTGTTGTATGGGAGCCCCCTTAAATATTTATTTTATTCTGTTTTTTAGTATTTGTTGTTATAGCAGCAACAAAAATACATTATCTGTGAAAATTTCAGCTGTCTAACTATCACGGTTCATGAGATACAGCCTGGTGACAGACGGATAGACAGACGGCGGAGCCTTAGTAATAGGGTTCCCGTTTTACCTTTTGGGTACGAAACCCTAAAAATGTTACCTCTAAAAGTACTGATAACTAAACTAGTTAAGTGTGATGGGTTAGATTACAAGTCGATTCTAGTTATATAAACTAGATAAAATAAATTGATAGGTTGAAACCGCAGAGGTCACGCTGCACTACGTACAATCATTGTGTGTTCCAAAAATCCACATGAATTATAAGTAATGGACATTTGTCCGCTTTTTTTGGTAGGTACTACAAAAATGAAACGCTGAAATAAATACGAACAATTTATTAATAAAACAAATGTTAATAGTAGACTTGTAAAAGGACGCACAGCGCCATTGTTAGCACCCACGGTGAGGTGGTGTATGTTGGAGTACCGCCCTGATGCAGCTCCGCTAGGCTTTCACCTAAAGAAGAAATTGAAGAAGTAAGCAAAGATGATGGGGTAAAGAAGACTGATAAGTCAGAAAAAATGGTTACGATATTTCCTGAGTCAACCTTAAAAACGCAGCATTAATTATACAATATTAGTTTTAGTATATGCGAAACCCGAAACACGTATCTAGTATTTTTATGTAAAGAAGCTATGTACAAAATTTCAAAACAGTATCACGAAAAATCACAAAGTTTTATGGTTGTAATGTTACCGGGTTGTCCGTACAAAAACATGCTAACGGGGCCCCCGTGCCTCCAGGGTCGTCTTGCGCTCATTGATAATAATTTGGCAGTAGGTAGCTAACCGTACGGCGATTGTATTGTAAGTAATTAAATGGTGATAACATTTTCCATCACGCTTTAATATTTTTGGGAAAAAACATAACATGGTGTAAAAATTATTGAAATTGATTCAGTTCCTTAAGCGCAGGCCACACCGCCAGCTAGCTGCGAAGCGAACATAGTTTCACCTCTTTACATACTTCGGTTCACACCGCGAGCTAACGACTAACCATGTAAAGAGGTGAAACGATGTTCGCTTCGCCCGCCCGCCCGCCCGCTAGCTGGCGGTGTGGCCTGCGCTTTATTCTGAACAAACTATATTCAGGTTTCGCATATACTAAAAATAATGTTGTATACCATTCATTCAAATTTTTAGATTTATCGTCTCTCAAATAGAGTGCACGGGGTGGGCTAATTTTTTGACACGCAACTGTATGCAATAAAACTTTGCAAAGCCTCAGTTTTATTGAGACTTTGTAAACAAGTACGTCGTTCCTGAACTCCTGTGCGCTGCACCAACTTTAGGAACCGCCTATCTCTTGCATATTACGTTGATAGTTATGAGCTGCCTTAATTTACATTAGGAGTATATTGGTACTACCGGATTGTTTAATAACAAACCGGTATATTACCGGAATATTTTATTAACAATGATCCTAATGGATCGTTGGCATAAAATATTTTTCTTTAGTGGCTCGTGGTTCCAATCAAATAAAATAATTATGTAGATGTGCAGTTGTCAAAAAATATAAAAAGCAAATAAAAATCCTATACAGATCAGATGAATCATCGACATCACTGATGATACAGGTTTTCATACATATTGTAGTGATAAAAATGTGGCTGCCCCGGGGAATCGAACCCTGGACGCCAAGGGATAAAAAACCAAACACTCATATCACCACTTAATACGAATAATTTTGTAAAAAATTTAAAAATCACGAAACCAAGTCAGTTTTTTTTTAGTTTTTAAAAGAAAATAAGGAGCTTACGGAAAGCTTATATCACTACAACATGAGAGACTCGTTCATCTTATGTTAACAGCATTGCCATGATTTCCGAAACCCAAACCACAATTAAATTTTCTACACAATAGCCTAATCATTTACCTTTGATAACGTGCAGTATGACATGAGCAGGCGCCGGCGACGGGGGTGGGGCGCGTGCGATCGCGCACTTGTAGCGTCCTGCGTCGTCACTGCGCACGCGCGCTACGCGCAGTATCGAGTTCGCGCCGTTTGAGCCGAACTCGGTTCGTACACTGTGATAGAAGATGTGTGGTTAGAACTGATGAAGAAAGCAGTAAAGTGTACTTGATATGACAAAATACGATGTGCTGAAGTTACCACAAACTGTCAAATTTTCTCATTCGATTTTGAACTTAACCTTCAACATTTTAAGGTTTAAAATCATTTGGAGAAGTTTGTCTGTTTGGTATATCCTGGTGACCTGTGACTGTACACGCCAAAAAGAAGAAAAAAGACGATAAGATGCTTTTACTAAATAATCTTGTAAAATTTTGGCTTTGCAACCTTGCATCATGATTCATGAATGATCAGCTCGTGAACAGAGGCAACGTACGTATGAAATTGGTTGGAAAATCCGGAAACCTAAGCATAAGTGAAATAATCATCATCATTTTTAAGAACCCTCTTTGAAATCTTCTATTTTGGCTTATAGAAGCTGCTGTAAGTGGCCAGGATCTTTCACTTTCTTGGCGATAAGCTATCGGTATTGATGACCTCGTTGATGCATACAAAAAAACAACTCGTGTATTTGTATCAATATTGTCTGTTTCTACAAACCTAATCCCTCCTCTAGTGGTGTCATCATTGAGGAGGTCATCCTTCCTATACCAGAGCAGGGACGGACCTCCTTCCATCTTCAGGCCATTAACCTCACACCGCAGGGCTACGGTACTGCCAAGCTCGCATACTTGTTCTGACACCGCTGCGCCAGCGCCGTCAACAATTCGGACTGACACTTCTGTGAAAAAAAATAGTTTTAGGATTTTTTCACACTAGATACCCTAGAATTTAGGGTAACAGTTCTTGATAGCGAAGACTAACTAAGCCACTGTGATCCTACTAATATTTTTAAGTTGATATATGGAAATACTCAATCGAGTGGTAATCTTAATACAGATTAGGATAAAACTTGGCATATCGTAGATATATCTCTTATCCTGGTAATGCATTCCTATGAGTTAATTTCCAAACTCCACACGGGTAAAGTCGCAGCCAAAAGTTAGTCTTGAAAAAAAAAGTACAGGAATAGCTTAGTAAATAAGAACAGATTGATAACGAGTTGCTGAAGTCAGAACGTGATAACCGTTTTTGGGAAAAGAAAACATTAGTAAGTAACCCAACTTTTCACAAAATAAAAGAACAATTTATTTTTTCAAGTTCCTTGTTGTTAGTCCAACTGAAGTTCCGTTAAATTGCTTCAGTGGCTTTTCATAATAATGTTTAAAAAGTTTGTTGTTTTCCTTAGAATAATAAGGTAAATACTGAATTCTTAGAGCATTCCTCTTAGTATTCAGTCCAAGGTGTAACGCAAATGGATAGAATAAGATTTTTTTTTTCCTTTAATATGTATCACGGCTGGTGATACTTTATTTACATTATAATCTAGCTATTAGCTAATAAGTAATTTAAATATAACTTAAACTGCTAAGTAACTATAAAATTAAGAAATCGTCCAATAACGTCTTTCTTATTCACTATAAGTTAAGGGGTAGACACTTGATTCACATGTTCTTTATAAAAGCCAGCACTTGTACTGCGGTTTTAGTTCACTTACACTGCACTAAACTAACTCAAACTGCCTTATTACAAAACAAGATTCATATTTTGTCATGGCTTAAACCATGCAGCCAGTTTTTGTAATAAGAACGTAACAGTGATTGAAATACCGTTCTTTATACAAAACTGAAAACTTAGTTGGGTGCTAAGTTGTCAGTTTTGTGTTTAGGAACTTTACCATAGTCGGAATAAAGTTCGAAATTCCATAATGGCTCCATGCTTTAAACCTGGGTCTGAAGATAAACGTTGTTTTGTAATAAGGGGGAAAAGGTTTTACCCTATTTGGTTTTCGAACTAAATCAGTGTTGTCAAGGAGTTGAACCGCCATTCGACATTCCCGTGATGATGAAGTCTCTGTTCTGAGCTTCTGCATATTTTTGTATAACTATATTTATGATATCCATCTTGAGGTTCCGGTGGAGGTCGCTGTTTCTAATGTACCAGGGCGCGTTTACGATATCCCTTAGTATTTTGTTATGAAAACTTTGTATGATTTGACGATTGCTTTGACTGGTGCAGCCCCACAGCTGAATACCGTAGGTCCATACAGGCTTTAAAAGTTGTTTATATAACAACAATTTGTTAGGTATTGACAATGGCGACTGTCTACCAAGTACTTTTTGGGGGAGGCCTATGTCCAGCAGTGGGCGTCTTTCGGCTGAGATGATGATGGTTTTTTAAAAGCTTTTTTTATTAAGGGTCCAACTAAATTAGCTAGCGGAACTCCACAGACGTGATGGGTATCGATATCTAAACACGAAAAAATTAAAATGCAAATGTTGATGATTTTTTTTGGGGTCACCGACCGCTGGTATTGTTGTTTCTGGAAGTATGAGTTGAGAAAATCTATTTATTTAATTTTATCGTTTTAAGTTACCCATCACGTCTATGAAGTTTACACAAAAAAAAAGTGTCCGTGGAGTTTCTTGCCCGTTCTTCTCCCTATGTACCTACCTACTAAGCTTTGGAATGGGTAACTAGCTTCATCTTTATGACTGACCGACCCCTTGACAATTCAAAAGTGCCTGTAATTGGTTTATTTGAAATAAATGCTTTGAGTTTAAAAAACTGTTATTATAAACTAATATTTCAAGTAGACTAATAGCGGTTGTTGACATCAAAAAAAAAATCTTCAACATTTTCATTCAACATCAAATTAATTATTTTTTTGTAATTTCTTATAATCCGTAATATCTTTCCCATCACGTATGCGGAGCTTCGCTAGCTAGCTTAATTTGATCCTATATCTATACGTGGACGACATGTCGTTATATTCTGTAAAAATCTCACCGTGAAAACTAAAGTGAAGTAAGCTGTCAATTGTGTCAATCCCTCATCAGGTGGAATGACAGCCCACGTCGAAGTCATTTCACGTTGAGATTTTTACAGAACAAACCGGCTGGTATGTAAATTAATTGTGAAATTCAAGTCACAACCTATTAAGAACCTCCTTGGTCAACAAACTCCTTTAAATCATTCCATCAACTAACCAGGCACCCGAAGCGTAACTCTTGCTGTGCGAGGAGGGTGGGCAGACAGTTGACAGTCGTAGTGCGCCGCATCAGTAGGACGCACTTCCCGTACCTCTAGCCTCCAGATGTCTGGAGGGATGAAGCGGGCTGAGTACCTGGGAAGAACAAAATTTGATGTAAAACCAGCAGGTTTAGCATGACGCTTTCTATTTCTACGAAGAATAGACACAGCTCTTTCTATACAAAGTGACATTTCGTTTCTCCATTTTTGACATCGCACCGTAGAAATCCTTCTAAAATCAGTAATTTTTTCTTTCGTTTCTTACGATCTTTGTCTAGTTCCTTTTCTATATAGACTATTTCAGAAGAAAGTTTTCTATCTCAAACTGTCAAAATCACACAACTGACAGTTTTCTAAGGTAGTGAGGAAAATTTGATTTTGTAATCGCCATGCTAAAGACAGTAGAAAACTTTCTGTCGACGGCCACAAAGTATAAACGGCTATCTACAAAATCATGATTTTACAGGATAGTGTTTTGAACGCAAAAATGTGATAATTAATAAAAGAACAAAGCTTTCTTCTCCTATTTTACATCATTTAGTTAATAGGGCATTACCAAGGAAATGGTTAAGGCCAATATTACTCTAATATTTTTATGTTCCAAAATACGGTACTTCGACACTTTGAGAAAAAATTGTTGTAGTCGTCTTAATATCAGTAAAAATTGATAATCAAACTGTTTTCTCTTCCGTCGACAAAACAGTGCTCGTGCTATGAAATATTTTTTTTATCAAATTCTGACAATTTAAACAATTAATTTCCCTGTTTGGGTTTCCCTACGTCAATTGCCGTGTTTTTTCCATTTCATACAACTTTCAAAGGTTGACGGTTGTGATTTGAATACGCGGGTAATTTAAGTTGGTACCTTACCTAACTTACTTACCTAAAAAAACCCTTGCAAGACAAAAACATTGTAAGTATATTTATTTATTTATTAAAACGCACAAGAAAAAAAAACTGTACAAAGGCGGACTTAATGCCTGAGGCATTTTCTACCAGTCAACCTTAGGGTGATGCAGAGACAAAACATGGTAGGTGCAACATAAGGGATAGATAACTCGAAAAACAAAAATATATAACTACTAATACACAGTGATACACTAGATGCAGATATATTTATAAACTAAATAAAAAGTGTCTAGAGAAATAACGATTGGTACAAGAGAAAACGGAGAAAAATAAATGCCAATTTGTTACGAATACGTACGAATTATTATAAAAATGTATCATAAATAATAGCATGGACTATTGTGGTATTTGTAGGTAAAATACCAATCAATGGCTGCATTCATTAATAGCAGCCACAACCCAACGCAAAACAAGAAATATTTCCAAAGTTACACCACAGAAAATGAATAGCATCCGACACTGTTTAATCATTTCACCACGTAGCTTCGATCATTCACAAAGTTTTTAGAATTCTTTTGGAACTTTGTTTATTTGCTGTAGCAAATAAACAAAGTTCCAAAAGAATTCTCAAGGAGCGGTCTAAAATTCTTCATCATACATAATTTCAGACAGTTTGAAAAGTATACGAAACTCTGCTTATCCTGTAAGAAGACACGCTTATTTATATTTTCGCTTCCCCAACTTTATACGGAGTTTATTCAAGAGCAATATATTAAAAAGTTTCTTGAAGCCGTCGAGATAATAGAGCGCAATAAGTAAGTGTTGTTGTTTTATTAACTTGGCAATGTTTTACCTGTCATCCGCTGTGTACTGTTGTGTACCCGTCGTTAGCAGCTCCATCGGCTCTTCATCGTTTTTCCGCCGCACCCAGGATACCTGAACAACATTTATCATTGTGTGCAGAAAAAGATAAACTTCCTTAAAGATAACCAGCAAATTATAAAATGATAGATGATGAAAGAAAGAAAAGAACGGAAAGAAATAAAAAGAATAATGAAAGCGAATGAAACGTAACAAGAAACATACTTATTACCAGTTTATCATGAAGAGCGTCCACTTTGCAGTCTAAGTGAGCAGTAGAGCCCACTAGAGCTTCAATATCAGGCGCGGCCGCCGCATAAATGCTGTTCCCATTTCCGACCCTGATTAGACAGAAATTGTTTGTATTTAATGGCATCTTAAACCCAAATATTAACTCGAAGAATCCCAAAAGTTACTCTTAGAAATCAAAGGTGTTTTCAAACTTCATAACTTTGAACTGTTTACTTTAAATTTGTTTGCGAAATGATTAAATTATTAGAAATGCCGCAAAAATTTCCCTTCAACAACATTAAAGACAAATAGAAGGAAATTATGTTCAAAGAAGTTTTCTTTTTCAGTGAAAACATCTTTGGGAATTTTTGCTCACCAAATATATTCGTGAAGTTTGATTTGGATGTTTAAAATGTTATATTATTCATCAGTACAGTTTTGCTCTTCGTTAAGTCAACAGAATATAATTAATTTTGGCACTGCCGTTCCCCCAATGGGAAAATAAGGTTTTGTTATAGATGGCCGAACATTAATGTTGGTTCATCAATTCTATTGTGAACATATTGTATTGTTGATAAAGTACTTACAGGTACAATGTTTTGTTTAGACATTAGATATTCCAACTCTGTGAAATACAATTTGGGTATTACCATATTAAATTGTTTAATGTTAACAAATGTTTTAGTCTGTTAGTAAGGGGAGTTTGTGTTTTAGAGGTGAATTATTTTGATGTGTTTATTCAGGTCTGTAAATATTCTAAGCTATGACAAATAATATAAAAATAATTCAGTAACATCAATGTTATAATCTAGGATGAACTAGACATAACTTTCCTGGGATAACACAGATCTTAAAAGGAGAACTTTTGATTACCTTGTCAATACCGAGAAATAATATATATAACTAATTATCATACTTACTTCTCATTCCTATGTTGATGTGTATTAGAGTAAGTGTCGAATATGTAATTCAGTAGCGGGGCACTTGATCCAGTCTCCCCGGGTTTTCTTCTCCTCTCCATTATCGACGGCGAGTTACTTGACAGCAAAGACATTGCCGTCGCTTCAATATACCGCCTCGTATCGCTTGTTGTCACCTCTATGAATGTTCTTACTACATTTACGACTCTTCTCTTTCTATTCTTTTTATTATCAACCGGTGATGCTTCTTTGACTTTGTCTACGATTATTTTAGCACCCTCATTAGATAAATTAACTTTGGTTTCACCAACCTGATCAACATTCAGGCAGCAGTCAACGTGATTCTTATCTATACTCGTCGGATACTTAAGATTGTTGTATAAGTTAAAACTATGTGTTAGATTAACACTAGAGTAATTAAAGTTTTCGCCAAGTTTACTTTGATTATGTACTTCAGAGTTAGTGTGTAACATTTGATAAAGTTTGTTTATAGTTGGGAGGGAGCCGGTCTCCTGAAAATTGTTGGTATCGTTCAATATCCTTGAAGCGACGTCAGCGTCGGTGCCTGAAAATGGAAATGTAAATTTTAGACTCGATAAACAATCAACTATTTCGGCTTGTGTGGGTACCTATACTTCAACCTTTTCGTTGATAAGTAAACTGGAAGTTTTCTATTGGGTTGTAACTACTTTAGCCTCTGTTTGTTGCCTCACAAAACATAGAACCAGATGTTTCTACGAACATGTTTCAATCTCGCATGAAGTTGTTTGTGAGGTTAGCGGGGTAACCAATGTTACTTAAAACTGTTTATTAGCGTGGGTACTGGTATTAATATTTCATACTTCTCTTTGCCACTTCATTACGATTTCAGGGATAGCAAAAGAGCTACGTCAAGTATTAAGCTCTCAGTTTCAGTTTTTACGTTCATGTATATACATTACAATATTTTTTAAGCACAAACTTAAGCTTCTAAATTCAATCGACTCATTTAACATAATAAATAACCTAAGACCATGCTTTTAAAAGGTTAACAAATTTCCTCGCAAAGAGACTTCCGCACAGTTTATTTAAAATCCCTCTAGAATTAAAATATAATAAGGACACTTAAGAATACAAGCTGAGAGCTCCCGAGAATTTGCAATTTAATTTGTTAGACGACGCGTTAAAAAAATAATTTTTAAATGGTCGACGGCTTGGGAAACGGGGACCCTTTGAACACACTTCCTTCAAAATAAACAAATTTGGACGGCAATGAATTTGTAATGCGCTTGAGGGTCATTCAGAATCTTGGCTTTATATATGCGAAGTACCACCGCGGAAGATGAAATTTAATACGAGAAAACAAAGGAGGCAACGAAATAATTCAATTTGGAGAAATGTTATAAAATATGTAAATAAAAAATGGCGGGTTACGATAAAGTTCAGCGAAATTGAGAATCTGGAGCAGGTTTTGACAGATCAACTTATGTTCAAGTTCAAGACGAGAGAAATTAAACAGGATATTATATACCTTATTGACATGGTAACAAGTAGACATGAAATCTTTGCTACCCTCCAGAACCTATCGGAACCTATCTGTTCTAAAAACATCCATCACGCATTGCAATTTATGTGGTTGTCTTTATGTGTTGCAAAAAAAAATTCATTATTATTACTATCAAACTCATTAAACTAGCTAAGTAACTTTGCATAGTAGAATAGAAAAATATTAACTAAAACCTCTTGATTATTATTGGCGTTTCCAGTTGATAGGTAAGTTATGTTACGAGTACGAAGTCCTAGAACAAAGATATCGGTTACAAAATCAACGATAAACGTGGTAGATTTTGGCCAAAGGGGTCTCACAAAGAGAAGAACTAAGCCAAGGCACTGGGAGCATTATAGACCGATTATGTTTATGCTTTCAAAAAAAGCATATTAAAAAACCGGCCAAGTGCGAGTCGGACTCGCGCACGAAGGGTTCCGTACCATTATCTATAAAAATGGCAAAAAAATCACGTTTATTGTATGGGAGCCCCCCTTAAATATTTTTTTTTTTTTAAAGTGGCTAAATTTTCTGTGAATATTTCAAGCGTCTACCTGTTGCCGTTGTCAATATTGACCAAAAACGAGCAAAAAAATCACGTTGGTTGTATGGGAGCCCCCTTAAATATTTATTTTATTCTGTATTTTAGCATTTTTTGTTATGTCGGCAATAGAAATACATCATCTGTGAAAATTTCAACTGTCTAACTATCACGGTTCATGAGATACAGCCTGGTGACAGACGGACAGACAGACTGCGGAGCCTTAGTAATAGGGTCCCCGTTTTACCCTTTGGGCACTGTTCGGGCGCCGTCGGCTATCTTCGTGTCTGGAGTCGAGCGGCTGCGCGGGGCGCGGGACGGGCTACGTGGATGCATGAGAGGGCTCGATCCCTCGTCACTTCACCAACGATCGCTATCAACTACACGCACGCGTTAAAATCTAGCTGTAACTTTCATTCAATTATAAGTTAGTTTTACAGTCCACTTCTTTTCATTTAAAAGGTCCGAGTTAGGTCTTTACAGGTAGGGAACCCTAAAAAGGATTATCACCTCGACAAGGCAGTGCAGCCAGAGCGGCGAGCAGCAGCGCCGCTGTGGCCGGCGCGCACATCGCTGCTACATCATCATTGACTCTGCAACAAATGTAACATTATCAACATTTGCTTTACAACTGTCTTTTTATTACAGCCGTGTGCGCAACGGGATATCCCATCTGTAAATATGACAGACTTCCATATCAAAATATATAGGTATTATTATAAACTATAATTAAAAAAAACTTAATTTATGAAATTTTCAAGAATTCTTATAAGTGCTCACTTTCATTGTAAAAGGAACTCGTGCGCAAAATGTCATGCTTTTAGACCCAGTTTAGGCTGTGCGCTGTTTGTCATTGAATTTAAGATTTTAATTAACTCGAAGAAGAGGTAATTTACAACCATCACTGAAAAATCAATTTTAAATTCAAATTCTTTATTGCATTCATGTGTACATTCTGAATAGTGACTTGTTGAGTTTAATAATGTACTGTAATATATTTTACTAAGTAGATTAAGTGGAAAACAAGCTAGTGGGTAGCACATTAATAACAAAAAAAAAAACTTTATTTCCAGTTTTACAATTTTACATTTACCACTTAGTATATCATGATAAATTTCACATTTACCACTTAGTATAACATGATACACATATAACGTTAAACTTACCACTTAGTATAACAGATAAATTTTACACTTACCACTTAGTATAACATGATAAATTTTGACATTATATTATGTCAAAATCAAAATCAAAAGTCATTTATTAAAACTAGGCTGAGAATCAGCACTTTTCGAACGTCAAAAATTACATAAGACAGTCCCCCAAAAACGCCCACCCTTCACCACTTCCTAGTGCTTTAGCTGGGAAGAAGAAGTGGCGCAACAAACTCCCCAGCAGCACAGCTGTCTGTTCAGATATAAAACTTGAATCTATACAATAAAATGTAAAAGAATTTGCATTACGCAACACAACATTAAATTATTTGCCTTATGTTAGCTAGCACACGCCACTATACCAAAAAAAAACATAAAAATCGTCGAAAACTATACTCAAGCAGAAATAACGTAAACAGAACGTACCTAAATAAAAGCCTCCAGGCATAATGGGCGTGCCCGCCCACACAAAGCTATAGCTGCAACTCGAAGTCAAAAATGATAAACTAGCACCATCGTAGTAAAATAAAAAACAGTTAATCATTAATAACAATAATAAAACCATGGTCAGCAAGACGACCAGTCACCACAAGCAGCACCCGTTCACGAGCATAACGCAAAGATCAGCCATCACCCCCCTCGCCATATTTGAGGGAAGGAGGCAACCCGACCCCCGACGCTACCGCAAGCAGTGACATCTAAGGGAGCATGACGAACTTGCTGCCGGTTGCTCAGGCAAGAATAATATAATCAATTGTCTAGGTCGCTAGCTAACAACTTATTGCAATACAACTCATAAAAAAAACATTTTCATGCGTATATTATGTCACTAATAAATAAAAATAAATTGACTTAGACAGTCAAATAAAAATAAACAATTATATGAACTCATATAACCTGTCAGTAGGTACGCTAATTCTGGAGAAAGAACATGAACATTGTCTTGAGTTAATCACAGCGACCAACTATTCTTATCGTTTAAGTAGTCATTGATAGAATAGTATGCCTTTGAACAAAGATTGGATTTAACTTTAACTTTAAACGCATTAAAAGGCAAATCTAACAAAGAAGAGGGTAGCTTGTTATAAAAAGTTATACCAAGTCCAACAAATGAGTTATGAACCTTATGAAGCCGGTGAAAAGGAGCACGTAATTTATCCTTATTTCTGGTGTTAATATTGTGAATACCACTGTTTTTAGTGTATAAGTGTATATTTTGCCTAACATATAAGATGTTGGCGAAGATGAATTGTGATGCCGCCGTGAGTATACCAATATCCTTAAAAAAATCTTTTAGAGAAACTCTGGCACCCAGCTGGTAAATTGCTCGAACAGCTCGTTTTTGGAGTACAAAAATATTTTCAATGTCAGCTGCTTTACCCCACAGCAGAAAACAGTAGGACATAACGCTATGAAAATAACTAAAATAGACTAATCGGGCTGTATCAACGTCAGTGTATTGTCTTACTTTCCTGACGGCGTATGCGGCCGAACTGAGCCTTCCCGCTAGGCTTGATATATGAGGTCCCCACTGAAGTTTGGCATCTACTG
This sequence comes from Tiliacea citrago, assembly GCA_963921375.1. NCBI lineage: Eukaryota > Metazoa > Arthropoda > Insecta > Lepidoptera > Noctuidae > Tiliacea > Tiliacea citrago. Next base: position 22,380,029 of record OY992792.1, on the reverse strand, counting down.
TTATACCCAGAAACACTGCCGAGTCTACAGTTTCAAGCACCTCTTTATCTAAAATGATGTTGGGACCTAAATTTCTAACATTCGGTAAGGCAAGCTTTATACATTTCGTTTTCTTGGCATTGAGAACTAAATTATTTGTCGTAAACCAATCCGTAACCATTGAGAGTGCAATGTTTACGTCGTCAAAATCTTGTCTATTCCGGTCTACTTTAAAAATAAGAGAGGTATCATCTGCAAACAGTACAACGTCACAGACACCCTTTATATAGAATGGTAAATCGTTAATATACACTAAGAATAAGAATGGGCCTAGAATTGAGCCTTGAGGTACACCTAACTGAACAAGAGTCAAAATTTATCATGTTATACTAAGTGGTAAATGTAAAATTTAGGTATTTATTATACATATATATTTGACATTGTAGGTTAATATAGAGTTATAAACCTCTGAAACCCAAGCTAAGATTGAACTTGTGTTATGGGTATCAGGGCTATCAGGTTAACACCAATTAGACCAGTAAAAGTTCGGAATTTCACAGTGTAAATAAATTGATTCATGCTGATTGGTCACCGCCACATAGGGACATCTGTGCAGTACCAAAGACATCACATAGCGCGTTGCCAGCTCAGAGACAAAGCAGGATTAATTGACGTGCCCTAACACCGGCCTATCCATACCTTTCAAACTGGAATACAGTCACGCTTGACTGAAATAGTACTGTTGGTAGGCAGGACTTCTCCGGGCAAGCTCCTTCACATAAAGAGCTTTACTTTTAATTAAAGGTATCAAACGTTCAAAAGCTTTTTGGCCTGTTCTGCTCACACCACTACACTACACTATGCTTAGATATTTCGGCATAGGTAATTGAGAAAATAGGTAAGTATAGTTTAATACATGCTTGGTACATGGGTTTTAAAAACATGTATTGGTTGATTGGACGAGATTCCGGCCTCATCATCACCATTTCAGCTGAAAGACGTCCACTGCTGGACATAGGCCTCCCCCAAGCACCGCCATTTTGACCGGTTCTCTGCTTTCCGCATCCAACGGATACCTGCAGCCTTCACAAGGTCATCGGTACACCTTGTAGGAGGCCTTCCAACGCTACGTTTTCTGGTACGCGGTCGCCACTCCAGAACCTTTCGGCCCCATCGGCCATCAGTTCTGCGAGCAATGTGCCCTGCCCACTGCCACTTAAGCTTGGCAATTCTTCGGGCTATGTCGGTTACCTTTGTTCGCCTGCGGATCTCTCCATTTTTGATTCGATCACGTAGGGAATTTCCAACCATAGCCCTCTCCATTGCTGTTTGGGTGACTTTTAGCCTTCTGATAAGGCCCATTGTGACGACCACGTTTCAGTGCCATAGGTCATCATGGAAACATGCACTGGTCAAAGACTTTCGTATATCGATTCCGGCCTATCAATACATTAAAAAATATACAAGCATATTCTTATGCCAATATGGTCATACGGCATCCAACTGTGGGGCGGTACTAATCTGACCAATATCAAAATTATACATACACTACAAAAATAAGATAAATACTCAGGAGTATTGTTAATGCGTCCTGGTATATAAGAAATAATTTCTTTTATACCATTATATATACTATTCACGATGGAGGTCGTCATTATGATGACCTCCATCGTGACCTAAAAATGAAACCAGTCACCAAAATAATCCAATAATTTGCTGAGGCCCATGAACACCGACTCCACTAACATGTGAACATCGGGGCAATTCAGCTGTTAGATCAAATAAATATTGTGCGAAGACTAAAACGAACAAAACCTTTTGAGTTAGTGTAGTGTAAAAGGTGTAGACATAATAGTGACAATGGCACTCATATAACACATGAACAAAGTGTTTTTAATTATTATTATATCAGACTCTAAGAAAATGGAACGGACTTGTGTAAACTACATTCAACACTATTCTAAGTTTTAAAATAATTATCACGTAGCAAAATTGAAAAAATGACGGCATGGTTGGCGCAGCGGTTAAGCGATTGACTGCTGCGCTGCGTGTCGCGGGTTCGATTCCCGCACGGAATAAATATTTGTATGACCTACAAGTAGTTGTTCCGGGTCTGGCTGTTTGTGTTTGTGAGTTTAAATGTTTGTAAACGCACCCACGATACAGGAAAATTCCTAGTGCGGGGCAACGTTAAAAAAAAAAAAAAATTAAGTTAGATTAAAATTACTTGTTAGTCTTAAAAGCTAGATTGTCATTAATTATTAAGAACCAGGTTATTTATAATAAAGGATTAAAAAAAATTGAAAATACCTACAGTTAATGTTAAAAACTACGTAGCTTCCATTCGCTAGTTAAGTGTTCAACATAAAAGCAGCATTTTCAGAAACTTTTCTTTTACACCTTATAATTATTATTCACAAGTGCTTTCGACATTCTACGTTTCTGTTCTCTAAAAAACGCTCTCTGAATAATGCATTAGCTGTAAGTACGAGATTCAATACATTTTAACTTTTACGTAAACAAGCGGGATTTGGAGAGATCCCTAAGGATTTCCTAGGTATACATTTTGTTTGGGTCCACGGAGCGACGGTGTTGAATAACCTCCAAGGTATTATAAAAAAATGAGAGCGGTCAGGCGACTCCCGTCAGGAACGAAGTTCCGTCTCACGTATGGTATAAAACAAAAATAAAATTTTGACTTTAGCACCCTTTTTAGGGTTCCGTACCTCAAAAGGAAAAAACGGAACCCTTAAAGGATCACTTCGTTGTCCGTCTGTCTGTCTGTCAGTCTGTCAAGACCATTTTTCTCAAGAACGCGTATAGGTATCAAGTTGAATTTAATATCAAATACGTAAGTCCCTTGAAGCCCAAAAAAATAAAGATTTTAAATCAACGCAAAAAAAAAATACGGCGATATTAGCGACATTATTGCGACATATTTCGATACTCGCACATAAATCAAAACCTATAGGGTACTTCCCGTTGACCTAGAACCATGAAATTTGGGCAGAAGCAAGGTCTTACAGCACAAGTAAAGGAAAAAATCCAAAAAAAAATAATTTTTAGTTTTATCACATATAAAAATCATTTTTTGCGATTATAAACTTAAATTTTTAATTGGAAAATTGACCGTGGCGTATAACGATGTATGGGAGAACATGTTTTTCACCTACAATGTTAAGTTTGTTTTAGGGATAAATTCATCCTAACTATGGAACCGGTGCGTGGTCCGACACGCACTTGGCCGGTTTTTTTTTTAGACTTTAGCACTCTTGAAAACCATGAAAACGATACCCATTGTGAAAAATATGAAAATTTTCGCAGCCCGGGGATCTTGGATTTACATTTTGACCTCACATCGGCTTTAGCACCCTCGAAACTATGAAAATAAAACACACTTAAGGAATTTTTTTAATATTTTTTTTTTTGGGTAGGAAGTTATCGAATAACTTCTCCCACTCTGGGCAGAGCGTAAGGGCTTTAAGGCCCGTATTAATAAACGTTCCCCAACGACGTAATCAAGTGCGTAATTATTTAATACGCCATTATTACGATATCAACATCTCAAGATCATTACTAATTAATAAACACATGAAAACAGTATCTCAGTTACCAAGATCAGTTCCTCAAGGAGCTGTACTTGATGAACGATTACATCACATTGACCGAAGTTTAGAATGACATTCATCATATTTCGTTCTTGATAAGTCGTAAGATTTATTGAAATACATGTATTTTGTTATAACATTAATGTATAGCGCTGTATCACGTTATAACTATTTCTAGGGAAATTGGAAGACCTCTGTTACTGTATTTCACCAAAGAGTCTTTTTAATTATGTGACGGATCTGTGAAAACTTCAATTATTTTAAAACTTATTAACTTATTAAAAAAAATAAAAGGAAAGCTATCACAGCTAAGTAGGCTCCTCTACAAGTTAACTAGTAATAGTCGACCAACTTACATTTGCAGTTGGAAAATTGACCATGACGTATATCGATGTATAGGAAAACATGTTTTTCAACTACAATGTTAAGTTTGTGTTTGGGATAAATAATAAAAAAATAAAATAAAAATCGTTTATTTATAAAAGGGTCACAAGTACAATAAATATCTTAAAAATTAAAATAGAGCACAGTTGCTTATTTGCCTGAACTAGGTTGAACCTGTGTTTCAGGCTAGAAAGTGCATAAATGCTTATTGTAATAAATTAACAATGAGTATGTATAAAGTAAAAAATAAAACTTAGGTAACTAAAAGTAAAATAGCATGTTAGCGGTTCTATTTGCAGACAACAAGTAGATCTTCTGACTGCGCATAATTTATGGTTAGTAAATATTTGAGTAACATTTTTTTACAGCCAAAGTAATTTAATTTATAGATACTAAGTTTTCTTTTTAATCTATTGTACAGAAATGGGCCTAAGAAGGTAAAAAATCTTTCTACAAAGACACGTTTTGAGGTTGCATTAGATAGGCATACTATATCATTCCGTCTCTTGTTAGTGTTGTCAGCATTGTAGGTAAGCATAGTGTGCTGTTTTAATACTAAGTTCATAATGAAAAGCTGGCGAACCGTCAATACGTTACAGGATTTGTATAGTAGATCTGTGGGAAAGAAGAAGGGATGGAAGTTAGCCACCTTTAAAATTGCTCTCTGAGCTCTTTCAAGAGGAAGTACATTAGTTTTTGGTGCGCCACCCCAAGAGGTGATACAGTATTGAATTATAGACTGACATAGGGCCAAATAAACTTGTGTGATTAATTTTGAATCTGCAAAAGAGCGTAATTTTTTAAAAACGTAAATTAGTTTGCGCACTCTTTTAACTAGATTTTCAATATGATTTCTAAAGGAGAGTGTGTCGTCTATTATTACCCCGAGGTATTTTATGTTGCTCGTTTTGAGGATAAAAGCACAATTACACGTGTTGACTGTACGGTTTACACATTGATGGGCATATAGAAGAGGATTAGTAATATTAAGTTGAGTCTTGCGCAATGAGAATAAAATATATTTTGTCTTGTCAGAATTTAATGTTAGTAAATTGCTTTGAAGCCAATTAGTCACAGTATTAAAACCTAGTTGAGCGATTTCGAATAGTTCGCTACTGGTTTTAGCGGTAAAAATTAACGCCGTGTCATCAGCATAAGATATAATTTTGCAGTCTGTAATACTAAGACTACACAAGTCGTTAATATAAATCAGGAATAGCGTGGGACCCAAAATGCTCCCCTGAGGAACACCAAAACCAGTATTTTTCTGCTCATCGCTCGTAGTATCATCTATTCTAACACATTGGTAGCGGCCCCCTAAATAGTCAGCAAATAGTTTCAGCGGCGTTCCCCTTATTCCTATGGTCTCTAATTTGTTTATAAGCACAGAAACAGACACCGTGTCGAAGGCCTTGGTTAAATCAAGGAAGACTCCCAAGGTCTGGTTTCCTTTGCCGAGTTCTTCTGAAATGTAATCAGTCAGACTATGCACTGCATCGGCTGTCGATAATTTGGCTCTAAAACCAAACTGCGCAGGGGATAAGAAGTTGTTTTTTTCTAGGTAGTTAACTAGTCTACTGTTCATAATTTTCTCTAGTATTTTTGATATTGAGGGGAGTATGGATATTGGCCTATAATTATTAACTAAGTCTTTACTTCCCGATTTAAAGATAGGAACCACAACTGCTTTTTTAAGGCAACTAGGGAAAATTCCTTCGGAAAGACAGCTTCGAAATATATGCGTTAAAGGAGGTACCAAAATATGCTTAAAGAGTTTAAGGATCTTATTACTTATATTATCCCATCCAACTGCACAGTCGTCTTTTAGCGCAGAAATTATTCGGTTAATTTCATCTTCATCAGTGTCCAGCATAGCAAAAGATTTCGGGTTACAGCCATTACATGATTTTTGAAAAGGTGGTTGGTCACAATGTTTCGGGATCTGTTCAGCAAGAGTTTTCCCAACATTTACAAAAAAGTTATTTACATTTTTAGCTGACAAGAGTGGTGAAGGATTATTAAGCAGTAAACTCGAGTTTGATTCACGCTTTTTAGACATATTGGTGACATTTTTAATATGTTTCCAAAGTTGTTTGCTATTGTTACCTGCTCTATTTAATTCATTTTTATCGTAATTATTTTTTAGATTCTTTAGGAGATTGTTGCAGAAGTTCCTGTATCTTTTATAGGTGGTTTGAATTATTAAATTTTCCGGGTATCTCTTTGTTCTTTGGTGAAGTTTATCTCTGTGTCTTATACACCGAATTAGTCCAGGAGTAATCCAAGGTTTGATGTTATAAAGTTTCTTATTTACTGTAGAAACTATCGTGTTACGTAATATTGCTTGTTGCACATGTTTTATTAAGTACGATAAAGCCAAATTAGCATCAGCAGTATTGTAAACTAGGCTAAAATCAAGTTTGCATAAATCATATTCGAGTTTGTTTGTGTTTAATTTGCTCATAGTCTGGGGACGATTTAGCTTAGGCAGCGTTAAATTTACGGTAAGTAGGACAGCGTGATGGTCAGTAATTGTTGAGTTAGTAACAAGCGTAATATATGATAAGCTGGTTTTGATCATCATATGATCGAGGCAGGAACCGCTCTGATGAGTAGGCAATGTGTGAGCGGGGAGAAAACCATGGTATGAGCAGATATTAAGGTAATCTTGGGTCCCTGCATCGCTGTTTTCGGAGCCAATATTTATATTTAAATCACCTGTTAATACAACATTCTTAAATGGACTTAGTGCTTGAAAAATCTGGTTTAAGGAATTGTTAAAAGGATCTAAGTTTCTAGCCGAAGGGGATCTATACATAGCGATTATCGCAGTGGTTGTACCAATTTTGATGACTAAACAATTACTCATACAGTCTTGTAGAGTATGTTCCTCGACTATGACCTTTATTGATTCCTTAACAAAGACTACCACACCATCATTTTGATTGTGGTTTATTGTGGTATGCAATAAGTTGTAGCCCGGTATTACTGGGAGGTTTCCGTAACGATTAGATAGCCAGCACTCAGTAAGTACCATTAAATCACAATCAAATTTAAGTCTCTGAAGAAAAATGTTAAAGCTGTCTATATTCTTATAAATACTACGAATGTTTTGGGTTAGTATGGTTAGTGAATTTTGATAGTCGGAAATATATTGTCTGCAGTCCTCAACATCACATGTCTTTGACACAGTTAAAAATGTGTTATCTATATCGGTAAATAAGTTAACATCCATATTGAACTAAAACTAACAATAATAAATTAAGTCTAAAATATAAACAAGTATGTGGCGCTCTTAGGCGCCTTCATAATCTATCGAATTTATGTACCTGTATTCGGCAGCTTTTTTAGCCGGGCAATCTGTGTCTCCCGTCTTGTGGTTTGCTTGTTTTTTAAAGCGCGAACATGTAGCACATTTTGGCGGATTGGCTTTCTTTGCGCAGTCTTGGATTGGATGCCCCTCTTCTCCGCAATGTCCACATGTGGGGTCAGCAATTTTACACGACTTGGCTGCATGACCGTACTGCTGGCACTTGTAACATCTAGTTACCAGTGTGAAATCTCGTACCGGGCAAGACGTCCAATTTATAAACAATCTGTCCTGTGTGATGAGGGCCTTACGAATGACGGCTGGAACTTCCATGATATAGTTACAATTATCACCATCTTTCCTGCCAGATTTGTGACTCAGTTTTATTGAGGTCAAAAATGTATCTTGGGACAAAGTCGGCAGTTTTTCGCTCAAGTTTTGTTCATAAATACATTTATAAACCTCATTTTCGGCCATTGATGTGGGAATTCCTATAACTATAATGCGAGGTTTGCGCTTTTGTGGTTCGTCGACGGTAAGCCCTGACGAAGCGCGTTGGACAGTTTGCTTGAGCTTATCGAGATCATCTTTGGTCTCAGTGCTGATTATGAGCCCTCCTTTTCCGATTTTGCGTACGCCTCGTACTTTCAGCTTCATTTCTCCAGGGAATATGATTTTTTGGACCATGTTCTTGGTTTCGTCACTGGTTTTGGTGGTATCACAGGGATAAATCGCCACGGCGCTAAAAGTATTAGGACGAACGAAGCTGTTGGACCCCTTCTTCACCATATCTGCAAAAGATGAAGTAGCCGCACCCTGGTTCGTACAGGACTCCTGAATCGTCCGGTTCATCTCCGTTAAACAGTCCGATAGGTCTCGAGCTTCAGTCATGGTTTTAAGGGAGGTATGAGTTTGTATGGCTTTTTGCTTAAGCGACTGGTATTGAACAGCCATTTGCGAAACTCCATGTCCAACTTTTCGGCAAAGAGTGCTTACTTTTAGCTTCTGCTCAGCGTTAAGATTTCCCTCAGAAGTAATAATACAAACCTCATTCAGGCACTGCTCAATAGATCCCATCCAGTTTTGGATCTCCGGAGTGGACACTACTTCAACTTTCTCATCTTGGTCCTGTCTTGGTTGTTGGGGCGATGTCGGTCCCTGGGTTGGTACAGGGGGCGATGTCGGCCCCTGGGTTGGTACAGGGGTCGGTGTCGGTGGAGGGCTGCGTCGCATCATCGCGCTCCGATTAAAGGGGCTGCCTTCCATATACTTATCACAATATTATAACAAATAATCCAGTCTGTTCATTATTTTAGCTTGTCACTTAAAACGTTTCTCTGTATAACACGCTAATACACTAAAACTAGGTCACTATTTATGCAAACGTTAATTTATTTTACTTTTAATGCGCAGTGATGAGCACGTCTGTATGCTTTGAATGTCACGAAATATTGTAAATTCATCCCAACTACGGAACCCTTCATTGTGCGTGGTACAACACGCACCTATTCCGTGGTTTTTTTTTAAATGTTCACTTGGTAACTCAAAAGGATTCGAGGCATCCCATATATAGATTTTTGGCAAAAATATAGTCATAGTACTTACTCTAATTCATCGTAATAATTATTTTCAACCAAAATATTTTCAAACTCGCTGCTTGCTGCTTTTCTGTTTCGCGCTACTAATCACGAGCTCAAGTCACGGACTGCCTACACTCAGATTTAAGCATCTCGAGTACACAAACCTATTGTATACTTAAGTGACGATTTTCGTTTATTAATCAGCCTATCACTCGGCTGATAACGTAAAGCTAAGCCGTAACTTGAGTACATCAATTATTATGTTTATTAATACGATCATGCCCTTAAGACTGTTATCAAATGCAAGCTCTTGGGCTGAGTAACGTTTATTAATACGGGCCTTACTGACTAAAACCCACCCGTGTTGCTTCCGTTGCCTGTGTGCCAGGGCCACGATATCCCTTTCGGACAAACTCACAACCCTGGAAGGCATTGGTCCTGACGGACCCCGTCAGTTGGTGCTGACATCTCTTTGAGGCGCGCGTGGAACACAACGCGTCGTCGACCCGGGCCTGGTTTTTATTGGACGGCGAGCTACCCATCGCTCACCGTCCGCAAGCCCGCGCCTACGGTGACCGGTAATAGGCTTGTGACTCCCGACGCCTGGGGCGTCTCCTGCAGTGACTAGGGGTGCGAGGGCGCGAACCTTGCCTCTCCCTCACGCGTTCCGCCTCCTCCTTCGCGAGCATTACTGCTTCACAAAAGGAGGTGACGGCCTCCCATGCACTCTCGCTCCAAACCATGGCCTGTACCAGGGCCGGACGCGAAGGATCGCCGGCAATCGCCTCCGTGAGGACACGGCAAGCCGGGCAGACCTCCACCGTATGCTCTACCATGTCCTCCGGGCGATCCACACAGTGGTGACACCCGGGCGTTTCCTCCCGCTTTATCCTGAATAGGAACCTCCTAGGAAATAACTGTGTCCGGTGAGGACCTGCATCAGGTGGAAGGTGAGGACGCCATGGTGCCTCTCTAGCCACTCCTCAAAGAGGGGACTTATCGACGAGTCGTCGTCGTCGTTGAGTCGTCTCTGGCAATAGCGTGCCCAGCGCTGGGTTGCGACGATCGCAGTCTCCATGTCCCCATGAGATCCCGCCAGAGCTCTGTCGCCCCGACGTTTCGTCTCCTCGCGCCACTCCCAGATGTGCGCGAGAACTTTTGCCTCCAGATCCTATGGCGGTAGTCCGGCAAGGAGGCTTGCCAAACCACCATCTTGGATTTACATTATGACTACACTATCGATTTTAGCTCCCTCGAAAACCATGAAAACGACACCCAAGACGAAAAATTAAAAAAAATCCAAATGCACACTTTTCTCCCTCGAAAGAAAAAAAGTGTGAAAGAAGAAGAAAGTCGCAAGTATGAACGCTTTTTCGCTGACGAATTTTGCCAGTTTACTCCAATTGCAAGCCGCGCTAAAGAATTTTGTTCCAAAAATAAGAAGTTTTGGTTTATTTTTGAAACTGTTCAATTGTCCGGACTTTTCGTGTTCAGGGGTCACCTTTATAAATACTGAAAAAGTAAGATTTAAAAGTAAAATGCCTAGGCTTTTTTTTGCAAATGTCCGGCTGTATGTTCGGACTTTTCAAATTTCGAAATGGTAACACAATTCAGCCGGGAAAGGTTGGCCGGATTTTTCCTTTTTTCTTTTATAAAAAAAGGAAAAAGATAGTTTAGCCTCTTTTCGCGACACTAACCAATAGTGTGGCGAAAAGAGGTTAAACCATTTTATACCAACCTTTTTTAATGATGCTCCCTCGAGAGATTAGATTAGTAGTCGCCTTGTTAGTAGAAAAGAAAGAAAATAAATTTATTTGCGGTAAAACATGACACAAACAAAAGCAAGTTGGGGGAAAATATGCTTTACATCCACGCAAAACGGTCATCGCTCAGCATAATGTAGTGACGCTGTGACCCTACGCGAAAAAAACCCACCTAGCGCAGCATTAATGCGTTAACACATGCTCTAACCCCACAAGTGGTACATAGAACAACCCTGGTTGAGAAGCCCTGGCCTAAATGTTACCTTTAGATTTCATACCCATAATAATTATTAGAGTATAATTTTTGCTTACGAGTTGTGGGTTGTACGTTCGACCCCTGACAGGCGATTTACGTTGTGTAAATTGTCTAAGAAAAAAAAATTTGAAGACATGTGACATCTACCAACCCACACTGGACCTGCGTGGTGGATTACGGTTCGTTACCTCTCATCAAGAGAGGAGGGTTGAGTCCCAACAGTGGGAATATTTAAAGGCTGATTGTGATGATAATTTTGGCGCATATTTGAAATGGTTACCCTTATTATAAAAACTTTTTACCCTTCGCAATGTTCCTATCTTATTGTTTTAGGGTTTTGGGAGAAATCTTCTCATACCCGTTTAATTCAAAAGTATAATGAATACCGTAAAAGTAGAATGGTCTTTTTGTCGCGAAAAACAAAACATTTTTAATTATAATTTAGGTACATTATTTACATGTTTTTTGTCCATTTGGGGCAAAAAACATTTTACCGAAATGAAAAACAGTAGGTATTCAAATTAAGTACACCTACCTACTTATGAATTTATGTTCGAAACCATACAGGGTGTGAGTACCTTCACCGCCATCCGTCATCTACGCATTAAAATTTGTACTCTCGCGGGTGTGCAAATCGGACCATCGTAAGAACTATTTCTCCTTGCAGCGCTCGGTCGCTTACCTTCGGTCATCAATCAATAGCATTGCCGCTTCAGATTTTTGCTGAGCCACATGTTTTTGTAAATTAAAAAAAAGGACCGTAAAAAAACCGGGTAAAGGGTTGTCAGACATCTGTGATCTTTATAACAGAGCCTGAGAAAATGACATTTTTTTTTTATGAGATCACGCAATAAGGGTCGGTAAATAGATGTGGTCATCATGGGCATGGGATATGCACACCCGCGATACATGAAACTAATTAAGTTTGCACAAATATAATTGATGAGAAACTGCTTTTATTTTTGGTGTGAAAATTCGCTATTTACGGCAGCGCACAATGTAACGCACCCAGCATGATATTGTGCTTATAGGTGACTTGTGCTCCAAAAAAACATCGGAAAAAATTGGAACTTTGACCTGAATAACCAGAAGGTTCCCAGATAATGGTCTAGTACGTAGTCAAAATGACGGGAATAACAAGTGATTCTTAGCTTCGTTAAGGGTATTTCTACCAGGGACCGTACAATCCCGGTTAAGAGTTAAGCCTTTCGAAGAGGTAACCCATTCTATGGGTTACCTTTATCATGATGTAACCCATTGAATGAGTTTTATACTAGAAACCCAGTGAAAGGGTTACATGATAACCCATTAAATGGTTTTTATACTTGAAACCCAGTGAAAGGGTTACATGATAACCCATTCAATGGGTTCTATACCTACTTGAAACCCAGTGACATGAAAAAATCATAATATTATGTTATTTCGATATCCGCCCAGCACGCGGAGCATGACCAATTCTATCTCTATTCTACCCAGGGACCATTTTGGTTACCATTTACGGCTTACCCTTTTGAACGGCTTAGTTTAAGCCGTTCAAAATTACCCACACCGTATGAGTTTTTATGAATAACCCTTTGAACGGGTACACTAAAATTTAATTTAAGCCGTTCAAAAGGGTTACCCATATCGTATGGGTTTTTGATTAACCGCTTCGAAAAACCCTATCGAAAACCCTTTCAATGGGTAACCACAATGGTCCCTGATTTCTACACCCGTTTATCTATACTTTAATATTATAAAGAGGTAAAGTTTGTGACTTTGTGAGGTTGTAGGGGGGGGGGGGGGGTAATCTCTGGATCTACTGAACCGATTTTGAAAATTATTTACCCATAGATAATCACGTTATTTGTGTGTCATAGACTATTTATTAATCCGAATAAAATGACTTCAAATGTTAACACACTAAACACTTTTGGGGGAGACTGTCACGCGGCGTGTCGGTCATTTCAAAACTTCACTCATCCTAAAACTGTTTCATACTTCGAGTCGAACTGTCCAATTCCATTCGATGCAAGTATTATATGTGGTACAATATTTGCTCTTGGTTCAATTGCTTTGCATTTTTCTTATTGTAAAAGTAATAAAAATATATAACAAAGATCGATTTCTCAATCTCAATTCTGATTTTGGCTTTCATAACACTGTCATAAATCGTAACAACTACTCCGTCTAATAAAATTATTCATAATTATCAATAACGCCAAAGTGTTAAAACTCTTCTCCACTCCCCACAATATTAATTAAAACATCACTCCAACCGTAACAAATACTCGTAATTAACTCGTTTAAGAAAATAATAGCCAGGATAAGTAGCAACAAAGTTTCGTGTCACTAAATGGCACGAAGTGTTAATTCAATGCCACCAGTACTTTAGCCAAGCTTTGCCGACACTGGACCACGCTTGTCCAAATTGGCCTTACAAGTTAGTCCTCCCAAAAGTTCTCGAAAGTTCTCCACTGTCAGGCGAGAATCTGAATACGATATGAGCCGGTTTCGTCAGAAGACATAGAATGTTTAATTAAATTGTGTACGTAAATGATTTAGTTACCATAGAACGCTAGTCTGAACGGTAATTAGGTAATTACGAAACAAGTAGTCTCAAATATAATTTAAGGCTTTGTTCGTATAACGGGATTGTAAAGCCTCTCGTAATTACTTATAATTCTGAAAGTGGCATGAATATGAAAGCTATTTGGATTTATATTTCTCATCCATCGAATATTCAAGGTGACGTCTTAAAAACATGATTTTATAACGTGGCGAACTGGTTGACTTTACATAGCGTATAGAGCATAGAAGGAGTCTAGGTACGGATAGTTCAACTCATCTGTGCGCGCGGCGCTATGTGTGGGTAAACCTAAAGGGTCTTACAGACTGGTGCGATATCGCGGGGGCGACAGGCACCGACAAAGAAATTGTGCTACTAGAGTCGCGTAGCGCCCGCGATATCGCACCATTCTGGACAAGCCTTAAAGCGATAAGGACACGTGTTGCTAGTCCGCGTCACTGCCACACAAATTAAAGCTGTATATTTACAAGCGCACGCACAAATAGCGCAATGCTATTCGAATTTCAAACCTCATACAATTGACAGCAATCATTTCGAAATCGAACTCAATTGTTTTTATAATAAATTGTTGCGCATTCGCATCTCGACTCTATTCGAATTTCAAAGTAAATAGCACAGTATTAAAATAATTAGTTACCAGTCAGAAAATAATGCTACTGAGCTTTGCGACTTGTTTTGCAACATGTGTTACCAACGGCAGACATTCGATTTAACTTACCTATCATCTCTCCTCCACTGGCCTGTGAGTTTAATATTATTATTTATTTATTAATTAAAAAATAAAGTTTACAAAAAAACCTTGACATACGGACCTTGCCCCACAAAACCGTTTTCACGGTTTGTCTGCGGGAACAGAACACAGTTCTACAACTTAGTTTTACTAGTGCGGATACTTAAATTTCACTAATTGTATAAAGTTACTAACAATATAATATCTTATATAATATACCTAATCACTCATCAGTTCTCCCCCAACAATCTGCAAACCATTTTCCTAAGAACATCGTTTAGAGACTCCTGAGAAAGAACTGCTTAAGTAACTTGGCAAATTTACCTTTTATTTCCTGACTTCTTATATCAGCAGGCAATTGGTTGAGAAGGTATGGGTACTCTTTTATCAAGCGTTCGGTCGCCAAAACAATTCATTATTCTAGGTACATTAAATTTACCTGCTGATACCATCGTAGTTAGTTTAGTTTTTATTTCTTTATCCTCTAAAAATAAAGCTAAAAAAAAAAAAAAAAAAATGTTTGTCTATGCGCTGTAGCTGTGATTAATTGTGCAGGGTATGTACCCTCAGCGACCGAATCAATTCCAAGATAAAAAGCTTCTAGTTCTGCTTTATGTGGAGGTATAGTATTTTATTTAGATATTGTAGTACAATTCTTGAAGGACCCGTGAATAAATGAAAGTCATTTGGATCGATCCGTCTGTGAGGTTAAGCTACACTTTCCACAGCCAGTTCATAGATGGTTAACAATTCTTAACACATCAAGAATCTACGAGCTCGTAAAACCGTTCTTACGTTATCATTGAAAGCTTAACGTAAACAGTATATAAAAACAATCGATGTTTAAAAAAAATATGTTTAAAAAATGTCTTGCTTTTCCTGGCCACTAAGCAGTATCAAGACAACAATGTCAGTCTATGCAAATTGCACGTCATATCAATCAAAGTATATAGTGATAAGTTAAAAAAAATCGTGGTCTGTGGTCAACGTTTCCACTTCGACGTGAGCGATGGGTAGCTCACCGTCCGATAAGGACCAGGCCCAGGTCGACGGCGCGTTGTGTTCCACGCGCGCCTCAAAGAGATGCCAGCACCAACTGACGCGGTCCGAAAGGGCCAATGCCTGCCAGGGTTACCAGCCTGTCCGAAAATCGTGGCCCTGGCACACAGGCATTTGAAGGAACACGGGTGGGTTTTAGTCAGATAAAGTCTGACACGCCCTCCCGCTCCGCCCAGAGCTCGAGAAGTTACTTGATAATTTCCCACCCAAAAAAAACAAAAAAAAATGTTGTCACTGGCTCATGGAAGAATTTCGTTAATAGTAGTTTATGAAACTGTTAGGTACACCCGGTGACCAGCATTAACTGACCCCTCTTACAAAGAAGAATAATGGAAGAGGGCCTGGTAATGCTGGTCACCGACAGTACTTGTTATTAATGTGCGTATGCACATGAATCCGAAAATTCAGAGGTGCGTGGCTTGGGATCGAACTCGAGACCTATGACTTGTAGTGTTGCCCAAATTCAGTCTTGGTCTTGCAGTCTTGGTCTTGTTCTTGCGTTTTTGCAAGACCAAGACCAAGAACAAGACCGCGTATTTTTAGCAAGACCAAGACTGACCGTGCAAGACTTGAGCAAGAACAAGACATAGCCTGCAAGACTCTTGCGTCTTGCAGCTAGGACTTAGCGCTATTTCACTGAGTAGTTAGGTGTAACAGTTCGGTGTATAGGTAGGTACGCTTAGGAATTCTATGAGACGCAAAAAACTGTATCAAAGAATATGAAAAACTGGACCTATGCGCATTACGACTAATACCATAAACATAGCGAATAAAAAAATATCTATTAAAATCAAACTGAGTGCATGCATAGTTATGTTTTAACCATCGGCACTTTGATAATGCGGCATCAAAGGTTTTGTACTTACTTCTCAAAGAAATTTGCCGCTTTTCGGAAGTACATGGTTATGATACACGCGCACGGCTTCTTTTGAAATCTAAAACAATCGTTGCCGCCACGCCGAAATCATAACATTTGTGACACTATTTGATTGCCGCCATAGGGCGTAGGTATACTCATGCAAAATAATTTCGAATTTTTTTAAGAGTACCTACAGGTGTTCCAAAGAATAAATAAGTTTCAGAGTGCTTAGAATGAAAATGAATACATTATACTGATCACGCAAGTAGTATTATGATTAGGTTATAAATCAAAGCTTATAAATCATAAATGTTTATTAAGAAACAGTTACTTCCATGGAAAACGACATATAGGTCAGTTGATTTTTCGAATTTCTTATCAAATCTTCAGTTATTTATTAATCTGCTTGATCTTTACTATGGCTATGTTAATTCAAGCTCACAATGTTCCAATTCTAATACGTTTTTCTAAGATTTAAAGTAAACTTTAATAAACAGTAATAGACTAATAGGTAATTGCAAGACTTGCAAGACTCTTGCTGCAAGACCAAGACCAAGACCAAGACTGGGAGCGCAAGACCAAGACCAAGACCAAGACCAGGTGTATTGGCGCAAGACCAAGACCAAGACTGGCTAAGTCTCGTCTTGTTCTTGCATTTGGGCAACACTAATGACTTGGTAGTTCGACGGTCGCACCACTAGACCAGCACTGCACAATAGCTTTCTGTATTTTTATGAAAAACCAACAGTCACTGTGAACTTGTTTTGCAGACATTCATTCAGCGAACATTTATTCGCGATACCACGACGTAAAAATACAGCGCAAAACGAACAGTTTGGGGAGTATGTTAATCCGATCCCGAAAAACTAATTTTAAAAACTGTGCTCGAGCATGAATATTTTTATTAGGTACCGTCCTTAATGAAAACATTTTCACCATATTATTCAATACCAACTCAAAGAAGTTTAAAATTCATCAAAGCTAAAGCGACCGTAAAAACAAAGTACATTTATACAGAAATTGTACGTCAAAACAACGCGGCGAACTGGAGGAGACGACAAAAAAAAAACGATTACCATAAATACATTATTCAAAACATAATTCTGTTCCATAAACCTTAGTGCCACCTTAGACGGTTCAACTGGAAGACGCATTACACCTCACGTAATTCCATTTGCTTCTGTGCATAATGAGGTCTAGAGAAGTGGCTTATATGGTAAAGCTTGCGACGAACGCTTATACTTTTTAATTTTTTTTAAGTCAACTTTATGCTTTAATATCTGAGATTTAAGCAGATTTACAATGGTATTGCAAGTTATAAAAATATATTGGATACTTATTTTAATATATATATATTTCTTTATACGTCTTTGTCACTTTTCGGACACGAGACAGAGTGAGAAATATGGAAAGAATCAAACCATACTATGGCAATCGTAGACATAGATTGTATTATAAGATAAATGATTTTATTTCCGTAGTAGTTTATACGAACACTTTTTCACGTCAATAATATTTTAAAAAACTAGATGAGGTCTGTGTTTCCTATTCGACTACTCTGAGAAGAAACACCAAAACGAACACAGGGGTCACAGTCTCTTTTGAAGTCCAGCCATCATCTTGTTCAGATCATGACTGTGAGGAACATGTAGAAATTTGACATAGTCTTTTGAGGAAATAACCACACAGAATTGTGTGGACCTGGGACCTGGAATTGTGGCAGTCAGTGAACTCATTTGTCAGGAATCGTTTATTTTAGAATCATCGTAAAAAAAAATTGCTCCAGTATCATTATCCTTAGGGAAAACATAGAAGTACGATTTTGTGGAATGAATGCTAATAACGTGACCACAGTTCCTCTTAATAAATTACCTTATCTATGGGTAAACGATGAAAATAACTACATTGCACTTAAATTTTACCGTCTATGCGGCGAAGTTCTCATTATATTTTTTTTGCAAACCGTAGACCGACTTCTTAATAAAACAAATGGCGACCCGCTACGACGACGACGTCATGACCAAACATCGAGATTCTTTATTGTATGTAAGTTTAATATTATGACGGTGGCGGCACAGCAAATGGCGTCGCGTCGTCTAGTTTTGTTACGAAGTTACTGGAATCACCGAAAAGGTCGGATTAGAGTGACTCTGGCTGGTGACAGTCACTCTAGCAGAGCGTCGCATCGATGGTTGCATTGCGGATAATTATCTTCTGATGGTAGAAGATGATGTCAAGGGAGTCGCTGTTGTACCACGGATGCTTTTGATGTTTTGCATCGTTCTCACATGTATAATTTCAACATGAATGCATGAGTACTTTGTAACAATATTTTAATTTAAAAGAGTGTCCGTGGAGTTTCTTGCCCGTTCTTCTCCATAGGAACCTACTACGCTTTGGAATGGGCAACTAGCTTCATCTTTCTGACTGAGCGACCCCTTGACAATTCAAAAGTGCCTGTAATTGGTTTATTTGAAATAAATGCTGAGTTTGAGTTTAACGTCCACAACGAGCTGCTATACTCCGGCACACTCCTGATGATATTGAAGCCACTGAACCACTAATACGACGACCACTCCTGATAAAGGCTATCATCCGCTGTTAAGAGGGCCCTTCCCGGTCCATCTATCGTCAATGCGAGCATGGCCGAAAGTTTGTTGTTTCATCCAGCGCAAGTGAAAACTATTAACAAACGAGTGAGAACGCGATAACATTGAACGAAAAATAATGTGCGGGATTTTCATAAAACTTGTTCCAGGAAATACGTGTTTTTGGGTAAGCCTCACCAGTTTGTGAAATAAATGTTGGTCATTTAGAATCTCCATTACATTTTCCAGGTTTCTATCGTAATGTTTTCTTAACATTTACAATTTATGAGTACATTATGAATGGCCAAAGTTCAGGTAAAATTTGTGCAAAAAAGCAGATTTTTGCAGGCTTATACTGAATTTGTTTCACAAAATTTTTATTTTTTGCTTGCAAAGAAACCTAGATATAGTGCACAAGATACCTATTGGCTCAAAAATTTCAAAGAAAGATGTGATACAACGGCATAATCACGTACGAGCGTTTGTATGAAAAGTATGTCGGGTTGGCCGCTCCTAAGAGCGTTTACGACGAACGGCATTTCATACAAACTTTCAAGCCCTTGTTTTTCGTACAAACATTTTCGAAATGTCTTATTTAAAAACAGATAACTGGAAATCTCTGTTTCTATGGAAAATTTAAAATCGGTCTAATTTGGCTGTTACACTATTTTTCGAAAAGCTTTTGCATGCGGCTTCGCCTGCGTACTACCGGGTTTACAAGTACTCTATGTGTTAATCCAGGGTATAAACTATAATGTGTGCCAAATTTAATCCAAATCTGTCGAGCCGATTTTGCGCCAATCCAGAACATACATTCAGACAAAGACACATAGACAAAAATTCTACTAAAAACTATATTTTCGGCATCAGACTCGTTCCCACACCTCGTATCGATTCCTTTTTTTTTTAAATACTCAATGTACAGTTTTGACTTATTATATACTTATGTCATCATCACTTTCCCAACTATTTTGGGGTCGGCTTCCAGTCTAACCGGATGCAGCTGAATACTAGTATTTTACAAGGAGCGACTGCACATCTGACGTCCACAACCCAATTACTGGGTAACACGACGAGGTAGTTATAGATACAGATAACAAATTAGTAAGACGTAACTAAACCTAATGTAACCTAGCAAATCCTAGACTCTCATAACGTAGCTTGCCTCCTTGTCGTTTGTAACCGTAGCTCCGACTAATCTCGTCGTAAAGCGGAACATAAGTTCAAACTGCTCTCATTAGTAGTTCCAGTCTTTAGTCTGTCATCCATGATAGTGCGAATATCTACTTAGATAGATAATTTCGTAAGGTATTGTGGTCAATGGAGGATAGTTTTGAAATAGTGCCACAATGTTTCAAAATACAGGGAAAAATAAACGGTCCCTACACACCTACTGGAACCATGAAAGTGTCTGATTAGTTTTTTTTCCTTTTAACGATTAAAAAACGAACAATAGGAGAGTGAAGTGAGTCCTATTGTTCGTTTTTTAATCCCAGATACTAATTTGACAGGAGCAAATGTCAAACTCCAAATTGAAACAAAAACGAACAACAATCATTTCAAATGTGAAATTAGTCTCTGGGATTAAAAAAACAACTTTAAATAGACAAAACGTATTTTGCTTTTCTGAAAAATTTAGTGAAACTGTTCCAGTAGAAAAATATTTCATATTTTATTTTGTACGTATAAATACGATGAATTGTCAGGCTACTTTGTAACATCTTCGAAAGTCAAACGGTGGTCTAAAGTCCAAATGCTAAGCTAATTCGTGATTGTATAAATATAAAAGAGTTTGCTTCCGAATTAAGTACCTACAGTTACTTAAGTGAGGCTTGAAATTAAGTAGAAACTACCACTTTTTTTTTCAACTTCATGATTCTTCTGTCAATATTTATTTGGGGTTGGCGTAACATATATTTTTCTTCTAAACCTCCCTATTACCCTTTCCTCTTTCTAGAAATATTATCATCTTTCACACAGGCCATCCATCGTTTCTTTGGTCTGCCCCTACTCTTATAGCCAACCACATTCATAGTTTAAAAGAAAATTACAGCTCATAATTTAAAAAAAACCGGCCAAGTGCGAGTCGGACTCGCGCACGAAGGGTTCCATTTGTTTTCTTTTAATACACACACACATACATAAACTCACGCCTTCTTCCCATGGGGGTAGGCAGAAACTATAGAACGCCACTTGCTACGCTCCTTACATACTCCTTTTGCTTCGCCTACGTTCATACGTCTGGTCATACACGCACGCCGATTGCGAGTACTACGCCAACCTACCCTCACCTGACCTTTCTGAAGTACATCACCAATTTGGTCACTATATGTCCTCCTAGGGCGTCCCCTCCCGGCGTTTTCTTTTAATTTAATTATTTATTTTTAAAGTGAATATATAACTAAATATTCTGTAAATATTTCAAGCGTCTACCTGTTGCCGTTATCAATATCGAGCAAAAACGAGCAAAAAAAATCAAGTTTGTTGTATGGGAGCCCCCTTCAATATTTTATTTTATTCTGTTTTTTAGTTTTTGTTGTTATAGCGGCAACAGAAATACATCATCTGTGAAAATTTCAACAGTCTAACTATCACGGTTCATGAGATACAGCCTGGTGACAGACGGCGGAGCCTTAGTAATAGGGTTCCCGTTTTACCCTTTGGGTACGGAACCCTAAAAATGATTGGATCAAAACCCTGTGGAGCTTACCAATTCAAAATTCCCAATCGTTTGTCTTCACTCACTCGGTTATTTATTTAAACTCATATACAAACAAACAAGTCGTGATCAAGTTTGTTTTAAGTTAGTATTTTGTTACCTCATCAAACAACTTAGTTTGCATCCTCTTGATAACCATTAATTATCTTAAGATACTGTTGATATAATTAGATTAGTTGGATGCTCGTGTATCAACACGTACTGAAGTACCTAATCTAAGTACTGTGTTAGTAGTTTCTAGTTTATCTAGGAAGTAGTTCCCATGTTTGTTTTAGACGTGGGACCTAAAGAAGAGAGGGTGTATCAGAAATGCATCATATTTAAGGGTGTGGTCCAGACCATCAAACTAACATTGTTAACGCTAAAAAATAATCAACTGTTCCATACAAAATTTCAAATCATACTCAAGCCAAATGTATATTACAATAGAAGTCATGTTCATGAACTGTAAATGGTGAACTTATTGCAATAAAACCGGCCAAGTGCGTGTCTACCACCCACAATGAAGGGTTCCGTATTTGGGAAGAATTTATCCCAAAAACAAACTGAAAATGTAAGTTGGTCGACTATTACTCGTTCACTTGTAAAGCCTACTTAGCTGTGATAATTTAACCCTAAAAAGATCCCATCTCTACCAGACATCTACGCATTAAAACTTAAGTGCTACTATTCGTGACATAAGTAGGTTCCCGTAAATGTAATTCATAGTTCACTCCGAGATAAATAATGGTAGCTTCTAATGCTATACTAACTTGGTAATCCTACTAATACCCTCAGTTATTGTTAGTTTATTTGGATTTTACCTGGCATAGAAGTTTAACCCAAGACCCCTTAGCCGCCTTTCGGCTTACGTAAGCACTGAAGCGGCTGGAAAATTTTGTACAATTTTCGAAGTCTAAATTCTCGTCTATATTTCGAGGCGGGCCTCGGGCTAAGAGCTATAACTCATAGCTAACTGTGTTAGGTAACATAACAGATGGCCACATGTATTTCCTTTGCAATTTTGTAATTTTTTTTGTGTTTCCGTGCCATATTTGCTTAGGGAAAATTGACTGAGTTCATCCGTTTCAGGTTTTATTTTCTACTTCACGCTTATTGGTTCGTGTCAATGTCAATGGATGCCTGTACTGGAGAAAACAAAATGAATGTTAATCTTCCTTGATGTTCAGTTATGACTAATAGATCGATTCTATCTATGTTCTATGTTTGTGGGTTTGGTTTCCGCACTTAGTCCTTCAGATGGACCATTGAATCTTCGGTGTCATCAACTTCTGAAGGGAGGTGGGCTGGTTGGAATAACTCCAACCAGCCCACCTCCCTCCAGAAGTTGATTAGGTCTCCTAGACTGTTTAAAACATCTGCTAAAGATCTGGGTGACCGAGGGTGTCTGATAGATCGACTCTTTAAGAAAGTTCTTCAACCAATTTTATCAAATCTAAGTATAATTTCATTCCCTACCATCTAAAATATAAGCCTGAATCTCCGATTCTCCTCAGCACCTCGCAAGGAGCTCATACAATAGAATTGCCGAAGCAGTAAATAGAATAGGTATCTATTAGTAATTTTGAATTGAACTTCAAACTGCGACGATAATGGAGATTCATTGTAAGATGTAAATTGTCCCTTCCATTCGCTTTCGAGATGTTTTGTCGGATAATTCGAGTTGGAAATTGTGTTAGGAAAACCGATAAATACGTATCGTCTTTAAATACGGTTTCCTTCGGTTCTGCTATTGATTTAAACGTGGTTGTGATCTCATTATGGGAATATAAAGTTTTGTGAAGTTCCTAAATCTAGAATGATAAGGAACTTCGTTTATTCTATTTTACATTTTTCAAAGAAAATTATACTATTTTATCTACCACCAGTTTGCATATTCGTCTTAGTTTTTAGGGTATCTCAAAAGGTAAAAACGGAACCCTTATAGGATCACTCGTGTCTGTCTATCTGGCCGTTTATCACAGCCAATTTGCACATATTAATTTCTGTGACTCAAACACCAACGTGTAACGTAAATAAATGAAGTTTAAATATGGGGGTCACGTTTGGGGGGCAAATTAGAAAATAAAAATAAAAGATTTGCAAACTGTACCGTATGACATATCAAATGCTTGTTCTAAGGATTTCAGATAATTATATTTTTTTCACCTTTAAAGTTATTTAAGAAAATATATGAAAATTGACCATTACCTTATCGCCGATACGAGTGAGCCCAAATTTTTGCGAAAAATACAAATAATAATTCTTCACTTATAGATTACAGGAAAACTTATAAGAAGTTGGGGTATGGTCATATAATAATATGGTAAATCTCTTAATATTGTGCGTACAAACTTACATTTGCAGTTGGAATTTAAGAGGGAACACATTTTTCAATTACAATGTTCAGTTTATTCTTGGGATAAATTCATCCCAACTATGGAATCCTTCATTATGGGTGGTCCGACACACACTTGGCCGGTTTTTAAAATAATATCCCATATCAACGCCGTGTGAGCGTGGCCTCACAAATAAACAAATGAATTACGTCAATACGTATAGGCGTATTCTAAATTCAAGTTACTGTTACTAATTCACGATAAACTCATCAGTCTGTTTCAAGAAACAAAGTCAATAGAGCGAAAACGTCAAAATAAATTCTCTGTTACACGAAAAATCAAACAAAGTCTCGAGTGTATCACAGACATATTTGCACAGGATATTTAAACAGGAAGGACCTAACAAGCGCGTACGTCACGTCCACCAGAGGCGCTCGAAATACGGCTAGGGACGTAGCGAGCGCAGAGCTGAAATTCAAATACAGAATATGCATGGAAAATACTGCAGTGCCAGTATCATGCAAGCAGTTATGTCCTTGTAGGTAAAAGATGAACCGCGCTCTTTCTGTAGGGAATAACCAAGGTTTAGTATCATCTTGAGCTATCCTAATAATAAAAGATAAGGGATAATAAATTAATAACGTTGTAACAAACTTTACATGTATTTTCATTATGGCAACTGAATGTATTATTTTACTTTGGCAACACAGAAATAATGGTTATGATGTTATCGTTATTTCTGAGTGGGGAAAAGTCATTTTAAAATAGTAAAATGAATTAATGTGATCTTGTGATGAATAACACTCTTTTCTTGCCAACCCTTTATTCCGCACAACTGCACGACTAAACGACGACTGGACCTGCACTACATTTTACTATTTAAAAATGACTTTTCCCCCACTCAGAAATAACGATAACATCATAAGCGTTATTTCTGTGTTACCAAAGTAAAATAATACATTCAGTTGCCATAATGAAAATACATTTAAAAGTTTGTTACAACGTTAATAACTTGTACTTTGACAGTGTTACCACAGTGAATATTATAATTCGGTATTCAATTAATACATTTTTTTAAATTAAATCAAAGAAATCACGACACATTTATGTTCGAATAACTCGTCAAAACGTTTTTTTTTTTTACATTTTTCATCAGAATATGCATGGAAAATACTGCAGTGCCAGTATCATGCAAACAGTTATGTCCTTGCAGGTAAAAGATGAACCGCGCTCTTTCTGTAGGGAATAACCAAGGGTTAGTATCATCTTGTGATATCCTAATAATAAATGATAAGGGATAATAAATTAATAACGTTGTAACAAACTTTACATGTATCAAAAGTCGAAAACTGTGATGACTATAAAAAAATGTTTGGACAGCGCTTTTTCATATGATACCTACCTAGTAAACTCCATTCGAATATAAAGACCCCCTTTCAGGCCCTGTTGCATAAAATATAGATTTGCAAAATAGTTGGGTAAACTTCGTCTAAAACTATTCCAAATTTAAAGTTAATAGCATTAGTAGTTCTTGAGATATCTAGCTGTGACAGACAGACTTAGTCTCACCACAAGGGTTCCTTTTCACCATTTTGGTACGGAACCCTAAAACCGGCCAAGTATGTGTCGGACCACGCAAAAAGAAGGGTTCCGTAATTGGGATGAATTTATCTCAAAAACGATCTTAACATTGTAGTTGAAAAACATTTTCTCCCATACATCGATGTACATCACGGTCAATTCTCCAACTGCAAATTTAAGTTGATCGACTATTACTCATTAACTTATAAAGCCTACTTAGCTGTGATAGTTTTCCTTTTAATTTCGTTATATGAACTACTGCCATGAATTTTTACACATATCCAAAATCAACCATTTAGCTGGCAGGCGGCAGCAATTTATAGCTTAATATTTCGCAAACGGATACCTGAATCGAAAAATGTTCTTCACTGACCCTCAATATTTTTGGACGGCCTATCCATCAATACCCCACATCAAGGGATTGATGACAAAAAAAAACCCAATTTATGTGTAAGGCAGGTACCCTAAAAACATGTTTTTTTCTAGATTTGATTTTAACACTTTGTCGGCGTGATTAATATCCACCCATGCCAAATTACAGCTTTCTAGTACTAAGAGTCTCTGAGCCAAGCCGGGGACCGACATAACTCATGGCGAAAATAAGTGTTCCTTGTTGACTACGGAGCCCCAAAAATTATTCGATTTAGCTTTCATCTTGAAAGCGAGCAGAAACAATAATCCAATAAGATACATTGAACATCCCGTATCACTACGGTATTTTGTTCTAATTAACTAAAATCCAGCCAATAAACAAAGTCGTTAAAGACCCGAAGAACGTCTCAGAAAATCTCTAGGGAAAATAAAGTGTATATCTACTTTGAGTACCGAGTGAGTGTGTGATTAGTGTATCTAATAGCAATATCCTATCTCCACGTTCGCGATGTAATTTCCCGAACACACATATCTCCGTCTCCGTACTGCAAGCTCTCGATGCATCCATACCTTCTGCTTACTCTCCATACAATCCCCTGTTTATACCATCCTGTGTAATCTACATCGCTAATTGCATCGCAACCCACCCGACATTCAATCTTAACTCCAAGTGCTAAAGTTCATTATAGTAAAAATGTCTTGGAACTTACGTCATTCCTGTGTTCAGTTGCTGTTTTGCAGTAAGTCGTCTTTTACGATATGATAAAATTAAATAAGCATTTTATGCAAGATTAGCTTGTGTTAAGCTGAAAGTTATTGCTGAAGCTAGAAAAAGTAGGGGGAAATGTATTTATGTAAGTGCTTATGTTAGCCGTTACTTTGTTGTGCTAGTTTGCAGGTTGAAGTAGTTTTGCTTACATAGAGGCCAATCAGGTTCTCTTATGAGATTGAATAGACGGGTAAGCGATTTTACGTCCGGCTCACTTTAGGTAGTTCCGCTACCAATGTTGCAAACTTGCTAATATTTTCAGTAGGTACACATCTATCTGTGGAGTTTCACACAAAAAAGTTACATTTCCACTTCAGGTGAAAAAATAATTTGAGTATCTGAATCGGTCGCTAAGGATAAAAATTAATCTCTACAACATAAAAATCGCATCAAAACGTCTTAATTTTGAATATAATTTAAATATCAATGTCTTTATGAAAACAACGGCTATGAAAGATCTGGGAGTCACATTCGACAGAAAGCTCAACTTCCACGACCATATTGCTACGGTAGCTAAAAAATCCTACAAAAGGTTGGGCTTTGTCTTACTTAATTGCCGCGATTTTCGCACCACACATGCCATAAAAACATTTTATTCTCAAACATGCTTGGAAATTCGAGCATTATTTTGACAACCTTCTTCGAAATAAATCGAAATTGTAGGTACTGGCCAAATACATGCGAGCAGCGGCCGCCAAAAGTTGTATGAAAATCCGAAAATCCATTATGTTTCGTGGTTTAGCGGCCAAATAAATTACATAGTAAACTCATATCTATCGGGTAATTTAAAAATGGAACGTAACAAAAGTTTTATTTAAATTTCGATCTGGCTTGCAAATAGAAAGCTATTTATTGAAAAAAAAAAAAAAAAATTTTGGCGCGTGAAAAATGATTGTTGTTTGTCATTGAATCTGGAATTTATAAATAATTTACTTTGTTTTTTCCGCGCATTATTTGATAAAAGCACTATACAAGCCTTGGCCGCAACCAGGCATTGATGGACACACGTATGAGTGCCTCGGCTTCGCCTCGGCCCAAATTTTCGTTCATCCATCAAAGCCCTTTTTGCAGGCCGCTGCAGTAATGGACTATTAATGTACTTACTTGTTCGTAATAAATTAGCATCCAGCTCCTGCATGTGGCATCCACACGAACGTACCTACGCGCTTTTATTGGAAAAGGTACAAAAATCATTTCTTAGATTTTTATATAAGCGTAAGCACTGTTATTATGCTTACCTCTATCCGACTACATTTATATTGGGATGCCTCGGATATAAATCATTAGAGGTAAGGCGAGCACGAGATCAGCTCACCATAGCCTGGAAGACGCTCCGTGGCACTATTGACGCACCTGACCTGCATGCTGTGCTGGCTCGTTTCTTTGTGCCAGACAATTACTGCCGCAGCAGAAACCAAAGGCTGTTTTCTGTGCCTCCATGTCGCACCGTTGCGCGTGCTAAGTCCCCAGTACCTCGCACTCTGGTCGCACTTAATGATCTCTTTGGTTCTAATCCCACAAACGATCTGTTTGTGGATGAATGGACGAAGATTTTATTTGCATGCCAGAAATACCGTGAGATGGGATTCATGAAAGTATTGTAATTTATTTATTGTTTTATGTTTTTGTCTGAATTTTATAATTTTATATTTTCTTTTCTATGTGTGTCTGCCTTTAATTAATGTAATTGGTTGAACCGTGCTAATTAAAATGAATAAAAAATGAAATACAAAGTTATAGGCATGAGTAAACGAAGTTTTGCTCCAAAACATAACATTTCAATTGACCGATTTCCATCTCATTCAAGTTGCAACAAAACAACATTTTCACCGCATCAGTGATTTCTTATAAACATCTAATCGTACCAAAATGTTATATTTTTCGTTTGTACACGTATAAAAATGCAATCTTTTAAAGCTCTCAGCATTTTCACAAATGCTCAGGTTAATTTATGTGTAAAAAGGAACGCAGCCAAAAAGCATAAAGCTACCGTAGACAAAAAAATAATTTCTTTATGTTGGTATTTATAATAATAAAATAAAAATATTTTAAAAGTGTTGAATGTTTACTGCTTGGCACCAAAAAGTAACATTTTTCCATGCTTGCAAACCAAAATGTTATAATTCAAACTTCTTGTAGTATAATGTTTATTAATTTTTTAAAGAATTACCTTAGATGGAAATGTGACTTTTTGGTGTGGAGCTCCACATTTATTCATCTATTCTCGTAAGTTCTTGCTGTTACGGGTGAAAGACAGAGGGTTGATGACGGGGAGTTGGTTACGCCGCTTTTTCTTCCCAGCTAAAACACTAGGAAGTGATAAAGGGTTCTGGGGGCTGTCTATTGTAACTCTTGACGTTCAAAAAGTGCTGATTAGCACCCATAGTTGGATAATCAATTTTTGATTTTGAATTAATTTATATAAGTGTTGTTAAGTTTATTTCTAGGAGTAAGTAGCTGGAAAATCTAGTACTTTTTATTCTGTTCACGAATAATTTTATCAAAATACAATTTCAAGCAATTTTTCAGGACCAGTCTATTTTTTTTATTTTTTTGACTATTATGCAATTAACTTTTGTTCCATACGAAAGAATTTTATAAGTGCAACGGAGCATTTTTCTTTATTTGGGTTACAACGCTTGGCGTGACGCCAACTGAATTCTTAAATTATTTCTACCATTTATGCTTTTTATTGTTTAGTTTTCAGCTATAATCACTATTAAAAGTATAGTTTATGTACCTTTGCGGTTTTAATATTGATTGTTGAAGAATTCCCCGCAGGGTTTGGCAGAAGCGCACCTATAGTACAACCACATTTCGCCAGTTATGTATAAGTCCCATGTAATAGGGGGCGAGCCTATTGCCAGTTCCTATACGAATTGGTGTAAAGTTAAATCTTTTGGTGCAGTATATAAAAAAAAAAAAAAAACAATTTATTGGCACACACAAGTTAGGAAACATTTGTAAACAGTGTAGCGGTATACTTACGTAAACACATTCAACTTTAAGGAGCGCATACAGCCGTTCGCCGCCGCGCGCCCGCGCACACTAAGCTAGCCAAGGTTAAAGGAATGTGGACCGGCCGCTCATATCATCGCGCTTGCACGACGTTGGGAGCGCGGCACATCCTACCAACATTACTAAATTATGTTTATCAATGTACCCCTATAATTTAGTTTTCTTCCGACGAGGGCTGTATATATAAGACGCGATTTCTAATAAATGACACATATCGTTATTCGCCTTTTTACTATTAACACGCAACCCCTAAAGTGGTGACCCCGCGTTCAAAATGGCTACGCCCGTATCGAGAGAAGACAAGACTACTACGCCTGAAGACGTCGAAGCAATTAGCGTGCAGTCGCGTATACCAAAATTCTGGAGCAACAGACCTAAGCTTTGGTTCGCCCAATTTGAGGTCATTATCTACAACCAGAAGCTCGGCGATGAGGGCAAGTTCGCACTGGTTGTTGCTCAGCTGGAAATCAAGGACATCGATCAAATCAGCGATATTATCTTGTCACCGGCCAACTCCGGCCGATACGACGCTGCAAAACGAAGGCTGTTGGAGGTTTACGAAGATAGCGAGGGTATTCAGTTACAAAAACTACTGAATGAAATGGAGCTCGGCGATCAGCGACCATCACAGTTGCTTCGCCGAATGAGAAACCTTGCGGGGAAAAAGATGCCAGATGACACCCTGAAAATGTTGTGGCAAGGACACCTACCTGCTTCTACCCGCACAGTGTTGGCAGTGAGTGAAGAAGCCAAGCTCGACTCGTTGGCTGCCATGGCAGACAGGATGCAAGAGCAGCTGAAAGAGGTTAACGCCGTGTGTTCCTGCCAGTGTCAACCTTCCACGTCAAAGGCTCCAACGACAGTGGCCCCAGCCGAAATAGCGGCTACATCTAAACCTGCAGACCAGAATCTCTACAGCATGATAGAAGCCCTGACCAAGGAAGTTGCAGCGCTCAAAATAAATCGTACCCGCAAATTTCAACGCCGATCTCACGATTACAAAAGCCGTTCCCGCTCGAAATCTGGGGACAGGAGAAATGCCGTGTGCTACTTTCATAAGAAATTCGGCAAGGCAGCATACAGATGTAGAAGTCCGTGCAGCTTTAAAGGTATTTCAAGTGACAAGCCGGAAAACTAAGGGAGACTCAAGCCGTGGCGGCGGCCGAAGTCGACGATTTATCTACCTACCGCCTATTTTTACTTGACAAATCTACCGGGAAAAAATTCCTGATCGACACGGGTGCAAATGTTTCTGTTTTACCCGCCACTGCACATGATAAACAGCGGACTCCAACCAACTACCTATATGCAGCAAATGGTTCACAAATACCCACGTACGGCGAGCGAACCATTGTTCTGAACATCGGAATGCGGCGTGCCTATAGTTGGCGATTTATGGTAGCAACAGTCAGTCGGCCGATATTAGGCGCTGATTTTTTGCACCATCACGCACTTATGGTGGATCTCCATGGACGACGATTGGTGGATAAAAGAACCAATTTATCGACACGAGGTTTTCTCTCACCCGCATGTGAAGGAAGCATCCGAACCATAGATGACACGCTGCCATACCATGACCTGTTGGCCACATACCCAGACATAACGAGACCAAACTTAAAGAAACTGGGAAATAGCGAAGTCGAACATTATATCGAAACCAGCGGCCCGCCGATATTTACTAATGCGAGACCACTACCGCCACATAAATATAACGCTGCAAAACAAGAATTCCAACTCATGATGAGCGACGGAATTTGTCGGCCGTCTAATAGCCCATGGGCTAGTCCATTACACATGGTTTTGAAAAAAGATGGTACCTACAGATCCTGTGGTGACTACCGTAGACTCAACGCAGTAACCACACCCGATCGATACCCGATACCACGACTTCATGACTTCACACATAACCTCCAAGGCAAGAAGATTTTCTCAAAAATTGATTTGCAAAAGGCATATTATCAAATTAAAAATAGAGAAGAAGACGTGAAGAAGACAGCTGTGATTACTCCTTTTGGCTTGTACGAGTTCACTAGGATGTGTTTTGGTTTAATGAACGCAGGCCAGACATTCCAACGCCACATGGACAACGTGCTTCGCGGCCTACCCGTTTTTCCATTTGTTGACGACATTCTTGTAGCATCAGAGAACCAAGAAGCACACAGAAGAGAGCTACAAGAAGTGTTTAAGCGACTCAACGACAGTGGTTTAAAAATAAACGTCGCTAAGTGTATCTTCGGCCAGTCACAACTCAATTTCCTGGGATACACAATAAGCCCAGAAGGCATTACACCAACAGAAGAAAAGGTGCAAGCAATCCAGTCCTATCCATTGCCAAATACGATCCAAGATCTACGTCGTTTCGTCGGAATGCTGAACTTTTACCGTTCAAGTATACCCCACGCGGCTGAACATCAAAAAGAACTGAGCAGATACTTTCACAACGCCAAGAAAAATGATAAGACAAAAATACAATGGACCGAAGAGGCAAAAGAAGCATTTAATCAAAGTAAAGAAGATATCAAGAACTGCGCATTATTGTCCTACCCATCACTGAGCGAACCTTTCGCATTGATGACAGACGCCTCAAACACATGTGCTGGAGCCGTTATACAACAGAAGATCAACGGCAAGTGGAGACCACTGGGATTTTTTTCAAAGAAGTTCAGTGACACACAACAAAAGTACAGCACGTATGACCGTGAGTTGTTATCAATCTACATGGCAATACGTCACTTCCGCCGTGTGTTTGAAGGACGAGAGTTAATGGTTTACACGGACCACAAACCGCTGTGTAATGCATTAACTTCAAACAGCAAGTCTGAGACGCCCCGCCGAACAAGATACCTTGAATATATCGGACAGTTCACGTCAAATATTCAACACATAACCGGCCAGGACAACCAAGTCGCAGACGCACTATCACGAGTCGAGACAATAACATGCCCGACACCATTAGACTACACCGAGTTAGTAAGAAAACAAGACCAAGACGAAGAATTGAAAATGCTACAAAACAAAGGGAAGTACCTATTCAAGAAGATCGCCATTCCCAACTCGACCGCCAATCCTGTTACCTGCGAAATGTCATCAAGCACTGCTCGTCCATATCTGCCACCAGATTTTCGAAAAGCAGCATTTCAAGCGATTCACGACCTTAGTCACCCCGGCATAAGGGCGACAAGGAAGCTAGTCACTGCCCGCTACTGGTGGCCTTCCATGAATAGTGATATAAATGAGTGGACTCGAACGTGCGACGCGTGCCAGCGTGCTAAGGTGCAACAACACACGAAGTCACCTATTGCGAGTTTCCAACAAGCAAACAGACTGGAGCATGTGCATATGGATATTGTTGGCCCGTTACCTATTTCTGACGGCTATCGATATCTATTGACCATGATAGATAGGGCTACCAAATGGCCTGAAGCCCGTCCATTAGAAGACATAACCGCAGAAAGTGTTGCTAATGCATTCTATGAAGGTTGGATCGCGAGATTCGGTTGCCCAGTAACCATAACCACAGACCAAGGGCGGCAATTCGAATCTGACCTATTTAATAAATTGATGCAACGCATGGGAATACACCGCACCCGTACCACTGCCTACCACCCGCAGTGTAACGGCGTGATAGAACGATGGCACCGCTCACTCAAGACGTCACTCACCGCGAGACTCAAATCAACAACATGGTCACATGAGCTACCTACAGTGCTGCTGGGACTGCGCGCTTCGATAAAAGAAGATATTGGTGCAAGTACTGCCGAACTACTTTATGGTCAAACGCTGCGATTACCCGGAGAATTCTATGAAGAATCTACAAAACATAGCGATACAATTTCAAACTTCATGAATAAGTTGAATGGAGCGTTAAAGAAGGCTCAGGCGCAACGGAAATCTAACCAATCTCGAGCGACATTTATTCACGATGACCTACATAAATGTTCGCATGTTTACCTACGCAATGACGCATCAAGTAAACCGCTGACGCCGACCTATACTGGCCCGTACGAAGTGATCAGTCGTAAGGACAAGTATTTCACTATCCAGTTACACAATAGATGCTCCAACATCACTGTCGACAGACTAAAGCCAGCTTTCCGGATGAACACTGAGTCAGAAGCACCAGTCACAGATACGTACGCATTCATCACCAAATCAGGAAGGACATCGAAGCCCTGCGTACGTTTCACCAGCGGGGGAATGATGTAGCGGTATACTTACGTAAACACATTCAACTTTAAGGAGCGCATACAGCCGTTCGCCGCCGCGCGCCCGCGCACACTAAGCTAGCCAAGGTTAAAGGAATGTGGACCGGCCGCTCATATCATCGCGCTTGCACGACGTTGGGAGCGCGGCACATCCTACCAACATTACTAAATTATGTTTATCAATGTACCCCTATAATTTAGTTTTCTTCCGACGAGGGCTGTATATATAAGACGCGATTTCTAATAAATGACACATATCGTTATTCGCCTTTTTACTATTAACACGCAACCCCTAAAACAGGAACAATGCTAATTGAAGGAGTACATAAGTAGAAGTAGCCGTGGGGCCCAAACTAGGCACAGCCTGTATTTTGGTGGCCCAATAGAGATAGAAAAGGCAGATTGATTTATTGACTGTTCAGCGTGACACAGCACAGCAAGACACAAGTAATAATATTTTTTTTAAATATGAATTAAAATCATACAGTAATCAAAAATAACATCATAATAACAAACAATAAAATAAAAATATATATTATATGTATAAAAACCAAAAAAAAAAAAAATCAAAGAAGATATCAACATGCGTAATTAGAGACGTAAGTAAATATGTTGGCATTATTAATTGGAAGGGTGGAAAAGTAGCGTGTGTGCGTATGTGTGGGGTGTGTGTTTGAGGGTGTGTGTGCATGTGGGTGTGTGTTAGAAAGTTTAAGACAGGGGCCGGGAAAGGTCTTGACTATGAGAGTAACGTTTGAGATCTTCTGTTTCATCATAGGTCAGGTCCTGAAGCCATGTCTTTATAGCAATCTTGGCTTCTAGTACATTTCCAGGGATCTTTAGTTTGTGTATATGTTCATCATATGTCATTTTATAAGAATTTACTTTAGTCTATTCAGATCGTAATAATAATTATTGGATCTCAGCAACTGAAGACAGCAAAGGAAGGATGAATCATGATGGAAAGGATGTATCCTTTAGTAACGTTATAATTATTATAATCATGAGTTATCTGAGAGAGTTATGAGAGATATCATACTAGTGTTGCACAAACACTACAAAGACACAAACACTACATGGTTGAAAGGGAACTAGTAATCAATAAGAATCTTTCTCAATAGAGAAAGATCAAAGCTTAGATAACGTTACTCAAAGACTGTACAAACTAGAGAAATTGGTACTCATGAATTTAGTATCTTCTTTGTGTATGTCGGTAAATATTATTATATCAATAGGCTTCCATTATAACAATGTTACGCTGTTGTGAGCTTAATACATGTGTTATTATCTGTGTGCGGTGTGAGGTTATTAAATAGTTTAATAAGAAAACGAGAAGAATGATTTGACACATCGAAAACAAACTCATAGGCGACACGCTATTTTAATCATATCGTGTTGCCTAAGTTTGTTTCCTCTCGCTATCTGGGAGTGATTTCGGAAAAGGGACGGAAGTGTGTAACAGGAAGTGTTAGCTTGAGCATGGAATAAGTAAGTACTTTTGAATAGCATGGAATTAGTAAGTATTTTATAATAGCATGGAATTAGTGTGTTCATGGAATTAGTAAGTATGTAAGTGAGGGGTCGAATTTCGACCAGTGGGCGACCAATGGTAATGAATAATTATTCGAATAGATATTTCAGTTTTAGCTTTTTTTTTTAATTTTAAGGTTAATATCAGTCGCTGCTCAATTGCTTATTACCAAGGTGAGCTGTCATAAATGTTACACATAATATACGACTACTGTTAATAGCATGGAATTAGTAAGTATTTTATAATGGCATGGAATTAGTAAGTATCATCACTCATTTTATATTTTAACTTTACGCACGTAAAATGTGCAAAGGGGATCTAAAAGCCTTTGGCAGTCTGTAGCAGTAGTGCAATTCTCGGATAGCACGTTAAACCGTTGGTCCGGGAAGTCATTCAAGGATCTTTGACAGTCGTTACGGGTCGTCAGAAGCCCGAAATTCTGACAACCAGGCTTACCAAGGCGTATCGTATTACCCAGTTACTGGGTTGTGGAGGTCAGATAGGCAGTCGCTCCATGTAAAATACTGGTATTCAGCTGCATCCGGTTAGACTGGAAGCCGACCCCAACATAGTTGGGAAAAGGCTAGACAGATAGATATATCAGTTCAGTAGTGCAATTGTGTAAAACTGTAACCATGAAAACTTATACTTCATTTGAAATAAGATTAGTTTAAATATACCTTTTTACAGTCCGTTCAACCGATTTTGTCTTCTATTCAGTAGGCATAAGGATGGCATTATAAGCAAGAACGTAGTTACAATACCAACTGTTTATTACAGCTGCCATTTGTCACGCAAAAAAAAACAAATTTCTAATCTTATTTTAAATGGAGTAGAAGTTACCAAGTTGAGATTTTTACAGAATAGCACTACAGATAATCAAGTAGAAAGCTACCAAGGTAAGGCAGGTGTACATCGATTGGTATTTTATAGCTACATCCGATAATCCAGCCTTTGTGACAGATTGCTTTACAGCGATAAAATAAATCAAGTGTTTCTCGCGTTACTTAATTAACAATTTATACTCGTAGAACTTCTTCTAATGCACCTTCTCTATTACCTACCTTTGTACTGAGACACGTTTCACAAAACTGAGCTAAGCTTACATGCAATTTTTTATCTTTATTTTACTTGCATAATGTGCAAACGTTAAGACCAGGCAGTCTAAATCATATTTCCACGCAAGCTCCGCCCCTTGCTCCCCGCCACTCCGTTATGTGCTAAACCCTAACACATCAGTAATAAAGTTGAATATCGCGTGCGCTCTTTGGTCGTGTTCGAGCACGAAACTAAATAGCGTAAGTCTCAATTCTTATTTCGTTTATAACTAAAGTAATAATTGATCTAGAGAAAAAATATCTGGTGGGTGGGTTATTATACTATATTTTCTTGCTGTCTATATTTATTTTAGACATAAAAGCCAAACAATCTTGTTTGTTTTTTTTATAATTATCCTTAAAAAGACATGATTTTCGAATAGAAAATTTTTCTAGAGAAAATATTACAATTACGTAACTGTCTTCAACATTGAAAGAAAAAGATCCAATAAATCATAAACTAAAGTTTCATTTTGCTTGTATGTGTGACTGTTTCAGAATATTCATGCAAATTAACAAAAATAGGGAGCCTCTTCCTAATATTGCAATAGTATACTTTATCCTCACCAATAATAAAAATGCGACAGTGAGTTTGTTACGCTTTCACGCTAAAACGGTTAAACGGATTTGGAGAAAATTTAGCACATGGAGCAGACTATGACCTCGGTTAAGACAGAACTTTAACTCAACAACACATTTTTATTCCGATATTCTCACGGGATCGAAACATATGCGGGTTTACCGTGAGGTTCAGCTACTTAGTATAAATTTTCTCTTCATTGAAAAAATAATCTAGATTTCTGCTTTGCTAGAGCAAAAATAAAATTTATTGTTATAAAATGTTGGTATTTAGTAGATTTGAATGTGCAAAAATTTATCGATTCTTACTTTGTGATATTGGCAACACTGTCACTCTTTCACTGTTTTGTCATTATTTCAAGACTTGTAATCTAAATATTGTCAAGAATTTTATCGTCCTACAATTACCATAAGTATGAGCTCATGCCGCCTGTGATACAGGTTTAACCTAGTACAGGCATCTAACATTAAAAAAAAAAAAAAAAAAAAAAATTTATTCAAGTACAAAGTAAAGTAAAATTATGATTTACATTAATTACAATCGAGGAAAATTCAATTCTAACTGTAATGAAGACCAGCCTGATCTAGGTTTAAGAAAACCTGTGTTTCAGGCCATCAATTTACATCAAACATTTAAAAAGAAGACAAAAATACATTTATTAGAAGCAAACTTAAAAAGAAGACATAATATATTCAATGACTTAAACAGTTACTATTTGGGTATATTATTTTAAAACTAGATTATGTATGATATATTATATTTAAATAAATTAACACATAATATTAAAGTAGATAAAGTATTATTAATTTGGTAAAGGAAGAGAATACCTATGGAGTATAGACTTAAAATAGAGTAGGTAGATATAAATTTTATTTTAAAATTTCTAGTAGTTTTTCCGTATCTGCATAATTGAGTTTTGCCAAATATTCTTGTACTAGTAAGTTACACCTATTATAACTTAAACTATAAATCTTTAGCACTCTGTTAAACTGGTTATACAAGTAGGGTCCTAAAAATAAATAAAATCGATTAGTAAAAGCATGTTTAGTCTGAGAGTTAGCACAAACCAAATCTTTTCTTCTCCTATCTGAAGGTACTGGGTTAAAATAAAGTTCAGTGTGTTGTAATAAAACTACATTCAAAACAAATAATTGACGTACTGTTAGCACCTTACATGCTATATAAAGCTGGTATGTAGGAAATCTAAATGGACGAAAAGTAGCAACCTTTAAGACTGCTTAAGACTGCAACATTATAATACCTTTGTAAATTATTTGATTTTATGTTAATACTTACCAATACTGAATAAAAATATTATTATATTATTATTTCCTTTATTACATTTGTATACACATTAATTACATTTTTAAATATTTTTATAAAATAATAAAAAAAAACATTTAAAAATATAAAAAAATAGTGACCCATCGGCATCAGGAACAGGGTCCAAGCTGCCGGTGGTTAGGGGTCTAGAGGGCGGAACCTCCTCACTATACGTTCTGTGTCCAGGAGTACTGCTTTCTGAATCAAGCCCTTGATCCAGCCGCGCAATGAGAGCCTCCTGAGGTGTTGGTCAAGGTTCTCCGCTATTAGGCCATTCACTGTTACAATTATCGGTACAATGATTGCAGTCTTGTTATCATTATTATTACTCAATGTTAACCTACTTGATTTATCTCTTTATATTATTGTCGTAGGACGGCTAACGCATAAAACATAAAATTATTTTATGATTTAACCTTTAAGGCTACTTACTATAACTATAAATATGTATATCCTGCCTGCTAGAGCTAAGTTAAATGTTAGAAGGTAGGTAGGTACTCAATAAACACATTTAAATATATACTTACGATTGACAAGACAAAGTAAACTACATAAAATCTGTAAGGGTCACCCCTCGCTCAGTTAGTTCAATGTCTCGTATCTTATGGCCCAAATGACAGGTCGCATTGTGCGCAAAAGAAAATGATTTTTGGACAATTTTACATTGCAGTATTGCAAACCTCGTAGTTATAAAATATTAACTGTATTTTTTTTTTTACTGTAATTTTGCTACACAGACATGATTGATGAGATCACAATTTTTCTATGACATTTCTTCTTATAGCTTCATCTTAAGTCTCTTTGGTACTAAACTTCTAGTAAACGATCGAAATCTCCTCGAAATGAAAGTTCCCTTATATCGTAATGCACAATTCCAAAACTGACAGCTGTCAAATCGGTCGTTGCAAACAGCAACACATGGGGCGCGAATTTTCGAACTCTGTGAAATCATTTGTGAAAAACTCGAGCCCTGATGATGTCAACTCGATTGGTACAGTGTGTACTAGACCTTTTGTGCCAGGGGACAACAGGACAATGAGTTGAAGCTGTCCATTGTCCAATCAACAGAAATTGGGTTTGTATTTTCTAAAGGAAATTATTGAGTTACCAACTTATGTTTTACATACTTGCATACAAAACTACCTACTATTTGTTTTTTCATATTCATATTTATATATATTTATTAACGCCCGCCAATGATTTCGCCATCCTACCACAAGGCCATGTGGGGAGTGTGACAGTTGCCGCCACGCCAGCCAGCCTGCCAGCCACAGCGATGATAAAAACGAGTTGCGCTTTGGCAGGACGCTATTTGATAATTTTTAAAATCGAGGAAATATAAGTGATTGCATGTATACCGTTTGAATTATTTCCACGCCTACCTGAGTGTTATAATTTATTTGCATTCCATAATGTATAGGTAAAGGTGTTAAAAAAAGTGCCATAAGTGCCATCTATGTGCCTATTTGAAATAAGTAATTTGACTTTGACTTTGTTACAATGGCTTAAAGCTAAGGTACAATTAAGATCCCTGTAGGGCACAGCAAAAGGTATAATAAAATTAATTCTTAAAATAAAACAAAAATAAATTTAGGAAACAATAATTAGCAACCAACAATTTTTAAATAGATTATTAACATTAATTAAGTGAATAAAAATATATTTTATTGAGACCAGTCATACGTTGTACAGACGCCAGTAGGTCAAGCTACCCGAAACTGACAAATTTTGTCAATCAACCTTGAACCATGTACTTAAACGATAAAGTTGAAAATCTTTTAAAGAAATTGGACAGATTCTAGTAGCTTGATGTGCTCGTTGTCAATTCCGCAGTGTTTGAAGCATTGCGTTCTGCCCGTTATGACATTTGGTGCCGAAACGTGGACACTAACAGTCGGGCTGGTCCACAAATTCAAAGTCACTCAGCGTGCTATGGAGCGGGCTATGCTCGGAGTTTCTGTGAAGGATAAGATCAGGAATTAAGTTATCCGGAAGAGAACCGGAGTTACCGACATAGCCTGCAGAGTAAGCAAGCTGAAGTGGCAGTGGGCTGGCCATGTTTGTCGAAGGACTGATGGCCGGTGGAGCAGACAAGTCCTGGAGTGGAGACCGCGTATCGGCAAGCGTAGTGTGGGGCGCCCCCCAGCTAGATGGATCGACGACCTTAAAAAGGTGGCTGGGTCAGACTGGATGCGGAAAGTGGAAGACAGGGTGTTGTGGCGCAGCTTGGGAGAGGCCTATGTCCAGCAGTGGAATGCTATAGGCTGAGTTGATTGATTGATGTGCTGGCGTCTGTACAATAATTATTTTAAAAGGCGAATTAAACATTTAACATATTATAATATTTATCTATGTATGTACCTATGCATGTATCTAATGACTAACTGCTGTCAGTTTGTGTTAAATCTATTTATTGTCATGTATGTATTCGTTTATTGTGTAGTATGCTTTATATATTTTTATATATTAATATTTGCTTAATAGCCCTATTTAAAAGTTGTTTGAGTACCCCAACGGAAGAGAGACGTGGGTATGTAAAACATATATACAATATTAGTTTTAGTATATGCAAAACCCGAAACACGTGTCTAGTATTTTTATGTAAAGAATCTATGTACAAAATTTCAAAACTGTATCAGGAAAAATCACAAAGTTATAGGGTTGTTATGTTACCGGGTTGTCCGGACAAAAACATGCTAACGGCGGCGGCACCCCCGCTCCTCCAGGGTCGTCTTGCGCTCATTGATAATAATCTGGCAGTAGGTACTAACCGTACGGCGATT
This sequence comes from Tiliacea citrago, assembly GCA_963921375.1. Classification (NCBI taxonomy): domain Eukaryota; kingdom Metazoa; phylum Arthropoda; class Insecta; order Lepidoptera; family Noctuidae; genus Tiliacea; species Tiliacea citrago. The sequence continues at coordinate 22,339,048 of OY992792.1, read as the reverse complement.
GTATTGTAAGCAATTAAATGGTGATAACATTTTCCATCACACTAAGATAATTTTGGGACAAAATATAACATGGTGTAAAAATTCTTGAAATCGATTCAGTTCCTTATTCTGAACAAACTATATTCAGGTTTCGCATATACTAATAAAATAAATGAAAAGCAATCATGCCGAAAGAACATCACATTACCTTTAACTTTGTTATCCTTTAGTCAAATATTCAATCCAATTTCGTTAGTAGTCCAACAACGTTCAATGTGAAAATATGTTTGTATACCACTCTTTTCAAAGCATCCATAATAATAGGTATGGAATCCAATAGAGGAATTTCTACGAAAAACCGAACTGGTATTTAGGCATTTCTACGTAGGTACCTACTTGATTTTGATCCAAAAATAAGAAACCCTACAAATTATAGACATATGAGGAAAAAGTCTGAGACTAGGCCTATATATTTTTTCGGACATGAAGGACATAAAGCACACATGTGGTCCTTATGTACGGTTACGGCACAATATGGCCATCGGCTGTCAAATGTCAGGACTTTATTTACGAACGTCCCAGTTTTTCTAGAAAAAAATGGGACGATATTTTCAGAGTTAAATTCAAATAATTTATTTTCTCTACACAAACAATGACATGATAAATATTTAAAACAAGCTTAAAAGACTGGTATCTGCATTAGGAAAACCTGTGTATCAGATCACCAGAAGTTAAAAAGAATATCTAGTAAAAAAAAAACAACGTCGCAATATCGATAGGTACTTTATCATCATCAGTACAGCCGAAAGACGTCCACTGCTGGACATAGGCCTACCCCAAAAGGAATAATCCATAATCCTCACGCTTGGCAGGCGGGCTGGCGATCGCAGTGTGGTATTTAAATGTATAGAGAACGCTGCTGCCCATTCTCTAGTAAGTCCCTTAGTCGCTTTTTATGACACCCACGGGAAGAAATAGGATGGTGCTATTCTTTACGTCCGGCACCACACGGAACATAGGTACTTCAACAATATCATGGAGAAAAACCTGTAAGTGGCAATTAAAGTGTAAGAAAAAAAAATGCAATTTAACTAAGCATAATTTGACTATCGTTGTCTACAATTATGAACTTCGCGGGAGGAATACAGTATAATCGGTGGCGGAAATAATATTAATTATATCACTCACAAGCTTCGAAGCGGTCTTGTAGAAACAACTGATGAATATTCTGCTTGAGGTAGGTAGCTGGGTACCATCTCCGGAAATTATATACTCTTACACAAAGTTATGAACTCATCGAAAAAAAAATCGTCCAACTGTAGGCCGCAAAATGCACGCACACTAACGTAACACAATGACAGCTCAATGACGTGGCGCGAGTGTAAGGCGTCGCTAGGCGTACCTATCACAGTTGGCCTGTTTGTTTAAGTTCCTTTGCAGCGCGACGCTCTATAACAACTCAAATCTCTTAACCATCTCTGTAACTTTTATGGTGTACAGACGCCAGCAGGTCAAGCTATCCGAAACTGTCAAATTTTCACAATCAACCTTGAACCTTATGCTGTAGTGATAAAGTTGAAAATCTATTAAAGAAATTTGACAGATTGTAGTAGCTTGATGTGCTGGCGTCTGTACATAATAAAGATTATTCTATTCTATTTTATCTAGACATAATAATATAAATTTTATATGTCTGGATAGTTAGTTGGAATTTTTTTCAAAGCTCTTCAAAGCATTCGGTTTTTGAATTGCGAATTCGAAATTGAGAACATGTCAAACCATACTTTTGCATTACTCTTTTGTCTCCGGCCAGTATTCTAGAACGCAGCTGGATACCAGTATTTTACACAAAGCGTCTGCCCGTCACAACCCAGTAATTGGGTAACACGATACCTCTTGATAAAATGGTTGTCAAACGTTCGGGCTTCTGGAAATTCGAATGCCCATCGAATTTGTAAAAAATATACTGAAGTACCTAAAGTCAGATTTTTAATTTGCTTAACTAAAATGACATTTGGTTTCATAAAAACAACCTAGTAAATACTCTGGTTACAGTGTGACTCTCACCAAGGACCACTGAATCATTATCTGCAGGAGGACCTTCACTGTTGTTGTTGACTCTGTAATATTAATTATAAATATTATTATTATTTTATTTTATTTTTAATGTCGATCGCACTCGCTGTCTTTTTAGTCTAGTAAATCAGAGTTTAGGTACTTAACAGTATGCTGCCTACCTACCATGTATTATTTTATATTGATCATTCCATTCTAAACCATAAAAGTTAATCGAACACCTGTTTTATCGGCTAAACTATCTCAACATTGAATCGATATAATTCCGCTAACAGGTATTGTAAAACTCAATCGACTAAACCGCGTGGTTCCGCAGTGAACATAAATTTTTAAATCCATTAGGTTTATTATGTATCTCGCTCGAAGCCTGCCAATAAAGTCGTAGGAATTAACCTTTCTGTAATATATATTACGTTACCTAGCTAGTGTATTTATAAGACCGATCTACTTTTTTTTACACGTTTGCTTACCTAATAGTCAATTTTCTTTATTATAACACTAGCTATAACTGCGTAACATACTTACAATCCGAATGCTATCCGTTTTGACAATTTAACAATATTCATTGCGTCATTTATGTTGTCGAGCCGACGATTTTTTCAAACATTTGAAGAAATGGGTTATGAATTTCCTTCAAAATCCTTCAGATTGTGATAGAAAGGTGGTATGTAATTGGGATGCTGATTCTAAGGGCGAGAGTACACCTCCGACGAGAAAATAATGATGGGAAACCGCATTACGAATTCCGCTGCGAAACAATACTACATCATCATCTGTATAGAGGCTCACCGACCCCACCACAGTCAAACCACTAATACGGTTTTTAGTAGGGCTTAGTTTATAAGATGTACTTACCATGTAGAATAAAGATAAATAAATAATAATAAGAATAATATCGCGATTCGAGTAGGCACATCATGCGAGTTCGTCGAATTGTAGTAATCGGAGAAAAATATTGTCGCGATCGACTTACTAAACGCATTACAGGTCTACTTCGGACCTCTTGCATTAGTTTCACTTTATAAACTTGTCGACTGCTACAGATACCTGTGAAAAAACGTGGCACCGCAACAAAATAGGGGGCTGAACGCGAAGGCGTAACCGATTTCTGACCAAATCGGCGAAATCACGTGGGAAAGAGATAGAATCCTAATCAAATCTGTAACCTGTAACCACTGCGGTTTCGCAGCGGAGCGGAGGTGTGATACCCGCCTATTTGTATGCATTTTGGAGTAATTTTTCTATCACATACTCGTAATACCCGACTTGGCCCTAAACTCCGCCAGTCAGATCCAACAAAAAATCACAAAGCATTCCTCGTTTGTCGTAGATTTATTTTTGGCTCGATTTTTCAATCGCCGCTTCCTCACGTTCAATATTGTCTGATCCGCGCTGCTCTTCAACAAAGCCAACAATATCAGCATTGATAAAAAAGTTAAAAAATTACAAAGCTCTGAAATCTCTTTGATAACTTTCAAAATTCCTCTTACCGTCAGCCCCGAGCGGTCTCTCTTATATAACAGTATATATCCCGGAACGTTCGGATGTATGGAGCTTTTACGATAAAGGGAAATTGTTCAATACAATTTTATGCTTCAACTTCGGGTACCGTCGTTGGTCACTTGAATGTTTTTGCTAAATAAATCATCCGATTACCGTCGTTTTCTTTCTGACGTCGAATAAACGTCACCTGCCAATTTTGTATGGCTTTTAAAGTGCTCCTGTTGTTTTTTTTTGTTTTTGCTTGTTGAAAAATGCACTTTACTTTCCTGGAAGGAAACATAAAAGTGCATGAGCACGACCTACCTACTGTAAACTTTTTAAATGCTTTTAGCAAAGATATAAATAACAATATGTCTAGATAGACAGTCAAATTAGTGAACTCATCGAAAAAAAATGCGTCCAACTGTTAGCCGCAAAATGCACGCACACTAGAATATCACAATGACAGCACAATGACGAGGAGTGCAACACGTAGCTATCACGCACACTAGCCTATCAAAGTATAAATAATCAATGGTTTTTTGAGCCATATGAATAAGATTTTTTTTTTTCGCAAATTTGGCACTTTTATACTAGATATTCTAGGTATATTATCAAAAACATGCCCAGTCACGTAGGATGTACAATTCAAAACCTAGTTGTTTCACATTAGACTAATTTTGACGCTAAATAGCTAGGAAAGGGGTACCTATCAGGGGCGACGGCTCCATACAACCCCATTCCTACCGGCTTCCCTTCGGAACAAAGACTCTATCTGAGTTTACTATTACTAAATAATATAGTACATAGTCACATTACAGGTATTTAATACGTAAATCATAAGATAAAAAACGCGTACCTAGGTACGTACGCGTTTTTAGTATAGACTATAGGTATCCTAAATCGCAAAGTTTATATTTTCTGTTTTAACTAAAAATTCCGACAAATTTAGATGGCGTTATATTAAGAAAAGTAAAGGACCGACAAACATTTTTGAGGTAATTTTGATGTTATCTTGAATTTATGTGAACTGAACCACTTTTTCTTCGGCTTCCCTCCAATGGAAGTTTTAGCTTCGCTACTGGTACCTAGGTGATAAAAAGAAAACTCGAATACCCCATTATGGATCTTACACAGAGCTCACACAGACATTTTATACTATTACCATGTAATATTTTAGTCATTTAATGAGAACCCTCTAATGCCTACAGGAGCGCCGTTCACTTTGAATTTCTTAACATCAGACTAAACTAAAAAAAAAGAACTAAAATCTTATGCCGTTTAATATCCTCAAGAGTCGTTGAGATCTCTTTGAGATTAAAAAAGATTGTAAAGACAGTATCTTTTATCTTTACCTGTGAATATTTTCTTAAAAGAAAGGTTTCAATGTTAATTTTCACGCTTAAAACCGGATCGCGGGTAATTTGATTAAAAAAGGTTTTTTGGATTGTTAAGATTTGGTGATTTTTCTTTTTAACTGTCGCTGTTGGCATGTAAAAATGTGGAGCCTGATATTTTGTTTGCCCATAACAGAAGTATTTGCTAAAATAAATAAATAAATAAAATTATACAATTTCCCGAGTGCTATATGAAAATATTTAGAGAGTCTAAAAGTAATACTTTTTGCAAAACTACGAAGTCGAGAGACGGTTCGTACGTTCCTCTGTTTTACCTAGGTTTCATCTCTGTCTGAAACTATTTAATTGATTACAAAATTATTTCATTGTTTAAGCATCTAGGTGGAAAATATTTGAGATTGGAATACCTGGGGCCCAAGTCTGCTATTTTTATAAATTCAGTCATTCCAACACGATCCCATTGTCATGCCATTGTCATTTTGCTAAAAGTCCGTAATCTGGTAAATTCATAATGGTCGATCATTTTCTTTGCAATTTCTTTCAATGTAGTGTCAGTTGGAAAGTCATAATGACGCCATTATAATAGTAGATTACCAAACTTGTCAAAATCAACAATTATGAAATCAATGATCGACCATTCTGACACTATTGTAATAGCAGACTTGTGGCCCTGATAGGAGTAACAACAAAAAATCTAGTGTCTAGACAAAAGATTTGAAGTATTCCACGAGTATCGACGGCTCCAATGGCCTCTGCCGTTGGCAACGTGCCGCTCGTGTATATGAGCATTTAGAGCACTAATTTCAAACGCACTCGAGCGAAGGCACCTTAGCTATATATTCCATTTATGGCACCGAAACAAAAATTTTGTTGAGTGCTGCGCGGTGGAATAGTGTAAACAAAATCAAACTGAATAAAAGTTTTTTGAAAACCGAGGATATGATTTGTGGCGTCCCTGTTAAGTCGAGGCAAATAAATGAGCAAACCACACCCGTATCTTTTCATGAAATATATATATATATTATTCCTTTTTCAAGTATTTTAACGCACGTAACTCAAAATATTTATATTTACAACTCCGTAACTAAAGGTTTTGTGAGTAAATAAAAGAATAAAAGTGTTCATTCAGGTTATTACAGGCTGTAATAAAGCATCAAACACTTAGGAGGGGGGTGTGATGTCATTCCGATCGCGAAGGGAGGAAATTATGCTAAACGAGTCGAACTTACTGAAGGCTACGTTCAGACTACAAATAATAAGTATTATGGAAAGTGAAAGGGATCTAAAATAAATTAATGTATAACGTATAAATAAATTACTGGTTAATGTATAAGATAGAACAGCAGTAGATCGGGATAAGTGGAAGGAGGGAAGGGAGTCATTTGCCCTGTAGTAGGACATAAACGTCTGATAATAATAAATGTACCATGTTACAAAAAAAAAGAAAAAGAAAGAAAAATTAAATATTGGGACTCACACAGGACATCACAAAACTAAAACACACAACTCTTAGAAACATAAATAAAGATAAAGATAAAGATAATTTTATTTTGCAAATATGGGTAAGATAAAACGATGACAGAAGAACATTTAATAGTACAGCCATATTTTACCACGTAGGCATGCAAAAGATATAACATCAACTTTATAACAGTTATAACTAAATAAATACAATTTTAAAATATTACACACAAAATACAATTTGAAAATATGAATTATAATTATTATTATTATCGTTATAACAAAAACAAAAAAAAAAAAACAGAAGTAAAATGAAAATAAAAACAAAGTCCTGTACGAGGCCAAAAGGCTCCTATCTCAGCATGATGCTGCGACAATTTAAATATAAGTGCTGCAGCGCTGGTATTCTGACGGCCCGCTGTGATGAAAGGCAGTTTCAGACGATTTACGTCTGAAACTGCCTTTAACATTGTTGACTAGCCACATGTGAAACAGACTTGCCGTGGTAAAATTACGGCCAGGCTTTATAATTAAAATATGATATGACATGTATTTACAATATTATTGAACAAAAAAAAAAAAAATTTTTTTTCGCTTTATTTCTCGCAGGTGGGAAATTTAAAGATGTGTATAGTTTTAGTTGGTGGGTAAAAACACAAATATACTCCAGATATTCAGCTACATCGGATTTGACTGGATGCCGACCCCAATAGTAGGGAAAAGCATAGACAGATGATGATGCAGCAGGTCAACTTATCCACAAATAGGCCTACAATCTCACCCTTAAATTGAAAATAATAATAATTTCACAGCACGTAAATTCAATAGCGATCACTTTGATATCAGTGAGGGCGTTTGTGACGTAATACTAATTGCTAGTGTTGTGCGTTACGAGAGCAACCGTTACTTTTAGTTTCAAATTGATTTTCAGTGTGGAAAAAAAAAAAGGTTATTTTTTATTAATTTTATAGCTGTCAGCAGTTTGAGATACAACTATGCCAAGCTAAACTCTTAAAGGACTCTAGGGTGATGATAAATAACTTCACTGAACACACCCAGAATGATAATTAAAATAATCATTATTTTGGAGTCTCCCAGCCCGTGATCAGACCAGCACCCTAATTGCGTAACGCAGTTTGAATCGGAATGATTTTGAAGTATATTGCTAATCAATTGCTGCATATGTTAGAAAAATTGTCTGCTCAACAACGTATATAACGCAATGAATTTTGTTGAACTGTCAAGTTGAAACCGATTCCTAGTGATAGTGTGTTACGCAATTAGACCTCTGCTTACTATGAGTCTTCCAGGAAATAATGAAAAGTGAAATTTCCGGATTAGTGTTGTGACCATCAACTGTCAATTAAGTCTTCTTTTGGCCTTTTCATTTTCCTTTGCCTATTAAGATACTGCCTAAATACGTGGGCCTTGGTTACATTTTTCAAAACTATAATTTGGGTACCCAATTCTATGACCCAATATTAACCCAACCAAACTCCAAAGTAATCAAACATTAATTAATGCATGTTGACCCCGAAATCAGACACCCAGAAACACGATTAGCATTTCCATGACTATATTATAAGGGTTGGTAAAAAAAATATTGACAGTCGTTCCGATTACGTGTCGTGTTCCGGGCGGGGGGTGGAGGGGGGTTGGAACAAAATTATGCTAAACGACTCGATCCCTTCCATGTTATATGGAAATAACAATTTCGCAGCACATAAATTTGGTTGTTCCGGATGATATCTGTCACAATTTATGTCTTCTTCTTCGGTTTGCTGGAGGCAGTATTTTGTCAAGTACCTATCTACAAGGCTAATATTTTTTATTTATTTAAAGTTCTTGCTTTATGGGCCAGGGGATGTATGATTTATCAATCTAGAAACAATTATCCCCATCAGTTTTCTGTCCCGGCGGGGTTCAATATATTTTTCGTAATAGGTACTTTAATATGTTAAAACACCTATCTGATTTGCACAAAAACCTTAAGTAACATAAATATACCAAGAATGCTGTTCTTTTTAACCCTAAATATAGAAGTATCCTAAATATAACAACAAACCACTCTCATTTAAGACCTCTCTAAATTATTCTGATTTATTAAATACAACCCTGAGTAATTAGTCTCTCATTCGATTAATCGAATACCAAAACAGAATTTGATTTGCCCCGTCCCTACTAGGTAGTACGTTCGTAATAATTACGTATGAACAGGCGTAGGTATCACCAACAATTCGTATTCAACAAGCGTGCCCCTAACAACGTTTTCACTTGCTCATATTGCTCATTGTTATCTTGTAACGTGTCGTAACTATATTTTATAGGACTCGATATCGATTTGGGTTTTTAGGCAAACGGGAGAGGAATATGAATTTGGGAGTCAGAACGTTTATATTATTCAAGGCATCTATGTCTTAAAATTGACAATTAGGTAACTAATTACCCGACTATGGCAAAGCCAAAGCTGCTCTTGGAACCTTGTTTATCAAAATACGACTAATAGTTTAGTTAGACTCAATCAATCAACTTCGCCTATGGCAGTCCACTGCTAGACATAGGCCTCTCCCAGGCTGCGTCACAATACCCTGTCCTCCGCTTTCCGCATCCACTCTGTCCCAGCCACCTTTTTAAGGTCGTCGATCCATCTAGCTGGGGGGCGCCCCACACTACGCTTGCCGATACGCGGTCTCCACTCCAGGACTCGTCTGCTACACCGGCCATCGGTGCTTCGACAAACATGGCCAGCCCACTGCCACTTCAGCTTGCTTACTCTGCAGGCCATGTCGGTAACTCCGGTTCTCTTCCGGATAACTTCATTTCTGATCTTATCCTTGAAAGAAACTCCGAGCATAGCCCGCTCCATAGCACGCTGAGTGACCTTAAATTTGTGTTACTGTTAGTGTCCACGTTTCGGCACCGTATGTCATAACGGGCAGGACGCATTGGTTGAAGACCCTAGTCTTCAAACACTGCGGGATTGACGACGAGAAGACTTGACGAAGTTTTCCAAACGCTGCCCAACCCAACTGGATTCTTCTGTCGGCTTCCTTCTCAAAGTTGTGCCTACCAAGCTGGAAAACTTGCCCTAGGTAGACATACTCCTTCACAACTTCGAGAAGCGACCCTTCGATGTGGATCGGACTCGGCAAGACGTGCGAATTGTACATGACTTTCGTCTTGTCCAAATTCATGCCGAGGCCAACCCGCCGAGAGGCTCCATTTAGGCGGCATCTGGTCTAACTGTTCCAGCGTCTCTGCCATTATGACGATGTCATCGGCAAAGCGAAGGTGTGAGATGTACTCGCCGTTTACGTTGATACCCTGTCCAGTCCAGTCTAGCGTCTTAAAGACGTCCTCCAACGCATTGGTGAACAGTTTCGGGGATATCATATCCCCTGTCTCACCCCCCTAAGTAGTTGGATGGGGCTGGTTTCCTTATCCTGGACCTGGACAGTCATCGTTGCAGCGTCATACAAACACCTCAACACTTCGATGTGGCGCCAGTCAATTCGACATCGTTGCAGAGAGGCCAGAACTGCCCAAATTTCGATGGAGTCGAAGGCTTTCTCGTAGTCCACAAACGTTAGTTAGACTATTAGTCGTATTTTGATAAACAAGGTATCGTTAAATGATTCCTAACCCAAAATAATTATAATAAAAATTTAGTTAAAACTATAACCCAACTACGACAAAAATGCCAACTAAAAAGGGGTAACAAGACACACATGTCGATTTTTGCGGTGTTTGTATAGCCGAGTAACATAGTAAGAGCCTTACATGACTTAGTAATGACGTATGACTCCGGATTTATACGAAAAGCGAAAAAGATCGACATTGAGGTCTTGTTTTTTTGTCTGTTGAGCGAGATTTCATTAACTTGGACTTCTTGGACTGTCTACCATTACTCAGATTTCCCTTTCAAAATGCTCTTGTGGGTCACATTTGAAGTGCGGGGATTTCCGGTGAATTCTGAATTTCTGCCAGTAGTTGCAATTCTTGAAACGTTTTGACGACGACGCATTGCGTCCGTAAGTGTTTTTCCCAAAATATTGGGTTGCCACCAATTTTGGCTCAGTAGTTTCGGAGATAAGGAGGGTGGAATGGTCAATTTTCATCTTTTTTCTTAAATAACATTAAAACTTTTTATTAAAAAAAAATTTAGACCCTCATATCCAGACCTTTCCTTTGATATGTCACAGAGTACAGTTTGCAAAACCTTTTTTTTTAATTTTCTAATTTGCCCCCAAAAGTGACATATTCAAAATTCATTTATTTACGTTACAGACTCGTGTTTGGGTTACAGGAATTCCCATGTGTACCAAATTTTGTGTACCAAATTTCAAGTTATACGGTCCAGTAGATTCGGAGCAAATCGTCTGAGACACGAGAAAGAAAGAAAGAAAGAAAAAGAAATAAAACACATTTATTTAGCACAGACTAAAAGGCACACAATATAATAAACAGAAGATTAAAAAAAAACGTGTAAAGCGCGATGTAATAAATTAGCAGGAACGGCGGGTGCCTCACGGCTGCGCCGACGAGCGAGTTATTCTATAAGGGTTCCGTTTCTTCCTTTTGAGGTACATAACCCTAAAAAGGTTGAAAAGAAAAGGTAAAAAAAATAATGATGTCGATGACCTTAATATAATAAAGCCGTGAATTCACAAACCGCTATTTTTGGCAATGGTTGCTCGGCATACAATGTTGCTAAGGAAAATCTTATCATTTTTTAAGACACTGACAACAGCTCAACCTCGGTCACTGTCAGACTGCATACAAAAGAAAGAGAAGCGCGATGACAGACAGCTTGTAATTTATTGCAAAATATGAACAATTATCTATGTACTCAAAAATTTGTTGAGTAATCGACAATAAAAAACAACCATGTTCTGCATACAAATAAGACGTTATTGTTATTAATTAAATGCCAACCGTACGTTAGATATTTAGGATTGAAACTCAAAGTAAAGGGTCAGTTTACCGTTAATTTGTATCGACATTTTTTTTTCTAAACGTGTTTTGGTAACAACCAAGTTCTGAGAAATATGTTCAAGAATAACATATATTTTTTACGCTACCACAAGCTATATAGATTTGGCAATTTTTTGTTTAAGACAAGCCTACTTTTGTCATTTTCCTCTTGTCAACGCCTTAAAAGAAAAAATGCCTGACTGATTGAATTCTATATTTTTGTGCAATGGTTATGGCACCGAATGTAGAATAGGCGCAATATTCAATGTCCTTATGTGAATAGAACAGTATCGTATCTAGTCACATCATAATAACACCGTTGCTAGGGTTGGCAAAACGCAAACACCTCACAAACCATAACTACTTTCAACGCCTCTTAATATATATTAGAAAATGTATTCAAACGGACACCGTTATTATTCATACAAAGCTTATCTTCCCCTCACAGTGTCCTGAGGAAGTCAGTTTTGCATAAACATGAAGCCAAGTAGGGCCAAGTGTTAACCTAGTTACATACGTGCAAAGTAGCTTGGTGGCTAAAACGCAACAAAATTGCGGTAAATAGCCGTGATTTGTTGCGATTTAACGGTATGAGATTAAATTAACATCGGACTCGCTAGTGTGCGTCGGGTTTTATTTTGTTGCTGGGCGGTTATTTTGTATATGAATGCGAAAAGCTGCTTACAACGATTATGGGTTTGGCGTGGTTATCGGTACAGTCACGAGCATAAAGTTGTTACAATTACACAAGATTCAACAGTAAACTTTTCCTAAATTATTGATAGAAATTGTATGATGTTACGAACTTAGGGTTTTCGAAACCGTATACTGTTATGAAATAGGTCTTTTTCCAAAGTTTAAATAGTTATTTTACGAGAAAAGCGCTTTCGATTTATGCATAAGACTGTACGTACGTGTGCAATTGGATTGTTTCCAATTATGATAGGTAAGTATCATCCTTTTTCAAACCACATTGGGTCAGCATCTATATTTGTTTTTCAATACAGTTGTTAAACATGGCGTAGGTACTTTCAGAGGCTATAATTATGATTCGAAAATTAAATCTTTTGCATAGGTATCTTTCTGTTACGCGGTCGTGACTTTTGTTTACGAGCTCTATCATTTGATTTTCAGTTGAGTTTTAAAATAAGTAAATTTAAAAAGTTTAGTAGCAAGGAGTTTTCATACATAGAATAAAATGGGATAAATTTAATACGAGGAAAAATGAATGAGTCCGTACGTCTTAGCATTGAATTCTCAAAAGTCTTTTAAATGGTTCTTTAATATATTTAATTACCAGTTTAAATTTAATTATTTTCACATCAACATTAATCTAAAATCTAATAGGCTGTATAGGCTGTTTTCGTTGAAAAAAAAAGTATCATATAGTATTTTTGCTTGAGCGATGGACGACGACTTGTTTACTTTAGCTACTACCACAGAGGCCGATCGTGCTATTTCTCAACGTAATTACCGTTCGAACGGAACGTTTTTGGATTTGGTTTAGTTTCGGTTTAGCTGATGTAAGAAACGGTATCGCGTTATTTTTTCTGAGCGACATAATCGTTGACGTTACCCAATACTGAAAGTTCGATCGATCGTTCCTCCAACGTAACTTCCAATGTAAAGCTAAATCGTATACATAATGATACGCATATATAATGATTAGCGCGATACGAAATGTGTCTAACGTAACGTTCTTGGTTGTGGTTTAGTTTTGGTATTAACGTTCAAAATTTGCGCGATCAGCCCCCTGAACAAATAACCATTCACACTGAGTACGTGTAGCTCATCCTGCATACACATGCTCAATCATGATTGCACAAGTGTGGCTTGTTCAAGCCGAATAATGAAAATTCTATCAATCTTCATGGCACTTGCACAAGCAAGATGCTTGCAAAAAAACATCATACAGACGCTCAAGCACGGGTGCACGAAATGCTTGTTCATGCAGGCTTGTCATGCTTGCAGTTACTTATGACCTTTAGGATAAATCTACCATCCTCTCAGGCTTGTGACTCTTGAATATTTATTTTGTATGACAAACGGGACCGAGGATTTAACTTGCTTTCCGAGGCACGGATTATAGGATATTCATTTCCTCGTATAGGTACTAAGATCAGATATAAACCCTAAGAACACCTTTCTTATCTTCAAAAAAACAAGAAGGGGGTAAGTCTTTTATTATTTACGGACGTCCACCGTTTATTATTTATTTATTTAGTTCATAAATTTTATTAGTGTTAATAATTTATTATTATTATGTTGTATTTACATAATACATACTCGTATTATATCAGGTTCACAATAAGTAGATTCAACTGAAAAATAATTTAATCGAGATTACCTATCGACCTTATCTAGTAGCAACTTAACAATAACATGAACTGCGGCTTAATTGCTTATCACACTCGCAATCCCAATGCTATTTATTTTGAATATTTAACAATATTCATTGCATTAATCTATGTTTGCACGTTATTTTACAAAATTAAATAAAAAAAAAAAAACTTTTTCTTCCGTGTCTCGCACTGTGGTAAAGGCCTTAGTAAACACGCTACAACCGTTGAAATGCACCCTACCCGCATCGTTTAAAGTTCTGCTGATCCTTGTGTGTAGAACTACCTACTTCAGAATTGGTTTGATTGCTACGAAAAACTATTAAGTCAAAGCGTCATTATAATTTTAGTTTTTAGATTCGTAGTATGTGTAGCAAAATGTATAAGTTACGCTTGATGGCACATAATATTGTTTAAACCTATTTATGTTTCTCTTTAAGTGAATTTGTGATTCTTTTGAGAAATAAATATTTTTAACCGTATAATTAGTATTGATATTATAGGGCGGTGGTGATCAAGTGGTATGGCCCTGACTTACGTATCGTAAAGTCGTGGGTTCGAACCCAGTCAGGCACATTACTTTGTGTAATTTATTTAATCACCACAGCAGTGGTTTGAGAGCACTCAAAACGGTGAAGGAAAACATCGTGAGGAAACCAGCATGTCCTACAACCAAAACTTCGATGACATGTGACATCTACCAACCCACACTGGGCTCGCGTGGTGGATTAGGGCCCACTCCCTCTCACAGAGAAGGGGCTTGTGTCCGAGCAGTGGTTGATTATGCAATGCATTATATTTACGTTGTCGAGCAGACGAATTTTTCAAACATTAAGTATATCCAATCAATCAATCAACTCAGCCTATCGCAGTCCACTGCTGGACATAGGCCTCTCCCTGTCCTCCGCCTTCCGCATCCAGTCTGAGCCAGCCACCTTCTTAAGGTCGTCGGCCCATCTAGCTAGGGGGCGTCCCACACACTTTCCAGAGCGATGACGGGCAACAGCGTTATCGTGGCGAAAAGATTGGCCCTGCGGTCACCAACCCGCATGCCCAGCGTGGTAACTACGGGCATTAAACCTCTCAATGAAACTGCTAAAACATTTAAGTATGTAGCAATCAAATCAAATAAAAATGTCTTCATTATGACAACAAAGATCCATATTGTTGTTATCCTTTTAGCTAGTGTTACTAAGTAAGGTAATATTATTACTATTTAAATTTAAAGCATTTTGAACAGATGACAAGTAAGGTACAAGTTTCTCTCTTGGCCATCCACTCCAAAAGATGCCTCAAAATGAGAGAATAGAAACTATCCTGTCTCTTTTTTCAGAATGCTGTTGCTACTGGCCCGTGTTCTAGTTACTAATGATGCGTTTTTTTCGAATGATCGCATGAAAGCCGTCAGTTCGTTTGGATTGTGCTATAAAGTGTGTCTATGTGGTGCCGGACGTAAAGAATAACACCATCCTATTCCTTCCCGTGTGTGTCGTAAAAGGCGACTAAGGGAGTTACTAGAAAATTGGCAGCAGCGTACTATATGTATTTTAACACCATACTGCGATCGCCAACCCACCTTGCCAATCGTGGCGATTATGGCAAACCGTCTCTTTGGGGCAGGCCTATGTCCAGCAGCGGACGACTTTCGGCTGAAATGAATAAATGAAATAATGAATAAAGTGTGTTACGTAATTTAGCGAAAGGTAAAAAAACCATAGATTCACGTTGCTGATCAATCTTACCGCGAGATTCTCATTTAGTTTCACTAGCAAAATCACATAATTTCCCGTGATACAGGTTAATCGCGTGTCAGCCCTGGTTCTGATTTTGATACTGATTGGATAGGCAGGTGATTGATTTTCAATTTGTCGATGTTCCTACATGACAACATGTCATGTTAAATATGACAGCCTTCAATAACGGTTGTACGTTGTTTTATAGAAAATAGTTTCATAGAATTTCGTTTCACATAATAAATTCTCATATTATCATCAATACGCAAAATACTTACTTTGAAGAAATAAAATCAATGATTTTTGTTACAAATAAAATTGTATATTTTAATATTCATATCATAGAATAACAAATCAAATATTATCTATCCTCATATTGCTTAGTTAATATCAAACTCATTACCAAGTAAAACATTTTACCGAGTGACAGTTTCTAAACGTTTCAATTCGTATCTTTGACAAAATGCATATCAAATTATCCTCATATAAAATTACAACACTGCGTTCACAAAAAACAATGCGGGTTGCAGGAAAACAATCTTGTTATTCATTGTTTTTATCTTATACTTCTAATTATAATTTGATTTTATTTTATTTTACAGAAGAATTCAAGCAAACAAACTTGTAAAAAAATATGCGAAGGATTTAAACATTTAATCTTGAAATGAAATGTCTTATAGCTCTTAGTTATTTGAAACATTCAAAATGATTCACCAAAAATAGAGGGAATCTGGCGCTCGGCGGCAGCTACCGCGGCACGCTCGCTCCGCTCGCTCGCCTACGCGCGTAAACGGTCACTGTTCTAACCTAACCTAACCCAAATGATTCAATAAGTTGTAAGTAGATGGTATCTGACGCATTATAAAAAAAATACACGGAACAAACAATATTCGTTAAAAAATAATTCTATTGTTTGATAAGTTTCTTCTAAAAAAAAATGTTACCATAAAATTAATTGAATTGTGTTTCTGTGAAATATGTTTCATTCAACTAAATAGTCGTTGAAACAATATTATTCGAAATAAAAATACAAGGACCAATTATTATATGAAACATTTTCTATGTAACAAAAATCTATGAAATTTCTGTCTGCGAAACAAAGGAACACCTTCAATAACATATTGAGTCCATTGTTACTAGTTATTTAAATATCAATCTGCCTAGTCTTTTCCAAACTATGTTGGACTATGTATTCAACTGCATCCGGTTAGACTGGAAGCCGTCCAGTCTAACCGGATGCAGTTGAATACCAGTGTTTTACATGGAGTGACTGCCTATCTGACCTCCACAGCCCAGTAACTGGGTAATACGATATCCCTTGGTAAGACCGGTTGTCAGACTTTCGGGTTTCTGAGGACCCGTAACGACTGTCAAAGATCCACGAATGACAGCCGAGATTAACGGCTTAACGTGCTTTCCGAGACACGGAGGGTCTCGATTTGTAAAGATGGTCACCCATCCACGGACCAACCGCGGCAAGTGTAGCTTAACCTAATCGATAGACCCGTGCGGCTGTTATTACTTAGTAAGCTCCTCGAGTTATTGAAATATGTATTAACAAATTAAAAAAATAACATATTGATACACGTTAAGGTTATGTATGAGAGTGTTTTTTGCAATGCTGTTTAAGTAGTGAGAGAGGGAAAGATAGGGGTGAGGGGGGGGGGGGGGGGGGGAGAGGGAGAGTATTTCTTTCATCGCACTTTACACTTTTTACTTGATTTATTTTTATTTTATCTGGTGTATAGGTATTTGTGTGCCTTTTAGTCTGTGCTAAATAAATGTATTTTCTTTATTTCTTTAGAGCATATAAATTGACAAAATTCCGTGAATTTTGTTACACAAATGTAGAAATTGGACCTTACCACATACTTCTGAATCTGCACTAAATCGCATTTTTTCTTTTGCACTAGTACAACGAATACCAATTTTGAGCAACTTTGACTAGCAAGAAATCCGACAGCCTCATTTAACCTGACGGTGTTCCTCATGGTAATGTAATATGGCGCTATAATACTTTGTAGGACAGGTGTCAACAGGTTTATCACGATCTAAACAATGTATGTTGGTCGTCCGGCGGGCGGGGAGATGGGACCACGATATACGCAGGTCAACAAATGGGTAGTGGTGTTATACTCGTACATAATTATATTAAAGGCAACACCACAATGTCTTAAACGAATAGTAAAAACCCATTTTTAATTCCGTAATATTATTGAAGGTTTATCTTGGTTTAATAGATTTATTTGAAAACCTTGACAAAAAATCACCCTTATTTTTATGTTATTATTAAAATTAAAAAATATTATTATTATCATTTTAATAAATATTATAATTGGAGCTATTGGAGGATTAAATCATATCTCTTTACGCAAATGAATAGCTTTTTCTCCTATTGAGGGATTTATTAATTGAGGGTGAATACTTTCATATTTTATAATTAGAGAAAGTTTATGTTTTTTATATTAATATAATATCTCCGAATGAATTCCTGAAAGTTCATTCACATGAGAATCGCAGTTATTTGAATTGTAATTGGTAATATAAACTTATATTATCTTCGTATTGAGGGACAGAATCGGTTTAGCTAGACTTCCATTCCCGAAGGGTTAGGCAGAAGTGTACCTATAGTACACCCACGTTTCGCCAGTTATGTTTAAGTCCCATGTAATAGGGGGCGAGCCTATTGCCATCAACCGGGAACGAATCCAGCTTAGGCCATTAACACACGGCACCGCGCACCGCCGCTGTAGGCGGTGAAGCGGATCTCATGTCGCATTGGCCTCTTATAAATCCGTTGATGCCTAACACACGTATACCGCCCGACCGCGCGGTCGAGCGATGCTCTCACCCTCTCCGACCGCGGCGGTGCGCGGTGTCGTGTGTTTATCGCCTTACGGGCTGCTACTGAAAAATTGGTAATATAAACTTATATTATCTTCGTATTGAGGGACAGAATCGGTTTAGCTAGACTTCCATTCCCGAAGGGTTAGGCAGAAGTGCCTAACCTACAGTACACCCACGTTTCGCCAGTTATGTTTAAGTCCCATGTAATAGGGGGCGAGCCTATTGCCATCAACCGGGAACGAATCCAGCTTACGGGCTGCTACTGAAAAATTCGTCAGGCTCCGCCAGGCAGTACCGCTTGCGACCACTCGACCAAAGATGTAAATGCGTTGTTCAGTATATTTTATAACATATTATCCATTATAACGTACAATCGGTGACCAGCATGACCTGACTCCACTTCCATTATTCTTCTTTGTAAGAGGAAGGGGGGGGGGCTGGTTACCAGGCAAATAGCATTCCTACTCTATTTCTACTTCTATATTCTATTTCTACAATCGCTATCGCTTCAACGATAACGAAGTTCGATTGGCAGGCGATAACGCTTGTCAAAAAGTGCCACTTTGGTTACGCATCTTGGAAGTTATCGTTCGACGCTGTCGATTCGTTTCATGGAATCGAATGATGTTAAAATTGTCTAGCTAATTTCAATTCGCTGACTTATGATCACGTGACAATCCGATAGCTTATGTCAACCCCATACATTTTTTGGCTTTTCTACTAGCGTCATCGCTAGTCGAATGTTACTTTGTCTAGGCCCTCTGGATTATCAAACCTATCAAATTTCTCACCACCCCACCATGACCTAATCTCAAATAAGTTCTAACGACAAAAGAACATGTTTTACCAAAAAAAACAGAGCTAATAACTTCCCAACGCTTTCTGTCATACTAATCAAACAACGACCTGAACAGATGGCTATAAACGCTAGCTCATATATTATTCAGTGGCCATGTTACCCGCTTTTTATACCGGGTTTCAGACGCCGGTGACGGGAACCTTAAATATTGTATGGGAGCCTAGTTACTCTTGTATGAGGGATTGCGATTCTAAAACGATTTTGAAGGTAATTGGAATGGTCAAATTTGCATTGCCCTTTGTAGTTTTATGAAGTCGTTCACATTTGTTTCATCAGAATTCACACTAATAAATAAGTGTGACTTTTAATTTGGCAAGTCGGGCCTAGAGGATCAAAACGCTTAATCCGATTTTTGAATTTTCAAAGAGTCGGTAAGTTAGTCAGAGAGTTGAAGCTAGTTGCCCATTCCAAAACGTGACGGATTGGTTTAAGAAATCTCAAAAAAGTAATTGTTCTTTGTAAAACCTCTACAAAGCAGTCGGTGATAAAATAATTAAATGTCGTTTGTACAACAATAAAACTGTTATAGGTTCTGTAGATATTGCGAAAAATTTAAATGCAAAACCAAAGAAAATATAGGTCACACGTGGTACCAGAGAAGGCTGACAATAGGATTATGTTTCGACGTAAACCTTCCCGTAAATACAGAAGTCGTAAAAATCTCCTGGAGCCTAAAAAAGGCCTGAAGGAATAACAGTCGGAACACGTCCAAATACTCGTCCTATCCGTTTTACGTACAATGTTGAAAATTACGTATTGTCATAGAAGTATAAAGGTATAGTAGATTGGTGTACAGAAGTATTCATATGTTATGTTTTAAGTTGATATTATCTACTTAGTACTTGCAATTTTTTTTTGTGATATTTACCGGCATCATTTATCTTTACTCGTGGTATTTCAATATAAAATACCCTTTTAAACAGCACTTGAAACAATGCAAAAAGTTAATTTTCCTCTTTTTTTTTCGCCACGTGTACGGTAATGTTTGTTTTTACTTTTCTCATAAAATAACAAGCATCCACCCTTAAAGTACACGAATCTAAACCACCTACACAACGAGAAATTCAGCTATGTAACCACATACCTCAAATTATTTAAAAAACTTCAGTTTCCTATTTTAAGGGTTCCATATCTCAAAAGGATAAAACGGAACCCTTATAGGATGACTTCGTTGTCCGTCAGTCTGTCTGTCCGTATGTCTGTCTGTCTAGACCGTTTTTCTCAGGAACGCGTGGAGGTATCAAATTGAAATTAATATCAAATACGTAGGTCTACAGTCCCTTGAAGCTCTAAAAAAATCAAGCTTCTAAATCAACGCAATAAATATATAAGATGATTTGTGCGACATATTTTGATACTTGCAAATAAATCAAAACCTTATAGGGTACTTCCCGTTGACCTAGAATCATGAAATTTGGCAATAAGCAAGGTCTCACAGCACAAGTAAATGCTAAAGTCCGAAAATCGTTAATTTGTAGTTTTATCCCATTTTTTTGCGATTACAAACTTAAATTTTCAGTTGGAAAATAGACCGTGGCGTATATCGATATATGGAAGCACATATTTTTCAACTACAATGTTAAGTTTGTTTTTGGGATAAATTCATTCCAACTACGGAACTTTTCATTGTGTGGGTCCGACACGCACTTGTCCGGTTTTTTTTCTCCTAGAATTGATTTCTTCGTTATTATAATAATAATAAATTATTTATTTCAAAAAGTTTGGTACTGTCTGTTACAATAAAATAGTTTTACAATTTACGGATAAATCGTAAATAGAAGAGAGTAACAATTAACACAATTGAATCTGGCGTCCTAGCTAGGTCACATGGTAACCTGTATTGAGGTTCCCACAGAAGGAATACAAACATTTTAATAGAGACTGCTTAGGACATCGTGCAAACATTACTTATGTTAACTTATACTAACCCCCGAATTCTCAAACAACACTTAACTTTAAGGTGTGTTTAAATGTATTTCTGTCACTACAATACACCTTATAGTGACAGAGACAGCATAATACTTAAAGGCGACTTAAAATTGAGTTGCGTTTGAGTATTTGGCCGTAAGTGTGTTAGTATGTGTGTGTTTTGTGGTGTAGATGTGGTGTGCGTGTGTTTTGTGATGTAGGTGTGGTGTGCGTATGTTTTGTGATGTAGGAGTGGTGTGCGTGTATTTTGTGATATAGGTGTGGTGTGTGTGTGTTTTGTGATGTAGGTGTGGTGTGCGTATGTTTTGTGATGTAGGTGTGGTGTGCGTGTATTTTGTGATATAGGTGTGGTGTGTGTGTGTTTTGTGATGTAGGTGTGGTGTGCGTGTATTTTGTGATATAGGTGTGGTGTGTGTGTGTTTCGTAAAAGCAGGGAAAATCTTTTTGAACTTTATGGCCTAAAGCAACATATGAATAATACAAGCTTTCATCAATATGTTGCAAAATATTCTAAAACTTTTAAAAGTGTGTGCAAAATAGCTAAAGCTCTTTATATTAGCAATAAAATAAAATCAGCTGATGATAAAATAAAAACTACCTGGCAAATAATAAATAATGAAACAGGTAGGAAAAAACAGCGTAATACTGAATTAAATTGAGAAACTGCACATGGGCTCATCACTTCAGAGGTAGAAATAGCTCAGGAATTTGAAAACTTTTTTGCTAATATTTCCCTTAAAACTACTGAAACTTTAAATTCCTCACCCGCGCTCTCTGCTGCCTTACTTAGAAAGAATGTAAAAGTATGCCCTTTGGAATTTAGGTTCCAACATACAAACCCCCAGGCTGTTATAAAAACTTTTAAAGATCTTAAAATTAAATTACCAGAAGATCTCTGGGGCATGTCTGTAAAAGTCTGTAGATCTATAATCGAAACCATTGCGCCCTATTTAGCTTTTATATTTAACACCAGTGTGGATCAAGGAGTCTTTCCGGATCTCATGAAACAGTAAAGTAGTTCCTTTGTTCAAATCCGGAGATAGTAAAGAACCCAATAATTATAGGCCTGTGTCAATTCTGCCAGTTCTCAGTAAGGTGTTTGAAAAGTTGATGCTCAATCAAATGTTACGTCACTTTAATAAAAATTCCATCTTTCATGAACAGCAGTACGGTTTCACTAAAGGGCGTTGTACCACTGACGCCGGTGTTACCCTAATAAAGAACATTTTTAACGCCTGGGAGGAAGCACAAGATGCCATTGGAATCTTTTGCGACCTCTCTAAAGCGTTCGATTGCGTGAACCATGAGACACTTTTGCTGAAACTAGAGCACTATGGGATTAGGAATGCAGCTCTTGATTTACTAAGATCGTACCTAAAAGATAGAAAGGTTAAAGTTCAAATAAACGGCGTTAACTCATTAGGGTCTGAAATGGCAATGGGCGTTCCTCAAGGTTCGATATTGGGTCCATTCCTCTTTTTAGTTTACATTAATGATTTACCCCAATTACTTCAAAATCAACCGAAGATGATGTTATTTGCTGATGACACATCATTGATCTTTAAAATAGATCGACGATCACAAAATCTTGACGAAGTAAATAACTGTATTCTTCAGGTCCAAGATTGGTTTACGGTAAATAATTTGGTACTAAATGAAAAAAAAACCAAATGTATTAGATTTAAATTACCTAATGTTAGAAGTAGCGAATGTGATATCATATTGAACGGAGAAAAACTGGAATTTAATAATCAAACGGTTTTCCTAGGAATCACTATAGACGAGAAACTGCAATGGGGACCACATATAACCTCTCTGGCGGGGCGGCTTAGCTCGGCCGCTTATGCTGTTAGAAAGATAAGACAGCTAACAGATATAGAAACCGCGCGTTTGGTTTATTTTAGTTACTTCCACAGCATTATGTCGTATGGCATCTTACTGTGGGGTCGGGCTGCTGACATTGAGTCCATCTTTATTTTGCAAAAGAGAGCTGTCAGAGCAATTTATAATCTCCGTCGCCGCGAATCTCTTAGGGAACTATTTAAAAGGATTAATATTATAACGGTACCTTAGCAATTCATTTATGAAAATATTATGTATGTAAGGAAAAATCTACATATTTTTAACAAGATAAGCGATAGACATAATTTTAATACTAGAAATAAAGATAAAATAGATCAACCATTTTTCAGATTATCTAAAGTACATACATCTTTTATGGGGTACTGTGTTAAATGTTACAACAAAATACCTTGTGATATATTGAAATTAAATGAGAGAAAATTTAAAACACATATTAAAAGTACACTTAGTAAACAAGCATATTACAAGTTAGAGGATTATATCCAGGACAGGAATGCTTGGAAACGTGCTGGTCCAGCTCCATAGGACAATCTAGAGTCTAGACAAAATCAAACTGATTGCTATTTTTATGGTAAAATCTGTTATTTTTATGATATTGATTTTACATTCTGTGATAACCTATACTCACACACTGACTTATTTTTTTACTTTTTTTAGAAAAACATACTTTTATGATGTTTGTAAATATGTGAACACCATGTATCTATCTAATAATTAAGTTATTTTTCAATGCTTAGTTTTTAATTCGTTTTACCTATTATGGTATAGTAATTTTATTCTAGGTGCATCGTCTTCACATATAATCATATAATTAATGTAATCAAACAAAATATTGTAAAACATTTTTAAAAGAGTACCGGTGGAGTTTCTTGCCCATTCTTCTCCATACGAAACTACCTTTTGGAAGGGGCAACTAGAATCAATTCTATTTTTTTTTGTAAATTTTGACGTTCAAAAGTGCCTCTTATGTGCCTATTTGAAATAAATGGTTTGACTTTGACTTTGACTTTCATGATGTAGGTGTGGTGTGCGTGTATTTTGTGATATAGGTGTGGTGTGTGTGTGTTTTGTGATGTAGGTGTGGTGTGCGTATGTTTTGTGATGTAGGTGTGGTGTGCGTATGTTTTGTGATGTAGGTGTGGTGTGCGTATGTTTTGTGATGTAGGTGTGGTGTGCGTGTGTTTTGTGATGTAGGTGTCTATGTGTAATAGAAATTGTGATAGGGAAAGAGGTTGAGTTTAGATACGGAGTGTTAGAGAAGTCCCTATGATTGTGAAGTAAGCAGAAATTCAAAATAAATAAGCAACCTTGTACCTGTTTCTACTTCCATATTTATTTCAGCCGTTCAGCCTGGCGCCTATAAATTAACTGTCAAGCGTAGTATGTCTAATTAACACTAATCAGACCTACAAGGTAAAATATCAATGAAATTACCATCCTTAACAATACAATTCAGACACGTGTAAGTCAACGCTCGTAAAATCCAAACGCAAACATTCGCACATTTTGGTACGTTCCGACATACATACTCGTATATGTACGAGATAGTTATCTCGCCACAACAAGGAACATTTGGAAACAACAAACATAACCACAGAGCAACATAACCAGTCCTCCAACTAGTTCACGCCTGTCTAACTTATCGATAAGTTAGATACGGCCATTCAGACCTTTTCCACTTGAGCAGTCGAACCCCAGTGGACGATACTTCGATAAATATAAACGGTTTGTAAGTTGCCGTGAAAACGTTGAAATTATGACATTATTTTTAGGGTCGTTGACGATTTTCTCACCTCGGAAAAACGAAGTTCTTTAACGCGGCTTGTGGTAGGAGTTGACTAGTAAAAATCATCAGAATAAGCGTTGTGCCAGTTTTAAGGTCTTAAGTTTCCAGTGTCAAAAGTTTTTGCGTTGGTTTTAAATCACACGGGAGTAGGAACTTCTTTCCTGAGGGGGGTCCCCCGACCACACACGTTTTTTCTCAGATTGAGGTAGTACATACTTAGTTGAAATTAATATCGAAGACTAAAAACTATAGCCTGATGCTGGTGCAAAGTTCAAGCTTTTAGTTTTTATTCCATGGCAATCAGATGTCGGTTTTGAGACTGTCCGAACCCTAAGAGAGCTATGAAAAGGCTGCAGCGGAAGCTATTTGTTACCGGTCACATTTTTGGACAATAGTCCAAAAATTGGGTACGGCGTATCAAAAGGCAGTTGGCACAGTTCAGTTGGTTCTGCGGTTCAATAGAAGTCGATACAAGAACGCTAGTTACTATTAAATAATCGGTCCCTTTGGCTGCTAGTATCGAAAAATGCCCCGTATTTTTAAGTAACCTTCAAGAAAACGAAAATGAAAATGGCCCCATATTGACTGATTCCCATTATAGACAAGCGAACAACGTAAAAAAGTATATAATTAGCGAATAATTAAACCATTAAAAGAAAACGAACCCGGAAGCCGAAAAGACGGTTTTGAGTTACCAACAAAACAAAAAGCATGGCGAACATTATTTAAAATCTTCTTCTTTTCGTCTTTTCGCTGCGTCATTATAAATTTATTATTTCGTCAGAGAAAAACCTGGTACGGCTGGTCACAGATGGTTGGAATAAAAGGAAATAAAAGAGAATTAATGCGCTTGGTCGAGCGACAAGGGTGCAACTAGCTTAAGGGTCAGGGAAGGTAAAAGGCTGTTCCGTTGCAGAAAAGTGGACCGGAAAACCTTTTCTCTGGTATACCTACAGTACTGGTACACCCAGTTTTACGTATTGAAGCCTCAGTGTATCTGTTAGAAATTCTACGTAGCTCAATTATTACTGCCTTTCACAAACCGTGAAGGAAGAGGAATCACATCAAAGCGTATAATATACTAGGCCGCCAACTGTGAGCGTCCAGTATAAGCAATTTTTTGATGTATGAATAACTTTCTCAGCCATCCTTTATTTTTCATACATTTTCATAAACGGCGGCCGAATATACGCTTGGTGTGAACGCGGTCATAAGCTTCTTTTTTTTATGCCTGCGCGTAAGCATCCGGAATGCCTTTGAGAATTTAGAATTTAAATACAGAACGTTCAGAAATGCACACTATTTTTTAAATAATAATAATCACATGGACATGCTGCTTTATCTCCGGTTCTGATATGTTCAGATCAATCTCACAGAATGTTGTTCTAGATTCCGGATGAGAAAAGCTTACAAGCATATCGTTTTTTAGAATCGGCGGGATCAGAAAAAGTCTAGAGAGAGTGTGTGTCAGTTTACATCAATAAGTGAAGATAGAACTCGAATTTAAAATGAGGATAGTTCACACCTTTTGAAAAAGCTTAAAACAGGCAAAACATAATATCATGAGGGATACACGTGCTGTGATTTTTGCCTACCCTCATAAAACAGATTGGATTATGTATAATTATTACAAAAATAACAAACATTTAGTTCTACGAAATGTTTTTTAACGGTTAAATGAACTTTTCACCTGAAAAAATACGTCGAATTATATTACCGGCCTTTGGTTCATCAAAATTCATTAATTCTACCCTTATTAACAAATTTGGACAAGCTCACTGCTCCTTCTGAATGTTTTTGTTCGGAGAGGCTTTCTATTTATATGAAAATTACTTTTGTGTTTCATTTATTTTTTTTAGTAAATATCTATCTTTTTTGTTTGTTTGGTTTGTAATTCTATCGAAGGGTCATTTGCACCCGGCAACAGTATGTTTGTATAGACTTTGAAAGAGATTTTAAAACAATCCTTGTTGACTCCATTTTGGTCATAATTATATTTTAGTCTGCTATTATAGAAAATAATTATGTAGACTGAAATAATTAGCTGATTCTGATGGATTTTTCTATTGTAAAATAATGAGAATACGAGTATGTTGTTGGTCGTGAGAAAATCTTTACTAATACGAGTATTATAGAAGACTATATTAGTAAAAAAAATCTCATGACCAACACCTTAAGGCTTCTACAGACTGGTGCAATATCGCGGGCGCGACAAAGGTCGCACTGCTTGTCGCGCCCGAGATATCGCACCAGTTTGTAGGAGTCCTTATTCTCATTATTTTATTGTAGACGCTGTTTCGTAACAGCGATTTTCGTCCATTAGGACGAAAAGTCGTAATAAGGACAGTCGGTGGATGAACGTAAGTACTTACCTACCTAATCTAGGAATCTACTGGGCAGGATGGATATATTTATTCGTCCAGCAATCATTCAAATAAAATAATACAGCTCCATCAAAAACATAAAATACTAAAATCTAATTCCACAGGGTCCGTACAGTCAATATGGAGCTAAAAGGGTAAAAAAAAGCACTTCAACTCGCTTAATGTTCAATATTTCCGTTGTTATTATAATTCATGCATTCCGAGTATAAACCGGAACGCTTATTGATTTCTGTAATGGAATAGGTAGTAAAAATTATAATGTTTCTAAACAAAAGATATAAGTAAGGGGTTGACAAAAAAAATAATCTCGAGAACAGCCTTGTGGAATCAAATTAAACTGTTCCACCAATATCGTTGCTTTAAGGGGGATGCTCTAAAGTAGCCCTTGAAATTCAAGTTTTCTTACATTTAATTATTTTTCAATTTATGCAGGTCAGTGTCAAGTTGTATGTTGATTTAAATATGATTCGCGACCGTTACAAATATGGTTTGACAGAATTATAATCATTAGAATCAGTCCTTAAGTTTGAATTGGCCTCAAATGTCATTATTTCATGAAATAGTCATTCAATATATGAACTTAGAGAGTTGTACGAGTATTGACGATTTTTTGATTGCAATTCTATAAATAAATATTTTATATGGCCGCGAATCATAATTAATTAGATCAACATACAACCTGATACTGACCTGCAAAAACGTAAGAATATTTGAATTTCGAGGGCTATCCTGACGCTTTCTCCTTAAGGGGGATGCGCTAAGGTAGCCCGCGAAATTCAAATTTTCTTACGTTTTTTGCAATTTGCAGGTAAGTAACAGGTTGTATGTTGATCTAAATATGATTCGCGGCCGTAACAAATATGGCTTTACATAATTATAATCAATAGAATCAGCATTACATTTCTCTAAGTTCAAAAAATCCTACTGAATGATTATTTCAGAAATAATCTTTCAGTAGGATTTTTTGAACTGATGATGAAGCTTTTGTGATTCTAATGATTATAATTCTGTAAAACCAAATTTGTTATGGCCGCGAATCATATTTATATCAACATACAACCTGTTACTGACCTGCAAATTGCAAAAAACATAATAAAATTTGAATTTCGCGGGCTACCTTAGCGCATCCCCTTTAAGTGGAATACCTCTTCTTTTAGTATCCATTAAAAATACACACACGTCCTCCAATATAATATATTCAAAACAAACACCCACTCATACAATATTTACATCATGTAACACCTTTAATACCTCCTACGTATTTACCGCAAACGCCTGTAATCGCATTAAATTCAAAACATTGTTTACAACAATTTACTGGATACTAAAACGCCAAGTATTTTGAGGTTACCGCAAAACTTTGAAGGCTAACCGAAATGCGCTGCGTGTACTCACAAACGATTAGTGAAAAGAATTAAAATCTCTGATAAAAAGGTGACGAGGATAATACTAAAAACAACACTTTAGCATCCATAATAATATTATTTCATATTATGAAACATTGCCATTATATAAATGAAAGCTGCTCCCAAATTATGATGTTGTTTATTTTTTGTTTTTTTAAATACTTCCTAGACATTGACTAAATCTTTTAATTTTTGACATTCTATACGAATTTTAATTTCAACAATTTATTGTTGTTATTTGTAGACATAATATTAATTGAGATTTCTTACAGTTGTAATGGCAATCATGTCATTTGGTTTAAATAGATTTAAATTTTTATTATTTTATTGAGATTTTAAATATATATTATTTTATATTTTGTGATTGTGAGAACGTTGTTGGCATAATAGACTATAGATGTGTAGACCATTTTCTAATATATTTTGTTTAGTACCTGGTACTTGTTGACAGGCCTACACTGTCCTCCCATACCTATTAACACTGTAATTTGAAAACATTGTAAAAGCCAATTATTTTTATAAGAGTAATCGTGGAGATTCTTGCCGGCTTCTCTCCATAGGAAACGCCCAATTGGAACCGTGCACCTAGCTTCTGACGTTTCACAAGTGCCCATGGAGGTTTATGTGAAATAAAATATTTGTTTTGATTTGACCCCTTAAGAGCTAAACAGTTTTCGATGTTTCGACACACAGGTAGTAAAACCACCTACAAAAGCGTACAATACTGTTAAGTAGCTGATGTAGGTAGATGCAGGAGGAGGAATTTTAGTGTAACTATATTTTTTGGCAATAGTATACATTATTGACTGTGCCATTTTTCAATAGCGGTAGAGTTGTTGATGCAAACCTCCGAAGGGAAGCCGGTAGGAATAGTTATGGTCCTTTCGCCACTGCAGACCAGGAGACCTAATCAGCATCTGGAGGGAGGTGGACTAGTTGGAATAACCACTGACGGCCGCCATGGCCGTATGACAATGGTCCACATGAAGGACTAAGTGCGGAAACCAAACCCTCTAACATAGAACATAGTTAAGTAAAATATTCAAAACTTGGTACAAAATATTTTAAAAGTTAAATTGAGCACGGTTCATATTTTCGTGAAACAGCACCCTTACAAGGGTATGTTCTGTGGTTATAAGCCTTTGACGAGTTTGTGGCTTCATAAACTTATGATTGACTAATATTAATGCTAGGTTTTATTCGCTGCCTTGTTAACAGAACTTTGTTGCGATTCGTTGGAATTTCAGGATCTGAGGCTGAAGTTGAAGTTTTTGGGAAAAACAATTTTCGTTATTTCAAACTCAGTAAGAAATTGTTTAAGAACGTTTCCATAGATAAAAAACGAAGGTTGAACCTGTATATACGGCAAAACTGACTCCAAGATCTGGTTTATTTAATCTTCAATGTTTCAGACTTCCTCAATCTCGCTCACACAGTACAGTAGTATAGGCTCTCGTGGCTTGTGGCTAAGTAATAACAGCCATACGGGTCGATCGAT
The DNA here is from genome assembly GCA_963921375.1 of Tiliacea citrago. NCBI lineage: Eukaryota > Metazoa > Arthropoda > Insecta > Lepidoptera > Noctuidae > Tiliacea > Tiliacea citrago. Next base: position 22,309,074 of record OY992792.1, on the reverse strand, counting down.
AAGGTTAAGCGTTGGTCCGTAGATGGGTGACCATCTTTAGATACCAAGGCCCCTCCATGTCTCGGAAAGCACGTTAAGCCGAGTCCCGGCAGTTATTCGTAGATCTTTGACAGTTGTTACGGGTCGTCAAAAGCCTGAAAGTCTGACAACCAGTCTTACCAAGGGGTATCGTGTTACCCAGTAACTGTGATGTAGAGGTCAGATAGGCAGTCGCTCCTTGTTAAATACTGGTATTCAGCTGCATCCGGTTAGACTGGAAGCTGACCCCAACATAGTTGAGAAAACGCTCGGCAGATAATAGTACCATGCTCTCATGAAGATATACCAACCTTCTTGCACATAAATGTATTATCTGTTATCATTACGATTATCTTTTGCCCTTAGGGCTCCTGCCCACGAGACGGTTTTAACACGGCCCGGTTTTTTGCCGGCGCCGGGTAGAAACCGTTCGAGCTTGCACACAAGACAGTTTGTACACGACCCGGTTTCATGGAAGTGCAGCTTAGTCGGCACGCGCCGGGCGTAGGTTTGGTCTCGTGTACATGCGCTCATTCTCTGCCATACTTTACTGCGCACCGGGCGTAGACGCCCGGTACCCGGTTGCGCGGTGAGCCGGCGCTGGCGCTGGCGTCGTGTGCATGGCCTCATAGTGTCCATACACGACTGACGACCGGATGTAGACCCGGTTTGCGGCTTAGCTCCGGCGAAAAATCGTCTCGTGGGCATGAGCGCTTATCATAATTTATTTGAGATCGTTGGTATGTAACTATCTTTGTCATCCATAGTATCTCTACGAGTATTAGTCGTCATCTCTAGTCTCTAGTAGTAACCCCCTTTATAGCCACATCATCTTTCACACAGTCTATTCTACCTTTCTTTGGTCTTCCCTTACTCTTATAGCCATCCTTAATCATAATCAAAACTCTCCTCACGATATTTTCTTAATTCCTCTGTATCATATGCATTATGACAACCGATTTTAATACAAATTTTCAGTCACCGGTGCCAATGTTCCTCTTATAAACTCATTTCTTATTTTATCAATTCACGTAACACCAGACATCCCTCTTACCATTTTCATTTTAACTGCATGCAAATTACCTTTTATTCATACGAGTATTATCTGTGATACAATATATATATAATATTTTATAACAAGCTACCCTCTTCTTTGTTAGATTTGCCTTTTAATGCGTTTAATGTTAAAGTTAAATCCAATCTTTGTTCAAAGGCATACTATTCTATCAATGACTACTTAAACGATAAGAATAGTTGGTCGCTGTGATTAACTCAAGACAATGTTCATGTTCTTTCTCAAGAATTAGCGTACCTACTGACAGGTTATACGAATATGAGTTCATATAATTGTTTATTTTATTTGACTGTCTCAAGTCAATTTTTTTTTTAATTTATCAGTGACATGGACCTAAAAAAAAGTCGGATGGAACTGCCGCTAAGACAAAACTATGTCCCGTAATGGCGGCGACAGTCTTAGGTGTGAGTGAATTTAGGGTTGTCATGATAGCCAAAATTACCCACTTAATATTGTTTTATTTTAAGAAAAATATCGTGTCGTTTTCGTAATTTCAAAATAAATACCATGTTACTAACATGTTAACTTAGATTGTTAATTTACCTTTTGAGGTACTGCATATGTAACAACACGCCGGAGTCCTCCTTTAGTTGTATAAAAGTCATTCGTTTCAAAATGTAAACTGCTAATGACACTGTATTTGTTTGGAATCCAGTCATTTTGACAGTTACAATTTCGAATTTTTTCAATTCATCCATTTCGCCAAACTTCATTTGCAATTTGCAAATTTCATTTTTTGTGGAAATCTAGTAGAAAGAATATAAAACAACTAGTAATAATTAACCTAAATAAATTGAATTGATTAAAAAATATATTAATTTCCCATATATTTAAGGTAATTTGCACACGTGAATATTGGCAACATTGGCCTTGTGATGAATTATTTTGTTCTGGTGAATAAATATTGATTGTAATCTATAAAATCGGGAAGTTGTTGAGTTATTCATTTACCTATGAAACGTGATTCCTGTTTTTTTTTTTGCAACATTTCACCACACAAGACATGCTGTATTTCAATACTTTTTTTGCCGCGTAAACGTGTCGACTGTGTTGACGTTTGCACGCGTAATGGGTGAGTATGCTGTGAATGTGTGCGTGGGGGCCTGTACGTACAGCGAGCTGGCTGACTCTGAGTGACACAGTTTTCTGTTAGCGAGACTCCGTCCAAGTTTTTTATATGTCCATGATCAGTGACATAATAATATAGTCATGAAAATGTTTTTATGAGTTGTATTGCAATAAGTGGTTAGCTAGCGACCTAGACAATTGATTATATTATTCTTGCCTGAGCAACCGGCAGCAAGTTCGTCGTGCTCCCTTAGATGTCACTGGTTGCGGTAGCGTCGGTGGTCGGGTTGCCTCCTTCCCTCATCGGGTTGCCTCCTTCCCTCAAGTATGGCGATAAGGATCTTAATTAACAGCCAGGTAACGTGGAGGGTACAGGCAGAGGACTTTTGTAAAAGACTAAGTACATCAGCATATATATGTATGCTGCAATATTTATCTAAAAAAGTTAATCTGCCGACAATATTGGTTGGTTATCATGGTTTGGTACTTTCTGTTTAAGGTGTCTCATAAATTATTTACCTTTACATCCTTGAAGTAGCCATATTTGTAAAAACTACTTCTAAACATGGTACAGATAGATATGAGATTTCAATGGGAGTGATGGCTGATCTTTGCGTTATGCTCGTGAACGGGTGCTGCTTGTGGTGACTGGTCGTCTTGCTGACCATGGTTTTGTCATTGTTATTAATGACTAACTGTTTTTTATTTTACTTCGATGGTGCTAGTTTATCATTTGTGACTTCTAGTTACAGCTTCAGCTTTATAAATGCGGGCACGCCCATTATGCCTGGAGGCTTTATATTTAAGTACGTTCTGTTTACGTTATTTCTGCATGAATATAGTTTTATGACGATTTTTATGTTTTTTTTTTTTGTATAGTGGCGTGTGCTAGCTATCATAAGGCAAATAATATAATTATTTTAATGTTCTGTGTTGCGAACAGTTGTTACGGCACTTCTTCTTCCCAGCTAAAGCACTAGGAAATGGTGAAGGACGGGCGTTTTTGGGGGTCTGTCTTATGTAATTTTTGACGTACGATAACTGCTGAATCTCAGCCTAGTTTGAATAAATGACTTTTGATTTTGATTTTGACATACACATATAAACATACGCCTTCTTCCCATGGGGGTAGGCAAAAACTATAGAACGCCACCTGCTACGCTCCTTACATACTCTTTTTGATTCATTTACGTGCATACATCTGATCATACACACCGGTTGCGAGTACTACGCACTTGACCTTTCTGAGGAACATCACTGATTAGGTCACTATAAGTCCTCCTAGGGCGTACCCTCCCGGCGTTTCGACTCACATCTGTCTTGTGTTAGTCGCCTTTCATTCATCTTTTCAACATGACCAAACCATCTAAGCACTAATCTTTTTATTTTTTGTCACTACATCTTCTTTTAAACCACACCGTTTTTTTAAAATTTTATTATTATTCTCAAACATAGATTGGTAGAATAGTTATTGATTACACAAATTAACTAGCCAAACTTTCCAGTTTGATGGCGAGAAGCGCTTGTTGATATACACATAATGACCTTGCCAAAACAACTAACCTAAACTAACCACCAACCACTCACCACTTCACTCAAAGGATCAATCGTGCGATGGACCCCTTGAGCGAAGCGGCGAGCGGTTGGCCGCACGGATAAATCGCGGACAAGCTGCGGACGCCCGCGCCGTCCCGACCAAACCCTTAGGCCCGCATTACAGAACCTCTCCCAAAACCCAAGCACTACTCAAGACTCGCCTCAAGCCATTTGATTGGTTGAAACTAGTCCCAAGCAGCGCCCGAGCCCCGAGCAAGGCCCCTCAACACGGCCCCTAGTGTGACTCACAGATTAGGTACTACTCAGTAATTCTCAGTTTTTCTTTATACTATAAGCCATAAGGTGTGAATTTTTTTTTCTTGGTAAAGGCAGAATCCTCGTTATCGAGAAATAAACTCCTTAATCTTGACTTTAACATACCTTTGCTTAATTTAGGGTCTTGTCTCAACATAAATGTATTTTATTAAACACTTTGCCTTAACACATCATTTTTCAGCCTATCATTTATAGTCACAACCCACATGATTCGCAAGGAACGCATTTCCACAGCATTTATTCTATTCATCATATTCATCTGTGATATCCCAGCAAATATCAAAACAATCTTAGAAAGCAACACTACTGCATGCCCACGCTTACTAGTACTATAGAATCTGGTTCTTTCACCATTGTAACGCGGATGGCATAATATGTACCAGTATTAACAATCCACGCACGTCACAATTTATATCGTTCCACGTTACTAATTGTTAGTAACAACAACTATGAACAACTGTGGACGTGGCGTGTAGGTTCAACTCGTTTCACTAATCACCCTAAATTGGTAGAGTATACCAGTAATTAGTGCCTCTCTGGTGACAAGGGATGTTATAGTTTGTTGATTGAAGTGGCTTTAAATAACAAGAATTTAATGTACCGCATGTTTAGGTACTTTGTATGGCTGTGGTTAGCGTGCCATGGAATATGATAGGAAAGTAACCCCGTTTTTGCACGGTCGGGTCGTGTCGTACACATCACGTTAACAGAATTCAAAATGAAAATGTTACGTATATTTATTTAAACAATAGAATTCCAATGTTAGCTAGAAAAGAACATTACGGTCTCCCGTGAGACGGCGAGCCCCCTTGCCGGACTGCTGGCATGGGATCTGGAGGCAAAAGTCCTCGTGCACATTTGGGAGTGGCACGAGAAGGCGAAACGCCGGGGCGCACACCGCTGCCGCGAGAAATCACAACAGCTCCGGCGGGATCTCATGGCGACATGGAGAGTGCGATTGTCGCAACCCAGCGCTGGGCACGCCACAATTGTGGCGATAAGTCCCCGCTTTGAGGAGTGGCTAGAGAGTGGCGTCCTCACCTTCCGCCTGACGCAGGTCCTCACTTGACACGGTTGTTTCGGGAGGTTCCTGTTCAGGATAAAGCGGGAGGAAACACCCAGGTGTCACCACTGTGTGGATTACCCGGAAGACACGGTGAAGCATACGGTGCAGGCCTACCTGGCTTGGGCGGATCACAGCCGTGTCCGTAAGGACACAGCGGTGAGATCGGTAGCGGCGATCTTTGGCCCCGGCCCTGGTTCAGGCCATGGTTCGGAGCGAGAGTTCATGGGATACCGTCACCTCCTTCTACGAAGCAGTAATGCTCGCGAAGGAGGAGGTGGAACGCGTGAGGGAGAGGCAAAATTCGCGCCCTCGCACCCCTAGTCGCCGCATGAGACGTCCCGGGCGTCGGGAGTCACAGGCCGATTCCCGGCCACCGTAAGCGCGGGCTTGCGGACGGTGAGCGATCGGTAGCTCCCATTTGATAAGGACCAGGCCCGGGTCGACGGCGCGTTGTGTTCCACACGCGCCTGAAAGAGATGTCAGCACCAACTGATGGGGTCCGTTAGGGTCAATGCCTGCCAGGGTTGGGAGTTTGTCCGAAAGAGATATCGTGGCCCTGGCACCCAGGCAACGGGTGGGTTTTATTCAGTAAAAGTCTGACACGCCTTCCCGCTCCGCCTAAAGGGGGCGAAGTTACTTGATAATTTCCCACCCAAAAAAAAAAAGCTAGAAAAGAACGTCATTATAATTATTTAATTCAACTAAAGTATAAATTCAATCCTTATGAATAATCTTAACAATTTTAATAACAAGAGTACTTAGCAATGTCCACTTTTTGTTCTTGAAGAAACTTGTGCGAATAAAGACGAAAGTTGGAAACTAGCACAAATGTTACTTTGAAACTGAAACAAATATAATAAGTAAATAAAATAGTTTCTTTGCTGCAATTGCTACCATCAAAGGATGAATTATTTTGTGAGTTAGTTCGTTAGAACCGTTCCGATATTATGAGAAATCAAGAAAGTTATTCGGGATGCCAAGAATTTATAACTAACGAATAAAATTTTCAGGAATTTGGAAATTCACTTGTTAAAATATAAGTAAGGGTTGATTTAAACTCCCCAGTACATAAGTAATCATTTATTCGCCAATACTTGTCTGGCAAGTCGTATTTTTACAATCTATCATCGTAAAATTAAGGGCTAATGTTTACATTTTTGATATGTAACATAAGCCTCTCGCTTTCTGTGATTGCGTGAAAAGGGACGGAAGTGAGTAACGGGAAGTGACAGCTTGAGCATGGAATAAGTGCGTACTTTTAATAGCATAGAATTAGTAAGTTTTTTATAATAGCATGGAATTAGTAAGTACTATATAGATTGTTAGTAGAGGGATCGAATTTGAACCAGTGGGCCACCCACTAGTAATGAATAAATTTCCAAATTAATATTTCAGTATTTAGCTTTTTAAATTTTGAGGTTAATTTCTGTCGCTCAGTTGCATAATACCAAGGTGAGATGTCAGATGCTACACATCTTGCGCGACTATAGTAAGGCTCGATCGTTTCTTTAACTCTAAATTTCTGTGTCTATTTCCTATAGATAACACATTCATTCAGTAAGGAAATTCGTTATTAAGAGCTTGCGTTTGCTCTGCTACTAGAGGGCTTTTACGGTATACTTCTCAAACGACCGGCCATTGCTGAAAGTTTCATTTGGTCAACAAAACTATTGGATAACATTGAATACGATACGAGCAATGATTCAATAAATTTTCTATTCCACTTTCCTATATACTTATGATCATCATCATTCAGCCGAAAGACGTCTACTACGGCACATAAGCCTTCCTCAGGAGGAGGGGGTTTGCCATAATCGCCTTGCTTGGCAGGCGGGTTGGCGATAGCAGTATGGTGTTAAAATGCATAGAGAACGCTGCTGCTCATTCTATAGTAGGTCCCTTAAAATCGCCATCTACGACACCCACGGGAAGAAATAGGGATGGTGGTATTCTTTACGTCCAGCATACTTACTCGGAATACTTATTGATATTGTATGTAAACGTATACAATAACAAATGTATTAACTGTAGCATAACACGGTTATTATTCAAATTTTATAACTACTCCAATGACGGAATGGTCTCTATTTCGTGGATTTAAATAGCCCCATTAAACATGCTATACCGTAATTTTGTGTGGGAGTGTACTTGGTCGAATGTACTCGTACCTGATTAGATTGTAGGTCGTAGGTACAGTGAAGTCATGGTTTAGAAATTAAATATTCTAGCCACTTCTTTACTGCGTGTTATAAAATATGATTTAATAAAGAGCCGGAGCAATATACTATAATCTTTGAAAACTTAGCATTGTGGATATTGCCTAAAAAGAAAAATCCTGGTAAGATAGATAGGATTATTCCTCTTCACTTAAGAGCAGGCAGTCTAAATCATATTTCCACGCAAGCTCCGCCCCTTGCTCTCCGCCACTCCGTTATGTGCTAAAGGATAACACAACAGTAATAAAGTTGAATATCGCGTGCGCTCTTTCATCATGTTCGAGCACGAAACTAAATAGCGTAATTCTCAATTCTTGTTTCGTTTATAACTATAGTAATAATAAATTGTTCTAGAGAAAAATTATCCGGTAGCTGGATAATAAACTATATTTTCTTGCTGTGAATATTTATTTTAGACATAAAAGCCGAACAATCTTGTTTGGTTTTTCTAATTATCCTTAAAAAAAACATGATTTTGGTTTTTTTTTTTGTATTTTTTTTTTTACATGGGACTTAAACATAACTGGCGAAATGTGGGTGTACTATTAGGTACACCTCTGCCTAACCCTTCGGGGATTACAGGCGTGATGTTATGTGTGTGTGTGATTTTCGAATAAAAAATGTATCGAGAGAAAATATTACAATTACGTAACTGTCTTCAACATGGTAAGAAAAAGATCCAATAAATCATATACTAAAGTTTCATTTTGCTTGTATGTGTGACTGTTTCAGAATATTCATGCAAGTTAACATAAAAATAGGGAGCCTCCTCTTAACTCTTCTGTTCTTATCTCTTCTAAGGAAATATTACTCTTCGCAGATGGGATGCCTTTTAATTGCCATTTCTTAAGGCTATTTAGTTATGTACGCATTTTTGTCATTATTTAATTACTACATTACTTATTTATTTGACATTATACAATGTGTACCTAAATTAATGCTCGTTATGAAAGTTGTTTACTGAATCAATTTCTGTCAGTTTTAATATAAGTAATTTTTTATATCAAAAATAATTAAAACTACGTAAATTACAGTTACACTTCCGCTGTACAGTCAAAACAAACCAAAATGGACGAAATACCTACTACGCTAGACCCATAACTGTGTGCGTGCGTAGATTTGTATTGTGACCACAATTTTCTCCCACATTCAGTATAATTTAATAAATAAACAAATAATAGTAAAAATTCAGTGTATGTATTATTTAATTTCAACTATTTATTAGTGGCTTTTGTGGGGAGGATATTATTTCAGATTTATTAGTTGTAATGGCAATCATGTCAGTTCGTCTAAATAGGTTTTTACTTTTATTATACGTATCAATAATATTTTACATAGATTCTTTAGTATTTTGTGAATGTGAGAACATTGTAGGCTTAATAGACTGTAGATTTGTAGACCATTTTCTATTTTGTTAAGTACCTGTATTTTTGACGGGCCTACTCTGTCCTCCATACCTATTAACACTGTAATTTGAAAACCTTGTAAAACCCAATTATTTCTAAAAGAGTACCAAACGGTGGAGTTTCTAGCCGGCTCTTCTCTATACGAAACGACCAAGCGTTCCATAAGTTTCATAAGCGCCCATGTATGTTTATGTAAAATAAAATATATTGTTTTCTTTTTATATTGTGCATTACAAACATTTTGCAGTAAATATATATAATCAGTTTATTTCAGAAAAAAAGTCATCCATAATTGTGTTAGTAAATGCTTAAGTTCTATGTTAGTAAAACACAACAAATCATATTTTGTTGGACACAATGTAAAGTGTGCTGTCTTTTTCTAGCATTACAGAGGTCAGTGGCTAACTAGAGCTCACACAAAATCCTCCCTATATACACAACCACAGCCAACACAGCCCTTTGCAAACATACACTAATTACCATAATGGAGCCAGTTTGTGCCAAGAAGCTCTTAAACAACTTGTAACTAAAATTACGTCAAACGGTTAACATAGGTAACTAAACAGTTTGTAGCACCCCCTAGAGACACTCTCACACCGAACTGTAACTTTACATTACCGTAATCAGTGCCCAATTAACCCCGGAAGAGTAGTGTGTGTATGTGTGTAAATCTGTCATGCCTTTTTTCTCCCGCTCTGGGCTGAGCAGGAGAGCGTGTCAGACTTTTACTGCCTAAAACCCACCCGTGTTCCTTCATTTGCCTGTGTGCCAGGGCCACGATATCCCTTTCGGGCAAACTCGCAACCCTGGCAGGCATTGGCCCTAATGGACCCCGTCAATTCGTGCTGACATCTCTCTGAGGCGCGCGTGGAACACAACGCGCCGTCGACCCGGGTCTGGTCCTTATCGGACGGCGAGCTACCCATCGCTCACCGTCCGCAGGCCCGCGCCTACGGTGACCGGTACGGTGCCTAGGAGTAAGGCCGACCGCACTTTGGATGCATTTTCGTACGAACACATACGAATACGCACGATCCATCATGACCCTCCATCTACTGTGGTACCTCGCACGTTAGGTGCGAGCTAGTCGTGCGTGTTCTGTACGCACTTAGTTTCGACGTCTAAAATCAAACCCAACTTTGCGTTAAATAAAAATACAATATGGATATAGAAAATATTATATTTATGTATTTATTTAAAGGTTTTTTTATTCATGCTTAGATGACCATGAAATAGGCTGGGCTCATTGTTTAAGTCCGCCATTATAATGATGGAATTCACCGAATTCATCTCTTTTAAATACATTTCACGCACTCATTCGGTACTACGATGGCCATTGCACCACTGCCGTCTTCGAATCAGCGAAGAACTACCCAGCAGATATTAATGATTCATTACAATGATGTCACCGGTTACGGGTTACAGTCACTACCAGCGCCGGCTTTTGGGGCGACCCGAGACACCGGCGACTGGAGGGCGCGGCCGGCCCAAGTCGGTCAGCAATGACCGTATTGGAGCTGTTTGCAAAGAGCGTTGAAATTCCCTAATGAAGACTTAATGATCAAACAGTTTAATATTAAATTAACAATAAGGTTTGTAATATTGATCCGAGTAAAAGATGACATTTCCAAATACACTTCTTATTTTACCCTGCTATAAGTATACATTACGGCCGTTGACCCCGAAAGGTTAGGCAGAGGTGAACTACATATATTCCACCCACATTTAATATGGAGTGAAACCTATTGATACCAACCGGGCACAAATCCTGGGGGCCAAGTCTGCTATTTTCAATGATTGGTCATTAAGACGACCATACCAAGGCAACGCCATGACCATTGTGCCAATAGTTTGTAACCTCCTAAATTCATAATGGCGTGACAGTGGTCCATAAGGAAGTCAAAATAATAGGAGCTTTTCAGTACGAGATTACCAAATACAGACAATTTTTCGAATGGAGTACTCGTATCAGTGGCACGTCATTGGAAAATCATAAAGACACCTTTCAATTAGGAGATTAGCAAAACTGTCAAACTCAACAATTACGGTGCCAATGATCGGTCATTCGGACACAACTGCGTTAGCAGACTTGGCCCCCAGACCCCATGTTGCAATTGAGAAATTCCTGATGGAGAAACACAATAACATTATGCCCAACCTTTGGAATATCTTAATGTTCTTCATTTTGAAATTCAATAGGTATCCAACATAACCTATTCAACCTTTAATGTTCCCACTGCTGGGCACAAGCCGCGGGCTCAGTGCGGGTTGGTAGATGTCACATGTCTTCGAATTTTTGGTTCTAGGACATGCCGGTTTCCTCACAATGATTTCCTTCACCGTTTTGAGAGCAGCGGTATCCAACATACCTTAGAGCCATTAGGTACTGGAAAAGCCATGAATTAATCTATTGTTTAACGGTATTTGACAGGTCATTATTATTAGTAAAATAGATATTACGTAGAATGACAACGCTTTACCAAAAAGTAGCTAGTTATAATGTAATGTAGACAAATTCCATAATTTAAACACTAGTCTAGACAAAAGTAAGTATATTCTTGTTTACAGTGTAAAGTTATGTCGTGACATTATTTTAATGTAAACCATTTAAGTTTAGTCTGCGTGTGAAACGTTCTAACATAAATGAGAATTTAAAACTTCATTAAAAAACATTAATTGAGTTCAAAAAAGTTAATGAAAATTCTAAGAATTTACATCTAGGTACTTTATTTTTTGTTTTAGTTTTAATTTACTCATAACAATGGAAAGTATTTTTTACAAGAAGTGACTGCCACGCATGAAATGAAATAATATTTTCTCAAACATGCTTGGAAATTCGAGCATTATTTTGACAACCTTCTTCGAGGTAAATCGAAATTGCTGTACTGGCCAAATACATGCGAGCAGCGGCCGCCAAAACTTGTATGAAAATCCATATCTGTCGTTGTTTAGCGGTCAATTAAATTACAAAGTAAATTCATATCTATCGTGTAATTTAAAAATGGAGCGATATTTTACTCCGACCAATGGCAACCAAGGAGGTACCTAACTTATCAAAGGTTTTATTTAAATTTCGAAACAAATAACCAGCTTTCTATTTGCAAGCCAAATAGAAAGCTGCTTATTGAAAAAAAAAACAAATAAACACATTGGCGCGTGAAAAGTTATCGTTGTTCGTCATTGAATCTGGAATTAATAAATAATTTCCTTTTTTTAATTTCCGCGCATTATTTGAGAAAAGCACTATACAAGCCTAGGCCGCAACCAGGCATGATGGACGAACGTGAAAATATGGGCCGAGGCGAAGCCGAGGCACACATACGTGAGTCGCCAATGTGTTCATTTGTTTTTTTTTTTCAATAAACAGCTTTCTATTTGCAAGTCAGTTCAAAATTTAAATAAAACCTTTGATAAGTTACCTCGATCGTTCCATTTTTAAATTACACGATAGATATGAGTTTACCATGTAATTTATTTGGCCGATACATACGGATTTTCATAGAACTTTTGGTGGCCGCTGTTCGCAGTTATTTGGCCAGTACAGCAATTTCGATTTATCTCGAAGAAGGTTGTCAACATAATGCTCGAATTTCCAAGCATGTTCATTTTAGTATATTGTAGTGTCTTACGACTTCTACGTGAACGAACTTGTGGGCCAAAGCTAGTTAAAACTATAAATGCAAAAGTAACTCTGTAAGTCTACCGGTCTGTTTGTCTGTCTAACTGTTACCTGTTTACGCCTGTACGGCTGAATGGATGTGAATCAAATTTGGCACACGGATAGACATAGGATGCTTGTAATCCCGGTAGCCCGTTCGCGTGGATTATTGTCTGACATCTACGCAAGCAAAGCCACTGGCAAAAGTTATGACAAATAAATACTAATAAATAAAAAAAAGCGACAGCAAAATCAATATTACACTACCTTGATATGGTAGTGTTATATATATGTGGTTGTGGCAAAAGTCTTTTCGCATTATAGTATGTATGAACTTGTAATAAAATATATTTGGCTACCTATACTATTTCTATCTGGCTGGTTTTGGTATCATTGAAAGTTTAAATTTTAAAGAACTTAATTCCAAATTCAAATTAGGAAAATGTGTGATTTTCATTTGTTTTTCGTACTGTCAAGATGAGTGAATCTAATGAAGAAATTCGATACATTTTAAAATTTTACTACAAAAAAGGTAAAACTGCAACGCAAGCCGCGAAAAAAATTTGCGATGTTTATGGACCTAGTGCAGTGTCTGTGAGAGTAGCACAAATTTGGTAAGCGTTTTCAATCCGAAAATTTTGATGACTAAGACGCACGTCGCTCTGGTCGGATAAAATGGATGCCATTTTTGAAAAAGTGGAGCAAGATCGGCATATCAGTAGTTACGACGTAGCTGAAGATCTGGGAATTGACCACAAAACAGTTTTGGCACATTTGAAAAAAACTGGGTACACAAAAAAGCTCTATATTTGGGTACCTCACGAGCTCACTGAAAGAAACCTAATGAACCGTGTACTCATTTGTGATTCTTTATTACGACGAAATGAAACCGAACCATTTTTGAAGAAGCTGATAACTGGTGATGAAAAGTGGATCACGTACGACAAGAACGTGCGAAAAAGGTCGTGGTCAAAGGCCGGTCAGGTATCACTGACTGTGGCGAAACCCGGATTAACTCGCAACGAGGTGATGCTGTGTGTGTGGTGGGATTGGAAGGGCATTATTCATTATGAGCTGTTTCCACCAGGCAGGACCATCGATTCTGAACTCTACTGCAAACAACTGATGAGATTAAAGCAAGAAGTCGAGAGAAAGCGGCCGGAATTAATCAACAGAAGGGGTGTGGTTTTTCATCATGATAACGCTAGACCTCACACATCTTTAGCCACTCAGCAAAAATTAAGAGAGTTTGGCTGGGAGGTGTTAATGCATCCGCCGTATAGTCCTGACCTTGCACCTTCAGATTTCCACCTGTTTCGGTCTCTTCAGAATTCTTTAGGCAGTGTCAGGTTAACATCACGAGAGGACTGCCAAAACCACTTGTCGCGGTATTTTGATCAGAAGTCCCAAAATTTCTATAGCAATGGGATCATGTCCCATGACATGACGCCATGACGCGCGACGCGTGACGCATGATGTGTTGCCTACATGATAGCAAAAAGTTTTACCTACTAAAAAATGGTACCTACATACTTTAGTTAAATGTAAATAAACTATATTAAAAAATGTTTTGAATTTTCTTAAAAAATGCGACGAAACTTTTTCCCCAACCTATTATAATAATATTGATTTTGCTGTTGCTTTTTTAAACCTCAATTATGTCAGCCATTAATATCGGCTAACATTATTGAGCGTTAGCGATAAACAGGAAACATATTTATATTGACTGCTAACTTTACTGCCAGGACTGTTTACTTTACTGACAGGACTGTTTACTTCGTAAAGTCAAACATTAGTTGGCAATTAAAATTGAATTATATCAGTCCCTAAGGATATTATTATTGCCTTTCAAAGTATTTTCAAAGGCAACAGTATCAATAGGGAAACGTATTTCAATGGAGAGGAATACTTTGTATCCTTTCTATCTAAAAGATTTGAATTTCATTAAAAGTCACTTCTGTGACGATTTTGGAGTTCTTTTACCGAGCCCACGTGGTGGATTATGGCTCACTCCCTCTCACCAAGATATGGCCCGTGTCCCAGCAGTCGGAACATTACAGGCTAATTATGGTTAAGAGGAGGCTCCCTATTTTTATGTTCATTTGCATCAATAATTATTCTGAAACAGTACAAGCAAATTGAAATTTTGGTATATGATTTATTGGATCTTTTTCTTTCCATGTTGAACACAGTTACGGAATTGTTATATTTTCTCTCAATATTTTTTTATTCGAAAATCATATCTTTTTTAAGGATAATTATAAAAAAACAAACAAGATTGTTTAGCTTTTATGTCTAAAATAAATATTCACAGCAAGTAAATAATTATAGTTTATTATCCCGACACTAGATATTTTTTCTCTAGATCAATTATTACTTTAGTTATAACCGAAATAAGAATTGAGACTTACGCTGTTTAGTTTCGGGCTCAAACACGATCAAAGAGCGCACGCGATATTCAAATTTATCACTGATGTATTAGCGTTTAGCACATAACGGAGTAGCGGGAAGCGAGGGGCGGAGCTTGCGTTCGAAATTTGATTTAGACTGCCTGTTCTTAATGGGGTTATGGATACGATAGGTTTTCGTGGTTGTTAAATAATCCTTAATCCAAGCTTCTAAACACTGTTTATCATAAGTTAATTCTAATATTTCTTGTGAAGTTTCGTGAAAACGAGAACTTCTGAATAAAAGTTCCCATCTTCAGTTTTAAAGTTTTAGGCCGAGATCTTTAAACGTTACTTAGCTCATGTTTTGACTCAGCCATGTTCTGGTCTCTACCTTCCACTTGTATTTTGAGGCTTAGCCAAAGTTCACGCTAAGCCACGATTATAGATTGTACCCGCAGTCTTTATTGTCATAGGAGAATCTTTAATTCTATAAAAAATATTTATTTTAAAACAAGACTATTATTCGAACCAAATGCTGACCAGTTAGGACTGGTCGTGAAGAAAAATAGCCCGTCAATAATGAGAAACGAGAACACGCACAGTAAAATTAAAATTAATTCAAATTAATGATACAATTCTAAAGACAATTAAGTCAAATATTATTATTCAGGGCCCTCAATTTGTATTAAGTAGGTAATATTGCTATTTAAAATAAGGAAGCGGAAGTTATAACTTACGAATAGAATAAATTTGGTGTGAAAATATTATTTACATTTTTAATCGGCACTATGAGAAACGTGGGTTCATCTTGGTTGTGTATTCATGTAAACACGCAAACACGGTGACTTGACGTGACCGAGTGCAACAGCGTGATATCAATCTTGTAATGTAATTTTATTAATTATAAAAAGTACCTCTTTACCCTGTTTCTTGCAGTTATGCAGTGTTTATCAGTCAGTCATGGAACTAAGGTTTGCATAATAATTATTAAAAGATGAAAATATTAATCAAGAACGAAGTTCTCTATTCTATTCTATTATATAAGGTGATGCATTATTCAAAAACTACTTCATAGATTACTTTACATCATCAAGTAAACGAAAACAATACAATTACAACGGATGTCTTCGTTAAATACACACACAGCGTGACAACGTTATTTGTGAGACGTGACGTGCGCGTCCGCAACGCTCTGTGCCGTGACTAATAAATGACATGCGGTTTCACGCTGCAGTGTTCCGTAAATATTTGTACATCTTTGTGTTAGTTGAAGGAGAATTTACGACTTCTGTTGAACGCTTTGTTTACGTGATGTATGTAATTCTTGGAGAATTTTGAAGTCATTTCAATGATAGGCTAGATTTACCCTAGTTTTTAGGGTTCTGTAGTCAAGAAGGAACCCTTGTAGTTTAGCTATGTCCGTCTGTATGTATGTCTATCTGTACCAAGCTTAGCTCAGAGACTCTTAGTACTAGAAAGCTGTAATTTGGTATGGGTATATAATATATTAATTTCGCTGACAAAGTGGTAAAATAAAATAATGAAAACATTTTTTTTAGGGAACCTCCCTTATACGAAAAATGGGGATGATCTATTTTTGTTGTCGTCTATCCCATGATGTAGGGCATCGTTGGATAGGCCGCTTTAAAATATTGACGGTCTGTGAAGACCATTTTAAGATTCAGGGATCCGTTTGCGTAATATGAAGCTTTAAAATGCAAATTTTTCTTAGTTAAATATTGCCCCCTCCCCTCTGCAGCCAAATGGTTGTTTTTAGATACGTGAAAAACATCATGGCAGTAGTAAATATAACGAAACTAAAAGGAAAACTAAGTAGGCTTTACAAGTTAACGAGTAATAGTCCACCAACTTAAATTATCAGTTGAAAATTGACCGTGACTTATATCGATGTATGGTAGAACATGTTTTTCAACTACAATGTTAAGTTTATTTTTGGGATAAATTCATTCCAACTACCCACTACTACCCTACATCCCCCACCCACCACCCCCCACACCCCCATCCACTACTTCCCTTCATTGTGCGTGGTCCGACATGCACTTGACCGGTTTGATTATTTTTACAAGATTTTGTTCCGAAGAATTTTTTAACTTCCCATTGACCTAAGAACTTGAAATTTGGTGGTAATGTTTATTATTACGTATATTTTACAAAAAAATATCAACATATTGATAAATCTGTTTTTTTCTCTGAAATTCCTTCATTTTTCCTATTACAACCAAATTGATTTTGCGGTCAAATGCGCACCTACCGCTTATGAATAATTCTGCCATTCGGACGGCTTATATTCTATATTTGGTACGGCATCCTAAATGTGCAAAATCAAAAATCAAAATCAAAAGTCATTTATTCAAACTAGGCTGAGAATCAGCACTTTTCGAACGTCAAAAATTACATAAGACAGTCCCCCAAAAACGCCCACCCTTCACCACTTCCTAGTGCTTTAGCTGGGAAGAAGAAGTGGCGCAACAAACTCCCCAGCAGCACAGCTGTCTGTTCAGATATAAAACTTGAATCTATACATTGACGGCACGGTTGGCGCAGTGGTTAAGCGATTGACTGCTGCGCTGCGTGTCGCGGGTTCGATTCCCGCACGGAACAAATATTTGTATGACCTACGAGTAGTTGTTCTGGGTCTGGCTGTTTGTGTATGTGAATTTAAATGTTTGTAAACGCACCCACGATACAGGAGACATTCCTAGTGTGGGGCAACGTTTTTAAAAAAAAAAAAAAAAAAATGTAAAAGAATTTGCATTACGCAACACAAAATTAAAATACCAAAAAAAAAAACATAAAAATCGTCGAAAACTATACTCAAGCAGAAATAACGTAAACAGAACGTACCTAAATAAAAGCCTCCAGGCATAATGGGCGTGCCCGCCCACACAAAGCTATAGCTGTAACTCGAAGTCAAAAATGATAAACTAGCACCATCGTAGTAAAATAAAAAATAGTTAATCATTAATAACAATAATAAAACCATGGTCAGCAAGACGACCAGTCACCACAAGCAGCACCCGTTCACGAGCATAACGCAAAGATCAGCCATCACCCCCCTCGCCATATTTGAGGGAAGGAGGCAACCCGACCCCCGACGCTACCGCAAACAGTGATATCTAAGGGAGCATGACGAACTTGCTGCCGGTTGCTCAGGCAAGAATAATATAATCAATTGTCTAGGTCGCTAGCTAACCACTTATTGCAATACAACTCATAAAAAAAACATTTTCATGAGTATATTATGTCAGTAATAAATAAAAATAAATTGACTTAGACAGTCAAATAAATATAAACAATTATATGAACTCATATAACCTGTCAGTAGGTACGCTAATTCTGGAGAAAGAACATGAACATTGTCTTGAGTTAATCACAGCGACCAACTATTCTTATCGTTTAAGTAGTCATTGATAGAATAGTATGCCTTTGAACAAAGATTGGATTTAACTTTAACTTTAAACGCTTTAAAAGGCAAATCTAACAAAGAAGAGGGTAGCTTGTTATAAAAAGTTATACCAAGTCCAACAAATGAGTTATGAACCTTATGAAGCCGGTGAAATGGAGCACGTAATTTATCCTTATTTCTGGTGTTAATATTGTGAATATCACTGTTTTAGTGTATAAGTGTATATTTTGCACGATGAGATAAGAAGTTGGCGAAGATGAATTGTGATGCCGCCGTGAGTATGCCAATATCTTTAAAAAAATCTCTTAGAGAAACTCTGGCACCCAGCTGGTAAATTGCTTGAACAGCTCGTTTTTGAAGTACAAATATATTTTGAATGTCAGCTGCTTTACCCCACAGCAGAATACAGACATAACGCTATGAAAATAACTAAAATAGACTAATCGGGCTGTATCAACGTCAGTGTATTGTCTTACTTTGCTGACGGCGTATGCGGCCGAACTGAGCCTTCCCGCTAGGCTTGATATATGAGGTCCCCACTGAAGTTTGGCATCTAATGTTATACCCAGAAACACTGCCGAATCTACAGTTTCAAGCACCTCTTTATCTAAAACGATGTTGGGACCTAAATTTCTAACATTCGGTAAGGCAAACTTTATACATTTCGTTTTCTTGGCATTGAGAACTAAATTATTTGTCGTAAACCAATCCGTAACCATTGAGAGTGCAATGTTTACGTCGTCAAAATCTTGTCTATTCCGGTCTACTTTAAAAATAAGAGAGGTATCATCTGCAAACAGTACAACGTCACAGACACCCTTTATATATAATGGTAAATCGTTAATATACACTAAGAATAAGAATGGGCCTAGAAATGAGACTTGAGGTACACCTAACTGAACTGGTAGCTCGGAAGATTTCACACCATCAACATCTACACATTGGAACCTATTATACAAATAAGAATTTATTACTTTAAGAGCTTCATTTTGGACGCCGTAATGATGTAGTTTACGCAAAAGCGTGTCATGGTGCACGCAATCAAAGGCTTTGGAGAGATCACAGAAAACTCCAATAGCATTTTGCGAGTTCTCCCATGCGTTAAATATGTGTTTCAGCAGTGCAACACCCGCATCTGTAGTTGAACGACCTTTTGTATAGCCATATTGTTCATTGTGAAGGAGGCTGTTTAAATCAAAATGTCTTAGCAACTGCTTGAGTATTAACTTTTCAAATATTTTGCTAAATGCAGGTAAGATAGAAATAGGCCTGAAATTGCCAACGTCATTTTTATTACCTGATTTAAATAAAGGTATGACTTTACTACTCTTCATAAGGTCAGGAAAAGTTCCTAAATCAACACATTTATTAAAAGTAACAGCTAGATAGGGGGCTACGATGTCTATTATATTACTTAATAGTTTAATGGAGATGCCCCAATAATCACCAGTGTTTTTAGATTTAAGTGTGATAAAAACATTAACTACATCATGAGGTGTTACATGTTCGAAGCTAAATAAACGACTACATTTAGGCACACTACTATGCAAAAGATTTTCAGCTTTAGACAGGGATGAATTTAAGGAGCGAGTCGTAGTTATAGGTATGTTGGCAAATAACTCATTGAATGCTTCAGCTACGTCAGCTGCATTATTAACTAACGAAGTTCGACTCGCAAATGGCCGGTTTGTTTTCGTTGCTTAGACATTTAGTATGACTGTATGTGACACACAATATCCTGGTAATCTGTGTGACAGGGTTTCCTAGTGCAGTTACCAGTCAAAGGAATTATTGGAGGAATATTATTCATATTTTTAAGGCGCCTTTGTGGAAGAGAAATAAAATGTTTATTTATTATTAATATATTTATTA
Source organism: Tiliacea citrago (assembly GCA_963921375.1). Taxonomy (NCBI): domain Eukaryota; kingdom Metazoa; phylum Arthropoda; class Insecta; order Lepidoptera; family Noctuidae; genus Tiliacea; species Tiliacea citrago. The sequence continues at coordinate 22,289,006 of OY992792.1, read as the reverse complement.
TTTAGGACATGTATATAACCGTGTATATATTTCAGTATATTGTTTAATTTATTATTTGTACCAACGATAGCTCCACTTTATTTCCAGGCAAATCACTGTCCATTCCAAGGTTGCCTGGAACAGATCGCCGAAAACAATAAGGCCGCCCATTGTATATTTTGTGTTTGTTTTTTTATGTTTTTGTGGTGTACAGTAAAATATATTTTAAATATAAATAAATAAATAGTATATGGTGATAGTACCTACTTCCCCGGAAAAGCTCTCTCACAAAGACTTGGGGCTCTGACCGTATGTGGACAAAAGTGTATAGGAAATCTTTGTACAAGACATAATATTAACATTTTATAAAACAGCGTGACAGTTTTTGTTGTGTGTTTTTACGTGACTTGCATCGTTGGCAGCGCTTTACACGTTGGTTGATAAACGATGTATGTAACAGGCGACAAATGTTGAACATCTATTTATAGTAGCATAAAGATTTATTTTAAGTGGAACGAATTTTGCTTTTCCGCTTTGCCTGGGTTTTTCATCTGGCGTTACGGTTTATTAAATATATTATATATTAATCATTTAATCCAAGCAACCAAGACTCTAACACCCTTATTACAAAACAAGGTTTATCTTCAGACCCAGGTTTAAAACATGGAGCCATTATGGAATTTCGAACTTTATTCCGACTATGGTAAAGTTCCTAAACACAAAACTGACAACTTAGTACCGAACTAAGTTTTCAGTTTTGTATAAAGAACGGTATTACAATCACTGTTACGTTCTTATTACAAAAACTGGCTGCATGGTTTAAGCCATGTCAAAATATAAATCTTGTTTTGTAATAAGGCGGATAGTGTTAGTAACAAAATACTTCCAAACTACGTTAGTAAAACATAAACACGGAAACAATAAAGTTTGTGACTTTACTGCTTCAAGGTGACCGGCCCAGCCGATACTTTGAAGCAGTGGCTCACATACGCACAATCTAGCCTGCTTGCTACCATACGCAGGATGCTGTTGGTGCTGCCCCGCACCCTACTAACCAGGGATGCGCACCGCCTCCGCATCACAGTGTAAAAGCAGTCAACGCGAGCTTCAGCAAACATCCCTGATGCGCTGCAGTATCGAGGCAATCCCATCAGCACCCTGAATGCGTTATTGTGTTAAACGCGAAGGGCGCGGGTCTATGATACACACTGACACGCGAAAAATATGGCTAATGCTCCAGAAGAATATACATCACACTAATATTATGAAGGCGAAAGTTTGTGAGTGTGTGTGTGTGTGTTTGTTACTTCTTCACGCTCAAACGGCCGGTCCAATTTTGATAAAATTTTGTATGGATGTAGCTGACACCCTGGATTAACATATAAGCTAATTTTTATCCCGATATTCCCACGGAATCGAGACTTACGCGGGTGAAACTGCGGGGCGCAGCCAGTTCATACATAAACTCACGCCTTGTTCCCATGGGGGTAGGTAGAAACTACAGAAAGCCACCTGCCTACGATCGTTACAAACTCCTTTTGTTTCGTTTTCGTTCACATCACACACATCTTTTTATTCTATTAAAATTTATAATACGACTAATATTTTATTACAGTAATAACCTTATTTGGTTATTTTCTAATTTATTTAACTTACAATGTTAGTTAAACTTTAAGAAGCTGTTACGGCGAAATAACTTAATAATTGTTTTCAAAGAACACAATAGTTAAGATATAAAGCGAAAGACGATTAATATTTATTATAGGTACTGAAGTTGTACTCGTATTTAATAAATCTGCGAAGAAATTAAGTCTAGAACTTTTAGAATAAAATTATTACACGGACTTTATAAGTAATTATTATTATTAGTCGAGGGAAAACTAACTTACTGCCTTCCTAAACCAATGTTGTATGAATTTGATTATGAATATCACTTCAAAGTGATTTAAAATAAAAAACCCTAGCTACGAAACGATCTTTTCCTTTTCTCTTTTCGTTTTCTTCTTTCCTTTTCCTCTTTTCCTATTCCGAAAACCGAAAAGTAAGATTACGCCTGTATTTCCCGAAAGATTAGGCTGAGGTATAGTACCTACACCTACTTTTCGCCAGCTATGTTTAACTTCCATATTGTATTACAGGGGACCTATTGCCATCAACCGGGCACACGCACCGCTCACCCCAGGGTGGAGGACATCCATGAGGATTTTCCACCCCGGCAAAAAAAAAGGTGGTGCTACGCGAATGGATAGAATAAGAAATGAGTATATAAAAGGAAGTCTGAAAGTGGCACCGGTGACTGAAAAGTTGTTTTGTTAGGTTGTCATGGTATGGTCACGGTATGTGATGCGGAGGAATGAGGGAAATGTCGCCAGGAATGTTTTGAGTATGCATGTGGATTGCTATACGAGTAGAGGAAGCCCAAAGAAACGATGGATGGACTGTGTGAAAGATGATATGGCTTTATAGGGAGTGACTACCGAGATGACGACTAATAGAGAAGTGTGGAAGAAAGAGACATGTTGTGACGACCCTAAATAAATTAAGATATCTAAGGACAGGAGAATGATGAATTATTTTACTTCGGCAGGTATTTCTAATTTATTCACTTAGGTACTTGTTAGTCAAACTTTAAGAAGCTGTTACGCTGAAATAACTTAATAATTGTTTTGAAAGAACACAATAGATAAGATATAAATCAAAAGACTATTACAATTTATTATAGGTACTTAATATACAGGGTGTTAAAGAAATTGCGTGCCATAGCTTAGGGATAGGTATAGGAACCCAGGAAAAATTAAAAATAAATCAAATTTAGTACTACCTATTTACCAACGTGTTTGATAGTAGGTAAGTAATTAAAGCGTTCAACAAATAAAATAATTTTAATTCTAAACGATTGCTATTTTAAGTAATACTAAATTAGGTTGATCTTGCAATTTTTTTTTTCCTGGGTTACTTTATCGATACTGAACCAACCCCTAAGCTATGGCACGTAATTTCTTTAACAGCCTGTATATAACGGCACACGATAGCCTTTACCAGAAGTGGTTATCGTATTAGTGGTTCAGCAGCTTCAGTATCATCAGGATTGTGCCGGATTATAGCAATTCGTCGTGGACGTTGTACGACAGCGGCTCGCTTCACATCTTCTTCTGTCATCAGAATACAGCCGCCACGTAACCAACAACGCGACGCTCTGCTAGAGTGACTGTCACCAGCCAGTGTCACTCTTATCCGACCTTTTCGGTGATTCCAGTAACTTCATAACAACAATAGACGGCGCCACTTGCTGCGCCGTATACTTCTGCAAGAAATGAATTCTAAAACTTTTATAATAATATTGTTACACGGCTTATTAAACAGTATTATTACTACTCGAGGGAATACTACCTTACTGCGCTCCTAAATCAATGTGTTTGATTATGAATAATCATTTAAAGTTATTAAAAAATATAAAAACCTTAATTCCGAAAATATGATTCCAGTTTAGTAATTTTTGCAATGTGTTGTAAACTATGCTCCTATTCTTTTCCGGCCCTTTGTGCCCCAAAAAATGCAGCTAAGCAAAAGCAAAAAATGCCTCTGCGCTGCTACCGTCGACGCCGAGCAAGTGGCGAAGTTTTGGGCCAAGAAACTTGAAAAAGATGTCGTGCCATCGACACGAAGAAGAATAAGTTTCTAATTACATAACACAACATTACGCCTGTAATCTCTAAAGGGTTAGGCAGAGCTATACCTATAGTACACCCACATGTCGCTAGTTATGTTTAAGTCCCATGTAATAGGGTACGAGCCTATTGCCATCAACCGAGCACAAATCCAGACTCCGGGCTGCTACTGAGAAATTCCAGATGAAAAAACCCAATACCACTTTGACCGACCTGGGAATTGAACCCAGGATCTCATGCTCAGTAGTAGCACTTGCGACCACTAGACCAACACGGCAGATAAAGTTTTTAATTGTCTTCATAATTGCGTCATGGCGCGCTTATTAAAATTACTACCTAACAATGTTTTTTTAACGTACTAAAAAATATGTTACATCAAATAACTGATAAAATCACATCACGGGACACTGCTCACTGAATAAGCACTTCCACACAATAGGCATAACGGACAGCCCTCTGTGCAGGGCTTGCATGGAGGCTGAAGAAACCGTTGCGCACGTGCTCTTTGAATGCACAGGCGTCACCCAGATCAGAACAGAAACCCTCGGGTCACCCAGATCTTTCACGGATATCTTAAGCAGACCAGGAGACCTAATCAGCTTCTGGAGGGAGGTGGGCTGGTTGGAATAAACAATGACGGCCGCCATGGCCCACGCACAATGGTCCACATGAAGGACTAAGTGCGGAAACCGAACCCGCTAACATAGAAAATAGAACTGATAAAATGTAGTGTCTTAAAACCGTCGGTAAAATTCTAAGCTCAAGAATAGACAAGCCGTCCGTTCGTCTCCGGATGTGGCCTAGTTTCAAAGTGTCCTAGGTACAGGCCGAGGTGTATCTTTCGTAGAGCTACTAAAATTTTAGCTAATAAAATAACAACTGAATCTTCCAATATAAAGGAAGTTGTTTTTATAAGTATTAATAACGTAAGCGCAATAAAGCATGACGTTATCTAGCATAAAACCTGTACCTACCTACATAAGACACCGACTATAAATTGTGTCTGTACTGTGGCAGTTGGAAAGCTCCTCGTGCATTGTTTTTATTTTTGATCTCCTGCTTTACTTACACTTCAGAGAAAATATTAGCTTTCCTTGTGCCACAGAAGAGATAATTTATTATAATGGATGCGAATGGCGAAGAACCGGGCTATAATAGATTGAATCAAACAATTGTGACAAATTAATACAGATTTGAATTTATACAGACATACAGTTCTTCTTCTCTGAGTGGAAGCCTGTGCGTTAGGGATTTGAAAAAAAAAATGTTTATGTTGTTAGTAATTATTTAGAACAACATGTTCAGATTACACCCATTGACAATTTATTTCGCTAATGAAATGACTTATTAGGGTAAACTGGGGTCAATTGAAACGTTTTTGAGAAAATTGCTCGTGTGCCTTTCATGTTATACCCTTTCTGTTCAGTTATGAATTTAATATACACCCGTTACTTAGGTAGAAGCTATTTAATAACCTTCAGGAAATGTTTCAATTGACCCCGAATCGTTTGTTTCAACTGCCACCCTTACTTCCAATATTTTATGAAACAGCAAAAAAACTAAATGTGATATTATATGGCGCAGACCATCATTTACTCGACTACCATTGTTATTACGACTTATATTCGTAGTAACAATGGCTGTTAACTACTATAAAGAAGTATAGGTTTATAGCAATACGCAAAAGAATAACAGTCAAAGAACTTACTTTATGTGTCGACTTGGAGCGGTGACATGCACAGAGCGACGCCTTCTGACTCGCAAGATGCTTCCTTCACCCCTTGGGATCCCGCTCGTATTACTAACCGTCTCGAAGTTATTAAACTTGTTTTAATTGACCCATGTTTCAATTGACCTCCCCAAAGTATCTTAAATTAACAACACGTGATGAGCAAGAGTGGGGTTAAAATTTAAACCACCATCACGTAACGAGGATTGAGCATGAATGGATTCTGTTTTTAAAATAGCCATCAGGATGAACATTATGACCAACCCGTGGTGAGTAGGCGTTCCTTCTGTGTATTAATATGAAATGCTATCGTAAAAAGAAACTGGAATCATTAAAAAAAAACCGGCCAAGTGCGTTTCGGCCGTAGTTGGGATGAATTTATCCCAAAAATAAACTTAACATTGTAGTTGAAAAATATGTTGTCCATTGTTGTACATCGATATACGTCACGGCCAACTCTTCAACTGCAAATGTAAGTTGGTCGACTATTACTCGTTAACTTGTCAGTTTTCCTTTTAATTTCGGTATAATATGTAAAAAAATTGAATGCCATGAATTTTTTCACATATCCAAAAACAACCATTTAGCTGGCAGGGGTACACCTGACTCTAACAAAAATTAGCACTTTAAAGTTTAATATTACGCAAACGAATCCCTGAATCAAAAATGGTCTTTACACCCCGCAATATTTTTGATTTGCTAATAATAAAATAAAAAAATCAACATTTTATTTTACCTCTGTCGTCGTGATTAATATGTATACCCATGCCAAATTACAGCTTTCTAGTACTAAGAGTCTTTGAGCTAAGCTGGGGACAGACAGACAGACAGACGGACATGGCGAAACTATAAGGGTTCGTTGTTGACTACGGAACCCTAAAAACTAATTTAAACAATATGATTCAAAACTACGTTCCAACAAAATAAATACAATCCCACAACTTGTTATTAAACAGTTAAAATAACTGTTGCAAACATTAAGACTAACGTTATAACTTCTCCATTGTATCTAGGTAATCCGCAGAATAAGTTTGTAACAAGATAACAAAATAATAGACTTAAGTTTTGAATCGCGAGTTTATCTCTGAGTCTATTTTATTATTTTCTGTTTTGTTGCTAAGCCAGGTTTCAAGAAGGCATTCTTTTAATCTGTTGTTTATTCAGAACTAGCTGCGCCCCGCGGTTTCACCCGCGTAAGTCTCGAACCCGTGGGAATATCAGGATAAAAATAGCCCCAGTCTTAATTCAGGGTGTCAGCTACCTTCATACAACATTTTATCAAAATTGGTCCAGCCGTTTGAGCGTGAAGGAGTAACAAACATACACACACACTCACAAACTTTCGCCTTTATACTATTAGTGTGATTAAAAGGAAATGTACATAAATAACACCTTATAACTAAAAAATATATGATATCATAACTTAACTAAAACAATTAACAAACTAAAATATGGCGTCGAAAAATTTCTCCGCATTGCTGTCGACTGGTAATGTACCGTATTGGCACGCCACATTGCCACACAGCATTGCCACGTTGACAGGCAGCACACAGTGGTGCCCAGTGGTAACGTTCCCGACTTACGAGTTGTAGGTTGTGGATTCGAACCCGCGTTGAATATTGTTTGATCACCACTGCTCTCAAAACGTGAAGGAAACCGGCATGTCCTAGAACCAAAAAATTGAAGACACGTGACATCTACCAACCCGCACTGGGCCCCCGTGGCGGATTATCGCCCACTCTCTCTCAAAGAGAGTAGCCTTGTGTCCTAGCAGTGGGAATTGCAATGCTTAGCCTCTGGCCAAAGTAAAAGCCAGCCCCTGGAAATCTGTTGTTAAATCACATGTATGGTTTGATTTACAACAACTATGCTTATATTTAAGTTTCTTAAAAATATGAGGAAGAGTGTCGAGTGTGTGAGTCGTTTATTTTACATAAACCTATTTATTATGTCCTCGTAAGGCGTTTCCTCCCGCCGTTTCCACTCTCATCCGCCGTGTAAATACCTTTTTTTAGTCTCCTTTAATTCATCATCTAAACATAACCAAACTATATTAAAAAAAAAACCGGCTGAGTGCGTGTCGGACCACGCACAATGAAGGATTCTGTAGTTGGGATGAATTTATCCCAAAAACAAACTTAACATTGTAGTTGAAAAACATGTTCTCCCATACATCGATATACGTTACGGTAAATTCTCCAACTGCAAATTTAAGGTGGTCGACTAATACTCGTTAACTTGTGAAGCCTACTAAGCTGTGATAGGTTTCCTTTTAATTTCGTTATATATACTATTGTCATGATTTTTTTCACATGGTATCCAAAACTGACTGGCAGGGGGGACACTTGACTCTAACAAAAAATAGCACTTAGCTTAATATTACGCAAATGGATCCCTGAACTGAAAAATGGTTTTCACAAAACCTACAATATTTTTAAACGACCTATCCAATAATATCCCACAACATGGAATAGACGAGAAAAAAATATCATCCCCATTTTACATGCAAGGGCCTAAAAAAATTGTTTTTCATTGTGTTATTTTACGACTTGCTCGGCGTGAATAATATGTATACCCATGCCAAATTACAGCTTTTGAGTACTAAGCGTCTCTGTGCTAAGCTGGGGACAGACGGACGGACAAACAGACAGACAGATGGACATGGCGAAACTATAAGGCTTCCTTGTTGACTACGGAACCCTAAAAAAGAGAACCGAGGTTACCTATATAATTATTATTTTCCATATTCCTAACGTCAATGCTTAATGGTTTATTTATGAAATATAAACCAATTTGGTTCATTGTTGCGGAAACGACGTTATCTACTTAATTATTTTTATGAATACAAAGAATATATTTTCGACAAAGAAACATAATTTTGATACTTTTCTTGTAATATGTGATATTTATAAATAATAGGAGATTTAGGTCTTGATAATTTCGTTTATGTTTATTTATGTATTTATAAAGTTACACCAACAGCTTCTGTATATAAAAGGTATATCATAAATACTATAGGTAACACTAACAATAGCCTCGGACTTACACAGTCGCCAATTACAGGATAACCAGCAATCTCGGAAGTCAGTGTCTTTGGATCTGTATTTGAGTTTTTTGCCACTGACTTCCGAAATTAAAGTTATTTTTCACTTTGTAGTGTTATTTTTGGTAGTCGGTTCTTATTTTTTTGTAAAAAGTTTTTTATATTTCACTTTTTAGTGGGTCAGTTTTGAATGTATCTAAGTTACAATAGCCTAATGTTAACTGCTCATCACCTTTTACAAAATATTGCTTTTCCCGATGCTGGGACGTTGATTGTTGAGGAGTTCTCCAGGTAAGAACTAGGAGAACTGCCACTCACCATATGTATGATAGTGACGAGCATAAATTGCTTAATCGCAACCCGTTAAATAGAGGTACCTACTCATTATTATATTGTTCTGGTGGCCATATATGTGGTCCCCATCATCAGTTCCACTGGACCAAGTGGTGCTTTCCGAGAGCAAATGCATGACTTACTATAAAAAATACCCAAATCGCTATAGGTTTGCCTATAAAATTTGAGGGTTTCCCTCGATTTTCATGGGATTCCCTAATCTGATTCTGATTTGGTGGCAATGGGACCACCTCGAGAGTATAACCTTTCAATAAAAATAAAAAAAAACAAAATCGGTCCATAATTAACGGAGTAATCGCGTAACAAACATACAAAAAAAACATACCGCCGAATTGAGAACCTCCTCCTTTTTGGAAGTCGGTTAAAAAAAAAAACAACACAAAACAATACCGACACAAGGAACGGTTTAAAACATGACATATTGGATAAATTTTATATTCACATGATATAATAAAAATACAAGAAAACACATAACGGAGCAAATACTTCTACTCAACTGGATACTAGATTTTTTTTGTCAACCACGAAGTTGTTGTTAGAAGCGTCGAAAAAATATTCGAATATGAAAACTATCGAATTTAACCTGTCAGACCCGTATAACCTGCTACTGAACAACCTGATTCAAAATTGGAGTATTTTCTCAAAACATCGGGATCTACAGTACCTACTTAAAGTAAGTAATAGCGTTTTTCTTAAGTCAAAATACTTGTCAAGCAATTCGCCGTCAGTGGACCACGTTTTTATTTGTTTACTGATTATTAATCGTAGATAAAGATGCTTGGCTTAATGCTGGTCCTGCTCCACAACAACTTGGGCTCACTTGTTAGAATTTTAATATTTGGAAGTGATGCTTCCCCCCTTTTTTATTTTTTGTTTTGACATTACATTCGTAACTATCGTTTATTTTTATGTACTTAATCAAGTTTTAGTTGTTGAATACTTCAATAGGTAACAACGATTTTCCTTTTGCTAGTAAAATTTAATTAATCATTGAAATACATTGCAAGCTATAGTTTTGTATAATTTAAAAGCATTTTTTCATTTTTGTAAATGTGAGTACCATGGAGCTGTTTATTATGTTATGATGTATGTTGACTTAAAAAAGCCTGGCAGTTGAGAGTATGTCATGCTCACTTAAATGTCTCGCTGATGGTGGCGTGTGTTGGATCATTCGGTTCCCTACAAAGTGGTTGAGCTGGATGGTGCTGATCCACGCGTCATGTTCGTGAACGGGCGCCGTCAGTTGAGGCTGGTCATCTCTTAACTGGGCTTATTTTGTAATCTTTTAATCTTATATTTTGAATTGTTTTTTATTTTTTTTGTTTTTTACATTGTTCTCACATATAGAAGCGACTACAATAATGTACCCAGGATTTTGTAATATCTTGATTTAAAAGATTCCTTGGAGTTTCTTGCCTGTTCTTCTCCATAGACATCTACGTTTTGGAATGGGCAAATAGCTTCCACTTTCTGACTAACTGACCGACTCTTTGACAATTCAAAAGTGCCTGTAAATGGTTTAATTGAAATAAATGCTTTGAGTTTTGAGTTTGAGTTTGATTGCATATTGCAGTATAAATCCGCGAAACTTATATAAACTCTTTGTCAATTATTGGGCAATTATTTTTAATGCATAGCATAATCAGCATATGATGTTCATAATCAGCATATGATGTTCATAATCAGCATATGATGTTCATAATCAGCATATGATGTTCATAATCAGCATATGATGTTCATAATCAGCATATGATGTTCCCACTGCTCATTGTTCATTACTTAATTAATGTAACACCGATTTTCCTTTTGCTAGTAAAATTTTGTTTAATTTTTTAATTTAATTATTTACATTATATTCATTACATTGCTCACGTTGGTCATTTATGTTATCAATTTTTTTTTTTGGACTCTTGCTATGCCAGGCTGAATTATATTTAGGGGTTTGAAAAAGGAAGACAGTCACTTTATTCGTTTGAATCAATGTTTATTATAGCATTGCATTTTTATTTTATTCTCATATATTTTTGTTAAAACTGCTGTTGATTTGTTAATATTTTCATATTATAATACAACAACCTTCAGCTTACTTCTATCAACTTTCACATTATTTTGAAGTTACTCAATAGGTCCCTTCTATAAAAAGGTTTTATTTCAAATTTCCAACACTGCGCTAGGACCTATGTCCTTTTTTCGATCCCTGCTCAATAAAACCGAAACTAAAAAGTAGTGCCGAAAAACCTATTGTGACGCAATCGAATCCAATTTGCGGTAGTCGGTAGTTCCCAATAGGAGAATTTGTTTATTTTTAGGAACGATTGTAAAATTCCTATCTTTACTCCTTCTTTATCTTTGACATTTATTGTTCGTTTTTACAAGACCCTTTTGTGGTTTATCCAAACAGGATCGGGTATGTCTTATAATTATTAAATGGACTAGACTAGAGTAACCTAGAATAGAGAGAATGACTCTCAATGGACGCTACGATGGTAAATGTTTGCAGATTGACACTGGGGAAAAGTCTTAACTAGGGTTCCGTACCAAAATGGTAAAAAGGAACCCTTATGGTGAGAATAAGTCTGTCTGTCTATCTATCTGTCACAGCTGGTTATCTCAAGAACTACTTATGTTATCAATTTGTTTTTTATTTATTACGAGTATCATCGAAATAATTTGGACAACCTTATTTTTTTTTTTTTGAAAATTCTGGAGGTCAGTCCTATTTGGGAAGAAAACAAAAACATAGAAAGTTATTACATACATTGCCTATCATAGATAATAAAAATTCCATTTAATATATTCGAATAATAATCTGAATTAAAACTGTTCCAATTTAGTTTCAAATGGCCGTTGTTACAAAATCAAAAGTCATTTATTTCTACGCTGAGAATCAGCACATTTCAAACGTCAAAATTACATAAAATAGTCTCTCAAAAACGCCCGCCCTTCACCACTTCCTAGTGCTTTAGCTGGGAACAAGAAGTCGCGCAACAAACTCCCCAGTAGCGCAGCTGTCTGTTCAGTTAGAAAAACTTGATTCTATACAATACAAAAGGTTCAGTGAACTCCATTCAATTACCTTAGCATGGTGGGTGTAAGGATCCAATTTAACGGAATATAAATGTATATTAGGGTAGGTACTCAGTTTGACAGCAGGTATTGTTTTTAAATGGACTTTCAAGCTTTTTATTGAAAAAAAAGGCGAAAAAAACCTTTACTGGTTTTTTTTCGCTCAGTTATTACGGAAACGATTCTTTGTATTGTTTTGTTTCAATATTTTCTTTAGGTGTCGTCAAGAGAACTTTTAATATTTAAAACGGGCTTTTAGGCTTTTAATTTTACTTTTATGGTAAAATAATAGTTTATAAACAATTAAAACTAATATGGAGTCATTCTAATAGGTAACATTTGACAATTCATCAAAATTCAACAACGTAACCTTGTAAACCTTGTAACGGCGGGCATAAAATAATATATTTTTTCGTTTTGTTAGAACTGCACAATTTTTTGTAATTGTAATTTATTGTAATAATGACCGATACGAGTAATTTTACGATTTGCTTTCACTAAACTAACAGACGTCAAATGTTACCTATTAAAATGACTCCATATTAGTTTTAATTGCAATATTGTTCGTCTTGTAATTATATTTTCCTTTATGTTTTTAATCTAAGTTAAGAAGTATTTTGGCCTAATTTGTAAATGCTAGAGCCTTTAGTTTTATTATTATTATGTATTGTGTTATCACCTATTTCTGAGATTGCTGGTTATCCTGTAATTGGCGACTGTGTAAGTCCGAGGTTAGTGTTACCTATAGTATTTATGATATACCTATTATATACAGAAGCTGTTGGTGTAACTTTATATTTTTTTTTTGTTATCTATTCCATTTATTTTCAATACTTTAATTTCTGCCTTACATCTTGGTCTCACAAACTTTCTTACATTGTCCAGTTCAGGGTTCCGGCTTTAACTAAACAGCCTACCCCAATTTTAAGAATCCATATTTGATGTCCTTCTGGCGCCGTATAGTGTGTATACGTGTGCCGTATTCCATTCGCCACCCTGTGTAGGTCTGCCACGCCACAGCGTGGTTCTCTAGATCTTCTGGAGCATCGTGTCTGTGACGAGTGATTCGTCAGAGGTGTGGAGCGCTACGTGAAAGCCAAGAATCTTTCCTAAATTATCACACTTTGATTCTTTAGTTCTAAATTCTAAGTGATTTTTTAAATTATAAACTCGTAAATTGTGACGCCAAGGTTCCCGTCTTGTTCTGACGATGTGTTTTTCGCTAAAATATCTATAGTCAGTCTTGTGCACGCGAGCCTGGCGTATGCCTGTGTTTCGTACATCTAAGCCAATTACCGAATTTTTTTTTTTGGGTTGAAAATTATCAAGTAACTTCTCCCGCTCTAAGCGGAACGGGAGGGTATGTCTGACTACAACCTGCCCGTGATCTTTCAGTTGCCTGTGTGCCAGGACCATGATATCCCTTTCGGACAAACTCGCAACCCTGGCAGGCATTGGCCCTACCGGACCCCGTCAGTTGGTGCTGACATCTCTTTGAGGTGCACGAGCTATCCATCGCTCACCGACCGCAAGCCCGCGCCTACGGTGGCCGGGAATCGGACTACGACTCACGACGCCCAGGGCGTCTACCGCGGTGACTAGGGGCGTGAAGGTGCGAATTTTGCCTCTCCCTCACGCGTTCCGCCTTCTCCTTTGCGAGCATTACTGCTTTGCAGAAGGAGGTAACGGCCTCCCATGCACTCTCTAACTCGGTACTCTGTAACTCTGTAACTCGGTTGCGTAAACTAATCTACATCTTCAAAACCCTTAGGCACGCAGCGGACCGACGGGTTATTAAGATGGTTTACCATGCTTTATGTCAGTCCTTAATAGACTACTGCATTACATCTTGGGGAGGTGCTGCAAAAACTTACCTCATTGATGTTGAGAGGGCACAGCGAGCCATCCTCAAGGTTAGTGCCGGTCTCCCCTTTCTATTCCCAACCGTAGACCTTTTTAGGTACTGGGATTTACTCACTGTTAGGCAGACCTTCATACTGCGGACAGTGCTTAAACAACACTCATTGTTGCATTACGATCCTAATCATAATATGGATAAGCACCGAAAAGGTAGAGTATGCCTTTTTTTTTTTTTTTTTTTTTTTTTTTTTTTTTTTTGGGTGGGAAATCATCAAATAACTTCTCCCGCTCTGGGCGGAGCGGGAGGGCGTGTCAGACTTTTACTGACTAAAACCCACCCGTGTTCCTTCCGTTGCCTGTGTGCCAGGGCCACGATATCCCTTTCGGACAAACTCGCAACCCCGGCAGGCATTGGTCCTAACGGACCCCGTCAGTTTGTGCTGACATCTCTTTGAGGCGCGCGTGGAACACAACGCGCCGTCGACCCGGGCCTGGTCCTTATCGGACGGCGAGCTACCCATCGCTCACCGTCCGCAGGCCCGCGCCTACGGTGGCCGGAAATCGGCTTGCGACTCCCGACGCCCGGGGCGTCTCCTGCGGCGACTAGGGGCATGAGGGCGTGAACCTTGTCTCACCCTCACGCGTTCCGCCTCCTCCTTCGCTAGCATAACTGCTTCGCAGAAGGAGGTGACGGCCTCCCATGCACTCTCGCTCCGAACCATGGCCTGAACCAGGCCCGGACGCGAGAGATCGCCGCCGCCGATCGCCTCCGTGAGGACACGGCGGTGCTCCGCCCAAGCTGGGCAGACCTCCACCGTATGCTCCACCGTGTCCTCCGGGCGATCCACACAGTGGTGACACCCGGGCGTTTCCTCCCGCTTAATCCTAAACAGGTACCTCCCGAAACATCCATGTCCGGTGAGGACCTGCGTCAGGCGGAAGGTGAGGACGCCGTGGCGCCTCTCCAGCCACTCCTCAAAGAGGGGACTTATCGCCACAATTGTGGCGTGCCCAAGGTAGAGTATGCCTAACACATCCTTCCAGCTTTGCACACTCGCGTAATTTCTTCTTCTTTCTCGGACCATACCTTTATAATAAGTTAAATAACAAACTTAATATTTATCCTCTAACTAAATTCAAATGTAAAATTTCAGTCACTACCTATTTAAAAACCCTAGACTATCAGGGAACCGAGAACTTGTTGATCCCCCTTAGATAGACTATCTTTAAACTAATTACTCATCCCCGTTACTGCTTCTGCATACCATCAACCATACTCGCACCAAACCTACTCAAGCAACCTCTCACATACACTCTTAGACTCTTACATGTCTCTCATACACTTTCTCCAGTTACTCATACACACTGGTATTTCCGCACAAACATTTGTATTTTTAGTTCTTGTATTTTAATTGTTTATATTTTTTTAAATTGTTTTCTTTATATTAGGCACTAAATTTATATTGTTTCTTAATTTGTTTTTCGTTCATTATCCTGTATTTTTATTGTTATGTATCCAATTAACAGGCATCTAGCCGCGGGAGGGCCCTGGTGACCTGTAATACAGGTTTTTATATAAACCTACCACAGGCTCTAGTCTCTCACAAAGTTAGTTCCTTGTTCGTGCATTACTTTCAGTTTAGAATTAAGTTTATAACTTGTGTTGAGAAAATAAACTTTTTATATTATATTATAACCGATGTCCCACAGATGCGGTCCCAAAACCGAACCCTGTGGGACACCGCACGACATCTCTCGCCGGTGTTCCACTCTCCTTGGTGACCGGAGTAGATGACGGCTCTGTCCATCAAATAGGCAACCACACGATAGAGGTAATGAAATGAAATGAACGAGGGGAGCACTCAGTGAACAGCCAAGATCAGCTGCGAATTCTGGAACAGCAGCCGGTGTGCCGCAGACATCAGAGGCCTCCCAGAGGCGTAGGTGAGGGGAGGCAGCGATAAGGGAGGAGTGTAAGGACTTCAATCACACACAGTTAAAAACATTTAAAATAGTTGTATTTGATTTCACAAACAGTTCGTAAAATAAGTGATTTTTATATATATTTAAAGCAAAGTTCTTTCAAATAGAACACAGATTCCTCTAAAGTAGTTAGCACTGAAGTTAAACTGAAATAAGATTCAAAATTGATGGTTAACGACAGAAAAACTAAAGTAGTCTCAACCGAAGGTGAACTTAACTGCTGTCAGCTCTGATGACCGCTTTTATAGATTCTGGGCTGTCGTTTTAGAAGCTTCCCAATGACCCGACAATTTAAAATTGACTTCTGGTTTGATTGTCAGCCAGAATCAATAAAAACGGCTTACAATGTGAACCTAGCCTTACAACACTAGTTATGTAGTGTAGGCCTGAGGGCTAATTGCGTAACACACTATCAGTAGGAATCGGTTTCAATTTGACAGTTCAACAACATTCATGGCGTTATAATATATATGATCAAACGAACTTCATCAGCGAAGTTCGATCAATATTATATGAGTCGCTTCATTCGAAGATAGATTATAACCAGGTAGTCCTTTTAATCTACAAGAGAACATGCACGTTTTAAGAGATTTTTGAAAATCGATATAAGTATCGACTTTTTACGATTAAGTCGATTCTATTCTATACTGACCATAACCACACCACTAGTCAAGCTGTCATTCTTTTAGAGATAACAAAGACTATGCAAAACTTTATCACCGGGATTGGGTTGGGAGGGAACCTATATCTTCGAATGAAGCGACTCATATAATATTGATCGAACTTCGCTTATGAAGTTCGTTTGATCATATATTATATTTCTTCGCTTCATTCTTCAGATAGATTATAACCAGGTAGATGTTCAGAGAAAAGTTTTGTGTTTGATAATTAAAACTAATATTTTGTAAGAATAAATGTTACGAGTAGTAGGTAGTTAAGAATAATTATTAACTAAACGTGTATTTATTAATAATACCTACTTAATAATAATTTGTAGGTACATAATATCTTTAAGGCTAGTCTCAAAACTGTAATATATTCATTACTCGGTAACTTGATCATGGAAGATCGCTTGAGCAAAGTTATCTTCGTCTATTGGACGATGATAATATTGGGCAAAAACCTTAGACGCCTTAGTCCATCCCGCGGCTTTTCTTATAGTGTCGACGGAGACCCCAGCCGCAGCGGCCGCGGACGTGGCGGCGTGGCGCGTGCTGTGCGCGCTGTACGCCGCCACGTCCACGCCGCTCTCGCCCAACATCTGCTTTATCCATCTGCTTATTGACTGTGCTGTTGCGCCCTTGTAGGGGCGCTTCACAGTGGTTAAGAGATTGGATACATTAGCAGGTCGGTCTTTGTCTGTGACGTGGAGATAATCGTCGAGAGCGGTCGCGGGGCAGATGCGAAGGTTTTCTCTAAAGTACGGCAGGAATAAGGTCGGTTGATCACGACCAGCCCCGGATGTTTTTATAATATCTTTGATGGCTATGTTTATACCGTTAGATCCTACTGTTATATTTTCAAGCTTTATCAACGATAATGTTTGAACGCGTTGAGCAGTACTTAAAGCTAATAAAATTACCACTTTTTTCGTTATTTTTTCCCTACTAAGGGTTCTATTGGGGTACAAATCAGAAACATAATTCAGAACGATCTGTGGGTCCCATGTAGTGCAGTACTTGGGGAAGCTAGGTTTTAATTTAAACGCTCCTTTGAGCAGTCGTTTAATTTGGTCGTCAGATCCGATATTACCGCCTAATAAAAGGGATAACGCGGAGCTGTGACTGTTTAGAGTTCCGTACGAACTTCCCTTATCAAACTGTTCACTTAAAAAGCGTAATACTATCGGGACAGAGCAATCAAAAAAGTGGTAATTATTATTTACGCAGTATTGCCACAACAATTTGAACGACACGTTATATTGTTGCATCGTGTTCTTTGACAATGACGCCAGCATCAGGTCCAGGGCTGATTCGGGGATGCCGCGCAGCGTGAACGCCTGCCTGAGAGTACTGCGGCACCCAGGATAAGGAGATTTCTGTAACATGATACGATTTGATGTTCGTTAGGGTATATCCAAATGATTTCGGAAACTATTGTTTTCATTAATTGTGGATACCAGGCTTGGGATGGTTTAAAAGGAAAGACTAGGATACCGGTGGCACTTTTCTGTATGATTTTGTGAAGACACTTAAGGATAAGTGGGAAAGGAGGAAAAGCATAAAAGAGCTTATTGTTCCAGATCGCAGTAAATGCATCTATGGAAAGAGCGTCAGGGTCCTTTCTCCATGACATATAATCCTGACATTTAGTATTGGCCCGAGAGGCAAATAGGTCGATTTCAGGTTTACCGATACTTTTTGAAATCCGTTCATAGGCTAAAACGGAAAGTTCGCATTCCGTGTCGGGATTTAGCCTTCGAGATTCTTCGTCTGCTTCGTAGTTTGCCTTGGTATTAATGTACGAGGCAAATAACCAGATGTTTCTCTCTTCAGACCATTGCCAAATATGTCTAGAAAGATTATTTAAATGGGGGAATTGGATCCCACCCATCCGATTCACGTAGCTGATGGCAGTTGTGTTATCAACACGCAGTAAAACAGAACAATTAGATTTTTTGCTTGCGAAATACTTTAAGGCTAAGAAAACAGCCAACAACTCTAGGTAGTTGATGTGTTGTTCAAGTTCACTACTTTTCCAACCTCCATGAGCTCGTTCGTTGTTACACACAGCTCCCCAGCCGGTACGTGAGGCGTCCGTATAAACTTCTAATTCGAATTTAGGTGTTTTTATAATTAAGCACATTCCTTTGCAACCAACTTAAATCATCTAGAATTACAGGGTGAGGTTTGAACTGTCTTTCAAAGCTAGGACATTTTTGTAAGGCTAGAAATTTATGCCTTTCTAATATTTTTGTATATAACCAACCATATTTGACCGCGGGACACGCCGCTATCACAACTCCTATTAACTGCGCAAATTCTCGGACTGAGCACCGAGGCAATTCTGAGTATTTGTCAACTAGGCTCAAAATTTTTTGTTGTTTATCCGATGGCAAAGAAATTGATTGATTTACTGAATCAAACTTAAATCCTAGAAATTTACAGGTTTGCTTAGGCACAAGAGAGCTCTTTTCATAATTCACTACGAACCCGAGACATTCTAAAAGCTTTAACGTTTTTTAGGCATCGCCGATACAAAGGATATCGTCGAGAAAAACAACATTTTTGAAGCCTTGATAGCGCAAATGGGAAACCACTTCCTTCATGATCTTAGTAAAGGCCCTCGGAGCTACCGAAAGGCCATATGGCATACAATTAAACTCGTAGGTAATGATGTTTGAGTTCTCATTAACGACTTGGAATCTTAAAAATTTGCGATCAGATTTACGAATTCGTATAAGGAAATATGCTTCTTTTAAATCGATAATGGCCATAAAGCCATGAATAGGTAATAATTAAGATGCCGTTCGGTAGTCTTCCATTTTGAAGTGTAATTTTGAAACATAATGATTTAAGTTTTTTAAATTTAAAATAAATCTTTTATCACCATTAGACTTTAAGGCTAAAAATGTTTTGGAAATAAACTGGTCCTTACTAGGTTTGCAAGGGCTTATCGCACCTAATTTTAACAATTTTTGTATAACTAAAAACATATCGACTTTTTCAGTCGCTGACATTGAAACGTAAGGTACATGAGTTTGTGTCACGTTAAAATCAAACGGTATAGGAAAACCATTACCTATCCAATTTAAAATGACAGAATTGGATGTAATTTTGAGCCAACAATCATAAAAATGAGATATTCTACCAGCGTGTTGTACCTGAGCTATTGGCGCATCGCAGGTGACCTCGAAATGTTCGCAGCGACCGAGCTCGACGTCTGCTGAGTTGGAGGACGACGGCTCGTGGTGCTGTTCACCCTGTTCGCACCTCTCCGCCCCCCCCTGTTCTGTAGGAACCGCGAGGGGCCTGACTAGTTTCCCTGGTAGGTACCTGGTTGTTGATATTGATACTGGGGACGTGAATTAGACGTCGTTGGTTCCGTCACAGGGGTACCCTTTTGACCTCTTGGACCTTTTTAATCGACATGCCTTGCTTCTCGATTGTTTTGGAAGCTTTTATTTTTTCCCCTAATTTGTTGCCATATAACCTTTCGTCCTTTTCGCAGTCCTTAACGACGTTCAGAAATGGTTTGGCTAATGCGTAATTGATGACGCTAATTCGCGATTGTGTTTCCTGATGATGAAGATCACTTAGGATACGACATCCATCGCTCATAATCCTTATTGCTTCAATTTTGTTGTCGCTCGTAAGCATTATTGTCAGAGCTTTATTGATGGCTGAGACGCCAACACCCAATTGCTGCTGCTCAGTTTCCTTCCTCTTGTCTCTATGACGAGATGCTTCAGAAATAGCCGCCGATACTTCGTTGTTCAGTTTGGGTGTTTGAAGCAGAGTGCAGTTTTCAGGCACAAGATAATCTTTAAACAACTTATCTTTTGCTTCCTTTAACAGTCCCTTCTTGAGGATAGGTGCCCATCGCTGAGCTAAGCTGTGATGAATTTTATCACCGAACTTTGTAGTATTATCTGTTTCTTCTCCTAGTGCTATCAGCAGCTCTGGATGGAGCTCTGGGCAGGTACTATCTTCCTGACAAGGAGTGGATGCTTCCGCGGTCAGCATGGGAACGTCGTCAGGGATATCGTTAGGTGCATCTATAATCGCCGTCAGATTTTCTTCAACGTTGGCGCCAGGTGCGGAACGTAAGGATTCGTTATCGTCTGAAATGTATAAGACTTAACTTTGAATTCCATCTTTTTGTTCTTTGTGTTAACTCACGGTTAACTGCTAGTATTATGGATAAAATAGCTAGGTTTAATTCTTGTGGGGCAACATTTAGATTATAATAATTATGCGCATAATAGCTCTTAGTACAGCCATCGTGTTAACTCTCGGTTAACCGCCAGGTGAAACTATCCATGTGTTTGAAAAATCATAGCCTTCGTGTTAACTCTCGGTTAACCGTCGGGCAAAACACCGTACTAAATGAATAGCACATAAGCACCATAAACATAATAGGTATCACAATATAACAATGCGCCTGTAATCCTCGCGGGATTAGGTGGCGCCATAAAATAATTTATGATTGAGGGTAGTTGTAAGTACAATACATACCGGAATCAGATGAAGATTCGATTATAATTCTACGACGTTTACGTCTTCGTTCCTCTTCCAGCTTCATGATTTTTCGGCGATAGTCTTCAATTTCTTGAGAGTATTCGTATTCCCGTTTTTTTTGGCATTTTAATATTAGTGAGCGCGAGTGTATTTGCTGTCGTGCACGAAAAAAGAATGACAGCTTGACTAGTGGTGTGGTTATGGTCAGTATAGAATAGAATCGACTTAATCGTAAAAAGTCGATACTTATATCGATTTTCAAAAATCTCTTAAAACGTGCAAGTTGTCTTGTAGATTAAAAGGACTACCTGGTTATAATCTATCTGAAGAATGAAGCGAAGAAATATAATTATCGTTTTTGAGCATTTTTTTCTAACATATGCAGCAATGGATTAGCAATACTCGTATACTTCAAAATCATTCCGATTCCGATTCAAACTGCGTTACGCAATTAGGGTGCTGGTCTAATCAAGAAAGCTAAAGTTTAGAAAAAATAAACAGACAGATGACGATTTGTTATGAAAGATTTTTTACAATAAGAGAATTAATACTATAAAATACAGTATTTGTATGCAAAAACAGTTAAAACAGACTAAAAGGTTGTGTTTTGTCTGCGTTAATAGTGTTCCAAGAGTAATTTGTAAAAGGAATGATAATAATTATATGTGTAAGAATTCAGGTTTGAAACCAAAGAATAGATTTAACAAGACATCAGCCCTTTAAAAGGTAAATATATGTGAGTATAAATATAATAAAGAGGTGGCTTTGAATAGCAAAATACCACATTTCTATTTTGCTATTCAAAGCCACAAAGTGGATCTTGACTAATGCCGAAGTTGATGGTACAAATAATGACAGCCGTATTTATATAAACGAAAATCTCACTAGATATAAAAGACACCTGCTATGGATATTTGCTGCGTGACTGGCTGTTTAAACGTCTTTATTTAAACTGACACTGAAGTTATTTTTGTATAACTGATCTAGTTCTACATAGAGTAAATCTGTATACTCATACGCAAACACAGACACGCACTATACAAACTTACTTATACGGATACCACACACCACACTCACATCGACAGTTACTTTATTTTAATTACCAACGCGTTCCTACTTTTCATGCACTACCTTTAAACTTTTCCAACAAAGACATACAATCATGTATTGTCAATACGCTGCGTCATTTTAAACGGAAGGCCCTGTCTCCTGTGCTACCTACAGTTTTTCAGCTTGTACAGGATACAGGTGATCTTTTCCACTAAAGTTAAGTACTGTATTCTATAACACAGTTTTTGCTTATCCAAGTGGAAAAATATCTGTAACACTGTTTTTGGAACTATAAATAAGCTTGTTAAGATTATGAAATTGATCAATCATTCAAGAAGATCCCAGTAATTGAGGACATCAACATGTTAGGTGACGTCAACATAAATCTGACAAGAGTGAGTGAAAGTAATCTAATTATTTTTCTACTGTCGCATGGGTGATTATAACGGCATTCCGCGATATAATCAGGCTATAATATGAACTGATGGGACACAGGCCTCCTCTTTCCGTGAGAGGGATTCTCGCTATATCGACACAAATCCTTCATATGTTGTTTGTTATTGGTTGAGATCTATCCGGTTAGCTAGACCCATTAGTTCAGCAATAGTTTTAGGAATACGAATAACAGACCGCTTTTTTAACGATATAATTATTGAAAAACATTAAAACGTGCAGTGATGAAACTTAAATTTAAGATTGTTTTAAATTCAAAAGTATAAACAAGACTTTGTGCAAAATACACTAAGTACACAAGCTCTTGCTGATTTCATAAAGCAATTTATCAAGAGCTCTTAATGGGCTCTAAAGCTCGTACCTATTAATAAACAACCCATAATTGAACTGTAACAAAACTTGAAAATGAAAATGTTGACACAATTAAAAGCGTAACAGTCACTTATGGGGATATGTTGGGTGGGTTATGTTTTCCAACGTGAGTGATCATTGAACACATTTCAACAACCAATCGATGAAATTACTTATTAGGATACAAATCCAAGTTATTGCACCTTTTTTTTTTGCCGGGGTGCAAAATCCTCATGGATATACTCCGCCCGGGTGGGCGGAGGGGTCTGTCAGACTCTTACTGACTAAATACCACCCCAGTGTTCCCTTCCCACACTCGCACCGGGGATCTTGGGAGCTAGTATTACTTCCGTGATCCCCGGCTCGCCTCTGCGGGCCACCTCAAATCTGGGGAGTTCAGGTTTTTAACCCCCCGCGACGCCACCTCGGGTCCAGTGTGATAGGGGGCAGTGGACGTCCCCGAGTACGCCGCCCCTGGACCCATTTAGGGGGGCCGGAAGAGGGTATTATCTGCCCTCTGCCGACGTCCAGTGCGCCTGCTGCGGGAAGTTATATATTTATTATTGTTGCGCCACTGGTTCTTTCCAGCTAAAGCACTAGGAAATGGTGAAGGATGGGCGTTTTTGGGGGACTGTCTTATGTAATTTTTGACGTTCGAAAAGTGCTGATTCTCAGCCTAGTTTGAATAAATGACTTCGGTTTAGATTTTTTGATTTTGATTGTTGTCATTGTTGTCAAAAATATAATTGCAGTGCACGCACAAACTACTAACTTAATTTCTGCAATAACTTATTTTACTGTTTTATATGAAATGATTAAATTGTAAGGCAGTTATTACGTAGGTGATAGAGAGAGATAGCATTATAGGTATTAAGTACATT
This sequence comes from Tiliacea citrago, assembly GCA_963921375.1. Taxonomy (NCBI): domain Eukaryota; kingdom Metazoa; phylum Arthropoda; class Insecta; order Lepidoptera; family Noctuidae; genus Tiliacea; species Tiliacea citrago. Next base: position 22,265,409 of record OY992792.1, on the reverse strand, counting down.
CCCAGATTTATTTTCGAAGTATAATCTATTTGAATCAGATTCTTTTTTACGTAATAATTTAGATTTTTTATAGTCTTCGACACCGGCGACTGTGAATCTAAAACAAAATTACAAAGTAATAATAAAAATGACATAAAAAAGGGGCAGGCCAAAATCAAGCAGTCGACAGAAAAAGGAAGTTCCGTGTTTTGACATGACGTCAAGGTTTACATATCGTAAAAAAAGGTTATATTTGCAAAATGTCACACATATAGTTTTAAAATTGCTATACATATGAAATTAAATCGTTTATTCTGTAAATAGGATATCGGAATCACTTTTACACGTCACATTAAAAAATAAGCTAGATGTAGTCGACATTTCCTATTTGACTACCCCTGAGAAGAAATGGTGAAACAAACTCAGGGGTCAAAGTCTCTTTTAAAGTCCAGACGTAATCTTGGTCAGATGATGTGAGGACCATGTAGATATATAATAATAAACGAAAAACAATGATGCTGTTCACTTACTTATTGACAAAGTGCTGTATAATTTCGATAATCTTCTATTCAGTCTCGAACTTTCATTCAGAAGATTTTGGCCCGCAAACATTACGAAATATGTATAAATGATTGAATATACCATAAAATGTAAAATGAGCATAATTCCGACGAGTTGTCGAGGATCCTGTGAACGGAAACAAAAGTGCAATAAGCAAGTTGTGGGCAATGTAGGTAGGTTACGGAATAAATAAAACATAAACTCAATATTTACATTATTTATAAACGCATTGAATAGCCCGTACGACGATGTAATATAAATCATTAAAGACAGGGCCATCGAATATAACATCTGCAAGAAAATGCAAAAAGTCAGGCAAACTCATCCTAAGAAACAACTGTAGGTATTAGATTAGATAGTATTTTTTTTTTCTCTAAAAGATCGAAAGTGACCTAAAAGAATTTACCTGAGCGTTAAAGCACAATGATAGATTTCTGCTGCAACGCAGTAAGCATTTAAACTGTGTAGCCCACTGTTCCACTTGTTCGACCGTAAGAAGATCATTCCACTCTCTGCTATCTGAGCATAACCTTTTTTCGATATCATTATACTTTACTTGAATATCAAATATACAATTGTTCAGACAATTTAGCAAGTTTTTAATCATTGTTATGTAAATGTACATTACTGCATGTTCAAAAATGAAGCGTTCTTCTAGTATTAAATGTGTCAATATTAATACCATGACGTTCATGTTAAGCTCCTCATTTTTTATGAAAACTTTTAAAAGCAATTTTAATACAAATAGTAATACAATTGTAACAGGAGAGACTACTGTGGTAATCACAAAAATAATTTTCAACTTTTTGGAACATTTGATGTAAGTTGGTTCGTTCTGGAAATAATGGTGCACGGACATGAAGTTGTCTATGAACAGTTTGTACGAACATGAACGTAGAATACTAATTATAATAATAACTGGACAACTAAGAATATTTACAATGTTAAAGATTTGTACCATTTTGAAAATTCGTACATTTGTTAGTTCAGAAATAACGTTTATATTGTTAAACAAAATTGCCACAAATATCACAATTTCAAAAATAACACGTATTTTACTCAACATTTTGGGATATTTCGACAGAAATACATAATTTCTGTAAACGCCTCTTACATTTTCAGCTTTTGTTAACGTTTTTATTAGACTTCCTGCCACCATCTTGTAGCTTATTAAACGTTTAAGTGTGGAAATGAATTACTGAGACACTTAAATAGTATGAATACATTAAATGGAAATGGTGTTATTAGATCTTAATCAACAGAATACTATTAATCAATCAAGACCTTAAGTGAATGAAAATGAGACAGGTTAAAGTTCTGGTAAATGGCGTAAACTCATTAATAATGAGTTTACAATACCTACCTAGGTGTTCCTCAAGGTTCAATATTGGGTCCATTCCGCGTTTTAGCTTACATATAACTTGTTTTTTTTTTTAATAGACGCACACAAGTTCTTTATGACATGAATAATTCTATTCTTCAAGTTTAGACCTGACGCTGACCTGACGCTTAGGCGTCAAGTTAAGTGTGCTGATAATGTTCAGGTAGTTTTTTTATTGATATGTGTAGGGTAGGGTATTGGCATGTTAAAGAATTCAAATCGTAATTAAATAATGGTTATTTTTTTTATTTAGAACGACCTTTGTTCAAGAAACTGGGCAAAAACGCTCACGCTGACTTTTAACTATTTATTATTGTTTTGTTAGACAACAGTAATAGAAGTACGTAATGCCTGTAAACACCTCTGAAATTTTCAGCTTTTGCTATCGTGCTTACAATTTTTCTTGCCACCATCTTGAAGCTTAATGTGTGCGCTTAGCAAGCGTTCACTTAAGGGGGATGCGCTGAGGTAGCCCGCGAAATTCAAATTTTATTATGTTTTTTGCAATTTGCAGGTCAGTAACAGGTTGTATGTTGATCTAAATATGATTCGCGGCCATAACAAATTTGGCTTTACATAATTATAATCATTAGAATCACAAAAGCATCATCATCAGTTCAAAAAATCCTACTGATAGATTATTTCTGAAATAATCATTCAATAGGATTTTTTGAACTTAGGGAAATGTAATGCTGAATCTATTGATTATAATTCTGTAAAGCCATATTTGTTATGGCCGCGAATCATATTAAGATCAACATACAACCTGTTACTGACCTACAAATTGCAAAAAACGTAAGAAAATTTGAATTTTGCGGGCTACCTTAGCGCATGAAGTAAGTAGGTATACCTACCTTTATTAAGTTATCAGCTATATGTATCAACAATTCTACAGGCTGATTCAGAATTTGTGTATTTTCTTTAAAACATTTTGGTCTACAACTACAAACAAAATACAAAACTACAAAATGTTTATTTCAATAACTTAAAAATAAGTTTACATTAGGTCTTTAGGGAATTTCCATTTAAGTAAGAAATATACTTGTGTTAGGAAGTTCCGCTCTTCCACTAGTTACAACTTTTAGTATAAGCTATTGAATAGACATTACATTTTAGTATGTATTAGTAAAAGAGTGATATAAATCAAAAATATAAAGAAAACCAAAAACAAAGTAATCATTAATTATAGACGCGCTGTTGTATGGAGGTGTGTATGAGTGCGGGCGCACGCGTGCTCGTGCATGTGTCTGTGTGTGTGGGTGTGTGTGCGAGTGTGTGTGACAACTGATATTATAAATAAGTGGAATATGAATATAATAGGTATATAGAGGGGGGGTAGGTATTTTAATAAAGAATTTAACTACCCACCATTTTGTTATTTAATTTGTATTTAAAAGTACCAAAATTAAATCTATGCATAACGCATAAAATTCAGAACCTACTGTTTGGGGAAAGGTCTGGGTCCTATAACACAGGTGTTTTTGTCTAGCACAGGAGTCAAAGCTTTACTTTGCTTTTACAATTTTTTTATGCCAATAAAGAATAAAATTATTATATGTATCTCATCCGATGACGAAGATACGAGGATATGAATGCATGGTAATTATATTGATAGACTATAATTCTAGATAATAAGTAACATTTTATGTTCAATAAAAATCATAAGCAAATCTTGTGGTTTGAAAAACTTAACTAATCTTAAAACATCCTGTGTCCATTTTGTGACTTAATTAAAATTAAACGTAAGTGAGTTGTACACAGTTGCTATAAAGGCTAGGTTAAAATTACGTTTAATTAAATATTGTTGTTTAAGATTTTTATGTTTTTTCCTAAAGTTACATGCCTATCCAGATTTTTGGTAAATACTGAGTCAAATTAATTTGGCATGCGAAACTGCGGACCCCGAAGAGTATCGACAACCTAAAAGGCTAAAAAAAAATTTGATGATCTTTTTGCTCGTCACGTCTGCGTAGTTTACACAAAAAAAAACAGATTGTTCAAATAACACTACCTGCGGTCAATTACCTCCCATATAACCCCTTCAAATCAATTTTTTATCGTTTTATATTATTTCTAATAATTAAACTAGCTAACAAAACTCCTCAGAGTTTCGCTAGCTAATTTAATTTGACATTGTATAATTCATCATCATTAAATTTATGTGTTACCGTCGTTAGTATTTTATTAAGGATTTTATTTATTTGAGTTTGCAATGGTTTTCATCAGAAACAACAGCATACTCATGAACAAATACACTGTCTTATAGTACGGCTACGATCCTTAAGGAAGCTGTTGTATTACTAAAAAGTAGTTCACCATAAATGATTATGTAGGCTTCACGATAAAAATAGGTACACGATCGGTACTAAAATTTCACTTTTCAGTAGATAAATCAAAAACACTTTTACTAAACGGCGCGCGACCGCGATGCCGCGTGCAAATGTTATATTTATTAGATGACCCCAAACTAGTACACTGCTGAGAATTTTCTGGCAGTTGATCTACCTACCCTTATAGGCAACCATCACTGGTCTCCCCTACTTCCGATATTATTTATCTTATTAGAAAAGGATTTAGTTTGTGAAAAACTTTTTACAAAAAAAAAACAACCGACTTCCAAAAAAAACACTACAAAGTGAAAAATAACTTTAATTTCGGAAGTCGGTGTCTTTGGATCTGTATTTTAGTTTTTTTGCCACCGACTTCCGAAATTAAAGTTATTTTTCACTTTGTAGTGTTTTTTTTGGAAGTCGGTTGTTTTTTTTTTGTAAAAAGTTTTTTATTTTTCACTTTTTAGTGGGTCAGTTTGTAATTTATCTAATTTACAATAGCCTAATGTCAAATGCTTATCACCTTTACAAAATATTTTCCCGATGCAGGGGCGTTAATTGTTGAGGAGTTCTCCTGGTAAGAACCAGGAGAACTGATGGTGACTTCACCATATGCATTTTGACGAGCATAAATTGCTTAGCAACCATATTAAAGTGCCTAATCGCAACAGTGAAATACTTATTATTAAGTAGCTCCGGTGGCCATCTGTGGTCTTCATCATCTGTTCCACTTCATCAAATGGTGCTTTTACAGTGCAAATGCACAAGTTACTATGAAAAATACTCAAATCGCTATAGGTATGCCTACAAAATTTGAGGATTTCCCTCGATTTTCATGAGATCCCCTTATCAGATTCTGATTTGGTGGCAATGGGACCACCTCGGGAGCATACCCTTCCATCCAAAATAAGAATTTTTTAAATCCGTCCACAATTGACGGAGTAATCGGTGAACATACATAAAAAAAACAAACATACAGCCGAACATATAACCTCCTCCTTTTTGAAAGTCGGTTAAAAATAAAAAAGTAGGTATCTGGATAGCTTGTGGTCTTAAAGGAATTAAAAATACTTAAATTACAAACAAATTACTGCTTTGATTAACTTTAGATTTATTAAAAATATGTACTAATGTGCGTATTGTGCGAATATCTTAGGATATTCAGTGCAATGTTTTTCATAATGAGTCGCGGGCATAGCTCTTAAACAGCTACGTCTGTATTTGTGCTGTTTTCCGACTTCCACGCTGACAACGTCGCAGGATTTTTTTTGTCTTATATGAAATGATTTAACTGCAAGGTGATTATCACGTAAGTCATTGATAAACCTAGAATTAGAGGTATCAAAAATTATACTTTTAGCAAGTAAGATCATTGATTAAATCTTAAATTAAATTATTACACGAATTCGTAATATTGATAAGCTCATATTTTGCATTATTTTTTTCTTCACTTACAATGTCCCACTCTGCTGGGCCAACGTTCTACGCTAAATAAATTTAAACTCATTGTTTTGTTTTAGATCCCCAAGCGCTGGCGATAAAAAGTTTAAGAAAATTAAGTCTCCTGGTAAAAGTAAACCCTATTCAAATAGAATATACTTCGAAAATAAAACTAGGAATGTACCCTAGTTTGCAGCGCTTGGGGATCTAAAACAAAACAATGAGTTTAAATTTATTTAGCGTAGAACGTTGGCCCAGCAGAGTGGGACATTGTAAGTGAAGAAAAAAATAATGCAAAATATGAGCTTATCAATATTACGAATTCGTGTAATAATTTAATTTAAGATTTAATCAATGATCTTACTTGCTAAAAGTATAATTTTTATTTGATTCATTGATGCCAGGAAGCCAAGCATGGCATAAAAGATACGAGACTTACACTTAGCAGTGGTTTTTTTAACACTTATAATTATAAAGTAGGCATGATTCACTTTCTTTCGGTTTTTATAATCTTTCTCGTAAAAACCGAGGACGATATAGAACTGAAGTCAAGATTATTTGACACGAGGCTTTTGACATTAGGCTATGGACTCAATTTTGATTGTAAAAACGCCAGTGTTAGAAAGGACAGAAGGCCCTCTATCCACGATATTCAACAAACACTTGCCGGTCTATTCTGAAAAAAATCTCACCGATACAACTTAGGGTGATGCGAGCTGTCAATCCTAGGGATTGACACTCACATAATATACAATAACATAAATAAAAATCGCTAAGTTTATTAAAAATGCCTGCTTCTAGGATCGAACTATTCCGACGCAGTTGCGTATATAAGGCGCCACTCATTTATAATTCAATTCCAAATTTTATAAGTGATCTTCATTACAGAAAGTTCTGCATTGTTCTAAAATACATTAAAAAAACCGGCCAAGTGCGTGTCGGACTACGCACAATGAAGGGTTCCGTAGTTAGGATGAATTTATCCCTAAAACAAACTTAACATTTTAGTTGAAAAACATGTTCTCCTATATATACATCGATATACGCCACGGTCAATTTTCCAACTGAAAATTTAAGTTTGTAATCGCAAAAAAGGTTTATTTTATGTGATAAAACTACAAACTTACAATTTTCAGACTTTTTCCTTTACTTGTGCTGTAAGACCTTGCTTCTTGCCTAATTTCATAATTCTAGGTCAACGGGAAGTACCCTATAGGTTTTGATTTATTTGCGAGTATAGAAATATCTCGCAATAATGTCGCTTATATCACCGTATTTTTGTATTGCGTTGACTTGGAAGCTTGATTTTTTTAGAGCTTCAAGGGACTAGAGACTTACGTATTTTATTTTAATTTCAACTTGATACCTCCACGCGTTCCTGAGAAAAATGGTCTTGACAGACTGACAGACAGACAAGTGAACAACGAAGTGATCCTATAAGGGTTCCGTTTTTTCCTGTTGAGGTACGGAACCCTAAAAATGGCTCATTTCACATAGTTTTGTTCCTATAGCTGAATTCCTCAAAAAAACTTCATGTCAATCTTATCAGTATAGAAATGCATTGTAAGCAGATAATCTTGTTACTGTAAGTTCTGCATTTTATTTGGGTTTTATTTTATGGTGTAATTTAAACAGAAATACCTATTTTTTCAGATGTTGAGTCTAGGAAGCTTAAAATTTACTTTAAATAATTTAATGTTGAATTTATTATTGTGTTCATTTCGTGTAAAGAGTTGCTTATTGAAACTAGCATCTTGCTACTTTAATATTTGCATGCCAATTTATGGCGAAATGAGTCAACGCACTGATAATTTATTTACGTACCATCTTTTATACCGCATTTACTGCAAATAAATGACTTTGACTTGACTTGAATGTGTGTAATGTGAATGTGGCATATTTATACCCAATTCGCTGCCTATGGAGCAGCGAATTAGGTAATCGGCATGTGGTACGTAGGACTGCCACCTTATATCTAGGGGGTTGTGGTTCCATTATTTTTATTATCACTATCGACAGCTCACTTCAAGTTAGGTGATTTTTTTACGGAACAGACCGGCTGAATAGGCTTTCTTAAAACATTTACATGAAGGGCAAGGTAGACAAAGTATTAATGGTTGAACCTTGCGCGTAACTTTCAGTTACTGGCGTACCTTGGACCATAGCTACTAGCGTCGCTGACGGGTTACTTTAATATAATAATAATAATCGTTTATTCATAAAAAGGGGCACATTTACAATAAGTAACTTAACAATTATAATAGAGCACAGTTGTTTATTTGCTTGAATTAGGTTGAACCTGTGATTCAGGCTAGAAAGTGCATAAATACGTAATTTAATAAATAAACAATGAGTAAAATGTAAAAACTAAATTAAAATTAGGTAAATACAACTAAAGTAGCATGTTAGCGGTTTTATTTGCAGGCCACAAGTAGATCTACTGTCTGTGCATAATTGTTAGTAAATATTTAAGTATCACGGTGCCGGACGTAAAGAATAGCACCACCCTATTTCTTCCCGTGGGTGTCGTAAAAGGCGACTAAGGGACTTACTAGAGAATGGGCAGCAGCGTTCTCTAAGCATTTTAATACCGTACTGCGATCGCCAACCCGCCTGCCAAGCGAGGCGATTATGGAAACCCCTTTGGGGGAGGCCTATGTCCAGCAGTGGAAGTCTTTCGGCTGAAATGATGATGACGATTTAAGTATAGTTTTTTTTACCGCTTAACTAATTTACCACGTAATTTAATATATAGATACTAAGTTTTCTATTTAATCTATTGTACAGAAATGGGCCTAAGATTGTAAAAAAATCTTTCTCTGCAAAAACATGTTTTGAGGTTGCATACTGCGATGAGAGTTGCCGAAAATCTAGGTAAAATGCGTGCAATCAGAGAGGCATTATGTTCAACAGTGGAGGAGGTCGTGGCTAAGAAATAACAGTCGCATGGATCGATCCATCAGGTTAAGCTACACTTGCCGGGGTTGATCCGTGGATGGGTGACCATCTTTACATACCGGAACTCCTCCGTGCCTCGGAAAGCACGTTAAGCCGTTGGTCCCGGCTGTCATTCGTGGATCTTTGACAGTCGTATTACCCAGTTACTGGGTTGTGGAGGTCAGATAGGCAGTAGCTCCATGTAAAATACTGGTATTCACCTGCATCCGGTTAGACTGGAAGCCGACCCCAACATAGTTGGGAAAAGGCTAGGCAGATAGATATATGTTCAAAAGAGGACTGCTACAGGCTGACGATGATGAGACGGGTGACTGGTTTTAGATAAAAAATATGCACTTACTTATAGACAACGTATTATATAACTTCGATAGTCTTCTTTTTGTTCTTGCATTTTCATTAAGAAGATTTTGACCAGCGCCCATAATGAAATATGGACAAAATACAGAATATAACAATATTTATTGTTATATTCTGTATTTTGTCCATATTTATAGTACCATTAAAACGCTCATATATTTAAATTCAACCTGTGAAAAAAACAAACAGTCACTATAGCAGCAAATTAATGAACAAAAAGAAAATTAGGTAAAGGTAATCTAATTTACACTTGAATTATTTATTATATTGAAGACCCCAGATGCCGAAGTGATATAATGCATTAAAGCCAAAACCAATGAATAAAACATCTGAAAATAAGACAGATCAGTCAATGTCATATCTGTCTCTAGAGACAATTTTAAGATGACGCCAACCCAGACATTGACAAAATGTCTGTGTTGCCGTGATATTAAAATTTATAAAACTACAAATATCTATAGGAACTTACCAGAGCATTAAAGCAAACCGATAGATTTCGGCTGCAACTCATTAAGCATTTAAACTGTATGGCCCACTGTTCCACTTGTTCAACTAAAATACCATTCCAGTCTCTGCTATCTGAGCATAACCTCTTTTCGGTATCATTGTACCTTACTTGAACATCAAATATACTATTGTTCAAAGATTGCAACAAATCTCGAACCATTGATATGTAAATAAACAATATAGTATGTTCCAAAATAAAGCGATTTTCGACAAATAAATCTGTCATTTGTAACAAAACTCCGCATAACTCTGTCTTTTTTTTAAAATAAACTTTTAGAATCGTTTCTACTACTGTAAGAAAAAAAACTTGCAATACAAGTCACTGTAATCGTGAACACAAAAACGATATTTAATTTTCTTGAACATTTGATAAGAGTCGGTTCGTTTTGGAAGTAATGGTGCACGGAGACGAAGTCATCTATGAACAGTTTGTAAGAACGTGAACTTAGAATAGCACTTATCATGATAACTGGACCGCGAAGGTGGTTTACGAAGTGAAATAATTCAAACATAAAGACGATTACATTTAGTTTTTTGTTTGCAATAATATCATACACGTTGTTTATAGAAATAGCTGAAAATACCACTAATTCAATAACAATACGTATTTGACTTGGAATTTTACGGCTTATAGATAGATCGATGTACTTTCTATTAACACCCACTACATTTTCAGCTTTTATTAACATGTTGATGACTTTCCTGGCCACCATCTTGAAACTAAGTGCTCAAGTCTATTGTCTAGTAAAGATATGAATTGGGCACTTAATTTAAATAATGTTACTACTATTTGACTACAGGTAACTTAATATTATAGAAAGGTAATTTTTTTTTGTAAGTTTGTGTGTACGTTTGTTGGTGTGTATGTTTGTTTGTGTGGGGTAATCTCGGGAACTTCCAGTCGGATTTGAAAAAAAATTGTTTGTTTTGATAGCCCAATTCTTGAGGAAGGCTATTTAGCAACGCGCTATGACCCTTAGGAGCCGACCCAAAAGAAAAAGGGTCAGAAAGAACGCTAAGTGAGATGCAATGCGACGCAGTGGGTCGGGGGAACAATCAATTTCTCGCGGACGAAGACGCGGGCAGAAGCTAGTCATCAGTAAAAATAAGTATCAAATCGCAAGTATTGATCCATTTGATACAATCAAAGATTCGATTAAGCACGTAACATGCTAGAGTCATCATTATGTAAAATAATATATTATAAATAAAGAAGTAAAAGTATTTGCTTGTTTGTAAGAGGTAATCTCTGGAAGTACTGGTCCAATTACAAAAAAGCTTTCTCTGGTAGAAAGCTACATTATTACCAAGTGCCATAGAAATGATTGTATGTTTTATGGTATAGTTGACTTCCGCATGGATAAAAGTCGTTACAATTATAACAAAAAAGTTAATCTGTCTGTCTCAACAAACTCAAATAGGTACGTCACACTCTCAGTAAGTTTTAGAGAATTAGTGTAACCACAGCCACGCTAAGAACTATAGAAAATCTTGGTCAAAATGGCAAGAGTGCCAAAACAAAGTGACATTATAAAAGATAATTGATTTGTCAAACATGGGTTTACATAAACTGACTTAATCAGACATGCAAGGTTTTGAGTTAATAGATTTTGTGTACGTCCATGTTTTGCCAATAACGGCATCCAATTTTTGTAGGTATATAAAAAAAAAACATTTCATTTCATTTTATATAAAATCATTCTTTTCATTACAAAATACAAAACAAATAAATAATAATAATTGATATTATAGTATAAATATATTATAGTCAAAATAGATTAAATTATATCCAAAATATTCATTATATCAGCGTTAACAATGATAGAGATGTCGAAATAGTAGATTATAATCTACTATTTCGACATCTCTATCATTGTGTTGTTTTATAAAACAGGTGACAAAAAAGGGAATATAATTCGAGGGACTAAGTTGGATCCCGAGAGCACCGAAGTATTCTAGATTACTTATGAATAGTTTTTTTTTTTGGTTTCTATTTGCTGTATTATGCACGCTTTTTTTTGTTATATCTTCCTCAAATTTAGTTATAAATTCAACATTCTTTAATGTAACAATATTTTTGTAACATTATAATTTAAAAGACTGTCGATGGAGTTTCTTGCCCGTTCTTCTCCATATGTACCTATTACGCTTTGTAATGGGCAACTAGCTTCATATTTCTAACTGACCGACTCCTTGACAATTCAAAAGTGTCTGTAAATGGTTTAATTAAAATAAGTGCTTTGAGTTGAGTTTGAATTAGAATCCTAGCGGAGAGAGTGATACAAGGATCGAGATGATCACCATCGTATTTCGTGTGGGTGTCGTAAAAGGCGACTAAGGGACTTACTAGAGAATGGGCAGCAGCGTTCTCTATGCATTTTAACACCATACTGCGATCGCCAACCCGCCTATCAAGCGTGGTGATTATGACAAACGCCCTTTGGGGGAGGACTATGTCCAGCAGTGGACGTCTTTCGGCTGAAATGATGGTGATGATGAAGCTAGTGAGTAGCTCATGTCAAACCCGTCGGAAGTTGTTTTAGGTACCTATACGAAACGCTTTTAAGCCATGGCTCAAAACCGTTTAATTTTCTATGTAACCTTAACCGTTATTATAAAGCTTTTGGAACATATTTAGTTAATATTTAATATTTTGTTAAAAATCAATGCTGAACTTAATGTGATGAAGCACAATATTTTTGATACAATTGATATTAGCTTCAAAGATTGAAGCTAATATCAATTGTATCAAAAAAAAATTTTATCTTCGGAAATAAACATTAACCGGTTTCGAGCCATGTTATAAGCTAGCTAAAGTACTGCTTTAACATAGAGATTCTTGATCTAGATGAGATCTAGGTCAAAAAAAGTACCGCGCCGATTCCAAGTAAATTGATGCAAGGCAGAAGGATAATGATTGTTCCACTGCTTAGGAACGATTTTTGAGAAGAACTTTTTCCGGAAGTGGGACAGTACTGATATCATCCCAAGCTTTTAAAATTGACTAAACTTTTGACTTTGAAATTTATGTAATAAATGATAAAATTTATTTCTGAAAATTAGTTTTAACAACATCACTTTTACACGTCAAAATAAAAGTAATATTCAAAACTAGATGAGGTCAGTGTTTCCTATCCAAGAAAACAGAACCACTGAAACAAACTCTCTTTTTTAATAAGTCTCTTTTTTAAATTACACACATTATCTTGGTAAGATAAGATAATGTCTGAACTGTAATACAATTCAATTCAAATAATTATACACTAATCTCTAATTAGTGTATTAATTGAGTCGGAAGAAATGTCTCTTTAGGACATAATTATCCATACCGATTTAAGTGGAGCTGTTCATAAATCCAGGAAATACCTACAGAAATTGTAGTACCACCAGAAAATTGTAGTACCACCAGAAAATTGTAGTACCAAGTACCACCAGAAAATTGTAGTACCACCAGAAAATCAGTGACAATATGCCTAATTATTATAAAATAAAATTAATTTAATATAACAATTAATAACAAAGGTATAGTTTAATAATTAAAGACCGATTTATATCCTATATACCTGTGAGTTAAGTAATTGTTTTTAATTACTTAATTAATACTAATAATGGGACAATCGCGTGCGGTTTCTGGGTGCGCTTGTTCAACTGTGACTTCACTAATTACCTTCTAATTGTCGTACGAATGTTTGCGGAGCCAATTAAATTGTTTTTTTAATTAAATTATTTTTAAAGATAGGAGAGACGCCCGAAATATTCTTTGTATTAAATCAGAGTCCTTTTGAATTAGTGTAGTGTAAAAAGTATAGACATAATAGTGACAAGGACATATAATATATATAACACATGAACAAAGTATTTATATTATTATATCAGACTCTAAGAAAGTGGAACGGACTTGTGTAAAGTACAATCAACACTATTCTAAGTTTTTAACTAATTATCACGTAACAATTTTGTTAGATTAAAATTACTTATTAATTATCTTACAGGCTAGATTGTAATTAATTATTAAGAAGCTGGTTATTTTTAATAAAGGACAAAAAAAAAAAATTGTGGAGTTTATGAAAATTATTTGAAAATGATAGAAGTACTATATTGTTTTCGTAAATAATATTTAGAAAATGACACTTTAAAGTTCACTGAAATAAAAGTTTCATTCTTAAACAACCAACCGTTGCAATACAAAATCAACCTATTAAAATACACAATGTTATTCTAAACTTGTTAAAAAAATTACAACTATTCACTTACCCCTAAATATAACAACAACAATTGTTTCACACAACACTAAACAACACTGAATCTTTCCCGCGCACAACTTTCCTACGTCCCGGCTACGCGACTTCGCCGCTACGAAGCTACGTGTAGCGCGCTACGCCACCAGAAGTCGACTGAGTGCTACGCATGATATTTGCTACGCCTAGCCAATGACTGATACTTAGCGAAACTATAATAACTTGAATATTACATCTAATATTTTATACTTTATGAAAGAACATGTTTTATGTTATTTGGTTTCTTTGTATAAAACTTTGTACATTAAGAAGAATTAACTTCGGGGAAAAATAATTAAACTTGCGTAATGGCGGAATATGAGGTTATTATGACAGTAGGTACTTTGTTAAGTAGTGTAGTGTGAAAATACATATTTTTGTTAACTTCGATATGGAGTTCCTGAAATGAGTTTCACAGTCGATGCTTGCTTTTATATTATGTAATTGTAACAATATACCCCATAGATTTGTGAAATGCTTTTTTATTTTCAGGAATGTGAACCAGGAATTTAAAAAAAAATCGAGATAGCTAGCGTGCTATCTCGATTTTGACTCACTGCCATCAAATCAATAAAAGGCTCACATGAAAAAAAAACAGATTTTTGCGTTAAGAAGAATGAAGTAGAAGTAGTTCACAATGACACAAAAAATACATTAAATTGCGGAAAAAGTATTATCAAATCCTTGCCATAAGGCCGTTTATAAGCCAAGAAATAAAACTATATTTAAAATTTTTAGCAAATCACAATTTATGATTATTATTATTTTATTTATCGTTTGCAAAAACATTTTCAGACATCGGTATTTTATTAACTTTTGTAAAAAGAATAGGTACCTAAATTTTTCCAGAACAAAATAGCGTGCATATTCTAAATATTTTGTCGAAAAACGTAATTCTAGGTTATTAAAACAAAATGCAACAAACTTTCTAACAAAAGCATAAAACATTTCGCTTCACAAAATTAATTAGCAATATTGCGGTCATCGAAGTGTTGCGTTTAATTAGAACACAATTACAATATCCGTTTGTTATTGTTCCACTGCAGAACATAGAATAGTAACTACAGAAGGTTGGCTCCATACAACAAGTCAACAAAAATACAAAAATGTCAGACGTATGTCAACTACGGTGCCTGAATTATCAACAGTCAATCAGATCACTGGACATGTGCTTAATTTTTACACGGCGTCGCTTTTTTTTTTGTTATTAAATGGCTTCGTGCGGTTTGCACATTTAGCCAGTGTCAAGTAAAATTAGGTAACACACAAAGTCTGTTTAAATAATGATGAAATGAATTATTACACATTAATATTTAGCTAAACAAAAATTTTAGAAAACAAAACAAAACTTCTCAACACGACGCTTCCCTTTCCCGCCAAGAACCACAGCGTTGCTTTTCTTTTCAGGAACTGGACGATAGACTTAAGGTCAGCGTACTGTCCCCAAGCAGTCGACTATTTTGTATCGTAATATATATATCATACATAATTATAGTCATCGTAAAATAGACTTTAAAGCTTTTGATTTAAAACCCAAAATTGAATGCCAAGTTATTTGCTGTGTCGGAGCGGTCGCGGTGCGAATGAAAAGAGTGATGAACTTTAGATCCCCGTTCGTACGCGTCTGTGTGCGTGCTTTTCGGTCGTTGCATGGAACCGACCTTTTGTACCATTCACCTTTTGGTTGGTAAAAGCTACGTTTCTAGGTATTTCAATTCAGGTGGGAGATTTAATATAACTACTTCGACCTGTATTGCCACGTTTCACAAACAATATAATTCCTAACACCTACGCGCTGAAGTATTTTTGTAAACATAACAACACGGTAGTTTTCCCCTAAAGGCTGGGCACGAGTGAATAGCACGCCCACATTTCAGTGTAATGTTATGACAAACATTCTATAAATAAAGAGGTAAAATTTGTGAGTTTCCGACTCCGAAAATTATTTCACTAATATGAAGCTACAGTATTGCCGAGTGTCATAGGATATTTTGTGTTAAAACAAGAATATTCACTCGGACGAAGTCGCGGGCAGACGCTAGTGTAAAATATGATTTTACTGACAGAAGCTTTGTGGGTCCAGCACGAACATGCGGATTATACATAACGAAAAAGCCAATTACCAAAAATTGTGCAATTTAAATTTATTATCGCGACCATCAATCAAACTTTATTAATTACATCGATTTAGAATAATATGACGAACAAAAGTTGATATGCGGTATCATAACCTAACATAAGTCTGAACCGAGTTACATAGATATTTTTTTTTTTTTTTTTATTTATCGTCTAAAACCAGGTTTGTATAGCTTGGCGCTAATTTTTTACGTACAAATTCAAGTTCAAATATATAATCTCGGACTACATTTGTTGTTGTTTTTTTTTTTATCAATTCATTTTTGCGATAGGTTTTTTCCAATACCGACTAAGGTTTCAACGATGGCCGCGGTATAAAACCAAATGCACCATTTCCTATAGTGATTTGGTCATTGTGGGGCAACGTTTTAACAAAAAAAAGAAATATATTATTAAATTAAATTATTATGTTTCGATCATCAGTTATTATTAATAATAAAAATAAAATACATTTATTTCGGACATAAAAATTGTCTATTTAATGTTAGTAACAAAGGTCTTAAAAACTATGTTATTATTAATTATTACTAACAAATATGGATGTAATCGTAGTACGAATTTGAAATAAATGATTTATTTATATGTCATTTTTATATATCGTTATTTTTTTGTTCGTAAAACAGGAAGGCGCACTCTGTCGACGCGACAAACCGACCGCGTGTTCGCGTGACGATTGCTTTGGTTACCCCGTGTCCTTAAAGAAAGCGATCGTCTCGCAAATACGCGATCGTCGCATTCTTAAGGCACTCATTTGTTCGGAAATCCCAAAGGCGCCCTCTGTCGGCGCGCCCACGCGTTCTGTTTCATCGAACATAAAGTAACATAATTATGAAAGCGAAAGATCGCATATTCGCGCGACCGATCGGTTTCTATTAGGGCACGACCTATTTGTGTTCACAGAAACATGTTCCTAGAGTAAATAAAAGACTTCGGTATCAAGTTAGTGAGTTATTAATTATTTATTTAGATACGTAAACAAAGTTAGGAAGAACAATGGAGTTAGGTGGGATTAGTAAATTGATCGATTAGGTAACTGTTTATTATTTTCTTCTGGGAATGAATGATATTGTTTGTTTAATTGTGTTTATATTCGTATGGAAATAAATAGGGCATGAAATTACCTATGGTGAAATTATGTTTACTTCTGAAAATAGATCCAGACACTTTTATTCGTAAATATTCGGCATTCTAGCGTTTTACTCGACAAACTTAATTCCTTTTAATATTTTTAGTTATTCAGTAGTCTTTATTTACAGTTTTAATGCATTCATTATGAAGTGCGAGGGTAACGCTTCAAATCTATAAGCATAATCAGACTATAATGTTCCCACCGCTGGGACTCACGCCTCCTCTTTCTGTGCGAGGGAGTGGGCCGTAAACCACCACTGACACGGGCCGAGTGTGGGTTGGAGGATGTCACATGTCTTCGAATGTTTTGTTCTAAGACATGCCGGTTTCCTCACGATGTTTTCCTTCACCGTTTTGAGAGCAGTGGTGATGAAATAATTTACACAAAGTGCTTGCTTGAGTTCGAACCCACGACCTACTAAGTCATGGCCGTTCTCATTGGGCCATCACTATTTTTGCATTTGATAGCCCAATGCTTGAGGAAGGATAAAGGCTATTTAACATCACGCTACGACCTTTAGGGGCCGAGCAGAAAAGAACGCTAAACAAATACAAAGTAATTTATAAATAGTCTGAATTCGTTTAAAATAAACGGCGGGTGGAACCGCGGGGCACAGCTAGTAATAATAAATACAGATCTACTATAATTGTTGACACTTCTGGAGGTAGGTGGGCTGGTTGGAATAACCACCGACCACGGTCAACTTGGCCCACGCACAATGGTCCGCCTGAAGGACTAAGTGCGGAAACCAAACCTAACATAGAACATAATTTTTGAAATTGCATCATTGTTATTACGTATGTAAACTGCATAGTGTAATATTGGCGATATAAGTACATAATTATACTATGCCATGTACAGTATACCTAAGTTTGCACATTGATAAAACTCTTTTTTCACACAGTTCCGGGTCATCCCGCGGCCGTCCCTTGTGTACGTCAAATCTTGCTTCGGATCACTGACGGTCCGGCCTTTTCCCGTTTTTGACAAGACAATGAGCCCCGGAGGAGGGTCTCTACACGCTGTAAGTGAAATAACTGAAAACCTTTTAAGGCAGGCGAATAATGCAAAACGGGTAGAACTAGCAACGAAAACTATTTGGCGAGCAACGAACAGTCATTCAGCACTTTCACACGTATAATAGTTTATTATTATTTCAAAAAAAATGCATCAAAAAAATATAATAAGTTAAATTTAATTAACATTATCATTTGTTTCCGTGTGGTCCGGACGTAAAGAATCACCACCATCAACCACCACCATCACCACCACCACCATCTTATTTCTTCCCGTGGGTGTCGTAAAAGGCGACTAAGGGACTTACTAGAGAACGGGCAGCAGCGTGCTCTATGCATTTTAACACCATACTGCGATCGCCAACCCGCCTGCCAAGCCTGGTAATCCTTTTGGAGGAGCCCTATGTCTAGCAGTGGACGTCTTTCGGCTGAAATTATGGTGATGATGAACGTTATATGTCTCTCTGCATTTTTCATTTCTCTCTGGACCTAATTCCATGCAGACAAAGTCGCGGACAAACACTAGTGAGAAAATAAATGAATGGAACAGAGGATTTTTTTCGTGATTGCCATAGTATAAGTTGTTTATAATGCTGAATACAATGACTAAGAACTTTTCAGTTATTTAAATATAACACTGTGTATGATGTACACACTTTGTAGATCTTTGACAGTTGTTACGGGTCGTCAGAAGCCCAAAAGTCTGACAACCAGTCTTACCAAGGAATGTTACCCAGTAACTGGGTTGTGGAGGTCAGATAGGCAGTCGCTCCATGTAAAATACTGGTATTCAGCTGCATCCGGTTAGACTGGAAACCGACCCCAACGTAGTTGGGAAAATGCTAGACAGATGATGATGACTTTGTATGTGAACCACAAAGGTGGATCATGATCATCATCATTTTAGCCGAAAGACGTCCACTCCTAAACATAGGCCTCCCTCAAGCACCGCCACTTCGACTGGTTCTTTGCTGCCCGCATCCAGCGGATACCTGTGGCCTTCACAAGGTCATCGGTCCACCTTGTAAGAGGCCGCCCAACGCTCTGTCTTCCAGTACGCGGTCGCCACTCCAGACCCATTCGGCCCCATCGGCTATCTATTCTGCAAGCAATTTGTATATGGATGGACACCCTAACTATGAACCCAAAACAAACCTATTGCTGGTTTAAAGTAATCAAGTTAAAAACTCTTTACGTTGTGGCGAGGAGAACTCTTTCGCAAGCTGCACCCTTATTACTGCCCCAGGTCACCTCTTTGTTTTAAATTCTCGCCGCGTTTAAGGAAACACGACATTTAGGGGGAACCTTCATACCATCGTTTAAAACAATTTATGGGAGAAAATAATTGTGTACAAGAAAATTTCTTGGGCACCTTTTCACTGGATCACAAAATTACAAATAAATTGGGCTAAAGCAGAAGGATGATGACAAAATTACCAAATATTTCGAATTTAAGAATTGTAACAAAATCCTATAGATTTGATATTATTAATTTACGTCGCATTTCGTTTAAGTCCGTGTGACCGCGTTGTTCTTCTATAAAAACTACGCAACGGATATTGATGCAAAAAACGTAAGAAATAATAATTTCTTACGTTTTTTGCATTTTGCAGGTCAGTGTCGGGTTTTATCTTAATCAAAATATGATTCGCGACTAAAACAGATGTGTATTTACAGAATTATAATCAATAAAATCATTAATACATCTCTCTCAGTTAGATTTGTTCCCCAATGTCATGATTTCATGAAAAAGTCATTCAATGGAACAAATCTAAATATGAGAGATACAATGTATTATAATTCTGTAAATAAATATCTATTAAAATCGCGAATCATATTTTGATCAAGATACCTACAACCTGACACTGACCTGTTAATTAAAAATAACGTAAGAAAATTTGAATTTCACGGGCTGCAGCTGCGGATCCACCTTAAGAGGAGGCTCCCTATTTTTATGTTAACTTGCATGAATATTCTGAAACAGTCACACATACAAGCAAAATAAAACTTTAGTATATGATTTATTGGATCTTTTTCTTTCCATAATGAAGATTTGTAATATTTTCGCTCGATACATATTTTATTAGAAAATCATGCCTTTTTCAAAGATAATTTTAAAAACAAACAAGATTGTTTGGTGATGGTGATGGAAGCCCCCCTTTTATTTTTATTTAATTATTTAATTTTAAACTGAATATATAACTAAATATTCTGTGAATATTTCAAGCGTTTACCTGTTGCCGTTATCAATATCGAGCAAAAAAGCGCAAAAAAATCACGTTTGTTGTATGGGAGCCCCCTTAAATATTTATTTTATTCTGCTTTTAGTTCTGCTAGTATTTGTTGTTATAGCGGCAAGAGAAATACATCATCTGTGAAAATTTCAACTGTCTAACTATCACGGTTCATGAGATACAGCCTGGTGACAGACGGACAGACAGACAGACAGACAGACAGACAGACAGACAGACAGACAGACAGACGGACAGACAGACAGACGGCGCAGCCTTAGTAATAGGGTTCCCATTTTACCCTTTGCTACTGAACCCTAATACGCAGTTAAAGTAGGTACTTTCCAATTTGTTTCTAAGAAAACATTTTTTACACTGAGCGTTTTTAAAGTACAAGAATTATTCCTCTGAGCTCGCCGTACGCACGCGCCTATGCGTGCGTACGCCTGTGTTCGCTCATTGTATGTAGACGACCTTTTGTACTCTACTATTCGGCGGCAAAAGTATAAACCTAATAACATAACAAATGTTATGTATTTGTGTTTTATTTTTAATTTAATTTATTGGTGTCGCTATGTTTTATGTTTAAGGCTAATTTTATTTTTGATGTTATTTTTAAACTCTTATTTTCTCACGTTACTTTGAGCTGATTTGTTTTGTTTTTTCCTACTTAGATATTAATTTTATAGTCTAGTGCTTGTTTTTTTTTTTTTTTAGGTATGGTATCTCGCAGTTGACCTTGATCTAGTGCTTGTAGCCAATTATTACTTTTATGGGGCATGCGGTGATATATGGGGAAAAAGTTTCTTCGCATTTTTTAAGAAAATTCAAAACATTTTTTAATAAATAGTTTTTTTTGCATTTAGCTAAAGTATGTACCATTTTGTTCGATAACTTTTTGCCATCTTGTAGGTGGGGACATGATCCCATAGCTATAATGACATGAAATTTTGGGACTTCTGATCAAAATACCACGACAAGTGGTTTTGGCAGTCCTCTCGTGATGTTAACCTGACACTGCCTAAAGAATTCTGAAGAGACCGAAACAGGTGGAAATCTGAAGGTGCAAGGTCAGGACTATACGGCGGATGCATTAACACCTCCCAGCCAAACTCTCTTAATTTTTGCTGAGTGGCTAAAGATGTGTGAGGTCTAGCGTTATCATGATGAAAAACCACACCCCTTCTGTTGATTAATTCCAGCCGCTTTCTCTCAACTTCTTGCTTTAATCTCATCAGTTGTTCGCAGTAGAGTTCAGAATCGATGGTCCTGCCTGGTGGTAACAGCTCATAATGAATAATGCCCTTCCAATCCCACCACACACACAGCATCACCTTGTTGCGAGTTAACCCGGGTTTCGCCACAGTCTGTGAAGCCTGATCGGCCTTTGACCACGACCTTTTTCGCACGTTCTCTATCTTGCTCCACTTTTTCAAAAATGGCATCCATTTTATCCGTAATAGGGCGACCAGAGCGACGTGCATCTTTGAGATCAAAATTTCCGTATTGAAACGATTAAATCAAATTTGTGCTACCCTCACAGACACTGCACTAGGTCCATAAACATCGCAATTTTTTTTCGCGGCTTGCGTTGCATTTTTACCTTTATTGTAGTAAAAGGTGAACGGCAGGCTTGTATGGGAACTTCGTCCCGCTAATAAAATTTCGTGTTTTGGGATATTTTTTGTTTTAATTGGTAGTTAATAAGATAGACAAGCCCTTTTTAAATTCTTAGATTTTTAGAAGTTGGGACGTAAAAGGTATAACGAGTTTTATTTTTTAAGGTTATGTACTAGTGTACCAATGTAGATTGTTACTTAAAGGTACATAAACATTGTTTTGGTGATAAAGTAAATGTTCTAGATTGCTTGTCGCTATCTTTGTAGTGTTCTACTTACTATTAAATAGGTAGATTGAGAATCACCAAAACCGGAAGAAGAAGAATCGAATCGAGATTGGTAGAATCGTACCTACTCAGTGAGGGGTGTATTAGGAGATATCTATGTCCAGCTGCGTACTGCAACAGTTTGATAATGATGAAGTTAATTCGCTAAATTGCTCAGATGCAGTCACAACCCACAATCCAAAACAGCAAAGAACTGAACCACAGAACTGAACTGAAACACAGTAACAGTAATACAGATTTTCATTACCTGTCAATAAATAATTGCCACATGAACAAAAATAATATTGATGACGAAAATCATTCCTATCATTATATTGTTAGCTATTATGATTTTATGTAACAATCACGCATACTTAGGTATAATATATTAGTGTTTAATTATATTTAATGTTATTTCTATTTCTAAATAATTAATCTATCATTTCGTTATTAGTGTTATTTTACTTATGACAACTTTAAAAACATAACTGCGTTTAGTTTACGATTTTATTACTTTTAATTATTAAAATCTTTTTATTTATATTATTCATTAATCCGAAATTCTAAAAATAGTACACTTACATGAAAATAAATGTCTTAGTTGCCTTAATAAGTGGTATAAATTCTATAACAAAACAACAACAAAAATATGCGGTATGAAATCTGCCGTTCGCCTTTAATTTAAAATGTATCGAATTTCTTCATTAGATTCACTCATCTTGACAGTACGAAAAACAAATGAAAATCACACATATTCTTAATTTGAATTTGGAATCATGTTTTTAAAATTTAAACTTTCAATGATACCTAAACCAGCCAGATACAAATAGTATAGCCAAAGAGATTTTATTACAAGTTCATACATACTATAATGCGAAAAGACTTTTTCCCCAACCTAATATATATATAATATCCCTATAAGAAATTGTTACACTAAGCTTACATTTAGGTAAAATATTATTTTAAAATTGTAATGTTAACAATTGTTGGTTGGCCATTAAAGGTTCGTACAGACCGGCGCGACATCGGTAGAACAATTTCTATGAAAATTTCATGGAAATTGTTCTACCAGTGTCGCGCAGCATGACAAGCCGCGCCGGTCTGCACGAGCCTTAAAAAATAAATAAAAAACTACTTTTCTAGGTAAACCAATTCAGGTGGGAGTTTTATAAATACTTCGAATTGTATATTGCGATACCTACGAGATGGATTAATATAAATATTATAAATCAAAATACAAGCCTTGCGGGGTATCACAGGCTTAATAACAAAAAAAATGGTAATATTGGGATTTCTTCAGAAGCAATAAAAACAGCTAAGCAAGTACTTATCTTATTTGTTTCCAAGAAAACACAGCACCTTATAAACGCCACAGATGCGACCACCGAATAATGGGGCAAGCAAAAGGAAAAAGTTAACAAGCCCATGAGAAATTAAATTACCGGGATGTTGTTTTCTCAGCAGAGATGGGTTAAGTGCCCCCTCGCATCGTAATGGCAATGTTCGATGGTGCTTATTTCGGGTACGTTGTAGATTCAGAGATTGAAGAGTTTTGGGGATCCCTTCCGCGTTCTAGGGTTACTTGTGCGCAATTGAATTTAAATGGATTGCGGTGTTTTTAGTATGAAATTACGATTGGGGTTGTTGCCATTGGAATACAAGGCGTAAAATCTTGATCAAATTATTAAGTTTAATTTGTTCTGTTCCTACCCTAAATTGTCTAACAAGCGTTTTGTGAATAATAAAATATTTGCGTGTTTTAAAGAGTCACGACGCACGCAGGTTTGACGACTTCCATCCTCCCGAACAAGCCGGATTCCGTAAAGGCCTTATCACCGTAGATCACACATACGCTGCAGCATGTTATACAGAAGACCAAAGAGTATAGCTTGCCTCTCTGCTTAGCGTTTGAGGATTACGAGAAATCCTTCGATTCGATCGAGACATGGGCTGTACTGCAGTCTCTTCAACGGTGCTAGATCGACTATCGTACTTCATCGCGGTGCTGAAGTACATCGGCCGCCAAAAGTTGTATGAAAATCCATATCTGTCGAGGTTTAGCGGCGAAATAAATTACATAGTAAATTCTTATCGATCGTGTAATTTAAAAATGGAACGATCTTTTACTCCGAAACATGACAACCAAGGAGGTAACTTATCAAAGGTTTTATTTAAATATCGAACTGGCTTGCAAATAGAAAGCTGTTGTAAAAACAAATGAATATATTGGCGCGTGAAACGTGATCGTTGGACTTCTTGGCGGGAAAGTGAAGCGTCATGTTAGCAGTTTTGTTTTATTTTCTAAAATTTGTGTTTAGCCGAATATTAATGTGTAATAGTGGTGGATTATTAACCATTAAGTGTTCGTGAACCTGCATTAATGTAGGCAAATGAAACAAAACAGTGCAACATCACTTTAAGTTCTCTCAAGAAGTCCGCGCGAGGTTTCAGTAAAGTGCCGCGTCTTTACTTAAACTCAAGGGGAGCGGGGCGGGATATCATCAATCATCTTTATCATGCATTGAGTGGAGTTCATTTCATAATTATTTAAATAACTTTGTACTTGTTACCTAATTTTACATGACACTGGCTAAATGCACAAACCGTGCGAAGCCAAAAGGAAAAGAAAAAAAAAAAAAAACGTGATCGTTGGTCGTCATTGAATCTGGAATTTATAAATAATTTACTTTGAATTTCCGCGCATTATTTGAGAAAAGTACTATACAAGCCTTGGCCGCAACCAGGCATTGATGGACTCACGTTTGAGTGAGTCGGCTTCGCCTTGGTCCACATTTACACGTTCGCCCATCAATGCCTCTTTTGCTGGCCGCTGCAGTAATGTACTATTTTTGTTGTATAATACATTTTTTTTTTTTTATTTGGGTCATGGACCGTAGACCGTTGTGTAGTCACTTGAATTATCAGTTTTATTGTGTAAACTTCACAGACGTGATGGCTATCGATATTTAAACATGATAAAACAAAAGAAAACAGATTTTGTCAACCCGTAAAAACACAACAAGTGGTCGTTGCCCCCAAAAAATTACACCCATCTTTTTTTATCGTATTTAGTTAACGATAGCCACTATCTACGGCTGCAGAGTTTCGCTAGCTAACTTAATTTTACCCTGTATAGACGTGGGCGTGTATTTGTGGTTAAGTTGCGGCTGTACTGAATTGAGTCCGGGGTCGAATAAACACTGCCCGATCCTTGTTCGCCTAAATCCATTCAGTAAAGCTCTTGGGTGTCCAGTTATATTATACTGAGGGTAACAGGAGATCGCATAGACACTGTACCATTGATAGGAGTAGTGCATTTCAGTTTCAATAGTACGTACCTTTGTATTGTTATAAGTCTCCTATAATCAATGTATCCAATTAATCAATGATGAAGAAGAATTTCCTTGCTCGAAATTGACATAATCACATCACACTAATATTATAAGGGCGAAAGTTTGTGTGTGTGTGTGTTTGTTACTTCTTCACGCTCAAACGGCTGGACCGATTTTGATAAAATTTGCGGGGCGCAGCTAGTTAGAAATAAAAATGTCTTATTTGATACTAGCTGCGCCCCGCGGTTTCACACGCGTAAGTCTCGATTCCGTGGAAATATGTGGATAAAAAGTAGCCTATGTCTTATTCCAGGGTGTCAGCTACCTCCATACAAAATTTTATCCAAATTCTTCCAGCCGTTTGAGCGTGAAGAAGTAACAAACATACACACACACTCACAAACTTTCGCCTTTATAATATTAGTGTGATATATCACACTAGCTGCGCCCCGCGGTTTCACCTGCATAAGTCTCGACCCCGTGGAAATATGTGGATAAAAAGTAGCCTATGTCTTATTCCAGGGTGTCAGCTACCTCCATACAAAATTGTATCAAAATTGGTCCAGCCGTTTGAGCGTGAAGAAGTAACAAACATACACACACACACTAACAAACTTTCGCCTTTATATTATATTACGTTATATTTATATTAGTGTGATCACTTCCCACAATACAATCTAACATATTTATACTAAATATATACTAGTATATGAAGGAAGGAAAACTTTAAAGAGCTCAAAGAAGAGCATCAAAAAATTCGTCCGCATCGATGTTTGCAGTGGGAAGAGTGCCCAAAAGGCTGGCAGCGTTGTCACGTTGGATAAAAAAAAAGAAGAAAGAAAGAAAATACGTTTATTTGCGGTAAACGTAACGCAAAGAAATAAAAACTCAAACACGAAATAACAAGTTGAGGGAAAATATGCGTCATATTCACGCAAAACGGCCATCGCTCAGCATAATGCTGCGACCCTATGCGAGACAGAGCCCAGCGCTGGTTTTCAGTGACAGCAACAATAACACAACAATGCTAATTCTTTGACTAAATATAGGCTTGCCCTCTGGTCACGTGAAGAGTATACCAACCGCTGGACGATGTCCTGAAATACTCGATGAGCACTACACAACACTTCCTACAACAGATCACTGTAGCAGGGTTTGGAAACCGGTACATTTTCTATGTAACCTTAACCGTTATTATAAAGGTTTTCGACCATATTTCGTTAATAATTTAACATTTTGTTACAAAATCAATGCTGAACTTAATGTCATGAAGGAATCGTTGAAGCTAATATCAATTGTATCAAAAATAATTTGTATCTTCAGAAATAAAAATTAACCGGTTTCAAGCCCTGCACTGTTGGACATAGCTCTCTTAAACATCAATGAGGTAGCCTCCAACTTTTCGATGTTTGTAATTTGGAAAAATCACTATTTTGTTTGATTGTTATTTAATAGCTAATCAAAGTACGATCCTGGGTTGCTAGGTGCTGCCCAGCCTCTTATGGGGATTACATCGCTGATAGAAATGCTTGTCTCAATGCTGGTCCTGCTCCACAACCTCAACTAATTGATTAACATTTGAAAATACTGTTGGAGCTGCTGAAGATTGTAAGACTATCTTTTCATTGTATAAACTCAATCTCATAAATATTTTTAAACTTGTTTAAAATTCTATATTCTCCTTTTTTACTTAAAACAACATTTCTAAATGTAGTTTCCAGTTAAATCAATACATGCTCTATTGTGCCTCTGTGGGTCTTTATTTGGATATTAGTCATTACAAATTAGTCGTCTGACAAAACAACTGTATCTACTCTTAATTTCAAGGGTAATGCCCAAAACTTTTAATTTATCTGATTGCATATGATTGTATCTAATTTTTATCTGATTTGATCTAATTTTTATCTGATTTGATCTAATTTTTATCAGATTTTATCTAATTTTGTCAAATTGTGTCTAGACCTTATTTTATAATTTTATGTGTAATTACTAATATTGACCGATAACTTTTATGTGTGGTGTAAACTGTAAATATAAGTTTATTATTAATAAATAAATAAATAAAACACTTCTTAGGGGTAACGTGCTCCCCACCGAGTGTGTCTCCACGTTGTCGTCGTGGTGGGGCTTGCGTGTCTCAATGATCTTGGGGGCTTTGCCGGTAGAGTCACTCATGCCGGAAGGCCTCAAGTGAGAGACCTGACTAAGAGAGACATGGGGCGGAGTCAATAACATCTGACTTCCGCGAGGGGCGCGCCGTCTGAGGACTTCAACAGCTGTTGGTGTTCTTGGATGGCGCGCGTTTCTCTCCTCATCGTTTGGAGAGTGGGAAGAGTGGTTCACCTCTAGTACGTGTCTGCTCATCAGACATGACTGAGGTGAAGGAGTGGTCTGGGGACCCCACCCCATAAAAAAGGCAAAGCTGTGTTCAGCAACAACAATGGAAGCGAGTCATCAAAACAAACTACCCCAGGAGGGTACCTGCTGCTCCGCAGTAGGAGAATCCCTCACCGAGCAGAGCTCGGTCAGTCCCTCGTATTCTGGGGGGGACAATGAACGCCCAAAATCCAATTCGGATTTTTACCCGTCCTTCGGGGACGCATTGAGCCAGGGTGGCTCACCTACCGGTGCCGAGGAGTCGCTGGGTTCTATTCCCAGTACATCCACGGCACCGAAACAAAACAAAAACGCACAGGGAGTGCCAAAGACCCGAGCACAATTTGTGCGCCCGGCTACCCCGGTTGCTGACGAGGTGGCTAGTGACACCAGCGAGTCCTCTTGCTCGCAAAAGTCGACAAGATTGACTCAAAGCCGAGCGCGCAAGCGTAGACAGCAACCGAAGAGCAAAGAGTCGATCGTGACGAAGAAGGCTGGGAAAGAGCAGGACAGAGACTCCGAGCCTGTGAGTCCACCGACAAAGCAGGCAAGGATTGGGGCACCAGGAACTGAGTCGTCCGGTGGTGAGCCGGATGCCGCTGGTGGCTCTAAGGAGCGAGCTGCCAGCTTTGAGGAGGTTGTGGTAGCCGCAATCAGGGGTGTGGCCTTGAAGAGGATTCAATCCTCTAAAGACAAGGTCGTACCCGCTGCCACGGCCTCCATAATTGCGGCAGCGAAGGCCCTTCAGGTCGGGCCTTCGTCAGGCGAAGTGTCCGAGATGCGGGCGGAGGTCGGGCGCTTGACGGCTGCTATGGAGCTTCTCCGAAAGGAGAATGAGGAGCTCCGAGCGGACCTGGCCCGGCTTCGAAAAGCTGGCCCTCCGGAGGGGCCGCATGGAGGGGTGCAGCAAGGGCAGGGTGTGCCCTTGCCGGCGGAGGACCGGGTTTTGTCCCTGGTGCGGCAGGAGCTGGCTGCCTTCAACAGCCGGTTCGCCGTACTCGAGGGTATTGTCTTGCGCCCCCCGCTAGCGGCGAGCAGACCGGCCACCTTTGCGGCCACCGTGGCTGCCGCGGCCAAGCCTGCAGCCAAGCCCGCGCCTCTGGCCAAATCGGCCAGATCGGCGCAGCCTAAGCCCAAGAAGGACGGGACGGCTGCACAGGTGGCTGCTAAGAAGGCAAGGGCCCCAGCCACAGCCACTGCGGCTGGACGGTCGCCCCCCCTCCAGCCTCCTAAGTCCTCTCCGGCCGACGCCGAATGGCAAGTAGCCGGGGAGAAAAAGAAGGCGGCTAAGGCCAAAAAGGCGGCCAAAAAAAAGGAGAGGCGGCAACGGCGCAAGAAGCGAAGCGCCGCGGCTAGGCTCCGCGCCCCAAAGTCCGCAGCTGTAGTGATCACACTACAGCCGGAAGCGGAGAAGAAGGGCGTGACCTACCGCGAGGTGCTCGCCAAGGCGTGGAAGGCGGTGAACCTGGAGGAGATCGGCGTCGCCGTGGGCTTCAGGATGAAAGTCACGGCAACTGGGGCCCGGATGCTCGAGATCCCTGGTGCGGCAAGCGGCCCGACCGCTGACGCCCTGGCCGAAAGGCTTAGGGCGTCCCTCAATGCGGGGGAGGCCCGAGTCTCCAGGCCCACCAAGTGCGCTGACATGCGCATCCTGGGCCTGGACGACTGCGTGACGGCGGAAGATGTTGTGGCCGCCGTGTCTAGGAGTGGAGAGTGCTCTGCCGAGCAGGTGAGGGCCGGCACCCTCCGTCCTGACAAATCGGGGATGCAAACCATTACGGTGAGCTGCCCCGTGTCGGCGGCCCAAAAAATATCCGGGGAGGGCCAAAGGCTCCGGGTGGGCTGGGTATCCGCGCAGGTGAAACTGCTGGAACCCAGACCTCTGAGGTGCTTCCGCTGCCGGGTGGGAAACCACGTGGGAGCATGCTGTACCTCGGAGGTGGACCGCAGCGATCACTGCTTCCGCTGCGGTCAGCCCGGTCACAAGGCCGGCTCCTGTAATGCCACGCCGCACTGTTTTGCATGTGCGGCGGCTGGCAAGCCGGCAGATCACCGGGCTGGGGGCAAGGCCTGTGCTCCTCCCCCCAAACCCAGGGGCAGGGGCAAGCCCTCCGCCACCGCCGTCACCGCCGCAGCCGCCACGATTGCCGCCGCCACTGCCGCCTCCACCGTCGTCGTTGCCGCCGCTACCACCGCGGCAGGGCCATCCCAGAGGGCCCGGGAGGAGGCTGATATGGAATGCCAATAAATGGCCCCATTACGCCTCCTCCAGGCGAACATCAACCACTGCGCCGCCGCTCAGGATCTGTTGCTCCAGAGCATGGCGCAGTGGTCGATTAACATCGCCGTGGTTGCTGAGCCGTACTTTGTCCCGCCCAGGGATGACTGGGTGGAGGACCTGAGCGGCTCAGTGACCCTAATTTTGTCGGCCGCCGCCGGTACCCCGTCCCTCGAGGCCGTCAAGAGGGGACAGGGTTGCGTGGCAGCACGGTTCGGGGAGATTGTCGTGGTAGGAGTTTACTTCTCCCCGAACCGAACTCTCGCCGAGTTCCACAACTCCCTTGGGGAGTTAAGAATCGTCGTCGTCGGGTACCATCCCCTCCCAGTGATCGTCCTCGGGGACTTCAATGCCAAGAACGTGGCTTGGGGTTCCCGGTATACGGACACACGGGGCAGGATGGTGGAGGACTGGGCTCTGGAGACAGGCCTGGTCGTCCTAAACCGGGGTTCTGTCCCCACGTGTGTGCGGATGCGGGGTGAATCAGTGGTGGACATCTCGTTCGCCAGCCCCGCTCTGTCACCGCGTGTCATCGACTGGCGCGTCATGGAGGGGGTGGAGACCTATTCCGATCACCGGTACATCCGGTTTGACGTCTCCGCCCAGACCTCGGGCGCGCCGGTCCGACAGACCCCGAGTGGTCCGCGGTGGGCGCTGAAGCAGCTGGACCGGGAGCTCCTCCTGGAAGCCACGATCGTGCAGGCCTGGGTGTCATCACCGGACAGGCCTGCCGACATCAATGACGAGGCGGAGTGGTTCCGGGAGGCCATGTCCGAAATATGTGACGTGGCAATGCCCCGGGTCCAGCCCGGACGTGCCCGGCGCCAGGTGTACTGGTGGTCGCGTGAGCTGACCGCTTTACGCGAGGCGTGCGTTGCTGCGCGCCACCGGTACTCCAGGCACCGCAGGCTCCGTGTCCGCCCTCCGGATACGGAAGCCATTCAGGCGGAGCTATACGAGGGGTACAGAGCAGCGAAGACTGCCCTCCGAGCAGAGATCCAGCGGGCCAGAGGACTGGCCCGCGAGGAGACGCTGGAGACTCTCAACAGAGACCCGTGGGGACGCCCCTACAAATGGGTGCGAGATAAACTCCGCCCATGGGCTCCCCCGCTGACGCAGAGTCTCCGGCCCCAGCTCGTGGAGGACGTGGTGAGCGCTCTGTTCCCTTCGCGAGGGGAACAT
Organism: Tiliacea citrago; assembly: GCA_963921375.1. Taxonomy (NCBI): domain Eukaryota; kingdom Metazoa; phylum Arthropoda; class Insecta; order Lepidoptera; family Noctuidae; genus Tiliacea; species Tiliacea citrago. The sequence continues at coordinate 22,234,054 of OY992792.1, read as the reverse complement.
ACTCCCCCGCCCATGGCTCCGCCTCCTGCGGTGCCAGATGCGGACCAGACCGACGACGACGATGCTCCAGAGGTGACCGAGGTAGATCTGAGAGTGGCGGTACGTAGGCTGAATGCCAAGAATACCGCCCCAGGACCCGATGGCTTGCCTGGAAAAGCCTGGGTTCTGGCTTTAGAGGCTCTCGGGCCTCGACTAAGGGGGCTCCTAAGCGCATGCTTGGAGAGGGGCCAGTTTCCACTTCGTTGGAAGACGGGGAAACTGGTCCTCATAAAGAAACCAGGGCGCCCGGCGGACTCTCCGTCCGCTTACCGGCCCATCGTGCTGCTCGACGAGGTGGGCAAGCTCTTTGAAAGAGTAATTGCAGACCGCCTTGTCGGGCGGCTGGTGCGGGTGGGGCCGGATTTGGCGGAGAGCCAGTTTGGTTTCCGTAAGGGGCGCTCTACGGTGGATGCCATCATGCGCGTTCGAGCCCTCACGACGGGGGATGCTGTTGCCCGGGGTGGGGTCGTCTTGGCGGTGTCTCTTGACATCGCCAATGCCTTCAATACCTTGCCCTGGAGTTGCATTAGGGAGGCACTTCGGTATCACCGGATGCCGACCTACCTCTGTCGTGTGGTCGAGGCCTATTTGACGGACAGGGCCGTCATCTACCCCGGTCACCACGGAGAGTGGAACCGGCGAGAGATGTCGTGCGGTGTCCCACAGGGATCGGTCCTGGGGCCGCATCTGTGGGACATCGGGTACGACTGGGTGCTGCGCGCCGACCTCCCTAGTGGCGTCAGCGTAGTCTGCTACGCTGACGACACGCTAGTCCTGGCACAAGGGAGTTCGCATCAGGCGGCGGCCGAACTGGCGGCACGTGGGGTTGCGACAATCGTCGATAGGATCCGGCAATTGGGACTCGAGGTGGCATTGCACAAGTCCGAGGCCATGTGTTTTTATGGTCCTCGGAACGCGCCACTGTCGGGTTCCCAGATAACGGCGGGAGGGGTTCACATCGGCGTCGAGTCGACGATGAAGTACCTGGGACTCGTCCTCGATAGCCGGTGGAACTTCGTGGAGCATTTTCGACGTTTGGCTCCCAGACTGGAGCGGGCCGGGGCTGCTTTGAAGCGGCTCCTGCCCAATCTAGGGGGTCCAAACGCCTCCTGCCGGAGGCTCTACGCGGGGATCGTGCGGTCCATGGCCCTTTACGGGGCACCGGTGTGGGCGCGTTCTCTGAGGCTGCGACCAGCGCAGCGGTTGAACGCGTCCCAAAGGGTCATGGCCATCAGGATGGTACGGGGATACCGCACGGTCTCCCGTGAGGCGGCGAGCCTCCTTGCCGGATTGCCGCCATGGGATCTGGAGGCGAAAGTCCTCGCGAACATTTGGGTGTGGCGCGAAGAGGCGAAACTCCGGGGCATAACTCCGCTGCCGCAAGAAATTGCGGCACAGCGGACGGAGCTCCGGAGGGATCTCATGGCGACATGGAGAGTGCGATTGTCGCAACCCAGCGCTGGGCACGCCACAATTGTGGCGATAAGTCCCCTCTTTGAGGAGTGGCTGGAGAGGCGCCACGGCGTCCTCACCTTCCGCCTGACGCAGGTCCTCACCGGACATGGATGTTTCGGGAGGTACCTGTTTAGGATTAAGCGGGAGGAAACGCCCGGGTGTCACCACTGTGTGGATCGCCCGGAGGACACGGTGGAGCATACGGTGGAGGTCTGCCCAGCTTGGGCGGAGCACCGCCGTGTCCTCACGGAGGCGATCGGCGGCGGCGATCTCTCGCGTCCGGGCCTGGTTCAGGCCATGGTTCGGAGCGAGAGTGCATGGGAGGCCGTCACCTCCTTCTGCGAAGCAGTTATGCTAGCGAAGGAGGAGGCGGAACGCGTGAGGGTGAGACAAGGTTCACGCCCTCATGCCCCTAGTCGCCGCAGGAGACGCCCCGGGCGTCGGGAGTCGCAAGCCGATTTCCGGCCACCGTAGGCGCGGGCCTGCGGACGGTGAGCGATGGGTAGCTCGCCGTCCGATAAGGACCAGGCCCGGGTCGACGGCGCGTTGTGTTCCACGCGCGCCTCAAAGAGATGTCAGCACAAACTGACGGGGTCCGTTAGGACCAATGCCTGCCGGGGTTGCGAGTTTGTCCGAAAGGGATATCGTGGCCCTGGCACACAGGCAACGGAAGGAACACGGGTGGGTTTTAGTCAGTAAAAGTCTGACACGCCCTCCCGCTCCGCCCAGAGCGGGAGAAGTTATTTGATGATTTCCCACCCAAAAAAAAAAAAAAAAAAAAAAAGGGGTAACGTGCTCGAACTTATAAAATCTTATCTGGAAAACAGAACACAAATAACCGAAGTTAGCAACATTAACATAGTCACCAAACACGAAGACATTATAAGATCTCGAGAACGTAAAATTTCATACGGTGTACCACAAGGAACCGTGATAGGCCCGTTTTTATTTATAACTTATATTAATGATATGCCCATGTCCCTTGAATATCCTATAACTATGTTTGCAGACGATAGCACTGTAACAATCCCATGTGAAAGTACAAATACATATGAAAATGACATAAATAATTCTCTTGACGCACTAATTAAATGGCTAGACGAAAATAATTTAAATATTAATTTAGGCAAGACAAAAATAATGCACTTTAGACAACGTACTCCCGGCGGATCTATCCTCAACATCCATTACAAAAATGACAAAATTGAGGAAGCAGATGATACCAAATTTTTAGGGTTGCAAATAGATTGCAACTTAAATTGGAAAGCGCATATAGACAGTTTGTGTAAAAAATTGAGTTCATCCGCATATGTGTTGTATAGATTATCCTCCATTGTAGATGTCAAAACACTTCTTACGGCTTACTACGGAATAGTTGAATCGCACTTGCGCTACGGTATCATTTTCTGGGGGAACTCAACTGATCGAGATATAGCTTTTAAGGCCCAGAAAAGATGTCTCCGATCATTGTTAAAACTGAAATCGACAGACAGTTGCGTGCCGTACTTTAAGTTACATAAAATCTTGACACTTCCGTGTATTTATATTTTCGAAGTAGCTATGTTTGTCAAGCAAAATCCATCTCTTTTTGAGCGCCTGGCTGTTGTATTCCCAAGGAATAGGCGTGACAACAGCAAATTATGTCAAATATCATGTCGAACCACTTTAATGCGTAAGAGCGTTTCTTGCATGGCCCCAGTTATTTACAATAAATTACCGAGTTGTTGGAAATCTTTAAATACAGCACAATTTAAGAGTAGATTACGGAATTTTTTGATAGATAAAACGTACTACAGTGTAGCTGAGTTCTTATCGGAGAAAAATATTTGTTAATTAGTGACATCTTGATTTTTGAACTTTTGATGTATGACATTTTAGATTTTTTTGACATTTTGATTTTTGACATTTTGATCTTTGACATTTTGATTTCTGACATTTTTGATTTTGGTTATTAATAATAATAGTAATAGTAATGACACGTTAAATGATGTAATTATAATGGTATGATATTTGTAATGTAATCTAATGATACTAATTTGTTTATATAAGTGTAATAATAAATAGTGTTATAAATAATTTCAAATGTTTGCATGCCGATTGGTAAAATGTGGCTGAGCTAAATGTAATTTAAGAACTATTATGTAAAACCCATATTTGCAAAATAAAACTATTCTATTCTATTCTATTCTATTCTATTCATCATCATCATTGCCACCCACTGCTGATTAATAGGCCTCGTCCTTATTGTGCCATGCTTCCCTGGTCTGTGCGAGTCTCACCTAGGTCTTCCCCGCGATCTTCGGAAGGTCATCTACCTACCTAGCTATTGTTCTGCCAACGCTCCTTCTACCGTTTCTACCCAAACCACTTATTTAAATCACATTCCATTAATATCTCACTAAAGTAACCGTTTATTTTTTTAAGATATTCTTATTACATTTCCGAAATTTTCCGAACATTCAAAACCCTGTGATCATGACCTATAAGTCAATTCATCACTCCCGTCGGCCGAGGTTGTTTCGAACGTCGCTCTCATGTCATTCACTTATGGGGCTCATAAGTCAACCGACCCGCGCAACCCTTATCTGTCAGCTACTCATGGAAAATACTCTGTAACTTTGAAATCATAAAGAGTTCGTTCGGAAGAGGATATTGAAACATTACCTCGCTGGATAGATAAAAATGGACTTTTGGAAATATATTTCAGTAAAGTAAAATGGCGTAAAATGTCGTAAAAGGCGATTAAGGGACTTACTAGAGAATGGGCAGCAGCGTTCTCTATGCATTTTAACACCATAATGCGATCGCCAACCCGCCTACCAAGCGTGACGATTATGGCAACCCCCATTGGGGGAGGCCTATGTCCAGCAGTGGACGACTTTCGGCTGAAGTTATGATGTCAAAATGGAGTACGTTGGGATCAGAGCAAGTGACGCTGTTTTGTTTCTGCCCATGATGATGTTCCGCCATGGTAAGAAGGCGTGGTTTTATGTATGTGAATTTATTTCCCATTTTCCATAAAGCATACAAAGGTGTATGCTTTATGGAAAATGGGAAATAAATTCAAATTCTAAATATTTTATTTCAGACTAGCTTCTGTCCGCAACTTCGTTCGCGTGGAAATCGTAAGACACCACAATATACTAACAGCCACATTTTTGTTAAAAAACCTGCCAAGTGCGAGTCGGACTCGCGCATGAAGGGTTCCGTGCCATTATCTATAAAAACGGCAAAAAAATCACGTTTGTTGTAAATATTTGTTTTATTTTAATTTAATTATTTATTTTTAAAGTGTATATATAACTAAATATTCTGTGAATATTTCAAGCGTCTACCTGGTGCCATTATGAATATCGAGCAAAAAAATCACGTTTGTTGTATCGGAGCCCCCTTTAATATTTATTCTATTCTGTTTTTTTTTTGTATTTGTTGTTATAGCGGCAATAGAAATACATCATCTGTGAAAATTTCAACTGTCTAACTATCACGGTTCATGAGATACAGCCTGGTTACAGACGGATGGACAGACAGACTGACAGACGGCGGAGCCTTAGTAATAGGGTTCCCGTTTTACCCTTTGGGTACGGAACCCTAAAAACTGCCTTGTTGGTCAAGTGGTCGCAAGCGCTACTGTTGTAAGCATGATGTCCTGGGTTCGATTCCCGGGTCCAGCAAATTGTTATTGGGTTTTTCTATTAGGAGTTTCCCAGTAGCAGCCCGGAGTCTGGATTTGTGCTCAGTTGATGGCAATAGGCTCACCCCCTATTACATGGGACTTAAACATAACTAGTTAAACGTGGGTGTATTATTATAGGTACACCTCTGCCTAACCCTTTGGGGATTACAGGCATTTCAACTTGATACCACTACGCGTTTTTGAGAAAAAGGATCTTGACAGACAGACAGACCGACAGACGGACGGATAATGAATTAATCCTATAAGGACTCCGTTTTTTCCTTTTGAGGAATGAAGCCCTAAAAAAGTAAGTTGGAATCTCATTTCCCAAGAAATGTATGAGAAAAGTTTTATGCGATTTCTGTCTCTTCTAGTACTTAAAACTCAGTTGGTCTAATAAAGTATGTTGTGCCTAATAAGAAACAGGACCTATTGGCATAAAAACTTTTTTTTGTGAAAGATGCCCATTTTATTGCTGACTGAACGCAGATTAAAACGTCTCAAAAAGTTAAGATCAGTCTCCTAAGACCGATTTCGTGTAGCTACAACGGTTAAAGTACCTGCCCTTACTGCCCCATCTCAAAATTCCACGCTGTATTATGTCATGATGATTGGCAGCTTAGCCCAATAAAGCGTGATGATAATCATTTAAAAGGTTAAATCTGTAACTATCTGCAATGTTCTTATCGTTGGGCACGTCTTTATACAATTTGCTGTAAACTATAGCGATAATACAATATTGCTCATCCCCCATAACAAATAGCGTGATAATATGTATATTTAGCGTACATACTGACCAGCCTATACAGGGAATATCTATGCAAAATTTGAACAGAATCTCTCCGGTAGAATTTGCGTGATGCTGGAACATACAAGCAGACAAACAGACAAAAATTCTAAAAACTATATTTTTGGCATTAGAATCGATCCTAGACCTCGTAGCAAGTACTTTTTTTCAAAAATATTCCATGTACAATTTTGACTTCGCTACGATTTTAATATTCAGTATGTAACAAAAACCCTGTTGTTCCTTTTAGGGACGTAAACATTTACCTACAAGCACAACATTGATGGAATTATAATTAAAAAAAAAATAAGCATTTTCTAGTCGAGAAGTCAAAATCAAAGAATTGTAGAGGTAAGAAATCAGTTAAACATTACAAATATTATTAATTAAATATTTATTTTAATTATTTTTGTTGATCAGTTTTTATAAATGACTTGTTTTCTTACGTATGTGTACCGATTCTTAAAACGTAGGTAGAAGGAACTACAGGGTTTTTGTTACAAATTGTAAGTATAGATAAACCTACACGGGCACTTAAGAGATGTCAGAAGCTAGGTGCAATCAATTACCTAAGAAGAATAAATAAAATTGAAATGTAATTTCAATATAACAGCTTTTTACTAAATGTATAAGAAAGTATATACATTACTTATTACAAAAAAAACAAATATTTTTTTGTCTGTCTGTTTGTTTGCTTGTTCCGGCTAATCTCCAAAACGGTTGGACCAATTTTGACGGGACTTTCACTGGATAGCTAATGTTATAAGGAGTAACTTAGGCTACTTTTATTTTTGAAAAAAACACGCGGGCGAAGCCGCGGGCTGCGGCTAATAAAATTAAAACCGAACCCAATAACTTAGCGCAAGAGTTTGTCAATTTGCGAGATTAAGCACTTACTAAATAACAATCTCTGAAAGCTTTGTAACAATTCAATTAATTGTCTCATGAATCCTCTACGTTTCACAGTAAATAATAATTATGTAGAATAGACAAGTCATAGTGACGAGGTTTAATCGCGGGGGCGATTTAACTTAAGGCAAATCATTAATTTAAAGTTTTGTGTTGCGTAATGTAAATTATTTTACGTATTAAAGGGTAAAACGGGAACCCTATTACTAAGGCTCCGCCGCGCACCGTCTGTCTGTCTGTCCTTCTGTCACCAGGCTGTATCTCATGAACCGTGATAGTTAGACAGTTGAAATTTTCACAGATGATGTATTTCTGTTGCTGCTATAACAACAAATACTATAAAATAGATAAAAATAAATATTTAAGGGGGCTCCCATACAACGAACGTGATTTTTTTGCTCGATATTGATAACGGCAACAGGTAGACGTTTGAAATATTCACAGAATATTTAGTTATATATTCACTTTAAAAATAATGAATTAAATTAAAATAAAACTAATATTTAAGGGGGCTCCCATACAACACACGTGATTTTTTTGCCATTTTTATAGATAATGGTACGGAACCCTTCGTGCGCGAGTCCGATTCGCACTTGGCCGGTTTTTCTAACATTACAGACAGCTGTGCTGTCTTCTTCCCAGCTAAAGCATTAGAAAGTGGTGAAGGGCAGGCGTTTGCGGGACTATCCTATGTAATTTTGCCGTTCGATAAGTGCTGATTCGCACCCAAACGACTAAATAAATGAGTTTTGATTTGATTTGATTTGAGTCCTGAGTAATATTTTCTCTCGACTGACAAACTGTTAGCAGTTTGTCAGTCGAGAGAAAATATTACGCATCCACAAAGGTCAAACGGGGAATTGATTTCTGAAGGTCGCCATTGGGTGGGCGATCGTACTCTGTTTTATGTTTTCTTAGTCTACGCTGGCTTTTGGTGGTTTTAGATAAGCCGAAACTACACTATAGTGCTTGAGTGGTTTTATAGTGTACCTAGATAATAATGATTTATGATTCCTTTTTTAACCAAGTTCTTAAAAAAGGAGGAGGTTCTCAATTCGTCCGTATTTATATATACAACATTATTTTTAGCATATGCGTGTGTTTTTGTGTATGTGTTATGTGTAGTTTGTTCAGAATAAGGAACTAATCGATTTCAATCATTTTGATACCATGTTATATTTTGTCCCAAAAATATTTAAGTGTGATTAATTACTGACAATACAATCGCCGTACGGTTGGGTACCTACTGCCAAATTATTATCAATGAGCGCAAAACGACCCTGGAGGCGCGGGAGCGCCGTTAGCATGTTTTTAACCGACTTCCAAAAAGGAGGAGGTTCTCAATTCGGCGGTATGTTTTTTTTTTTTTGTATGTTTGTTACGCGATTACTCCGTTAATTATGGACCGATTTTGAATTTTTTTTTTTTGTTTAAAAGGGTATACTTCCGAGGTAGTCCCATTACCACCAAATCAGAATCAGATGAGATCCCAGGGAAATCGAGGGAAACCCTCAAATTTTATAGGCAAACCTATAGCGATTTGGGTATTTTTTATAGTAACTCGTGCATTTGCTCTCGGAAAGCACCATTTGGTGAAGTGGAACTGATGATGGAGACCACATATGGCCACCGGAACGATAAAATAATGAGTACCTCTATTTAACGGGTTGCGATTAAGCAATTTATGCTCGTCACTATGCATATGGTGAGTGGCAGTTCTCCTGGTTCTTACCAGGAGAACTCCTCAACAATCAACGTCCCAGCATCGGGAAATGAAATAATATATTTTCTAAAAGGTGATGAGCAGTTGACACTAGGCTATTGTAACTTAGATAAATTCAACTTTTTACAAAAAAATAAGAACCGACTACCAAAAATAACACTACAAAGTGAAAAATAACTTTAATTTCGGAAGTCGGTGGCAAAAAACTCAATTACAGAGCCAAAGACACTGACTTCCGATATTAAAGTAATTTTTCACTTTGTAGTGTTATTTTTGGTAGTCGGTTCTTATTTTTTTTGTAAAAAGTTTTTTGTACGGACAACCCGGTAACATAACAATCTTATAACTTTGTCATTTTTAATGATACAGTTTTGAAATTTTGTACATAAATTCTTTACTTAAAAATACTAGACACGTGTTTCAGGTCTCGCATATACTAAAGCTAATATTGTATATATTTTTTTATGTTTGTTCATCAATATTTTTGTCAATTGTCAATCGATTTTAAACATTCTTTTTTTTATTGGTAGATGAAGCTTGCGCGGTGGTCTCGCATAAATTTTTAAACTTTACTTGAGTAGTTTTTTAATTACCTTAAATAATACGTATTTTTTCCAGTTATTGTAAGACGATGATGTTACACAAATTTCCTGTTACTGATATTTACGTGGCAAGTCGTGGTATACGAATTTGTGAGGTAGGTCTAGCAAAAAAGAAAAAAACCGGCCAAGTGCGAGTCGGACTCGCGCACGAAGGGTTCCGTACCATTATCTATAAAAATGGCAAAAAAATCACGTTTGTTGTATGGGAGCCCCCTTAAATATTTGTTTTATTTTTATTAAATTTTTTTTTAAGTGAATATTTCAGGCGTCTACCTGTAAAATCACGTTTGTAGTATGGGAGCCCCCTTAAATATTTATTTTATTCAAGTTTTTAGTATTTGTTGTTATAGCGGCAACAGAAATAGATCATCTGTGAAAATTTCAACTGTCTAACTATCACGGTTCATGAGATACAGCTTGGTGACAGACGGACAGACAGACAGACGGCGGAGCCTTAGTAATAGGGCTCCCGGTTTACCCTTTGGGTACGGAACCCTAAAAACACAAACGAACATATAACCTCCTCGTTTTTGGAAGTCGGTTAAAAAGGAGCAAGTCAGCCTATGTGCTGTATAACCTGTCGCATAAAGTAAGCAATAATATACTTCTGACAGCTTACCACGGACTTGTTGCGCCAATATTAAGGTTCGGAGTAATATTTTGGGGCAATTGTAGTGACAGGGAAGACATTTTTAAAGCCCAAAAAGGTTGCATAAGATCTATGTCAAATCTGAAAACAACAGACACCTGTGAGCCTATGTTTAAGACACTGAAAATCCTACCCATCGTTGTATATTTTAGAAGTGGCAATCTTTGTTAAAATGAATTTAAATTTATTTCCGTCACTAGCCGATATTAGGACTCGTTCAGGTCCTATGAGAACACAATATAAAAAAATATTACATACAGGCAATTACAAAACAGCACTACTTAGGAAAAATATTATGTCAATGGGGCCTATAATAAACAATAAAATTCCGCAAAATTTTAAAGAACACCCTGTACGAATATTTAAATCTAAACTGACTGCATTATTATTAGAAAAATGTTATTATTGTATAAAAGACTTTTTAAATGATAAAAATTTATAACAATTTAAAATTTATATTTTAATATAAATACATAGAATTATTATTATTTTTATTTAAATACATTTTTTTTCATACATTTTCATTTATACACATTAATAATAATAATATTTATACAATATACATTTATTATTTAAATACATAGAATTTATATTTTAACAGAATGACTTAATTATTAATTGTAATTATTTATTGTTTGTATTGTATTAGATTAAAATTGTATCGTTAGTTTTTACGACTGCATGTTATTTTGAAAATGTATTTTTCTTTAGTTTTTACGACTTTGAATGCCGTAAGGCAGAATGTAGCGGAAGCATTTAGTGATGTACCATCTTATACCTGTACCTACATTGTTGGCAAATAAATAAATCTGAACTTGAATCTGAAAAGATGGTGCTATACAATTTGGCTACAATTTAATATTTTAATAAAACCAAAAATTGACACAATATTATCACAAAATCTCGACTCAAACAACAGTAACTTCCATCATTTATCTTCAAGATACCGTCCCAAAAGCAGCTGAATCATTCTCAAAGGTTTCCAAAGTTTGGTTCCAAATTTCCAAGGTTTCCAAAATTGCCGACATGGTATTCTTGGTTCAATTTGCCAAATGGTTCAACCGACTGTTGCTGCTGGGCTGCTTGTCCATTCACCTTAAGGAATCATCAACCACTGTATGTTCCCTCAGTGCGGTGCATATATCGACAAAACTCGTATACTCGTATTAAAATATGAGCTAGCATGGCCTACAACTCGATATGTCAGAATGTTGATGATCTTGATTAATTCTCCACCAGAGTGTTCCTAAACTTAAAAAAATACTATCTAAAAACTTCTTAAAAATGACTAAAACCTGTTCCGTCTTTTCTTAATTCTCTCCGAGTGCTTACTTATTCTTGCTTGTCTGTCTGCTGTTTCTTATGCTACCCTAATATTGTCAATGAAAACTTTTAATTTGCCATCTTTCACTAACTGTCAACTATCTGTATCTTAGCTGTCAGTCTTCTTAGAAAATAAAATAAATGTCAAGCAAAAGTTGTAGGTACTCAAGAAAATTATTAGGTCACTTAGTATGGAAAGAAATAACGTTTATTTGCAATAAACATTTTGCAAAAAAAGAACACAAACACGAAAACTTTTTACCAAAAAAAACCGACTTCCAAAAAAACACTACAAAGTGAAAAATAACTTTAATTTTGGAAGTCGGTGTCTTTGGATCTGTATTTTAGTTTTTTGCCACCGACTTCCGAAATTAAAGTTATTTTTCACTTTGTAGTGTTTTTTTGGATGTCGGATTTGTTTTTGTAAAAAGTTTTCTATTTTTCCCTTTTTAGTGGGTCAGTTTGTAATTATTATCTAATTTACAATAGCCTAATGTCAATTGCTCATCACCTTTTACAAAATATTGCTTTTCCCGATGCAGGGGCGTTAATTGTTGAGGAGTTATCTTGGTAAGAACCAGGAGAACTGATGGTGACTTCACCATATGCATTTTGACGAGCATAAATTGCTTAGCAACCATATTAAAGTGCCTAATCGAATCGCAACGGTGAAATACTTATTATTAAGTAGTTCCGGTGGCCATCTGTGGTATTCATCGTCAGTTCCACTTCACCAAATGGTGCTTTTCGAGTGCAAATGTACGAGTTACTATGAAAAATACTCAAATCGCTATAGGTATGCTTATAAAATTTTAGGATTTCCCTCGATTTCCATGGGATCCCCTCATCAGATTCTGATTTGGTGGCAATGGAACCACCTTGAAAGCATATCCTTCTATACAAAAAAATAATTTTTAAAATCCGTTAACAATTGACGGAGTAATCGGTGAACATACATAAACAAAAAAAACATACAGCCGAACATATAACCTCCTCCTTTTTGGAAGTCGGTTAAAAATAGCAAGTTGGGGGAAAATGCGTCACATCCACGCAAAACGGCAATCGCTCAGCATAATGCTGCGACCCTATGCGAGAGAGAGCCCAGCGCTGGTTAAGCACAGATTATACAGAGCTGCCAATACTTATTGTCCCGAGGAAATTTAGTGGCCATATATCAGGAACACAAGAGGCTCTGTACAATAAACGTTTGCCAAGTTGAGAAGTTTTGTTACAAGTAATTTTCAGCCCTTATTTTGGTGGCAAGTTTTCGGTTAGGTACTTAGGGCAGTTCAGATTATAGAAAGCTTTTTCTTTATGCCGCACGTATTTTAGAGTTCGTTTTGTTAACAAAATATAGCATAACATCATGCTTTGTTTCCTCGAAGGGGGTAGGCAGCGGTGTACCTACAGAAATGTGTATTCATTCCTTTAATATTATTTTTAGGAGACTATATTTTCACCGTTTCCCTGTTTGTTTTCAAGGAAGCAGGATGTCTGTCACATAATGATTTAAAGGCTCGTACAGACTGTTGCGACATCGCGGGCGCGACGCGACACTAGTAGCACAATTTCTTTGTCGATGCCTGTCGCCCCCGCGATATCGCGCGAGTGTGTACGAGCCTTAAGTAGTTGCTTAAATAGTATTTCTATAAAATACTGCGATCCAAATACTTAGGTACCCACTGCGAAATAAGGTCGGCTTGGCATGATATCACTATGACCGGCGTGTGTAAAGTTACTCGTATAACCCCTTTATGAAACGAGTTCGATATTGAAAAGTTCAAAACAATCTTTCCATTACTAACTGTAAAAAAGTTAAATAAAAAAATCAATAACCCGACTGCGTAAAGAGTGAACTTAAAAAAAGATGGAAACAAAATTTATATAAAATAATACTATAAAAAATCTCATGCAGTCGGAGGCAATAGGTCGTTATTGATAAGAAGATGGCTCCGACTATGTAGATTCAAAGCAAATCGGCTGTGACATTTCGGACAGACAGACAGACAGATACGAGTGATCATTACATAAGGGTTCCGATTTTTCTTTAGAAGTACGAAACCCTAAAAAAAATATGATGTTAATTAAAAATTATATTATTACAGCTCAAAAGGAATGTTTAACACCGTTTTTATAATAATATTTTTTTTTTGGCTTTTCTGAAGAGTAGACGGCATTAGAATAATTATATTTAGTTTTAGACAAAATCAAACTGGTTGCTATTTTTATGGCAAAATCTGTTATTTTTATGATATTGATTTTACATTCTGTAATAACCTATAATCACACACTGACTTATTTTTTTATTTTTTTTTAGATAATCATACTTTTACGATGTTTGTAAATATGTGAGCACCATGTATCTATCTAATAATTAAGTTATTTTTCATTGCTTAGTTTTTAATTCTTTTTACCTATTATGGTATAGTAATTTTATTCTAGGTGCATTGTCTTCACATATAATCATATAATTAATGTACTCAAACAAAATATTGTAAAACATTTTTAAAAGAGTAACGGTGGAGTTTCTTGCCCATTCTTCTCCATACGAAACTACCTTTTGGAAGAGGCAACTAGAATCAATACTATTTTTTTTGTAAATTTTGACTTTCAAAAGTGCCTCTGTAGGCGAAGCACCATGATTTACTAATACAACAACATAAGTTGTAACTATGTTTTATTTATCTGTAGTATGAAATAATCAGATATGCTGTAACAGATTATGTTACGTAAACATCGCAGTTTGTCATTAACAAGCATTGTAAATACCCAATGAGGTAGATAAAGGTCCGTTGCTAAGTTATCAGTTGTAATAACACTTATATTTTGTACAGTACAGCTGCTATCACTTTACATGATAACAACATTGTAACCCTAGCATGTAGAGTATATTTGAATCAAACTTTGATACACATAAGCCATCAGCAACCTAAATAGCATGTATTTTGATAACGTCATCATCTGGATGATCGTAACAATACGAGGTAAAAACTCAAGTTAAAAGATGTATTGTCAATCTTACGCCATAATATTGTCGATTGCGTAAGATTAAGCAAGTTGCAACACGATTCTGAGGTGGCGACCTGACTCAAGGCCAAACCTAACTACGCATTGGTGTCTTGAAGTGTTGTATGGAAGGAAATCTAAAACCCTTCAGGGGCCCACACGCTACTTGAGCTAATGACCAAAACTATATATACAGGAGAAATTCAATTAAATTAAGTTCTTATTATGTCAGCAAGTTCAGTCTTCAACAAGTCTCCGGTGAAGTAACAGCTCCTCATCACTGTTAGCTTTGCAAGTCGCGAATGTTCTATAAATAGCTCAGGGCAGTCAAGTTAACATAGCTTAGGATTATTTTACTTTTCTATTGTCGTGTATTTCCGTGTACTCTTTAATGATCCTTTATGCTTATTTGACTGTATTTCCGTGTTGTGTACAATTATCTAGAACCTTACGTATGTGATTTAAATTCGTGTCAAACTATTGTGTGTATAAATAGCAAATATAAAGTTCTAAAAGTGGTTTTTATTAAATTCCCTCGTCAAGGGAACATCATCACCCCCGCCTACATCACCTGACTCCCGCGTTAATAACAGCCTCTTATCTGCCTATTTGAAATAAATGGTTTGACTTTGCCTTTGACTTTTAGCGCGAAAGTGTAACAAACAAACACTTTTTTTTCACTTTCGCATATATAGGTAATATTAGTTAGGATGGATTACTCCAAGGCGTCTCTTTAATTTTGCTTCAATTTCACTACGGTATTTATTATTCACATGACCGACTGTATTCTTGAGTTCTTTCTATATTTTCTAAAGCAAATAGATATAATTTATTGTGCCTACCAAGTAAGCTACAATGATATATAGTAGTGGCCAAAAGCGTTTTATTGTTTCAAATAAGGGCAAAGCTTTCAAAGGTACTTGTGAGGAGGCTTCTTTGACGGATTAACGTGATCGCACGTCCTCTTCTAAAACGAATTTTATCTCTCAATGCCCCCATTTCGGAACTGTTTGTAAAGCTTAGCAAATCCCCGAGTATTTTATGAATATTTATTTAAAAGGCTAATTCATATAAATGAGTTAAGTCTATGGCGCAGTGGTTAAGCGATTGACTGCTGCACTGCGTGTCACGGTTTTCCCCTGGTATTATACGTCGAGTCGTTGAGCACCAGCAATTGCTCCAGTAAATTACTGACAAATACGTGTACCAGGACTGGACATGGACAGCTCAGGCCACTCAAATCTATAAGACTATTTTAGACACTAATTTGCACGGTCTTCATAGGGCCTGATCAAGATATGTCAGGACTTTAAAAGAGACTGGGACCTTTGAGTTTGTTTCGGTCTTTCTTCTCAGTGTAAGTCAGTTAAGAAACACCGAACTCAACTAGATTAAAAAAAAATCTCAAGGAATTAGTGTCGAGTTTCGACCAGTGGGCGACCACTAAAATGAATAATAACCACCAATGAATAATTATTTGAATAAATATTTCAGTATTTCGCTTTTTAATTTTTTAGGTTAAGTTATGTCAAATGTTACACATTATATGCGACTACTGTAAGGCTCGCTCGTTTTTAGGGTTCCGTACCCGAAGGGTCCAAACGAAGCCCTATTGCTGTCACTTACGTGTCTGACTGGCCGTCTTGCACACAGATTTTACAGCCAAAAGGTTTTAGCTACAGTTTTTTAATTTTTACAGTAAGAGCATCATATTGACCCAAAGCCATACAAATATACAAACAATATTTTAAAATGTTTTTAAGGGAAAGGGGGGCGCGTAAAATAAATTTGACCTACCCCATCGAATGGGTATCGTTCTTTAGAGCTCGTTGAGTAGATAAATACTGTATTTTTTGTTTAAAAAAATATTGGAAAGCAAATTAATGTAAAGGCACCAAAATCAGTTTATTTTTACAAAATTTTGTGACATTTTTCAGGCACGCTTGGTCAGACGGTTATCTAGCCTAATCTAAATCTGTGGTATTAGCAGAGGCGGCTCGTGACATTTATTTGTGGGGGTTCACTAAAAAAAGAAACGTAGAACTAGAGCTTACCATTTATTTTATTTGTAAAGAAAATCCATTCGGCGATCTTTATCGATTTTCATCAACGCGTTCATTGAACTCTCTAATAGATTTTCGATACGCAGAATCGAGTGCCTTACGAATATCTTGACGGCCGATAGATGCCAATTGCACTTCACATAAGATATGAAATCGAGATTGCGAATGTTTTTTTCACTTTTATTGAAAGATGCGCTAAATCGTCAACACGGCCGTTTCCGTCCATGCAGATTCACCACCACTGCCGGCGCCAGCTCCAAACACCATACACGGGAAACAAAATAATTTGTTGCTTTCTTCACATCCACACAACCAAGGTGTTTTGAAATATTGTTCAGATTTAAAACCACGCGTAAAAGATTTATTTTTCGTAACACATTTTTGAGAAAGTGCAATTTCGGGACGTGGTGGTCCCTTAGCTTTCAGTTCGATACGCATTTCGAGAGTCTTTTCACAATTTTTAATAAAAGATACACTGTATTGTTCCATTTTTAATACAAATGTCGCGCACAAACTATTTTTAATAATTGTTTAGGATAAACACTGCGAATCTACTGACAGCCGAGTTGAGCCGACCGTTTGTTTACATAAGATCGGCAACAGCGCATAGGCATAGATCGATAGTTTGGCAACGTCGCGCGTGAGCGGCGCTCCGAATTAGGCTAATTTCTCATACAAAATCTTCTGTTTCACGCGTCGGACTGTGTCGATATTTCTCTTTCGCACTCATTGAATACAGTGCTAGAAATCGTACTGAACTTTGTTTCATAGGAGCGCAATCGCTGGCGCTCCACACGTTACAACTTGACGCCAAATGTACGCGTAGGAAATAGTTTTCTAGTAAACTGCTATTGTATGCGTATGGGCATAGTAGAAAGAATGTATGTATAGGATTATAATAAAGAAATATAGATTATGTTATTTTCGTGGAGTGCACTGCATCAGCGCTCTTTATGACGAGCCGCCTCTGGGTATTAGTGCTAGAAAATGAGAAAATAATCGACTGCGTACCGTAGTTAATATTCTAAAAATATCCTTCTTAATTAACAGAGAAAGCATAATATAATAAATTATGTGCAAGCATTTCTCTCATCCATGGAATTAGTATGTACACCTTCTATATACAATGTGGAGACAACAATACGACAATAAATGAAAACACTGGCAATACTAATGCATAAGAGTATTTTGGAACGATCAAATAAATTCTAGCATCGAAATTAAAAAAGTGATTTTTTCAAATAAACTAAATAGCAGTGGTGTGCCGACTATGGGTTTTGCCAATCTTTGACTAGCTATAGCGACTAAACTATTGGATATATTTGATTGAATTTTCGTGTGCAGACTGCGAACGTCATTAGATATACGTAGTTGAATTTATTGTTATATTGTCGTCTCCACGTTGTATAGTAGGTATATACTAATACCATGGATGAGGCAAATTGTAAAATTATTAAGGATATTTTTAGGCGTTGTAGTCTAAAGTCTATAAATATTTTTTTTTTCGTGGCCAGCTACTAGATTGCTTTCAAACTCCATCATACATAAAAAATTATAATTTCATATTCATAGCTATTACAAAAAGAGGTTTACAGCCGACAGTGTTTACAGGACGTGAGGTTAAACTGGGGTGGCGGATACGAATCAATGTATCACTGTTTGTTGTAATCATAAACTCAGTTTATACAATATGGAGTATAAACTTGAGCCGTTGTATTTTCGTAATGGTGTTTTTTCTCCTTTACTCAAAAAACCTGGACCTCGTGACTAAATGATAACAGCCGCACGGGTTGATTGAAGGTTAAGCTTAGCTTGCTGCGGTTGGTTCGTGGATGGGTGACCATCCATTATATATTGAGGCCCAGAAAGCACGATGAGCCGTGAGTCCCGGCTGTCATTCTAAGATCTTTGACAGGCGTTAAGGGTAGCCAGAAGTCCAAAAGTCGGACAACCAGTCATAACATGGGGTATCAGTACCCAGTAACTGGGTAGTGTAGGGTCAGAATGGAAGCCGACCCCAACATAGTTGGGCAAACGCTAGGCAGATCAACTCAGAATAATTACTGTAAAAAAAATACCCTTGTTTTGACCTTTTAGACCTTTATAAGGAAATACATTGTACGCAAGGTGTCAGGGCCAACCACGATGGGAATCTTGCTCCGCTTGCAATCAAGCTTGACTCTAAGGGCGCAAACACATCACAACGGCACGGCGCGGCGCCGCCACCGTGAAACGGCACGACTAAGTCGTGCCGCAGACCGGTGCCGTGTACGGTGCGCCGCGTCGGCTCACGACAACAACCATCGGTTCAAAAAACGACCGATTATTTGTATATTTTTTCTTAACAGGAGAAGAATACGTTTTTCGCGGTCCATAATTATCTAGACAAAACTGCAAATTTGAGTACATGTTTGAACCGATAATGGTTGCTGCCGTTATAGCTGGCGTGGCGCACCGTACGCGGAACCGTTTCGCGGCACGCCACCGCCGCCGCCGTCTTGCCACTTCACGGTGGCTGCGCCGCCACCGCCGCCGTGGTGCTTAGTCCGCGCCCTTATTCCTACTGAAAGTGACAGTAGGTCTTACAGCAAACAGAAGTGTATGGAGAAGAGAGTGGACGCTCTTTACCCAGCAGTGGAAGACTAACATGACCAGTCTAAAAACACTACAAAGTGAAAAATAGCTTTAATTTCGGAAGTCGGTGTCTTTGGAACTGTATTTTAGTTTTTTTGCCACCGACTTCTGAAATTAAAGAAATTTTTCACTTTGCAGTGTTTTTTTTTGAAGTCTGTAGTTTTTTTTGTACTTAATAAAAAAGTTTTTTATTTTGTTTGTTGTTTTTTTTTACTTTGTAAAAAAGTTTTTTATTTTTCACTTTTTAGTGGGTCAGTTTGTAATTTATCTAAGTTACAACAGCCTAATGGCAACAAACTGCTCATCAACTTTTTACAAAATACTGGTTCTTCCGATGCAGGGACGTTAATTGTTGCGGAGTTCTTCTGGTAAGAACCATAATTTCCATTTCACTTTATGCGTTGTAACATAACATAATCAGCCTAATGTTCCCACTGCTGCGACACAGGCCTCCTCTCTTTGAGAGGGAGTGGTCTGTAAATCTACCACGCGGGCCCAGTGCGGGTTGGTAGATGTCACATGTCTTTGAATTTATGGTTCTAGGACATGCCGGTTTCCTCACGATGTTTTTCTTCACCGTTTTGAGAGCAGTGGTGATGAAATGACAAAGTAAAGCGCCTGCCTGGGTTCGAACCTACGACCTACAACTCGTAAGTCGGGTACGTTACCACTGGGCCACCACTGCACTGCGTTGTGACAAGCATAAATTGCTTAGCAATCATATACAAGTACCTAATCGAATCGCAACCCGTGAAATACTTAGTATTAAGTAGTTCCGGTGGCCATATGTGATCTTCATCATCAGTTCCTCTTCACCAAATGGTGCTTTCCGTGAGCACATGCACGAGTTTCTATAAAAAAATACCCGAATCCCTATAGATGTGCCTATTAAATTTGAGGATTTCCTTCGATTTCCATAGGATTCCCTCATCAGATTCTGACTTGGTAGCAAATGGTACCACCTCCAGAGCATAAAGTTTTTACAAAAAAAAACAAAATCGGTTCAATATTGACGGAGAAATCGGTGAAGATACATAAAAAAAACAAACATACAGACGTCAGAATATATAACTTCCTCCTGTTTGGAAGTCGGTTAAAAATGTTCCTAGCGCTGTAATGCAAGTCCAGAGGGGACTTACAACAGGATGACTTATGCTTTTCGGTAGCTTAATGTCAATCCAATACATTTTTGACTGTCATCATTCATCATCATCATTCTTCTGCCCTTATCTCAATTTATTTGGGGTCGGTGCAATTTGTCTTTGCCTTCCATACTTCTCTATTAAAGTTGTCAAAAATTAATAGGCCCGTTTTGACATTTAACTTGAATCGATTTATCGTGAGTATCCAGTACCGAGTCGTATGGTTATTTCACTAATTACGTCGCGATAGTCAATCGCGACGTAAGTTATATGTCAAAACTACCCTTTTATTTTTAAAGTATAGTTGTCATCTCAGTAGTCACTCCCTTTCTGGCCATATAAATCATCTTTCACACAGTCCATCCATCGTTTCTTTGAGCTTCCCCTACTCGTAAAACCACCCACATTCATGCTAACTTTCCAGGCGACATTGCCCTCATTCCTCCGCATCACATGCCCATACCATGACATGTAACCTATTTGCTCACAACTTTTCAGTCACCAGTGTCACTTTCAGACTTAATCATCATTGTTATCGCTAAATATCACTTTGTCTAAGCCCTCTGCTTGGATTTTAACTTTTTCATGGAATCCTGAACCTAAAACTCGTAAGTCATGTTTACCGCAAATAAACGTATTTTCATTCTTTTCTCTCTTTCTTTTTTCTAAGACGGAGCCGTTATTACTCTACCACTGCTGCACCATAAGTGGTACAATGCGGGCTAAAAATAAACTAGAGAGCACACAATACATAATTATAATCTTTCAAACGAATGCCACTATACGTACTAAAATCGCACGTAACTACCTCTCCCACACTACAAACAAACACACGTACATACGTACGTACGTAGGTACGTAGGTATAGTAAATTACCAGTGTTGCTGTCAAACTAAGCGAGGATTAGCGCGGTATCGCGGTGCGCTGTTTCATTTGCGATAATCTTGTTGTGACGTTATCCTACTGCTGACTTTTGTCTTAACTTACATAACATGTTAACTACACTAAATTAAATTAAGAAAATAAACGATTAAACATTATAATATTGCACGAAATTTGAGCTACAGATTTAGTAAATGTAAAACCCACGAATATTCCACATAATTATAAAAACAACTTATAAAACAAATGCGATGTGCGCTTAAAATTAGGTACGTACTCGTACAATTGAATTAATGTATCATGTTAAAACTAAATACTAATAAAAAGGCATGCACATAAAAAATAAAACCAAGAAATTATAAAGACATAGTCTAAGAGTCAAACATATTACGGAGCACTATCCAAAATAGTTGCACGAACAAGGCCTCTTTTATCAGCTGGAAAAGCGAAGATGTCAATATTCTGGAAGAGAGATTATTATATTGTAAGACGACGTAGGGGTGCTCGTAAGCCTGCGTTCGTACGACTAGAAGATAGTGCGCGTTTCCCAGGGCTTATGGTTGTTCTAGGTATTACGTAGCTAATCTTATTAGTGATATCCATACCTACAATCACTTAGATCAAATATAAACATTATCTCTACAATAATACGTGCGGCCTTAAGATCATGTAGCTTATAACTATTCAGAAGATCACTATAGGATGCATAGGTGCGAAAATCTACGTAATTTTAAGATTCTCTGGAGCCATCAAGTACCTAGTAAAGAAAAACCTCATGCAAGTAAAAATATTATTCCATTTACAAGATTGTATAGCGGGACTAGAGTTGCCAACCTTTTTATATCAAATATAGTATTTTCAAAGCCATTGCCTGTAAAAATATGCCAAGCAAACGGTGAAAATAAAAAATAAATATAGTAGGTAGGTAGGTGGTGTGGGTGGTGGTTGTTGAGGGATGTCTCTTAATATAAATGTTATAAAATATAATGTTTGTTTTTTAATATAAAGAAGAGAAAAAAAGAGCCATATTTTTAGGGTTCCGTACCCAAAGCGTAGAACGGGAACCCTATTACTAAGGCTCAGCCTTCTGTCTGTCTCAAAAAAAAATAAAAAAAGATGATAGAATAAATGTCTCATGATAACTAATCGTTATAAATGATTAAACTCTAAATTAGGGTTACAAAATACCATTCAGCTTTTATGAGATTAAACTGGTCCTATTGCGGTCATTTTGCCATTTTGCATTGAAATGAAAATGTAGTAGTTTCGCCTATTTCTTTTTTAGGGTTCCGTAGTCAACAAGGAACCCTTATAGTTTCGCCATGTCCGTCTGTCTGTCCGTCCGTCCATCTGTCCTCGGCCTAGCTCAGAGACTCTTAGTACTAGAAAGCTGTAATTTGGGCCTTACACGTAAAGGGGATGATATTTTATTCTCGTCTATCCCATTAAACTAATTCAATTTGTTATTTTTCTGGGGAAATATGAATATATTTTAACAATTAACTTTGAGACAGGACTCGAATAAATTATAAGTTTGTCGGTTCACGTAGGGACCTCTTTGAGGGGTCGCTCCTTAATGTCCCTCGTAACGTGATGTGTAATAATCGCTTTTTGAATAATATTAAAAATAAATTTGAACTCGCTTTAGGTTTAAGCTGGATTTGATATTGGGACTAATTCAGACGTTGTCAAAATTGATCGTCAGGTGGGAAGAGACCGTCGGGAGTCGCAGGCCGATTTCCGGCCACCGTAGGCGCGGGCTTGCGGATGGTGAGCGATGGGTAGCTCGCCGTCCGATAAGGACCAGGCCCGGGTCGACGGCACGTTGTGTTCCACGCGCGCCTCAAAGAGATGTCAGCACCAACTGACGGGGTCCGATAGGGCCAATGCCTGCCAGGGTTGCGAGTTTGGCCGAAAGGGATATCGTGGCCCTGGCACACAACTGAAGGAACACGCGTGGGTTTTAGTAACTAAAAGTCTGACACGCCCTCCTTCTCCCCCAGAGCGGGAGAAATTATTTTATAATTTCCCAACCAGAAAAAAAGGAGGACAGGGTATTGTTAAATTCGAAGTTAATTTTTGGCCAGTCTTCATTGTAACGGTCCATCTATCCATCATAAAAACTAAGTTGGAGTGTCATTTCCGATGAAATGTATGGGAAAAGTTTTTTCCGATTTATGACTTTTCTAGAACTCAAACTCCAGTTGGTCTAATAGAGGTTTTTTATCCTTACAAGAAAGAGGATCGATTGGCATAAAAAAATGTTTTTGTGAAAATTGCCCATTTTCCTGTTGACTGTACATTTTTTTCAAAATCTGTGAATGCAGATCAAAATTTCTCAAAAAGTTAAGGACCGTCTCTTAAGACCGTTTTCGTGTAGCCACAACGGTTAAGGTAGCTGGCCTTACTGCCCCATCTCAAAAATCTACCCTGTATATGAGTTCATTTTAATGCTTCTCCTCAAGCATTTTGGCTTCCTCTGCAAAAAAAGCAAACCGTTTTCACCTTAATACCATGAGTTAAATTAATACAGAATACGGATTTTCGTTCATCTTTACCTACTTCATAATGTTTCATGCTACTTTTTTTTTGACAAAATGTCAGTTAATAGTTTAGGAATAGGGGTTACCCTATTCCTAAACTATTAATTGTATTGTACATATATCGGGCTGGTGTGTTTTGCGTAGGTAATAATAGATACAATCCTAACGAATTCCCTACATTAAAATGTCCGTGAAATCCTTCATATTTCATTCGCTATCTCATTTGAAAATACAGCTATCTACAAACGGTACTAACGAGTGCCATTAACATTTCAAGGGGTCCATTGTGGTACCGAAACTGTCACCGAAACACGATTTAATTCCTAGATATTATTTTACGTTAAGTGTTATTGGGTTTTTCCTGATGGCACGACCCAATAACAATATTTCTCACTGGAATTATGCCCGACTGATGGCAATAGGCTCGCCCCCTATTACATGGGATTCAAATATAACTGGACAAATGTTGGTGAACTTTAAGTACACCTCTGCCCATCCCTTCGGAGATTACAGGAGTGATCTTATATTAATATTTTACGTATGATCAAAGGAAAGATGCTTCCTCAAATTATACCAATGTGTTAATTTTGAATCTGTGTGCCGCCGAGGTCTATCAATTCGCAGGAAAGAAATAAAAGTACATAGAGACGATCATTATAACCTCTCTCTATTTTGAAGTCGGTTAAAATGACAAATAATTTATTGGTGCAATCGTTTAGGGCAACACCTCCATAATAACTAAGGATAGGCTACGATAATCATAACTGGCAGATAAATACATACAAATCCTGTTTCATTATTCCTGTTGGGAAGTGATAGGACCTTCAAAAATCAACTTACTTAGGTAACATAACCCCAAAATAAATAAATTGATTAAGTGGCAATAAGTGGAAATGATCTAAAGTTTCGTTCTTGGCGGGAAAGTGAAGTGTCACGTTTAGCAGTTCTGTTTTATTTTCAAAAATGTGTATTTAGCCGAATATTAATGTGTAATAATGGTGGATTATTAACCATTAAGTGTTTGTGAACGTGCATGAGTGTAGGCAAATGTAACAAAACAGTGTAACATTACTTCAAGTTCTCTCAAGAAATCCGCGTGAGGGATCAGTAAAGTGCCACGTCTTTACCGAAACTCAAGGGGAGCGGACGGGTGGGGATATCATCTATCAAGCATTGTATATAATTTATTTCATCATTATACAAAGTGTGTAACAAAATAAAGACTTGTCTAAAAGGTCCCAGCAACCAGGCCATTAAAATATTATTAAAAATATAATAATCTAAAGCTTCGGGTTCATGACAGCGGTGGCCGCCACATAACGGTCGCAGTGACGGCTGTCAAGAAAATGATGGCAGCGTGGTTTGCCATTACGGTGTCAAAAAACGTTTTTCTAGGGAAACCAACCAACTTAATTACATAGACCTAATTACATAACCTTAATTAACCTTAATTACATAACCTATACTCACACACTCACTTATTTTTTTATTTTTTTAGAAAAACATACTTGTATGATGTTTGTAAATATGTGAACACCACGTATCTATCTAATAATTAAGTTATTTTTCATTGCTTAGTTTTTAATTCGTTTTACCTATTATGGTATAGTAATTTTATTCTAGGTGCATCGTCTTCACATATAATCATATAATTAATGTAATCAAACAAAATATTGTAAAACATTTTTAAAAGAGTACCGGTGGAGTTTCTTGCCCATTCTTCTCCATACGAAACTACCTTTTGGAAGGGGCAACTAGAATCAATTCTATTTTTTTTGTAAATTTTGACGTTCAAAAGTGCCTCTTATGTGCCTATTTGAAATAAATGGTTTGACTTTTGACTTTTTTTTTTAGATAAAGTTTCAGTGACATCATTCAACGGTAAATTTCGGATGCTTTGTGACAGCCACTGCAATCTTAAGGTCATAACCACACAGCTCTGACATTGCAAATAACTTGTCATTCAAGTTTGGATTTTAAATCTGATGCATTAAAGTCTATTTTACGAAGACTATACAGAATAGTGGACAGCTCGCGGGCAGTGCGCTGCCCGCAAGCTGACACTCGTTGCGCCGACCGCGCGCTTCAAGCGAGTAGCCCACTCCCTGGCGACGAAACACCTGCAAGCGGTATGCATGCTGGCAGCGCTTCGCCGCCGTCCGCGCTGTGACCACTAGTACGAACCTACCGACTAATAAGCGGCGCGTGACCAACAAGCTGTCACCTCAGCGATGCCGGTGGCGTGCCAGCAGCGACGGTTCGTCTTGCTAACGGCACGTTGGCGACGAGCGGGTGGATATTTTCGACGCGTTGTCATTACTACGCTGGAGCGGAGCGGTTATAGTGAGTGATGACCTTTAGGAAACCCAACTTTAAACTGTATTCAAGTCCTGTGTCAACGGGACTAAATTTCCTTATCTCCTTTATCATAATATACATAAAGTCGTTACTATTGAATGACAGGACGAAGACAAAGATGTATGGTACATAATGGATCAATAGAGTAATATCGGCTCGGAATATAAAAGAGCACTGTGGTTTGTATTCAGACGGCGTCCGGACAAAATATGAAATACGCTGGCCTAGTCTTTGAATATATCATTCAGGTTTCAGTAAGCTATGTTGGCAGGTTTTTGGAATAAAGAAAAGTGGCTTTAGTGGGCAACTTTTTTCGGTTATGTGGCTATAACCTTGTAATTGCAAATAACTTCAGACAATTTGATTTTTGCGGGCTACCTTGGCGCTTTTGCCTTAAGGACTTAAGAACTAAAATAGAGTATTTAAGAACATTTTCAGTGACAAAAAAAAGCTGGTGCAAAAAAAAAAAAACAAAAATTATACTAATAAACATTATTTAAAAAAAACCAGCCACGTGCGTGTTGGACCTCGCTCAATGAAGGGTTCCGTAGTTGGTATGGATTTATTCCAAGAACAAACTTAACATTGTAGTTGAAAGACATGTTTCCGCATACATTCCAACTACAAATGTATGTTTGTACACACAATATTGAGTGATTTACCATGTTATTTTAGGACCCTAAAAAAGAATTTGGGAATGTCTATACATATTATAAATTCAAGTTGACGTCTGTCTGTATGGCCACGTTGTTCTTGTAACTACGAAACTGATTTTGGTCCGGTTTTCAACATCATTTATAGAATTTATTCCGAAAGATTTTTGTGTACAATACATTAAGAGCAGGCAGCCTAAATCAAATTTCGAACGCAAGCTCCGCCCCTCGCTCCCCGCCACTCCGTTATGTACTAAATCTCTTTTTTTTTAAACGTTTACCCACACTAAGAATTTCTCTTGTATTGTGGGTGCGTTTACAAACATTTGAACTCACATACACAAACAGCCAGCCAAACACACTAAATGCTAATACATCACTAATAAAGTTGAATATCGCGTGCGCTCTTTGATCGTGTTCGAGCACGAAACTAAATAGCGTAAGTCTCAATTCTTATTTCATTTAAACTAAAGTAATAATTGATATAGAGAAAAAATATCTTGTGTCGGGATAATAAACTATAATTATTTTCTTGCTGTGAATATTTATTTTAGACATAAAAGCTAAACAAACTTGTTTGTTTTTAAACTTATCCTTAAAAAAGACATGATTTTCGAATAAAATAATTATTGAGAGAAAATATTACAATTACGTAACTGTCTTCAACATGGAAAGAAAAAGATCCAATAAATCTTAAACTACAGTTTCATTTTGCTTGTATGTGTGACTGTTTCAGAATATTCAAGTAAATTAACATAAAAATAGGGAGCCTCCTCTTAATATTTAAGTTAGATATAACAAGGAATCTTCATGTTTGGTCAAGTCATAAAAATCGTGCGAAGCAAGCAGGTAGTGATCTGCCCGTAGTACAGTTTAAATCTTAGAAATAATGTAGGTGTTACAAAGCTTGATGCCTGTGTTGGGTATATTGAAGTTTCATTAGGTGTAGCTAATCAAACTAAAAGACAATATAATTATACAAGGAATCGCGGTCATATTGTATATTAGAAATAATAATCAGAAATAGAAATAAAATAATAATTAATCACCGTTGGTTTTGTCCAGGGGCTGTCGGTTACTGACAGGTTCTTAATTTGATTAAAAACTAATACAAAAGATTCTTCACAAACCGGCCATACTGTTTGTGCATTATGCTTAGTGTTAATAAGGCTCGGCGCCCACTATCGGCATCGGCATCGGTAGAGCTCGGGCGCTTTACGTAAGCGCTCGAAAACTTTACGTAAGCGCCTGAAGCCGCTGTAAAGCGCCCGAGCTCCACCGATGCCGATGCCGATAGTGGGCGCCGAGCCTTACACGGCAACTTTTTGTTACACATTAGGACTGGAAAATGTTGGCACCGACAATTTGTTGTAGAATATAACTGGAAAACGTTGGCGCCAACAAATATTTGAAGGGATAGAAAATATTGGCGCCAACAAATATTTGAAGGGATAGAAAATATTGGCGCCATCAATTTGTTGTAGAATACGGGTGGAGAATGTTGGCGCCAACAGTTTTTTTGTAGAATTTGGATGGAAAATTTTTGCATCCAATTTTTGCAAAATTTTTGCGAAAAATGCAATTTCTAGTGTAGTATTTTGTTTGATAAATGGTTAATAGCCTTTTTATATAAACTTGCATGGTTAATAGATGTTGGTACTTTCTACAAATAATAAGTTAATTTATTTTAATAAGTGCCAAGGGTAACATTCGGAGGGATTCATGAATAAATTAAACCATTCCAATTACTTATTGGCTTATAACTAATTGACTATATTCATACAGGTATAGATCTATAACCTGAACCCAATAAACGTCAATTCGTAACTGAAAACGTGATTGGTTGTTGGGGAGGTTTGCAGAGCGGAAACACAAGAAATACTGTAAAGCATATAATAGTGTAAAAGGTACTCAGAACAAATGTGTAACATGGAATCTGGTACAAAACCATATGTCAACTTCTAGCTTGATAGTTTATTATCTAGCCAGTCTAAAGTACATGAAGGTGATATATCTTCAACATTGGTGTTCATCGAAACTATTTTTTTTTAACCAGATTAACGCAAAGTTCTAAGTGTAATGTATATAGTCACAGAAGTTATAAGACCGTCTTTCTAACAAATTATTACGCTGGTAGCTTCACTCATTAATATCAGAAAAGCGATTTTTCTTTAGCCTACTGCGTCTTTACTGGTACTTTAATCTCATATAGGTCATCAATAAAGATTTTTATCAATAATATATGCATATAAATAATCATTTGAATGATCGGGGACAGTTTTTATAAACGATTTTTAATGTTAGTCAGCATACTGCAGACATAAGTGCTCACTTCATTCGCGAGCAAGGACGAATGTTTGCTCCATGTTAAAATGTTAAAAAACAAAATTATGATAACCGCTGAAAATATAATGGGCGTTCACAGAAATTATAGTTCTGTTGGAAAATATCAAAAAATTCTAATTTTAATTCGTATTATTGTTGAAATTGTGGTTTCTGTAGCTGTTTTTTGTCGAAACTTCATAGTTTTTTCTCCAACTTTAAGACTTCGTGAAAATGCTTCCTCGCTGTTGATCGCATATCACTTGGCTTTTCTTCTAAATGGCTTCAGCATCATATCTTGTGCTGTTCTAAGCTCGCATTGGCACAAACTATTTATAAATAACTTCATGGAAGCCCAATATTCTTTCTGGAATGTCGAAATATACAAAAAATATATTATAAAGTTCAAGCTAGTCTTCATATTAGCCTCATCAACGTTTAGTTTTGTAAACGTCATTTTAATAACTCTAAGAATCCGTAGCTCATCGACGCATGATGATGTATCTTATATAGTGTTATTACTGATAGAAATATACATTGAAATACGTTACATTTTAGAAAGTGTTCTGTTTTACACATATATTTCTATAATAAAAAATTATTTGAAATCTATGAACATGCATATTTGTGACATTAAAGCAAAGTATACTGTAATAGAAAGGAAACAAAACTCGCATGCGAGTATGAGCCAAGAGAATGATCTGCTGACGGTGGCCCAAGTTGATGAGTGGGCGATAAAGTACCAAAGATTAGAAAGATGCAGCACTACACTATCTGAGTGCTTCAGAAGTCAGGTAAATATTACGTTACGTAAAGTTTTAGTAACTTTTTTGCCACTAGCCATTCCTATATGAATGGTTAGTGCTCTGGGTGGTACATCAACAGGGCCTCAAGTCTGCTATTACAATAGTGTCAGAATGGTCGATCATTGATTTCATAATTGTTGATATTGACAAGTTTGGTAATCTACTATTATAATGGCGTCATTATGGCTTTCCAATGGTCGGACACTGACACTACATTGAAAGAAATTGCAAATATATTATTATGTATAAATATATATTATAATGACAAATGAATGACATTTCTACTAATGGGTTTTATAATAATGGCAATACGACAATGCCATTATAATAACACAATTATATTACGAGAACATTGACCGACCAATGATCAACCATTATGAATTAACCAGATTACGAAATTTTAGCAAAATGACAATGGCATGACAATGGGATCGTGTTGGAATGACTGAATTTATAAAAATAGCAGACTTGGGCCCCAGATTGTATGCAAAACTTCATCAATTGTTTTTCAGATGTTATTTTTATCCGTTTTGTCATCGGTGCAATATATTATTTCAACGTATGTGATATTCAGAACAATTTTAAAGGGCCTAAGTTGTTAATTATATTGTTATGCACTTATCAGTTCCTTCTGCCCATGACCAAATTTACATAATTATGTAGGTCAGTTTGTCTCTTCTTCCATACATCTATTTCAGTTACCATCTTCCTGGCCATTTATTGTCAAGTTTCATAATGCGAATCCCTCTTTTTTATTGTTGCTTTCAACATTGTTCCTTGTTTATTTTCATCACATATAATAAAGTATGAATGCTCTTCTTTTTCTATGTTCTGAGCTTCTTGATGTTTCTTTACACAGGAAACAGCATTTTACGTGAGTGCCTTGATCACATTACAAGGCGTATTATATTCTTGGTGTTGCACTTATTTTTTCTTCACTTCTGGTCAAAAACTTCTTAATGAGGGGCTGAAATTCAGAAGAAGTTGTGCAAAATTATACAGCACGTGGTCAGTAAGTAAGTGAATTTTCTTATAATAAATTTTGAGTTATTCATGTTGAATAAGCAGCATCATTCAATAGCATAACGGCGACTTGAAGCACGTACCGCTTACCGAGGTACTTAGTGAGTTTAAATACTATCCATTAACTCTATTGACTCCAAGTCCCATAGTGAAATAAACGTGAAATAGATGATCAAAGCCTCGTGGTTGACACGACCACAACAGAGTGAAAACAAAGTTTAATCGTTAGTAATAGAAATAATAAAAAGGAGATCGTATTGTGTCGCATGCTGGATGATGTAGTATATTGAAATTAATTGTTATTCTATATTTTTCAGATCCAGAAGCTCCAGAAACAAGTTATCTGAAAAATTTAATAATCTTCATCAAAATACATCCAATTAAAATACAGTACACCGAGAAAATAACATTGGGACTGTACATGGTTCCGACAATATTATCTTTCTTCGTCACTTACGTGATTGTTGCCTTGCAATTTAATCATATCATTTAAGTGTTTTGTGTGAAAATATTTAGACAGTAAATAATAGGTAATAAGATTTTTTAAAGCATAATCAGCCTATTGCTATTGCTACAGCGGGGACAGCCTGGTTTTGAACTCATGACCAACAATTCGACACAAATTAAATTATCAATTATTAGAAAAAAGCTTTACTGTTGTAAACACTCTAGTTTTTAGGGTTCCGTACCTCAAAAGGAAAAAACGGAACCCTTATAGGATCACTTCGTTGTCCGTCTGTTTGTTTGTCTGTCTGTCTGTCAGTCTGTCAAGACCACTTTTCTGACGAACGCGAAGAGGTATCAAGTTGAAATTAATATCAACAAAACCAATAGGGTACTTCCCGTTGACCTAGAATCATGAAATTTGGCAAGAAGCAAGGTCTTACAGCACAAGTATAGGAAAAAGTCCGAAAAGCGTAAATTTGTAGTTTTATCACATAAAAAAAACATTTAAAAAAAAGTTGTGCTGACTGTACCGTGTGACACATCAAATGAAGGGCTTATTTTGAGGATTTCATATATATATATTTTTTATAATTTTAAAATATACACTTTTGAAGTTATTTTAGAAAATATTATCTATCGTAATCTTATCTCCGAAACTACTAAGCCTAAACTTTTGAAAAAAATAGTTCTTTACTTATAGATTACAGGAAAACCAATAAGAAGTCTGTGATCTTCAAATAACACGGTTAATCACTCAATATTGTGCGTACATACTTACATTTGCAGTCGGAATGTATGGAGGATTATGTTTTTCAACTACAATGTTAAGTTTGTTTTAGGGATAAATTCATCGTAACTACGGAACCCTTCATTGTGCGTGGTCCGACACGCACTTGGCCGGTTTTTTTTATCTATGTTGATGTTCTTACTATTGAATTGACCAAATCAATCAAATGGCTGACATTCAAGATAATTTATCAATTTTATAGGAAGATTGGAAGAACTACCAATAGTGTTTTTTTCGGGCATTTCAATAACTTATGAATAAATTTAATTATTATGTTGATGGGAAAATCAAACCACTCGCTGCAAAGTTAGCTCAGACTTCGAACGTGAATACTTTCGACGTCAAAATGAGATACTCAACGTTGGATTTGTTAAAAAATGCTGAAAATATAATGGGTGTTTACAGAAATTACTGTTCTGAAATCAATAATCGTAAAACTCGAATTACACGTGTTGTTTTAGAAATATTAATTTCTGCAGTAATATTGGCATATAGCACTTATGATTTTGTTTCAGAAGAACGTTCCGATCAAATGTTTCCGTATCGTTTGTTCACATATCATTTGGCGAATATTTTAAGTACTTGCACCATAATGATTTGTGCTATTCAAAGTTCAAGTTCTTACACAGTTTTCATAAAAAAGTTAGTAGCCGTGCAGCAATGTATGAATACAGAACCGACAAACAAATGTTCCAGAAAAATGAAGAACTTTTTCATCACCACAACAGCAGTATTGTGCTTTGGGGGAGCATGTATATTACCTTTAAGAATAATTCATAAAAGTCTTGTTCACAACAAGCCTCCTACTCTTAGCTTTGTCGTGTTATATACATCAGAATTATTTGCCGAACTTCGTTTTTCTATAGAACATGTTATATTTTACATTTACTTAAGTATGGTTCAATATTTATTGAAATGTTTGAACGATTACGTATCCGATCTTC
Organism: Tiliacea citrago; assembly: GCA_963921375.1. Taxonomy (NCBI): domain Eukaryota; kingdom Metazoa; phylum Arthropoda; class Insecta; order Lepidoptera; family Noctuidae; genus Tiliacea; species Tiliacea citrago. The sequence goes on along the minus strand of OY992792.1, from coordinate 22,201,281 downwards.
AAGACTTTTATGACGACCAAGAAAAGGGGATTTGTGTTAGGAGGAATGAAGCCAATACTCATCTGACAGAAGAACGAATGGACGATTGGGCAATAAACTATATGTTATTAGTTGGTTGCAGCAAGGAACTATCGGCATGTTTCAGTTTTCAGGTAAATGTCTTTATTACGTTCACTGGGTGTTTTCTTGTTTAAATTATTGTAGCGTTCATTAAAAGACAAATAGTGACCTTGTTGGTGATATTCTTCAAAAAGGTCAGGTCAGGCTCGCAACCAGCGGGCGTGTATGACCAGATGTATGAATGTAATCGAAGCAAAAGGAGTATGTAAGCAGGTTGCGTTCTTTAGTTTCTGCCTACCCCCATTGCGTCAGTTTATGTATGTATGTAATTAAAGCTATTGGGGATACCTTTTCCAAGTAGTGTGACAAGACAGGTTAAATAAAAATGCAAATATAATAGGGCTGGGGGTCTACTCCGAAGCGCTAAACCGAAGTAGCGGCCGAATGTTCGGCCGTTTTATAACTTCCATAATTTCCTTTTTTGACTTTGAGTCCTTACCCGACTTCAAGTTATAGTTTTGACTTTGGCATATCTCTTCGACTGCCTTTTTTTTTGTCGTAGTCAGCGATAGTTAGCCGTAGTAAAGAAGCAACCGAACATTTGGCCGATACTTCGGTTTAGCACTTCGGAGTAGAAGCCCTGGTCTCAATGTCGATTCTTCTTTAAATATTTGTCTAGATTTAGAAATATTAAAAATATTTGATGCAATTTAAGTGACATTTTTGTTCATTTGTTTCAGATGATATTTTCATTGGGTCTATCGTCAATGCATTATATTTCTTCAGCATTCACAATTTTTCGTATCTTCCTTATAAATGTAAATATCAACTTTTACTAAGCTCTCCAAATATTCCTTTTTTTGTTTTCGAAACTGACAGCTCTTTTTCCTCAGGAAACGTTCAAGTCTTTTGGTGGTTTTCAAAGTGTTTTTGTCTTGACATACTCTTTGAGTAGCACATATTTAGTCCTCTTAGCGGGACAGAAACTTATTAACGAAGCTGCCAAAACAAGAAAAGTTCTGTTGAAATTAAACAACACACTATCAATATGTGAGTATTTTATCATTAAACATTTTTAATCATGTGTTCCGAAACATTATTGAAGCAAAGGCATAACACATCTGTCTTAATCAGTAAAACAATGGGTTTTCGAAACCAACAAAAAAATAAAGCCACGGTAAGAAAAAATTGTTTCAATATTTCAAAAAATGCCCAAGTTGTGTGCGTTTTAAAGTCTATTGTAGACAGTTAGACGTCACAACACAGGAACGCCACAGTAACTTCGTGCCATTCAGTACAACTATCGTTTTGCGTGACAACGATAGTAGAATAATTTCAAAAGCTTGTAACTTCTCCATTTTCCACCGATTTTACATTTTTTTTTCACAATTAGCTTTTTTTAATAACACCTTTAAAAATGAGAATAAATTCATGTATATTTTCCATAGCAGTCAAATACCCTATTCAATAATAAATTGTTCCTGGGTAAAGCAAAAAACTAAAATTGCATTTTAGTTGTCTCCAAAATTAATCTTCTGTTGCCTTTGACCACTTTGTACTTTGTACCCATAGTTTCAGGTAATACAATCTCAAAAATAATTTATGTATTAAGTACTTATTTATTTTCAGATCCTACATCGAATTCAAAGGCTATCAAGAATTTATATATCCTAGTAAAAGCTAATCCGATCAAAATAGAATACACTGGTCGAGTGCTCCAGGGAATGTATTTAATTCCAATAATACTCTCTCTGTCTGTCAGCTATGTCATAGTTGCATTGCAATTCAATCATCTTATTTAAATATGCATAGTAGAAGGAAATTCTAAAATAAAAATAAAAAAAATGGTAGGTTTTGTTTTGTAAAGGGTCAAATTAAATTAGCTAACGAAACTCTGTATACGTGATGTGTACGATATCTAACGACGATAAAATAAAAACAAATAACATTTCAAGTTTTTTTGGGATTAAGCGTCAGCTGGTAGTGTTGTTACTTGAATTAGTATGAGTTGAGAAATCTGTTTTCTTTTATTTTATCATTCAGAGTGGCGCTGGGCGTAAAGAATAGTCAACAACCACCCCATTTCTTCCCGTGGGTGTCGTAAAAGGCGACTAAGGGACTTACTAGAGAATGGGCAACAGCGTTCTCTATGCATTTTAGCACCATACTGCGATCACCAACCCGCCTGCCAAGCGTGGCGATTATGGCCTTTTGGGGGAGGCCTATGTGCAGCAGTGGACGTCTTTCGGCTGAAATGATGATGATGATGAGGTATCGATAACAATCACGTTTGTGAAGTTTACACAAAAAAAAACTGACATATCAAGTGACTACACCAATTGCGGTCAAAAACCCCACAAAAAAAAATCATCAAATTATTTTACTTTTTATTTTATCATATTTAGATATCGCTCCATCACGTCTCACTAGCTAATTTATTTCTGACCCTGTATATTTAATTAATAACGTTCACTAAAAATCAAAGGAAATCAAAATTGACTAGATAAATGTATCATCCAAAAATATGTATAGGTGTGTTTGTATTTATATTAAACATAGACGAAACGTATCACGTAGTTTTTGTGTCATAAAGTAATTTGAACTAAACTAGGTACGGTACCTATCAGGAGAGCAAGTTGGTAAAGGATTGTTCTAATAAACACAGGTTTTTTCATCACCATTGAACACAATCTATTTAAGTCTACTTCGTTAAGACGAGACAATGAATGTCATCACAGTGGATTATGCACAACTATTTGTTATTTATTCCAAACTATCTGCGCTCCGGGGTTTCACCCGCGTAAGTCTTGATCCCGTGAGAATATCGGGATAAAAAGTAGCCTTTATGTTAATCCAGGGTATCAGCTACTTTCATACAAAATTTTATCAAAATTGGTCCAGGCGTTTGAGCGTGAAGAAGTAACAAACACACTCACGAAGTTTCGCCTTTATAATGATACTAGCTGCGCCCAGCGGTTTCACCCGCGGTCTCGATCCTGTGGGACTATCGGGGTAAAAAGTAGCCTATGCCTTAATCCAGGGTGTCAGCTACCTCCACACAAAATTTTAACAAAATTGGTCCAGCCGTTTGAGCGTGAAGAAGTAACAAACATACACACACACATACTCACAAACTTTCGCCTTTATAATATTGTGTGATAGTGTGATGACTAATAAGTAATTGTTTTATTAGTTTAAAGGCTTGTTTTGTCTATGTCTAGCTCCTAAACGAATTGTAGTTTATGGTATCAAGATCTAGATGTTAGTGCAGGTACCTATATGACAGTTGTGTTTAAATTACCACTTAGGGTAATTGACAAGATTCAAATCGTCGCAGACGTTAACTGAAAAAACATATTGTTGCCTTAAATATGTCATAATTTGATGTACAAAAGTGAATGTAAATGCAAAGTGCAGTAAGATTACAATAAACGATTCAGTAAAATAACTTATTTATTCCGTTAAGCGCGTTTTATTTCCCAATCTCTTGTTGATTCATTTATAACTTTTCCATACATAATTACAATCCTTTACTGAACATTTCAGAGCGATTGAGGCTCTTAGCCCATCGGGCGATTATCAACGCTCGGCTCAACACCGAGAGTTTAAAATCCAGTGCGCCATAAAAAAAACGATGCGTTATAAAAACGCCCGTGATGCCTGGGCTAATTTTATCGGTTTCGCCTTTCTTCCAACATTTTCCATTTACATAATTCATGTGTTCAATAAGTTAATATCAATCAGTTGATTTACATAATTGCCTTGAGAAGTCGTATGTAACTCAATTAAATTGGTCAAAGCATCATACTAAGGCTTTATGTCTGTCATAATCATATTGTTGCTATATATTAACATTTGGTACAATAATTAGGTTAAAGCCGCGTATTCATTGGGAAACAAAGAAGCACGACATTGTTTCGGCAACATGTTTTGGTGTTGCGGTTTGAAACAATGTTACTAACATGGATTGTGGTGGTGTTGCTGGCAATATGCTATTATTGATGGAAACTTTTGTTGAGCAACATTGTTGATGAGTAAGGACAAAGTTGCTGGAAACAAAGTTTATATCAATGTCTTGTCCACACGCCAGTCTGCGTCAAAATGTTGCACGAGGAAGTAGTGTTGTTATGTTATTATGTATAAAATGTTTATAAGCTTGACGGCGCATTGCTAACGCCATCTGTTGAGAGCTTAGCAAGCAGACGAAGACTCTCGCCAGTGTTGACTGACGTATTTATGAGCAAACTTCGTGTCAAAATGTATAGTTGTACGTCCCATTGTCTCTTGGAGAACAGGTTGGCGAGCAAAACCGTATTAGAACAAGCCGTTTTCATCAAAGCCAATATCGGTCAAACTCGGTACCTCAAAATCATGATTTTGAATATGTTTAAGCTGCCTCGCACACTATGCGACATGCAACTGCGACAGCTAGACGCAACGACAGGCTGCGGCCGACAATTTCTTCCCTTTTTAAAAGCTCCGCACACTTGGCGTCAAGTTGCTCCAGTTCTGATTGAGCTTGTCCCATCTTGCTGTCCTCTCCCCAGCGACGCTCTAAGCCGAAGTTGGAGCCCCACAAAGGTGCCCTTAGTGCTGCCGCTTAGTAATTAAGAAATTCGCCCCTGACTGGAGGCTTTAAGTTAGCTTAAGGAAGCCACAGGATTGAGTATAACAATATCTTCAGGATGATGTTGGGGCGGCCTCGCTTCTGTAGTGCATCGGGGATGTTTGCGCAGTATTGCACTGATGGCTTTCATGCCATCATCTGCAAGAAAACCGTATCTCAGATCTCCAGAATGCGTGGCAGCTGCAACGGAATTCTGAAGACTGTAGCTGACACTTTTCCGATTATCTAATGATAATGATATTCTCAGATTTAAATACTAATAGAATTTAAGAATTGAAATATGCAATTTCTAGATTATGTATTTTGTTTGATAAATGGTTAATAGCCAATTTATATAAACTCGCATGGTTAATAGATGTTGTTACTTTCTACAAATAATAAGTCTGTATACCGGAGGTATACTATCCTTAGTCCATTTTTTTCGACATTCACTTTGTAATGTCCTTGAAACAAACATTTATAGATCTACTTAGTGGTATACTATTTTAAGTCCAATAAAAAAAATTGCAAACTTTCGAATTCGGTATTATGCTTTAAGTCCAGATCACTTCAAAGGTATACTATCTCATCTGGACTTATGCTTTTGTGTCGCTCAATTATAAAAAACGAACGCATCCTAAGTCCAAATAAGATAGTTTGTTTCTGAACGTAATGAATGAACGCGCCCTTATTGTGACAATTGACACATTGACATCGTGCCTTCTGTTTACTTGCTCTTCTGTTTTGCTAACTTAAACAGAAACAGCTAAGAAACTTTACAATGGCATCTCGTAACCGTGTTCTAAAAATACTAGAATTAGCAGAAAATACATCAACCGGTGGTTTAACTCAAAATACGGGTAAGTTGTCTTAATTTCGTTATTTTATAGGTTATGCTGTATTAAAATTCTAGTCAAAAAGTAAAATAATGGCTTAGGTGGCTTCCTAATACTATTCTTTTTGTTAAATGCTTGAAATACAATGTAATACTGCACTGGCAATGTATGTTTTTCATAGATAAAATTATTTTCGAAATATTTGCTATGGACTTAGGATTCTATGCTTCTGAATCAAATTTACACTTAGGTATTTAAACTTATTTTTTTTGCAGTACTTTAATAATTTTATCATTCATGTACCTAATTATTTGTAAAGGAAATTACTTATATGGTCATACTGATATTTGAAGCACAAAATCAGCAACTAGTCAATATGAAACATGGATAATAATTTAGTTCTTTTTTGCCTATTTTAGCTTTTTGCTAGCTGAAATGATAATACATTGGTTTATGTAATTTTATTTATATGGGTTTCAGCTCAATGAAATGTTTTGGGTTATTTAAAATAATCATCACTTAATTTTCTAGGATTAAAGTTAAGTACCTACCTATTTTATAAAATACTTACCTATTTAAATATCTATTGCAGATAAAGAAAAAAGCGAGACACCTAAAGAATTACCTACTAGTGAATACCAATATCCAGAAAAAGAGAATGTAGATTTTGAGAAAGTTGATAATTATGATATAGGTTTGTTAGATAGTGATACTAATATTTCAGAAGAATCTGTGTCAATATTAACTGAAGAATTAATAACTCAAAATTACCAATTAGATGTACATCATGAAGATGAAGCATGTGATTCTTTAATAGCAGTACATAATAACCCAGTTTCTCCCAGAATGTTAGATGATGATCTATATCTGAGCAATAGTGATGATTCAATTAAAGATAAAGATTATCAGCCAGATTCAAATACTGAAGCAGATACTGATTCTGATTCAAGATCAGAAAATCGGATTAGTGCTAATTTACTTTTATCTGCGTTTGAAGAGGGTGTTCCAAGCACATCTCGAGATGTACCAAATTCTATATGCCAGAATGATTTACAACAAAGTCATAATAATCTACCAAGAAAAAGAAAAGTTCAGAATAAAAGTACAATAGAGCAGATAGGAAAAAAGCGAGTAAGAAACATATCCCAATGGAAAGCTAATGTCAGAAAGAGACACTATGCAGGTGGGAAAGCCTACATCAGCAAAAGTGGTAAAACAGTACCTTGCAAGAGAATGAAACCTGCATGTAACACGAATTGCCGTATGAAATGCAGTACTAAAATATCCGAGCAGAATAGGGAAGAGATATTTACTTTTTATTGGGATCCAGAAAAAGACTACAATCTTAAGAGGCAATTCATAGTGTCATGTATCCAATCAAAACCTACAGCAAGACAAAGGCTGAGATCAGGAGATGAATCTAAGTTAAGATCAAATACTTTAATGTATTCTTTTGTTGTTAATGGTATAACAACAGCAATCTGTAAGACAATGTTTTTAAATACATTGAACATTTCCCAACAAGTGGTTAAGACTGCTTTAGCAAAGCGACAAGAGGGAGGTATTGTTGAAAGTGACAAAAGAGGAAAACATGAACCATCTAACAAAACAGATCCTGAAATTATTGAATCTGTTATGTCCCATATTTCATCTTTCCCAAAATATGAATGTCACTACAATCGTGAGAGATCAAAGAGATGTTATTTAGGACCGGATTTAAATGTCGAACGAATGTATGATCTCTACAAAACTTATAACACAGAAAATAATGTTCAAATTTCCAAGATAGCTAAATCTTGGTTATATCGTGAAATATTCAACACAAAGTTTAATTTAACGTTCAAACCGCCAGAAGTAGATACTTGTGACGACTGCGATATGTTTTCAGCAAAGCTTAAAGGGATGGAGGATGGCCCTGAAAAACAACTTCTGGAAATAGAAAAGGATTTACATTTAACTGAAGCTGATAAAAGATACAAACATAAATCCCAGGATATGACTCAAGCGAAATGTAATAGTAAACACAGAGTATTAGCTGCTGACCTACAAAAATGTTTACCAACTCCTTTTTTAACAAATGGAGTTAATTTCTATAAGAGAAAACTTTGGACATTAAATTACACTATTTATGATGGTTCTGACAGTTCTGCATTTTGCTTCATGTGGGATGAATCTAAAGCTCAAAGGGGTGGAAACGAAATAGCTTCAGGCATCTTAAACTGGGCAACTAAAAACATACCAGGATCAGATATTGAACAGATGACCATATGGTCAGATAACTGTTATGGTCAAAATAAGAATATTTGTGTTGTCATGTGCATGTTTTTCCTTCTTAAAAAGTTTTCTCAGTTGAAAGTCATAGAACTAAAATTTTTATTAAAAGGACACACACATATGGAGGCAGATACTGTACATGCCAATATTGAGAGAAAACGCAAAAAATTACCTACTCTAACAATATTAACACCTTGGGATTGGCAACAATTTATTCGGCAATGTTCTAACAAATATACAGTCATCAACATGGAACTTGAAGATTTTAAAAATTTTCAAGATTTATTATCTACGAATGGTCCTTTCATTAATAGAAAAATTAATATTGATAAAGAACCATTTCAAATTTCAAAATCAGTTACATTGCAAGTTCGAAAAGAAAACTTTGGGTTTTTATTTTATAAAAACTCATTTGATAATGAAAATTTTAAAATGGTCGACTTAAGGCGTCAAAAGAGGAAGGAGTTGATTTTTCCAGGAAGTTTACAAAATATGAACCAAAACTTAATTCCAATTTCAAGCAAAAAATATAAAGATATCCAGGATTTACTGTTATATTTACCGTCATATTGTCATGACTATTATAAAAAATTGCCACAATCTTCCACTGCATCGGACTTTCCCGACGACGATAATGATTATGAATAAAACTTTTGATTAATGAAACATGATTTTTATTGTGCTATAAGAGTCAGGACTTAGGATATTCTGTTATTACATGTAAATAATGAAAGTTCATCTTTTATGTTTAGAGGTAGCATATCCCAAGTCCATTATTTAATTAATTAATTATATTTTTATTAATATCTTTTTGTAATAAAAAACTACTTAGTCACCTACATTTAAACAACAAATAAAATTTTACTTAGAAGTTCACACAATTATGTAGTCAAGTTACTTAAATGAGTAGTGTTCAAATTGAGACTTAAAACATGTGCACTGAATAATTAGCTTAATGTGACTTATGATTGTTTGCTTCCGGTATACAGGTTAATTTATTTTAATAAGTGCCAAGGGTAACATTCGGAGGGATTCATGAATAAATTAAACCATTCCAATTACTTATTGGCTTATAACTAATTGACTATATTCATACAGGTATAGATCTATAACCTGAACCCAATATACGTCAATTCGTAACTGAAAACGTTATTGGTTTTTGGGGAGATTTGCAGAGCGGAAACACAAGAAATACTGTAAAGCATATAATAGTGTAAAAGGTACTCAGAACAAATGTGTAACATGGAATCTGGTACAAAACCATATGTCAACTTCTAGCTTGATAGTTTTCTATCTAGCCAGTCTAAAGTACATGAAGGTGATATATCTTCAACATTGGTGTTCATCGAAACTATTTTCTAAAGTTCAAAGTATATAGTCACAGAAGTTATAAGACCGTCTTTCTAACAAATTATTACGCTGGTAGCTTCACTCATTAATATCAGAAAAGCGATTTTTCTTTAGCGTACTGCGTCTTTACTGGTACTTTAATCTCATAAAGGTTATCAATAAAGATTTTTATCAATAATATATGCATTTAGATAATCATTTGAATGACCGGGGACAGTTTTTATAAACGATTTTTAATGTTAGTCAGCATACTGCAGACATAAGTGCTCACTTCATTCGCGAGCAAGGACGAATGTTTGCTCCATATTAAAATGTTAGAAAGCGCTGAAAATATAATGGGCGTTCACAGAAACTATAGTTCTGTTGGAAAATATCAAAAAATTCTTATTTTAATTCGTATTATGGTTGAAATTGTGGTTTCTGTAGCTGTTTTTTGTCGAAACTTCATAGTTTTTTCTCCAACTTTAAGACTTCGTAAAAATGATTCCTCGCTGTTGATCGCATATCACTTGGCTTTTCTTCTAAATGGCTTCAGCATCATATCTTGTGCTGTTCTAAGCTCGCATTGGCACAAATTATTTATAAATAACTTCATGGAAGCCCAATACTCTTTCTGGAATGTCGAAATATACAAAAAATATATTATAAAGTTCAAGCTAGTCTTCATATTAGCCTCATCAACGTTTAGTTTTGTAAACGTCATTTTAATAACTCTAAGAATCCGTAGCTCATCGACGCATGATGATGTATCTTATATAGTGTTATTACTGATAGAAATATACATTGAAATACGTTACATTTTAGAAAGTGTTCTGTTTTACATATATATTTCTATAATAAAAAATTATTTGAAATCTATGAATATGCATATTTGTGACATTTAAGCAAAGTATACTGTAATAGAAAGGAAACAAAACTCGCATGCGAGTATGAGCCAAGAGAATGATCTGCTGACGGTGGCCCAAGTTGATGAGTGGGCGATAAAGTACCAAAGATTAGAAAGATGCAGCACTACACTATCTGAGTGCTTCAGTCCTTCTGCCAATTACCAAATTTACATAATTATGTAGGTCAGTTTGTCTCTTCTTCCATACATCTATTTCAGTTACCATCTTCCTGGCCATTTATTGTCAAGTTTCATAATGCCAATCCCTCTTTTTTATTGTTGCTTTCAACATTGTTCCTTGTTTCTTTGCATCACATATAATAAAGTATGAATGCTCTTCTTTTTCTATGTTCTGAGCTTCTTGATGTTTATTTACACAGGAAACAGCATTTTACGTGAGTGCCTTGATCACATTACAAGGCGTTTTATATTCTTGGTGTTGCACTTATTTTTTATTTATTTATTTTATTTATTTAACCATTTATGTACACACATTATAAACATACAAGAAGAAAGGAACAGAAAAATACGTACAAAGGTGATGCTTATTTCTAAAGAAATCTCTTCCAGCATACCTGCGATAGGAAAGTCGATAAAGAGATGTAGACACCGTGTGTAAAGAGTAGAAGAGAAAATAGAATACATATAATCAAAAACAATTTACTTAATAAAACTAAACAAATAATATACATACATACATACACACAAATACATACTTCTAAAATAAATATCACTAGAATATTAATTATAATTCTATTAAAATAATAAAAACATACGCAACTATGACGAAGTGGAAAGATAGTGTTCTTTCACTCTTCTTTTAAATACTGAAACAGTATGGCAGTCCCTTATATCAGGTGGCAGTGAATTCCACAACCGCACCGCGTGCACAGTGAAGGAGTAGGAGTAGAAGTCGGTGGTGTGGGGAGGGGACTTAAGAAGATTTCTAAGATGCGACCTGCAAGGCGCATCAGAAGGACGAGCGTTTTTTCTTCACTTCTGGTCAAAAACTTCTTAATGAGGGGCTGAAATTCAGAAGAAGTTGTGCAAAATTATACAGCACGTGGTCAGTAAGTGAGTGAATTTTCTTATAATAAATTTTGAGTTATTCATGTTGAATAAGCAGCATCATTCAATAGCATAACGGCGACTTGAAGCACGGACCGCTTACCGGGGTACTTAGTGAGTTTAAATACTATCCATTAACTCTATTGACGCCAAGTCCCATAGTGAAATAAACGTGAAAGAGATGATCAAAGCCTCGTTGCTGACACGACCACAACAGAGTGAAAACAAAGTTTAATCGTTAGTAATAGAAATAATAAAAAGGAGATCGTATTGTGTCGCATGCTGGATGATGTAGTATATTGAAATTAATTGTTATTCTATATTTTTCAGATCCAGAAGCTCCAGAAACAAGTTATCTGAAAAATTTAATAATCTTCATCAAAATATATCCAATTAAAATACAGTACACCGAGAAAATTACATTGGGACTGTACATGGTTCCGACAATATTATCTTTCTTCGTCACTTACGTGATTGTTGCCTTGCAATTTAATCATATCATTTAAGTGTTTTGTGTGAAAATATTTCGACAGTAAATAATAGGTAATAAGATTTTTTAAAGCATAATCAGCCTATAGCTATTGCTACAGCGGGGACAGCCTGGTTTTGAACTCATGACCAACAATTCGACACAAATTAAATTATCTATTATTAGAAAAAAGCTTTACTGTTGTAAACACTCTAGTTTTTAGGGTTCCGTGCCTCAAAAGGAAAAAACGGAACCCTTATAGGATCACTTCGTTGTCCGTCTGTTTGTTTGTCTGTCTGTCTGTCTGTCAGTCTATAAGGAACATTTTTCTGACGAACGCGAAGAGGTATCAAGGTGAAATTAATATCAAATACGTAAGTCTATGGTCCCTTGAAGCTCTTAAAAAATTAAGCTACTAAGTCAACGCAATAAAAAAATACGGCGATATAAGCGACATTATTGCGACATATAATATTTCGATACTCGCAAATCAATCAAAACCAATAGGGTACTTCCCGTTGACCTAGAATCATGAAATTTGGCAAGAAGCAAGGTCTTACAGCACAAGTATAGGAAAAAGTCCTAAAATTGTAAATTTGTAGTTTTAACACATAAAAAAAAAATTGCGAATATCTCGCACATAAATCAGAACCTATAGGGTACTTCCCGTTGACCTAGAATCATGAAATTTGGGCAGAAGCAAGGTCTCACAGCACAAGTAAAGGAAAAAGTCCGAAAATTGTAAAATTGTAGTTTTATCACATAAAAAAAACATTAAAAAAAAGTTGTGCTGACTGTACCGTGTGACACATCAAATGAAAGGGCTTATTTTGAGGATTTCATATATATATTTTTTATAATTTTAAAATATACACTTTTGAAATTATTTTAGAAAATATTATCTATCGTAATCTTATCTCCGAAACTACTAAGCCTAAACTTTTGAAAAAAATAGTTCTTTACTTATAGATTACAGGAAAACCAATAAGAAGTCTGTGATCTTCAAATAACACGGTTAATCACTCAATATTGTGCGTACAAACTTACATTTGCAGTCGGAATGTATGGAGGATTATGTTTTTCAACTACAATGTTAAGTTTGTTTTAGGGATAAATTCATCGTAACTACGGAACCCTTCATTGTGCGTGGTCCGACACGCACTTGGCCGGTTTTTTTTATCTATGTTGATGTTCTTACTATTGAATTGACCAAATCAATCAAATGGCTGACATTCAAGATAATTTATCAATTTTATAGGAAGATTGGAAGAACTACCAATAGTGTTTTTTTCGGGCATTTCAATAACTTATGAATAAATTTAATTATTATGTTGATGGGAAAATCAAACCACTCGCTGCAAAGTTAGCTCAGACTTCGAACGTGAATACTTTCGACGTCAAAATGAGATACTCAACGTTGGATTTGTTAAAAAATTCTGAAAATATAATGGGTGTTTACAGAAATTACTGTTCTGAAATAAATAATCGTAAAACTCGAATTACACGTGTTGTTTTAGAAATATTAATTTCTGCAGTAATATTGGCATATAGCACTTATGAATTTGTTTCAGAAGAACGTTCCGATCAAATGTTTCCGTATCGTTTGTTCACATATCATTTGGCGAATATTTTAAGTACTTGCACCATAATGATTTGTGCTATTCAAAGTTCAAGTTCTTACACAGTTTTCATAAAAAAGTTAGTAGCCGTGCAGCAATGTATGAATACAGAACCGACAAACAAATGTTCCAGAAAAATGAAGAACTTTTTCATCACCACAACAGCAGTATTGTGCTTTGGGGGAGCATGTATATTACCTTTAAGAATAATTCATAAAAGTCTTGTTCACAACAAGCCTCCTACTCTTAGCTTTGTCGTGTTATATACATCAGAGTTATTTGCCGAACTTCGTTTTTCTATAGAACATGTTATATTTTACATTTACTTAAGTATGGTTCAATATTTATTGAAATGTTTGAACGATTACGTATCCGATCTTCAAGACTTTTATGACGCCCAAGAAAAGGGGATTTGTGTTAGGAGGAATGAAGCCAATACTCATCTGACAGAAGAACGAATGGACGAGTGGGCAATAAACTATATGTTATTAGTTGGTTGCAGCAAGGAACTATCGGCATGTTTCAGTTTTCAGGTAAATGTCTTTATTACATTCACTGGGTGTTTTCTTGTTTAAATTATTGTAGCGTTCATTAAAAGACAAATAGTGACCTTGTTGGTGATATTCTTCAAAAAGGTCAGGTCAGGCTCGCAACCAGCGGGCGTGTATGACCAGATGTATGAATGTAATCGAAGCAAAAGGAGTATGTAAGCAGGTTGCGTTCTTTAGTTTCTGCCTACCCCCATTGCGTCAGTTTATGTATGTATGTAATTAAAGCTATTGGGGATACCTTTTCCAAGTAGTGTGACAAGACAGGTTAAATAAAAATGCAAATATAATAGGGCTGGGGGTCTACTCCGAAGCGCTAAACCGAAGTAGCGGCCGAATGTTCGGCCGTTTTATAACTTCCATAATTTCCTTTTTTGACTTTGAGTCCTTACCCGACTTCAAGTTATAGTTTTGACTTTGGCATATCTCTTCGACTGCCTTTTTTTTTGTCGTAGTCAGCGATAGTTAGCCGTAGTAAAGAAGCAACCGAACATTCGGCCGATACTTCGGTTTAGCACTTCGGAGTAGAAGCCTTTAAATATTTGTCTAGATTTAGAAATATTAAAAATATTTGATGCAATTTAAATGACATTTTTGTTCATTTGTTTCAGATGATTTTTTCATTGGGTCTATCGTCAATGCATTATATTTCTTCAGCATTCACAATTTTTCGTATCTCCCTTATAAATGTAAATATCAACTTTTACTAAGCTCTCCAAATATTCCTTTTCGTGTTTTCGAAACTGACAGCTCTTTTTCCTCAGGAAACGTTCAAGTCTTTTGGTGGTTTTCAAAGTGTTTTTGTCTTGACATACTCTTTGAGTAGCACATATTTAGTCCTCTTAGCGGGACAGAAACTTATTAACGAAGCCGCCAAAACAAGAAAAGTTCTGTTGAAATTAAACAACACACTATCAATATGTGAGTATTTTATCATTAAACATTTTTAACCATGTGTTCCGAAACATTATTGAAGCAAAGGCATATTACATCTATGTGTTGTCTTAATCAGTAATAGGTTTTCGAAACCAACAAAAAAATAAAGCCACGGTAAGAAAAAATTGTTTCAATATTTCAAAAAATGCCGAAGTTGTATGCGTTTTAAAGTCTATTGTAGACAGAGACAGCACTACTGGGATCTGACGTCACCACACAGGAATGCCATAGTAACTTCGCGCCATTTAGTACATCGTTATGCGTGACAAGGATAGTAGAATAATTTCAAAAGCGTGTAACTTCTCCATTTTTCCACCGATTATATTTTTTTTTCACAATTAGATTTTTTAAATAACACCTTTAAAAATAAGTATAAATTCATGTAAGTATATTTTCCATATCAGTCAAAAACCCTATTTAATAATAAAGTGTAGGTATTTGCGAAGAAAACCGGGCCCGATTCCTGGGTAAAGCAAAAAAGTAAATTGCATTTTAGTTATTTCCAAAATTAATCTTCTGTTGCCTTTGACCACTTTGTACCCATAGTTTCAGGTAATCCAATCTCAAAAATAATTTATGTATTAAGTATTTATTTATTTTCAGATCCTACATCGAATTCAAAGGCTATCAAGAATTTATATATCCTAGTAAAAGCTAATCCGATCAAAATAGAATACACTGGTCGAGTGCTCCAGGGAATGTATTTAATTCCAATAATACTCTCTCTGTCTGTCAGCTATGTCATAGTTGCATTGCAATTCAATCATCTTATTTAAATATGCATAGTAGGAGGTAAATTCTAAAATAAAAATAAAAAAAATGGTAGGTGTTGTTTTGTAAAGGGTCAAATTAAATTAGCTAACGAAACTCTGTATACGTGATGGGTACGATATCTAACGACGATAAAATAAAAACAAATAAGATTTCAAGTTTTTTTGGGATTAAGCGTCAGCTGGTAGTGTTGTTACTTGAATTAGTATGAGTTGAGAAATCTGTTTTCTTTTATTTTATCATTCAGAGTGGCGCTGGGCGTAAAGAATAGTCAACAACCACCCCATTTCTTCCCGTGGGTGTCGTAAAAGGCGACTAAGGGACTTACTAGAGAATGGGCAACAGCGTTCTCTATGCATTTTAGCACCATACTGCGATCGCCAACCCGCCTGCCAAGCGTGGCGATTATGGCCTTTTGGGGGAGGCCTATGTCCAGCAGTGGACGTCTTTCGGCTGAAATGATGATGATGATGAGGTATCGATAACAAACACGTTTGTGAAGTTTACACAAAAAAAAACTAACATATCAAGTGACTACACCAATTGCGGTCAAAAACCCCACAAAAAAAAATCATCAAATTATTTTATTTTTTATTTTATCATATTTAGATATCGCTCCATCACGTCTCACTAGCTAATTTATTTCTGAGCCTGTATATTTAATTAATAACGTTCACTAAAAATCAAAGAAAATCAAAATTGACTAGATAAATGTATCATCCAAAAATATGTATAGGTGTGTTTGTATTCGTATTTATATTAAACATAGACGAAACGTATCACGTAGTTTTTGTGTCATAAAGTAATTTGAACTAAACTAGGTACGGTACTTATCAGGAGAGCAAGTTGGTAAAGGATTGATCTAATAAACACAGGTTTTTTCATCACCATTGAACACAATCTATTTATGTCTACTTCGTTAAGACGAGACAATGAATGTCATCACAGTGGATGCACAACTATTTGTTATTTATTCCAAACTATCTGCGCTCCGGGGTTTCACCCGCGTAAGTCTTGATCCCGTGAGAATATCGGGATAAAAAGTAGCCTTTATGTTAATCCAGGGTATCAGCTACTTTCATACAAAATTTTATCAAAATTGGTCCAGGCGTTTGAGCGTGAAGAAGTAACAAACATACACACACACATACTCACAAACTTTCGCCTTTATAATATTGTGTGATAGTGTGATGACTAATAAGTAATTGTTTTATTAGTTTAAAGGCTTGTTTTGTCTATGTCTAGCTCCTAAACGAATTGTAGTTTATGGTATCAAGATCTAGATGTTAGTGCAGGTATATATGACAGTTGTGTTTAAATTACCACTTCGGGTAATTGACAAGATTCAAATCGTCGCAGACGTTAACTGAAAAAACATATTGTTGCCTTAAATATGTCATAATGTGATGTACAAAAGTGAATGTAAATGCAGAGTGCAGTACGATTACAATAAAAGATTCAGTAAAATAACTTATTTATTCCGTTAAGCGCGTTTTATTTCCCAATCTCTTGTTGATTCATTTATAACTTTTCCATACATAATTACAATCCTTTACTGAACATTTCAGAGCGATTGAGGCTCTTAGCCCTTCGGGCGATTATCAACGCTCGGCTCAACACCGAGAGTTTAAAATCCAGTGCGCCATAAAAAAAACGATGCGTTATAAAAACGCCCGTGGTGCCTGGGCTAATTTTATCGGTTTCGCCTTTCTTCCAACATTTTCCATTTACTTAATTCATGTGTTCAATAAGTTAATATCAATCAGTTGATTTACATAATTGCCTTGAGAAGTCGTATGTAACTCAATTAAATTGGTCAAAGCATCATACTAAGGCTTTATGTCTGTCATAATCATATCGTTGCTATATATTAACATTTGGTACAATAATTAGGTTAAAGCCGCGTATTCATTGGGAAACAAAGAAGCACGACATTGTTTCGGCAACATGTTTTGGTGTTGCGGTTTGAAACAATGTTACTAACATGGATTGTGGTGGTGTTGCTGGCAATATGCTATTATTGATGGAAACTTTTGTTGAGCAACATTGTTGATGAGTAAGGACAAAGTTGCTGGAAACAAAGTTTATATCAATGTCTTGTCCACACGCCAGTCTGCGTCAAAATGTTGCACGAGGAAGTAGTGTTGTTATGTTTTTTGTATAAAATATTTATAAGCTTGACGGCGCATTGCTAACGCCATCTGTTGAGATACGTTGGAACGAGATTTGACAACTGTCAGTCTAGCGGAGCGTCGAGGCGATGGTCAAAGCGGCCATGTTGAACGTCAGTTGTTTTCCGGACGTTAACGGCGAGCGCACCACGTATCCGACGAATCTCTTTTGTTCCGCGTAATCTTGTCCCTTTCTGTTTCAAAAATAATTAAAACCGATTGACTAAGTGATTTTCTAATTACAAGTGAATAGATTTCAGTGAAATTCTGTAAGGAAGATATTTTGTGCTATTATATAACTTTTGATTGTGACTCGAGTGATTCTTTGTTGGTTCCTACCCACATTACCACTTATTGAAGACATGGCCGATTCTGATAATGACGGGCGTCTGCCCATAAGCTGATTTCAAACACGTCAACAAGAAATTGTTGGTAAACAGATGTTGTTGCTCTCCGAGCGAGACTTTGTCACCATACCGTAATCAACTCTGCAACACGCAGTATTGCCAGCAAAATATCGACAACAACTCAGCAATATTGTTGTATAAACAAATATTTACCGTAAATACGGGGCTTAAATCAAAGAACATCTCGTTATATGTTGCTAGCAACAATGTTGCACAATAAATATTGTTTTTAAACATTGTTTCCAATGAATACGGGGCATAAGACATGTATAATGTATGCAAAAGGACTAGACTGTGCCAACGTCGCGTCGTCGCCTGTATCTACATACATAGGTGTGTTTATGTATTGTGTGAATGTAATTCAAAGGCACTACAGCTTAGCAAGCAGACGAAGACTCGCCAGTGTTGACTGACGTATTTATGAGCAAACTTCGTGTCAAAATGTATAGTTGTACGTCCCATTGTCTCTTGGAGAACAGGTTGGCGAGCAAAACCGTATTAGAACAAGCCGTTTTCATCGAAGCCAATATCGGTCAAACTCGGTACCTCAAAATCATGATTTTGAATATGTTTAAGCTGCCTCGCACACTATGCGACATGCAACTGCGATAGCTAGACGCAACGACAGGCTGCGGCCGACAATTTCTTCCTTTTTTAAAAGCTCCGCACACTTGGCGTCAAGTTGCTCCAGTTCTGATTGAGCTTGTCCCATCTTGCTGTCCTCTCCCCAGCGACGCTCTACGCCGAGGTTGGAGCCCCACAAAGGTGCCCTTAGTGCTGCCGCTTAGTAATTAAGAAATTGGCCCCTGACTGGAGGCTTTAAGTTAGCTTAAGGAAGCCACAGGATTGACCGGTTAAGTAGTGACGACCTCTCAAGATCAACTATAAGATGCCTTACAAAAAAAAAAATCGCTTCGTTGCAGAGTCGCAACGACGGGCTAGGGGAATCACAGTCTCTCTCTCTGTCGCAGCGACTAGACGCACAGTGCACACCTTACGATAGTCGCATGCGACAGGTCAGCTTCAGTTTTTTTTTGTGAGTGCTGAGGAAGATCCACGTGTGTTTGCGAATCTCAACGTAGATAGATTACGTTCGATGTCGATGTTTTCAAATCAGACGTCAAAGGGCGTCGAATACTCTGTCGTAACGACTAGACGCAGACCCAAACGACAGCTCTGCGTCTTGTCGCAGCAATAAGACGCAGATGTAAACAACAACTCTGCGGCTTGGTAAACAGCGTCTAGACAAGACGCACAGTTTGCACGGCCTCTACTACAGATAATTTTACGACATTTTTATAATATGGTTTCTAAGTTGACAGTGAATACATTGTGGGGAAACCTAGACTTATGAATGGATGAAACTTTTTTTTATTCCGTGGGGTTAATTCTCATGGATATCATCTGGGAAGAACGTAGGGTTATGACGGACTTCTATCGACTAAAACCCCACTGTTCCTTCTAGTACCATGAGTGCGGCGAATGTACAAGTATACCCCGGGGGCCCGGGGTATACTTGTACATTCGCCGCACCGTGACTGGTATCAGCCCGCCATGCCTAGCGGGCCTCATCTCCGAGTGCGGCCGGTCGTATGACTGCACGTCCTCCCATTAAAGCACGCATTTAATGCGTGCCAGCTCTTTGAGCCGCCCGTAGGCTCCTCGCCAATAGGTATATAGAGAACAAGCATGGCGATTAAAGCTTGTTTTTTTTAAAGAGACCCTTGCGTTGCAACGTGGCTGTCACAGTCAAATGATATTCCCAAACCCTTTCTAACATTTTCCTTTTGTCCTGATGGCTCTCTCAGCCGCCATTTCCCTGCGTCGCACATTCAGTTGATATGTCTGGGTATAATAAAAACCCTTTTTTCGGCAGCGCAGTCAACGTTATACGACGTGCATCTTCCATTAAGAGAAAAGTGGAAGTAAAACTGAGGTTACACTAAGATTTTAGGTATTTTTTAAAAGGACGCGTAGTTACGTCATATTATAAAGTCTATTTAATAAAAACTTAGGCGTTTAATGGACAACCTCAATAAGTTTTGGCTATTTCCATCGAAAAGCAGGTCTCTTCGTAAAATTGACAAAGTGATAATTAAACTTAATTTTTGTGTCAGTAGGCTTATACTTGTCAAAAAATAATAGGCCCGTACGCCCGGCCCGGTACGGCCCGTACGTCGCGATGGTCAATCGCGACGTAACTAGTGAAGTAACCATACGACTCGGCACTCGATACTCACGATACATCGATTCAAGTTAAATGTCAAAACGGGCCTATTATTTTAAAATTGTTCTAGAATTTATTTGATTTTGACAGACTGTATAAAATCCAAGAATTGACGTATGCCAGAATGATGAAAAATTTCCGTGTTATGCGCTTAGTGTGTCCTTGCTTTTTGATGTCTAGTCACAGGACAGCATTTGTGTAGTATAGCATAATGACTGCAACGCGTAGTAAAGTGAAAACAGCAAATCAAGTCAACTCAAATAAGCTTATTCAGCCTATAATGTTCCCACTTTAGTTGCTTAGACACAGGCCTCCTCTCTGTGAGAAGGAGTGAGCCGTAATCCACCACGTAGGCCCAGTGCTGGTTGGTGGAATCCACTTAAACGCTTTACGGGATTCGGTCAAATATTTGAATCCAAAGCGTATTAACTTGTTCATGATTCAATAAGTTTCTTTAAATGCTTTCTTTGAGAGAAAGGGAATATTATTATATCTGCGTACCCTTAGTTTATTAGGATATCGCAATAATGACTCAATTATGTCATATTAAAACTTGAATAACCGTGATTCACATCATTATAAGTAGAGGTTCATTGATTTTTTCTAGCATAGCTAGTAAGACATTGCATCGCAGTACTTTGTAGGCTTGAATGTTAGAGTGACGGGGTCTGCATAAAAGCCATGCGGACTGATACCTGGCCGAGGGAGTATGACGAACTGCACAAGTTTTCCAGCTCCCCTGCCAAAGATAGTTAGAGAACACCGTGAGGTTTTAGTCAGTAAGACTCCCCCTTCCACTCGCCTCAGGGTGGAGAACATCTATGAGGAACACCAATAAAAAACGCCTAAATGGTCGAAGATCGACTTCTTCCCAGTAGGTACTAAAAAAAATGTGATAAAAGTACAAATTAATGACTTTCGGAGTCTTTCCTATACTTGTGCTGTAAGACCTTGTTTTTTGCCCAATTTCTTGATTCTAGGTCAACGGGAAGTACCCAATATAGGTTTTGATTTATTTGCGAGTATCAAAATACGTCGCATAAATCACCGTATTTTGTTATCGCTTTGAGTTAGAAGCTTGATTTTTTGAGCTCCAAGGGACCTGCGTATTTGATATTAATTTCGACTTGATACCTACACGCGTTCCTGAGAAAAAGGGTCTTGACAGACTGGCCGACAGACAGACAGACGGACAACGAAGTGATCCTATAAGGCTTCAGTTTTTTCCTTTTGAAGTACGAAATCCTAAAAAAGTCAGAAGCTGCGTTTATCCTTTTAACAAAACCCAGTTGTTTTACTGTTGAGCTCTAAACTACGCTCACCACTAATAGAGACTGTACAATGGTATGTTTTTGTGTTGTTTTGTTTACCACTGGTAAACTTAAGTCAGATATTTCAGTAAATAATAATTATAGCCTAAATATCCATACTGTGATATGTAACTAGATCATAATGTGTTGTAATATAAACAAAAATCGTAGTACATTTTTTTCATATCAATAGAATAAACCTTCTACTGTGAATAAGGATACAATGGAACGTCAAAAACAGGAAGTGCATCTATGAGAAAAGCAGAAGCAATTAACATACTGTTTATTGAGATATTTTAACCTGGGCTTTAGTCGGAATAATATAACCATGATAAATTATATATTTATTTTTAAATCTTATTGTAAAAACTGTAATCCTGCACTTGTTTCCGAAATCGAGGGCAGGAACTGGTCATGTCCTTCTTGCATGTGAAAAGATTTGACTTAAGTGCTTATCGCTTCCGAGTCTAGCTATTGCCTGACGTTGGTTTTTAACTGGACCTGTTGGATAGTGTTTAAAGTACCTCTCGGTAACCAGTCCGTGCTTCAAGTCTCCATTATGCTATTGAATGATGCTGATTATACAACACGACTAACTCAATATTTAATATAAGACAATTCACTAACTTACTGACCAAGTATTGTATAATTTGCACAACTGCTTCTGAATTTCAGTCCCTCATTTAAAAGTTTCTTCACTTCTGTAGAAAAAATATGTGCAACACCAAGAATATAATTGTGATCAAGGTACGCACGTAAAACATTGTTTCCTGTGTAAAGAAAATATTATGAAGCTCAGAACATAAAAAAGAAAAGCATTCATTCTTTATTACATGTGATGCAAAGAAACAAGGAACAAGTGTTTTGAATCTTGAAAGCAATAAAAAAGAGGAATTGGCTTTAAGAAAGTTGACAATAATTATGGCCAGGAAGATTGCAACTGAAATAGATGTATGATAGAAGAGACAAACTGCGCTACAGAATTATGTAAATTTGGTCATGGGCAAAAGTAACAGACAAATGCATTACCATTATAATAAAATACTTACGCGCTTTAAAATTGTTCTGAATATCAAATACACTGAAATAATAATAATGCATCAATGACGAAGCGGATAAAAATAACATAAAGCCAGGTAATAAGGTCAGGTGCGTAGTACTCGCAATCGGCGTGCGTGTATGACCAGATGTATGAACGTAGGCGAAGCAAAAGGAGTATGTAAGGAGCGTAGCAGGTGGCGTTCTATAGTTTCTGCCTACCCCCGTGGGACGAAGGCGTGAGTTTATGATGATGATGATGATGAAAAACAATTGATGAAGTTTTGTATACATTCTGATGATGTACAGACACCAGCACATCACAGCTACTACAATCTGTCAAATTTCTTTAAAATATTTTCTACTTTATCCCTCTAGCATAAGGTTGAAGGTTGATTGGGGAAATTTTACAGTTTCGGGTAGCTTGACCTGCTGGCGTTACAGACGCCAGTCAGAGCCACTACCCACTCTTATACAGTAGTACAGGAATGGCTATTGGGAAACAGGTTAGTATAATCTTTACATAAGGATATACACACCTGACTTTTGAAGCACGCAAATAGTGCATTGCTTCAACTCTCTAATCTTTGGTACTTTATCTCCCGATCATCAACTTAGGTCACCGTCAGCAGATCATTCCGTGAGCTCATAGGCGAGCTTGTAGCGGCATCAACATCGCCACATGCAAACTACGCGTCACACTGACGTCACGTAAATCCTGCATCGCGCAAGCAAATCAACATACCTAAATAAAAGCCTCCAGGCATAATGGGCGTGCCCGCTTACATAAAGCTATAGCTGTAACTCGAAGTCAGAAATGATAAACTAGTACCATCGTATATATATATGTCCCCTCGACATATTTGAGGGAAGGAGGCAACCCGACCCCGGACGCTACCGCAAGCAGTGACATCTAAGGGAGCATGACGAACTTGCTGCCGGTTGCTCAGGCAATAATAATATAATCAATTGTCGAGGTCGCTAGCTAACCACTTATTGCAATAAAACTCATAAAAAAGAAAACATTTTCATGAGTATATTATGTCACTAATAAATAAATTGACTTAGACAGTCAAATAAAAATAAACAATTATATGAACTCATATAACCTGTCAGTAGGTACGCTAATTCTGGAGAAAGAACATGAACATTGTCTTGAGTTAATCACAGCGACCAACTATTCTTATCGTTTCAGTAGTCATTGATAGAATAGTATGCCTTTGAACAAAGATTGGATTTAACTTTAACTTTAAACACATTAAAAGGCAAATCTAACAAAGAAGAGGGTAGCTTGTTATAAAAAGTTATAACAAGTCCAACAGATGAGTTATGAACCTTATGAAGCCGGTGAAATGGAGTACGTAATTTATCCTTATTTCTGGTGTTAATATTGTGAATGGTGTTGCTGAAGTTGGTTTCGTCAGACCATACAATGTTACTCAAAAAATTAGGGTTTCGGTTAATTTCTCCAAGCATGTTTTCACAAAATTGTAATCGTCTGTCACGATCCCCAATATGCAATTTTTGCACCAACCGACCTTCACGATAGCATTTATACTTATACTTTTTCAGCACTTTAACTACGCGAGTGTGGGTTGTTCCTAATTCATCGGCAGCATCTCTACTTGAAGCCTTTGGAAATGATTCAAAGTATGTTAAAACATCTAGTTCAAAATCGAAATAGTTTTGCTGAATAGTTTGCCGTCTCTTCTTGAAACCACCCGTATTCTTTAAATTTTCTACGATTCTTTTCAATACGAACCGAGTTGGTGCCTGTCGGTCTTGATATCTCTCTCCATACCACCGCAGAGCTAGATTCACGTTTTTGTTATTTAAAAAATAAGCTTCCATTAAATCAAACTGTTCTTGATAAGCCATTTTCACCGTGAGACAAAATGTGAAATGAGTTGTAAAAACAATCAAATGTGAATAACAACTATGACGATCTAATTTTCAAATTTTAATCTAACATTCCATATTTAAATTACCTCATACACGCAGCTACGAGTATGTCGCAAAGGAGTCTGCATTACAAAAGATGGATGTTAGTTAAAGAGCTTTAACTTGACTCATTGAATTTGTAACTTCAGATTTCCTGGTTTTCCTTTCATTTAATTTATCATGTTTGTTAGAGAGATTTCATCCTTATAATTGACCCTAACGATCGATGCAATAAAAGTACAGGGTATAATTTTTTCAGATTTTAGCCGGTTCGATTCCCGGGTGTGGGAGAAGAGAATTTTCGAAAATCTTTGAATGCAGTTTGCTTTCTATTCAAAAATAAAGGAATGTTTCCTTTGAGTAAACCTTTCTATCTGCAGTATTAAGAGTACTTTCCCTCCAGGTGGCATTACAAAATTCCACCCTGTATATCTATCAGTAATAACACTTTAATACTGCATCAACATGTGTATTACAGAATCTGGGAGTTATAAAAATGACGTACACAACTAAAACTTGACGAGGCTAGCATGAAGCCTAGTTTAAACTGTTTAATATAATTTTTGTATATTTCGACATGCCAGAAGCAATACTGGCCTGCCGGGGTTGCGAGTTTGTCCGAAAGGGATATCGTGGCCCTGGCACACAGGCAACGGAAGGAACACGGGTGGGCTTTAGTCAGTAAAAGTCTGACACGCCCTCCCGCTCCGCCCAGAGCGGGAGAAGTTATTTGATAATTTCCCATCCAAAAAAAAAAAAGAAGCAATACTGGGCTTCCATGAAGTTATTCATAAATAATTTGTTTGAATGCGAGCGAGCTTAGAACAGCACACTGACAAGCCAAGTCATACGCGATCAACAGCGACGTACCATTTTCACTTGGAGAAAAAAAGATGAAGTTTTGACAGAAAATCTGCCACAGAAACCACAATTTCAACAAGAATATACCTATAACTATAATTTCTGTGAACGCCCATTTGTATGTTCAGCCGTTAAATAATTTTATATTCTAACATTTTGACGCGGAGCAAACATTCGTCCTTGCTCGGGAATGAAGTGAGCACTTATGTCTGCAGTATGCTGACTAATATTACAAAACGTTTTATGAAAACTGTCCCGATCATTTAAATGATTATTTATGTGCATATTCATTAGTGATGAGAATCTTGATTGATGACCTATAAGAGATTAATGTAACAGTAAAGACGCAGTACACTAATGATGAATAGCTTTGCTGATATTAATGATAGAATCTACCAGTGTAATAATTTGTTAGAAAGACGATCTTATCACTTCTGTACCTATACGCATTATGATTAAAACTTTGAGATATTTTGATAAAACAAAACAATATTTTCGATAAACAATAATCACGTTTTCAGTTAAATATAACATTTTGATTGTTATGTTTTTTATTTTTACGTTTATTGTGTTCAAGTTTTTATATCTAAATAATAGTAGTAGTGGTGCCAGAAAATTACTAATCTCGCACTCGGAAACACAACGATTATTCCCGAACATTTCCGAAATCCGTCTTCTTATCTCTCAACCATTGTAATCGGGTTATAGGAGGAAGAGGTATATGATCAAGGAAACGAATGAATCATCATTCAGCTGAAAGACGTCCTCTGCTGGACATAGGCCTCCCCCAATGGGGGGGGGGGAGTTGCCATAATCGGTTCGGCCATGATGATCAATCAAATGTTACGTCACTTTAATAAAAATTCCATCTTTCATGAACAGCAGTACGGTTTCACTAAAGGGCGTTGTACCACTGACGCCGGTGTTACCCTAATAAAGAACATTTTTAACGCCTGGGAGGAAGCACAAGATGCCATTCGAATCTTTTGCGACCTCTCTAAAGCGTTCGATTGCGTGAACTATGAGACACTTTTGCTGAAACTAGAGCACTATGGGATTAAATGATAAATGATAAATGATTTATTTCTGTAAGTAGGTGTGTATAAACACTTTTACACGTCAATCATATTAAAAAAAACTAGATGAGGTCGGCGTTTCGTATCCGCCTACTCTGAGAAGAAAGGCCGAAACAGACTCAGAGGTCACAGTCTCTTTTTAAAGTCCAGACATAATCTTGGTCAGATCATGTGAAGACCATGTAGATTGGTGCCTGAAATGATCTTTTGACGAAAGAACTACACAGGTTGAGGGGACCTGTCCAGTCAGTGCACGCATTTGTCAGTAGTCGTGCAGCTCAACTAAGAACTTAAGGAGCTCAACGATTCAACGAACAATACCAAAGAAAGGACATTTGGGTAGGCCGCATAAAATCACTCAAACTGCCAGACTATGAGAAAAAAAAGGAAAATGAACAAAAACCCACATAGTCTTCACATTTACAATACTTAAAACAATATAATACTTAACAAAGTAAATATTCATGTCATTGTATATATAAAATTAATCACTGTCAATGTGTATATAAAATACGGATATAATCTTGGTCAGATCATTTGAGAACCATGTAGATTGGTGTCTGACATGGTCTTTTGACGAAAGAACCACACAGATTTGAGTGGACCTGTCCAGTCAGTGCACGCATTTGTCAGTTATCGTGCAGCTCAACTCAAAACTTAAGGAGCTCAGCGATTCGACGAACAATACCAAAGAAAGGACAATTGGTTAGGCCGCATAAAGTACTCAAACTGCCAGACCTGCATTAAAAATTTTTTTGATTGAGAATAAAAATAAAAAAACAATTCACATAGTCCTCACATTCATAATAATTAAAATAATATAATACTTTACAAAGTAAATATTCATGTCATAGTTTAGGTATTTAAAAATTTCAATAAAAAAATAGTATAAATAGTTGGCAAAAAAAATCAAATCAAGATTCACTGTAAATTGGAGCAGCTCAATCCCAAGCCTTTTTGTCCTCAATAAAGTCTTTAACAGTATAAAATGCTTTCTGGCACAGTTTCCGTTTTATAAAACATTTGAATTTATTAAGGCTTAATTCTTGAATATGGCTAGGAAGTTTATTATAAAAACGTATACACTGGCATCTAAACGAGCCACCTATTTTTTTAAGCCTGGTTTTAGGAACAACAAATTTGTGCTTGTTCCTAGTATTTACATTATGGATATCACTGTATTTTTTAAACAGATTAATATTTTTATGTGCATACACTAGATTTTCATAAATATACTGAGAAGCTACAGTCAGTATATTAATCTCTTTAAATTTGTCTCTGAGGGAGTGTCTGGGACTTAATTTATAAATTGCACGAATTGCTCTTTTTTGTAAAACAAAAATTGTCTGAATGTCGGCGGCATTTCCCCACAACAGAATACCGTACGACATTACACTATGAAAATAACTAAAGTATACTAAGCGGGCTGTCTCTAAATCAGTTAAATCACGAATTTTTCTAACGGCGTATGCTGCAGAGCTAAGCTTTTTCGACAATTTATCTATATGGGGGCCCCATTGAAGCTTGGCATCCAAAGTTATGCCTAAGAACACTGTAGAATCTTCGGGTTTCAACTCTTCACCCTTTATGAGCACACTAGTTTTTACTTGTCTAACATGAGGTATTGTAAACTTAATACATTTAGTTTTTTTCTCGTTAAGAAGTAGGTTATTAACATTAAACCAGTTAACTACTTTTTCGAGGGCACTATTTACATTGTCAGTAACCAACTGCTGACGTTTGAGTTTAAATAAAAGTGAAGTGTCGTCTGCAAACAACGCTATATCATGTTTATCCTTTATGAGGTAAGGCAAGTCATTTATATAAATAAGAAACAAAAATGGGCCAAGAATTGAGCCCTGGGGTACCCCCATTCTTACTACAGATCCGGGAGATCTTTTTCCGTTAACATCAACTCTCTGAATCCTATCACTTAAATATGAAGTAAGAAGATCCAGAGAGGCATTTCGGATTCCGTAGTGGTGCAGTTTCCTGATTAATGTTTTATGAAGAACGCAATCGAATGCCTTGGACAAATCGCAAAAGATGCCCAAAGCATCGCATTTATCCTCCCATGCATTATAAACATGTCCTAAAAGTTCAACACCGGCATCAGTAGTCGAACGACCCTTTGTAAAACCGAACTGTTTGTTATGCAATAACTTATGTTTATTAAAAAATCTTTGCATTTGATCTAAAATAAGTTTTTCAAAAATTTTACTAAAGGTAGGTAGCACTGAAATAGGTCTATAATTAGTAGGGTCTGATGTACTACCCGATTTAAACAACGGTATTATTTTACTGTTTTTCATAAGATCAGGAAACTCACCAAGGTCAATACAATTATTAAAAATAACAGCTAAAGTAGGTGCTACAATGTTTATAATCGACTTAGCAACGTCCACAGAATTACCCCATAGATCTGCGGTCTTTTTAACATTTAATGTGTGAAAGATTTTAATTACATCTTTACAGGTGACATATTCGAAATGAAATTCAGAATCACAAACTGGAACGTTTTCCTTAAGTAAAGACTCTGCAGCAGTGGTTGATGAGTTTAGAGATTTAGTAGTCAATACAGGAATCTCTGCAAAGAAATTTTCAAAGGCCGCGGCGACTTGAGAATCTGATTTAATTATACTGTCATCAATAGCAAGGCTGTAGTCACTACTTCGGTTGCATGACCTTCCCGTTTCACTATTAATGATATTCCATGTCATTTTAATTACATTACTACTATTTTTGATTTTTGAACTTAAGTAACGTGACTTGGCCATACAACAAACATTTTTAAATAATTTTGAATAATTCTTAACATATAAATTAAATTCAGCAGCGTTTATAATAGTCCGTTCATCATACAACTCATATAGTCGTTTTCTACTTTTATGTATACCAACGGTGGCCCAGTCACTGAAAGAAGCATTACTATTAACCAAGAATGTTTTTGGAATGAAAGTGTTGGCAAATTGTGTGCAATACATACAAAAGAAATCATTATATTGTTGATTAGGGGCGACATTAGTTGACAAAACTGGTAATTTACTCAACAGTTTAGTTTTAAATGTTTCCAAGCGCTTAGTAGTTTTTGGGGTGACAGTGATATCTTTTTTAATAACTTTTTTGTTCGGATTTGGAATAGTGATTAATTGTCCGCAATGATCTGAGTCTATTAGATTAATAATTTCTTTGTGGGTTGGTATAACATCTGTATAAATGTTATCTAGGCATGTGGCACTAGTGGGAGTTATTCTAGTGGGCTCCAAAAATTGGTAAGCAAGATTGTATGACTGAAACAAACTTATAATTTTAGTACTTAACCCGGAATTTTCTAATAAATTAACATTCAAATCACCACAAGTGATGATAGACTTATTTGAATTACAGATTTTGTGCAATACATCATCCATAACCTTTTCAAAACAATCATACAATCCTGAGGGAGGTCTGTACACACTTAATATAATGAACTGCTCCAATTCTATACAGGCTATTTCAATTGTCCGCTCAACAGAGAGGCTCACAATGTCCTTGCGGTCTTTAAATCTAAGCTGGTTATTCACTAAAATTAATGAGCCACCATGTATAGCATTTACTCTGCTGAACGAACTACCAACCTGGTGATTACTAAAATTGAACATGAACTGGTGGCTTTTAAGCCAATGTTCTGTCATACAAAGAATATCTATATTGTTACAATTCAGGAATAATTCTACTTCTAAATCTTTGTTCAAAAACCCTTGAATGTTTTGATGCACCAAGTTGATACTATTTGATTTTTTTACACTTTCATTTGATTTATTATTTGCTTTCATAACATTTTTGCAAGAGTTTTCCTCCATTGTCCTAATTAATAAATAATTAGGAATGCAGCTCTTGATTTACTAAGATCATACCTAAAAGATAGAAAGGTTAAAGTTCAAATAAACGGCGTTAACTCATTAGGGTCTGAAATGGCAATGGGCATTCCTCAAGGTTCGATATTGGGTCCATTCCTCTTTTTAGTTTACATTAATGATTTACCCCAATTACTTCAAAATCAACCGAAGATGGTATTATTTGCTGATGACACATCATTGATCTTTAAAATAGATCGACGATCACAAAATCTTGACGAAGTGAATAACTCTATTCTTTAGGTCCAAGATTGGTTTACGGTAAATAATTTGGTCTTCTAATTCTAATCTGGTCTAAAAGCATGTCCTACCTATGGTAAGCTTTGTGGTGTAAGCCAGCCAAAGCCATCGTCAAATCATACAGATTCAAAACACAGTATTGAGGGATATAGTCAACCCATCGTGCGTGGTACATTAGAAACAGCGAACTCCACCCGGACCTCAAGATGGATGTCGTAGACTTCGTCATCACATGAATGTCAAGGTGATCCAACTCCTTGACATCACAAAATTATTGCGAAGACTAAAAAGGGTAAAACCATTTTAAAAACAGGTAGTTTAGTGCAGTGTATGTGAACTTAAACTGCAGAGCAAGTGCTGACTAATATAAAGATCACGTGAATTAAGTATCTTCCCCTTAATATTAAATGAATAAGAACGACGTTATTGGACGATTTTTTAATGATAAAAGGAATATAAAGTCACGATTATGATTGTTTAAGCAGCATCCTGCAAGGAAAGCTGCAGGAAGCACGGATTGGTGAAAGAGAGGCACTTAGTGAGTTTAAACATCGTTCATTAACTTTATTAACGCCAAGACCCATGGTTACCCACTAAAGAGATAGACGTGAATCAGATGACGTAAATATTGCTGATACGACCTGAACAGGAGGATTTGTGTTGGAAAGAGTAAAAATTATACTCTACTTGACTATAATATGTTTGTGTTGCAATCTGGTGAACGTATATTGACATTTAAAAGTTTTTATTCTATTATTTTCAGATCCAGAAGCTTCAGAAACAACTCATCTGAAAAATTTAATAGTTTTCATAAAAACACATCCTATTAAAATACAGTACACCGAGAAAATAACATTGGGACTGTATCTAGTTCCGACAGCTTTATCCTTCTCCATCACTTACGTGGTTGTTGCCTTGCAACTATTTAGACAGAAAAAAATAGGTAGTATGAATTTTCTGTGTTACTGGAATGCAGTCTGGGTTCGAACCCACCACCTAAAACTCGTAAAATTCCGGATTGGCAGCAGAGAAAAATGAAATTAAAGAAAGAAAGAAAAAGTATTTATTGGGACACACAGGAGATCACAAATTGAACTAAGTACGAGGCGAAAAGGCTCCTAGTCTCAGCATGATGCTGCGAAACTTAAAAAATTAGTGTCGCAGCGCGGGTATTCTGATAAGGCCCGATGTGATGTAACGGATAGGTACAGAAATAAATATAATAAAATATAAAATAGATGTGTGATATAAAAACCAAGGGATGAAAAAAAAATCCGCCAAATGCGTTTCGGACCACGCACAGTGAAGGGAGGTTTCTGAGGACAACCGCATAAACAACTTATTTATGTATAGTTTTCGTCGTCACCCTGAAGTCAGTAAAGTCACTCATAAAAGTACTTTTCCTTGATAATATTATAATTTATTTGCAGATCCTGCATCAAAATCAAAGGCTGTTAAGAACTTATACCTATCTCCTAGTAAAAGCTAATCCGATCAAAATAGAATACACTGGTCGAGTGCTCCAGGGAAAACTCCAATTTAATACCTATTTCTTTTACGAATTTGTCTATGTATGTTACGGTTTAACTGACTAACTTCCATTAAATATTGGCATGCCAGCATTTCACGGCGGAATATATTTTTGCACAGAATTTTATACATCTTTTGTACCCACCACATTTTTGCAAATAAACGGTTTTGATGGGAAATACTTTTGCTATTTCTGACTTTTGTAATGGCCAGTCTATTCATAATAAAAAAAACTGGTGAAGTGTGTGTCAGAAAACGCACAATGAAGGGTTACGTAGTTGGGATGAATTTATCCCATCAAAATATGTCGCATACATGGCCGTATTTTTTTATTGCGTTGACTTGATTTTTTTGAGCTCTAAGGGACCGTATACCTTCGTATTTGATATTAATTTCAACTTAATACATCTACGCGAAAAAAAGGGTCTTGGCTGACAGACAGACGGACGGACGGACAGACGACGAAGTGATCCTTGAAGGGTTCCGTTTTTTTCTTTGGCACCATCTTGCGTTTTGATTTTGACTCCATTATCGTCGTCAGCGCCCTCGAAAACCATGAAAACGACACCCATGATAAATAAATGCAAATTTTGATTATGACCCCATTTTTGTTACCAGAGACCTCAAAAACGATAAAAATGACACCCATGACGAAAAATCATCACAAAATTACGACAACCATCTTTTCGCGCAGGTGGGTTCATGCATGTGTCTTTAGCAGAAATGTCATTCGCACAAGTGTACCAGATCCAATGCATCAAATCTTAGTTGGTCTAACTGTCTCATAAGAAACAGCTAGGATCTATTGGCATAAAAAATTGGAAATTGCTCATTTTCTTGCTGGCTCTAAATTTTTTTCTGTGAATGCAGATCAAAATGTCTCAAAATTTTAAGAACAGTCTCCTAAGACCGAATTTGTGTAGCTACAACGGTCAAGATATCCTTACTTCCCATCTTATAAAATCCACCTTGCATATGCCATGATAATTGACTGCTAAGTCCCATAAAGATATAACGTGATGATAATCATTTAAAAGGTTAAATCTGTAACTATCTGCAATGTTCTACCCGTTTGGCTCGTCTTTTTACAATTTTCTGTAAACCTTAGAGGCATACAAACATAATGCAATATTGATCATCCCCCATAGTAAATAGCGTTATGATATATAACCTATTGGTTGACCAGACTTATAGGGAATATATGTATATGCAAAGTTTGAACAGAATGTATCCGAAAAGAATTTGCGTGATGCTAGAACATAACATACATTCAGACAAAAATTCTAAAAACTATATTTTCAGCATTCAGCAGAAGGATCTCAGACCTCAAACCAATTACTAAAACAAAAACTTTTTACTAAAACAAAAACAACCGACTTCCAAAAACTACACTACAAAGTGAAAAATAACTTTAATTTCGGAAAACAAAAAACTGAAATTCAACTCCAAAGACACCGACTTCGAAACACACATTAGAAAAATAAACTAGAAATTTTATTTTAAGTAGTGTATTGAAAGTTTATTTTAGTATCTTCATTCTATCAGTCTCTAAATCTGAAAATATTCCCTATCCGTATGTTAAATGCTACGAAAGCTAATCGGATGAAAAGAAAGAAAACAAAATCTTAATATATTTTATTTATTTCTACATTTTATTTCTCTGAATTTATAAAAATAAAATAGTTATGAATATTATGGTGGAGATGTCAATACGACAATCAAATAAACTTCGTATATTAGGTATCTAACTAATGACGTTCCCAGTCTACAAACAAAAATTAAATCAAATACATAATATTACTATCTAGTGGGCTGATTGTCAAAGCCCAGTGTCGGCACATCATAGGTTTCATCACTTTTCAAATTGTTCGTTATATTCGCAGAACATCTTAGCATAAAAAATATCGACCTAGTAATCAAAATATAGAAGGGGCAAACTACATTTTACAAAAACAGTTTTGTGGCCTTGTCACCAGCGGCGATTTATTTGTGGTTCATAAACTGAGCCGACTTCACTAAACAGTTACTCACTCACTTGAGCTACGGAATTCTAGAAGCAGCAGTGGCCGCTCCCAAGCGTACGCAATTTACCGGCGAATGACGTTATTGAGACGTAATTTATAAAAATATGTTGGTGCGTTTTCCTAGAAAGCGGTTTTTGACACCGTAAAGTCAAATACCGGTGCCATCACTTTTCTATCGGAAACCGTAGCTTTAATACTGAACCTGGCAGTGTCGGTGACATGGGAGCAAAAACTTGCAACTTTGAGTTATATCATCACCACATTAAAGGCCCTTCGCTTAGTTGGAGCCGATTTTGTTTATTAGACCTCTGATACAACTCCATTAAAAGGCAGATGCGGATGCGAAGGATCGATTTCTTACGGAAATTCCTCATTTGTGGAGGCGGTGGCGAGGTAACAACCCAAGTTTGGATTTATGGGTTGGTTATGGTTTAAAAATACTCCTACGCACTAGTATTGCGTGTTTTTACACTTTTGTCGTATTATCGTCCCCTCGTGTTATACATAATTTCACGCTACTTTTTTACACGAGGCTAAGCAGAAATTACAGAAAGCCACGCGATGCGATGATAACATATTATTCCTTGTGCTTCTTCTACGTTTAATCTAAATACAAACACACCTATACGTATTGTTGGGTGATTTATAAATCCATTAAATCGTTTATTTTAATTGCGTTTGACATTTTATTTTTATTTTTATTCTGAGACCTTTTTATTTTGTACCTACCTACCTGTTCGTTTATTTTAATTGTATTGACATTTTGTTCTATTCTGTTGCAGTATTGGAAATTTTATTTTATTTTATCTTGTGGAATATGGATTTTGCCTGAATTAAATGAATTTTATTTTATTTATTAAATTGCAATATACTTCACTCTGTGATTTGTGGTTGATTTAAAAAAAAAAAAATTACTTATAAAAAAGCAACCACAAATCTTTTCATTTATTTGTGATTACCTATTTACACATATTTATATTTAAATAAGATGACTGAATTGTAGTGCAACTATGATATAGCTGATAGACAGAGACAGTATTATCGGAATTAAATACATTCCCTGGAGCACTCGACCAGTGTATTCTATTTTGATTTGACTAGGAGATATAACTTCTTGATTGCCTTTGATTTCAATGTAGGATCTGAAAATAAATAAATATTATGTAATTACACTAATTAACTTAAGTCAGGAAAATTTATTTTTAAGCAAATTGACTACCATTTGATTGTCGGAATGTTCAATTCACAACTTTGTATGAAATGTCTATAACACGGCGAATTGTCGTTGGGTGTCAGTTTGCTTAACAATTAATTTATCTGACTATATTTCTGAGATGGTAGTACCTTTAACCATGGGTACAAAGAGCAAAGTGGTCAGAGGCAACAAAAGCTCTATTTTGGCAATAACTAAAAGGCGATTTCAGTTTCTTGCTTCACCTAGGAATCGGACCCGGTCTTCTTAGCAAACAAAATACCTACCCTGTATTGTTACACTGAGCCATATTGCTACACAGATGTGTTGTCTTTTCTTCAATAATATTTCGAAAGACATGGTTTAAAATGTTTAATGAACTCACATTTTGATAACGTGTTGTTTAATTTCGACAAACCCGTTCTTGTTTTGGCGGCTTCGTTAATAAGTCTTTGTTCCGCAAGAAGTACTAAATGTATACTACTCAAGGAATATATCAAAACAAAACAACTTAGGAAAGCACCAAAATACTTGTATGTTTCCTGAAAAATTCAGAGCGGTTAGTTTCGAAAATAAAATAAGAATATTTGGAAAAGTTGATATTTACATATAGGTCTTTTCTCATGGGAAAATGACAGAATGCCACCTGCTACGATCCTTACACACGCCTTTTACTTCTTTTACGTTCATACAACTGGTCTTACACGCACGTCGGCTGCGAGTGGGGTACTTCGCACCTGATATTTCTGAAGAACATCACCAATAAGTAAGTGTATGTCTTTTCTCAAACATGCTAGGAGGAAATTCGATCATTATTTTGACAACCTACTTTGAGATAAATAGAAATTGTTGTACTGGCCAAATACATGCGAGCAGCGGCCGCCAAAAGTTGTATGAAAATCCATATTTGTGTCGTGGTTTAGCGGCCAAATAAATAATTACATAGTAAACTCATATAATATATTGTGTAGGTATTTTAAAAATGGAACGATCTTTTACTCCGAAACATGGCAAGCAAGGAGGTAACTTATCAAAGGCTTTATTTAAATTTCGAAGTGACTTGCAAATAGAAAACAGTTTATTAACAAAAAAAAACAAATTAACAAATTGGCGCGTAAAAAAATATCGTTGTTCGTCATTGGAACTGGAATTTATAAATAATTTACTTTGTTTTAATTTCTGCGCATTATTTGAGAACAGCAATACAAGCCTTGGCCACAACCAGGCATTGATGGACTCACTTAAAACCCAACTCAAAAAAAAACTCAAAGAATTTATTTCAATTAAACCATTTACAGGCACTTTTGAATTGTCAAAGAGTCGGTCAGTTAGTCAGAAAGTGGAAGCTATTTGCCCATTCCAAAACGTAGATCTCTATGGAGAAGAACAGTCAAGAAACTCCAAGGACACTCTTTTAAATCAAGATATTACAAAATCCTGGGTACATTATTCTTGTCGCTTCTATATGTGAGAACAATGTAAAAAACAAAAAAATATATATTAAAAAAAAACAATTTAAAATATAAGATTATAAGAGAACCGAATGATCCAACACACGCGCCACCATCAGCGAGACATTTAAGTGAGCATGACATACTCTCAACTGCCAGGCTTTTTTAAGTAAACATACACCATAGCATAATAAACGGCTCCATGGTACTCACATTTACAAAAATGAAAAATGCTTTTAAATTATACAAAACTATAGCTTCATAATTCACGTATGAGTGCCTCGGATTCGCCTCGGCCCACATTTTTACGTTCATCCATCAATGCCTCTTTTGCAGGCCGCTGCAGTAATGTACTATTTTCTCAAACATGCTTGGAAATTGGAGCATTATTTTGACGACCTTCTTCGACATAAATCGAAAATTCTGTACTGGTCAAATACATGCGAGCAGGCGGCCGGCAATGTTAGTATGGACATCCATATCTGTCGTGTTTAGCGGCCGAATAAATCTCATATCTGTCGTGTAATTTAAAAATGGAAAGAACTTTTTACTTCCATACATGGCAATCAAGGAGCTAACATATCAAAGGTTTTGCCTAAATTTCAAACTGGTTTGCAAATACAGCTGTCTAAAGTAAAAAATAACTTTAATTTCGGAAAACAAAAAACTGAAATTCAACTCCAAAGACACCGACTTCGAAACACACATTAGAAAAATAAACTAGAAATTTTATTTTAAGTAGTGTATTGAAAGTTTATTTTAGTATCTTCATTCTATCAGTCTCTAAATCTGAAAATATTCCCTATCCGTATGTTAAATGCTACGAAAGCTAATCGGATGAAAAGAAAGAAAACAAAATCTTAATATATTTTATTTATTTCTACATTTTATTTCTCTGAATTTCTAAAAATAAAATAGTTAGGAATATTATGGTGGAGATGTCAATACGACAATCAAATAAACTTCGTATATTAGGTATCTAACTAATGACGTTCCCAGTCTACAAACAAAAATTAAATCAAATACATAATATTACTATCTAGTGGGCTGATTGTCAAAGCCCAGTGTCGGCACATCATAGGTTTCATCACTTTTCAAATTGTTCGTTATATTCGCAGAACATCTTAGCATAAAAAATATCGACCTAGTAATCAAAATATAGAAGGGGCAAACTACATTTTACAAAAACAGTTTTGTGGCCTTGTCACCAGCGGCGATTTATTTGTGGTTCATAAACTGAGCCGACTTCACTAAACAGTTACTCACTCACTTGAGCTACGGAATTCTAGAAGCAGCAGTGGCCGCTCCCAAGCGTACGCAATTTACCGGCGAATGACGTTATTGAGACGTAATTTATAAAAATATGTTGGTGCGTTTTCCTAGAAAGCGGTTTTTGAGACCGTAAAGTCAAATACCGGTGCCATCACTTTTCTATCGGAAACCGTAGCTTTAATACTGAACCTGGCAGTGTCGGTGACATGGGAGCAAAAACTTGCAACTTTGAGTTATATCATCACCACATTAAAGGCCCTTCGCTTAGTTGGAGCCGATTTTGTTTATTAGACCTCTGATACAACTCCATTAAAAGGCAGATGCGGATGCGAAGGATCGATTTCTTACGGAAATTCCTCATTTGTGGAGGCGGTGGCGAGGTAACAACCCAAGTTTGGATTTATGGGTTGGTTATGGTTTAAAAATACTCCTACGCACTAGTATTGCGTGTTTTTACACTTTTGTCGTATTATCGTCCCCTCGTGTTATACATAATTTCACGCTACTTTTTTACACGAGGCTAAGCAGAAATTACAGAAAGCCACGCGATGCGATGATAACATATTATTCCTTGTGCTTCTTCTACGTTTAATCTAAATACAAACACACCTATACGTATTGTTGGGTGATTTATAAATCCATTAAATCGTTTATTTTAATTGCGTTTGACATTTTATTTTTATTTTTATTCTGAGACCTTTTTATTTTGTACCTACCTACCTGTTCGTTTATTTTAATTGTATTGACATTTTGTTCTATTCTGTTGCAGTATTGGAAATTTTATTTTATTTTATCTTGTGGAATATGGATTTTGCCTGAATTAAATGAATTTTATTTTATTTATTAAATTGCAATATACTTCACTCTGTGATTTGTGGTTGATTTTTTTTTTAAATAAATTACTTATAAAAAAGCAACCACAAATCTTTTCATTTATTTGTGATTACCTATTTACACATATTTATATTTAAATAAGATGACTGAATTGTAATGCAACTATGATATAGCTGATAGACAGAGACAGTATTATCGGAATTAAATACATTCCCTGGAGCACTCGACCAGTGTATTCTATTTTGATTTGACTAGGAGATATAACTTCTTGATTGCCTTTGATTTCAATGTAGGATCTGAAAATAAATAAATATTATGTAATTACACTAATTAACTTAAGTCAGGAAAATTTATTTTTAAGCAAATTGACTACCATTTGATTGTCGGAATGTTCAATTCACAACTTTGTATGAAATGTCTATAACACGGCGAATTGTCGTTGGGTGTCAGTTTGCTTAACAATTAATTTATCTGACTATATTTCTGAGATGGTAGTACCTTAAACCATGGGTACAAAGAGCAAAGTGGTCAGAGGCAACAAAAGCTCTATTTTGGCAATAACTAAAAGGCGATTTCAGTTTGTTGCTTCACCTAGGAATCGGACCCGGTCTTCTTAGCAAACAAAATACCTACCCTGTATTGTTACACTGAGCCATATTGCTACACAGATGTGTTGTCTTTTCTTCAATAATATTTCGAAAGACATGGTTTAAAATGTTTAATGAACTCACATGTTGATAACGTGTTGTTTAATTTCGACAAACCCGTTCTTGTTTTGGCGGCTTCGTTAATAAGTCTTTGTTCCGCAAGAAGTACTAAATGTATACTACTCAAGGAATATATCAAAACAAAACAACTTAGGAAAGCACCAAAATACTTGTATGTTTCCTGAAAAATTCAGAGCGGTTAGTTTCGAAAATAAAATAAGAATATTTGGAAAAGTTGATATTTACATATAGGTCTTTTCTCATGGGAATAGGCAAAATGACAGAATGCCACCTGCTACGATCCTTACACATGCCTTTTACTTCATTTACGTTCATACAACTGGTCTTACACGCACGTCGGTTGCGAGTGGGGTACTTCGCACCTGATATTTCTGAAGAACATCACCAATAAGTAAGTGTATGTCTTTTCTCAAACATGCTAGGAGGAAATTCGATCATTATTTTGACAACCTTCTTTGAGATAAATAGAAATTGTTGTACTGGCCAAATACATGCGAGCAGCGGCCGCCAAAAGTTGTATGAAAATCCATATTTGTGTCGTGGTTTAGCGGCCAAATAAATAATTAAATACATAGTAAACTCATATAATATATTGTGTAGGTATTTTAAAAATGGAACGATCTTTTACTCCGAAACATGGCAAGCAAGGAGGTAACTTATCAAAGGTTTAAATTTCAAAGTGGCTTGCAAATAGAAAACAGTTTATTAAAAAAAAAACAAATTAACAAAACAATAAATATCGTTGTTCGTCATTGAATCTGGAATTTACAAATAATTTACTTTGTTTGAATTTCTGCGCATTATTTGAGAACAGCAATACAAGCCTTGGCCACAACCAGGCATTGATGGACTCACTTAAAACCCAACTCAAAAAAAAACTCAAAGAATTTATTTCAATTAAACCATTTACAGGCACTTTTGAATTGTCAAAGAGTCGGTCAGTTAGTCAGAAAGTGGAAGCTATTTGCCCATTCCAAAACGTAGATCTCTATGGAGAAGAACAGGCAAGAAACTCCAAGGACACTCTTTTAAATCAAGATATTACAAAATCCTGGGTACATTATTCTTGTCGCTTCTATATGTGAGAACAATGTAAAAAACAAAAAAATATATATTTAAAAAAACAATTTAAAATATAAGATTATAAGAGAACCGAATGATCCAACACACGCGCCACCATCAGCGAGACATTTAAGTGAGCATGACATACTCTCAACTGCCAGGCTTTTTTAAGTAAACATACACCATAGCATAATAAACGGCTCCATGGTACTCACATTTACAAAAATGAAAAATGCTTTTAAATTATACAAAACTATAGCTTCATAATTCACGTATGAGTGCCTCGGATTCGCCTCGGCCCACATTTTTACGTTCATCCATCAATGCCTCTTTTGCAGGCCGCTGCAGTAATGTACTATTTTCTCAAACATGCTTGGAAATTGGAGCATTATTTTGACGACCTTCTTCGACATAAATCGAAAATTCTGTACTGGTCAAATACATGCGAGCAGGCGGCCGGCAATGTTAGTATGGACATCCATATCTGTCGTGTTTAGCGGCCGAATAAATCTCATATCTGTCGTGTAATTTAAAAATGGAAAGAACTTTTTACTTCCATACATGGCAATCAAGGAGCTAACATATCAAAGGTTTTGCCTAAATTTCAAACTGGTTTGCAAATACAGCTGTCTAAAGTAAAAAAGAAACAAATGAACATATTGGCGCGTGAAAAATTATCGTTGTTCGTCATTGAATCTGGAATTTATAAATAATTTACGTAGTTTGAATTTCCGCGCATTATTTGAGAAAAGGACTACACAAGCCTTGGCCGCAACCAGGCATTGATGGACTCACGTATGAGTGCCTCGGTTTTGCCTCGGCCCACATTTTTCACGTTCGTCCATCTATGCCCCTTTTGCAGGTCGCTGCAGTTATTTATGACACGAGCGTTTCCTCCGGCCCTTTTCACTCACATCTGCTTTGTAATAATACCTTTTGTCAGTCGCTTTTCATTCATCTTTCCAACTTGTACAAACCATCTAAGTATCAAAGAACACAAATTGAAAAGAGTACTTTTCAATTTGTGTCACTTTTTTTACTTTTTTTCCGGCATTCATTCTTGTTTCCACATCATCATAAGTCTTTCCATCTCTATGTAGATACACATAAAACTCTCTCTCTCTCACTCTCTCTCTCTCTCTCTTCGATATTTACATTTGCAAGGAGTACTTGAAAAAAATTGAATAATGAAGACATACGAGTATAATGCAATGACGATAGGCCGAGTGAAAATATCATCTAAAACAAGTGAAAGAAAATATCAGTTATAAAAAAAAACTGTCATTTTATTTTGAAATATTTCGAACAATTCTAAAAACGAATTAGTTTAGATTTTCTGCACCTTTTGTCAAAGAATCGAGATTGAGAGCAGTTCAATTTCTTATCTCATTTTGGACAGCCGTACGTTCAGTCGGCTACTATTTTAATCAACAAAACAATGACTGAATGTTATTAAGAAATTTACCTGAAAACTGAAACATGCTGATAGTTCTTTGCTGCAACTAACTAATAACATGTAGTTTAATGCCCACTCTTCCATTCGTTCTTCTGTCGGCTGATCATTTTCTTCCCTCCTCCCAACAGGCAATTCCTTTTCTTGGTCATCATAATAGTCTTGAAGATCCGATACATAATCGTTCAAACGTTTCAATAAACAGTGAACAAACTTATTTAAACGCAAAATATAACATGTTCTATAGAAAAACGAAGTTCAGCTAATATTTCTAATGTAAATAACACAACTGAACTCGGGGAAGGAGGCTTGGTTTGATCCAGACTTTTATAAAA
Source organism: Tiliacea citrago (assembly GCA_963921375.1). NCBI lineage: Eukaryota > Metazoa > Arthropoda > Insecta > Lepidoptera > Noctuidae > Tiliacea > Tiliacea citrago. The sequence goes on along the minus strand of OY992792.1, from coordinate 22,158,810 downwards.
GACCTTTAAGGACGCTATCACATTTTTCATCAAATATCAGTGCTTTTCTGGTACGATTTTAATGAATTAGGAGTCACAACTGCAAGGATATCATTGTCTCAAATTAAAGATAATATATTCATCTCCAGAATGAGCATATAAAAATTGTATAGCCCCATACAAAATTTTCACACAGATACGTTTTAACAATCACAATAAAACCAACAAATGAAAAAAAAAGAGGTCGGAATAAGAACCAATATAGCTAAATCCACTGCATAGTTATACATAAAAATAATAACAAACTGTTGCTAATATAGTCCTCTATACGGTCAACTAAATATTTTGTAAGTAAATAAATAACTTTTTTATTTATGATTAAAATAAGTAGCGCCCTCAAATTTCTCCATACATTTTCTACTCGCGGTTCGTCATTCCGCGCTCAGACGCGCTCGTGGAACCACCGGTGTATCGATTTTTCGCAAAAAAATATTTACGTACCGAAGTGTGTACTGTATTGTATACTGTGGGTGGACGAAGTTGATACTTTTTCGGACCGAAATAAAAGTAAGTACGATTATTGGAATATGTTTTAAAAATAAATACATAGTTCAAAATTTTTGTGTGAATCATGGTTGTAGATTACGGATAAACATTGTGTAAATAAAATTATATTATATTTAATCAAATGGCGGAAATATTTTTTTTTTGAGATATTCGATACATAGTCAATTTTGGGGTTTTTGGGGGTGGTGATTACGTATGTCATAATTTTTTTTATCCAAGATGGCGGGTGTATTTTTTTAAATAAAAGTTCGACATTATTAGCAATTGTGGAGGTTTGTTATCAATTTTTGAAGGTGGTGTTTACAAATATAGCATCCAACTTTTGATTCATGATGGCGGATGTACATTTTGGTGATAAATCGACTTAGTTGTCAATTCATAAATCCAGAATAGTAGATGGTTATAACTTTCGACACCAAGTATGGTTTTTGATTGTGGTGTGCATTGCTAAAATATTTACATTTGTTATTACAGATGCCACGAATTCATAAATTTGGATAAAGGACAAAAAAACCATACACGTAGCAGAAAACAAAAGTAATGAGACTTTGTACTTTCATTCAGTAACCACAAATCTACTCTGGAGTTTTGTTACAGTGTTTGATATACCTACGTCTGTTGGTAATTTGTTTTATTTGATTTACCTTAGGTACTTACTAATGTTGTCTTTTTAGGGTTCCGTACCAAAATGATAAAAAAGAACCCTTATGGTGAGACTAAGTCTGTCTGTCTGTCTGTCACACCTGGATATCTCAAGAACTACTAATGCTATCAACTTGAAATTTAGAATAGTTTTAGATGACGTTTGCCCAACTATTTTGCAAACAAAACTGGACTGAAAGGGGGTCTTAAAAATTTGAAATGGAGCTACTAGGGCATGTGGGGTATCATATGAAAGAGCGCTGTTTGCACCTTCTCAAAAATCTTTTTTTTTTAGGCTGCGTAGTTTCCGTCTTTTGATGCAACATGTAAAAAATAATACCGTTCCCCTTATCTCCGAAGTTTGCATAGATAAAAATCTGAAATTATTCTATGTGATAGAAGTTTATGTAAAGATTACAGGATAAATAAAACGATGTCTCTAAATAGCAGTTTTTCAGAAATCATCAACATCATATATACGTACGGAACCCTCGGTGCGCGAGTCCGACTCGCTCATATATGCGCAATAAGAGAATAAGCCAAAAGGCACAAAAATAATCGAAATGGATTTCCTTTTTGAGCAGCTAATCCTTGTAGGTAGCCACACCTCTTTTTGATTGCGGTGTGAAGTATCTCATCATGAATAAAGAAAAAACAAGGGTTAACAACATGCTTATACTGTGAAAATTTAAAGACTAGCTTCATCAACCGTTTGGTTGTAAAACCTGTGTGATAGACGGACACGTGAGTGACAGCAATAGTGCTCCGCTTGGACCCTTCGGGTACGGAACCCTAGAAAGAGCTGGCCTTCATTATAAATTTGAACTTCTTTGAAACATGAAATGAAAATATACTTTTTACTACCTACTTTGGTTTTAATTTTTATCAAAAGTACTGAAATCGCGCCCCAGTCTCTGTAAATAAAATACTGTTTTCATAAGGCAATGATTATTTTTAAATATCACAACGAAAGTCTACAACTCCCAGGCTAGTATTTGATTATGTAATGCTTCAACATTTGCCAGCAAAAATAATATTTACAAGTACCTACTTACATGTTTTCTAACTAATAGTAGCCTGGGGAATAATCGTAGGTGTTCCTTGTAATAGTAAAATGTTTAGGTTGTTAGTTATGTAAAAATATGGTATTTAATCCATATGGCCAGCGCTTGAAATTTTTGGGTACCTACCTACGCTACGTAATGACTGATGAATTTTAAAAATACTAAAAACATAATTATCACACAGATAGTACTTAGCCACAGTTACTAAAATTCGATTGCAAACTTACAACTAACTTTACTCAATCAATACCAGTAAAATTAAAAAAATATACCTTCAAGTACCAAGATTAGTTAAGTTACGTATAAAATCGAGCGGACAGCGGTTTCAATGTGTGCGTGCGCGTAATGTTGTTGTGTTGCGATTCAGATACCTAAACTCGAGCGAGTTCAAAATGTGATAGCGTCCTTAAAGCTAAAAAACATGCTCCACAAAAGCACATTGCTGCTGTTGTCGTGATGAAAAAGTTCTTTAATTTTCTTGAAGATTTGTTTGTTGGTTCGGTATTGAAGCATTGGTTCACAGATACTACATTTTGTATTAGAATTTTATAAGAACGTGAAGTTTGAATAGCACAAATCATTATAGTGCAAGTACTAAAAAAAATCGTAAAATTATATATCAAAATACGATATAGTAACTCGTGACCGGGACGTACGCGTACGTCTGAAACAAACTCATAAGTGCTATTTAACAAGATTACTGCAGAAATCAGTATCTCGAAAACTACTAGTGTAATTCGAGTTTTACGATAATTCATTTGAGAACTGTAATTTCTGTAAACACCCATTACGTTTTCAACTTTTATTAACACATCTAACGCTATGTTTGTCATTTTGACGTCGATAAGATTCACGTTCGAAGTCTGAGCTGACTTTCCAGTAAGTGGGTTGACTTTTCAATCCACATGTTAATGTATGTGTGTTGAATTACGAGGAAAAAAAACATGATTACTTGTTCAATCTTGCTGGAAAATTGAATAATTATATTGAATGATTTGATTGATTTTGTAAGTTCAAGAGTAAGAACATCAAAAGAGATGAGACAAATTATGAGTGCCCCACGTGGCCGTGGGCTTGTTTTAGTAATTTATAATTAGATTTTTCGGTTCGCTCTTATGATGTATCTCAGATTATGCTTTTCGGATTTACCTACTTACCACAGTTTTGCTATTCAAAGCGACATCTTTATTATATTTATATCTATATTTACCTTTTAACTTTCCATAAAATCAGTGGTGCTCTTATTGAAAAGCTACCGGAGAATGAAAAGCGGTGAGGAAGTCGTCTGTCATGGTATGGGCATGTGAGGCGGAGGAATGAGGAAAATGTCACGAGGAAAGTTTTGAGTATGAATATAGATGGCCATAAGAGTAGAGGAAGACCAATGAAATGATTGATGGTCTGTGTGAAAGTGATAATGGCTAGAAAGGGGGTGACTACCGAGATGATGAATAATAAGGATGTGGAAGAAGAAAACATGTTGCACGAGAGTTGAGTCATGAGAGAATGGTGAAAATCGGTGGTGCACGAAATACAATTTTATATCGTTGAAGTCAAAATCGGTTGAACGGAAAAAAGGTTTATTTTAAATGTCTAATCTTAATACAAATGGAGTATAGTGTTAAGCAGGTGAAAGTTCATGAGGACAATAGCATAATCAACCTATAATGTTATATAGGGGGTTGCCATAATCTCCACGCTTGGCAGGCGGGTTGGCGATCGCAGTATGGTGTTAAAATGCATAGAGAACGCTGCTGCCCATTCCATAGTAACCCCCATAAACCCACTGAAAAAAAAAAAGATAAAGTTATTTTATTCTATTATATTCTACTGCTGGGACACAGGCCTTCTCTCGGTGAGAGAGAGTGAGCCATAATCCACCACGCGGGACGCCAGGGCGGGTTGGTAGATGTCACATGTCTTCGAATTTTTGGTTCTAGGACATGCCGGGTTTGCCAGCCCAGTAGTCCGCTTAACGTCAGGCGAAGCACCCCAATTTAATGAGGCTAGTTGCTGATGAAGTCTTACAGTTTTTTGCTAAATGTACTACAACTTATAAAATAAATTAATATAAATAATTTAATTAACAAATTAATAAAAATAACAGAATGATATCCCTATGTGCTTATCGCACCTTCTTGAGTTTTGTCTATGTTTTTGATATTATTTTGTCTATTGATTTTTGCTTGATCTTTTGTTTTACCAGTGAAGAGAGGAAGTAAAAATTACTACAATTTTAAAAAGCGCCTTTATTTTAATAATTTAATATATATCGATTTTAATAATTTAATATATAAACACCTTACTTAACTAAAACTATTCACGTAAACGAAAATATGGCGTCGAAAAATTCATCCACATCGCTGTCGACTGGTAATGTACCCAGAAAACAGGCTGCTTAGACTCTGGTCAAGGAAAAAGCCAGCCCTTGGCATTTGGCCCTTGACATGGGAAGTGCCCCACCAGCCGCTACGAGATTTCGTTAAAAAGACCATGAGCACTCGATCCCCACGGCCCGAGGGTTTGCTGATACGTAGGTAAGTAAATTGCATGACCACCCTTACTTGTCTAGACGATTTCAGGTCTGAAAGTTCAGCTGTTAAGAGATTAGATAGAAGATATTATATTTTCGATCTTGTTTAAAAGACGATGTAGTGACAAAAATTTTAAAGAGTAAGCTTAGATGGTTTAATCATGTTAAGAGGATGAATGAAAGGCGGCTAACAAAAGATATTTACAAGGCCGATGTGAGTGGAACGCCGGAAGGGGACGCCCTAAGATGACATCAGTGACCTAATTGGTGATGATCTTCAGAAAGGTCAGGTGCGTAGTGCTCACGACCGGCGTGCGTGTATGAACAGATGTATGAACGTAAACGAAGCAAAAGGAATATGTCAGGAGCGTAGCAGGTGGCGTTCTATAGTTTCTGCCTATCCCCATGGAAATAAGGCGTGAGTTTATGTATATGTATGTTAGAATTCCTATTTCTTCCCGTGGGTGTCGTACTCGTAAAAGGCGACTAAGGGACTTACTAGAGAATGGGCAGCAGCGTTCTCTATGCATTTTAACACCATACTGCGATCGTCAACGTGCCTGCTATGCGTGGCAATTATGGCAACCCCCTCCCAAATGACAAGCACTGTCGAAGTGGCGGTGCTTGGGGAAGGCCTATGTCCAGCAGTGGACGTCTTTCGGCTGAAATGATGAATGATGATGATGATGAAGGGATTAGGGATGGTTTGTGGATGGTGAGGATTTTTTAAAATTAAACTAAATATTTGGCTGTTCAATAATTATCACTTTATTATAAACCAAAGTAAAACATACCTACGCTTCAAGCGCAAAAATACAAACGAACAATTACAATAGCAAATTACAATAAAATATGAACATAATTCAATTAAAAAAACCGGCCAAGTGCGTGTCGGACCACGCACAATGAAAGGTTCCGTAGTTAGGATGAATCTATTCCAAGAATAAACTTAACATTGTAGTTGAAAACATCCCCAAACATTCCAACTGTCAAAATGTAAGTTAGTACGCACAATATTTAAAGATTTACTATGTTATTTAACGCGCAGAAGCTCCGAGGTACCGTCCGAGACAATAGCGAAGTCGGAAGTGTGTGTGTGTGTGTGTGTGTGTTATGTTCTGATGCTACTCGTCTTCACGGACATTCACAGCGTGTTGTATACTTGGTTACCAAAAGTAAAGCGCGCGTCGCTTCTTACTTGCATTAGAGGCCAGTTTCTTTCTTGCAGGCTTGGGCCCATCGTCACGCCACCATGACGCGTCTCACTAACGAGTTATTAACTAGTTTGTGATTGGTTGCATCAATATGGACCACCATTGAAATACTAGCTGTGACATTCTGGTTACTCACTGGTGATCTGAGTTTGTACACTTTTGAGTTGCGTCGTGGACAATGGGGTTACCCGTACCGAAAACAAACCCATGCTATGTTTTTTTTTTCTAACTGAACACACAGATGTGCTGCTGGGGAGCTTTTGCGCCATTTCTTCTTCCCAGCTAAAGCACTAGGAACTGGTGAAGGGCGGACGTTTCGGGGGACTGTCTCATGTAATTTTGACGTTCGAAAAGTGCTAACTAATATCCTAGCCTAGTTTGCATAAATAACTTTTGATTAATTGAAAGTTTGAACCTTATTGTATTTAAGACGCTTCGCTTTATTATACATACATACATTCATTCATTCATTACAGCCGAAAGATGTCAACTGCTGGACATAGGCCTCCCCCAAGCACCGCCACTTCGACTGGTTCTGTGCTTCCCGCATACATACATATACAAGAAACCTAAGGACCATGCTTATACGACATGGGTATATTATAACGTCGCTAGGTGTACAGGGTGTTAAAAGACCTATTACAAAGCCGTCATTTACGCATTCTGTGCACCAAACTAAATAGGTAACATTGTACAAAAATTAATTGCTGGGAAACTACTTTTAATATTGGTTTACAACATTAAAAAAAAAAACTTAACACGGTGCCCTAATCACACAACTAATATCTAAACTGACAACCTAGATTTCACATAGATCTCTTGAAAACCTTAAATGAGAAGATTTACCTGCAAACCAACTATCACATTTAAGGCTCTTACAAACACACGCGATATCGCGGGCACGACATGCACCGACAAAGTAATTGTCTTTGTCGGTGCCTGTCGCGCCCGCGATATCGCGAGAGTGTGTAAGAGCCTTTATGTGGCAGAAATAGATAAAATTATCAGAATTAGGTACATTCCAAGGATTATTATATTGGTTTATGCTCTCTGTATAAGGTATACTTGCAATAGAAGATTCAGATTTCTTAAACGTTTGGTTTCTGGGGCTGAGTGATCTGAAAATATAAAAATGTTTTATTAAAATTATTATTATTACTATGTAAGAGAAAAGGCTCTTTCTTTGCTGTGGGACAATGATAAATGATTTTTATTTCTGTAAGTAGGTTTGTACAAACACTTTTACACGTCAGTCATATTTTTAAAACTAGATGAGGTCGGCGTTTCCTATCTGACTACTCTGAGAAGAAAGGCCGAAACAAACTCAGAGGTCACAGTCTCTTTTAAAGTCCAATAATAGGATGGTATTATTATTATACTTTTTATGTTGCAGATCTTCCAAGTTCTATTCTCACTCTAGGACAAAATGTCCAATGTGGACTAAGCCCAGGTAAGCACGGGCGATTTTTTTCCGTGGCGATTTTTTTGTCGCACACTGGACAGTATGACAAAATATCTTGTAGACTAGGATTATATCACAATTGTTGCAAAAACAAAAGTTTGTGTTATCTGTAAACATAATAAGGATAATCAGAATTGCAATCACGAATACAAGAATATCTTAATTAGAAGCTACTTACGCGTACACCCCATACACTGAGATAACTAACTGTATTGACGACAGGGCCAAAGAAAATTACATCTGGAAAAAGGACAAAGAAACATTACAGTAAGGATAAAAAAATCCATGAATGTGGATCGAAATCGATATCCCCTCTCAAACAGACAGACAATTATATTAGTTACTATATGCAAATAATGCAAGGTATGAACCTCTTCAAGGAAAATATGATTTTTCTGTCATATTTTTTAATATGATATTTTCTTTTAGACTGCCTTGCCAAGCGCTACTGCTGAGGGTTCTTGGGTTCAATTTCCTGGTCAAGCAAAGTTTTATTGGGTTTTCCCATCTGGAATTTCTCAGTAGCAGCATGCAGTCTTTTTTTTTTTGGGTGGGAAATTATCAAATAACTTCTCCCGCTCTGGGCGGAGCGGGAGGGCGTGTCAGACTTCTACTGACTAAAACCCACCCGTGTTTCTTCATTTGCCTGTGTGCCAGGGCCACGATATCCCTTTTGGACAAACTCGCAACCCTGGCGCCTAGGCATTGGCCCTAATGGACTCCGTCAATTCATGCTGACATCTCTTTGAGGCGCGCGTGGAACACAACGCGCCGTCGACCCGGGGCTGGTCCTTATCGGACGGCGAGCTACCCATCGCTCATCATCCGCAGGCCCGCGCCTACGGTGGCCGGAAATCGGCTTGCAACTCCCGACGCCCAGGGCGTCTCCTGCGGCGACTAGGGGCGTGAGGGCGCGAACCCTGCCTCTCCCTTATGCGTTCCGCCTCCTCCTTTGCGAGCATTACTGCTTCGCAGAAGGGGGTGACGGTCTCCCATGCAGTTTCGCTCCGAATCATGGCCTGAACCAGGGTGGACGTGAGAGATCGCCGCTGCCGATCGCCTCCGTGAGGACACGGCGGTGCTCCGCCCAAGCCGGGCAGACCTCCACCGTATGCTCCACCGTATCCTCCGGGCGATCGAAACAGTGGTGACACCCGGGCGTTTCCTCCCGCTTCATCCTGAACAGGAAACTCCCGAAACAACCGTGTCCGGTGAGGACCTGCGTCAGGCGGAAGGTGAGGATGCTGTGGCGCCTCTCTAGCCACTCCTCAAAGACTTACTGCCACTATTGTGACTTATTGCCACAATTGTGGCAGCCCAGAAGTCTGGATTTGTGCCCGGTTGATTGCAATAGGCTAGGCCTCTATTACATGGGACTTAAATGTAACTGGCAAAATGTGAGTGTACTATGGGTACACGTCTGCCAAACCCTTCGGGGAATAATAATAATAGTCCTCCAGACTGAATTTCGGTCATGGCGACCAATCTCAGCGGTGACTAGGCTTCGGCGTGGGAGGTATTATATGGCACAAGTGTGTGCGCGGACACAGGTGCACTCTTTCTTCCATCTCTCTCATAGGCAGATTGGACGGTAATCCGACATGACTGAAGAGAGATCAGGTGCAGGGCCAACGGCTTAACGTGCTTACTCTTCGGGGAATACAAACGTGATGTTATGTTATTGTCTTTTGGATAAATAACGTGCTTAGCGATCACAATATTTATATTTACCTGACTGCTGAAGCATGCCGATAGTTTCTTGCTGCAGCTGATTAAGTACCGATATTTTTTGGCATACTCATCTAATTCTTCAACCGTTACAATATGATAATTTCTCTGTTTTCTGTCCTTAGACAGTCTCTTCTCTATTTCTTCATCTGTCTTTACAATATCCGATAGATATGTACAATTATTAACACTTAAAAAAAAAAATGTAGCATAGTAATGTAAGTATACAGTACAATATTTTCTAAGATATGGCGGATTTCAATGTATTATATATTTCTAACACTACAAACAATAAATAATTGAATATTAATCCTGTGCCCTCTACATAATATGTCATATGAAGTGTTTTCGTTGCAAAAATAACTATGCTGCTACAAAAATGTACTACAGTAGTTGTTATAAGTACAGTTTTGAGTTATTAACATATTTGTTATAATAAATAGATTCTCCTTGGAAGCAATTTTGCATGGCCCTGACGTCAGTTATGAAGATTATGAAAGAACGCGAGCTGAGAATACCACATATCATAGTAAGGAAACCGCTTATGAAATTAAAAAAATAAATTATCCTCATTACAGTCGGAGGCACCTTAAGCCAGAGCCTTAAGCTAGAGTAAGTAAATGATGAACACAAATCTATATTAATTAAAAACACAAATGCATAAACAAACACTTCAACAAGCACACGAATTATGATGAGAGTTTTCTGAATATTTCCAAGATAGTTAAAATTTCTGTAAACAGCCATAATGTTTTCAGCTGTTATTGACATGTTTATCATTTTTCTAGGGAGAGAACTAGACATGTGTTAACTCAGAAAACAGCTGGGAGTTATTGATGACATTATACAATATTCAAATTATAATTAAGTTTAAAGGTCCATTGCTTTGATAATATCAACGATCCGTATCTTCCAGTGACAGCCACTTTTGTTATTGTTTGTATTTCGTATAAATGTAATAGCATTAATTTAAATTAATAATTCAGAGCTTGGATGACTATAGTATACATTTATACTATGGTAAATATTTCCAAGGCATGGATACATACAGCGAAATCTATGAAAATTTACTTTACTGCAAACACGAAAACTACACAAATGTTAAACCAAAATAAGGTTATATGACATGGTTAAACTGCAACATGACAACGATGTATGTAGCAGACAGCGACAACATCATAGGAAACAAGTACATTCCCAGAGAAAAAGTGCCAAATTTTATGACAATAGGATTCGTCGTAACTAAACGATTTAGATCCTTTAGCTGCCTCGTTTCGGATTTTGCACGATCTGAAAAGGAACAATAAAATTAAATAAACCCGTAAATAGTACTCTGTAGAGGAATATCTGCATAGTCCCACTGCACGGCAAAGACTTCTCTTTCCTTTTCCAACTTCACTCGGTCTTAAAATGGACCATTCCTGCCTAAGGACGTCAAGTCACTTTTCCCGGAGTTACCACGATGTCACGACAAGTCATATAACTTAGCCATATATCTTTACATTTCAGCAAATAATTCCAGAAATACATAAGTAAATAAACTTACGAGAGGACACTTCACACGCAAGTATTGCCAAAGCCTTGTTGAAAGAATTAAATTCATTTTGCAACTTTTGACCGGCAACTAAAAGAGTGAACGTAGCTGACATGTGGTATATTAGAGCGTACACGACGTTTGTTGTTGCGAAGCTTCTTCCTAAGTCCTGCAAATAATCTTTTCATTTTATTCTGTGTTATTTTAAGCCAGCGCAAGCGAGGAAGAGAAGCAAGGGATTTCGGGTGGCCAGGTAGAGCAAAGTGTTATTGGGTTTTTCCATTAGGAATTTCTCAGTGGTCATTATCATTATACGACCTAATAACAAGCTTTTCAATACTATTAAGGAACATTATTCAATTGAGTACTTACTAAACATTAGGTAGCATTTACTTTAAATACGTTACCTTTTTAATAATTGCGTTAAAAATTCCATACATTGAAGAAATACACTGCACCATGGCAACACCGAGGGAAAACAAGAGCTGAAAATAAAGTATACTTTAGTTTTCCAATGTATAAAATAATAAATAAAATTAATAAGATGATATCACAAGTCTGTAATTTATATTTTATTAAACATAATTATATGTGATTCTGCAATTATTTGTGCCCGTTTGATGGCAATAGGCTCGCCCACTATTACATGGGACTTAAACATAACTGGCGAAATGTGGGTGTACTCTAGGTACATCTCTGCCTAACCCTTCGGTGTTTACAGGCGTGATTTTATGTTATGTGTGTAATTATATGAGAAGTTACATTGTTTTTCTCACTTTCGGTAGAATCAAATAATTATTTTTCTGGTTATTTGAGTGCTACTCACATAAAAACATTCCATCGAACAAAGGGCCAAGGGTGGCCTTGAAGAACTCTTTTCCATTTTTTATATATTTATGGCTGATAATATTTGACCATTGGAGGCCCTTGTGCCATTATTTGATAATAATAGCATTATACAAAGTTCAGTAGTTTTATGAGACAACTTCTTTAATACCATATAGCGTAGGTACAAATAATATTCGTGCTCGCCCTATCGAAGGCCTTACTTAGATCAACGAAAGCTCACATCAGAGCAATATTGAGTATATTGCTTGTTGCGTGTTTGTTTTGTTTTGTTTTTGTGTATATTGTATTCTACTTTGTCAACTAAAATGGCCGAAGTGTTAAAATCACGTCTATATTAAACACCTCGGGGTAGAATGATTTCCTACTTTTGATTCGGACCTTACCCTGTAGTTTGTAACGTCAGTTAAATTATAATCAATCAAAATATACTCACCAATTCTTGATAACACACTGATATATTTTTACAGCAAGACATGATGTGTTGGTACTTTTCTGTCCAGCTATTTACTTTCCCAGGCAAATTAATGCATTCCTCATTTGCATCGAGGCTGATTTCATTGGTCTCTTGCTCATTGTACTTCTTTAGTATATCATTTACAGCATTGTTTAAACATTTGAGGTAATCGTAAGTGCAAGTTATGGCGCAATATACTACTAGATGTTCCAGCGTGTAGCGAATGTCTACCCAAAGTTCATAGACGACCAGTACTAGCATTTCTCTCAAAAGAAATGTTTCCGATAAATACCAGTCAACAAACCTTACCAGCAGAAGTATGACCGCCATCACAGTGAACACCACGAAGCCAACAAAACATTTGACCTTTAGTTTATTCTCAGAATGTTTATATTGGACTTCGTCCTTGAAACAGTTATGGAGCTTCCGCAGATTCTCGTAAAATTTGCTGAACGATTCCGAATTTACAATACCACCAATAACTATTATGAAGCTTTTTAATAAAACCAGTAGCTGGAACAGATCTGTCACCAACTTATCCTTATCGCTGTAGTCAAAATTAATGAAGTTCGTCAAGATGACATTGTTCACGGTAATAACTACAGAAAGGGATAGTTCAACGATTATACGCGTTACTGCTATAATCTTTTGACTTTTATTTAAACTTAAGTAGTTTCTGTAGACACACATAAAATTTTCACCATATATTAAAGTGTAGAATAAATTCATGATGGCAACTGGAGTGACACTCGTTCTAGAAAGGTACGTTGTTACGAATGATGGAACGTGTTACCTGTGACCTCGTTAAACTTAATGTACGGACATTTTCTTAATCATTTTAGGTACTGGTCTGAACAAACAAACACGTCATGACTTGGCCGCTATTAATACTGATAAAATAGACAAATATTAATGTACCAAAGTGACACTTCAAGGTTGGGTAGATGAAGATTAGATGTTTTACATAGTATGAAATAAAATTCATTATTGATTGGTAGCTATTTAATAATTAATTAAAGATATCTGTCAGTCTTCGAGGTAGGTGATTTAGTCATGCTTAAAAGAAATATAGTATAATAGATTATAGTATAGAAATATAATATAGTATAGATTTAGTCATGCTTAGAAAGCTACAGTGGGAGGGTGTCCCTGCCAAACTTGTAACTATCTTGTCTTAGTGGTATGCAAATCAGATGAACTGCGTCAAGTGGGAAGATACTTTCCCGAACCCTTACCAACTAGAATGCGGGGTAAGGCAGGGAGGTCCGACCTCACCAAGGCTATTTATTTAATGTCTATGTGAAAGAACTGATCGAGGAGCTAAGCAACGCTTATGTTAGATGTCACATTGATGACACATGCGTTAATATCATCAGCTACGCCGACGACATGGTATTACTCAGGCCAACGATTAGTGGTCTGAGAAGGCTGGTGGTTATAAGTGAAGGATATGCTGAAAGACATGTTCTTAGGTATAATTCTAATATGAGTGAACTGCTGATCTTTGTTGGGAAAAACCAGAGCCCACACTATGTTCCCGCAGTGATGCTTGGCGATTCAGCCTTAACAAGGGCATTTTAAAAGAAATACCCTCATTAGATTATAATGACTGTATGACTGACAGTTGTTAAGAAAAAAACCATAGCTTAGACTGTATAGTATAATATGTTACATTATATCTAATTTTTCAAAACAAATACCTGAGTCGTACTATTGAAATTAGACTAAAGTGTGTTTGCCCTTACATATAATTATACTTAATCGACATGAAATTGACAAGGATAAACAGCTAGCATCTACAAATTATTTTTAAACGTATTTTTGAATGAACGTCCCGGAAAGCGTTAAGCTAAGGTTTCCCTGCGGTGGCCACCACATAGCGTTCGCAATTTAACGTGAAAAGACGTCACTGAAACGTTATTTATGATCGTAAGTGGTCGTGTATTCATAGAGAGCGCTTTTTGATAACGTAAAGTCAAACCCCGCAGCCATCATTTTCATGACGGCCGTCATTGTACCCATTATGTGGCCGCCGCCGCTATCTTAGGAACCCCAAACTTAAGTCCGATTAAAATCGGACTAAAGTTTATCACACATGCTAATGTTAATAACGTAGGGCAAACAATCACTCATCAAAATTTTGTTTCAGTGCCGTTAGTGGAAGTGCTCAGGTGCGGTTCGGTCAAGTGCTGTTGAAATCAGTGCTCTTACTGGAATCCCTCATAACTTTTAATAAGATAGATGTAGAAAAAGGTATCTTTTTATATTTCATTCATCTATCGAATAGCAATCGTTGATAATGAAGTTACGCTGGACTACCTACTTGACTGCTGAAATATCTACCACTAGCTTTTGCCCGAGGCTTCGTCCGCGTAAATCAGTAAAACAGTGCGTCAGAAAATATCCTACGGGAACCTACTACCGGGATTAAAGGTAGTAAATCCATATGTTAATCCACAAAAAATATAATATGTAGGTAACTAATAGACTAAGCGTAGGGCTTTTCGCTCACACCGCGGCATTTTTCTTACTTTTAGCATTTTGCTACCCGTCGTAACTTCTAAACGAAAGGTCCGATTCTAATAATTTGAAGAGGAATTTACAAAAATTTACAGTTTGGTATAACCTGCTACTAAAACTGCTGGCGTGCATAAACAACCTTGGTTATAAAACTATTTAATTGGATTAATATCATGATACAAACGTCATCATTAGCATTCGATTCTATCCGTGTTTTAATTGGACTTTGAACAAAACAACAAATGACCTAATGTCTGTAAGACTATATGACTAACTTAATAGTTAAAAACATAGGAACGGTTATTGTGACCTAACAAATATTATAGTTAGGTCACAATAACCGTTTCTTTGTTTTTAACTACAAAAATGTCTGTACAGACATTTTTGTGGATAATAATGATTACGATAAACGTGTACTACGTTAGTGTATGTTTCATTAATAGTTTTCGCAGCGCACGCCATATAATGACTTATATAGGCAAATTTTTGATACTTCGGGTTACATTATTGCAATATTCGTAGGGATCCCAAATTAACATGAAAAATAAAATACCCCATGTTACTTGCTGATAATGTAGATTACCAATCGTTGGTGCACAGTTGGCTCATAATCAAGGGATGAAATTCCACCGAGTCTTGGCTCGACTTTATTATACAATGATTATATTTGGTAAGAAAATGTATTGCTAGAATGATTTAAGTAATTTAAACGTGAAAATCGTTGACGGGAACTATTTCTAAAAATAATGGACGCATAAAAAATTGCTACATGCGCAGTTGCTACATGCCTGGGACATCTACTGATCGATAAAAAAAGCAATGGAAGGAGATCTTTTCCTTTAGCTAAGCTCGTTGGCCTGTTCTCCTCACCCTCGTATATGGAGGGTAGACGCTTTTATGAACTGGACAAATACTGCGCTCAAAAATACAAATTGTTTATTAATTTATTTAAATTACACGGCTTAAAAAACCAA
The DNA here is from genome assembly GCA_963921375.1 of Tiliacea citrago. Classification (NCBI taxonomy): domain Eukaryota; kingdom Metazoa; phylum Arthropoda; class Insecta; order Lepidoptera; family Noctuidae; genus Tiliacea; species Tiliacea citrago. Next base: position 22,143,290 of record OY992792.1, on the reverse strand, counting down.
TTACATAAATCAAAGTATATATAATAAGTACAAACATAACACATATAAACTAATAACATCAATTAGATACAATAGTATTCTCACATAAATGTAGGCACATAACCATTAAACTGGCAAATTTATTGGCGAACAGATCGCAGTCCGGGTTGGCGAACAGATCGCAGTCCGGGTTGGCTTCCACGAGTTTATTTAGTGCAGTCAACGCGCGCGGTATGGGAGACGCACCACGGGCTGCTATCCGACACGAAGGCACGCCTAGAAGTCGATGTTTTCTGTCACGGAGATAATAATTATTCGGTGTGTAGAGTCGAATCAGCTAATTATGGACGTCAGGCTCATCCATCATACACTTCCACACTTTGAGCATAACGCCTACCTGGCCATATGACGTTCTGGTCTCCAACATATTTCTCTCTTAGCATTTATGTAGGTAGACCATACAACTCCTCTAGTGCAAAATGTAACTGATTTAGTCATATCTGCGACATGACGGATGAGAAATAGGCGAAGCCAACAACGCAGTGGGTTTAAAAACCCTTTGCTCTGCAATGGAACCCTTATTATTAAATGAAAAAATTGAATTATTTCAGATTCAAACAAAGCTGAAGCGAAATTGATCAAGGACTTCACACGACTGATAAAGAAGAATCCAATAGAGATCAAGTTATTGTCCCACATTCCTGCTGGGATGTATATGCTGCCAGTTATACCTACTCATGTCGACTGTCAACTATTTCATTGTTATGCTGCAGTTTAGTAATATTGTTTAAAAATTAATTTCATATAACTTCTTATGATATTAAGATTCACAAAATTATATAGATTATAATTAAAGTTTTAAATATTTATTTTGTGTAGTTTGTTTATAAATATTATATTATAATAGAATCTCAATTGATGGAACTAAACAATTTGTTTTTAGATTAATATGATCTAATAAAATAAAATTACTTTTACACAAGACTGTTAATTTCACGGGTCGATCCATCCAGGTTAAGCTACGCTTGCCGGATATGGTCCGTGGATGTGTGACTATCTTTACAGACAAAAACTCCTTCGTACCTCGGAAAGCCGTTGATCCCGGCTGTCATTCGTGGATCTTTGACAGTCGATAATGGTCGTGAGAAGCCCGAAAGTTTGACCACAAGTCTTACCAAGGGGTATCGTATTACCCAGTCACTGGGTTGTGGAGGTCAAAAAGGCAGTCACCCCATGTAAAATACTAATAATCAGTTGAATTTGGTTAGACAGGAAGCCGATCCCAACACAGTTGGGAAAACACTAGGTAGATTGATACACGAGATTGTTAATTGCTAGAATTTTGAAACAATTTAATATAATTATGCCGTTTCATCAAAATTAATGCATGTCAATATTACTATCCAGTAAATTACAATAACAAAATGTAAACACCAAATGTTCTTTCAAATTATTACTTTATCGTCGGTAGCGTGACACAGATAAGCACTTTATTTCATCACCACTGCTCTCAAGAAACGGTGTAGAAAAACAGCGTGGAGAAACCGGCAAGCGTCCTAGAACCAAAAATTTTAAGACATGTGACATCCAAAGACTTGAAAAAAGAAACAACCAAGACTTGAGCGATGCCAAAAAGGCTAAAACAATATTATTATGTTTATACCAAAGTCAAAGTCAAACCATTTATTTCTAATAGGCACATAAGAGGCACTTTTGAACGTCAAAATTTACAAAAAAAATAGAATTGATTCTAGTTGCCCCTTCCAAAAGGTAGTTTCGTATGGAGAACAATGGGCAGGAAACTCCACCGGTACTCTTTTAAAAATGTTTTACAATATTTTGTTTGATTACATTAATTATATGATTATATGTGAAGACGATGCAGCTAGAATAAAATTACTATACCATAATAGGTAAAACGAATTAAAAACTAAGCAATGAAAAATAACTTAATTATTAGATAGATACATGGTGTTCACATATTTACAAACATCGGAAAAGTATGTTTTTCAAAAAAAATAAAAAAACAAGTCAGTGTGTGAGTATAGGTTATTACAGAATGTAAAATCAATATCATAAAAATAACAGATTTTACCATAAAAATAGCAACCAGTTTGATTTTGTCTAGACTCTAGATTGTCCTATGGAGCTGGACCAGCATGTTTCCAAGCATTCCTGTCTTGGATATAATCCTCTAACTTGTAATATGCCTGTTTACAAAGTGTACTTTTAATATGTGTTTTAAATTTTCTCTCATTTAATTTCAATATATCACAAGGTATTTTGTTGTAACATTTAACACAGTACCCCATAAAAGATGTATGTACTTTAGATAATCTGAAAAATGGTTGATCTATTTTATCTTTATTTCTAGTATTAAAGTTATGTCTATCGCTTATCTTGTTAAAAATATGTAGATTTTTCCAGCTTATTATTTTCCTACTTGCAGGGGAAATGCCTTTTCTCATATAGAGAAGACATGAGCTTTGGTCACCACGTTTGCTCAAGACGTTTCGGTGATTTCGGATTTATATTAACTATAAGTCCGAGTTTCAAGAAACGATGGAAAGACTGTGTGAAAGATGATATGGCTAGAAACGGGGTGACTGCCGAGATGACGACTAATAGAGAAGAATGGAAGAAAGGGACATGTTGCGCCGACCCCAAATCAATTGGGATAAGGGCAGGAGAATGATGATGAAGTCCAGGTTTCTTCACAATATTTTCCTTCAACGATGTCATTAATGTTCAATTATCTTGGACATTAATGACATCGTTGAAGGAATATACTCAGAAATTACATATGAATTGAAAAAGTCAAAAATTGCATTAAAAGTGAGGCCTTAACCACATCACGATTATAATAATGACGTAAATTGACGGCGTGTCGTGGGTTCGATTCCCGCACGGAACAAATATTTGTATGACCTATAAGTGGTTGTTCCGGGTCTGGTTGTTTGTGTATGTGAGTTTAAATGTTTGTAAACGCACCCACGATACAGGAGAAATTCCTAGTGTGGGACAACGCTCTAAAAAAAAAAAAAAAAATACTAATAACTCTCCAAATAATAACAGACGGCACGGTACAATCGAAGATTGAGCTACGCTTGCTGTTGTGGCAGTGAAGACAGGGGGGCAGGCAGGCCTCTTCAATAATGCTCGAAAATTCCAGATTATGGTTTAATGTTCGGTTATTACAATAATTTTTAGTATTACACGTGACGTAGTAGGTGCGCGCGGTCGGTCCATCGGAATTGTGCTCAGTCGCGCCGCGGGCGGACGTCTTTTGAGACTCTCGCTCGCAGCGTCGCAGTCGCCCATCGATTTTCAGACAAAACACGATAGATGGCGTTGCTTGTCCCAACATACCGGCCACCTTGGAAGGTCCATCTTCCAACTGAACTTGGAGTCACGAAGTCTAAACCGGCAGCGGGCAGATTTTTGATGAAGCACGCTTGATTGTGCCTTGTGAAGTTTGGATCTCAGCTACTCTGGAGACACCGTCATTGCCTGGGAACAGTTTAATGATTCTACCCATTCTCCACTTGAGTGGTGGTAGGTTATCTTCTTTTATGACGACAAGGCTATCCTGAGCGATGTCGTCCGTCTTGTGCGCCCACTTCGTCCTGCGTTGAAGCTCAGACACGTATTCTTTTGACCATCGCTTCCAAAAATGTTGCCGCAACTGTTCCACCCGATGATAGCGACAGGCAGGCCTAGATGTCGTGAAGTCCTCACTGGCAGGTGCAGTCAACGGTCGGCCGATTAGGAAATGAGCAGGTGTGAGTGGAAGGTAATCAGTTGGATCTGTGGACATAGGTGACATAGGACGGGAGTTCAGGACGGCCTCAACCTGGGTCAATACCGTACCAAACTCCTCATAAGTTAGTTTAGCATTACCTACGACACGTTTCAAGTGATACTTACACGACTTCACTCCTGCCTCCCATAAACCACCAAAGTGAGGCGCATAAGGCGGAATGAAACTAAATATAATATTATTACTACTCGCAAAATCAATTATTTCGTTGGGTTTTTCAAATATAGCTGTAAGCTCCTTTTCAGCTCCAACGAAATTTCTACCATTATCGGAAAAAACTTGACACGGCTTACCGCGTCGTGATATGAATCGTTTGAATGCCATTATATAATCCTGAGTGGACAAAGAACTAACTAATTCTAAATGCACAGCTCGGGTAGCAAAACAAACGAATAAACAAATATATCCTTTAATTAGTTGTGTACCTCTGCCTTTGCGGTTCAATATAGATACTGGCCCGGCATAATCAACACCACATCGCATGAATGGAAATCCAGCTTCTAAACGTTCAGCAGGGAGATCACCCATGAGTGGAGTTAACGTATTTCCTTTCATGCGAATGCAGGTTACACATTTATGAACTACTAGCCTAGCCAAATTACGTGCTCCCAGCACCCACCATCTATCGCGCATGGTAGCCACGAGAAGCTGAGGTCCAGCATGAAGTAAACGTTTGTGTTCATATGAACACAATAACCAAGTAAACCGATGTTTATGGCACAACAACACTGGATGTTTCTTATCGTAATTAAATTTGGAATTACTAAGTCTACCACCAACACGAATTATATTATCGTTATCTAAAAATAAACTTAAACCTATTGTTTTATTACTAGATTTATTGGTTAAAGGCAACTTTTCTTTAAGGTTATGATATTCCTTACTGAATGATTGTGATTGAACTAAACGTGTCAACACAACTAATGCACTATTAATCTCGCTCACGGTCAACGAACCTGTTTTGCGACCTTGACCGACACGCGATGCACGTAGATTAAAAATGTACCGTAAGACATACGCCATTGTTCTTTGCAAACGATTAAAGCAAGAGAACCTATCGAAATCAATTACATTAATATTACACGATTCCACATTTAATAAATTTGTAGTTTTAGGACATTTTAACTCCGGTAACTTATTATTATCAATAAACTCGGTTTGATTACTGTTTGTTGTTAATCAACTTGAAGTCGGTTCACAAAGAAAAATCGGACCACACCACCACAAACTAGTGTTGTCCATTAATGAATCAAAGAGAACACCTCTTGATAATATATCAGCAGGATTCTCCTTACTTTTAACATGCAACCAAATAGTGTTGCTTGTTAATTCGTTGATTTGCACAACCCTATTCTGCACAAATGTTTTTAACAAATGTGGTGATGTCCGAAGCCAAGCTTGAACTATAGTGGAGTCAGTCCAGAAATAGATCTTATCGAATTTCAGCCTAAGGGAAGTTATGATTTTATTATAAAGTTTAGCTCCAACTAAAGCTCCACACAGTTCAAGTCGTGGAATACTTAACGCTTTAATTGGCGCGACTTTACTCTTAGCACATAGTAATCGACATGTAACCTGTGACTCATCACTGTTAGGGTGTGAACGAATGTACGCACATGCACCGTATGCAGACTGAGAAGCATCGGTAAAAATATGTAGCTCTTTATTTACAGCATTAGTACACATGACATAACGCGGCACTAATATTTCGGACAAATATTGTAACGAATTAATAAAATTATACCAGACACATGCAATCTGACTAGGAACTTCATCATCCCAACTTATTTTAGCAAGCCATAGTTTTTGTAATAATACCTTAGCCGTTGTAATAGCTGGTGCCAATAATCCTAGTGGATCGTAAATCTGTGCAATGACAGACATAATTAAACGTTTAGTTAACTTCGTATCACTATTACATTTATTTACACAAGTTGAAAAATTAAATAAATCGTTCTTGTTAGACCAACCAACACCTAGGGTTTTAGACTGACAATATTCACCAATGCATAAATCCTTGGTACTCTCTGAAGTTACATCGAAATTAAAACTCCATTTCCTTAAAGGAAAGCAACCGCTTTGTAGAATGACGGACGTTTTATTGCAAATATCTAATAACATGTCGCGCTGATCATGCCCCGTCAAGAGATCGTCTACATAGAAATCGTCATTAATAACGCTAGCGATGACGTCATCCTTACATTCCTTTGCCAGCTGTTTCAAGCAACGGTTACTAAGGTACGGTGCTGATGCAGTGCCATACGTCACTGTGTTGAGACGATAAACTTGAATTGGCATGTTGTTATCAGTTCGCCATAATATTAATTGTAAGTTACGTTGTTCAGTATGAATTAAACATTGCCTAAAGAACTTCTCAATATCTGCGCAAGCTACATATTTATATTGGCGGAAACGGAGCAATATTGAGAAGATATCGTTTTGTAACCTAGGTCCCACGTATTGGATATCATTCAACGAATTATGATTAGAAGTTATCGCGCTTGCATCGAACACAACACGTAATTTGGTTGTCACGCTACTTTCACGATATACCCCATGGTGTGGTACAATATAGTATGGCTTATTTAAACTATTGAAGTCCGCGAAAAGAGTCATGTGACCTAATTGCTCGTACTCGTGCATAAATTCACAATACATTTTTTTGTATTGTGGTAAACGATTTAGTTTCTTCTCTAAAGATAGAAAACGCTGCAACGCTGAATTATATGAGTCACCCAAACAATCAGGAGATTGTTTAAGTGGCATTCTTACAGTAAACCTACCGTGCTGATCGCGTTCAGTAGTCTGCAAGAACAACTCTTCACAAGAACGATCCTCCTCAGTAATAACGGGAGGGATATTTACTTCTTCGATTTCCCAGAATTGTCGTAGTTGAGAATCAACTAACGACAAATTGCACTGGACATCTGACATGCCAGCCGCAAAAAAACGATTATTATTATAAACTGGACCGGATATAATCCAACCTACCCACGAATCTTGTAAGTATGGACCGGTGTGAAGTTTTATTTTATTTTCTTTTAGCAAATCCCAAAAGACATCCGCGCCAATTAATAAATCTATGTCGCTCGGTACATAAAATGTGGGATCTGCAAGTAGAATATTGCTAGGTATATTTATAGCATCACTCTTAACGTGTGCCGAAGGCAACTTCGAAATGATACTAGGCAACACTAAACAATGTAAGGTTGTATTAAAATCATATACCTTAGAACGAATATTAACATCGCATTTGTGACTGGACTGTGAAACGGTTTGTCCAACGCCACAAACACGTATAGTGGACTGTATAATAGGTAAATTTAAACGTTTACATAAGCTTTGAGCTATAAAACAATTTTGACTGCCGCTGTCAAGCAACGCGCGAACTGTGTGATAACGGTTATCAATATCAGCGATCTCAACTAACGCCGTAGACAGCAAGACAGTCTGTAACGATTTAGCATTATCTACGAACGCATTACATTTACTATTATCAATATTGTCAGCTGTTTTACTAACGCAGTGTAATACAGACGACTGTGGCAACGTATTATTGATAACGGAACGCAGTGACGACGTATTTGGAATAACGCTATTATTGTCAACATGAATTAACGCATTATGTTTTTGTTGACATAATTTACAAGGACCGAATTTACAATTTTCAATTGTGTGAGTGTTTGTACGTAAACAGTTTTGACAAACGTTTTTCGACTGAACAAAATTTAATCTTTCTTGAACGAACATATTTAAAAACTTGACACATGAATATAATGCATGTTTATCACTACATAACGGGCATGTCAAGTTATGTTTATTTGTTTTACTTTTACTACCTGATGAGACCTTATTATTATTATTCACGCTCGCATAACTAAGTGTAGTTTGAGAATTATTCTGTTTCTTATGATCAGCTGACTGTTTACCCTCATTTTTACTTTGTGAATGTGACTGATTATTTTTACTATTACCCGAACTTATCATGTCTAACATGTCGGACCTATTATTTAAAAACGTTAATAAGTCTTCTAGTTTTAAAGGTTTAGAGGTTTTGTGAGAATCAGAGATAAGTGAGCTTCTGTAGTTCTCCCACTCGCGTTCAGTAGCAGAGTCAAGTTTACTGACAATTATATAAATGATAAGCATATCCTCGAGTGAAGACTCAGGTTCTTTAAGAGAATTTAGGGCTCTCAGATTACGTAAAACGCAATCTACTAACGTTCTGATCTGTGTCGGACATTCCTTACCAAGTGAAGGTGCCGCAAACAATGCCTTTACATGATTATGTATCAATAGCCTATTATTTTGATACCTAGCTTCCAGCAGGTCCCACGCGTTACTATAGTTCGGTGCAGTAAACTCCAACGAACTGATGACATTTATCGCAGATCCGCTGAGAGACGACTTTAGGTACTGAAATTTCTGTATCGGATCTAAATCGTCGCGATCGTGTATCATTGTAACAAACGAGTTCCTAAACTCTAGCCATTTGTCAAACGAACCGTCAAAGACAGGTAACTTTATTTGCGGTAATTTTATTGACACTGATTTCCCGGTAGTGCATTGAGAATTATTCAATCCCATCTGTTCACAGTCGCCTATCATGTTTTTTGCTATGGCTACAGTTGAATAATATTGGCACTCAAACGAATCTCTGTACTCTAAATGTGATAGTAATTCCTTTTCATCAACGATTCTTTCTAATTTAGATTGCAAGTCGTTAAACTCGGCAAAGAAAATGGCTGCCGAATGAATACGCATTTGCACTTGGGTTTTAATCACAGAATCTAAGCACGATCTATCTAACTTATTAATATAATTCGCAAATAATGTTAATCTACCTTTTACTACACCACGTTGTCTTTTAAGATCAGACATCTGACTATCTAAACGAGAAATAGTTTCATCATCACTCATTTTGGTAGCTTATTGAAAGTAGGTACTCACAGTTTGCTTGTTCAGTCGTGTTTTCTCACCTGAAGACGGCCTCAGCGCTGCCAAAACGAACTCCTGAAAACGTTTAGGTACGATATACCAGGTTTCTATAATTCCAAGTCCAAGCGCTTATTTTGCATACCTACTGGTGTCTTAACTTTAAGCGTTTACGGGAGAATGCTTTGTTTTTGTCTACGCTATTTCCACACAGATTCGTATATATCGTAATTGGTTAAGAAATGTTTTACTTAATAAAGATACATTAAAATAATGTAGTGTCCTTACATGATTAGTATTCAATTACTTAAGTAACTATTTTGTAATAAATTTATATAACAAAATGTTTTGCGTTTGTTCGTATAAACTTCCAAATTATTACTTATGTATATAGTCGTCTACTCGCCTCGTACTGCCTCGTTGGTTTTGTGGTGGAAAGCACGACTGTTGAGCATGAGGTCGTGCAAAGTGTTATTGGGATTTTCCATTAGGAATTTCTCAGTGGCAGCCTGGAGTCTGGATTTGTGCCCGGTTGATGGTAAAAGGCTCGCCCCCTATTACATGGGACTTAAAACATAACTGGCGAAATGTGGGTGGACTATTATAGGTACAACTCTGCCTAACCCTTCGGGGATTACAGGCGTGATGTTATGATGATGATGATGTATATAGTTGTTTTCAAGGCACAATACATTCAAACCAAAATGAGGCCCGTTAAAGTGTTTGATCCACTTATTGTTTGTGTAGAATCTCTTAGGCGCATACAGGAATTACCGTAGCCAGAAGAAGATCGAGAAATGTTTTATTATTTTCCAAATTTTGGTTCAGACTATGTTCCACACTATTCTCCTTGATGCACAAGTATATTTTTTGTTAGGAAAAGCTAATATACTAGTCAAATAAATTTAGCTTATAGCGGTTATGCTGTTTCAGCGGCAGACAGCTGTTCTGCTGGGGAGTTTGTTGCGCCACTTCTTCTTCCCAGCTAAAGCAGTAGGAAGTGGTGAAGGGCGGGCGTTTTTGGGGGACTGTCTTATGTAATTTTGACGTTCGAAAAGTGCTGATTTTCAGCAGAGTTGGAATATATGACTTTTGATTTTGATTTTTTTGATTTTGAGCGTTTTTAACCGCAATGGTATGTTACAGCGGCATCTTTCAATCATATTTAAGAAGCATCAGTCGTTTCTCTGAAAGTTTTAAAGATGACAAGAAATAATGAATTATATAAAGAAAATATACTGGTTAAGCATAATTTTAATTTTATTTATTTATTTATGTAATCACTTACAACTAATAATACAGGTACAACCCAATGCAATAGTGAAGCATACTTAATAATAACAACTTATTTTCTAAAACTTATTACATACAATGATATCCTTGTGAATTCACTCCGTGTACAAGCAAAAATATTTCCTCTGCTACAAGCTTAAGAGTGCGAAGCGCCCGCGTCAGGGGCGCCTCATTTAACAGATTCGTTTCGTTAAATGAGTCATTTTTTTAATCGTCATTTTTTATATTAAATATATTCATCGATGAATTGGTGTCCCTCAGGTCCGTGTTTCAATAAGTTTCCACTCACTCTTAGAGCTGTTAATTGTGGGTTCTATTATGGCATCGCGAAGTATTTTAAGAATCACAATATTATTTCAGTCCCTCGTGTTTTTTCTTGTTATTAGGATGGTGTTTAAGTTGTCCAAATGCTTGACTTCGTTGACATCAGTCGTTCAGGAGTAGGGATCTGCGATAGTAGTTTAGGTGAGCAATGTGATATCACAAGGGAGCAGGTCCAAGGATGGGTTGAACTGTATCGGGGTGTGGCAAAAAACTGTAAAAAACTGACGCTATGATTTGGACGCCTGGTACTTATTTTTGGAATTTCTTTCGAAACCACTAAACCGATCGTTTTGCAATTTGACAAATAGGTAGTCTGGACAAGGACATAGGCTGCTCGTCAATCCTGAATATTTGTATGAAAAAAAATAGAAAGTACAGTAACACCCCACGTTACGCGACCGTTACTCGCAGTTTCGGTCTTACGCGAATTTGAAATAATGCGCTAATTTACTCCGCTTTACGCGGATGAATTGATTGCTCTGTTAGCGCGCTTGGTGGCATGATTGCGCTCCCCAATAACAACGTGAATCTTCTCTGTTTATGAAAACCGTGCAAATTATTTTGGACGAAACTCAGAAATAAACCGTAGGACAGACTAAAGAAAGAGGGTCGTCATCCAGCTCTATTCAAGAGGCGTTGTCGAAGATTTGTTCAGACCTTGAAGTTTCAGAAAATTCAGACAGTGTTATTAATCACGTTATTAGTGTTCGGCAAGCAATACAAAAAGTGTTGATTGCTACGACAGACTTTTGCAAGAACGTAAACAAAATTCTACTCAAAACACATATATTTCTCATGTAATTCTAAGGAATAGCTAATTTAAAACTTTTTTGTAACAATTAATAGGCTGATTCTGTTCCAGTTTTGCAATACAAGCACTTTAACTATTTATTTTTAGCGAACTGTTCGAAATCGCTCAACTTGGTTTTAATACTGTGACTAATTGGCTTCAAAGCAATGTACTAACGTTAAATGCTGACAAGACAAAATATATTTTATTCTCAATGCGCAAGACTCAACTTAATATTACTAATCCTCTTCTATATGGCCATCAATGTGTAAACCGTACAGTTAACACGTGTAATTGTGATTTTATCCTCAAAACGAGCAACATAAATACCTCGGGGTAATAATAGACGACACACTCTCCTTTAGAAATCATATTGAAAGTCTAGTTAAAAGAGTGCGCAAACTAATTTATGTTTTTAAAAAAATACGCTCTTTTGCAGATTCAAAATTAATCACACAAGTTTATTTGGCCCTATGTCAGTCTATAATTCAATACTGTATCACCTCTTGGGGTGGCGCACCAAAAACTAATTTACTTCCTCTTGAAAGAGCTCAGAGAGCAATTTTAAAGGTGGCTAACTTCCATCCCTTCTTCTTTCCCACAGATCTACTATACAAATCCTGTAACGTATTGACGGTTCGCCAGCTTTTCATTATGCACTTAGTATTAAAACAGCACACTATGCTTACTTACAATGCTGACAACACTAACAAGAGACGGAATGATATAGTATGCATATCTAATGCAACCTCAAAACGTGTCTTTGTAGAAAGATTTTTTACCTTTTTAGGCCCATTTCTGTACAATAGATTAAATAGGAAACTCAGTATCTATAAATTAAATTACTTTAGCTGTAAAAGAATGTTACTCAAATATTTACTAACCATAAATTATGCACAGTCAGAAGATCTACTTGTTGTCTGCAAATAGAACCGCTAACATGCTATTTTACTTTTAGTTACCTAAGATTTATTTTTTAATTTTTACGTACTCATTGTTAATTTATTACAATAAGCATTTATGCACTTTCTAGCCTGAAACACAGGTTCAACCTAGTTCAGGCAAATAAGCAACTGTGCTCTATTTAAATTTTTAAGATATTTATTGTACTTGTGACCCTTTTATGAATAAACGATTTTTATTTATTTGGCTTGTTATTTCATCATTCCCCGATAAACGCGAATTTCGCTTGACCCGATTTTGTCGCTTGAACCGTATTACCAGTGACACAAAGTGGACTGATTTCTTAACAACCCGACAGTACGTCTTCTACTCGATTAGTTACTGATAGAAAATGTCTAACCGAACATACTATTACGAGCCTCATCAACGTTATGGGCAAACAAATGTTACATTAGGAGTTGAGTCAAGTAACTTTAATTAATTTAATTGGAACAAACTTATCAACCTCGTCCATCAAAATTATTGACATACTAGCTTCTGCCCTCCAATTCGTCCGCATGGAATTCGTAAAACACTACATTATATTAAGATAAAACAGCCATATTTATATACTACGTTTGTAGTTTTGATCTCAGCAGCCAAAATATACAGAGAGTCTGGTGACGTGGGAGCAAGCGACGTACAGTTGTCCGTGTGAGAAGCAGCTCGTCCTGAGGTCGATACCTGCAGCCTTCAGTAGCAATTGTCCATTACTTGCGAAGTTTTTAATTTTTAGTGAATTATTGAACGCTTGTGTTCCTGTTTATACCTACTACCTAATGGCACAAACATTGACTGATGCATTTTTACAAAAGGATCACAAAAAATATCAACAGTCGTTGAACCGCTAAGCTATTTGTTTTGTTGAAATTTGATTAGAATAGCCTTATATCATGATTGACTGCTTAGCTCCATAAAGGTATAGCGCGACAATAATCAATCAAAAGGTTACATCTGTAACTATCTGCAATATTCTAACCTTTTGGCTCGTCGTTTACATTTTGCGGTAAACTATATAAGACTACAAACATAACGCAATATTGCTCATCCTCTATAGCAAATAGCGTGATAGTTTATAGACTGACCAGACATAGGTAATATGCAAAATTTGAACAGAATTTGTCCTGTGTTATTTTTGATGCTGGAACATGCATTCAGACAAACAAACAAAAATCCTAAGTACTTACTATATTAATATTTTTGGCGAACCGTTCCTAGAGCTCGTATTTTTTTTTTAAATTAATCATTGCACATTTTGACTTTGTTACGATTTTATTATAATTATGTATTAGGTAGATATAATCACTTGATTTGAGTATCTTCTTACTAGTATCTAAATAAAAACTACGAAGTGTTTTACTTCCGACCATTACTCTAACATTAATCATAACAGATAATATTTTATTTTTTAATATTATATGTTTGTTTCTGTACTGCGTTCCATACAAAGTAGGGAGTCGTGAATTCATGATTGATTGGTTGTTTTAATATGATGATAAATATAATTCTGACAATCATGGGATAGATAATTAATAATTCATTCGAAATTATTAAGACATAAATGCATGCACGTGTCTATTACTTAAAGAGACTTATTACAAAATGTTTCCTCACAGTAAAAATTTTATCTTCATCACTGAGACACAGAACATTAAAAACAAAATGTATCTAATAAAGTGGTTGAACTATTTATTGGTTATAAAGAACCTCCTAGGAATATACAGGAATTATTGTAACCAGTCAAAGATTAAAAAATGTTTTATTCTCTTCCAAACATTTACGCAAATTATATTTCAGACTATTGTCATTATTGGTCAAATTAAAATGTTGCTAGGAGGAGATAACTATTGTCAAATCAATTTGATTTTTGCTTGTTCTGACGCTTCTGGATATTTAAAATCTTTGTCATACGTCGTGACCAGCGTCTGTTACAGCCGCGGCTTCATGTCTTATTACAGCAGTATCAGTCGTGTCTCTGAATGCTTTAAAGATGACTCAAAATTACTTAACTCTCATAAAAAAATGTACAGGTTCAGCTTATCTTTGATTATTATTTCAATCGCTATGGTTTTATATAGATCTACAGCGGTTATAATACAATTCTCCCAACCAGATCTGTTATTTTGGGGTATCATTTCGGTATCACAAACAATTACAAGACTTCACGTAGTATTTCAGCACCTAATTTTGTTTGTTGCTATTATGGTGGTGGTGATGTCCTTCAAATCTTTGACTTCGTTGGTATCAGTCGGGCAAGAAATAGTAAGCAGTTGTGATATTAATTTGGATGAGCAATGTGATATCACAAGGGAGCAGGTTCAAGGATGGGTTGACCTGTATCGAGATATAGCAAACTGCTCCAAAAAAGTGACACTGTGCTTTGGACGCCTGGTACTTGTTTCTGGAATTTCATTAAGATAATCATGGTCTAAGTAATCTAAATTTTATTTGCTTATAAATATTCCTTTCTTACAGTATTTCTTCACGCTAACAATTTCAATATCAAACTTTGTTTTATTCACGTATCAGATGTGTTACAACATAGTTTCAAAAGTAAGTTTTTGATATTCCAGACTGTGTTATATCATCATAGTTGTGCGTATTCTAAGCTACAATTCTTGTAACACATTTTCAGAATGGTGATATAGATGAGGTCAAGAAAATGGTATTTGTTAAATGTTTTTATATTTTATTGATGATCTTGCCAATCGTTGCTGGGCAAATGACTTGTAACCAAGGGGTGAAGTTCCACAGAGTCTTGGCTCGGCTTTATAATACAGTTAACAAAGGTGAGAATAAGGTTTTTTTTTTTATTTCAAAATTTTAAGGAATTACAATTTGTAATATCATAATTTGTTATTTCATTTTAGATTCACAAGAAGCTGAAGCAAAATTGATAAAGGACTTCATACGTTTGTTAAAGAAGAATCCAATAGAGATCAAGTTATTGTCCAACATTCCGGCTGGGATGTATTTGTTGTTTTGTTGTACTAACGTTCACTGTCAACTATGTCATTGTTATGTTGCAGTTTAATCATATTATTTAATCCTAGTCATAATGCAAACATTAAAGTTTTCAAACATGTCTGGATGTTTCTAATTTATTCACGCCAAAATTTACGTAAAAAAACTTAGGCGGATACCCAAAACTGTGGGGACCTTTTAATATTAAAGCCTGAAGTACTATTACTAGTAGAAATTTATTTAGTTAATGATATCGATGCTCGCGTTCACGCCAATACTGGACAAACGGAGTTCATTACAGGCCAGTAAAATAACAAACGAACGATAAAAACAAGCATTACCAAAAACAAGGCCGTCTCCTTTCTGTTATTTCAATAAATTATGTAGGCGCTATGGCATTACTGATGAAGAAAAAAACTAAAACGGACATCTCTAATAACGTCGTGTTGTTGAAATGATTGACTGTCAACAAAATATTTATTTTTTATTTTATTATTTATGTACATACAGTAAAATACAGAGAGGTACGACATAATTATAATATTAGTACAAATGTACTGCTTATTTCTTAAGAAATTTCTTCCAGCAGACCTGCGAAAGGAGAAATGAAAAAGAAATGTAGAAAATATGTATTTAATACTAAGAAAATTGAAATAACGTAATATTTCGCCTCAGTTTTGTTTGTCATTACTATAATATATAAAGTGTATTCATTGTTACTAGGAAATGTTGAGATTAATCAAGTGATTGTTATTTATTATATATATGCTTCAGCCTTCAAACTCTTATGTCATCCGTCGTAACCGATGACCAACTGTTACAGCCGTGCCTTCATGTCATGATAAAGAAATATCAGTTGTCTCTCTGACTGGTTTAATAATGACATAACAGTAATAAAATCTCTAAAGAAAATATACTGGTCTACAACAATCTTTATTATTTATTGCCTTCGTTGTCATCAGATCTTTGGACGTTTTGAAAAGATTCCAACAAATTAATGAATTTCTTATTGCTCTCATTTTTGCAGCTCAAGCGATTATAAGATTTACTGTTGTTTATCAGCAAATAATGTTGTTTGTTATCATTATGATGGTAGTTAATTTGTCCAAAAGCTAGAATTCGTTGATACGATGCTAGAATACGTTCACAGCTCCCTAGTCTCTTCCGAACGTCATCCGTCCGGAAGAGACTAGGGAGCTGTGATATTAGTTCGGATGAGCAATATTATATCACAAGGGAACAGATTCAAGGATGGGTTGAACTGTATCGGGATTTAGCAAATAGTTGCGACAAAGTGACGCTATGCTTTGCTCACCGCCCTGCAGTCTCCATTAGGACTTTGCGACCGAATTCGGTCGGAAAGCGATCGCTATTTATGTCGAGACAGCAGGCCCAGGTAGGTACTGGTATTTGGAGTTTAGTTTATCGATCTAATACATTGGTGCCCTTGATATTTTATGTTACGTTATTGTGTCATATTAGCCTATTTTCAATTCTTATGTTTCAATATTTTTTTTACCACTTGTTCGGCGTAGTTAATATGTATACCCATGCCAGCTTAAAGCTTTCTAGTACTAAGAGTCATTGAGCTAAGCCGGGGACAGACAGACAGATGGACATGGTGAAACTATAAGGGTTCCTTGTTAACTATGGAACCCTAAAAACTTAAATTAAATATGATCAAAATAGTTGCGGAACCGATAATTTGGGCTAAATGAAGAGAGATTACAAGTGGTTGGGTTTACATCCGATGGTAAATCTTAGTCACGCATTTGGTTTACGAACCAAGGAATCGATTGCAGTCGGTTTTAGGTTCGCGACCCCTAAATTACGCAACCTCTCAAATGAATATTATATATTATAATATTATATTATTATTATTTATTATTATTATTTATTATTATTATACAGATGAACCTAAGTTATCCCGACCGAAACAGACCTGGGGGCCTAAAATGTACGCTTTGGCAGAATCATAATATTATCTGCGTACAATTCATACATCCCGCAATTCATCTGTTTGACAGCTGCTATTTGACATTAGACTTCATTGTAGCAATTCATAATTTGTGGACCATTTTACGAAACTCTATACAAAACTGTCAAACAGATGAATTGCGGGATATGAATTGTACTCAGATCATAATTATTATGATTCTGCCAATGCGTCCGTTTTAGTCCCCCAGGTTTAAAAAATATCATCTAGTATTCAAATGTTAACGCAGAATGTATTAGTAACTATATGATTTAAGTGTGAAGGTTAAAGTAAAGATTCGTTCCTGATGAACTGCAACTGCAAGGCGTAGCGCGCCTCGACTAAATTTCCAGTGATACGAAATTCATGTGTCGCACCAATACGGACTCCAAGGATTCTATGCGGCTGGTAAAGACGCACTAAGAGCAAGCAGATTTTATGAGGCTGGTAAAAACTAACCAAGAGCGCGCCTGCCTGCTACATAGTCTGGTACCCGAAAAAGACTGGAAATGGCCCTTTTCAACTGGCTCTGAACCTACGACGGATAAAATAGAGTATTACACATACATAACCGAACGCACATATAAATTTCGAAGAATATATACACCATTAGCAGAATTCAACAATCAATTAAATATGTACATATCAACAATATACCCAAAAAAAAACAAACGATCTAGACTTGTGCGATGCTAAAAAGGCTCCTATCTCAGCATAATGCTGGGATATTCAAAAAATAAATACCACACCGCTAGTATTCTGATAGGGCCCGCTGTGATGCCACGGACTCACCTACAGATACATATAAATCCCACTAGGGTAATAAAAATAAATATAACAACACGTACAATAAATAAAAAGAAAACAAAATTAAAAAAAAAAACGTATCTATCGAGGATAAATATTAAGACTCACGCCCGACACTCGAAACATCACTTGCAGGCACTTTTGAATTATTCTTTCTGAAAGAGTCGTTCAGTTTGAGTTAGTAAGTGAAGCTAGTTGCCCATTCTACGACGAAGTAGGTCCATAGGGAGAAGAACAGACAAAAAACTCCATGGACACTCTTTTAAATCAAAACCATTATGTTACAAAGGTTTCTTGTTCGACAATTACAATTTTATATTAATTTCCCCATTACAATAGCTGCCTCACGCTGCCGTGAGCGCGGCAGTCCGGAAACACTTCTACTACCCTATTCAAATGTTATTACATAATTATTAGCTGAATAAAACTTAAAAACAATACTAAGATGCATATAATGAACCAAGATAAACAATGCTAATATTATTCAATGCAAAGGCGTTTAAGATGAAAGTTTAATTAGTAACTTTATTACTTTTTACAACTTAAATTGACAATGTTTCCGGTAGATCCAGAAATTTAATCAAACAACAAGTTTTCATAAAGAAATGTCTGTGTAAAATAATCTTGTTACTTTATAGTTTCCAAATTATTACTGAAACTGACTTAGTTCTATTAAATTATAACATTGAGATATTGACCACTCAAACGTAATCGGCGCCATTTTCCTACAATATTGGCTGATTAGAGATCATAAACAGAACTGTCAAATGTGAAATTGTTAATTCTCTTTTAATTTTAACCATAGTTTTAACGAGAATATCATAGCTAATTTATTAATGTTCTTAAAACAATACAAGATATTTCTAATTCACAAAGAAGCCAATAGATGGCGCTGAACTCTTACAGCAGTCTATATTATCACGGTGTATTGATTGTAACAATATCACGCACAGGGAGTAATGATTAAGATTATGATAAATTGGAATAATTCATTAATTTATTGCAGATAACAAAGATCCATAGGGTTAGTAACAATAGCCTTAACCTATGTTAGTACTTAACTAATAACACAGACAGTGTACAGGTGACAAGTGACCTCACCAACAGGCTGTTATGTCTCCCGGCTATAGCACGTAGAATGCTGTTGGGACTGCCACGGAGTCTGTTTAGCAACGAGGCCGCTCTCTGACGCCGTACAGCATTGAAGCAGTCGGTACGTGCCTCAGCAAACATAGATGATGCGCTACAGAACTGAAGCAACCCCAACAGCACTCTAAATGCGTTGTTACTATGTAATAATCTTTACAGGTAGACGCTCGTGGCGGCGACATATATAATAACTTATACTTGGTACAATTTTTCATTATAAAGTCCAAAATTTATATCATCGACTAGTCATTGATATAAAATTAGACTTCTGATTCTCAGCAACCGACGTTTTTTTCTATAAAAAAACTGACAACCTTGTTCAAGTCATAATCAAATTTGAAAATCGTAAAAAATTAAGAATAGAAAATTGATGGCCAGCTAGAAACAGTAAACTAATAGGTTTAAACCGCAGAGATAACGCTGCATTAGCCAGCCTTTAGCTATCTTAAAATAATAGTTCCATAGCTTCCAAATTAAGGATAAGTAAGGGTAGTGTAACTCAAACTCAAAGCACACACACATGGCATTTTAATTAAATAACATGCTTAAACTGCAGTAGAATTATGAGATAGTTAACTGCTAACGTGAGTATAACTGGCAGCATGTACCCAGCAGGAATATTGGACCATAACATGATCTCTAGTGGATTCTTCTTAATCAGACGTATACAGTCCTTTATCAATTTCACTTCAGCTTCGCCAGAATCTGAAATAATTGACATGATTTTGGATACATTAATTATTTCTTGGAAAATATGTGTACGTATAGTACACTCACATTTCGCCAGTTATTTTTAAGTCCTATATATCCCGACCTGGGAATCGAACCCAGGACCACGGAAGGAACACGGGTGGGTTTTATGGCCTCAGTATTGAACACTTGCAGCATGCAACACAAGCAGCCGGCCCACATATAGCGAGAGTTTTAGCTATGTTCTACTCGCTATGCCTGAGCCATTCCTATCTGCCGTACGACTTCATGAGAACAGTGGTGGTGCCTGTAGTGAAGAATAAAACTGGTGATCTAGCCGATAAGACTAACTACAGGCCTATTTCTCTTGCTACTGTTATAGCAAAAGTGTTTGATGGTTTGCTGGATGCACAGTTACAAAAACACGTGACGTTGCACGACAATCAATTTGGTTTTAGACCCAAATTGTCTACAGATAGTGCAATACTGTGCCTCAAGCATACTGTCAGATACTATACTGATCGTAAAACTCCAGTTTACGCGTGTTTCCTCGACCTGTCCAGGGCTTTTGACCTGGTGTCGTATGACGTGCTATGGCGGAAACTTGAGAGCACGAACATGCCACATGAACTTGTGAACATCTTCAAGTATTGGTATGCACACCAGGTCAACAGTGTCAGATGGGCGGGTGTATTGTCAGAGTCGTACAAGCTTGAATGTGGAGTGAGACAAGGGGGGTTAACTTCCCCCACACTGTTCAATCTGTACATGGATGCACTCATCGTCGCGCTCAGTAGCCACCATGTTGGCTGCCACGTTGATGGTGTATGTGTAAACAATCTGAGTTACGCAGACGACATGGTGCTACTGAGCGCGTCGGTCTGTGGAATACGCAAGTTATTGCAAGTGTGTGAGGGTTACGCGAACACACACGGCCTCATGTATAATGTCGCTAAAAGTCAATACATGGTCTTTCAGGCCGGCGCCAAGTGCTCTCAACTTGTACCACCCATTTGCCTGAATGATGTACCGTTGGAACGGGTGGACCAATTTAAATACTTGGGGCATTGGGTAACAGCCGACATGAGGGACCATGTGGACATCGAAAGGGAGCGGAGGGCACTGTCGAAAAGAGCAAATATGATAGCCCGTAGGTTTGCACGTTGTTCAAATCAAGTTAAGATAACGCTTTTTAAAGCCTTTTGCACTTCTTTATACACGTGCAGCCTATGGATTTCCTACACACAAGCGACTTACAGTGCCCTCCGTATCCAATACAATAATGCGTTCAGAGCGGTGTTGGGGCTGCCCCGCTTCTGCAGTGCCTCGGGCATGTTTGCGGAAGCGCGCACCGACTGTTTCCACACCACCATGCGCAAGCGGTGCGTCCTTGGTGCGCAGGGTGCGGGGCAGCTCCAATACAGTGCTGGCGATGATCGCCGGGAGATTTGACTGCCCGTATATCGGACACTGCTGTAGCAGGCATGTTGCTAGCTGTGTCCGATAATATGTCTGTTTTGTGTATTTTTTATGTGTGTATGTGTCTTTTATGTATTCTGGTTGCTGTATGGGTGCTTTTTGGTTACCTGAAATAAATACTTTTTATTTTATTTTATTCAGTAAAGGACCTCATAGTCCGCAGAAGCGCTTCCGACCACAAGACCAACGATACAGTTCTTGAAATCATTTATTCTTTGATTTTGCATTTTTTTTTTATCGGATTTATTTTTATTAATAAATAATCTTACCAATTATTATCATTGTATTATAAAGTCGAGCCAACACTCTGTGAATGTTTCTCCCTTGTTTACGAGCCAATTGTCCAGCAAAAATGGGCAAGAGCGTTACTGATGCATAGTTGAATAAAGCAATTATCAATTTCTTCAACTCATCGGTGTATAATCCCTTCTAAAAAAAACAAAATATATATTTTTTTAATCATTGGCTATCTTTTGTTCCTTATCATAATAACATCATCTATCTTGCTTTTTCTTTCTTTTCTTGAATACCGGGATTTTACAACGAGCGATAGCTATCTGACCAGTTATCTATTAGGCAACACGTGTAACGGCAAGGGCTTGGCACGTAGGCTCCGCAGGCCGTTAACAATTAGGTAGGTTAGAGAGAGATAAAAGAAACTAGCATACATAAATAAACTCACACCTTCCCATGGGGGTAGGCAGTAGAACGCCACTGGGAAACTAGCATGTAGACGTGAATTTATATAATTCCATAGGCACACACGGCTAGGTCGTACGTATGACACTAACTGTTCTGAGCATACACTAGGATAGGATTAGAGAGGTGATCTGTCAGCATAGGCTCCGCAGAGTTTCAGCACAGCGTGCGATTCAGCATAGCGTGCGATTCAGCACAGTATGAGTTCAGCACAGTATGCGTTCAGCGTGGGGTACAGGGTATCTTGCAGACATCCAGCCCTCAGCGTGGTCGTAGAACCCTAGAAGTGCGTGTAAGGCCTATATGATGATGCTTCATGGGGTGGTTTCCCAGGCTTCGCAATCATAATGACTTCAGAACAGCATGCGGTTCAGCACAGCGTGTGATTCAGCACAACTTGCGATTCAGCACACCGTACGATTAGAATAGCTTGCAGACGTCCAGCCCTTAGCCTAGTCGTAGAACCCTAGAAGTGCGTGTAAGGTGCACATGTTAGATGCGGTAAAAGACAACAATCGCGTGTGATGTGGAAGACAGGTTAGACAGAAGCTCACACGTCGCAGCGGTTAACAGTCAGAGAGGTGTTATAGCAGCGTGGCACAATGATACATATAACAAAGTGAGGTTATGCATGTGACACGAGGCGAATAGAACAGAAAGGGAAATAGTAAACATTACAGGTGGCACACTAAATAGCTTAGAGCACATTATACCTACCATAATAGTTAATATAATTAAGAAATCACCCCAGATCGGGACACATAGTGTAATTCCAGAGGGTTTTGGATAAGCATGCGCTTGTTAAGCGTGCAGCTGTGAAATGTCTGAGTAATTTCAGGAAACTAGTGATGCGCGTGCGCTTTAGTAATGTGCACATAGCACAGTAATTAATAAGTACTGATTACTCGGCTAAATACTGTTGTGAAGCCACAACATTACACATACCCCTTGGTGAGACTGATTCCTAACAATTCAAAGTATTATATTATTTCCTACCCACAGACCATTTAAATATTAATTTCATTATAATATTTATAGTATATGAATTGTTTTTTTCGTCTTACCTACAAAAAACTAGAAATCTTAATCCAGGTAATTAAAAAAAAAAAAAAAAGAAAAGGTAATTACACAATACTTACATTTGAACAAATTTGGTAAATCATCAAAATGTAGTTGGACGTTGACAAAACTAGCGAAACGAGATACTGAAACATAAGAATTGAAATTAAGCTAACACAATAAAGTAACATACAATATGTAGGGCACCAATGGATTATTAGATCAATAAACTAAATTCCAAATACCAGTAGGTACCTGGCGTCCAAAGCATAGCGTCACTTTGTCGCAACTATTTTCTAAATCTCGATACAGTTCAACCCATCCTTGAATCTGCTCCCTTGTGATCTTGTGATATCACATTGCTCATCCGAACTAATATCAGAGCCCCCTACTCTCTCCCGAACGGCTGATATCAACGAATTCAAGCTTTTGGACAAACTAACTACCATCATAATGACAACAAACAACATTACTTGCTGATAAACAACAGTAAATCTTATAATCGCTTGAGCTGCAAAAATGAGAGCAATAAGAAATTCATTCATTTGTTGAAATCTTGTCAAAAAGTCCAAAGATCTGATGACAACGAAGGCAATAAATAATAAAGTAAAGATTATAGTGGACCAGTATACTTTCTTTAGGGATTTTATTAATTCTATGTCATATTTAAACCAGTCAGAGAGACGACTGATACTTCCATAATATGACATGAAGGCACGGCTGTAACAGTGGATGACACAGAGTTTATATAGGCTGAAGCAGCAAAAATAAAATAAATTACATTCATTTGATTAATAACAACATCTCCTAGTAACAACTAATACAATTTCATAGTAATGACAATAGAGTACAAGATGGTCTGGAAGAATATTTTGAAAATAATGAAACATCTCGTTATCTTCTTCTGTTTACAATATTTCCTGTGTACGCCTAACAGAGCCTCCAGAAACAATAAATTGTTCAACCAATTTAAAGCAGACATTTTTATTTGTAATGCTGTGTGTCTCGTTGACGACGATAAAGTAATGGTTTTATTGGACGAAGGCAAAAATGTTATTTCAACTTTCTTAGTAGGTAAATAAATATTTATTTAACAGTCAATAATTTGAAGGACATGACGATATTAGAGATGTTCATTTTAGTTTTTTTCTTCATCAATGCTGCGGTAGCGTCTACCTACTATTATTGAAATAACAGGCAAGCATACGGCCTTGTGTTTGGTAATGTTTGTTTTTATCGTTCGTTTGTTATTTCACTGGCTTATAATCAAAAACCCCGTTTATCCAGTACTGGCGTGAACGCGAGCATCAATAATATTAACTAAATAGATTCCTACTAGCAACACTACTTCCGGCTATAATATTAAAGGTCGCCACAGTTTTGGGTATCGATCTTTCAAATAAATGTTGGCATGATTAAATTACAAACATCATTATGTTTGCATACTTTAACGTTTGTAATATAAATGATGATTAAACTGCAACATAAGTATAACTGGCAGCATGTACATCCCAGCAGGAATACTGGACAATAACTTGATCTCTATTGGATTCTTCTGTATCAAACGTATGAAGTACTTTATCAGTTTCGCTTCAGCTTAAATAAATATATTCGAAGACTTAGAGAGAGAGAAGCTAAGACATACGGACTCATTCATTTTTCCTCGTATAAAATCTATCCTATTTTATTCTATGTATGAAAACTCCTTGCTACTAAACTTTTTAAATTGACTTATAAATTTAAAACTCAACTGCAAAACTAATGATAGAGCTCGTAAACAAAAGTCACGACCGCGTAACAGAAAGATGCCTATGCAAAAGATTTAATTTTTGAATCATAATTATAGCCTCTGAAAGTACGCCAAGTTTAACAACTGTATTGAAAAAGTAATTTTATTTTATTGGATCATATTTAATATTAAATTTCCACTAATTACTATTACATATTAATGTACAATATTTATAAACAAACTATTATATAAAACTATATAACTTTGTAATAATATGATGGTGATAATTGAATTTTATGAGACAACTTAAGGAGATCGGTCATTGTCCGGACAGGTTTTGAGTTGTCTTCTTATATTCATCAAGCTATAAACGTACAAATTGCGTTCAGCCAATTGTGTTCAGTAGACAAAGAATAACATAAAAGGTCACTCGCTTTCCTAGAAATTTGACATTTATAAATCATTTATAGCTTATATGTTTTCTGTCTGTCATTTTCTTTACAATTTATATAAAACAAATTTATAGTTGTTATACCTAATTTACACAAAAAAAAAACGATTAACGATTTAACGGTATACGATTATGAACCCTGAACCTGTATATAAATAATTTAAACAATATTACTAAACTGCAACATAACATTGACATAGTTGACAGACAACGTGAGTATAACTGGCAGCAAGTACATCTCAGCATGAATATTGGACAATAACTTGATCTCTAGAGGATTTTTCTTTATCAGACGTATAAAATCTTCAACCAGTTTTGCTTCTGTTTCCTTTGAATCTGAAATTATTTATTTATCAAGCCTACAAAGTCTCATAGCAGAGTCCCATCGTCCCATCCAACCTTTGATTTGGATAGATTTATTTAAGAACATTCCTATAGATAATTATAATCATCCCGCTTCGAACGTCTTAACGCATCTGCGTCCATGAGCTTTCCCTTTAGCGAGAGAGAAAGCTCTTGACACTGTTATTTTTTTAGGCCAGATGCCTCTTCCAGGCGTCAAAAACTTCTCTACCTTGCCGTTTTAAAAATATAGTCCCATCAATGTTGTTAGCAGTAACTTAAAGGGAACTTAACTGTAACGTTTAAATCATTATAACGTAACATTTGCTTAACATAAATAATCATTAAATAAAAAGAGTATAAAATAAAAAATATATAGCCATGCCAAAATCAGGTGTAATTTCATTACTTCGTTCCGAGTCAATTGCCCAGCAACGATTTGCAACATCGTTATTAAAACATAACCTGATATAATAATCGATATTTTCTTGTCTTGGATCTGTAATTCGTTAAACAGTACCGTTGAAAACAGATCCTATAAAAATAATGATTTAAAAAAATTTAATTGAACTCAGACCACAAACTAAGTCGCAGACTTACATTTAAAGAACTCAAGTAACACATTTGATAAGTCAGCAAAATGTAGTAAGATACTGACATTATTAACGAAAATGATAACTGAAACATAGGAGGAATATTACAAAACGAAATTATATCATACGGGTATGGGCAATATGAGCATACTATAAATAATTTAAATTAATAAATTGAAGTAGGTAACTGACATCCAAAGCATAGCGTTATTATATCACAACTGTTTATTAAACCCCGATACAGTACAATCCCCACCCATGAATCTGCTCCCTTGTTTTATAATAATGCCCATCCAAACTAATATTACAACTCCCTACTCGCTCCTGAACGACTGATATCAACGAGTAATGTTTACTTAAGTATTTGGATAAAAGTACCACTATCATAATAATAACAAAAAGCATAGTTTTCTATAATATTATTTTCTATAATCTAATCAAAGCTTGTGATAAAAAAAACGGAAACACAAAGTTATACAAACTTATCATGGTCTTTTTGATTTAAAGTTATTACAATATCCAAAGATCTAACAACAGCAAACACAATAAATAATAAAGTCCTAGATATTCCGAACCAGTACAAATTCTTCAAAGAATTAATTAATTTCTTATCTTCTCCAAACCACTCAGAAATACGATAGATGCTTTGGATATATGACGAAAAATCGCGGCTGTAACAAATGCCGCACACTACGTTTATCAAACAAGTGACATACGACGAAATAATAATCCCAAAAACATGACTTAATTTTATTTTATAATGGCATCTAAACAACAAAAAATAAACTTCACCTATTACCATATTGTTTGAAAAAAAAGTCTGAACCATAATATTTTTTTTTTATAATCTTCTTCTGGCTACAATAATCCCAATAGTTTTTCAATAAAAAACAAATTTTTCAACCACTTTTTAAGATACATTATTTTGTAGTGTTGTTTGGCTCGACAACAACAAAGTAATTCTTCTAATGGCTTACTTTTGTTAAGTTGATTCATATTAAGTGATTTTACTAATAGACTGTCAACAATTTAAATTACACAACATTTTCGGACAATATAAATATTTTGTTACCCATGCGGTTAAATATAAGTGAAAAATTTATAAAAAATAAAACTAGGAGTTTACTATTAGTTTTAATAAATTTTACATAGTAATATAAAACGAAGATTTATTATGAACATATGACGTTTAGGAACTTAAATTAAACAAAATTGTTAAACTGCAACATAACAATGATATAGTTGACAGTCGACATCAGTATAACTGGCAGGAAGTAAGTTCCAACAGGAATTTTGGACAATAACTCGATCTTTAGTGGATCTTTCTTTATCAGACGGATAAAGTCCTTTATCAATTTCGCTTCTGCTTTCTTTGAATCTGAAAATATTTTTATTATTTATTTAATTATTTAGATTACAAAGTCCATCTGCAGAGTCGGCCTTTCCTCTTTCTTATTGGCTCTGACTTCCGCCAGCTGAGGCCAGTCTCATGGATAAATGTGCTACCATCTCCCTCTAGACCAGGCCTGCCGCAATGTGTACTGCGTTTTAGGACCCATTGCGACTTAGCGTGATTATTTTCATTGATATATCACCAGATGCATTTATATCATTATAACAACACGTTTGCTTACCAGTATTAATCATTTTATTATAAAGCTGAGCTAATATTCGGTGGCATTTCACGCCTTGGTTAAGAACCAACTGTCCAGCAACAATTGGAAATATCGTCAATAACACATAACTTATTATAACAATCACTATTTTCTTATCTTGTATCTGTAATTTATGAAAAATAATAGTAAATTAATTGAACAAAAAATAAGCCAGAAATTAGCCTATAGTGTTGTCATTGCCATTTTTCGTTTTTAATCTCAGAAAATAAAAAAACAAGCCATAATATACTTAGGACTAGGAGCAGTGGTGGCCCAGTGGAAACGGTCGCGACTTACAAGTTGTAGGTCGTAGGTTCGAACCCAACCAGGCGCTTTACTTTGTGTACATTATTTCATCACCACTGCTCTGAAAACGGTGATGGAAAATATTGTGAGGAAACCGGCCATGTCCAAGAATCAAACATGACATCTACCAACCAGCACTGGGCCTGCGTAGTGGATTACGGCTCCCTTTCATAGAAAGGGGGCCTGTGTCCCAGCAGTATATTATAGGCTGATTATGTAATATACTTACATTTAAAAAACCCAAATAACACATTTGGTAAGTCAGCAAAATGTAGTAAATGACTGACATTATTAACGAACAGGTAAACTGAAACATTAGAAACAAATTACAAAACAATAGATGAACTAAGCGAATCATCGAGACAAGAATTTAATATAATTCATTATAACTAGAGACACCGAGATACACTATAATCAATTTTTACTAAAGTCGCAATTCTAGTACCTGACATCCAAAGCATAGCGTTATTTCTTCACAGCACTTTGCTAAATCCCGGTACAGTTCAACCCATCCTTGAATTTGCTCCCTTGTGATAAAATATTGCTCATCCGTACCAATATCAAAACTCCCTACTCTCTCCTGAACGGCTGATATCAATGAATTCAAGTATTTGCACAAAAGTACCACTATCATAATAACAACAAAAAATACAAATTTCTCAAATATTAAAGTAATTCTAATCAAAGCTTGTGATAAAAACATTGGAACAGAATAAAACACATACGTATCATAGTTTATATGATCTAAATTTAAAACAATATGAATAGTTCTATGAACAGCAAACGTAATAGAAAATAAAATAAAACTTATACTGAACCAGTGCAATTTCTTTAGAGAATTAATTAATTTCTTATCGTCTTCAAAGAGGTTTGTGATACGACTGACGCTTTCAAAAAATGACATGAAGGGGCGGCTGTAACATATTCCAGTCACAACTGATAAAACACAAGTGATATAGCTTGAAATAACAAGGATGCAACGTATATGGTTTATCTGATTATATTGATCTCCTTGTAATAAATATACTTCACTAAAACTAATTACAGTGTGCAATATAGTCTGAACGAATATATAAAAAACAATAAAGTATTTCTTAGTCTTCTTCTGAGTACAAAAATTCCTGTAAATGCCGATGACATTCTCCATAAACAATAAATTGTTTAACCACTTTATTGCAGACATGTTTGGTTGTAAGCCTTTGTACTTCGGCGACGCGGACGATAAAGTAATAGTGAGAACTCGTATAATAGTCCCATTAATTCAATGATATATCGTTTTATTTAAAGTAATTACGAAAGTAGTAATTATGTAAAGTAATAACATACTGTCAATAATTTTTATGACCGCAAAGTCATGTTCGTTAACATCGTTTGTCTGATTAAAGATGACAATTAATTATACTAAGGCATTTTTTTATTATACTGTAAACATACGTTCTTGTAATAATGACGCGTACTTCACGTCAGTTTTAACTTTCATTTTTCTTTGGTCTACTGCAAACAACTAGTTCTTTTCTCTCAATAAGTACGAAGTTGACTTTTAAACAGGTAGCTAGGAAGCAAGTTATATTTCACGTATATACAAGTTCAAATTAACTGCTGAAACGTTGTACCTCGGTGTCTACTAAGGTACATTATTATGATCAATTTGATTAAATTCGCAATTGAAGTACCTGACACCCAAAGCATAGCGTTATTTTTTCACAGCACTTTGCTAAATCCCGGTACAGTTCAACCCATCCTTGAATTTGCTCCCTTGTGATAAAAGATTGCTCATCTGAACCAATATCAAAACTCCCTGCTCTTTCCTGAACGGCTGATATCAACAAATTCAAGCATTTGCCCAAAAGCACCACTATCATAATAACAACAAAAAATATAAATTTTTCAAATAATAAAGTAATTCTATTCAAAGCTTGTGATAAAACAATGGGAACACAAAATAACACATAAGTATCATAATTTATTAGATCGAAATTTAAAACAATATCAATAGATCTATGAACAGAAAATGTAATAGAAAATAAAATAAAAGTTATACTGAACCAGTGCAATTTCTTTAAAGAATTAATTAATTCCTTATCGTCTTCAAACAGGTTTGTGATACGACTGACGCTTTCAAAAAATGACATGAAGGGGCGGCTGTAACATATTCCGGTAACAACTGATAAAACATAAGTGATATAGCTTGAAATAACAAGGGCGCAATATATATGGTTTAACTGATTAAATAAATCTCCTTGTAATAACAATACTTCTTTAAAACTAATTAGAGTTTGCAATATAGTCTGAACGAATATATGGAAAACAAAAGAATATTTCTTAATCTTGTTCTGAGTACAATATTTCCTGTAAATGCCGATGAGATTCTCCATAAACAATACATTTTTTAACCAGTTCATTGGAGACATGTTTGGTTGTAAGCCTGTGTGCTTCGGTGACGATAAAGCAATAGTGAGAATAAATTTAGTCTCATTAATTCTACGTCGTTTTTTTTTAAAGTAATTACGTAGGTATGTAGTCGCTAGGTAAAGTACTGTCAATATTTTTTTATGGCAGCCAAGTCATGGTCGTTGACATTGTTTGTCTGATTAAAGATGACAATTTAATAGACTAAGTCATTTTATTATTATTACCGGAAACATAAGTTCTTGTAATAATGACGTGACCTACTTCACGTCAGTTTTAACTTTCTTTTTTCGTTGTTCTACCGCCCATTGCAATTCTAGATCATTGCTCTCAATAAGTGCGAAGCTGACTTTTAAACACGTAGTCAGGAAACTAGTTAAATTCCACCAATATACAAGTTCTTTAATTAAGTGCCAAAATGACGTAGGTGTGTACGTATTCGATATCTAATCAATCAAAACCAAAAATCATTCACAAGTGGATGATCAACGGTCGCGGTTCCAAACTTGAAGTATAGAAAATCCACCGACACTGGTTTCATGCCTTATGAAAATATATTTAATGCAAATATTTCATTTTATATTAAACCTTTGCAAAACGAACTAAGAGCCCTTATTTAAAACATACATAAATAATTTGTGGAGGGTAATTCTTTTTCTCCCTAAATCCCATAATATACCATTGGAAGCCCTGAAGAAGAATAGTCATTATTCAGTCACGAGCCGTATTTAGTCCGACCTACATGTGCTGTATGTTTTACATTGTTATGTATCATATTGTTGTTTGTAATAAAAAACGCTTTCTATGTGATATTTTCTACGTTTTGCAGTATAATTTCTGCATTAAAACTTTTTTGCGCGTTTCGCATTCGAACTCTGTGTGTATTTTGGGCAATTTTTTTTTTTTATTGATTGATTTCAAATTAAAATTTTTTCTCAATAAGCTTCGAAACAATATTATTCAAATACCAATTTTTTCAGTTCAGTGGAAGCGTTGGCGTGTTCAGTCTGTTTTCTTTCTAATATTATCCGAATCATTGATGTCGTGGCTTAAAAGCATATTTTAACCATTGTGACGGTATTTTTGTGTTGTTTTTTCGCGTTTTTCTTTTAATGGTATGTACTCCTTTCATTTTTAATATTTTTTACTTCTGCTTTATTTCCTTGGTCTCAACAAAATTTTCTTACTTTGTCCTAGGTTGGGAATCAACCATAAGGGCCAGGTTTTTGGTCCAAGGTACCGGCTAGATTTTAACAGATTACTACATTTCACCTAGTTCGACTTTCATCCAGCTTCGAACAGAAGACCGCTGTGCCACGGAGTCCTTTTTTTGGTAAAACTTAAGAATCTTGTCCGTTGCGAACGCCTCTCCTATTCTGATGTCCGTCCGACATAAAAGCGCGGAAGAGAGCAGTACGAATGCAACAAATTCTCAGCAGAGGAGCTCCACGTCACCGTGTCTATCTCAAGCACACCTTGGGCAACTTTTCTGTGACGAACGACTCGTCCCAGGTGTGGTGTGGTTACATCGAAACCGGGAACGACCTTTTTATTTAATAATACTTACTAAATTCAATGTGATTCAATAATATGTTTTCATTGATCTAAGAAAGCTTAAAACCATTTATTTTAAAGTAACACGTTTATTTTATCGTTCGATATAGTAGGTGATTGCAATCATTTTCATATTTCCATGCGTATTTCTTTATTCGATTAAAATAGCAGATTTAAGATTTCTTAAACTATTTTTTTTTTACTAAACCTTCAACTCGACTTTTTTTTGTACTTTACATTATCTTTAGTCTTATATTGTTTTATTTATTTAGTTCAAAATTATACGTATTATAAGTAGTAAAAGATTTTTTATTTTATCCGCCCTCGCGTGGCGGGACCCAAGTTCCCGTTTGTGTGCTAGCGGAGAGATTTTTCGCTTCAGTTTTTACCCGACTGCTCCAGAAGAAGGATTTATTTTTCGAGTGTATGTATCTATGTATGTATGTCTATTTTTTTTGGCACGCTCTGTAGGCTAAACGGCTTGATGGATTTTAACATATGAGGTTCTTAGATTCGTTTTAATTGACATAGGCTATAAAATTTTAATGTGGCATCTGCGAATCAAAAACGAGAGGGGGAATAAAATAAAATACATATTTTGTGATTATATTAATATGGTTATCAAATAAAAGCTAGTAAGTAGACAATTCCAAATATATATATTTTATAACACTTTTAACCTACTATTTTGACAAAAACTACAAAAAAGTACATTTTCTTCAATAACAAAATCGAAGCGAAGTTAAAATTACATTGTACATATTATATATTTCATTTTTGAAAAAAACAATTGGTTTGAGGTCTGAGATTGTTCTAATGCCAAAAATATAGTTTTTAGAATTTTTGTCTGTTTGTCTGAATGTTCTAGCATAACGCAAATTCTATTCGGATACATTCTGTTAAAATTTTGCATATATATTCCCTATAAGTCGGTTCAACCGACAGGTTATATATAATATTATCACGCTATTGACTGGGGGATCCCAGTCAATAGCATGATATAGAGCAATATTGCATTATGTTTGTATGCTTCTAAGGTTTACAAAAAAATGTAAAAAGACGAACCAAACGGTTAGAACATTGCAGATAGTTACAGATTTAACCTTTTAAATGATCTTCAGAATATCATCACGCTATATCTTTATGGGGCTAAGCAGTCAATTATCATGGCATATGCAGGGTGGATTTTTAAGATGGGAAGTAAGGGTATCTTAAACGTTGTAGCTACACAAATTGGGTCTTAGGAGACTGTCCTTAAAATTTTGGGACATTTTGATCAGCATTCACAGATTAAAGAAAAAATTACAGCCAGCAAGAAAATTAGCAATTTTCACTTTTTTTATGCCAATAGATCCTAGCTGTTTCTTATAAGAGGGTTAGACAAACTGAGAGTTGATGCATCAGATCTGGTACACTTGCGTGAATGACATTTCTGCTAAAGACACTTGCGCAAACCCACCTGCGTCAAAAGATGGTTGTCATGATTTTGTGATGATTTTTCGTCATGGATGTCGTTTTCATGGTTTTTGAGGGCACTGACAACAATAATGGGGTCAAAATCTATATTTAAAATGAAGTTACCGAAAATTTGCAAATTTTTTGTCATGGGTGTCGTTTTCATAATTTTTTTGAGGGCGCTGACGACGATACTGGAGTCTAAATCAAAACGCAAGATGGTGAAAAAAAAACCGGAACCCTTCAAGGATCACTTTGTTGTCTGTCCGTCCGTCCGTCTGTCAGTGTAATTAATATCAAATACGGAGGTCTACGGTCCCTTAGAGCTCTACAAAAATCAAGGCCATTCATGCGACATATTTTGATGGGATAAATTCATGTCAACTACGTAACCCTTCATTGTGCGTTTTCTGACACGTACTTGACCAGTTTTTTTTTTATGATGAATGGAATGGCCATTACAAAAGTCAGAAATAGCAAAAGATTTTCTCATCAAAATCGTTTATTTGCAAAAATGTGGTGGGTACAAAAGATGTATAAAATTCTGTGCAAAGATATATTCCACTGTGAAATGATGGCATGCCAATATTTAATGGAAGTTAAACTGTAATATACAATTATAGACAAATTCGTAAAAGAAATAGGAGTTTAAACGTTAAAAATTCTATGAAAGGAGCAAACTAACCTATCCTATCTTGCTAACTTTACTTTTTCGTATAGCTTATTAACTTACCAATACTTATCTAAACAATTTGTTCATTGGTAACACTAAAAATCTTGAAATAAAACAAATTATTAAAAAAACAAAAACCCGACTGCAATAAAATGAACTGAAAAGATGGAAACAAGATGAAAAGTAAACCAGTATCCTTTAAGTATCAAAAATAAATAAATGCAGTCGGAGGCAAATTTTAAGGCGTT
This sequence comes from Tiliacea citrago, assembly GCA_963921375.1. Classification (NCBI taxonomy): domain Eukaryota; kingdom Metazoa; phylum Arthropoda; class Insecta; order Lepidoptera; family Noctuidae; genus Tiliacea; species Tiliacea citrago. The sequence continues at coordinate 22,108,970 of OY992792.1, read as the reverse complement.
CGTAACATCCTAGCTATGCCTGTTTTTTTAATAATATATATTGTATTATAATGTATATTGTATTATATTATAATATAATATAATATATATTGTCAGCTTTTGCTCATGGCTTTGTTTGCATGCACTCAATAATTAGGTATAATTTCTATAAAATCCAAGTCAAAGATTTATTTGCTGATAAATATGGTTACAAAAGCAACAACAAACATATTTTTTACTGGGCACAAGTTGCAGGGGTGCACTCTAGATAAAGCGGTTATTGATTGAGGGAAGTCACTATTCGCTAAGGGGCAGGCCTATGTTGCCCTCAGCAGACTCAGATCCTTAGACGGATTATTTATTTGTTCCTTGGATCATAACAAATTGCTGAAAAACCCTCATGACGCACAATATCATCAGGAATTAGAAAGGTTAAGAAATTTTCAAATTTCGAAACATAAACCTATGGTATATGTTTGGTATATTACACAGGTATATATAAAACATTAAACCTAATGAATGAATGAATGAGGTGCACTTGAATGAACCTAACCAAAAAAAATTTTAAAGTACCTCTGCAAATACTTTATCACGAAATTATAACCCCAAAATAATTGAAATAAAAAATAACTTCAAAACCCTAGGCAGATTGATTGACATAGACAGAATACTCTGAATTGTATGAACACCATATTACTATAAATTCACAAAGAGAAATAAAGTCACACAACAAGTATGGAAAATAAAAAAAACCGGCCAAGTGCGAGTCGGACTCGCGCACGAAGGGTTCCGTACCATTATCTATAAAAACGGCAAAAAAATCACGTTTGTTGTGCCCCTCTTAAATATTTGTTTTATTTTAATTTAATTATTGATTTTTAAAGTGAATATATAACTAAAAATTCTGTGAATATTTCAAGTGTCTACTCTGTACCTCTGTCTGTTACCGTTATAAATTTCGAGCAAAAACGATAAAAAAAATTACGTTTGTTGTAAGGGAGCCCCCTTAAATATTTATGTTATTCTGATTTTTAGTATTTGATGCTATAGCGGCAATATAAATACATCATCTGTGAAAATTTCAACTATCTAGCTATCACGGATCATGAGATACAGCCTGGTGACAGACGGACAGACAGACAGACAGACATACAGACAGACAGACAGACATACAGACAGACAGACAGACGGCGGAGCCTTAGTAATAGGGTTCCCGTTTTACCCTTTGGGTACGGAACCCTAAAAATTACGTCACATAATATTATGTAGTATTCTATAGCCAGAAGTTGAAGGAACACACACTTACGAGAAACTGAATTAAATTACATTATTAAACTGCAATATAACAATGACATAGTTAACAGCCAAGGAGAGTATAACTGGCAGTAAGTACATCCCAGCAGGAATGTTGGACAATAACTTGATCTCTAGTGGATCCTTCTTTATCAGACGTATAAGGCCCTTTATCAATTTCGCCTCAGCTTCTTTCGAATCTGAAATTAGTTTTGTATGGTTTATTCATTAAGGAAATATTTTAAATAAAGATCCCGTTAATTGTTGCCAGTAATTTAAATGACAACTGTCATTGGGATACCATATTTGGTATCATATTTGTAATATTCTCACCAATTATTATCATTGCATTATAAAGTCGTGCCAAAAGTATGTGGAACTTCATCCCTTGGTTTTGAATCAATTGTCCAGCATAAATTGGTAACATCGTTGTTGCCATAAAGCTTACTACAATAATCACTGTTTTTGTTTCTCCTTTCTGGAATAAAAAAAAAAGAAGTGGAGTCATATAAGCTAAATCATTGTTAATTGTAATCTGCTAGTGTTAGAGCACGAGGGTTGAGCGAAGAATACACGGAGTGGCGTGGTGCCCACCTTATGCATCGGTGCATGATCGAGCGGATCAAAACCTAACTGCTTACATAACAATCCTTTTCATTTTATTTTAAAATGGTAAGATAGTGTTCAGTTTAAATAAATTAATTCATAATATACTTACATTTGAAACATTCTTGTTACACATATGGTTTGTCAGCAATATGTAGTATGTCATTAAAAGTATTAACGAAAATATGAACTGAAATATAATATAAGAATAACAGTACAATTTAATCTAAGTTCTGGACCTCAATTTCAGAGCGGGATTCCAAAACGTAAATAAACATACAAAGTACTGACTATGACACCCAGTTCTGACAAAATGTACCTGTTGTCCAAAGCACAGCGTCAATTTTCCACAGCAGTTTGCTAAATGTCGATATTGTCCAACCCATCCTTGAATGTGCTCCTTTGTGATATCACATTGCTCATCCGAACTAATATCACAACTCCCTGCCCTCTCTTGGACTGCTGATATTATTGAATTCTGGCATTTGGTCAAATGAACCACTATCATGATAACAAAAAACATAATCATTTTCTGACAAACTATTGTAATTCGGATAAAAGCTTGTGACACAAAAACGGAAACAAATATAAAAATATTGGTATCACCCTCTTTCTCCACGTAATTGATTAAAATGTCCGCAGATCTGTAGACACAAAACACGATAGCTAATATTGTGAAAGCAACGCTGAACCAGTATGTTTTCTTTAGAGACCTATTAAATTTGTCATCTTTGAAAATTTCGGATACACGATTGATGCTTCCTAAATATGATATGAATTCGCTGCTATAACAGATGCCGGTCACAATGGATGACACAGAGTTTATATATGTTAAAGTAGAAAAACAAGCACGAATGGAAGTTATTTTAGTATAATCATGTCCTCCTAACAAGAAATGTGCTTCGCCAATAACTACTGTAGAATGCAACATATTCTGAGCGAATATTTGAAAAACTGTAAAACATTTCTGAATCTTTTTCTGGATACAATAATTCCTGTATATTCCTAACAGATTCTCCAGAAACAATAAATTGTTCAACCACTTTATTGGATACATTTTTGTTTTTAATGTTGTGTCTCTGTGACGACGATCAAACTTTAAGTGGAGTGGTGCTACCAAATTAAAATAACTTAGCTTCCAAATTTTGCCATTTTAATTTGGTAGAAAGTAGTTATCGTTACGTCATCAGACATATGTATCCAAATAAGAACCATTCATAATAATTAATTTGAATAAATTATGAATCATCTATCCTATTATTGTCAGAATTATGTATTATTCAACATCGTATTAAAACAATCAATCAATAAAGCAAGGATTGCCCTGCTTTGTATGGAACCACATATAATGGGCAGGCCAAGATATTATCTCTCTCGGGATCTACTTGATCAATCCAGATAAAAAACGGCTTCGGACCCTTAAAAAGGTATATATTCCATAATGTTAGGAAGTTACTCTCTCTGGAGCCCTAACCGTTGGTAGCTTGGACCCTGTTCCCGATACCGTTGGGCTACTATTTTTTATATTTTTGAATGTTTTTTTTTTTTTTATATTCTAATGTTTAAAAATATCATTTATATGTATTTAATTCAATAAAGGAAATAATAATATTATTATTATTGTATATTAATTACTAGCTTCTGCCCGCGACTTCGTACGCGGATCCTGTTGCTTATGCCAGCGACAACGGGGTCGTCAAAATCAAAGATCTGAAACGTCTGATGTCGAATTCTAAGAGCCCGGGGACGGGAAAACAGCGTGATGCGCGAGACGATGCGAGACGTTCCAGATCTTTCATTTTTGTAAGTCAACAGGAAATGCCCATTAGACTAAACAACTTTTGCTAAGACAAAAGAACTCGTAAGATCTCCGGTAGCTCTTGCATAGAGTTTAGTCGTACCTTTCCAGACGCACAACACATTCCCTTGGTCTCTCCCTTCCACCTACGCGCGTGACAGCGTGCACACACCTCAGATATGGTGCCAATGTCTCCGTGTTCGATGTAATTAATAAATGGGTTATAGGAAAACGCACTCCTTTCTTTAATTGCGAAGGTTGCGACGTATACGGTCTAGATCAATTTGGGCCACACGCTGTTTGACTGACTGACTTGCCCGAATTTCCTGAATCCGCTCACGTTCTTGCGTGGAATGAACAGATACCTCAACACGCATGTCGTGATATCTTTGCCGAGCAAGTGCGTTGCGTTGCCCGCGCTGCTCGTCTGTCTCCAAAGACCGAGCTAGAGCATGCTGTGAGCAGTCTGCACTAAGGCGCGTCTCATGCTCTTCAGGATTCTCAAGTGATCGAGACGTGGCAGTGTGAATACGCTGGGAGCTTAAACGCGAGTCTCCCTGCGTGTAAGTCTCCGAAGCGCGAGATAGTGCAAGGCGCTCGCGATCGCTTGCTTGGCGTGTATCGCGCTCCTGACTGTTCTCGAGCGATCGAGCAGTCTCAGTACGGAAAAGCTGAAGACTTAATCTCTGCTCTTTCTCTGTATCCGTTTCGGAAGCGCGAGATAAAGAATAACGCTCTCGGTCACGTGCAAGTCGTATCTCACGCTCCTGACTGCTCTCAAGTGATCGAGCAGTCTCAGAGCAGATATTCTGAAGACTCAACCTCTGATCCCTCTGTATAACCGTTTCGGATGCGCGAGATAAAGAATGACGATCCCGGTCGATAGCTTAACGCATTTCTCGTTGATCCACACTTTCCTGAGATCGATAAACAGTAGTGCAGACTCGTTTAAATTCTAGTCGTAATTGGCGCTGCGTGCTAGTTTCTGCGGACAAACTTAGTGCATTACGCTCACGGTTAGCACTTAGCCGTTATTCACGCTCTGCGTCGGTTTCGAGAGATCGAACTAACCTGCGCATCTTAGAAACTCTTAAGTTTCGAGACAGATTTGATCTTTTTCTAAAAGGCATAGCTAAAATTCCTTCTAACGTGACGTTCCTCTACGTAAGAATTGCTAGTAAGTAGAAAAATAATAATGATTCGCAGGAAAATTAAACACATCAACCAACACAGACAACAAAGGTAACCCCCCCGTTTCTGCAGGATGAGAGCGGCACATCGGCACCTCATCACTTTTTGGGAACGAAACCATAGCGCGATCTAACTCGACGCCAACGCCATCTAGTTAGAAAACGGAAACTACATAATATTATTTTGGGTAAATAATATTATGTAGTTTCCGTTTTCTATTAAATTATGAATAAAACTAAATTGTCGTTAATTTAACAGACAACTACATTATTTTTGCATTAAAAAAAAATATGGTAACAGCAGCAAGAAACAAAACTAAGAATTACATACTTAAATCAATTACCTACAACAAATGTGCTTGGTAAGATATAACTTAGAACCAAAAGTTTGACTTGACTTCATGATAGTGTAGCTTGTTGTACCACCAATTATATTGTTTAGTAATATTGGTGTGAAACTCTCCATACAATTATATTGGACATGTAAAGTTATCAGATTTCATAACAGTATCGTTCCTAATGCTATGTGCATTAGGAACGATACTGTTATGAAATCTGATAACTTTAAAAATGCAAAAACTAAAAAAAAAGAATTTTACGATTTTTTAAAACAATACTATGGGATTTGAACTCGCACCACTTAGTGCGGTAAATGGTCGCCTGACCTTACCGCTAAATTTCCCACTGACATTATTGTTGAATAGCTGTTCCCTTGCAATTTATATTATTACTGCCCCGCTCCTTTATAAAAATAGCGTGATTATTATGTTCCCAGAGTTAAATTTTATTAACTAATAAATAACATGTCATTTTGTGCATTCAATTATTTTGTGCATTCAATTACGAACAAAAACCTTTTAAAATCAATATTGCTTACCTCATATAACATACAGCGTGATAATATGTAGCCTAAAGCCTTCCTTGGTTTACAAATAACATTTTTGCTGAATTACAATTCAATCTATCCAGTAGTTTTGGCGTGAAGCCGTACTATACACACAGACAAACAGACAAACATTCTAAAAAGTCACTTTTTGTCATCAGTTACGTTTTTCTAACAAAAGCCACTTATTTTTTCTCGAAAATTCTCAATGTACATGTGTTTTTCTTTCGTTACTGTTTTATTATATGTATAGATTGAGTATGCAAGTCACTCCCTGCCATTTAATCCGTGCATTACATAACATTGATCAGGCAGGGGACATACTCATATTACGGATATAATTATTATGATAAGAGCATATTATGTACCTATTTGAAAAAAACAATTTGATTTCCACATGAGCAAAAATATAAGCTCATGATAGAACGGGTCAAACAAAAATTTGCTCGCTACCGATAAAAGAATATACGGGTATTATCCCTATTTGTATCCGTCTCTGTTTGTTGCGGGAATGGTAGGTATCAACATGTTGGAACTGAGACGTAAGTGTGCGCTGATGATGCACTACTACTTATTGCTCTGTTCATTGTTTGCTCCGGACCGGCTGCGGAGGCAGCGCGCCTGTGCTCCGCGGTGCTTGTTCGCGGCTCCGCCAGTGCATACCCTTACTGCTCGATATGTTCCCACCACCCAGGCGATCAATCTGCTGAACATCCTGATTGCTCAGGAGCCGGATATTGACGCATTTATGTGTAGTAGTAAATATATGATTAATATTTGCATTAAGTTTTTTAGTATAACATTACGTGTAATGTTATGCTGTTGGCTTGCTGCACGCTTTGGTGTTTACTGTAAGTGTAGCAAGCAATTGTCTAATAAATAAATAAATTGTCATTCCATAGTTCTAGATTACCAATCCACTAGAGCCACCCAAATCCATAGCCCAATATGTTTTCCATTTTCTGCAATAGTCCTGCACCAACCGGGGATTGTCCTTGGGGTCATTTGCATAGTGCATACAGGGATAATCGTCGGTTGGTGCCACAACAATTAAAATGGATAATAATTTTCCAGTCGACTAATAACTTAAAGGGCGACTAACTATTTGCTACTAAAATAATAACTTGGCGACTAATAACTTAAAGGGCGACTAACTATTTGCTACTAAAATAATAACTTGGCAGCGATTAAATATTATTTCTTAATCGCTGCAAAGTCATCTACTGTTATTGAATCATTTGGGTTAGGTTAGGTTAGAACAGTAACCATTAACAAGCGAAGGCGAGCGAGCGAAGCGAGCGTGGCGCGGCAGCGGCCGCCGAGCGCCAGCCTCTATTGTTGGTAAATTCAGTTACCAAAACAAAAATTCGATGCCAGTTTAAATTAAAATAAAGCTAAAAACTGATTATTGAGCTGCTACTTTCTACTTAAAATAATACTTCGCTGTAGCTGCCAACCTATTATTTTTGCTGCCAACCTATTATTTTTGCTACCGGCTTTAATTATTTTTTAATCCCAAATTCAGATTAATTTGTCGCCGTGTTAAATACATGCCAATTAAAATTATCTAAGGGGCCTCTGCGAGTTGGCTTCGGCCCCTCGTTGGCTTCGGCCTTCCAAAGGTCCGAGACCCCAAGGTCCCGAGATATGTCAAAGACTTAAATATAATAATAACAAAAATTAATTAATTAATTTATATGTATTTAATGAAATAAAGTCAAAGTCAAACCATTTATTTGAAATAGGCACATAAGAGGCACTTTTGAACGCCAAAATTTACAAAAAAACAAAAAAAACATATATACAGGATGGAATTTTGTAATGCCACCTGGAGGGAAAGTACTCTTAATACTGCAGATAGAAAATTTTACTCAAAGGAAATTTCTGATCTGGGTAACGCCTGCGCATTCAAAGAGCACATGTGCAACAGCTTCTTCAGCATCCATGCATGCCCTGCACAGAGGACTGGCTGTAATGCCTATTGTGTGAAAGTGTTTGTTTAGTGAGCAGTGTCCCGTGATGATCCCCGTCACCAGGCGCAGGCCGTTAGCCGTCCCCCGACGCGATGACGCTTGGATCAAAATATGAGCTACAACTTATATTAAACTTAGAACACCGACTATAACATAATATTTTTTAACTTTTTTATATATCTTTTAAGTTTTTAGTTGTGTCGAGGGTTTTTTTTAATTTTTAATTTAACTTTTATTTTCTGTTTTTTAAACTTTATACTTACTAGTAGACAACCTAAACTGCCGTCGAATTGTATTGATTATTGAACTTCGATATTGAATATTTTTTTTTACATTTACAGTAACCTGTAGATTATTATGACGCTAACCGCTTAGCTTGTATTAGCATGTGTACGCATCGTATGAGCCCAAACACAAGGTAGATGCCGTACACCGTTGAGGAGTTGTTCTGGCGGGTTGGGTATCCTGCAGGATCCTAGTGATGCCTGCGCATCAGGTCAAGGTTATCATACTTTTGTAATATCATTGGTTTCAAATTTCAAATCGATCAGACCTGTGAAAAATATTTTTATCTGTAAGGGCAGCTGCCCTAACCGCCCTAAAAAAAATTTCTCAAAAAGTTAAGCACAGTCTCTCAAGACCGTTTTCCTGTAGATACAAATCTACAGGAAAACGGTCTTGAGAGACTGTGCTTAACTTTTTGAGAAATTTTGATGTGCATTCACAGATTTTGAAAAAAATGTACAGTCAGCAAGAAAATGGGCAATTTTCACAAAAACTTTTTTTTATGCCAATCGATCCTCTTTCTTATAAAGATCAAAAACCTCTACTGGACGAATTGAGGTTTGAGTACTAGAAAAGTCATAAATCGCAAAAAACTTTTCCCATACATTTCGTAAGAAATGATACTCTAACTTACATTTTTTACCATCGATAAACTGGCCGCTACAAAAAAGACTGATCGAAAAACAAATAAAAAACTATAACTTCTACTTTGGGTATTATTTCACCTTAAAATTAAAAACTTGAAACTTTACATATGGACTCACCTAGAAATTTTACTTTTGTGCTCTAAGTTATGAGGTTTTCAGAATGGTAGCCGTTTTGACGTAGGCATAGGTTTATTCTTTTTACTACAGACTGGGTAGTAGCTGATAATGTGCTAGGATTAATTCCATAGAGAATCGTGGTAAGTAAATCTTTGAGTTCCTGAACACTGTTGTATTTCTTTTTATAAAGTTCAATTTTTAAATAGCGCCACATAAAAAAGTGTAGAGGCGTGAGATCAGGACTGCGAGGTGGTCACGTTAAAGGACCATCATTATGTTTGTATCCACTGCCTTGCGAATTGCCGGAATTGGATTGATTCGATTTCGAAATACGAAGTTTATTTATTAAAAAAAAAAAAAAAACTAAGTTGGAGTATCATTTCTTACGAAATGTATGGGAAAAGTTTTTTGCGATTTATGACTTGTCTAGTCCTCAAACCTCAATTGGTCCAATTGAGGTTTTTGATCCTTATAAGAAAGAGGATCGATTGGCATAAAAAAAAGTTTTTGTGAAAATTGCCCATTTTGCTGCTGACTGTACATTTTTTTCAAAATCTGTGAATGCAGATCAAAATTTCTCAAAAAGATAAGGACAGTCCCGTTAAGACCGTTTTCCTATAGCTACAACGGTTAAAGTAGCTGCCCTTACTGCCCCATCTCAAAAATCCACCCTGTATAACTAATTATTCTGTGAATATTTCAAGCGTCTATCTGTTGCCGTTATCAATATCGAGCAAAAACAAGCAAAAAAAATCACGTTTGTTGTATGGGAGCCCCCTTAAATACTCGTACTTATTTTATTCTGTTTTTTAGTATTTGTTGTTATAGCGGCAACAGAAATACATCATCTGTGAAAATTTCAACTGTAGACAGTTGTTGTTTTTTTTCACGGTTCATGAGATACAGCCTGGTGACAGGCGGGCAGACAGATAGACATACAGATGGCGGAGCCTTAGTAATAGGGTTCCCGTTTTACCCGTTGGGTAGGGAACCATAAAACCAACCGACGACTAAAAAGTGAAAAATAAACTGGATACTTCTGTCGGCTTCTTTCTAAAAGTTGTGTCTACCGAGCTGGATGACTTGGCCTAGGAGGACAAACTCCTTCACAACTTCGAGAAGAGATTATGATTTTGAAGTGGATTAGACTCAATGTAGGTAAGACGTGCAAATTATACATGACTTTAATTTGTCTTATCCAAATTCATGTCGAGGCCAACCCGCCGTGATGCTCCATTTACGCTGTGCAGCATCATGCATCATAATAAAGATAGTTTAATAAGTGGTCGTTCTCAATGGTTGTTAGTAGTGATAAATTTGTTTGTGAAATAGTGGGAATTGTTTTAATTTTTATTATTATGACGTTTATACCCGCGACTTCGTCCGCGTGAAATTTTTCGTTCCCCCAACCCACCCCGTCGTATCGCATCGCCCGCCAACGCTATTCCATTTTCGCTTAGCATTATTTTTGCTCGGCTGCTAAGGGTCGTAGCGTGATGTTAAATAGCCTATAACCTTCCTTAAGAATTGGGCTATCGAATCCAAAAAGATTTTTTTAAATCTGACTGGTAGTTCTAGAGATTAGCTTTTTCAAACAACAAACAATAATATGACATTTGAAAAATTAAATTAAATCAAACAATATGATTAAATTGAAGCAAAACAATGACATTATTGACAGCTAACATAAGTATAACTGGCAGCATGTACATCCCAGCAGGAAATTTGGACAGTAACTTGATATCTAGTGGACTCTTTTTTATCAGACGTATAAAGTCCTTTATTAATTTCGCTTCAGTTGCGTTAGAATCTAAATTAAATTGATTTTAAAATACATACGCAGACAATCACTGTTAGATATTTTGAGTAGTTACTTAGGAAATAATATTTCTTACCAATTATGATCACTGCATTATAAAGTCGAGTCACGACCCTGTGGATTTTTATCCCTTGGTTACGAATCAATTGCCCAGCCACGACTGGTAACATCATCCATATTACGTATATAATTATGACATAAAGCATTTTCTCAACCGCACTGGTGTCGCCTTTCTGTAATTTATAAAGAAATCAAATCTAGAAAGTGTGAAGTTTTCTCCTTTAGATGTATACATACATCATTTACAAATGAATAGTCTAAAAATAATAACAATAAACCGTAGCTTGGCTGCGTTTCGGTGACCTCATTGGGGAAACTGAAACTGGCAGCAATACCAGCTTTAAAGTTTGATGTTTTCATAGTAAAATCTGTGTTGTTATGCTTGCATCGTTCTCAGTTAATATTCTTGAAAAACCAAGTAGTAACATACTTACATTTATAAAACTTAAGTAAAACATTTGGTATGTCAGCGAAACATAATGTAATATTGACAATATTAGCGAGAAGAAAAACTGAAACATAAAAACAATGTTAATCCTACCAAACAAATCAGGTAACTATATATTTAAAAATACCGAGGTGTACCTCCACATTTCGCCAATTATATTTAAGCCCCATGTAATGGGGGCGAACCTATTGCCATCAACCGGGCACAAATCCAGACTCTGGGCTGCTACTGAGAAATTACAGATAAAGTAAGCCAATAACTTGGTTACTTGGACCTCATGCTCTGTAACGCTTCCAACCTCTAGACCAACGACGTAATTATAAATCAGTTTAAATAAATGCCAAATACAAGTACCTGGCTTCCAAAGCATAGCGTAATTTTTTCACAGCAATTTGCTAAATCCTGATACAGTTCAACCCATCCTTGAATCTGCTCCCTTATGATATCACATTGCTCATCTGAACTAATATCACAGCTCCCTACTCTCTCCTGAACGACTGATATCAACGAAATCAAACATTTAAACAAATGCACCACTATCATAACCACGATAAACAACATGAGAGTGTGAAAAATTACTGTAGTTCTTAAGATAGTTTGCGATACCAAAATGGGAACAAAAATATGCTCTGTCGTTTTCGGGAAACTTTTAGCAACTTCCGTAGATCTGTAAGCTGAATTCAAGATCCAAAATAATATCAAAGTAATGCCGAACCAGTATATTTTCTTGATAGCATTATTTAATTTAATGTCTTCTTTAAACCATTCTGAGACACGACTGATACTTTCGTTATAAGATTTGAAAGCGCTGCTGCTCCGGATGCCGGTCACGACGGATACCGAAGAGTTTATACAAATTGAGACAGCAAAACAACCACGAATTAATTTTATTTGATCGTAGTCTCCTTTTTCTAACAACAAATACAGTTCAATTGTTACGGCTATTACATGCAACGTGGTTTGGAGAAATATTTGGAAAATAATAAAATACTTTTTAATTTTCTTCTGGCTTGAAAAATTTCGGTATATGCCTAAGATATTTTCAATCAACATCAAATTGTTCAAGCTCTTTAATATCTTCATGTTTTATGTATAACTTGACGAATACAATACTGAAATAGTTATGATACAACTAAAGTTAGACAAGTTAACTATTGCTGTTTAGGGTCGGCTCACACTGAGACGCGACGCGACGCGACGTCACGATACTGGAAGAGGCCAGTGATATCGCGCTGCGCCGCGCGCCGCCGCGAGACGCATCGCAGCGTCGCTAGGCGCATAGTAAAATCGTTGGCAACACGACGCCTGCGCAGCGAGACGCCGCGCGGCGCAGCGGATCGTGTCTACATTCGCCACGTGCTCCCGCCCCGCCCCGCGTCCACCCGCAGTCTACCATTTGCAAGCGCATGAGAACGACGTACGGCTGCGCCTCGGGGACACCCCGAGGCGCCGCTCTTGCACGCCGCGCGTACCGGCGATTCACCGCTGCGTTGCGATGCGTCGCGAGGCATGACGAGGCGTAGTGCTGCGTGGTGTAACGTATTCTATATTCTCACAATGAAATGTGTATCTTTTCGTGTAGAAAATTAAGTTATATTTTGAGTCGCTCTGTTAAAGTGTGCGCGCAGCGTCGCTTCTCAGTGTGAGCTGACCCTTAGTAGTTATTTAAGTAAGTGACTATCAATAATGTCGCATTATAAATGAACCTGTTATGTGGGTACCTACTTAATTATAATTAGGAAACAAGTAGGGTACATTAGCTACTTAGTTTTACGCTATCGACTGCTGCGTCAGTCCAATATATGAGGTTGTACGTATCGGTTGCGTTATTTCATCTCCACCCCCCCCCCCCCCCTTCGGTTATAACAGAACCCAACAAGATTAATGACTATATCTGCCAATTACAAATACGTCTTTAACTAATCTATAACAGCAGTAGTGGCTAAGTGTTGATGGCCCCGACATACGAGTTGTACGTCATGGGTTCAAACCCAGGCAGGCGCTTTACTTTGCGCAATTTAATTCATCACCATTGCTCTCAAAACGGTGAAGGAAAACATCGTGATTGGTGAAACATGGTGTGAATGTGAATATGGCTATAAGAGCCATATTAGACTATCATAGAAATATGATCAGAGATGTACGAGTCATTTTTATATGAAGATCCTATGACGGTATAATATCCACATTATGATCCACATCGTCATTCTATGATAATAGTTAAGGGATCATATTTGACAACAAGCGTACAAATATGACCATATCCGGCTAACCTCAAAAAGGCGAGAAAATGCAAAAATTTCGACCGGAATATCAAAACAACAAAATATGAATAAACCTTTACGAGGATATCGAGTATTCTTTTACAAATGATTAACCGTTTTCATCTTATTTTTTAATGCAATTAATAAAACTGCACTCATAGCAACGGAAAACTTATGGCGTTTATAATATTATATGATCATAAATAAAATATTTAAAAATGAAGAACAGCATCTTTTAACTATGATCGTAGACTTTGACAGATATGAAATCATATTTGTATGATAAATATATTATGACAGTGTAATTGACAGAGATGAAAAGAACAATCTATTCATCTTCTCTAAAGATGGTGGCTAGGGAGCGAGGTAGGTATCTAAGGCACGCCGCAAAAGCGGTGGTAAGACCATGGTGCCTTTAGTTTGTTGTTTGTTATCTGTGCCACGTAGACCGGGAGCCATCATTGTAATAACTATTTCAACGCAACGCGCAGCACACTCTCGAGAAGTGCGCAGTCTTTTTGTTTTTTTTTTTTTTGGGTGGGAAATCATCAAATAACTTCTCCCGCTCTGGGCGGAGCGGGAGGGAGTGTCAGACTTTTACTGACTAAAACCCACCCGTGTTCCTTCCGTTGCCTGTGTGCCAGGACCACGATATCCCTTTCGGACAAACTCGCAACCCTGGCAGGCATTGGTCCTAACGGACCCCGTCAGTTTGTGCTGACATCTCTTTGAGGCGCGCGTGGAACACAACGCGCCGTCTACCCGGGTCTGGTCCTTATCGGACGGCGAGCTACCCATCGCTCACCGTCCGCAGGCCCGCGCCTACGGTGGCCGGAAATCGGCTTGCGACTCCCGACGCCCGGGGCGTCTCCTGCGGCGACTAGGGGCGCGAGGGCGCGAACCTTGTCTCAACCTCACGCGTTCCGCCTCCTCCTTCGCTAGCATAACTGCTTCGCAGAAGGAGGTGACGGCCGCTCCAGTCTGGGAGCCAAACGTCGAAAATGCTCCACGAAGTTCCACCGGCTGTCGAGGACGAGTCCCAGGTACTTCATCGTCGACTCGACGCCGATGTGAACCCCTCCCGCCGTTATCTGGGAACCCGACAGTGGCACGTTCCGAGGACCATAAAAACACATGGCCTCGGACTTGTGCAATGCCACCTCGAGTCCCAATTGCCGGATCCTATTGACGATTGTCGCAACCCCACGTGCTGCCAGTTCGGCCGCCGCCTGATGCGAACTCCCTTGTGCCAGGACTAGCGTGTCGTCAGCGTAGCAGACTACGCTGACGCCACTAGGGAGGTCGGCGCGCAGCACCCAGTCGTACCCGGTGTCCCACAGATGCGGCCCCAGGACCGATCCCTGTGGGACACCGCACGACATCTCTCGCCGGTTCCACTCTCCTTGGTGACTGGGGTAGATGACGGCCCTGTCCGTCAAATAGGCCTCGACCACGCGACAGAGGTAGGTCGGCATCCGGTGATACCGAAGTGCCTCCCCAATGCAACTCCAGGGCAGGGTATTAAAGGCATTGGCGATGTCAAGAGACACCGCCAAGACAACCCCACCCCGGGCAACAGCATCCCCCGTCGTGAGGGCTCGAACGCGCATGATGGCATCCACCGTAGAGCGCCCCTTGCGGAAACCAAACTGGCTCTCCGCCAAATCCGGCCCCACCCGCACCAGCCGCCCGACAAGGCGGTCTGCAATTACTCTTTCAAAGAGCTTGCCCACCTAAGTGCGCAGTCTGGGCAGTGCATCAGTGCTACGGAGAATCTCTTGCTTCCGGCCGTGGTTCAGTACATAGTAGAGAGCAAGACAACGTTTATGTCGTCGCTTCCTTTTGCGAGGAAGTGATGGTCGCAAAGGAGACGGCGGAAAGGGAGAACTGAGAACACAACCTCGATCCCTATCCGCAGCAGACGCACTGGGCGCTATAGGCCGCGTTTTCCGGCCGCCATAGTGTGGGGAGTCTGTCGCCCGAACAGACACATCTTGGGTGGGTAGAAATTTCATGTCGACATAACAAAAGTGATTAAGCACATTGCTGTTTACTCTAAACTATAGTTAAAATATCGATTTTAGCCAGTCTCCACAAAAAAACACATTCATATAACGAAGTAACAAAAAATAAAAGGAAATTGCAAAATCAAAATCAAAATCATTTTTTTTTATTTCACATAAACCTACATGGGCACTTATGAAACGTCAGAAGCTAGGTGCACGGTTCCAATTGGTCGTTTCCTATGGAGAAGAGCCGGCAAGAAACTCCACGGTTACTCTTATAAAAAAAGTGGGCTTTAACAATGTTTCCAAGTTACAGTGTTAATAGGTATGGGAGGACAGTGTAGGCCCGTCAACAAGTACCAATATAATCATACGAATTAATATGAAATAATACAGGGTATAAGGGACAGCCCTCCGCAAACTAACAGGGTGTATTCAGCTCCTTATTTTGAATCATATTCCACTGAAAATTTTCTCAGGAAAATTATCATTTTAGTTATAGATGTTTCAGTTACTATTCCTTTATTTCAATGTAAATTTACATTCTCTGTACGCAGTACTCCATTAATGTAAATAACACAGCTAAAATAAAAAAAACAGCAATGGGTGATGAAATTCTCTAACAATAAGTTACGTGGCGCGAGCGCGGCCGTCCGGGTTGGCGGGGAGGGTGTCCGAAAGCTCGCTGCGTTACCGTTCGCTGTGCGTTTTGCCATCGTAGCGATACATTGCGTGTAAGGTAATAAAACAAATCAGGTTCATTGGATTCCCATAACATTCCTGAAATAATTTAATGTACCGGTCATCTTAGTACGATATACTGAATTCACCCCATCAGTCTGCGGAGGGCTGTCCCTCACACCCTGTATAATAATGTGACATTTGTGATATTATATTTATGATATTTGCCAAAACTGATCTATTTATATTATGATTAAACTGGAGCACATCCTCTTTTAATTTATTTAAAGCTAAACTCAAACCGTACGTAACTAACAACGCTAAGTTATTCTACGTAAGCTAGTCTTTTACATAAAATGCGACATGTCCATACCTACATTTAAAAAAAACTATTAGCTACTGAACTACACTTTTCTTAGTTATTTATTTATTCGCTAAGTGAACAACGTATGTTTTTTTAGAATAAATGAGGAATCTTTAAACCCAATTACGTTATTCATACAAAAAAATGCTTACACGAAAACTTAAAAACATAAATTATCTTATACATACAACACCAAAAAGTGTTATGATCAGTTTAACTCTATTGAGTTTAACTGGTCACTTTGGTTTGGACACCAGGCACTTATATTTGCTATTGCAAATATAAGTGCCTGGTGTCCAAACCAAAGTGTCATTTTTTCGCAACAGTTTGATCTCGATAACTGTCCAACCCATCCTTGAATCTGCTCCCTCGTCATATCACATTGCTCACCCGAACTAATATCACAGCTCTCTACTCTCTCCTGAATGGCTGATATCAACGAATTCAGGCATTTAAACAAGATAAGATAAACTAAGATAAGATATTTATTTGCAAAAACATGTGTACACATACAATAATAAAAATATACATGCAGGATTACAAAGAAAAAATAAGTTCAGACATGTTTGCCACAGATTATGGCGTGCAAATATGAATAGTTTAATAATTTCAAGTGAATATCATTAAATTAAAGTGAATTCAGCAAAAAATGACAATTAAATAAAAAATAATTCACAAAAACATAAAAAAACAAATGCTTCAGTCAGAATTACGCTACTAATAAAGTATACCTAATTGTTTTAGAATTTAGTCATGAAGTCAAATTAGAATTATTTAAAACAATTTATTTACATAATATTCAATATATTTATTTAATACATAATGTCAAAATTTGAAACAACATCAGGTACTGAAATACTATAGTAATTCTTAAAACAGCTCGTGATAACAAAACGGAAATCAGAAATAACGGATTTCCACTTATAATAGCATCTGCATGGATCCGAAGGTAGCAACAGTGAGCACTAACAAAATAAGAGTAATGATAAACCAGTAAATTTTCTTTAGAGAATTAATTGAAAAAAAAACATCTTTAAAGAAAGAAAGAAAGAAGAAAGTAAATACGTTTATTTGCGGTAAACATGACGCAAAAAATAACATAAACATAAAAAAATAAGGAGAGGTTGGCGGAAACATGCGTCACATCCACGCAAAACGGCTATCGTTCAGCATTAGGCTGAGACCCTATGCGAGACAGAGTCCCAGTACTGGTTTTCAGCGACAGCCGGCGCTGACGTAATGACGTCATCAGATGCAGCAAACAATTAATTCATAGGACGCTGTACCGGTACAGCATACATAAAGAAAAATAATGTAATTAAAGAATTCAGAGACACGACTGATGCTTTCAAAATATGATACGAAGATGCAGCTGTAACAGATCAGAGTCACGATGGATGTCAAAGCGGGAATTATATGTATTAGGTGATACAGCAAAATAACAAGTAATTTAACTCAATTGATCATAGTCGCCTTTTCCGAATAACAAAAACTGTTTACAGTATCCAACAATAAAATATTTCTTAATCCCCTTCTGGCTACAGTAATTTCTGTTTATGCCTAAAATATTCTCCAGAAACAACAAATTCTTCATCCACTTATTTGGGGTCATTTATGTTTGTAATGTTGTGTCTCTTTGACGACGTTATAGTAATGTACTCTTATAAATATTTCCTATTAAAAAAATTGGATATTGAAGTAATTGACTACATACATAATGGTAATGAGACGACATAAATATTTTTGTTGGTTTTCATTATGTCTTCGATAATTGCTACCAGCTGCAGTGCCATAATATACTCACTGGGCTGTTTCCAATTCGTGTTTCTTCCTTTTTAGGGTTCCGTTGCCGAATTACAAAAACGGGACCCTTATAATTGTGTTCATTGTTCATTGTTTTGTCCCATCTGTCCGGATGTGACATAGGCATTTTATTCGGAGACTACTAGCACTATTTCGATGCAATTTAGAAAGAAGGTGTATTCCGTGTACCGCTAAACAATGATGTAGTTTTAAGTTTTTTGAGATATGGGATATTATTTTTGATTACAGCCGCACATATTAGTTTTCTTGTAATTGTCCTGTACCCTTACTTATTAATTCTTATAAACTTTGCTGTGGTTCTTATTGACTGATATGGCACAAAATATAATAACTATACTGCTTCTAATTATCACCTGAAGGCCAATATAAAAAAACCTACTCCGTTAAACGTAAAGTATTCATTGAATCCAATGCATTTTATTACCTACTTTAGACATAAAAAATCCCTTTCAAAAGTCTGGCGCTGTTCAAGATTAACGTTCGGTCCGAACTCACGGAGCTAGGCATCGGGAAAGTAATGACTTTCGAAATTGCCTATTTTACTTTCGAGAACCAGTAGGTGGCAGCGCAAACTGTGCGTGTGCTTGTCGCTGCGTCTAGTCGCAGAATTGTCGTTAGCAGCTGCGTCGACAGACGTCATGCAGGAAGCGATAATTTTCTTAGAGTATTTTCTAAGTGCTTCAACGCTAAATTTGAAAACATCGACATCGAACGTATCCATGTTGAGATTCGCAATACAAACACAGGTGCATCTTCCTCACCGCTCACAACAAACTGACGCTGACCTGTCGCATACGACTGTCATCAGGTGTGCGGGTCCACCGTGCGTTTATTCGCTGCGACAAATAGCAAAAGCATGCGACTCCCAAAGTCTGTTGTTGCGACTCCGCAACTAGACGCCAAGTATGCGAAGCTTTGAAGAAAATATATGAAAATCATCGGCCGCAGCCTGTCGTTACGCCTAATCGGCGCACTGTCGCAATCGCATGTCGCATATACAACATTATTTTTAGTATATGCGAAACCTGAATATAGTATGAATAGAAGGGTTATTGTACATTCGCCACAAAGTAAATTCGTCACATTTTTGTACACTCCATACATTGAAAGTGTATTCGCCACAAGCATTAAAAATATGTGTAAATTCGTCACAAGTCTTCATTTTAGGTAGGTACATTGTTTTTGCATAAAATACTGGTAGCAAGCCAAGTTATTGGTTTTTAGCGCTCGAAATGAAAGATAGATACCAATGATTTCTAAAATTATGAAAGTACTGGTTGTACGAAAAATAATGAGAACTAACAGTAACCATATATCATTCTTGTCTCCTGAACTCCTGAAAATGCTATCATGCCATACAAAGAAACAGGACATTGAAGACGCTTGATTGCACATCATAGAAGATGCTTCACAGAACGAAGCAGTCACAAAATTCAACGACTATTTTGTAGCCCAATGGTTAGAAAACACTAGTATAGAGTTTATTTGGAATGAACATGGGGCTCGACATAGGAGAATAAATCTAGCAGAAGCATGGCATAACCGTTTAAACAACAAGATGGGTAAAAGAAAACTTAAAATGCTTCAGTTTCTTGATAAACTTAAAAATGAGGCTGAACATTATAAATTGGAACCTGAAGAATTTCAGATTTAATATACCACCAAAGTTGAGAACACGTCGATCTATTGCATATGACAAAGAATTGAAATCTATTTTGGACAATTACGTTAACATGTCCCTGGCTTAAAAGTTCTTATAAAACTTTTTGTTGTGCAGCATTTTAGTCAGTGGTATGTTAAATTGTTCCAAAAATTACTGTGATCAGAGTAATTATGTTCTTAAAGTAGCTTATTTATATTTCGTCATGTTGCAGGCAAATTAGCCTGTTGCAATAAGAATATTTTTTTAGTTGTAAGTAAAACTGTGATTTTTAATGTAGATGTAAATTATAATTAAAAAAACGTGATTATTACTGTGATTTAATTATCTTTCTATTATTTTTCTTATAGTTGTAATGTTGTAAGCAAATCAGCCACTTGCAATAGGTACATAAATGTTTCTATGGATTAGGCGTGCCACGCTGTCCTTGACAACGCGGCCTTAAAACGAACAAAAACCAGACAATATCAGCGTATATTTTAGTTGTAAGTGGAACTGTGATTTTTCAAAAAAATCTGTGATTGCGTTTTTATTCTACTTAGTGATTTTTCTGCTGTCCGTGCGGAAATAAAGAATTTGACGAATTTGCAATAATTAAAACTGATATGGGACGAATTTACTTCATGAAAATAGAACTGTGGCAAATTTACACATACTTTTTTCCGTGGCGAACTTACTTTGTGGCGAATGTAAAATAACCCGTTCAGAATAAGGAACTGAATCGATTGAAATAATTTTTGCATATTTTGTCCCAAAAATATTTAAGTATGATGGAAAATGTTATCACCATTTAATTACTTACAATACAGTCGCCGTACGGTTAGCTACCTACTGCAAAATTATTATCAATGAGCGCAAGACGACCCTGGAGGCCCGGGGGCGCCGTTAGCATTTTTTGTACGGACAACCCAGTAGCATAACAACCTTATAACTTTGTGATTTTATATGATACAGTTTTGAAATTTTGTACATAGATTCTTTACATAAAAATACTAGACACGTGTTTCGGGTTTTGCATATACTGAAACTACTCGTAATAAAACACTATTAAAACTAATATTGTATATAGTGTGCGCCATGACTTATTGTCATCTTCTTTGCTACAATTTTTGTAGTTTATGCCTGTTTTGCATCCCATTTGGAGGATTTTTTTTATTTATTTCAATCCGTTTGATTTCTAAAAAAGGGCCTTATTTTATCTAATGCTATAATAAATTGAATCTGAAGAATCTTTCACAGCTCTCACGATTCTAGCCGTAACTCCTAGATTCCCGAGTTTCGTTCCGAATTCAATAAAGCACCCGTAATACAAGAC
This sequence comes from Tiliacea citrago, assembly GCA_963921375.1. Taxonomy (NCBI): domain Eukaryota; kingdom Metazoa; phylum Arthropoda; class Insecta; order Lepidoptera; family Noctuidae; genus Tiliacea; species Tiliacea citrago. The sequence continues at coordinate 22,087,758 of OY992792.1, read as the reverse complement.
ACTGCTTTATCCCCGGATCATTGAATAATCTACTATTACAGAACCGATGTAAAAAAAACTTGGTCATTATGAGAGGCCAACACTCTCACTCTCAAGTTTTTTAGAGAGAGACATCTTGAATATCTTGATTTCAAGGACTCTCCCGGCGCGTTCAAACGATTATTGTAATGATACCAAATTCGATGTTACGTTTATTGATATTGGTTCAAATTGACTGTGAACTCAAATTATTTGTAACTTTGTTTGAATTGAATATTCAAACTGCCACTCGGACTGGCCACCCAGCCGATGTGACATCTTTGATATAATTTCATACATTGCAACCGGTGCATATACGCTCATCAATCTGCCTATCCTTTCTCCAACTATGTTGGGGTCAGCTTTCAGTCTAACCGGATGCGGCTGAATACCAGTATTTTATATGAAGCGACTGCCTATCTGACCTCCACAACCTTGTAACTGGGTAATACGATAGCCCTTGGTAAGACTGGTTGTCAGACTTTTAGGCATCTTACGACTGTCAAATATCCATGAATGACAGCCGGGACCAACGACTTAACATGCTTTCCGAGGCACGCGGAGTCTCAGTATCTAAAGATGGACCCATCCAGGTAATCGTAGCTTGGCCTGATGGATCGACCCATGCGGCTGTTATTACATACTTAGCCACGAGCTCCTGTGCATATACGCACATGTAGTAACACAACTGGTCTAAATATATAAACTCACGCCTTCTACCCATGGGGGTAGGCAGAAACTACAGAACGCCACCTGCTACGTACGGTCCTACACGCACGCCTGTTGCGAGCACTACGCATCTATCTAAAGAAGATCTTTCTGAAGAAACCAATAAGGTGACCTTCTTCTTCTTCTTGAAGGGGATATGACCTTCTAGGGCGTTCTCTCCCGCCGTTTCCACTCACCTCTGCCTTATTACGTGTACCTTTTTCTCAAAAATGCTTGGAAATTCGAGCACTTTTTTGGCAATCTTCTTCGAGATGAATTGAAAAAATGCTGTACTGTTCAAATATATGTGAGCAGCGGCCGGCAATGTTTATATGAAAATCCATATGTCTTGTTTAGTGGCCGAATAAATTACTATGAAAAAACTGTCGTGTAATTTAATAAAAATGGACCGAACTATTTACTTCGACACATGGCAACTAAGGAGGTAACTTATTTAAGATTTTATTTAAATTTCGATTTGGCTTGCAAATAGAGCTGTTTATAGTTAAAAGAAAGAAATGAACATGTTGGCGCGTGAAAAATTATCATTAATCGTCATCGATTCTGGAATTTATAATTAATTTACTGTGTTTTGTTTCCGCGCATTATTTGTGAAAAATACTATACAAGCCTTGGCCGCAACCAAGCATTGATGGACTCATGTATACGTATCAATATCCTCTTTCCTTTTATCAGAATCCTCTTTTGCCCCTGTAGTAGCAGTAGTTCGGTTGTTAGTCCGGTTGGCCGGCCGCCACAGTAACATAAATTATTGTTAGTCGCCTTTCATTATTCCTCAGGCCTTTACACTGCATTAAAACTTATAATAAAAGGCTAGTGCAGCAACATTAAATTACAATTTATTTAATATTTTATATCTATAGATTTTTTATATTTTGTGAATGTGAGAACGTAGATTTGTAGACCATTTTCTATTTTTTTAAGTACCTGGTACTTGTTGCCGGCCCTACACTGTCCTCCCATAACACTGTAAAACCCTTTGTTTTTATTAAAAGAGTAACCGTGGAGTTTCTTTCCGGCTCTTCTCCATAGGAAACGACCAATTGGTACCGTGCACCTAGCTTCTGACGTTTCATAAGTGCCCATGTAGGTTTATGTGAAAAAAAAATCTTTTGATTTTGAACATAATACAATGCCTTGTGAACGTAGTATAAAGGTATCTTGTTAAGTCCATCGTCAAATATATTTAATGGAAGAACATCGTCTAGCTAGACTCTTGATGTTAGAGCATGTTGTACGAGGCTTAACGGCCTCGCTGTAAAAGGCGGTATATTATCTAGATGATAAAGTGCTATAAAGGCGGAGTTACAAGCTCAGTTGAGTGGCGCTTCTTGAGGCGGCGCCATTTTCTTACTAGATTGAAAGCGAATGTTTAGTACTGAAACAGAGACTTTATTGTTTATGTTTAGAGCTTATTTGCCTGCTTGTAATGTTGTATTGTTTATTATGGAAGAAAAATTTTTTTTTGTTGTTTTTTTTTATCATTAGTTTCTTTTACGATGATAAAAGTGTGGACTTCCTCGTTGGTCCAATAGGCACAAGCGCTACTGCTAAGCTTGAGGTCCTGGCTTCGATTCCCAGGTCGAATTTCTCAGTAGCAGCCCGGATTCTGGATTCGTGCCCGATGATGCCAATAGGCTTGCCCCCTATTACATGGGACTTAAACATAACTGGCGAAATGTGGGTGTACTAAAAGGCAGGTATATCTCTGCCCAACCCTTCGAATACTAGCGTGATTTTATGATATGTCTTAAAATAATAATATGTAAAAGTATATAGAAAAAAGAGAGGGGAAAGAATCATAGGGCATCAAAAAAATCGTCTAATATTCATGTATAGACGCAGTTTTTTATTATAAAAATCTTATTTTTTCAGGGTGATAATGTTTAGCATAAATTAAGCACGGCTGAATTACAAATTATCTAGTCGTGCAGTCATGTGATCATCCAATGACAGTGTTCTTCTTCAACGAAAGGCGAGTTAGCTCGTGACCCTGTGCGTGCTGAAGTTACTACAGCCAATAACGGGTGTCTTCGCGGCCTCAGTTGGTGTTTGGGCACAACAAGAACAAACAATCAGCCAATCGGCGTCAGCAATGCGCCGCAAGTTCTGAACACTCGAACTCACCGCACATAATACGGCATACTGTGATAAGCACGAATTAATTACGTCTCACTTCCAGAGAATTATTTAGTACTTACGCCAAGTAAGAATTTTACGACGACCTGAAGTCAGGTTGTCTCCTCCTTGGCATTTTAAAACAATATTTTTTTATTTTTCATTGCTTAGTTTTTAATTATTTTTACCTATTATGGTATAGTAATTTTATTCTAGGTGCATCGTCTTCACATATAATTAATATACTCAAACAAAATATTGTAAAACATTTTTAAAAGAGTAACGGTGGAGTTTCCTGCCCATTCTTCTCCATACGAAACTATTAACTATTATATTATAATATAATATAATTATATTATAACTATTCCTTTTGGAAGGGGCAACTAGAATCAATTATATTTTTTTGTAAATTTTGACGTTCAAAAGTGCCTCTTATCCTATTTGAAATAAATAATTTGACTTTGACTTTAAAGTCTGTCAGTCCGTATCTTACCTTTTCACGCCAAAACCACTGAACCGATCGTTATGAAATTTGACAGATAGCCTGGGACCTGGAAAAGGACATAGACTACCTTTCATACTAGATTCTTGTTAAAACATTGTGTAAGCTATATAAATAAAAAATAAATACTGTTCGTAAGTACGAGCATTGCTTGAGAACGGCAGGACCGAATTCGATGTTTTTGTTTTTTTTGTTTTAATGTGTCCGTAATAGTCCGAATAGGGGTTTTAGGTAAAGAAAATTGAGCAGGAAAATGTTTAAATTTGAGAAAAACTGAATGTCTTTTTTATATGGGAGTTTTGCTAGTATTGAATAAACGCAAACGAAGAACAAACTAGAATACCCTGAAAATCTGAATGACAAGTGCCAATTTCAAGATAAAATACCGAAACATTTACAAGCGGCTTAAGGGCAAACAAGCGGCCTACGCAATCTCGACATCTAAGTACCAAAGTGTGATTTCCTGAAAGACTTACAAAGTTAAGGCCTTCACGTCGACGAGAGCATTTTAGCAAATTAATTAAGTCTCGAGTTATCCCTCCCTCGGTAGGAAGAAGACGGATTGCCCTCTATCTTGTCTTCATATAAATTGTTAGAACGCACCAACCACTTAATATATTGCCGAAAATTTCATATTAAGGCGGTGTTGCGAAAACTGGTGCAAAATAATAGCAAGATTTTCAGTGTTGAGCATAAGTGAAAAAGTTTCGTAAATTGGTATAAAGTTAAAGTTTTAAGTGGGTGTAGTGTTAAAGTTTTATAAGTTGAATTTAGTTTATCAATAAACATAGAAACTGATACCTGCGGGCTAATTGCGCAACACACTATCAGTAGGAATCGGTTTCAATTTGACAGTTCAATAACATTCATTGCGTTATTTACGTTGTTGAGTTGATGAATTTGTCTAACATATGAAGTAATGGATTGGCAATTACTTCAAAATCATTCCGTTTGTGATTCAAACTATGTTACGTAATTAGAGTGTTGATAGTCGTTGTAATTCCAGTGTTTGAGAATTTGCTTATTAAGGGAGCTTGGGCACGCCATAATTGTGGCGATAAGTCCCCTCTTTGAGGAGTAGTTAGAGGGGTGCCACGGCGTCCTCACCTTCCATCTGACGCAGGTACTCACCGGACACGGTTGTTTCGGGAGGTTCCTGTTCAGGATAAAGCGGGAGGAAACGCCCGGGTGACACCATTGTGTGGATCGCTCGGAGGACACTGTGGATGTCTGCCCGGCTTGGGCGGAGCACCGCCGTGTCCCTCACGGAGGCGATCGGCGGCGGCGATCTCTCGCGTCCAGCCCTGGTTCAGGCCATGGTTCGGAGTGAGAGTGCATGGCAGGCCGTCACCTCCTACTGCGAAGCAGTAATGCTCACGAAGGAGGAGGCGGAACGCGTGAGGGAGAGGCAAAATTCAATCCATCACGCCCCTAGTCGCCGCGGCAGACGCTCCGGTTGTCGAGAGTCGCAGGCTGATTCCCGGCCACCGTAGGCGCGGGCTTGCGGACGGTGAGCGATGGGTAGCTCGCCGTCCGATAAGCACCAGGCCCGGGTCGACGGCGCGTTTTCTTCCACGCGTGCCTGAAAGAGATGTCAGCAGCAACTGACGGGGTCCAATAGGGCCAATTCCTGCCAGGGTTGCGAGTTTGTCCGAAAGGGATATCGTGGCCCTGGCACACAGGCATCTGAAGGAACGCGGGTGGGTTTTAGTCATTAAGTCTGACACGCCGTCCCGTTTCGCCCAGAGCGGGAGAAATTACGTGAGAATTTCCCACTCCAACCAAAAAAATTGCGCTAAGGTAGCCCGCGAAATTCAAATTTTCTTGAGTTTTGCAATTTGCAGGTCTGTGTCAGAGTTTGAGTTTTGCAGGTATGTTGATTATAATATGATTCGCGGCCGTAAAAAATATGGCTTTACAGAATTATAATCATTAGAATCAGCAACACAACTAACTCTTTTCGTAGAGACTGGTTGGTTGGTTGGGGTCTGGTTTCGTTGCGTGGTTTTTGATGACTATTTCATGAAATAGTCAGAACTTAGAGAGTTGTATACCCAGACGATTTCGCCTTAAGCATCAATTTACAGATCCTAATCTTGGCTATAATAAAAATTCCTATATATGTCTCTTTTTCAATTTTACCTACTATCATGGTCGGTGGTGGGGGCCGTCTTTAGACATTTGCCATGACATTTTTGACATTCTAGAGACATCGCGGGAACGTTGCATTACGAGACAATAAGCTGAAATGCCTCTGTGCCTGTAACTATACTCTTCAAACCGGAACACAGTTACGTTGCATACCGGTGAAAATAAGTACAGTGTTTGTACACCCAGGGGATGGAGTTACCACAAACTGTCAAATTTTCTCATTGGATTTTGAACTTAACCGTCAATATTTTAAGGTTTCAAATCCTTTGGACAAATTTGACAGTTTGGTTTATCCTGATGTGCTGGCGACTGTACTTCCCAAAGAGCTGTACTAACCAATTCTATCGTTCATCATCATTTTGAATACGTAAAAAGTATAAAAGAACACTTCCAGAATAAGGACAGGCGCTCAAACTCCTTGTAAACATTACGCAGGTCTTAAAAGGCTGCTCAAGATTCAAGCATCCTTAAAACGAATTGAGAGGGGTCGATTGATAAAAGTCCAATTGACCTTTCTAGTTATTTTTATTATTGTCACAGCCCTGTTTCAGTAATAGGAGCGTTACTTTCATCTTGTATCTGAAGATTGATATAGATAGATCTTGTTTTTAGGATTCCGTAGTCAACAAGGAACCCTTATGGTTTCGCCATGTCTGCCTGTTTGTCGATCTGATTAATATTTTGCTTTATGTTTTTTTTTTTTGTTCTTAAAAGGTGATGAGTTACTGTTTTTGGCAGTAATAACAAAGTACTTTGTTTTGCCAAAGTTAAGAGAAATGCGCTAAGGTAGCCCGCGAAATGCAAATTTTCTTAAGTTTCCTGCAATTTGCAGGTCTAAGTTCGTAGAATCCTATTTTTATTTTTTTGATGAAATGATTATTTCATGAAATAGTCATTCAATAGGATTCTACGAAGAGAGTTAGTTGTTTTGCTGATTCTAATGATTATAATTCTGTGAAGTCATATTTGTTACAGCCGCGAATCATATTTAGATCAACATACAACCTGTTACTGACCTGAAAATTGCAAAAACGTAAGAAAATTTTATTTCGCAGTGAAAATAATGTTTGTACAGTTAATGTTGGTTAACTTCAAATGTATTCTGGTTTTGAATGTACATTGGACTGTTTTTGCTGGATAATAATACAGGATCAAATTGAATTAGGTAGCGAAACTCCGCAGACGTGATGGATATCGATTTCTAAACATAATAAAAACCGGCCAAGTGCGAGTCAGACTTGCGCACGAAGGGTTCCGTACTATTATCTATAAAAATGGCAAAAAAATCACGTTTGTTATATGGGAGCCCCCCTTAAATATTTGTTTTATATTAATTTAATTATTTATTTTTAAAGTGAATATATAACTAAATATTCTGTGAATATTTCAAGCGTCTACCTGTTGCCGTTATCAATATCGAGAAAAAACGAGCAAAAAATCACGTTTGCTGTATTGGAGCCCCCTTAAATATTTATTTTATTCTGTTTTTTAGTAGTTTTGTTATAGCGGCAACAGACATACATCATCTGTGAAAATTTCAACTGTCTAACTATCACGGTTCATGAGATACAACCTGGTGAGAGACGGACAGATAAACAGACAGACAGACAGACAGACGGCGGAGCCTTAGTAATAGGGTTCCCATTTTACCCTTTGGGTACGGAACCTTAAAAAAAAATTTGATAATTTTTTTGTGGGGTCATCGACCGCAGTCAAAGTAGTCACTTGAAATATCAGTTTAAAAAAATATGTTTTTTTTTTTTTGTGGAAACTTCACAGACGTGATTGGTATGGGTAGCTCGCCGTCCGATAAGGACCAGGCCCGGGTCGACGGCGCGTTGTGTTCCACGCGCGCCTCAAAGAGATGTCAGCACAAACTGACGGGGTCCGTTAGAGCCGATGCCTGCCAGGGTTGCGGGTTTGACCGAAAGGGATACCTTGGCCCTGGCACTTTGGCAACTGAAGGAACACGGGTGGGTTTAGTCAGAAAACATCAGACACGCCCAGAGCGGGAGAAGTTACTTGATAATTTCCCACCCAAAAAAAAAGGCTTGATTGGTATCGATACCTAGACATAATACAAAAAAAAAAAACAGATTATTTATTTGATCTCAAAACTCACAGAATTTTTTCAAATAAACCAATTACAGGCACTTTTGAATTGTCAAGGGGTCGGTCAGTCATAAAGATGAAGCTAGTTGCCCATTCCAAAGCTTAGTAGGTACCTATGGCGAAGAACGGGCAAGAAACTCCACAGACTCTTTTAAATTGACATATTATGGTTACAAAATTGATAACATCATTCTCATCTTTTTATTTTTATTGTATCGTGTCTAGCTAATTAAATTTGACCTGTGTACCACAGTTGGAATATTAGATTTGTTTGAGGTACATAATTTATTAACAGAATTATAGAGAAATTGTGGTTCACTTTCCCAGAACTAAGCTTACTAATGCTACAAGCTAATGCTTTGACAATCATTCAATGTTAGTACCGTCCATTACACTTAAAGATAATAATACAGTACAGATGAATTTCGCGATACCCCAAAAGTGTATCCAACTGAAAATTTTGAGGTAAGCGTTTTTCCGCCATTTTTTACGTTTGAAAATCTCTGGCTGGCGTTAAACGCTAAATGACATTAATGCTGGTGGTGATTCGGCAGTAAATCGCAAAAGCTAGGCCAACAAAAATGAGGACTTGCCTTGATTTATAGGCTGAAAATCGCCGTTCAGCTTATACTTTGTCGGTTTTGAACCGAGTCCTTAATAGAGTAATAAACGACGGGCTTTTTGTCCCTGGCAAGTACCAATGAGACTTTTTAATTCATATGTACTTTTATAAGTTTATTTTATCCTTTATTAAAAAGAACCAAGTTCTTAATAATTACAATCTAGCCTATAAGCCTAATAAATAAGTAATTTAAATCTAACTTCATTTTTTACGTGATAATAATTTTAAAACTTAGAATAGTGTTGATTGTACTTTACACAAGTCCGTTCCACTTTCTTAGAGTCTGATATAATAATATAAACACTTTGTTCATGTGTTATATATATTTTATTTTATATGTCATTGTCACTATTATGTCTACACTTTTTACACTACACTAACTCAAAAGGTTTTGTTCGTTTTAGTCTTCGCACTATATTTGTTTGGTCTTACAGCCGAATTGCCTCGATGTTCACATGTGAAAACGGTGTTCATGGACCTCAACAAATTTTTGGATTATGTTAGTGACGGGTTCCATTTTTAGGTCACGATGGAAGTCGTCATTTCTTATATACCAGGGCGCATTAACAATACTCCTGAGTACCTTATTCTGGAATGTTTGTATAGTTTTGATATTGGTCGGTTTAGTACAGCCAGGTATGAAAGTAATTTGTTCAGAATCATTTACTGAATCAATTTCTGTCATTTTTAATAAAGACCCTTCTTCTGTATAGTCAAAACAAACCAAAATGGACGAAGTACCTACTACGCTAGAGCCTTATACGTGTGCGACTGTGGGCGTGCGTAGATTTGTATTGTGACCACAATTTTCTCCCACATTATTATTTTTTGACTGCCTCGTTGGTCTAGTGGTTGCAAGCGCAACTGTTGAGCATGAGGTCCTGGGTTCGATTCCCAGGTCGGGCAAAGTGTTATTGAGATTTTCCATTAGGAATTTCTCAGTGGCAGCCCGTAGTCTGGATTTGTGCCCGGTTGATGGCAATAGGCTCGCCGCCTATTACAAGAGACTTAAACATAACTGGCGAAATATGGGTGTACTATATAGGTACACCTCTGCCTAACCCTTTGGGGATTACAGGCGTGATGTTATGTGTGTGTATGTTTTTTTTTAATAAATAAGTAAATAATGTTTTATATATAATAGTAAAAATCCAGTGTACATAATTATGTATTATAAGTGTGAGATAATATTCCAATTGGGGTGTCTGGTCGTGATGTTGTATAGTATGAATAAAGATAGACTACACCAGACCGTAAATATAAAACGTCGAGCGTTTTTAACAACTCAGTTTTTGTAAGTACTCGGTACACAGATTTATTTTGTTCATAATGAGGTGTTGCCCTCATTAGTAGTTAATGAGGGACATGCTGGGTAATGTATTATTATTTTATTTTTGCGTCCATTTTGAATGGACACAGAAGGATTAATTAACTAAAATAATTATTTCTATATTGTTAGGTAAGCATTAAAAATTATTAAACAAACCCAAACATAAAAAGGGAACTAAACAAATTATAGGTTATCTTATACCTAAACAAATTGATAGTTACTTAGCCTCACAAGTACTTTATGTATTTACGAGAAAATGAGAACACTCTACAAGAAACTTTTGTGTAAAACGTTTTTAAAGCACACTTGCTCGAAGAGTGGCTCTAATTGCACCGATTTTAGGTTCACAATGCATTGTATTTAATACGCACATTTTAGGCATACGTCCGAATGAAAAAACGGATCCCCTATTAAGACCACGCGTGTCTGTCTGTCCGTTTGTCACAGCATAATTTAATCGGTCCATTAGATTCGGATAATATGGACCGATTCAATTATGTAAATATTATATCAAACAATAAAGGAAACAGATTGAAACTACAATGTTGAGTTTGTTCTTGGGATAAATTCATTCCAACTACGGAACCCTTTATAGTGCACAAAGCTTTGCTGCACCTGTATGTGACAAATTCACCATAATTTTATACTAATTCTTTATATTTATGATACTAGAATAATAAATACAAGCATGAGATCTTAGTACTAAAACTTGTTGTACACAGGTGCATTATATTTACAAAAAAAGAATTAGTATTTAACTCTTTTGGATTTACTGCGGCCCAGTTCAATAAATCCTGCAATTCCTGTTTTTAACTATTCCTGTTGTTCTATTTCTGCATTGGTCAATCCGGCTAAGACATTCTCGCCAGAAGCTAAAAAATCCTTCGTCCTATTTAAGTGACGAAAGTCTTCATATATTTTCAATAGTACAATGCCTGGAGTTGCTAAATAAGTCTGCAAAGTGGACCTGCATCTCATACCTCTCCATGCCTACATAACGAAACGTTATAGTTTGACTAGCCTTCCCTTCTTGGCAGCAGGCACAACTTGTCTGACATCAAAATCTGTGCTTAGTTCACCTAAAGTAAGGTTATCGGAGTTGCATGTGTTAATAAGAGATCCTGAATGTTCGGTTCCCTTACTAGGGCTAGAAAAGATTAAGGCTACTCTAATTACGATTAATAAAAGGTACATGGCTTAACAGACCTTCAATTCGCGGGTCAGACGTAGAAGTATATTTGTACTTTCGATGTTTGTTTGGCGGCGGCTTAGCATAGCCCTCCTCATCTTTCGCAAATGAGGAAGAGTTGCAGTCATCACTGGAAGATACCGGCTGGCGCAGGCGTCGAGAAGTCTGTTCTACATCGGAAGCAACAACATCCGAACTACCAGATTCACCAACGCCCTTGTCTTTACCGTCAATAACCTCTCCTTGTCAATCATCATCATCATTCATCATTTCAGCCGAAAGACGTCCACTGCTGGACATAGGCCTCCCCCAAAGGCAGGAGGTAGGGTTATGGGTTGCCATAATCGCCACGCTTGGCAGGCGGGTTGGCGATGGCAGTGTGGTCTTAAAATGCATAGAGAATGCATTCATTCCCTTTCTCTAGTAAGTCCCTTAGTCGCCTTTAACGACACCCACGGGAAAAAATAGGGTGGTGCTATTCTTTTCGTCCGGCACCACCCGGAACACCAGACACGGTTGTCCTTGTTATTAATCACCAATTGAGTGCTCATACCCACTAATAAAATCTATTCAATCACTTGTTTCCACTAAGAAATCTTTATGTAGTTTTCGTGCTTTCGCGGCAAGTTGTATGAACGCTATGAGTTGACATTGACAGGAGCACTCCAGTTCAGGAAAACTGATAAGTGAAACATACAGGTCGGTAACACGAAGAGGTATGAAATGAAATTGCGTGGTTTTTTTTAGTTTAATTTATTGAACGTCTCTATAACATTGCTGTGTGCTTTGGAAATATACGTCATAAGTCAAAGTTGTTCAATTTGATGGTCTGTACCACACCCTTAAATATTAAAAAAAAAACTTTTTATTTCAGACATATTTGGTCCATAATAATGTGATACAAATTAAAAAATTAAATTAAAAGTTAAACTAAATTAAATTAAATCATAAACAATTTTTTTTTTTTTTTAGGTTAATTATTTATAAAATAATATGTACATAAATAACCTACTTAATTCATTAATAAAAATAATAAAATTATATCCTATCTAAAACTATTCACAAATTAACATATGGCGTCGAAAAATTCATCCACATCACTGTCGACTGGTAATGTACCCAAGAGACTGGCGGCATTGCCACGTTGTATGGCAGTGCTTAGCCTCTGGCCAAAGTAAAAGCCATCCCTTGGGTCACGGGAAGTGTCAATTAGCCGTTTTGAGATTTCATTAAACAAACCATGAGCACTCGGACCCCACGGCCCGAGGGTTTCAACCCCAAACGGCATCATAACAAATTAAATTAAATGAAATCAAAAATTAATTTAAATACTTGCCGCCCTCAGGCCCCCGGGCACACGCACTTGTGCTTGAACCCAGTGCCCCAGAAGGGGGCTGTCCAGCTTGTGACTGAGCACGCTCAGGATGGTGTTTGCGCTCCCACGCGTGCGGAAAATATGACCTCACCTTTCTGATACATGCTAACTATTATAAGCTGTGTAAATAAATTCAAATTATGTATTTATGTCACCAACAATAATAATAATAATTAGTGTTCTGTAAATAAAAAATAAAACGAGTGTGCTTTAGACCACACGACTGAAGTAAAACTTACAAATAGTAATACTAATTATACTTAATTAAAACAATAGGCCTGCACTGTGTCTTAGATATAGGAAAACACAACTGGCTATGAGAAAAAGATAGAAAGAAAATGTGTGCTCGCACCTCTCTCTCTCGCGCACTCGGCCTGTGTGGTGGATTACGGTCCACTCCCTTTCACACAGAGGCCTGTGTCCCAGCAGTGGGAACAAACATTATAGGCTGATTATATACCTCTCTCTCTCTTGCCCCTACAGTAATATACGAAACGTAACTCTCTCTCTTTCTATCTTCTCTAACTTATATCTCCCTCTCAACTTCCGCTGCCTCACTTCCGTAACGCTTTCGTCACGCATTCACCAGCTTACTCCCCAAGTCAAGCGTGCCTAAAGAAGTTTTACTTCAAAAATCTTTTTTTTTTATTTTAGGCTTATTGGTGACTTCCAGTCAGTACCTCTCCTTCAAAATACGAAGTCACGGCGCATGAAAACATTTTTTTTTCTGCGTGTCATTAAAAATAATAATATTTGTTACTCAATAAATTATGTTTATGTTATTTAATGATTCCTCGCAAGTGTGTTGAAGAAATAATTAATTAGTTAAAAATTAAAATAATATGTACACTAACAGCTATTTTATTACCTTATACATTATTAATAATAATGAATAAAAAAAAATAAGTGTGTTGAAAAACGTTGTTTGGTACGCATTGATGAGCATTTGTCATTGCATAGGTACTTGCATCAAAATTGGTAGGTACCAAATTATGCATCCCATGCATGCGAGTAAACCTTAATAATTACATAACAATACCTAGTACGTAGTAGGTACTTGCATAATATAACACGAGGGATTGTCAGAATACCTTTGAAGCTGTACCAATTACACGCCGTCCATTGTACTGAATACCAATTGTATAACACACAATACTGTAGGTATTGAAATTATATCTTAGTCATTAAGCTACGAAAATTTTAATTAAGAATTGATCTGATTCCTGTTGAAGTTGGTTTGACATAAAGACAGACAAGCTCTACCTGAATATATTTATTTATTATTAGGCTCTTCAACAATGAGTACACTATTACTTTACAATTTGTACATTGCAAACTTAAGCCTAAGCGCCTCATTACTTATAGAAAAGCACAGCATGCACTACATTCATCATCATCACCATCATTTCAGCCGAAAGACGTCCACTGCTGGACATAGGCCTCCCCCAAAGGCAGGAGGCGGGGGGGTTTGCTAAAATCGCCACGCTTGGCAGGCAGGTTGGCGATCGCAGTATCGTGTTAAAATGCATAGAGAACGCTGCTGTCCTTTATCTAGTAGTTCCTTTGTGCACTTTTAGATAAAAAAATAATACATATTAAAAGCTAAATTGATTACAATAAATTCAATTAAAATATATTAGATGCTATATTTTATTTTTGATTTTTTTTATATAAGATTAGGTTAATATTTAGCGCGTTTTTTTTAGAGTAGGTATTGATGAGTGGAAGAGATCAATGTTCAATGTCAATGAGTTCGTGCTTTTTGTATGCAGCATACATTCTAGACGGCAGAAATGCGAAAGACAGCGGAATGCAGAAAAGCCTCCTAATACTCGTAGAACTTCTTGCCAGATTACGCGGCACATAGAATAACACCCTTTTTTTTTTTTTTTTTGGGTGGGAAATCATCAAATAACTTCTCCCGCTCTGGGCGGAGCGGGAGGGCGTGTCAGACTTTTACTGACTAAAACCCACCCGTGTTCCTTCCGTTGCCTGTGTGCCAGGGCCACGATATCCCTTTCGGACAAACTCGCAACCCCGGCAGGCATTGGTCCTAACGGACCCCGTCCGTTTGTGCTGACATCTCTTTGAGGCGCGCGTGGAACACAACGCGCCGTCGACCCGGGCCTGGTCCTTATCGGACGGCGAGCTACCCATCGCTCACCGTCCGCAGGCCCGCGCCTACGGTGGCCGGAAATCGGCTTGCGACTCCCGACGCCCGGGGCGTCTCCTGCGGCGACTAGGGGCATGAGGGCGCGAACCTTGTCTCACCCTCACGCGTTCCGCCTCCTCCTTCGCTAGCATAACTGCTTCGCAGAAGGAGGTAACGGCCTCCCATGCACTCTCGCTCCGAACCATGGCCTGAACCAGGCCCGGACGCGAGAGATCGCCGCCGCCGATCGCCTCCGTGAGGACACGGCGGTGCTCCGCCCAAGCTGGGCAGACCTCCACCGTATGCTCCACCGTGTCCTCCGGGCGATCCACACAGTGGTGACACCCGGGCGTTTCCTCCCGCTTAATCCTAAACAGGAACCTCCCGAAACATCCATGTCCGGTGAGGACCTGCGTCAGGCGGAAGGTGAGGACGCCGTGGCGCCTCTCCAGCCACTCCTCAAAGAGGGGACTTATCGCCACAATTGTGGCGTGCCCAATAGAATAACACCCTATTGAGCAAATCGGGACAATTCAGAGAGCCTGTTACTAAGTTCATATGGAAAACCAAATCTAGCATATTGCTTCGTTTTTCCAGCGACACCATCTTAAAATACTTAAGTCTTTCTTGGTACGAGTTGAGCTTTTTGCCAGGGACCGTACATCCCCGGTTAAGAGTTAAGCCTTTTGAAGGGGTAACCCATTCAATGGGTTTTATACTAGAAACCCAGTGAAAGGGTTATATGATAACTCATTCAATGGGTTCTATACCTACTTAAGACCATAATACAAAAATCATAATATTATGTTATTTCGATATCCACCCAGCACGCGGAGTATGTCCAATTCTATCTCTATTCTACCCAGGGACCATTTTGGTTACCATTTTAGAAAAACCCTATCGAAAACCCTTTGAATGGAAAGGGTTTTCGATAGGGTTTTTCTAAACAGTTAATCAAAAACCCATACGGTGTGGGTAATTTTGAATAGCTTAAACTAAGCCGTTCAAAAGGGTTACACCGTATGGGTTTTTATCAAAAACCCATTGAACGGGTAAACAAAATTTTATTTAACCCGTTCAAAGGGGTTACCCATTTTGTATGGGTTTTTAATTAACCGCTTAGAAAAACCCTATCGATAACCCTTTCAATGGGTAAACAAAATGGTCCCTGCTTTTTGCCCATATTATTATTATAGATGAGATGCTATAAGAACTGTTTTTGCAGCCATTCGATGCGCTTGATGTGGACTTACACTAAGATGACCAGACAACACTGCAATATTCAAGACGGCTTCTAACTAGCGAGTTATACGTGATTTTTTAAAAGTTTTTAACGTTTTTATACTCTCTCATAACGAAACCGAGCACCTTTGATGTTTTTAATAAAGTTTTGTCAATATGCTCGACAAAACTTAGCATTTAATCGAGCTGAACGTCTAGATCTCGTATAGTTTCGACTTCCTCAAGCCGCTCATTCAATTTATAAACTGACTGCATGATCTTCTTTTTTTTCTGAATTTGATATGATGACATTTTCTTACATTCAAAGACATTTTGTTGTGCCCACACCACTTAGTCAGTCAGTCTAAGTCAGTTTGGAATAGTACCGGGTCTGCAGGATTTCTTATAATCTTTATGGCTTTGAGGTCCTCAGCAAATAAAAATATATTCGAGTTCAAGAAGCATTTAAAAATACCATTTATAAGAAGAATGAATACATGCGGACCCAAAAGAGATCACTGAGGAATTACCGACGTTGCAATGTACGAATCTGAAGAAAAACCATTCACCACAACCCTGAGCATTCATCCAGACAAATATGATTGGAACCAGCTTAAGAGGGGGTCCGAAACGCCATACATTTTAAGCTTCTTGACGAATATGCCGTCTACCGCGTCAAAAGCCTTGCTGAAGTCGGTGTAGATTGCGTCAACACGCGCATCAACCGCTTCAACAATGCTTTCAACATAAGTCACCAAATTGGTAGCTGTCGATTTCCTCTTCATAAATCCATATTGGCTATCTATATTATTAGCTGTGATAAATGTCTAAATAGCACAGGGCATATGAGGGCTTCTAATACCTTTACAAGTATGGAGAGAATAGCGATGGGTCTGTAATTGCTCACATCGGACTGATGCCCGTTTTTGAAAATAGGCACAATTTTGGTTTCCTTCTTCCAAATGGTCGAAAATGGCCTTTCATTTGAAATATTTTGTCTCTTGATTTTTTTTTTTTTTTTGCTTTTAGGCTACGTATTGATTTGTTATGGTCGTGAATCATATTTTGATCAAGATACAACCCGACACTGACCTGCAAATTGCAAAAAACGTAAGAACATTTGAATTTCACAGGCGAGTACTGCAGATCCACCTGAAACTTAGTTATCTGTAATGATTCAATTTATAATTGCAAAAAGGATACAATAATAACAGAAAGTAACTTGTCATTCTATATTATGCAAACACCACACACAAAAATGGATCCAATTCCACATAACAACGCCAAACCGCCGAAGCCATTCAAAAGGAAATAGACAAAATAAAAAATCGAAATATGATGAGATATTCAAATGTTATGTAAGTTCGGTGAACAACATTAGGGAAATCGGTCCCCACGGACTTAGGATCCACAAAATGGATAGAAACAGAAGGTCAGTTCCATTTCAATCTGCCTAGCCTTTTTCCAACTATGTTGTGGTCGGCTTCCAGTCTAACCGGATGCAGCTGAATACCAGTATTTTACATGGAGCGACTGCCTATCTGACCTCCACAACCCAGTACCTGGGTAATACGACGCCCCTTGGTAAGACTGGTTGTCAGACTTTAAGGCTTCTGACGACCCGTACCGACTGTCAAAGATCCTCGAATGACAGTCGAGACCAACGGCTTAACGTGCTTTCCGAGACACGGAGGAGTCTCGGTATGTAAAGATGGTCGCCATCCACGTACAAACCCCGCAAGCGTAGCTTAACCTGATGGATCGACCCATACAGCTGTTATTACCCAGCCACGAGCTCCTAATAAGGTCAGTTCCATTTAAAGAGCAAAAACACTCGCACACAAACACGCTTCTACTTAGAACAAGTGGCAAGGCAACTAGCTAAAAAAATATTGTTAAACATATTTTACCCTACGACAATATGCTGTGTTATAACCATTTCATACGACTTTCAAAGAATGCCAGTCGGGATTTGAATAAACGGACAATTTAAGTTGGTAGTCAATTTGCTTAGCAATTAATTTCTTCTGACTGTTCAATCGGGAAAGAATGAATAAGTTAAACAGCTTAATGTTAATTTTACTTACACCTTAGACGTTGTCAGAATAACAGATTCTGACAACGTATAGTCAACATTTTGAATGAAAATGACAGTTGCAAAGTTTGACAAGCGCCTGCTGTGTGGGTAAAGCTGTTGTAGGAAACCGTTAGGTTTCCTACAACAGTGGTGGGCGCCACATAATGGTCGCAGTGACGGGCGTTATGAAAATAATAGCAGTGGGGTTTGACACTACGGTATCAAAAACGCTCTCTAGGGAAACACACCAACTAATTTCATAAATAACGTTTCAGTGACGTCATTCTATGGTAAATTTACTTATGAAAATAATTTCATCTCCGCTGCTCTCAAAACAGTGACGGAAAACATCGTGAAGGAACCGGCATATCCTATAACTAAAAATTCTTCTTAGACATGTGACATCTACCAACCCGCACTGGCACAGATTACCAGATAAATCACTCCATGTACTTACGCGCAATAGCTACTTACCGGCCGGGTCGCACGCGGCCCATTTCTCAGTGGGTTACCGACAGCCGTGTGGCGGCGGCGTGCAGCTACAAAGCAAAACTCACTTTATGCTTATAAGGGTAGGTACATTTTCGTTCGCAGGTTTGGAGGTAACTTTGGAATTTTTTCTATAGAGAAAATATGGAATCGTGTTTTCGTCAAACATAGTACTTAACATGAAACCTCAACTTTACCATATACATATATATTTCAAAATTAAAACTGCAGTATTTTCGACATAACGGAGGATCATGCTAAGCCATTTAAGGTAGTATAGGCTCTTAAGCTAACGCTATGTGGCGGTCACAGGAGTCTCAGGAAATCGTAACTAAAGGATTGTGTTTGAAAATTTCTTAACATTTTCGCAGCTTGATCATAGATAGTCATACAATAATGAAATTTGAGATCGCCGTAAGTACGCGTACGCACATTAAGCTACCCGAAACTGTCAGATTTTCCCAATCAACCTTGAACCTTATAATGTAGTGATAAAGATGAAAATCTATTAAAGAAATTTGACAGATTTTAGTAGCTTGATGGGCTGGGGTCTGTACTTAGCCAACCTTCTGTTCCTATATTTATTTAGTGTAGGATCCGTCGTCTAGAGATACAATGTGGAAATAGGGACGTGGGAACTGGACTTTAGACGTGAACGTGGGATGTAAAGTCCCACTCTCTTATGACGTCAGAGCGTGCTCAATCGAATGGCAAAAGCTTTCAGATTATATAATATGCTGGTGGTGTATTCTTTATATTTGAGTTGAAAACTTGGAAGTGTTTATTCATTTTAGGAGAAATATATATATCATTACTTTTGTATTAAGGTGACACTGTAGCCCTCGAAATTCAATTTTTCTTACGTTTTTTGCTATTTGCAGGTCAGTGTCAGGTTGTATCTTGATCAAAACTTGATTCGCGATTGTAACAGATATGTATTTGTGTTTTTTTTTTTTTAATTATTTTCATTCATCAATACATCTAAGTTAGATTTGTTCCATTGAATTACTTTTTCATGAAATCATGACATTGGGGAACAAATCTAACTTAGAGAGACGTAATAATGAGTCTGACAACCAGTCTCACCAAGGAGTATCGTCATACCCAGTAACTGGGTTGTGGAAGTCAGACAGGCAGTCACTCCATGTAAAGTATTGGTATTCAGCTGCATCCGGTTAGCCTGGAAGCCGACCCCAACATAGTTGTGAAAAGACTAGGCAGATTGATTGACTGACAAGCTGACAAGTTTTATTACAGTTCGTTTTTGTCACATTTTAGTTCAATGTTTTCTCAATTCACGAAGACCAAAGTTTAAGGACGCTATCACAAAATCTGACAAATATCTGCAAATTGTTTTTCGATACATTTTGCGGCAAAATTTAACTAAACCAAATGTACCTAATAATTGCCACAGATAGATGACTCCTTCATCTCCTTTGGTAGCAAATTTTTATTCGAAAATGTTGTAAAAAATAATTTTGCCTTCGTTGCCTCTTCACACAAAATTTCTATATCGTGTTGAGTTTAGGAACATTTTTCTTCAATATAATAACATAAATTTAGTTATTAAAAATATTTTATGTAAGCAGACATGTTCAACTCAAAAAGATAGCAAAAATAACTATCAAAATGTTACAAATAGTGTCCGAAAATAATGTTTAAAAACCTACCTATATTTTTTTTTAAAACACTGTATTGTTTTTTTTCCTATTATTTAACAAACCATATCAAGAAATTTAAAAATCACACACTGGGCTTCAGCTATCCGTGTCATAAAAACAAAATTTTAATACTTCATTAAGTAATTGAACGCCGTTTTCGAGAGCGCAAATATGATGAAACTATTAACAGGTGCTGACACTGACACGAATGGGTTCAGACTTACACCCGAACTCTCAAACGACACTTAACTTTAAGGTGTGCTTAAATGTATTTCTGTCACTACGAGTACAATACACCTTATAGTGACAGAGGCAGCATAATACTTAAAGGCGACTTAAAATTGAGTTGAATTTGAGTATTTGGCCGTTAATGTTTTAGTTATTTCAAGTTTTCTCACAATTAGATAAGAAATTGTCGAAAAACGTTTTTTTTTTGTGATAGCACCCTTAAACCTAATGCATAAAATTAGAGGCTATTTTTCAAACTAGGTTGAAATGAGCACTTTTTAAACGTCAAAATTACATGAAACAGTCCCCCAAAACTACCGCCCTTCACCACTTCCTAGTGCTTTATCTGGGAAGAACAAGTGGCGCAATTTTTTTTTTACATTATTTGTAAATATGTGAACACCATGTATCTATCAAATAATTAATTTACCTGTCATTGCTTCATTTTTAATTATTTTTACATATTCTGTAATAAAATTACTATACAATTTTATTCTAGGTGCATCGTCTTCATATATAAATGTACTTATACAAAATATTGTAAAACATTTTAAAAGAGTAACGGTGGAGTTTCTTGCCCATTCTTCTCCATACCCTTTGGAAGGGGCGAATAGAATCAATTCTATATTTTGTAAATTTTGACGTCCAAAAGTGCCTTTTATGTGCCTATTTGAAATAAATAATTTGACTTTGACTTTTGTAACAAATTCCCCAGCAGCAGAGCACAGCTGTCTGTTCAGTCATCACCCAAAAAAAAAGTAGGAAAGTACTCGAAGTATGCTTCGAGTACTTTCCTACTTTTTTTTTGGGTGGGAAATTATCAAATAACTTCTTCTGCTCTGAGCGGAGCGGGAGGGCGTGTCAGACTTTTACTGACTTTCCTACTAGGTAGGTAGGAAAGTCAGTAAAAGTCTTCTCACTTGTGATCCTACAATACAACTTAATTTCACGATAAACTTGATTGTACTCCGAACGCATAGTGTAGGTGAAATTCAATACGTTTTACACATATTGAAAATTGTCGCCAAGCGTGGTTTCAATAGTAGTATGTACATAAGAATAAGTTTTATTTACATTTAAATAGCTCTGCCTGTGAGTCTGCCGCTTTAAGGCTCGTACAGACTAGTGCGATATCGCGGGCGCGACGCGACACTAGTAGCACAATTTCTTTGTCGGTTCCAGTCGCGCTCGCGATATCGCGCGATTCTGTACGAGCCTTTATTTTACATGGTTTTTCTGCGCCAACCTTTATGTATGAGTTGATTCGATTATGTATAAGGAAATGTTTATTTAAAAGTAGGTACTACACAAACACATAGAGGCCGGTTAGGTGATGTTTGTTTTGAAAACTGGATTTGTACGATCGGCAGGATAGTGTGAGATTTTTATTTTTTTTTCCCGTGAAAAATTATTAAAAAGACTGATAGTAGGTAGGTAATAGTACCTACCTACTATACGTATAAATGTGATAGTGCGTTTGCCAGTCGTTTTAATAATTTTTCACGGCTAAAAAAATTACATAGGTAAGCAAGAAGAGGTAACTTTAAATCCACAGAAAAAGCGAACAATAAATTGAATTCAATTCTGTCTTCCTTTGAATGAGGAATAAAAGAAGGTATTGACAGATTCATGCATTTTATCATACCGCGCCAGACGAGGCAAAGCAAAAGTCCACTTAGAATTCAAAATTCAAAAATCTATTTTTTTGAATGGCCATCGAATTATATTTATTATAGCACTACCGATATGGCTGTTTATAATTTTTTACCATTGTCACTCGGAAAAGGGCATTTGATTTATTCACTGAGTGAATAAAAACATTTTGAATTTGGAAGAAGCACGATTTTTACGAATTATGTACAAAAAATAAATAAAACGTGCTGAAAGTACCTACTGGCTGGCTAATTGTATAGCTCTATGGAATAGCTCCAATTCCATAGAGCTATACAATTATTTATCATAAAAAATATCCCGCTTATTTTAGTTAGGTTCTTTTCTACCTGTTATCGTGGTTGTTTCATTGAAAAATCTATTGACATAATTATAATAAAATGAGTTCTTCCAGTGACGTAAATGAGACACTTATAAATACTACAGGTACAACCATTTATTTTCTCGCAGTTAGTGGTAAAAAGTACCTAGAGTCAAGAGTACACAGCTCGTGAAAAAAAAATCATCTCGGTCCTTGCAGCCCTCCAATTAAATTGCTTTTTTCCCTTGTTGTATAATCTACTATTATATTAAGCCTTTGCAAAATACTTCAAAGGAAACCAAGTTTAATTTAACGTAGTCCGCTTAATAAAATTTTCAGCAAATTTATTTTGTAACTTGTTAGTCCAGGAATATTGTAAATAGGTAAGCAGGAGTTTATGTATGTTAAAGCAAGTTTTGAGCACATGTAACAAACGTTTAGATGTTACGTGTTCCGTGTTTCCTGTTTACAAATTACTTGGTGTAGGTAGTTAGGTACACCTCACCCCCCCCCCCGCATACACGTCACCCCCCCCCCCCCCCCACCCCTCCCCGCAGATTTGAGGTGGCCCGCAGAGGCGGGCCGGCACTAGCCGGGGATCACGGAAGTAATACTAGCTCCCAAGATCCCCGGTGCAAGTGTGGGAAGGGAACACCGGGGTGGTTTTTAGTCAGTAAGAATCTGACAGACCCCTCCATGAGGATTTTCCACCCCGGCAACAAAAAAAAAAAAAAAGAAAACAAAAAGGTAGTTAGGTTACTATGTGAACGCCGAGGCAGTTCAGCTGTAAGACAACACAAATATAGTGCGAAGACTAAAACGAACAAAACCCTTTGAGTTAGTGTAGTGTAAAAAGTTATAATAGTGACAATGACACACATACGAGTATAACACATGGACAAAGTGTTTTATTATAATATCAGGCTCTAAGCAAGTGGAACGGACTTGTGTAAAGTGCAATAAACACTATTCTAAGTTTTAAAATAATTATCACATAAAAAAATTGGTTAGATTAAATTTAAATTTTAGTCTTAAAGGATAGATTGTAATTAATAATTAAGAACCTGGTTCTTTTTAATAAAGGATAAAATAAACTTATAAAGTACATATGATTTAAAAAGTCTGATTGGTACTTGCCAGGAACAAAAAGCCCGTCGTTTATTACTCTATTAAGGACTCGGTTCAAAACCATCAGTGTAAAGTGTAATAAACATTATTCTAAGTTTTAAAATAAGTATCACATAAAAATGATGTTAGATTAAAATTGCTTACGAGTATTAGTCTTAAAGGATAGATTGTAATTAATAATTAAGAACCTGAATCTTTTTAATATAACACAAAAAAATGTAGTGCTACTACCATTATAGCACAGTTTAAAATTAAAGACGTTGTTGGTGGGAGACTTTTTCAATGGCATAATGTACTTTCTTAGTTGACGTTTGACACTGCTGACTTATGATGAAGAAAACAGTGATGGAACCTAGATTCGTCGCATCGCAATCGTCGTTATCAATCCAAATAACAGGAAAATAACAGGTTGACCTTTTTAATAGTGAAGGTACCTAAAGCTCCAAAAGGTACAAAAGTCAAGGTTACGGTTACAACGTCAAGGTTACGGTTACAACGTCAAGGTTACGGTTACAACGTCAAGGTTACGTTTGTAACCTTGACTTATCACATAATCAGCCTATAATCTTCCCACTGCTGGGACACAGGCCTCCTCTCTGTGAGAGGGACTGGGCCGTAATCCACCACGCGGGCCTAGTGCGGGATGGTGGATGTCACATGTTTTCGATTTTTTCTAGGACATGCCAGTTTCCTCACAATGTTTTTCTTCACCGCTTTGAGGAGAGCAGTGGTGATGAAATAATTTACACAAAGGAGTGCCTGGCTTGGTTCGAACCTACGACCTCTACCAACCATGTCCCAAAAGCACTAATATTTCAAATCAGCATCCGGGCCACCACAGTTACAACATTTAAAACTATAAATCCATGACTTTTGTAGCTGCCATAAACCAAATTGTATTACGCCCTACATGTTATTATGCTGCACTCCCCAGTTCTCATAAATGTGACTCGAATCTCTGCTTGTTCCCAAGAGAAAACTGTGCATTTCCTACATATGTAATGTACTGACGGAAAAATTGATAGGTATGCAGGTTCTTACATTGTTAATGTTGACATTTTTTGCAGCATACATTGAAAGAAAGAAAAATAGGTTTATTTTTCACATAAACACGTGCATGAAAAAGAAGAAGAGAACCAGTCATACCAAGGGGTATCGTGTTACCCAGTAATTGGGTTGTGGAAGTTAGATAGGCAGTCACACCATGTAAAATACTGGTATTCAGCTGCATCTTGTTAGACTGGAAGCCGTCCCCAGCATATTTGAGTAAAGATTAGACAGATGATAAAGCACGTGCATAGAAAATGATCAGTTAACTCAAATAATAAAGAAAAAATATTGATCTACAACATTATTTTAAGTATATGCGAAACCTGAATATAGTTTGTTCAGAATAAGGAACTGAATCGATTTCAATAATTTTTACACCATGTTATATTTTGTCCCAAAAATATTCAAGTGTGATGGAAATTGTTAATTACTTACAATACAAACGCCGTACGGTTAGGAACCTACTGCCATATTATTATCAATGAGAGCAAAATGACCCTGGAGGCGCGGGGGCGCCGTTAGCATGTTTTTGTCCGGACAACCCGGTAACATAGTTTTGTAATTTTGTAAATAGATTCTTTACATAAAAATACTAGACACGTGTTTCGGGTTTCGCATATACTAAAACTAATATTGTATAATCACCAGCACAGAACAGAAATAGTCAGCAGCTGCACGTCGTGACTGTGACAAGAAGGCTTCCACTCAGCCTACTCGGCTTTTGTACGCTATAAACACAACATACTGCAGTGATCTTAAGTTTGTATTATGCTGATAATTTTGCATGACATCAAAATGATATCATAACACATCAACAATGAAAACTATCACGTCACGCTCACGCAAAACCTATAAAGCATAGAAAATATCAAACTACTTACAAATGAGTTTAAACCTTTTTAGAAATGCATGTAAAGCATTTATACCTAAAGATGCTACAACGACGTTTGGTATTCAATCTTGGTTTCATACTGTCAGTCTACATTCTAATTTCAAATCCAGTTTTAAATTGAGATCTAAATCAAATTTCGAACGCAAGCTCCGCCCCTCGCTTCCCGCCACTCCGTTATGTGCTAAATGCTAATACATGAGTATAAAGTTGAATATCGCGTGCGCTCTTTGATCGTGTTCGAGCACGAAACTAAATAGCGTAAGTCTATATTCTTATTTCGTTTATAACTAAAGTAATAATTGATCTAGAGAAAAAATAGCTTGTCGTCGGAATAGTAAACCATATTTTCTTGCTGTGAATATTTATTCTAGACATAAAAGTTATACAATCTTGTTTGTTTTTTATCCTTAAAATAGACATGATTTTCGAATCAAATAATTTATTAAGAGAAAATATTACAATTACGTAACTGTCTTCAACATGGAAAGAAAAAGATCCAATAAATCACATACTAAAGTTTAATTTTGCTTGTATGTGTGACTGTTTCAGAATATTCATGCAAATTAACATAAAAAAAGAGGGAGCCACCTCTTAAATAGGGAGCCTCCTCTTAAATAGTATCGATACAGCCGATCTGTAAAAATCTCAGCGAGAAAGGTTATTTGAAGTGTCTGCTGTCAATTGCGTCAAACCCGAGCATTGACTTATAGACTTGCCATACCTACAAAATTAGCGTGACTACCTACAAAAATCGAGCACTTAAAATGGCCGCGTTTCGTAGTGTTGTTACTGCGAGTGCGAGAGAGAAAGTAAGCAACCGTTTGACAGCACATTGCCGAGTTTTGTACCACAAAACTTGGCATTAAACATGGCGACCGGTGGCATATACAGATTTTGACGTCACACAAAAGTCTTGCCAAATTTAGTCCAAACTCAAACTCAAAGCATTTATATAAAAATAAACCAATTACATGCACTTTTGAACTGTCAAGGGGTCGAGCAGTCATAAAGATGAAGGTAGTGGCCCATTCCAAAGCTTAGTAGGTAGGTTACTTAAATGATGAATTAATTTAGAATTACAATTATTAATACTGACATTAAATAATTTTGGCATTTTAAGTTTTGACAATTTAATAATTCCTCATTAAGGTCTGACATCATTAGTGTATTGAAAAATATATATTGTAATTGTTCAATTTATTTTCTAATTTAATACCATAATTTTATTATGCATGATTTTCAAATATTTTTAGTAACTTGTAATCCTCAGCTAGATTTGCACACCATATTTGTACGCCTCCTGACATTACATAGCGCTCTATTCATCAAACATAAGATCTGTATTTCTTTGCCTATGTTAACAAATAAATAAATAAATAGGTACATACTGAGAATACCGGGCAAGAAACTCCACGGACACTCTTTTAAATTAACATATGGTTACATATTGATTACATCATTCGTGTTGAAATTATACATGTGAGAACGATGCAGTGTCAAAAGCGTCCGTAGTAAAAATATAAATGGAATGACAGCCCATTTTAACCATATTTTTTTGCGATTTTCACAGAATAGACCAGCACGCTTAAGAGTTGGGTAAGCGCCGTTGACCTTGGTCCTACGCCGCGCTGTTGTTCGTTTTCAAAGGGAATATATATTTTTAGTAACGAAAATATGAATATTTGAAAAAAAAAACACTGATATAATTATAGATAATAAAATAGTATGTTCATACAAAAAAACAACATGAACTATCTTAAGTAGTTTGAAAGTTTTTTTATGCTTTGGGTAGACATTACTTCCTGAATTTATTTCATAAACTATTTTACTACAATACTTAAATATTCACATACAGATTTCATGTGTATGCGTTCTAGTTTAACAAATATTTTTTGCATAGCTTATTTTCATTATTTGAAGGCGTAATAACAGATTTAAAAGTCACTAAAATCATTTAACCGCGCCTTAAGAGCGAATACGCAATCGAGCGCCGCTATCTTTTTTTCCATTACATTTCACAAAACAACTAAATGATATACCAACCGCCCGTACCTGTCAATGTCATTCGACCGTCAGAAGATCCTTTTAGCCAAATATATTATAAGTAATAAAAAGGGGTAAATAGGTAACGACGATCGGTCACTAAACAAGCACTTCCACACAATAGGCATAACGGACAGCCCTCTGTGCAGAGCTTGCATGGAGGCTGAAGAAACCGTTGCGCACGTGCTCTTTAAATGAACAGGCGTCACCCAGATCAGAACAGAACCCTCGGGTCACCCAGATCCTTCACAGATATCTTAAGCAGACCAGGAGACCTAATCAGCTTCTGGAGGGAGGTGGGCTGGTTGGAATAACCAACGACGGCTGCCATGACCCACGCACAATGGTCCACATGAAGGACTTAGTGCGGAAACTAAACCCGCTAACATAGCGGTAAATAGGTTATACACACTCCGCAACTGGCATGTCAAAACTTGGCTAGTTAACCACATTTTCTTTGTCTTGTCTCTTTTTCGCTTCCAATAATTATGACATGCCGTCCTACTTCCACGCGACATCTAACAGTGTGCCGTTTTTGAAGATCGAATGTTGAGTAAGTAACCTATCTACGTCTTTTTAATTAAAATATCATTGCTTGTAGCAGTGTATTATTGTACCTGAAAAATATTTTTTCATAAAATCCTATTATTGAAAGTTGCCTGTCTAACTACAAACAGTTTTGCCGTGTGTACAACGTCACTTTGAATGTATTTCGTTGCGAACGCGAGCTCGTTGCGGCGCTCCGAGGTAAAGTTGTACACAAATGTTGCAGTTTAGTTTAATTTGTGTGTGACAGCTTTAAGTGGACGTGTTTAATGATCGTGTATTGTATGTAGAATTAACTTACCGGATTTCTGTATAAATTGAGGAAGATTAAAACTTTTAAGCTTGAATGTTTAGTTCTTAACCCGTTAATGGGCTTCCGAAAGGTAGATGTGGGTAGTCACAAATTACTGCATTTTCATATTCTTGCCCTGACCTGAATCGTCAAAATATATTAGAAGTCTACTTATTGGTCGTACTTCTCAATTAATTATAACTAAAAAAACAAAATATTATATTCGATAAATAACCATCAGCTTACGTTTAAGAACGTGAATTATATAAATATTGTGTCAATATACGCGCCTTTTTCATCAAACACTTTGATTTGCAAACTAGCTAACCCACAAAAAAAAAGCAAAATAAATAGTTTTAATATTTTTTTTTTACATACGTTGTACGTCCTCTTATCTATATACAAATTAATAAAATTGATGTGTCTGTTTGTAATGTCAAAATCACACAACAACCCACAGCACAAAAACAAACGGCTTTTTACTAAACTAAATGCCTAAGAAAGTATATCCATATATATGTTACGGCTAAGACCCGAAGTGCGGCTACACCTAGTTTTAGCCAGTTAGAACTAGGTGTAGCCACTTACTCTTGGTTAAACCTAGTACGAGCCGATTGTTTTCGGGTAAAACTAGGTCTAGCCTTCATCATGCCGGCTACAACTAGGTCCAGCCATTCCCTGTTGGATAAAACTAGGTCTATCCGATATCATTCCGGCTAGAACTAGGTTAGAGGGGATCTGACGCTCGGCGGCCGCTGCCGCGGCACGCTCGCTTCGCTCGCTCGCCTTCGCTTGTTAATGGTTACTGTTCTAACCTTTTTTTTTTTTTTTTTTGTTGCCGGGGTGGAAAATCCTCATGGATGTCCTCCGCCCTGGGGTGGGCGGAGGGGTCTGTCAGACTCTTACTGACTAAAAACCACCCCGGTGTTCCCTTCTCACACTTGCACCGGGGATCTTGGGAGCTAGTATTACTTCCGTGATCCCCGGCTAGTGCCGGCCCGCCTCTGCGGGCCACCTCAAGTCTGCGGGGGGGGTGAGGTGTTAGACCCCCCCGCGACGTCTCAAAGGGGCGCGCGTGGAACACTACGCGCCGCCACCTCGGGTCCAGTGTGATAGGGGGCGGCGGACGTCCCCGAGTCCGCCGTCCCTGGACCCATTTAGGGGGGCCGGAAGAGGGCATTGTCTGCCCTCTGCCGACGCCCAGTGCGCCTGCTGCGGGCCGGGTGAGCGGACGAGATCTCCCGCTCCCTTTCCGCAGCCTCCTTCTGCGACACGACTGTTTCGCAGAAGGATACCACCGCGTCCCAGGACTCCTCGCTGCCGGCCATCGACTCGACCACGGCCGGCAGCGATAGGTCACTGCCTACTCCTGAGATGAGGGCACGGCGAGGCTCCTCCCAAGCGGCACACTCTGCCAGCGTATGCCGCGCCGTGTCCTCCCGGCAGTCGACGCAGTGGTGACACCGGGCGTCCGGCTCCCTGTTTATGCGACACAGGTACTTCCCGAAGCAACCATGCCCCGAGAGCACCTGCGTCACCCGAAACGACAGGGAGCCGTGCCTCCTCCCGAGCCAGGGCTCGAGTACCGGCCGGACCGCCTCGATGGTGGCGAGGCCGGCGGTAGGGCGTGAAAGCCTGTCCCGCCATTCCGCCACCAGGGCTGCGCGAAGCTGTGACCGACGCAACTCCACATGTCGCTGCATCAGCCACTCGCCCCGCGCCCTCGCTTCCTCGCGCCACCGATACAGTGACGCGAGTACTTTCGCCTCGAGGTCCCAGGGCGGGGATCCGGCCAGTACGCAAGCCGCCTCGTAGGAGATCGTGCGATATCCCCTGATGACTCTGACGGCCATCGCTCTCTGCGGCTTCCGCAGGACTGCGATGCTTCCGGCCGTCAGGTCAGCCGCCCAGATCGGGGCCCCATAAAGGGCCATCGATCGCACGATCCCTACGTAGAGCCGCCTACAGGCGGCGCTCGGGCCCCCCAGATTGGGAAGCAGCGTTGACAACGCCCCAGCCGCGCCCAACAATTTGGGCGCCAGCCGCCGGAAGTGGGGGCCAAAATCCCACCGGCTGTCGAGCACCAATCCTAGGTACTTCATGGTGGACTCGACAGCGATTTGAGCCCCCCCGACCACGATGTGTGATCCCGGCGGCGGCGCCCGCCGGGGGCCATGAAAGATCAAGGCCTCCGACTTGTTGAGGGCAACCTCCAGCCCTAGGCGACGTATGCGGCTCACCACCTGTGAGACCGCAGCCGTCGCCAGCAACGCTGCCTCCCTGTACGAGCTACAGTTACTACTACTGCTACTGTTCTAACCTAACCTAACCCAAATGATTCAAGCTGCCAGGCGCCTGTTACTTGTTTCAACTTGTTTGCATCTAGTTTTATCCAACAGGGAATGGCTGGACCTAGTTGTAGCCGGCATGATGAAGGCTAGACCTAGTTTTACCCGAAAACAATCGGCTCGTACTAGGTTTAACCAAGAGTAAGTGGCTACACCTAATTCTAACCGGCTAAAACTAGGTGTAGCCGCACTTCGGGTATTAGCCGTAACATATACATTAAAATCTATTTTTAAATGATTGTCTGTCTGTTTGTTCCGGCTAATCTCCGAAATGGCTGGACTACTAGATACTATTTGAAAAAAATCCACGCGGACAAAGCCGGTAGAACCTAGTAAACAACTTAAGGAGGATGCGCTAAGGTAGCCCGCGAAATTCAAATTTTCTTACGTTTTTTGCAGTTTTCAGGTCAGTATCAGGTTGTATGTTGATCTAAGATCGAACTTAGAGAGTAGTAATGCTGATTTTAATGATTATAATTCTGTAAAGCCATATTTGTTACGGCCGTGAATCATATTTAGATCAATATACAACCTGTTACTGACCTGCAAACTGCAAAAAACGTAAGAAAATTTGAATTTCGCGGGCTACCTTAGCGCATCCCCCTTAAAAAAGACCCGTTCAATCTGGCAACATCGCATAAGTCCTATACAATGTTTTCCGTGTTACTGAAGCTGTCGTGTAGCGCATTTCTTCCGGGGCACGTAGTCCGTCCCGGCCTTGTCCCGGGACCGTCCCCTCCCTCATGCATCAAGTGTGACGGGAACTACTTGCGATAGTTGCGAAGTTACCTTCCAACTCTATTTTGGTTATAAGTTCGGTTTACCTGCTCTAGTAATAGGAGTTTCGAGGTAACTACTATTGTTTAATTCGTAATTATGCAATCAATAATGTTATTACTAACACAATAATTACAGTATGTCTAATATTTGCACACCACACTTGGCAGAATGTGATGATCATTGACTAATTTTAAGACCATAAATGTACCATATTTTGACAAATAAATGATTATGATTAAGAGGCTGACAACAGGTAAACCGTTGTCACTGTCAGATTGCATACAAAAGAAAGAGATGCGCGATGACACAACGTATGGCGTAAAAATGCAAATAAAATCGTGTAAAATTAGATATTAACTAATTAATAAAAATTAATCCACCAACGGATGCAGTTTGGCATTTGCAATTTTATGGTATACTTTTAATTATAATTAGGGATAAACTGTTTTTAAAAATAATTACGAGTTGTCTTTGAAATTTTTTTAATGTATTAAATTATGTTTTGAATTTCATCACCGTATGCACAAAAGGCTTGAAAATGTCATACTGTTTTTGTTTTGGAAAAAATATTTACGGTTTAAGAGATGCACTGCTTTAAATTGCACACCACATTTTTGACCATTTTCATAGAAATCTCCGCCTTAAACTTAAAAAAAAAAAAAAATATTCTGTAAGGTGAAGACATTGAATTTCTGATTCGATTTCGAATTTAATTATTTTAATGTTCAGTTACGAGCATAAATACCTTTCAGTTACACAACATTCAAAAGCGATTTTCTTCTAAAGTATTGGTAGAAATGTTATGGTGCTACGAACATACTATTGTAAAAACCAGCCAAGTGCGTGTCGGACCATGCACAATGAAGGGTTCCGTAGTTGGGATGACTTTATCTCAAGAACAAACTTAACATTGTAGTTGACAAACATGTCCCCAGATACATTCCAACTGCAAATCCAAACAATTCAAAATTACATTATATTAGACCTGGTGTAATCTATAAAGTTACGTTACGTTAGAAAGCTATAAAGTTTTTTTTTTTTTTTTTTGGCTTCGCACGGTTTGTGCATTTAGCCAGTGTCATGTAAAAATAGGTAACTAGTACAAAGCTGTTACTAATATTAATAATGTATAATTATGAAATGAACTCCATTCAATGATGCATGATAAAGATGATAGATGATATCCCGCCCCGCTCCCCTTGAGTTTCAGTAAAGACGTGGCACTTTACTGAAACCTCGCGCGGACTTCTTGAGAGAACTTAAAGTGATGTTGCACTGTTTTGTTTCATTTGTCTACACTAGTGTAGGTTCACGAACACTTGATGGTTAATAATCCACCACTAT
Organism: Tiliacea citrago; assembly: GCA_963921375.1. Classification (NCBI taxonomy): domain Eukaryota; kingdom Metazoa; phylum Arthropoda; class Insecta; order Lepidoptera; family Noctuidae; genus Tiliacea; species Tiliacea citrago. Next base: position 22,055,389 of record OY992792.1, on the reverse strand, counting down.
TACACATTAATATTCGGCTAAACACAAATTTTAGAAACTAAAACAAAACTGCTAACATGACGCTTCACTTTCCCGCCAAGAAGGCAGCTATAAAGTTTAGCAAAAAAAACAGATAGCATGACAATTTATAATGAAAGACTATAAATATTCTAATTCTTTTTACATTATGAGAATGAATACCATTAAATACAACGTTGTATTCAAAAAAGGTTTTGTTTGCTACAAAACAAAACACGTGACATTGAAACTAGTTCGTTTAATTTTTATTATTTTTTAATTCTCATCAAAAACTTATTTAGAACACTTTTCATTACAATATACATATAAATGATATCTGTAGTGTAATAGTTTCTTTTTACACCGAATAACAGCTCTAATACAGCTATTAAGCAGCTTCTCTTACTTCTACAGCTACTATACAGCTCTACTAATGCAAAAAGCTGTATAATATGGGCCTTTTTTGCTTATACAGCCTTTATACAGCTTCAATATAGCTATCTAGTATAAAAACCAACTTATATACTGCTAGCAATGCTACTTGTCTCGCCTGTCTGCTCCCTGAGTCTTAAATCTAGATAAGGTAGGTATATAGGATGAAATTTAAAGAGAAAACTGACTGAATTTGAGTATCATGCAGGCTATATCTAATACATAACTGTATAACTGTCTGGCGGTTTTGAGTATTTTTTATATGGTCTACACAAATGTCCTGGAGAGATATCCAGATGGTAGCGTCGTGTGACAGACTGTTGAGCTCCCTAAAATAGGGTTGAGCTACACAATGACTGATGCATGCATGCCGTCTGTTGGGACAGGTCAACTCACAGCTGCAATGGCTCTTTCTTCAAGGCCCTCCATACATAGCCCTGCATTATTAGACTAAATTTCAAATCATAATAATATCTATTAATTCTAATAAATCATTAGCAAGGTAGAGAACAACCAAATTCCAAATGCCATGCTGCAATGCCTTTTTTACCTGCGTTCCCAGCATCCTTTTTCTCAACAATATTAATTAGAATATATGAAATGACATCCAGACAGTTTTTGCTAGGCTGCCCGCACAACTACTAAAAACAGCACTCGCTTACAGAAACTAATTACAACAGCCATTTTTTGTTACACGTCAAGAAAACATGACAGGGGGACATGAGTAGAGTATGCAACAGAGACCACGGTTCTTACAATCATATCACTTCTTCAGCCTGCAGTCCACTGCTGCACATAGGTGGGTAGAACTCTGCAATCTGCAGCCGCGCCATCTGCAAACGCGCAACATCAATGGTGGCACGAATCAAGGCCCGTTCTAACAGGGTTCTGAACAAGGTAGCTGACAGGGTGGACTGTCCATATTATAAAATTCACTGCCGTCAGACACACTTATCATCATCTAAAGACAATGTTACTAACCCTATGAGTCTTCGTTCGAAATAAATATTTTTATTTATTTTATTCGATCCTCAGCCACTTTCATACAGCTGTTACCAGCCTTCCTGCGAAGATCGTCGCTTCAGCTAGCCTGAGGACTACCATAAGATTGGCGGTCGTTATCTCCGCTCAAGAACACTCTACGGCTAATATGGCCGCTCTATTGCCACTTCAGCACACAATAATAATACCGGCCAATAATTGTTCTACTGCAGAGCAAACGAAAGGATATTATTATTATTATTACAGCTAAAATACAGACAGACAGATGAAATAAATAAATAAATGATATCCAGCAATTGACTGCTTGATTGAGAGCAGTGGTCCAGTCGTAACGGCTTACGAGATGTAGGTCGTGGGCGCAGGCGCTTTACTTTGTGTAAATTAATTCATCGCCACTGCTCTCAAAACGGTGAAGGAAACCATCGTGAGGAAACCGGAATGTCCTTAGAACCAAAAATTCGAAGATATGTGACATCTACTAACCTGCACTGGGCCGGCGTGGTAGATAACCGCCCACTCCCTCTCAAAGAGAGGAGGCCTGTGTCCCATTTATTTATTTCTATTATTATTCTTAATTGACCGCTACAGGGCGATGATGATGGGCAAACGCTACTTAGCCTTTTCTGCCCTGTAGAGTAGTAACTATATAGCATTCATTATCCGGCTTGCTCACTGCATGTTGGCTCTTTGACTCTTATTCGTCCAGGATTTAATCACGTTGTTTTCGCTCATCATTAAAAATGATAATTTAAGATCCACAATGTCATTGGAGAGATCCTATAACGTACAGTAACAAACATAACTATCTTACTATGGACAGATCGGCAATAAAATCTGATTTCATGATTCATTCATAAATGTCCCTTTTCTAGAAGACAGCAAATATACATATGTGGCAGCTAAGTAGGCCAATATTTATAACGCAAGACATGTATAATATAATTATGCATTCTGAGAGCTGAAACATTTTTGTGAAGCCGATGCGGTTTCCTATATTTTGGTGTCGCTTGTCTCGTCAGATAGTTGTGGTGTTTCTTCGATGAGACATATTTTTGCCGCTACTCGTATAGCCTTCCACACATGATCACATACTATATTTGCTGTCTTCTTGAAAACAAATATATAAGAATGAATCATGAAATCAGAATGATTGCCGATTTGTACTTAGTAATATAGATATTTATGTTCGTGAATGTAATAGGTTGGGGAAAAAGTTTCTTCGCATTTTTTAAGAAAATTCAAAACATTTTTTAATATAGTTTATTTACATTTAACTTAAGTATGTAGGTACCATTTTGTTCGATAACTTTTTGCCATCTTGTAGGTAGGGACATGATCCCATTGCTATAGAAATTTTGGGACTTCTGATCAAAATACCGCGACAAGTGGTTTTGGCAGTCCTCTCGTGATGTTAACCTGACACTGCCTAAAGAATTTTGAAGAGACGGAAACAGGTGGAAATCTGAAGGTGCAAGGTCAGGACTATACACCGGATGCATTAACACCTCCCAGCCAAACTCTCTTAATTTTTGCTGAGTGGCTAAAGATGTGTGAGGTCTAGCGTTATCATGATGAAAAATCACACCCCTTCGGTTGATTAATTCCGGCCGCTTTCTCTCAACTTCTTGCTTTAATCTCATCAGTTGTTCGCAGTAGAGTTCAGAATCGATGGTCCTGCCTGGTGGTAACAGCTCATAATAAATAATGCCCTTCCAATCCCACCACACACACAGCATCACCTTGTTGCGAGTTAACCCGGATTTCGCCACAGTCTGTGAAGCCTGACCGGCCTTTGACCACGACCTTTTTCGCACGTTCTTGTCGTACGTGATCCACTTTTCATCACCAGTAATCAGCTGCTTCAAAAATGGTTCGGTTTCATTACGTCGTAATAAAGAATCACAAATGAGTACACGGTTCGTTAGGTTTCTTTCAGTGAGCTCGTGACGTACCCAAATATCGAGCTTTTTTGTGTACCCAGTTTTTTTCAAATGTGCCAAAACTGTTTTGTGGTCAATTTCCAGTTCTTCAGCTATGTCGTAACTACTGATATCTTGCTCCACTTTTTCAAAAATGGCATCCATTTTATCCGTAATAGGGCGACCAGAGCGACGTGCATCTTTGACATCAAAATTTCCGGATTGAAAACGCTTAAACCAAATTTCCGCTACTCTCACAAACACTGCACTGAAAAAAATATACAAATATTTTTCGCGGCTTGCGTTGTATTTTTGCCTTTTTTGTAGTAAAATATTAAAATGTATCGAATTTGATTTCTTCATAAGATTCACTCATCTTGACAGTACGAAAAACAAATGAAAATCACACATTTTCCTAATTTGAATTTGGAATTATGTTCTTTAAAATTTAAACTTTCAATGAAGTCAAAACCAGCCAGATACAAACAGTATAGCCAAAGAGATTTTATTACATACATACTATAATGCGAAAAGACTTTTTCCCCAACCTAATATATGTATAGGGTATTCATATCAATTGCAAATTAATAATTTATAAAGTGTGGTCTCTGTTGACTAGAAACTCATGTGATATAAGGATCGTATGACGAATTATGATAGTCGACACGTCTGCCATAATATTGCTCGGAATTATTATTACTCGTAGCGTACCAATATTAATGAAGCCAAGCCGGAGCGAGGAGTTTAATACATTCTGTGATGTATTAGTGTTGGTAATTCAGTTAATATTGACTAGTTCGTGTCTCGCCATTTTGCTTGTATTTCGCTGGAAATAAGGCTTCTTTAGTTTACCATTAAAAGGATGAGTTAGGTTTGTTTTAATACCTATTTAGACGCAGTAAGTTTGGACGATACCAAAATTATATAGTAATGCTTGTTCTTCTTTTTATAACCGACTTCTTAAAAGGACTATATGTTCGGCTGAATGTTGTTGATTTTTTTTTTAGGTTGTGCACCGATTTCTCCGTGAAAATTATTTTTTTGTTTGAAAGGGTATGCTCCCGAGGAGGTCCCATTGCCACTAAATCAGAATCTGATGAGGAGACCCCATGGAAATTGAGGGAAATTCTCAAATTTCATAGGCACACCAATAGCGATTTGGGTATCTTATAGAGTAACTCGTGCATAAGTATTTAACGGGTTGCGATTCGATTAGGTACTTTAATATAGTTGCTAAGCAATTTATGCTTGTCACAATGTATTATGGTAAGGGACAGTTCTCCTGGTTCTTACCAGGAGAACTCCTCAACAATTAACGACCCAGCATCGAGAAAAGCACTATTTTCTAAAAGGCAATCGTAGCTTAGATAAATTAAAAACTGATTCACTAAAAAGTGAAACATAGAAAACATTTTCCAAAAACAAACAACCGACTTCCAAAAAAACACTACAACGTAAAAAATTACTTTAATTTCGGAAGTCGGTGGCAAAAAACTAAAATACAGACCCAAAGACACCGACTTCCGAAATTAAAGTAATTTTTCACATTAAAGTGTTTTTTTGGAAGTCGGTTGTTTTTTTTTTGTAATAAGTTTTTCAGTTATGTGATTTTGCAGTCAGGTTTTTTTAAATAATTTGCTTTATTATTTTTAACTCTTCACTTAGCTCTCTTTTTCTGTGGCCTTCTTCAAGGCCCAACTAGAATGTTTTTTATCTACACCGTTTGTTTATTGTTGGAAAATGGCACGTGGAAGTTGCGGAGTCTTTTACTACAAGGAATTCCTTGCTTAAAAGGTGACTCCAAAAGTCGTAAAACAAAAAGCACTAATGTTTCTTTTTTTTTACATGAATAAATAAAACAACTCCTAATATCTTGCATGTATTCCCCGATGGGTTGGGCAAATGTGTACCATTAGTACACTCACATTTTTCCATTAGTTTCAAATAAATAAAAAATAAGTTTAACTAAAACCTGACTACTGAAAAATCACGCTCAAAAAAGTATGAAACAAGAAAATATTCTCATCTGATATTTTTTATGTACAAATTATTCAATATTTATAGTATATTAAATAAACAACTGTGTATTAAATACATTAAAATATAAGTAGGTATACTTATATTTTAATGTATTTAATACACATTCATAGTGGTTTTCAAAGGATAGCCGCAATCCAGTGGTAACCAGCGGACGATCAAGACGCTTCCAACGATACCTCATTTGTCAAATTATAATAAGTAGTTTAGAAGTTATGAGGGAACAGATGCACATACATAATTATATACATACCCCCATACTCGAAAATACATACCGGTCAAAATCATAACCCTCCTGCTTCACATTAGTCGGGTAAAAATTCATGAATAACCTGAAATTCTAAAATTCGACAACGCTTTGTTATTCCAACGATTCAATTCAAACGACATCATTTGTATTTTCTGTTTTCTAGGTTCATCCACCTATTGTTTCGATTCCTTTTGTCAAATGAAAACAACGTGGAATTTAAGTAATGTATTGTCATACTGATTTCTGAAGACAAATAAAATTAATGAAACAAACAATAAAGAGACGATTTAATAACTGCGTTCAAAATATAAACCTTAAAATAGCGTTTTCGTTTACGGCTAAACGGAACAACATTTATTATTATCAACATTCATTTACATATATTTATTATGGTAAGTGAATTATATAATTAATTCTGTGATGAAAACATGGTAATTAAGCCCGAAAATGCACCGAAATTTTAATGAACTTAACTTATTCTTCTGGTTTAAAATGTTGATGCAATTTTACGAATAATCAAATAGAAATTATTTTGTTCAAAGAAAATGTACGTAAATGGTTTAGTAAATAAAATACTCAAATAATGTTAACTAATTAAATCAGCGATATAAAAGCCAGACTCAAAGAAATTCTACGAAAAGGCGAAACTCAATAAATAAAAAATATAAAGAGCCCACCTTCAAGAAAATACACATGAACATCAAAGGCCAAAGACAACATTACTTCCAATATAGATATTCTCTTCAGTGAAGCCATAAAATGAAGAAAAAAAAACTTAAGCACTCTACACAGGTCGTCGGGACAAGAGGGGGAATCGATTGGCCTACCGCTCCAAACTAAACCCAACCTTAATTTCTTAAGAATAGAGTAGAATTTTCCTTTGTCAGGTTAGTACCATAAGCAATTGTGATTTTTTTAATATCAGCGTCCGGAGCTGGTAACAATGAGACAGATAAAGCGCGGCAGGCCGCATCAATCTCCGGCTATACCTAATATTGTTGGACTGAATGACATTGACTGATGGCTACTGAAGCCAATATTAAATATCGTGCCAACCGTCTTCATTTAATTACAATTGTAATGAATAGCACGAGGATTTTGTTGCTCGTTGTTAAAGGGAACCGGATTGAATAATGAGGTTGGTGTTAAAGTGGCTTTTTTTAAGAATTTTAAGAAAAGCCAAAGAAAAGCCATTGTTTATTTCTTGTGTTTTCTGGCGTTTTCAGTAAAAAAAAAAAAAAAAAACAGTAATATATATATTTAGATAAACATGAAAATGCTGTGCGTTGGTAATTCATCACTTGAGAACGAATGAATCGATTTGGTTAATTTTTTTTTTTAAATATTGGAGTTCGAAGAAGGCTCAATTTACATTGCCGCGGAACGAAATAGACGCGAATTTTTGTAACGAAATTGTGTAAAGCATAATGAAATTTATTATTGTGTAACGTATAAACTAGATATGAGCTGCTAGCTGCGGGAATTCCCGAGAATGCGCGGGAATTCTCCGGAAGACACGTGACTTTTTTTTGACTCGAACTAGTTCATTATGCTTTGTACAGTTTCGTTTCAAAAATTCTCTCCCTACCGTTCTGCGGCAATTTAAATGAAGCCTAAGGTTTTTAGGGGCAGAAAAATTGGAAAAGTTTCCCGGAAAATAGGAACAACCGGGAAAAACTTAAAATGGTGTTTTCTATGGGCTTTTTGCTGTATGAATTATTGAAATTTGCACAGTAAAACGTGTGTCGGGTCAGCTAGTGTTTACTAATTGTTTAAATCTTACTAAATGATTTAGATATAGGTATGTATAGGCATTTTTGCACGGAAGATTTTGAGGTAATATGTAAAATAGCAGTAGTTTGGATACTAAACGCTTGACGCGTGTCGTACTACAAACATTAAAAATGATTTTTATCAAATTTTTCTCGCTCAAAGAAGTTTGATCTTAAGGAGAACTTAAGCCTTAAGAATTCGACGTTTGGCTCCCAGACTGGAGCGGGCTGGGGCTGCTTTGAAGCGGCTCCTGCCCAATCTAGGGGGTCCAAACGCCTCCTGCCGGAGGCTCTACGCGGGGATCGTGCGGTCCATGGCCCTTTACGGGGGGTGTGGGCGCGTTCTTTAAGGCGGCGACCAGCCCAGCGGTTGAACGCGTCCCAAAGGGTCATGGCCATCAGGCTGGTACGGGGTTACCGTACGGTCTCCCGTGAGGCGGCGAGCCTCCTTGCCGGACTGCCGCCATGGGATCTGGAGGCAAAAGTCCTCGCGCACATCTGGGAGTGGCGCGAGGAGGCGAAACGCCGGGGTGAAACTCCGCTGCCGCGAGAAATCACAGCACGGCGGACAGAGCTCCGGCGAGATCTCATGGCGACATGGAGAGTGCGATTGTCGCAACCCAGCGCTGGGCACGCCACAATTGTGGCGATAAGTCCCCTCTTTGAAGAGTGGCTAGAGAGGCGCCACGGCGTCCTCACCTTCCGCCTGACGCAGGTCCTCACCGGACACGGTTGTTTCGGGAGGTTCCTGTTCAGGATAAAGCGGGAGGAAACGCCCGGGTGTCACCACTGTGTGGATCGCCCGGAGGACACGGTGGAGCATACGGTGGAGGTCTGCCCAGCTTGGGCGGAGCACCGCCGTGTCCTCACGGAGGCGATCGGCGGCGGCGATCTCTCGCGTCCGGGCCTGGTTCAGGCCATGGTTCGGAGCGAGAGTGCATGGGAGGCCGTCACCTCCTTCTGCGAAGCAGTTATGCTAGCGAAGGAGGAGGCGGAACGCGTGAGGGTGAGACAAGGTTCGCGCCCTCGCGCCCTTAGTCGCCGCAGGAGACGCCCCGGGCGTCGGGAGTCGCAAGCCGATTTCCGGTCACCGTAGGCGCGGGCCTGCGGACGGTGAGCGATGGGTAGCTCGCCGTCCGATAAGGACCAGGCCCGGGTCGACGGCGCGTTGTGTTCCACGCGCGCCTCAAAGAGATGTCAGCACAAACTGACGGGGTCCGTTAGGACCAATGCCTGCCGGGGTTGCGAGTTTGTCCGAAAGGGATATCGTGGCCCTGGCACACAGGCAACGGAAGGAACACGGGTGGATTTTAGTCAGTAAAAGTCTGACACGCCCTCACAAACACACAATAACAAATAAAAATTCGGAACGTGTCGTGTGAGGGGGTGGGGGTTGGAATGAAGTTCCTTTTGTTGTATATTATGTACTAGCTTCTTGCTGCGGCTTCGCCTGCGTGGCTTTTTCTAAAATAAAATTAGGCTAAGTTACTCCATCAACATCAGCTATCAGCCAGTGAAAGTCCCCTCAAAATCGGCCTAGCCCTTTCGGAGATTAAGCCGGAACACACAGACAGACAAAAAATGTAAAAGAAAATATTATAAGTACCGTGTATACTTTCCTATACATTTAGTAAAAAGCTGTTTTTTTTTAAAACGTTGCCCCACACTAGGAGTTTCGCCTGTATCGTGGGCAAACAGCCATTATATTACATTACATTACAAACAGACACTTTTATTTTATTAACTGACTTCCAAAAAGGAGGAGGTTATATGTGCGGCTGTATGTTTTTTTTTTTTTTTTTTTATGTATGTTCACCGATTACTCCGTCAATTGTGGACGGATTTTGAAAATTCTTTTTTTGTATGAAAGGATGAAAGGGTATGCTCCCAAGGTGGTCCCATTGCCACCAAATCAGAATCTGATGAGGGGATCCCATGCAAATCGAGGGAAATCCTCAAATTTTATAGGCATACCTATAGCGATTTGAGTATTTTTTATAGTAACTCGTGGATTTGCACTCGAAAAGCACCATTCGGTGAAGTGGAACTGATGATGAAGACCACAGATGGCCACCGGAACTTCTTAATAATAAGTAAGTAAGTATAAGTATTTCACCGTTGCGATTCGATTAGGCACTGTAATATGGTTGCTAAGCAATTTATGCTCGTCAAAATGCATATGGTGAAGTCACCATCAGTTCTCCTGGTTCTTACCAGGAGAACTCCTCAACATTTAACGCCCCTGCATCGGGAAAAGCAATATTTTGTAAAAGGTGATGAGCATTTGACATTAGGCTATTGTAAATTAGATAAATTACAAACTGACCCACTAAAAAGTGATGAATTTCGGAAGTCGGTGGCAAAAAACTAAAATACAGATCCAAAGACACCGACTTCCGAAATTAAAGTTATTTTTCACTTTGTAGTGTTTTTTTTGGAAGTCGGTTGTTTTTTTTTTGTAAAAAGTTTTTTATTTGTATACAGAGCCATGTAGTATGGTGGCTTTTTCAGGCATAACGCTTTTTCGTTACGTGCCGATTTCTGCCAGTTTACTCCTACCGCAAGCCGCGTTAAAGAAATTCGTTCCAAAAACAACCGCAATTCCAAAAACTAAATTCAATATTCCAAATTCGAACGCGTCCCACAAAAAAATACTGACTGAATATCTTGCCTGCTAACCCATTATTGCCAGTCTATTGTAAAAATGACAAAGCTTTCCACCATTACCTAGAAGAAAGGAAGAAAATAAGACTAAGCCACCTTTGTCACACTTGTGTCAAAGATGCGACAAATTGAATAAAAAGTTCTCGCCCTTTGTACTGGAATCTCGAAAACAAGGCAAGGAATGTTTGTTTAGGAATGCTTTTTTGTCTGTTTTTGTGACAAATGAGGCTCTGATAGTTGAAATGTGGAGAGAAAAGATGTAAAGAATGTGTTTTGGGGAGTTCAGTGTTCACGGGAATTTGAATAAATCGATGCGTGAAGGAAGTTGATAGGTTGAGTGAGATAGTTATTACTGAGTAGGTATTTTATTGGAACTTCACAAAAGAAAATTTATTTATTTTACTTTAACATAAAACGGCCAATTACATCAGTTAAAGACACAACACATTATACAGGGTTACTGGTAACTGGTGAGTTTTTTTTAATAAAGTAATGACAAAAATTACGAAAAATATAATGTTTAATTAGTGATCACTGCCAAAGTTTTAGGTATTTTTGAACTTTTAATTAACAACAAAGACCAGCTACGGCATCAGCTATGATAGTAACCAAAATTCCAGTACAGTCGCGTCGTTAACCATTTATAAATTGGATTTTTCATAAAACAACTGAAAACCTAATTAACACAAAAAGTACTGAATTTCGGTAGAACATTTGGTGGCTTAATTTGTTGCATTTTAACCCTACTATGACGTCCTGCAAGGAATACGTCGAGTTACCAGTAACCCTGAACAAAAGAAATACAGCTACTCGACATTCATACACTCATCTCACAATACTCCAGACATGTTGACAAGATCTTCTATTCATCCGCGAACACATCACAGTGAGGCTTTGCGTCCAAGAGAGCGTTGAACGCAGAGAGTGTGCGAGGGATAGGAGGCTGGGCTCGAGCGACGGTTCGACTCCAAGGCACGGCGAACAATCTGTGCCTCCTGCTTCGGTTATTGTTAATCGGAGCAAAAAGATGGGACAGTTCGTCATGCAATTCAAGAGCATTTGTTTTTCCGTGAAGGATCTTACACATATTAATAATTTGGTAATTTTTTCTATCAATAAAATAAACAGAAAATATTTCCTTTCTACCAATTTACAGTAATAAATACCAAGAGTTGTTTTAAAATTTTGTTGATTATAATAGCAGTTTCCATTTTCTGTAAAAAAAACTGGCTGGTTCCATACCATTATCTATAAGAACGGCAAAAAAATCACGTTTGTTGTATGGGAGCCCCCCTTAAATATTTGTTTTATTTTAATTCAGTTATTTATTTTTAAAGTGAATGTAACTAAATATTCAATTCAAACATAACATTTCTAAGGGTTACAAAAAATAATTTGGTACCTACTCAATGTCATTTCAAAACACAACTTTGATTGTCCCCTTGTGAATTAACTTAACTACCCCCCCCCCCCCCTTCTACTGCTTAGAACCGCAATTTACGGTTATTTCCGCCGACAATAATAACATCGATAATCTAATCTCGATTACGGTCACGGAATTAGAATAGTTTCTGGAATGGAAGGGGTAATGATCCAGTTAAAGTTTCCCGCTTAGGTTCAGCCGCCGACGCTTCCAGTGAAACAAGTTCAAAACGACTTTTATAACACTTTTGATATAAAACTGCAATTAACTGCAGACCCCGCTGTTTTCTAATTAAATTCTTATAGATATTGGATTAATTTTGCTTTGGAGTTTGTTGAATTAATTAAGTTGTGGAAGGAATATTCTTTTTTATTCTTTACGCCGTCGTCGCTGGTTTTTTTTATCGGTTTGTCTTGGTGTCTTGCCTACGTTCGGAGCTAAAAAAACAAAGCTCTTCATCACAGTTTCCGGTTACGCACGATAGAATATTTAAGAAAAATTCAAAATGGGAATGGAATCTGTATGAAATTATCTACCAGATAAATTAAACAGAACATTTATACCTCTTTATTAATATTATAATGAGGTATAATTTGAGAGTATGTAAATGTAGGGTTTTTTTTGGGTGGGATATTATCAAATAACTTCTCCCGCTCTGGGCGGAGCGGGGCGTGTCAGACTTGACTAAAACCCACCCGTGTTCCTTCCGTTGCCTGTGTGCCAGGGCCACGATATCCCTTTCGGACAAACTCGCAACCCTGGCAGGCATTGGTCCTAACGGACCCCGTCAGTTGGTGCTGACATCTCTTTGAGGCGCGCGTGGAACACAACGCGCCGTCGACCCGGGCCTGGTCCTTATCGGACGGCGAGCTACCCATCGCTCACCGTCCGCAAACCCGCGCCTACGGTGGCCGGGAATCGGCCTAGGATTCCCAACACCATTTCATCCAAATCCGGTCAGTCATTTTAGCGGTCGGTTTTTAGGTGGGTGTAGAAGGTAATCTTCGGAACTGCTGGTCCAATTCCGAAAATTCTTTTACTAATACCTATATCGTCCCAGTAACATAGATAAAGCTACATTATCAACGAGTAACATGGGCTGTAATTAAATTTTGAAAAATTTAGAGTTCTCTATGAAAATGGCAATAATGTAAACCCAAGATATCAAAAATTTGCCTATAAAAGTCATTATTTGGCGTGCGCTTTAAAAATATTGATGATACATAAAATAATGTACTACATGTTTATAGTACTCATCATTACCCATAAAAACATCCGAATTGAGAACCTCCTCCTTTTTTAGAAGTCGGTTAAAAAAGACCGGGAGGCTATTATGTCTAACTATTATAGTTAAGTCAGAATAGCCGTTTGGTGTTCAAAGTAATCGATCAAAACACGGATAGAATCAAAAGATGATGACATTAGTATCATGATATTCACCCTTATCCAACTAAAAAGTTTCATAATCAAGGTTGTTTATGTACATGGTGATTCCGTTTTAAAGTATTCGAATCAGACCTTTCATTTAGAAGTTACGACAGGTACAAAAATGCTAAAAGTAAGAAAAATTCCGCGATGTGAGCGAACAGCAATGCGCTTAGTCTGTTAGTTACCTGCACATTTTATTTTTTGTGGATTAACGCATGGAATATTTACCGACATCCACGCGAGCGAAGCCGCGGGCAAAAGCTAGTATTCCATAAAACTACTACCTACCTACTGAAATACACTTAAAATCACAGTCTGTAATCAAATTCCAACCAAGCCTTTAGTAATTATCAATCTTGATTAAATATGCAATAACAGCATATTCGGACTTCTTGGCGGGAAAGTGAAGCGTCATGTTAGCAGTTTTGTTTTATTTTCTAAAATTTGTGTTTAGCCGAATATTAATGTGTAATAGTGGTGGATTATTAACCATTAAGTGTTCGTGAACCTGCACTAGTGTAGACAAATGAAACAAAACAGTGCAACATCACTTTAAGTTCTCTCAAGAAGTCCGCGCGAGGTTTCAGTAAAGTGCCACGTGTGTCTTTACTGAAACTCAAGGGGAGCGGGGCGGGATATCATCTATCATCTTTATCATGCATCATTGAATGGAGTTCATTTCATAATTATACATTATTAATTACAGCTTTGTACTAGTTACCAAATTTTACATGACACTGGCTAAATGCACAAACCGTGCGAAGCCAAAAAGAAAAAAAAAAAAAAAAAAAAAAAACAGCATATTCAATTTCGCCTCACAAAATATTTCAAAGCTAGCACCGTGCTAATTGCATAGAATATTAAAACCACTAATACTGAACGCATTAAATTGGCTAAAATTCCGCAGTGTTTTGAATTGGAATTTAATATACAGGGTGACTGGGTAAACGTGGGACATATTAGGGTGAATTTCAACAAGAGATTTTTATGTGTCATTTCGGTGGGATTTTCTTATTTCAATGCTATCTACATATTTTTAGTGTCAAATAAAACTTTAGCCTATTTTATAACATTGTGCGTGAGTGGACATCAAATTTCATCAAAACTTACATAAATATTTAAGGATGAATTTTTAAGAGTCCACTGAAATGAAAAGTGTCTACGGAAATGATAAAAATTACCACCGAAATGATAGACTATACACCGGAATGAAATAAATCCACCGAAATGATACAGCTAAGAACAACCGTGCTGGGCTGCCAGGGTTCCGTGGTTTATTAGGTTTGATTTCTACAAATTTTAGATAAACACTGAGACAGGACAGTATATACAAGACAGCAGTATTCGTTAGATTGAACTTACATTTGTTTCAAACGCTCAGTGCACGCGCAATGATATATGTGCTATTCCACACAAAACTGAGCTCTATTCAAAATGCTTTTTAGGAATGGTTCCTAAATTATGCAATAAGCTGCTAGAAGATGTATTTTAATTTTTTTGACTTTATTTTTATTACAACTTTAATCCATTTATATGTAATTAATTGAAATTGACGTAATAATATAATTGTAAATTGACATATAATATTAATACATATTTATAAATTGACATAATAATACAATTAGTAATTTTAATTTGTTTATTTTGGAATTATAATTAGAATATTTGTACGCCACTGCAAGCAAGACGTAGCGATCATTTTTAGAAACATTGACATCTGTACCTTTATATTTTTTTCACCTATGATCTACAAAAAAAATGATTTAATTTGATTTGATGTTATGCTTTTAAAAATTAATTAATATAAAATTATATCAACTGTTTGTTATATTAACTGATCATTATATCAAATAAAATTATAGACTTATTTGTTATATCTTGTAAAATTTAGAAATTTTGTAATTATATCAAATATTATTTACTCATAATAAATGATATAAAAATAAAGGTAAGTGACTTATAATATTGATCGAAGCTTATAATGAAGGTAAACCCTCGAAATAATTATTATGTTGACAATTAGTAGGTATAATAATCTACACTGTGGTGACTCACACACTCATCACATTATCGTTGAGCCGAACAAATGTGTATCTGAAATATACATGTACTAACTACATAGATATATGTATATATTATATATCTTAAACACAAATATTACACAACAAATACACCCAAATAATCTAATCTACACTCTAGGTAAAAGTACATTACAAAACTATGACTTTGTATTTGACACAAGGATCTCTAAAACTTTATGGTTTTATCATTTCAGAGATACATTTCATTTCGGTGGACAGTAATTGGTATAACAGTCCACCGAATCTACTGAAGTGATAACACTGAGATGATAAAATAGAGGTTAGTTCTTTCTACATTTAACTCCGAAATAAAATTATTAAAAAAATATGAGCACTACTCAAACAAAACCGTACTTACGGCGAATTAATACACAATTTTGAAACAAATTAAACGAATCTAGCACGAGTTATAAGAGCCACCGCAATGAAACTATTTTTGTCCCCATATTACTGAAATGATAAACTTACTTTTTTGGCGGGAAACCGCAAGACGTTGGGACCGGTGCGTTCGCGCCGAGAGCTTGAGCCGGACTGATCCGAAGTGAGGAAAGGTGAGAAGGGCGTATCAACGCAATGTTGACATGGCTATTCTACTAAAACTTACTGTCCTCTGAAATTATAACTTTTTTCCAGACAAAAGTTGACTGCCTGTCAAATCCATGAGAAAGAAGATAAACAAACACAAATAGTTTTATTTGATCGAATATATTATAATTGAATGATAACAAAATCGATTTAAATCCATACTACGAATGTATTTGCAGGGGAAGGTATTTTATGAGCGGAATTGGGTTCAGGACAGGCCACCGTGATGATAAAATAACACTTTGTATTTTTTTTTTTTGGTATATTAGAGGGTAGAAATCAATGATTTTTTTTGTCAAGGTAGAGAAGTACTTACGTTGTTAAGAAAAAATTTATAACATTAAAAATCAGCACATTGCACTACCGTTCTCAGGTTTGCCGTGTATTTTTTTTTGCTTGCGCAATTCACCCATTAATGGAGGGTATTAAGTTTTATTCTAGTTTCATTTGTGAAAATAGGATTTTAATATTTGATCTGATTTCCCAGTAAAATGCACTAACTGTGGATACTTTTTGTGCATCCTGCCAGTTTTGTTAGTAGTACGAAGGGAATCTGTGCGGTAATTGTATTATAACACACGTTAGAGACACACGTCACACGTTATTATAACTGTAATAATGAAAGCCATTGCTACTGTTAAGTATGACAATTTTTTTTTTATGACAGTTCATCAACATTCATTGCGTTATTGACGCTGTTGAGCAGACAAATTTTTCAAAAATATGAAGCAATGGAATAGCAATATCCTTAAAAATTATTCAGATTGTGATTAAAAGTGTGTTACCCAGTATAGTATGCAGATCAAAGTTCGCACGGTGCCCATAATGAAGTATCCAACCACCCGAAGCAAATGGTTGAGTGGATGCTTACCTACTTAATTATGGGCACAGTGAGTACGTTCCTGCCTAAACAAAAGTCCAGCACAATCGTCTACGCATGTGCTCTCGCTGTTTTTAGGATTCCGTGGTCAACAAGGAACCCCTATAGTTTTGCCCGCCATGTCCATCTGTCTGTCTGTCTGTATGTCCCCGGCTTAGCTCAGAGACTCTTAGTACTATAGACCTGTAATTTGGCAAGGGTGTATATATTAAACACGCCCACAAAACGATTAAAAAAAAACTTGAAATATATTTTTTTTTAGAGGACCTCCCTTGCACCTAAAGAGGGGATGATATTTTTTTTCTCGTCTATCCCATAATGTGGGCTGTCGTTGAATAGGCCGTTCAAAATATGTGAGTGAAAATCTGTGAAGACCATTTCTCAATTCAGGGATCCGTTTGCGTAATATTAAGCTTTAAACTGCTAATTTTTGTTAGAGTCAAGTGAGTCACCTGCCAGCTAAATGGTTGTTTTTGGATATGTGAAAAATTCATGGCAGTAGTACATAACGAAATTAAAAGGAAAACTATGACTGCTAATTAGGCTTTACAAGTTACGAGTAACAGTCGACCAAATTACATTTGCAGCTGGAGAATTGACCGTGACGTATATCGATGTATGGGGGATCATATTTTTCAACTACAATGTTATGTTGTTCTTGGGATAAATTCGTCCTAACTACGGAACCCTTCATTGTGCGTGGCCCGACACGCACTTGGCCGGTTTTTTTTCCTAACTGCGACGAATTCCAGTAGGAGGGTAATGTTTTTAACGTGTATGGAGATGAGTATTTACCGTACCGTGTCTATGTTCCTTTCCAGTTTTTGAATTATTTTTTTCGTTATCTGTGAGCATGAAATTGTATGACCTGTAGTGTGTCTCGTTTACCCAGTCACACCATACAATAGATATTGTTTTCCAAGCTACTAAGCTGTGACATGGACCGCACGATAAATCTGTGATGCAGCTCTCTATATTGAGAGTTTAGTGCAATTTCAACAATTTTACTAAACAATGGATTATTTTCGATAACAGCCGGTTCAAATGGGTGATTATTAGGCCTATATTTCTGCTATAAAATATCGAATGGTATCTGACGTTAATAGTATAAAAAAAGTATCTAATAATATGACAATATTGCTACTCAATTTGTAATGGAATATGACAAAGTATAAACCCAAATGTTTGCATGTCACATTATTGTGACTAAAGTTGTCAAAAAATAATAGGCCCGTTTTGACATTTAACTTGAATCGATTTATTGTTACGGTTAGTTACGTCGCAATTGACCATTGCGACGTAACTAGTGAAGTAACCATACGACTCGGCACTCGATACTTACGATAAATCAATAAGTTAAAATCAAAGAGTTGAAACCCGAAGATTCTACAGCGTTGTTAGGCACAACTTTGGATGCCAAGCTTCAATGGGGCCCCCATATAGATAAATTGTCGAAAAAGCTTAGCTCTGCAGCATACGCCGTTGGAAAAAATCGTGATTTAACTGATTTAGAGACAGCCCGCTTAGTATACTTTAGTTATTTTCATAGTGTAATGTCGTACGGTATTCTGTTGTGGGGAAATGCCGCCGACATTCAGACAATTTTTGTTTTACAAAAAAGAGCAATTCGTTCAATTTATACATTAAGTCCCAGACACTCCCTCAGAGACAAATTTAAAGAGATTAATATACTGACTGTAGCTTCTCAGTATATTTATGAAAATCTATATAAAAATATTAATCTGTTTAAAAAATACAGTGATATCCATAATGTAAAGACTAGGAACAAGCACAAATTTTTTGTCCCTAAAACCAGGCTTAAAAAAATAGGTGGCTCGTTTAGATGCCAGTGTATACGTTTTTATAATAAACTTCCGAGCCATATTCAAGAATTAAGCTTTAATAAATTCAAATGTTTTATAAAGCGGAAACTGTGCCAAAAAGCATTTTATACTGTTAAAGACTTTATTGAGGACAAAAAGGCTTGGGATTGAGCTGCTCCAATTTACAGTGAATCTTGATTTGATTTTTTTTTTGTAAACTTTATTTATTTTTGTTTATTTTTCTTTTGATTTAAATGTTTAAATACCTAAACTATGACATGAATATTTACTTTGTAAAGTATTATATTATTTTAATTATTATGAATGTGAGGACTATGTGAATTGTTTTTTTATTTTTATTCTCAATCAAAAAAAATTTTTATGCAGGTCTGGCAGTTTGAGTACTTTATGCGGCCTAACCAATTGTGTGGTTCTTTCGTCAAAAGATCATTTCAGGCACCAATCTATATGGTCTTTCACATGATCTGACCAAGATTATGTCTGGAGTTTAAAAAGAGACTGTGACCTCTGAGTTTGTTTCGGCCTTTCTTCTCAGAGTAGTCGAATACGAAACGCCGACCTCATCTAGTTTTTTTAAATATGATTGACGTGTAAAAGTGTTTGTAAAAACCTACTTACAGAAATAAATCATTTATTTATTTATCATTTAAATGTCAAAACGGGCCTATTATTTTTTGACAAGTTAATGTGTTATGGAATTAGTTATGACTGAAATTGTACTACTACATATGGAAAAAAAAATGATTTGATTTGAATGCATAGTCAGGCTATAATGTTCTCACTGCTGGGACACTAGGTCTCCTCTCTTGAGAGAAAGTGGGCTGTAATTAGAGAATACAATCCCGGGATCCCGAATCTCGGGATCCCGGGATCCCGACCGTTTTCTGGCCCCGAAAATCCCGGGACTGTACTTGGCTAATCTCGGGATTTTCGGGATTGCCACAAACAAGTCTAGTTTGTATTCCGTAGTCCGTTGCGCCTTGAAAATAACCTTGCCTAGATTATTTTAATACATTACGACAAAAAGCAACTCGTACAATACATAGGTACCCACTATTTACTACACAGGTACAATCCTAATAATATGTTTGTCGTAGAACTTAGAAGGGACTTCCCCACTCGGAATACTTTAATACAATACTCTTAAGGTAATTCCCCAACGAACCAACAGGGGAATCACCCGATCATCTCATGTCATAATATTGTTGCGGGTATTTACCGTCGGTCGGGGATTCCCTGTACGAAAGTATGCAAATCAAAGTAAATATGCAAATCAGGTTTTATTTTTTTCATTTATTGTTCTGTCGGTGACGGGTTACGTAGGCTACGTCAGTGACGACGGGTTACGTAGGCTACGTCATTAAAATTTAAAAGTCAATTATCTGAAATTAAGTATTTCAAATGGCGGGAGACTGTGTTAGACATAAAAAAGACAGTGATACGACGTCAGTGTGGAGTTATTATTTAGTTGAGAAGGACGGGAATAGTGCTAAATGTAAGCGATGCCCAGCTATCCTCAAGACTTTGAGTGGATCAACTAAGGGATTACATACACATTTGTTATCAAAACATAACATCAAGGTTATATCAGCTTCAACAAGTCAAGATTCTGAAAATCTGAACACAGCACCGCCACCAGCCAAGCGAAAGTTAGATAATTATTTTACTAAAAGTGCCGACGATAGCCTGGATGATATTTTGGCAAGAATGATTGCATTAGATGGATTTCCATTCAGTGTGAATAATTTTCTCAAATCAAATTGATTGAGAAAATTGCTCTTAGCAAAATACACGGATTTACCAAAGTCAGCCGTCACTGTTCGAAAACGTGTTATGAATTACAGTGAAAAAATCAGAAAGCAAGTAACTGCAGAATTAAAACATTTGAAAAGTGCAGGTGAAAGATTTAGTCTTTCTTTCGACGAGTGGGCTTCAACTTCCAATAAACGATACATGGCGGTCAACGTTCATTCATATAAAAAATTTTGGAACTTAGGACTTGTTCCTATTTACGATAGTATGACAGCTGAAAATTGTCTTCGTATATTGCAAGAGCGTCTAAGTAAATTTGACATTTCCCTAGAAACTGACATCGTGGGTATTGTAACCGATGGACCGAATGTTATGATAAAGGTGGGGCGGCTTATTTGCACTGAACAACAACTGTGTCTCGCACATGGTATCAATTTGGCGGTCTGTGATGTGCTTTATGAAAAACATAATAATTTGCAAGATAGCCCTACCTCAGATGATACTATAAATGAACCAGCTGTGACTGTTGATTATATGGACGACAGCGATGATGAACACCATTTAGAAGACTTAGACTGTCCAGAATCAGGTTTAATCGTAATGTCACAAAATGATCTTGCGCCAGAACACGTAGCAGAGTTAACACAATATGAAAATATTAATGAGCTGATAAAGAAAATCCGCAAAGTTGTAGTGTATTTCAAAAGATCTCCATTGAAAAATGAAACAGTACTTCAAAAATATGTGAAAATTGAACATGGAAAAGAGTTGTCACTTCTTTTGGACTGTAAAACCAGGTGGAATAGTCTTTTAACAACGCTGGAGCGATTTTATCTTTTAAAAGCATGCATTCAAAAAGCTCTTATAGATCTCAATCATCCAATTCGTTTAGAAGATGTTGATTTTGAATTGGTAAATAAAATTGTTGATGTGCTGACCCCAATTAAATTGACAGTAGAAGCAATCTGTCGGCGAGATGCTAATTTATGCACTGAAATGCCGCTATGCCGCTTGAAATTTCTTATAAAACAACTGTCTAGCAAAAACTCAGCACTTGCCAAAAAAATTAAAACATCCTTAGTGGAACGTATAAAGCAACGACGAAGTGATGATTTAACTGGCGTGTTAAATTATTTACAAAATCCACGAATGGATGTTGAAAATCAGTTATTATCGGATTTGGAATGGCACGACTTATTTCCAGTTCCGACACAGGCTTTAGTGAGGAAGCAAATAAAGAGTATTGTTAAAAGACTTAATAGTCGAGATTACACGGAAGAAGAAGCAAGGTCATTATCACAAACAGATGATGAGCTAAGGTCAGAAACCTCCCAACCCCAATTGACATTAAAGGAAAAGTTACAGCTGGAAATTAACAAGAGTATGAAATCCCCAGATCCTGAAGTACAAGTACAAAATGAATTGGGGTTGGCAAATAGTATTAGACGTGAAATGAGCCTGTTCGAAAATGGAGGTGTTCGTGGGTATCACTTAGAAACAGCATATAAGTATCTAATGTCTATTCCTCCAACCAGCGTAGAAGCTGAACGAGCGTTTTCAGCTGCTGCTTATGTTGGCAATAAACTACGAAGCAGGCTCGGAAGTCAAACATTGGATGCTTTGATATTTCTGCGATTATATTTTCGAAATTCTAAATAGTTATTTTGTGCTGTTTTTTAATTTCTTGCAAAAGTATAGTATTTTTTGGTTTGTGTTTTTTCTTTTCTTATTATTATTCTGATTTGTGTTGTGCAAAGATATTAAAGACATTTTTGTTTAATTACTCGTGTTTTTTTTATTTTAGCCCAATTAGAAACCACATAGTCTAATCCCAGGATGAGCCCGGGATCCCGGGAAAAGGCTTCAAAAATCCCGTAAGCCCGGGATTGAAAAACATGCTCGGGATTGTATTCTCTAGCTGTAATCTACCACGCGGGCCAAGTGCGGGTTGGCAGATGTTAAATGTCTTCGCATTTTTGGTTCTAGGACGTGCCTGTTTCCTCACGATGTTTTCCTTCAACGTTTTGAGAGCAGTGATGATGAAATTATTGACACAAAGTAAAGCGCCTACCTGGGTACGGACCCATGACCTAAAGTTAACAATTCTGTGGTTTTACTCGTTATTTGACATTGTTAAAAATCGGTATTTGCACACAGTAATCGGTATTGATAGATCCGTGTGGTGCCGGGCGTAAAGAATAGCACCTCCCTATTCCCTTCCGTGGGTGTCGTAAAAGGCGACTAAGGGACATTTTAACACCATACTGCGACTGATGAATGTAGTGCATGCTGTGCTTTTCTATAAGT
The DNA here is from genome assembly GCA_963921375.1 of Tiliacea citrago. Classification (NCBI taxonomy): domain Eukaryota; kingdom Metazoa; phylum Arthropoda; class Insecta; order Lepidoptera; family Noctuidae; genus Tiliacea; species Tiliacea citrago. Next base: position 22,033,016 of record OY992792.1, on the reverse strand, counting down.
ATTGAGGCGCTTATGGTGGTTACACGTACGTACATGCTCGATAAACTTGTTCGATCTCGAGCAAGTTCGAACGTGTGTACCATGCATGTCTCAGCTTAGCTTATGACTTACATATAATTTCAATACCTACAGTATAATGTGTGATACAATTACAGACGTATTTCGGTTAAAATGATGATGAATGATGCACATAGTAATAAGTTTTATGAACAGGAACCTCACTATTTAGGGCTTAAAAATACTTCAATGTAGTGTAGGAAAAGGTCCATATTAAACTTTCGGAAAAAATATTTGGTGGCATGAGGAACAGGGTGTAAACTTCACTCATCCACCATAGAAAAGGGAGGTTCTCCGACCAGACGGGTTTTGTGTCTGGTGGGCAACTGCCCGACGGTTGATGTCGGGACGTTGTTTAAATGCTAGTTGCGCGGTAAACTCTGCTTGCGCGATACAAAAAGCGATACCGCTACAAATATAAAAATACTTTTTATATATTTTTATTTATTTTATTACTTAATTTTTTTATTAATATTTTTAGTAAAAAAATAGTCAGTCATTGGGACCGCCGCCGACAGAATTGAAAACTTAAACTTTAGAATAACATCTTATATAAATATGCGAATACATGTACACAGGTCGCTGCTCATCGCCAGTCTGGTGCAACACGTCCAATTAGCATGTCGGGGTTAGCATGTTGGTAACGCGAGCCCATAAGTTTTGCCCCTACCAAAAATCGCTAAACGCGCCTAAAACAGTTTTCACTTAACAAAATATTTAATATAAAAATACTATAATAGCTGTCTAAAGAAAGTAATTCTTCTGTTTCTTGTCGAAGCCAAAAATGTTATTGCCTAGCTTGCAATGCGCCTGTCCTTTTCTAAAGGTATAATTTTGTCACAGACACGCAATATGATATTTATTATCTATGGAATAACAAGGAATACTGTGCTCATCTGGGTCGTGTCTATGGTATGACGTGTATTGTATTTGACAGATCATTGTGGCGGGAAAATAATACAGATAAAAAAAGCGTACCTACTTAGGTTATTTTTTTCTATTTTGTTGTTTTTGTGTGGAAAGCTAAAGTTTTTTTCTATACTGGAAGGTTTCACTTAGCTGTATGGACGATTTCGCAACTTTTAGACACACTTTTTAATACCTATCCTTGCTAGTTTTGCAGCCATAAAATGTCGTTTACATTCTGTTAAGTTGCGAAAAGATTTTTTTAGGATTCCGTACGTCCAAATGAAAAAACGAACACTCGTGTGTCTGTCCGTCCGGCTGCTACAGCCAATTTGCTCCCAATCTAAAAGACCGATTAAGTTGTAATTTGGTTCACATACTCGTATGAATTTATGTGACTCTAACGCGGACGTGTATCGTAAATAAATAAACTTTGAATATGCCTCCCATGGGGGTCACTTTGGGAGGCAAATAAGTTTTTTTTTTTAAGTTTTGCAAATTGTACTGTGACATATCAAATACAAGGGCTTACTGTGAGGGCCTCACATTATTTATATATTTATTTTAACGTTATTTAAGAAAATAGACCAAAATTGAACCTTTCGCCCCCCCCCCCCCCCTTTCTCTGAACTAATGAGATTTTTTTAATACAGAAAACAGTTCTATACTTACATAGATTACAGGAAAACCTATAAAAAGTCTATGGTCTTAAAATAACATGGTAAATCTCACAATATTGTGGGTACAAACTTACACTTGCAGGTGGAATGCATGGAAGAACATGTTTGTGAACTACAATGTTAAGTTTGTTTTTGGGATAAAATCACAACTACGGAACCCTCCATTGTGCTTGGTTAGACTCGCACTTAGCCAGTATTTTTATTGGACATCACGCTTCTGCCTACAAACTAAGTTCGATTTATAGATTTTTATAGACTGTGTAGGTTTGCAGAATATATAATATATAAATATAATATTACTTACTTTATTTTTATCGCTTCAGCTATAAAATACTTTTATGATGGAATGTTAACAATGTGTTCGACTTTTTATTCCGCTATCTATATTTTTGATACGATAAATCCAATATCTATTTCTATATCTAATTTCCCCAAACATTATATTTCACCAATTTTCCACTTCTCTATTTGTTGTGTTTTATAGTTTTTTCACTTTGATTTGGTTTTTATTTTATTTATTTATATTGTTATGCTCAGTTCCTTCACTTTTACTGTTTAACAAATTCGGCCTTATTACAAAACACGGTTTATCTTTAGACCCAGGTTTAAACTATCGTGTATTTTTTTAATTTTGAACCGGATTCCGTCTGAGATAAAGTTCACAAAAACTGATTTGAAACCCGAATCTAAGTTGTCAACTTTGTATTAAGAACTTTATCTCTGACAGAATAGGGTTCGAAATTAAAAAATGACACGATGGTCTCCGTCTAGTTCCCGATCCTGGTGATCTGGTATACAGGTTTTCCTAGTGCAGACACCAGTCTCTCACAAACTTTGTGACGTACATCCTAAGCTTGTTTTAAATATGGTATCATGCCATTGTTTGAGAAGAGAAAATAAATGATTTTAATTTGATATCTATCTATATTAATAACTACCTGCGCGCCGCGGTTTCACCTGCGTAAGTCTAGATCCCGTGGGAATATCGGGATAAAAAGTAGCTTATGTTAATCCAAAGTATCAGCTACCTCCATACAACATTTTATCAAAGTTGGTCCCGCCGTTTCAGCGCGAAGAAGTAACAAACACACACTCGCAAACTTTCGCCTTTAAAATATCAGTGTTATAATGCTGAAAAGTTCGTTTTTTTTTTGAACGCGCATATCTCTGGTACTACCCGTTGAATTTGTAAAATTATTTTTTGCATTTTATAGCTCAATTCTTGGGGAAGGTATTTAATATCACGCTACAATCCTTAGGAGCCGAGAAACGGAAGGAAACGAGAGAAAAAACGTTAGAAAGAACGCTAAGCTAAAACGGAGCAATAGCGTGCGCGGGCGATGCAACGCGGTGGGTCGGGGACCGAAATTTCACGCGAAGTCGCGATAAAGTCGCCACGTAACTTGACTAGAATCGCTAGATGTTTCTCTCCTTTCTTTAACTTTTTTCTAAACAGAGACGTCTAAAAGTAAATTCTGGCAATAACCATAGAATTATGACAAGCAATAAAAGTGATAATTTTTTCTGTGCACTAATTGTACATGCGTAAACTTGCTCCTACTACGCCGAAACCGTGCCAAGTTACGTGCCGGCAACTATAGCTAGTGTTAAAAGAAAAGCTCTGACTGTTCGCCCACAATCAATGCCCCAGAGTAGATGATTTCTAAAAAATACCACAATTGCAGTATTACAGTACTACAATGTGACTGAGTTTTTATCGGATATATTTTTTTGCTGAATGGCTTTGATTTGCCTTTGGTTAGACTTAAGTGAATAATAATATAAATGTTTGCATGCTGAATGGTGAAATATGGCTGAGCTTTAATGTATCTTGTGACCTATTATGTATTACCCATATTTGCAAAATACATTAATGTCTATTCTATAACATTCGTTTGCCCAATGACCCCTTTTGTAATAAGTGTAAAAAAAAATAAAGAAAAATTGTTGTTTTGCACAAACAAGACACAACTTACAATTTTTTTATTTTTTACAAAATACACAAAATCAGGTAGGTGATGTACACACGGCTACACATCAAGCTATACAATTCCAGTATTCGCTGATCTCGCATTGTATAAGATTTCCGTACAATGAGAGGTCAGCGTATACCTACTGGATAGTATAACTGATGTGTAGCCGTGTGCAACCTGTCCCACTACCGGCAGAGGGTATGCGACGACGAGCGATTACTTGCTGCGGGGCGTGCACGGCCTACTGCGACATGACTTGAGTCACACATTTTATCACAGTTTGAGCGATAAAACTGTTTTGTCATAAAACTTCCCCATTTTATTTTTAAAAGACATTTTTGTCGTCACCCATTCATGGACCAATGCGTAGCTTAACCTGGTGGAGCTCCTCCACTCAAATAATTAGCATTATCTAGAAATCTCGTGTTGTGTCGCATGTCTTTAACTTTGCGAAAATACACACAACAATTTCGCACCCACAAAAAACGCGTTCACTTTCGCTACCAAAAAAATATTCTTTCCAATAACAAACTTGCCAATTTCGTCTATTTATTGGCATCCATATAATAAGGACATTAAATACACCACACCTTTTGTTGCCGATAGCTTTTATGACGTCATAAATGACCGTGGAAGGTTCCTAGTCGGTTTGAACGTGCGATCATGGCCGTTCGATGGTAGTCTATTAAAAATAATAGGAAGGTGTATCACGAAATAATATTTAATTAGGTAGAGAGATACGTTTTTATGTGATCTTTATTATCGGGGATAAATGGGGTGGGTTATTCAAAACTCAAAGCATTTATTTCAATTAAACCAATTACCTATAGGCACTTTATAATTGTCATAGAGTCGGTCAGTTAGTCAGAAAGTTAAAGCTATTAATTGCCCATTCCAAAACGTTGATCTCTATGGAGCGAGGAGGCGAAACGCCGGGTCGTAACTCCGCTGCTGCGAGACATTACGGCACAGCGGACGGAGCTCCGGCGGGATCTCATGGCGACATGAACAGTGCGAGAGCTGGGCACGCCACAATTGTGGTAATAAGTCCCCTCTTTGAGGAGTGGCTAGAAAGGCGCCCGGCGACCTTCCACCTGACGCAGGTCCTCACCAGACACGGTTGTTTCGGGAGGTTCCTGTTCAGGATAAAGCGGGAGTAAACGCCCGGGTGTCACCAGCATTGTGTGGATCGCCCAGAGGACGCGGTGGAGCATACGGTGGAGGTCTGCCTGGCTTGGGCGGAACCCCGCCGTGTCTTCACGGAGGCGATCGGCAGCGGCCATCTCTCGCGTCCGGCCCTGGTTCAGGCCATGGTTCGGAGCGAGAGTGCATGGGAGCCCGTCACCTACTTCTGCGAAGCATTAATGCTCGCGAAGGAGGAGGCGGAACGCAGGAGGGAGAGGCAAAATTCGTGCCCTCACGCCCCTAGTCGCCGCGGGAAACGCCCCGGGCGTCGGGAGTCGCAGGCTGATTCCCGACCACCGTAGGCGCGGGCTTGCGGACGGTGAGCGATGGGTAGCTCACCGTCCGATAAGGACCAGGCCCGGGTCGACGGCGCGTTGTGTTCCACGTACGGCTCAAAAATATGTCAGCACCAACTGACGGGTCTGATAGGGCCAATGCCTGCCTGGGTTGCAATTTTGTCCGAAAGGGATATCGTGACCCTGGCACAAGGCATCTGAAGGAACACGGGTGGGTTTTAGTCAGTAAAAGCCTGACACCGCCTAGAGCGGGAGAAGTTATTTGATAATTTCCCACCCAAAAAAAAAAAGATCTCTATGGAGAAGAACAGGCAAAAAAAAAATTAAAACAATTCAAAATATAAGATTAAAAGATTAAAAATAAGCCCTGGCAGTTAAAATACCAGTCTCAACTGACGGCGGCCGTTTATGAACATGACGCGTGGATTAGCACCATCCAGCTCAACCATTTTGTAGGGAACCGAATGATCCAACACACGCGCCACCATCATCGAGACATTTACTCGTAAGTGAGCATCACATAGGTACTCTCAACTGCCAAGCTTTTTTAAGTCATCATACATCATAAAACAATAAACGGCTCCATGGTACTCACATTTACGAAATTGAAAAAATGCTTTTAAGGGGGATGCGCTAAGCTAGCCCGTGAAATTCAAATTTTCTTACGTTTTTTGCAATTTGCAGGTCTGTGTCATGTTGTATGTTGATCTAAACATGATTCACGGACGTAGAATCCTATTGAATGACATTTCATGAAATAGTTTTTTTTTTCTTGTCTTCTTTCTGCACCGCGGCAATCTGTTAGACACAACAATAAGCCACTTCTTTGTCTGATATAATTATATCTGTTTTTGTTTTTTAGCTTGGTGAGACACTCCTCAGGGAGGTGTCCCCTTCCATCCTGATAAATCTATTCTGTAGATTTGGAACACTATGTCGCTTTAATCTTCTGTGTTGAAGGCCTTGATCTCCACTGAGTCTAAGGGCAAGCTCATTTTTGTGATTTGAGAGTTTTTCTGGTAGTTGGTGCTATATTTCACTATCTCCTGTTTGACAGTTGGTACATTTAAGTCATGATATATGTTCTTATTACTGATGTATTGAGGGATGTTAAAGATGGTCCTTAGTATTTTGGTTTGGAATCTTTCCAGTATCTCAATGTTACTGTTAGCGGCTGTACCCCAGAGCTGTATGCCATAGGTCCATATTGGTTTCAAGATGGCTTTGTAGACTGTCAACTTGCTGTGAGTGCTCATTTGTGAGTGTCTTCCTATCAACCAGTACATACTGCGCAGTTTTAAATCTAGTTGCTTCCGCTTTGTCCATATGTGTTTTTTCCATGTCAGCCTTCGATCTAAGTGCATGCCCAAGTATTTTGCATTATCATCTTGCGGGATTTCCTCATTGTTAAGTTTAACCGGCGGACACGTGTCTCTCCTGAGAGTAAAGGTCACATGTGTTGACTTACTTCGATTTGCGTGAATTCGCCAGATTTTGAGCCATTTTTCAATTTTGTCAATGTGGTGTCGTAGGTGTTCTGATGCAGTTACTGGGTTCGTGTTTGTAGATAGTAAAGCTGTATCGTCTGCATATGTTGCAACCGTAGTATTATCTGATGTTGGTAGGTCAGCAGTATATATTGTGTAGAGAACCCACCGGTTACCGCAGGGACCGCAGTGCGGTACTCCTGATTTGATCTCATGCAAGTCGGAAAGTTCATCTTGGAACTTTACTTCAAAACATCGCTTGCTGAGATACGATTTTATTATGAGGTAAAACGAGTGTGGTAGCATTGTTTTGACTTTGTATAATAGGCCCTCGTGCCACACTTTGTCAAAGGCCTGGCTAATATCCAGAAATACTGCTGAACAATATTTCTTTTCTTCCAGCGATCTGCTTATAACGTCTACGATGCGGTGAACTTGCTCGATCGTTCCGTGGTTCTCTCGGAAGCCAAATTGGTGATTTGGAGTGATGTCACTTAGGTGTACGTTCATTCTTTTCAGTAACATTTTCTCGAGGAGGTTCCCTATTATGGGCAGAAGACTTATAGGTCGGTACGATGCCACTTCATTAGGTGGTTTACCAGGTTTTGGTAACATTTTTACCTGAGCTATCTTCCAATGTCCTGGGAAGTGGCTAAGTCTTAGGCAGGCATTAAATATGTTGACAATTGCTACTATACCCTGTTTTGGCAGATTTTTCAGAAGAACGCTATCGATTTGATCGTATCCCGGTACTTTACCATCCTTGAGGTGTTTTATTTCGCCGGCTACTTCGGTAGGGCTCGTACACTTTATTGGGAGACACATTTGCTGTGCGCTTTCCAGATAACTTTTTATTTTGGCGTCATGCTCTGGTCTCAATTCAGGAAAAGGTTGAAACACATCGCTAAGCTGTTCAGCAAAGATTGAAGCCTTCTCCGTGTCTGACCTGGCCCAATTCCCATTACTTTGTTTGATGGGAGGGATCTGATAATTGGGACGTTTTAATTTCTTTGTTGCCTTCCATAGTGAGTAGTTTGTGTCTAAGCTTGGGGTCAAATTAGAAAGGAACGTTTGGAGGTTATTGTTGGTAAAACTTTTAATGAGGTGTTTTAATTCATTCGAAGATCTGTTAAACGCTGTTTTGTCTGCAGGATATCTAGATTTGTGCCATATCTTTCTTAGATTACGACGTGCTAATATTTTGTCTTTGATCTTTTTCGGATATTCATTAAGCGTTAGAGGTAATTTTTTACGCACTTTTGTGGAGATAGTGGCTGCTTTATGTATTATTTTATTTATATTTTCAATTGCCTCTCCTATGTCTTCCGCTGTTTTTAATGGATTCACGAGCTTAATTCCCATTGCGATTATGTCCCTATAAATATCCCAGTTAGTATTTTTGTTATAAAGTCTTTCTGCGGGTTGCACTAATACCACTGATGAGCTTACATTTAATATGACTGGTGTATGGTCCGAAGACAGATCTGTGCACGTTTCAACAGTCATGTAGTTTCGACTTATGTTTTTGGTTATATAAAAGTCTAGCAAGTCGGGAATTTTGCTTCGATCCGTTGGCCAGTATGTTGGTTCGCGTGAACTCATGCATTCGAGTCTTAGATTCTGTACTGTACCATGTAGTTGTCTTCCACGGTGTGTGATCAATCGTGAGCCCCAGTATGTGTGTTTTGCATTCCAATCCCCACCACACACAAATCTGGAGCCAAGGGAAGAGAAATACGTGTTGTAGTCATCTTTTGTTATAGTGTGTCTGGGTGGACAATACACTGCAGAAAATGTTGTCTCAATCTTATCACTGATTACCTTTATTGACGTCGCTTGTATTTTATCCGTATGGTATTTTTCCTGTTCATAGTGTTTAATATTATTTTTAATAATTACTGCGGTTCCGCCGTGACTATTTCCTGATGGATGATCTGTTGTGTACACTGTGTAATTTTCTATAGCAAAGTGAGATTTTGTAGTAAACCTTGTTTCAGAAATTAAAGCTATGTCGATTTTTTCAAATTGAAGGAAAGTTTGAAACTCTTGACGACGGTCCGTCAAGCCGTTGGCATTCCAAGTAACTACTCTGAGTGTGTTAATCATTTTGTTACTAGGCTTGAGATAAGCTGGACCATTCGGTCCATCATTTTGTCCATCATGCTGAGCATGACTTGTTGAAATTTGGCGAACATTAGTTCTAATCTGTCTGGAAGTATTTCTTGGTTAAATAAGCCTGAAGTTAGTGGTTGTTCTTTTGTTACATAAGAATAGCTTCTTTTTTCTGTGTGACTATTCTGTCTTAAGTTTTGTTTTACTGTTTGGTCCAGTAGTTTTACCTCTTTTGTATTTAAAGTTGGGTGGTTTTTTTTATTTGTTGGTTTGGTTTTTAGTATTCTTTCCTTATATTGTTTATATTTTGTGCAACCCTTGTAGCTTGCAGGATGTCTTTCTTGACAGTTTGCACATGTAGGATCTGTTTCTGGTGTTTTAGTGCACGAAGAAGTAGGGTGATCGTTACCGCATTTCACACATCTGAATGGTCTGAAGCACTCATTTTTAGTGTGTCCAAACCTCTGACATCTTTTGCATTGCATTATTTCTTTTTTTTTATAAGGGGCTACAAATGTCACTCTCATTTGACTTAGGTATCTTAATTTAAATATTTCTTTGTTGTTCTTGTTTGGTTCTAAGTCCACGAAGAAGATTGGTAATGCTTCTTTAGTAGACCTATGTAAAACATTTACTATTTGTCTCACCTCGTGTCCTTGTCCTTTTAACTCTTGTTTTATTAGAGTAGTATCTTCTGTGGAGTGTAGTCCTCGTAGTACAACTCTGTATGCTCTTTCACATTTTAATTGGTAAGTATAATGTGATATATTGTTAGTTATAAACTGCTCTCGGATTGCTTTATAAGTTTGTATATCGTTTGGCATTAACTTAATGATATGGCCGGATCTTAATGTTGTCATTTTGTATGTTTTGTTGTCAACAATTTTATTCAGTGTGTCTTTTAATGCTGTAATATCCATGACACCTGTCACAAAAAAAAAGGTTCCGGTTTAGGTATATATTCTGTAACTGAGACCTCTTTTGTTTCTTCACTGTTGAGGATGTTGAATTTGTTGTGCGTAGGCACTGCGTAAGTGGATGTATTTTTCGATTTCTTAGTATTGTCACGGAAAATTGGACTTGTTTCTTTTCTTTTTTGTCTGTTAGGAGGTACTTTATCGTTTCGCCACGGATTTAAAGGGTTCTCTGCATTATTTGTAGGCTCGGATTCATTGTTTTGAGTTTGTTTGTCACTGGTTTTACATGCTGTAACTGATGTTAGACTATTACTACGGCTTCTGATGAACATGCTTTTGTGAAATTGTTGTTGGATCATGTTGTTAGGAGTATTTGGAGTTGTATTGTTTTCATTCATATTGTTCCCACGAGTAAGGTCGAAATAAATAGTCACTTGAAGGGTGACGCCTATTCCTTCAAGAAGGCTCATACAACAACATTTGCCAGGTCCGTTGAGGTTGGCGCTAGCAACTGACTACCCGTAAGCCATACATCCTCTCGGCGCGTTTCCCACCTTAGGATTAGGGTGAGCTTTTAGAGAGGCTATCTACCTCTTGACACAGGAGATGAAGCCAATGCTCCCGATTCCAAAATAAGACCATGGAGTTGCGGGTTGTGAAGGTCATTTCCTACCCTCAACAAGACTTGCTTGTTAGGCAATCTGAGTCGGGTTAGTAACCGCCGCCCGAGACTCGGCGTTGTTGCTCGTTTTGCACCACCCGGGGGAGACGTGTAGGGTGGGTCTAGGAAAAGATGGTAAATCCTACGGACGCGAGCATCTTCCCTCCCCCTCGATGAAATAGTCATTCAATAGGATTCTACGAGGAGAGTTAGTACACCTCTGCTTAACCCTTCGGGGAATACAGACTTGATGTTATGTTATAATATAATTTATATATCAACTCAATCTAATTTCGAGATAAGTTGCTGAAAAAGCGATCACAAACTTGAACCGTAATTTAGTTTGATGGATGTGGGACACAAAGAAAAAGCCATCGTTTATAGCCGATGGTTTAACAACCCATGAAAAATGCCCATGGGAATCATTATACTGTCGATCGCTCTATTTCTCTTTTGAACCCTCATGCATGCTAATTGACCTATGAGGGCTGTGCTTTGTTAAAGATGGCGACCATTGAGGGATGATTAAAGGCCATCGTTTAAGCACTTTTAAAAAGGAAATAAGGAAGGCCGTGTAAAAAGATTAGCCAGCCTGATGTACCGTTCGTATTTTTAAGTACGGCTGTATTTGAGAGGAGGTTTCTATTTTTATGTTAATTTGCATGAATATTCAGAAACATTTACACATACAAGCAAAATTAAACTTTAGTATGAGATTTATTTGATCTTTTTCTTTCCATGTTGAAGACAGTTACGTAATTGTTATATTGTCGCTCGATACATTTTTTTATTGCAAAATCATGTCTTTTTTAAGGAAAAAAAAACACAAGTTCGTTTGGCTGTTATGTCTAAAATAAATTAATATTCACAGCAAGAAAATATAGTTTATTATCCAGCCACCAGATATTTTTTCTCTGGATCAATTATTACTTTAGTTATAAACGAAATAAGAATTGAGACTTACGCTATTTAGTTTCGTGCTCGAACACGATCAAAGAGCGCACGCGATATTCAACTTTATTACTGATGTCATGATGTGTTAGCGTTTAGCACATACTCGTATCGGAGTGGCGGAGGGAGCTAGGGGCGGAGCTTGCGTGGAAATTTGATTTAGACTGCCTGGTCTTAATGGACTGCCTCATTGGTCTATAAGTGGGCACAAGCGTTACTGCTTAGCAAGAGGTCCTGGGTTCAATTCCCGGGTCGGGCAAAAGTGTTATAGGATTTTTCCTTCTGGAAATTCTCAGTAGCAGCCCGGAGTGTGGATTTGTGCCCGGTTGATGGCGATAGGCTCGCCCCCTATTACATGGGACTTAAACATAACTGGCGAAATGTGGGGGTATACAATAGGTTACACCTCTGCCCATCCCTTCGGGGAAACAAGACGTGATGTTATGTTGTATTTAATCGAACCTCAAATAATTCTTATTTTACTTTCCTATTTTTAACCGATTTCTAAAAAAGGAGGAGGTTCTCAATTCGTATGTTTGTATTTTTTTTATTTAATAAAGACGAGCGGATGATGCTTTTGAATGTACTCATTTGGACAATTAAAGATATCAATCTATCCTACCCGTCTGTATGTCTACTTTTTAGATTACCAGTAAAAGTGTGATTGCCAATTAAATTATGAAAATATTATGTATGTAAAAATCTACATCTTTTTAATAACATAAGTGATAGACATCATTTTAATACTAGAAATAAAGATAAAATACATGAACCATTTTTCAGATTATCTAAAGGACATACATCTTTTATGGGGTACTGTGTAAATGTTACAACAAAATACCTTGCTATTTATTGCAATTAATGAAATAAAATTTAAAACTCATATTAAAAGAACACTTTGTAAACAAGCATATTACAAATTAGAGGATTATATCCAGAATAAGAATGCTTGGAAACATGCTGGTTCAGCTCCATAGGACAATCTAGTCTAGACAAAATCAAACTGGTTGCTATTGTATAATTTATTACTTGTATAATAGTGATTTTACATTCTGTGATTCACACAGACTTATTTTTTTTAGTAAAACATATACTTTTACGATGTTTGTTAATATGTGAGCAGCATCTCATAATTAAATTATCTGTCATTGCTTATTTTTTTATTATTTTTACCTATTGTGGTATAGTAATTTTATTCTAGATGCATCGTCTTCAAACTTTTTTAAAAGAGTGGAGTTTCTTGCCCATTCTTTCGAATCATAACCATAGAATAAAAAACCGGTCAAATGCGAGTCGGACTCGCGCACGAAGGGTTCCGTACCATTGTCTATAAAAATGGCAAAAATATCACGTTTGTTGTATGGGAACCCCCCTTAAATATTTGTTTCATTATATTTTAATTTAATTATTTATTTTTAAAGTGAATATATAACTAAATATTCTGTGAATATTTCAAGCGTCTACCTGTTGCCGTTATCAATATCGAGCAAAAAAATCACGTTTGTTGTATGGGAGCCCCCTAAATATTTATGTTATTCTAGTTTTTAGTATTTGTTGCTATAGCAGCAACAGAAATACATCATCTGTGAAAATTTCAACTGTCTAACCATCACGGTTCATGAGATCTAGATTAATTATTACTTACTTATTAGATACAGCCTGGTGACAGACGGACAGACAGACAGACAGACGGCGGAGCCTCAGTAATAGGGTTCCCGTTTTACTCTTTGGGTACGGAACCCTAAAAAGATAGCAACTCTCTAAATTCCAATAGGTATCTGTGTCACATTAAATGGTACGAAAAATAATTAAGTCAACCGTAAAGCATCCTAATAATATTGAGTTCAGAGTCAGAGTGAAATCCGTGCGACTCACCAGTTACGGTGAGTCGCACGGATTTCACTCTGACGTCACAGGCCAGGCCGAATTTACGAGCGCGCTCTCAAAATCCACAAGCCTCTTTGATATATCATCGTTACGCTTTTTATTTGAGTAGCTTTAGTTCCTCGTGTCTTTGAGTTTAGTAGGTTTTTTAGGGTTCCGTAACCAAGGGGTAAAACAGGAACCCTATTACTAAGGCTCCGCCGTCTGTCTGTCTGCCTGTCTATCTGTCCATCGGTCTCCAGGCTGTATCTCATGAACCGTGATAGTTAGACAGTTAAAATTTTCACAGATGATGTATTTCTGTTGCCGCTATAACAGCAAATACTAAAAAACAGAATAAAATAAATATTTAAGGGGGCACCCATACAAGAAACGTGATTTTTTTGCTAGTTTTTGCTCGATATTGAGGCAACGATAGATGCTTGAAATATTCACAGAATATTTAGTTAAATATTTACTTTGAATACAAATAATTAAATTAAAATAAAACAAATATTTAAGGGGGCTCCTATACAACAAACGTGATTTTTTTGCCGTTTTTATAGATAATGGTACGGAACCTTTCGTGCGCGAGTCCGACTCGCACTTGGCCGGTTTTTTTTATTTCTTCTTTATTGACAGTTGCAGTCACTGCATTGTAGGGACCGGATTAAGAGCAGGTAGTCTAAATCAAATTTCGAACGCAAGCTCCGCCCCTCGCTCCCCGCCACTCCGTTATGTGCTAAACGCTAATACATCAGTAATAAAGTTGAATATCGCGTGCACTCTTTGATCGTGTTCGAGCACGAAAGTAAATAGCGTAAGTCTATATTCTAATTTTGTTTTTAACTAAAGTAATAATTAATCTAGAGAAAAAATATCTTGTGTCGGATTAATAAACTATATTTTCTTGCTGTGAATATTTATTTTAGACATAAAAGCTAAACAATCTTATTTGTTTTTTATAATTATCCTTAAAAAAGACATGATTTTCGAATCAAACATTTATTGAGAGAAAATATTACAATTACGTAACTGTCTTCAACAAGGAAAGAAAAAGATTCAATAAATCATATACTGAAGTTTAATTTTGCTTGAATGTGTGACTGTTTCAGAATATTCATGCAAATTAACATAAAAATAGGGAGCCTCCTCTTAATTCTTACCGAATTTCCCAGTATCTGTCATGGGTGAATCTCTTCACACGCTCTGAATATCTTCGCGACTGTTGATAACATCATGCGATTAAGACCACTGCCAAACCTGCAACAGAAAAAAAAAACTCTTTGTATTTGGGTAAGTACCTAATAACATTCAAGTGGTTATGGATTTACTACCGCAAAAAATATTATCGTTCATCCAAAACAAAGCTGTTCGACTCAACCGCTATGAAATGATGGTCCCACCGACCTTAAAACTAAAAAACTATTCAAGCACACTCAAAATACGCATAAGAAAAAGGTATACATTCGTGATAAAAGTAATACGCACCACAAATATACGGAAACTAGACATTTATACGATTACAGTGGGTGTTAAAACTAGCATACATTATACCCAGTCCGTATGCTTTTGTAGTTTTAAAAGCTGGCATATATTTCCGAGCGCAATTTGCGAAGCTACGCTCCTCTTGATTTATATACCTAGAGAGCTCGACACCTCTCCCTTTTTTAACATAAATTCGTGTTACTAAAACAGCAAACGAACAGATTTTTGTAAATTTGATTTTTAAAAGCGCCATTTTTACGTTGGTGCTGGGGATCGTTTTCGTTATTTTACGGTAGTGCAGGGACAGTTTTCGGTAGGTACTTGAAAATAGTGGTGGCTAACATTCGTGTGAATAGTGTTGTGGGGAAATGCTAGGGAAGTGGCTCTTTTGAATTGGGTCAGTGATTACAGCACTCGGTTTATTTTTTTAAATTATGCTTATTGACCTAAACTGACTTCCGTTTCTTTTTAATGGGTTTTTCATGTTGAGCCTGAAGCGGAAGTTTACTTGACAAAGAGGTCGCTTTAAATTAATATTTTAGACAAAAAAGTAGAACTCATAGTGACTGGCAGTTTACGATAATATTGATTGAGTCATAAAAACTGCAACGTTCTGAAAATGGCTCTACACAATAAAAATCGAACGTTATAATACGCTTTTCGTTTTTATTACATTACAAAACGGTAAATCTTTAGCTGATCCTCTAAAAACTTATCGATCTTTTAATGATGGACCCTTTTTTACTAAAATCTTTTGCTTCTGCAGTTTTTCTGCACTGCAGTTTTTTTTATAATTGAGCGTCCGTTTAACTTTTTGACATTTGTTCACTGTTGGTCGCAGCAACTGAGCTAGTATAATAATTATATATTATTAGATAAATATATTACATATATATTTTTTTTTCATATTTGTTACTTTATTTAGCCAACAATTGTTTACACAATACTTTAAAACTAATCTCCTTAATAGGACCTACGTTTATAAGTGCAATAATTACTTACAGGCTGCCACAACATGCACCGTTTATGGTTTTAAAAAGCCAAAAATTATATTTACAATTGAAGTTATTCAATATTTTTTGGTAATGACGCGCAAAAATAATAATAACAAATACACAGATTTATAGAATCTTAAAATTAACATTCATTAACGAGATAATTGATTGTGGCAATAGACTTACACAATAATTATTTTTTATCAGTAAGATCACTGAAAAATGAATAAGGCAACGGTGCAGTTTAAAAGAAGATGTAGTGCGAGAAATTGAAAAGAGTATGCTTAGATGGTTTTGTCATGTTGAGAGGATGAGTGAAAGGCGACTTACAAAAGGTATTTATAAAACAGAGGTGAGTGGAAACGCCGGGAGGGGTCCTTCCCACCCTTGGGCGGGAAAGACTCATAGTAATTGCTTCCCTCCCTAGGGAATTTTAAAAATAGAACTTAATTTGGTTATGTAGCCGGCTACGAACATTTTTACATAAATAAGAAAAATATCGAAAAACAAAAAATATTCTGCGGTCTTGTGAGTATATAAACAGCCAGTGTGAATTTAAAAAATACCTATTAAGCGAGACGGCCCACAGTGGGCCCATACTGAAAATTAGTGGACTTAGGCAACAAAGTTCCTATATCGATGCGATTTTTTTTTATATGACGTGTTATATTATTCCTGACAACTTTTATTCTTATAAAATTTCTTCTAAAGTTGATAGTTAGTCTTGAAAAAAATTAATTAGATTTTTTTGTATGGAGCGAATCACGTTTAATTTTTTTTCTTCAATTGTACTAATATGTTGAGTATGTGGCGTGAGTATATGATAGCTAGGGTCATTCTCTATCCATGAAAAAAAAATCAGCGCCGGCCATCTGCGGCAGCGCGAGTAATCATTCGGTAAAAAAAAAATGATTTGCAAGATTTTTTTGTCATTTAAAATAAATTCAAAGCATATTTTTTGTCTCATTTGGCTGTTTTCACCTTCTTTTTAGTTAAATAAATAGTTTTAATAGTGCATACGTACTTATAACTAGTAATTCTGGTAGAGATTTAGTTATTATTGCATGTTATCGGTAGCACCTGCATTGTGATTGATGACTCATTTGTTTGTGCACTCGGCTAAGCGCATAACTAATGAGTCATCGAAAAATGCTCGTCTCTTATTGGCTGAATAATTTTCACTCACTGTTATGTCCACTACTTGAGTAATTAACACTAACTATAAATATAAAGACATTCATTAAGTCCATCTAGTTTCGCTCTTGTCGCTTGTTTGTGAACACAGTGAAATACTTGTATTTTTATATTTACATTAGAACTATGGCTGGATTTTGTACCAACCTAGATCTTTTTGTGAAATTAAAAAGTGGCGGTGATCTGAAAAATCATATGTTTCTGTATGAAAGTATCATTTCTGTCTTGACTACCGAAGTTTCTGAAGAAGACAAGAACCGAATCAAGGAGTTCTGTCGACTTTTTTGTGTAAATTTAAATAAAAAGTGGATAGAGTCAAGTAGAAATCAAAAAACTTTTATGAATCGTGTAATTAATCGCAAGTGGTTGGAAAAAAAACATGAACTGGCCTGTTTGTGACAGTGTTGATCTGAGAAGTGTGATGGGCTTTTCGGACGCAGCCTTATCTGAGCTTGTGGATATAGATTGCCATGTTCCTACTCTTGCAGTATGTACTGCGGAAGCGGGAACATCTACAGAAAAGGAGCACAGAAAACCGTTCGAAGAGTTAAGTAATAAGCAAAAGAAAAGACGTTCTACTTCCATAGTAGAAGAAAATTCCGAGGAAGAGTTGCAGCACTGGTACATAACAAAATTGAAAGACAACGGCAAAACGAATCTGGCAAAAGTGGTCGAATACCTTTCCAGTAATCCAGATGCGGTATCCGAAGTAGAAGAGAGACTATTCAAAAAGCAGAGCTTAAGTACTGTCTCTGAAGATAAGTGTTTAGCTCTTTATACATCAGTTGCGCTCTCGAAATGGAAGTACTTAGCTCTTCGACAATTTCTGAAAGAAGAAAACTGTGCTGCCTTTCCATCTTATCCAAAGCTTGTAAATGCCAAGAAAAGATGTTACCCACCACAAGAGAGTATGGAGATTACCGAAAACGGAGCTCACATTAAATTGCAAGCGCTATTGGACCACACTGTGGAGAGGATATTACTTGATATAAATACTGTTGATAGGTCTCAAAATGAAGAACTCAAGTTGACCTGGAAATGGGGACTTGATGGTTCTTCGTCGCAGAGTAACTATAAACAGAAAACGCCAAACACAGCTACAGAGTTCGATGATTCATCAGTAGTCATGATAAGCATCGTCCTTCTTCGGCTAGTGTCTACTAGGCCATCATCTGGGAATGAAAATCTAGTTTGGGAGAACCCCACACCTTGCTCAACTCTGTACTGTCGACCAGTGAAGTTCACTTTCACTTCGGAGACAGCTGACTTTATAAAGTCTGGAGAGTCTGAGATGAAAAAACAAATTGATGAACGAATATCTACACAGTGTGGAAATATTATTGTATCACATGAATTGCATATGACCATGATTGATGGAAAAGTGGCCAATATTATTGCTGGAGTACCATCATATGCAACGTGTCCCATTTGCTTGGCAAAACCGAGTGAGATGAATAATTTAGACACTTTGACTTCTAAACCACTTCGTGAAGAAATTTACAAACAAGGAATTTCTTCACTGCATATGAAGATTCGGTGTATGGAATGTCTTCTCCATATATCTTATAATCTGGATTTTCAACGATGGACTGCTCGCGGCGAACATAAGGCTTTGAAACAAGCTAAAAAAAATACCACACAGCAAGAGTTTCGTGAGCAAACTGGAATGATGATTGATATAGTCAAACAGGTATGTATTTAATTTTCGCTCTCTTTATGTTGTTTGTGAATTATATCTCTATGTATTGTATATTACAGTATTGTTTTCCCATTTTAGGGTTTTGGAACTACAAACGACGGGAATACAGCGGCTTTTTCCAAGATTACAAAAGATCTTCCAGAATAACGGGAATTGACGAAAATCTGATTTTCAGATTTTCCGTTATTCTACAAGCCTTTTTTCACATTGATTTGAAATTTTTGATTCTAAATTTTTCACATTGACTGTGAAAAATTTAGAAGATACTGTAGAGAAACAGCTGATGTGTACGTGCAACACTATTCGTGGTACTACATGCCAGTTAGTGTACATAAACTTCTAATGCACGGTGCAGACATCTGTAACCACTTTGGTGTTTTGCCAATCGGTAAGTAAAAAATAAATATAGTTTGATGTATTATTTGACTCGATTGCGTTTTGAAATTAAAATGTATGTACTTATTCGTTTTAGGTACCTTATCTGAAGAAGCTTCGGAAGCCCGTAATAAGGACTTCAGAAACGTCAGGGAGAGGCACACTCGGAAAACGGGGAGAATAGCAACAAACGAAGACATCCTCCATGGACTTCTAATAAGCTCTGATCCCCACATATCCTACATAAGGCCTAAAATAATGAAACAGGTTCATAATGAGTTGTTGCCTGAAGCAACTCAGTTGTTACAGACTACTGAGCCTCCCTGTGACAGTGAAATTATGGAGGAAGAAGAATGCCTCATAGCAGAGTCCGAAAATTTGCCGGACCCACTAGCTCTTCTGGAACAAGATATAATGTGATCCGGCTCTAAATTATTCCCACAAAAGCCCATCAGGGTTAGGAATATGACAAACAGCCCTTTTTAGGGCTACAATTACTTCACAGTTTCATATTGATCATACGTACGATAACTTATACTATAATAATATACATACAGCTGATTATGTAGATAATTATCAACGACTTGCCCGTACAAATTTAAATTATTTCACCTATCATTAACAAAATTAGTATAACCTGAAACATTACGATATATTTATTCAACAATAGATAACGTGCAGTTAAAAAATAACAGCCAATCAGAGACGATCATTTTTCGATGACTCATTAGTTATGCGCGCACAAACAAATGAGTCATCAATCACAATGCAGAACACCTGCATTGTGATTGATGACTCATTTGTACCGATAACATGCAATAATAACTAAATCTCTACCAGAATTACTAGTTCTAAGTACGTATGCGCTATTAAAACTATTTATTTAACTAAAAAGAAGGTGAAAACAGCCAAATGAGACAAAAATAATGCTTTGAATTTATTTTAAATGACAAAAAAATTCTTCCAAATTATTTTTTTTTTACCGAATGATTACTCGCGCTGCCGCAGATGGCCGGCGCTGATTTTTTTTTCGTGGATAGAAAATGACCCTAGCTATCATATACTCACGCCACACACTCAACATATTAGTACAATTGAAGAAAAAAAATTAAACGTGATTCGCTCCATACAAAAAAATCTAATTAATTTTTTTCAAGACAAACTATCAACTTTAGAAGAAATTTTATAAGAATAAAAGTTGTCAGAAATAATATAACACGTCATATAAAAAAAATCGCATTGATATAGGAACTTTGTTGCCTAAGTCCACTAATTTTCAGTATGGGCCCACTGTGCGGCCCGTTTCGGTGAAACAGTGTGTTCCAAATTTAAAAACGACTATATAATTTGACGAAATACTAACTCTGTAAGCTGTACCGAAATTCAAAATCGTGTTTTATATACTAGACTACTAATATTTGATTAAAAATGAGTTTAAGTGATTCTGAAATGTTGACCCCAGATTCAGTTACAGACAAGGCAAATACAGTAGTCAAAAATATTTTGCCAGAAATTTCATAGAAAAGATATTTAAATACATACAATGATTATATAATCCCCCATTACACAGGAAGACGAAGAAATGACATAATTTCCTCAGTCCCATCTTATAAAACCACATTTGCTTGTAAATTTATGCAATATTTAAGTTCATTCTTATATAATAAGATATCACAATACGTGAGCCTACGAAATACTACTACATTTGCCTGTAAGAAAGTTCTTGTTGAATATTTAAAACAACTTAACTATGATAAAACGGAAAAACTATTGAAAAGCTTGACTTAAACCAACAAATATACACATGCACGAACAAACAATACACAACACACACACCACACTTTACAAACATCTAAAACTATATTCAAAATATCACGATCACACACACACACACTCATTAATACTCGCTTAAACATTAATTTATGATTAAAATTCTAAACTTATTATTTGTGCCTGCAGCTATTACTTAACATGTTTATGTTAGTTCCCACGAAAATAATAATTAAATAAGTAAGGATAAAAATCTAACGATTGTCTGTAAACTTTACATATACTAAACTTATTTTAACACTACAGTGTACACTGCATTGTGATCACTTCTGTTCGTAGATAATGAAAAATATTCTGATACCTACCTGTTTACATAGGGACATAATATCATAGATAAAAATTATTATACTGTGAAATAATAGTGGAATACTATTTGTATTTAGAACTGGTTAATTGT
Source organism: Tiliacea citrago (assembly GCA_963921375.1). Classification (NCBI taxonomy): domain Eukaryota; kingdom Metazoa; phylum Arthropoda; class Insecta; order Lepidoptera; family Noctuidae; genus Tiliacea; species Tiliacea citrago. The sequence continues at coordinate 22,011,950 of OY992792.1, read as the reverse complement.
GTAAGAGGAAGGCTGTCCTACCGTATACAGTTTCGACTAGTACGGAGGATAGTGTGAATCAAATTCTACAACCTGAAGAACAATATCAGTGTAATTAATTATTGGTGAGTGATTAGTGCTTAAATAGGTACTGCATAATTATCATGTGACGTAAGTACTTAATGAACAACATTTTTATGACGTTAGAAAGGTGAGAAATGTAATATCACATTATTGGTTAGTATTTAAGTACAGGAACCTATTTATTTAAGTTTTTAGTGCCTACCTACCTAATGTTAAAAATATCTATTATATGGTTATACTTTTATGATGCAAATAAAGTTATTATTATTATTATATTATATATGAAATAGCGAGCAAACAAGAAAAAAAATATTTTAGAAAAACTTATTTTTTTTACTTTCCTTATATTTGAAATGAAAAGTAGAGTGTTTAACACGGGTGAAAGTCACCAATTCCTACTCGGAATCCCTCGTATGGAAATTAATTATTTTCAACCCTTGTATAACAATATACTATTCTTACATAACATTGATCTACTTTCATAAGATCCGACTAGCTATATATCCGCAAATATTTTCCGTTACCGAAATCCGTTTTTGAAAAATGAAGAAAATCTAGCGCTTAACTACTGATCGTGAGGTCCTGGGTTTGATTCCCAGGTCGGGCAGTGTTATTGGGTTTTTCCATTGGGAATTTCTCAGTAGCAGTCTGGATGTGTGCCCGGTTGATGGCAATAGGCTCGCCCCCTATTAAATGGGACATAAACATAACTGGCGAAATGACGGTGTACTATAACTCTGCCTAACCCTTCGGCAAATACAGGCATAATGTTATGTTGTTGTTGTAATCCTGGAGAAAATCTCCATTCTCGTCTCAATCAGGCCTCACCATACTCCTTCCTGGTCGATGCAGCATAGCTCCTTCCTGCCATACATCTCTATCAGCCCTCTTATCAGTGTTCACTTCATTCGTTACATCATGTTCCAAATAATCCTTGTTTTCAGTGTGCCTCTTGAATCATTGCTATCAACATTGACATACCAAAGCCAAATTATTTATTTATTAAAACAATGCACAAGTAAAAAAAATACTTTATTCAAAGGCGGACTTAATGTCTGAGGCATTTTCTACCATTAAATCTTAGTGTGATGCAGAGACAAAACATGACAGGTGCAACATACGGGATAGATAGCTCGGAAACAACTATAAAATACAAAAATGAATACTAATACATATAACCACACACACCAGAACCTGGAAACTACAGACCTATTTCTCTTTTGCCTGTATTATCAAAAATATTTGAAAAAATAATAAAGGATAGGCTTATAAAGCATTTAAAGATGTATGGTATAATAAATGATCAACAGTTCGGCTACCAAACATCACTAGGAACCTCCGATGCTATTGAGGCATTAATAGACAATATTATTTGTAACTTAAATAATAAACTAAAAGTAGCTGGTATCTTTCTAGACCTCAGTTCCGCCTTCGACACAGTGGACTATGGTATTCTCCTGGCCAAATTAGAACATTATGGTGTAAGAGAGAATGTTTTGGAACTACTTGGCTCTTATCTGCATAACCGACGGCAGTATGTAGAGATAAAATCCGTAATAGATGGAGAAGAAAAAACTTATAGATCTAATCTAGCTACTGTGGGCCGTGGTGTTCCCCAGGGATCCGTTCTTGGTCCAATCTTTTTTATTATATTCCTGAATGATTTAGTTGAGTACATCAAAAAACGTATTAATGACGCACAACTAATTATCTTTGCTGACGATACAAATGCAATAGTTTCGGCAGACAATACACTAGAATTGGTATGTAAGATCAATGCTCTTTTGAAAGCTTTCGAAATCTGGTTTAGCACAAATAATCTGAAACTTAATGTAAGTAAAACAAAATGTGTCTTATTTAAGCCCACTGTACGGAATGACATTAAGTTGGACATTGTTTCTTGTGGAAACAGTGTGGAAATAGTTGATAGTGTCAAGTTCCTGGGTGTACACATTGATACATTATTAAATTGGAAGGTTGAGACATTAGCTTTGACTAAATCAGTTAGCTCGGCATGTTACGCTATCCGAACTCTGAGAGAAGTTTTAACGTTGCCTCAACTTAGAAGTGTGTACTTTGCTTTGGTAGAATCCAAGCTCAGATACAGCATCGAATTTTGGGGCAACAGTTACAAGTACAATGTTCAAATGGCATTTGTCATTCAAAAAAGAGCTCTTAGGACAATGCTCCGCATGAAACAGACGGAATCATGTAGAGAGCATTTCATAAGACTAAATATTTTAACAGTGCCATGCCTCTATATATTGGTTTTACTGACTAGCTTTGTTAAAAACTTGAACAAAATTGAGACCGATGAGCAGAGAATTACTAGAGCTAGTACGCGTAGGAAAGATGTGCCCAACAACATTCAACCGAAATTGCAAGTTGTGCATCACAGCCGACGATATCAATCAGTAATTTTATACAATAAGTTGCCCATAGAGTTGAAAAGTATTTACAGTGTCAACTTATTTAAAAATAAATTGAGGGCCCATTTATTGAGGAAAGGCTATTATGGTATCAATGAATTCATGGAAGACATTTGACATTGTAATATTATTGTAAAGTTGTATTTGATATAATTTAATTTGACATTTATTATTTATAATCTTATTGTATTTGAATTCTCAATTGACTATTAGTGTTTTTATTTATTGACATTTCTAAATATTTTAATCTGATTTAATTATAATGTTTTATGTTATGTAATTTTAATCTGATTTCACTGTAATTTTTTATATTTTGTTATTATTGTAGTTTTAATGTAATTTAATTGCCATGTACTGTTTTATATTTTCAACGTTTTTGATGTATTTTAATGAATTTTGATCCGTATTAATTGTTATTTTTAATTTAATTTCATTGCAATTTGTTATTTTTTATATTATTTTCAACACAATGTTTCCATATTGTTATGAAATAAATGACTAAATGACAAAAAAAAAAACCAAAATAAACTTTGTCAGGAGAATTAACGAACGGTAGAGGAGAAAAAGACTCCAGCAAATCACCGCTGGGATGTTTCAACCAACTTCTGACGAATATGTTCACGTGCCTTCACTTTAAATGATAACCGGCTGGTTGGCGTCCTAACGTTCAGAGGGAGCGCATTCTAAAGACAGACCGCCTGGACAAAGAAAGAAGAATTAATGAACCCAGACCGGTGAGAAGGACATCGTAGAAGATCATCTTCTACGATGTCCTTCTCACCGGTCTGGGTAGGTGGAAAAAAGATTTTTACTATGGGCAAAGTATAAATATTGAATTATATTTATTATTTAATTAATAGTACATTACTGCAGCGGCCTGCAAAAGGGTCATCGATGGACGAACGTGAAAATGTGAGCCAAGGCCAAGCCGAGGCACTCATACATGAGTCCATCAATGCCTGGTTGCGGCCAAGGCTTGTATAGTGCTTTTCTCAAATAATGCGCGGAAATTCAAACTAAGTAAATTATTTATAAATTCAATGACGAACAACGATAATTTTTCACGCGCCAATATGTCCATTTGTTTTTTTTTTAATTTAAACAACTCTATTTGCAAGCCAGTTCGAAATTAAAATTAAATCTTTGATAAGCTACCTCCTTGGTTGCCATGATTGTGTCAACGTAAAAAGTTCGTTCCATTTTTAGGGTTCCGTAGTCAACAAGGTTTTTTTTAGGTTAAATGTAGGTGTATTTTATTATTTGAACAGACATAATAACTTCTGTTAACCGCTGTACTATTTAATGTGATAACTAAATCGCCACTGTATAAAAAATTGCCTATAATTCTACTACCAAAATTACATGCAAAATGACCAGCATTAACTAACCCCTTTTACAAAGAAAAATAATGGAAGAGGGGTCAGATAATGCTGGTCACCGACTGTACTCATGGTAGAAATCCTCTCTTTGGCGTAGGCCTCCCCAAGTCTCTCCAAAGTTTTCTGTTTCATACTGCTAGCATCCAACTTGATCCTACTCTTTCATAAAATATGTCAATTGTCTTGTTTTTCTTTCTCTTGGTAACCATTCTGTGGTTTTCTTTGTTCATTTTTAGGGGTCCATAGTCAACAAGGAATCCTTATAGTTCTGCCATGCAGGTCGCGGGATGTTAACCGCTGTACTATTTATTGTGATAACTAAATCGCCACTGTATAAAAAATTGCCTATAATTCTACTACCAAAATTACATGCAATTTTACAACATAATTCTATTGTACAGTCGGTGACCAGCATTAACTAACCCCTTTTACAAAGAAGAATAATGGAAGAGGGGTCAGATAATGCTGGTCACCGACTGTACTCATGGTAGAAATCCTCTCTTTGGCGTAGGCCTTCCCAAGTCTCTCCAAAGTTTTCTGTTTCATACTGCTAGCATCCAACTTGATCCTACTCTTTCATAAAATATGTCAATTGTCTTGTTTTCTTTCTCTTGGTAACCATTCTGTGGTTTTCTTTGTTCATTTTTAGGGGTCCATAGTCAACCAGGAATCCTTATAGTTCTGCCATGCAGGTCGCGGAATCCGGTTAACTTTCTATGTAACCTTAACCATTATTTTAAAGGTTTTCGAACATATTTAATTAATTTTTTAATATTTTGTTTCAAAATTAATGCTGCACTTAATGTGATGAAGCAATCTTTGAAGCTACTAACAATTGTTTTAAAAAGAATTTTGTATCTTCGGAAATAAAAATTAACCGGTTTCAAGCCCTGCTGCCATGTCCATCTATTATATATGTCTGTCCACGGCTTAGCTCAGAAACTTTTAGGATATTAATCATGCCGATAAAGTGATAAAATAAAATCCTGAAAAAAAATATTTATAACCTACCTACCACACATGCCACTGGGCCTTCCCAGTTGTTCCCAGTATGTACTAGAATCAATTCTATTTTTTTGTAAATTTTGACGTTCAAAAGTGCCTCTTATGTGCCTATTTGAAATAAATAATTTGACTTTGACTTTATGGCATGTGTGGTAGGTAGGTTATAAATATTTTTTTTCAGGATTTTATTTTATCACTTTATCGGCATGATTAATATCCTAAAAGTTTCTGAGCTAAGCCGTGGACAGACATATATAATAGATGGACATGGCAGCAGGGCTTGAAACCGGTTAATTTTTATTTCCGAAGATACAAAATTCTTTTTAAAACAATTGTTAGTAGCTTCAAAGATTGCTTCATCACATTAAGTGCAGCATTAATTTTGAAACAAAATATTAAAAAATTAATTAAATATATTAAACTCCGTGACGCACAATTTGGATTTCGATCTGGTTTGTCAACGGAAAGTGCTATCATGTGTCTTAACTGTTCAATATTATAGCGATCGGAAAACACCCGTTTTTGCATGCTTTCTCGATCTCTCAAAAGCTTTCGACCTGGTGTCATATGACAAACTTTGGCGCAAGCTCGAAGGTGAGACAGATTGCAGTCCGGAAGTTCAGAACAACCAGAAAAATTGTGTCAGATGGGCAGGCTCTTTCTAGGATGTGTACGGGTTGCAGTGCGGGGTGAGGCAGGGCGGACTGACTTCACCGAAGCTCTTCAACCTGTACATTAACCGACTTGTCGGTGAACTCAGCAGTGCCAGTGTCGGGTGCTATATAGACGGAGGTTGTCTCAACAATATTAGTTACGCAGATGATATGGTACTGCTGAGTCCATCGATCGGGGGCTTGTGTAAGCTGGTACGGATTTGTGAGTCCTATGCGGAGGCTCATGGGCTCAGATACAACGCGAAGAAAAGTGAACTCCTAGTATTTAAGGGTTGGAGCAAAAATTACGTGACTGTACCTAAAGTCACCTTAGCTGGTACTCCCTTAAATAGAGTCGCTCAGTTCAAGTATCTGGGCCACTGGGTTTCCGAGGACCTAAGGGATAACGCGGATGTGGAAAGGGCACGTAGGGCGTTGGCTGTCCGATGTAATATGTTGGCCCGCAGGTTCGCGCGTAGCAGTAATCGAGTGAAAGTGACTCTTTTTAAGTCTTACTGCCAAACATTTTACACGTGCAGCCTGTGGATTAACTACACACTTGGGTCATACAATGCCCTACGTGTTCAATACAACAACGCGTTTAGGGTGCTGCCGGGGCTACCACGATTCTGCAGTGCTTCGACTATGTTCGTAGAAGCGCACACTGATGGGTTTCATGCTCTTATAAGGAAGCAGTGTGCGTCGCTGATGAGTCGTGTTAGGTCCAGTAGCAACAGTATAATAAGCGTGTTCGTGGACAGGTGGGACTCTCCACTGCTGCGCCACTGGATATGTTTACATACTGCACTGTGAGCAGTGGACAGTTCCTCCCGGTTCTAATGTGTGTAACTGTGTCCTTGACTGCTTTTATTTTTTGTGTGTAGTTTGTGTGTTGTTTGTTGTGTATTGGTTGTTTTTAAAATATGTGTCATGAAATATGGATTGTTTCTGAAATAAATGTTTATATTATTATTATTATATACACACATAGTCTATACATATATTATATAAATACCATACGGTGCATAAAGTGGCGATGATATTTATTTTTCTCGTCTATCCTATGTTAAGGGGTATCGCTGGATAGGCCGGTCAAAGCCATTGCGGACTTGCGAAAACCATTTTTCGATTCAGGGATCCGTTTGCATTATATAATGCTTTAAACTGCAAATTTTTGTTAGAGTGAAGTGGTAGTTAAAGTCACTGGACACTAAAAAAAAATAGCACTTTCACACTATCGACGAATAAAACTATCACAGCGAAGAAGGCTTACAAGTTAACGAGAAACAGTTCAGCTTAAATTTGCAGTTGGAATGTTTGGGAGAATATGTTTTTCACTTTTGTTCTTGGGATAAATTCATCCCAACTACGGAACCCTTCATTGTGCGTGGTCTGACACGCACTTGGCTGGTTTTTTGTCATCTATCCTGCATAGATGCCCGGCCCATTTCCATTTCAAAAGTCTAGTTCTTCTTTCATACCATGATGATGTACCCCAACTAGGCTCTTTTAATACTAAACTATGGTACGATGAGTACTTTTAATACTAATAATTATGTATGCCTAGAGCAATAGTGGCCCAGTGGTAACGGGCTCGATTTACGAGTCGTAGGTTGCGGGTTCAGACCCAAAAGCAGGCGCTTTTCTTTGTGTAAATAATTTCATCAACACTACTCTCAAAACGGTGAAGGGAAACATCATAAGGAAACCGGCATAGATACCATTAGGCTGCGTTCAGACGACACGTGTCGTCTGAACGCAGTCGACGATTTTTAAACGCTAATGTGATGTACCTTCTTTATTATGAAAGCTTATTTATTATGCTACTCGATTATAGTTAAATCTGATTTTTTCAGGCGCCCGTTTTTGTGAAAAAGTGAAAAATGTTTCAATACAAACAAAACGCACATAGTCTTTATTTATTCATTTCTATGCAATATAATTATTTTATGTGGCTAATGTTTCCGTTTCTATTAAATACTTTGAGATTTTATTATAATTTTAGCTGCAGCTCCATGAAATTAAGACGAAAAATATTGATTATCATGACAATGCAATAACCAAACGTATCGAAAAAAGTCAAAGCTGTAAACTCGGACTAAATATCCACTGTAAATGTCAAGCCGAGTCCTGCTGACTGACGTTGTCATTTTTTTTTTTTTTTTTTTTTTTTTTTTTCTTTTTGGCTTCGCACGGTTTGTGCATTTAGCCAGTGTCATGTAAAATTAGGTAACAAGTACAAAGTTATAATAATTATGAAATGAACTCCACTCAATGCATGATAACGATGATTGATGATATCCCGCCCCGCTCCCCTTGAGTTTAAGTAAAGACGCGGCACTTTACTGAAACCTCGCGCGGACTTCTTGAGAGAACTTAAAGTGATGTTGCACTGTTTTGTTTCATTTGCCTACATTAATGCAGCTTCACGAACACTTAATGGTTAATAATCCACCACTATTACACATTAATATTCGGCTAAACACAAATTTTAGAAAATAAAACAAAACTGCTAACATGACGCTTCACTTTCCCGCCAAGAAGTCCCGACGTTGTCATTGTCACGTCATTTGCCACAGGGCTGCCATCCCTAAAATATAAATAATGCTTGTAGAACATTTTATTTTTCAACAATTGTTTTCAAAAAAAAAAAAACGGGCGGCTGTAAAAAAAAAATTAAATGCCCAAATACATCAAAATAATTACCCTCTTTCAGCCTATATAGGTCAGAAGGCTGTTTAAATTTTCAATTATTTTAGTACCAAGCCCCATACATTTCGTGAACGTCTCCTTTGTTGTATATAATTTGAGACACATCAATAGATCTCAAATTGCATTTATCTAAGTCGACCCGCACACGCCACGCGCCCGCCCCGCGCCCGCTCCACGCCCGCTCCGCACCACCTCGCCCCGCGCTCACCCCGCACACGCGCTGCACACGCCTTGTGCCCGCGCTTCGGCTAGTGCCCTATTGACTGTGAACAAGGGCGTTTTTTGATTAAATAATAAGTAGCATAAGCGGGTGCAAGGCGGGCCCAACGCGTGTGCGCGTCGTCAGCACGGGTTCTCTGAACACGGCTTTACAAACTAAGATCGATGGAAACGTGATCTAGCATCAAATCTAGGAAAATGTAGTCGTGTTTACTTGCGATGCAACACCTATTCAAAAACACATCTACCTACACACTTACAGCTGCATTTGCATAACTATCAAAACATTTAGATCTTGAATCTTTTTATTTATTTATAGGAGAACCAACAGCTATAACAGATGGATAACAATTGTATACTCGTATGTAACACAGAGCCAATTACGGGTTCTCTCGGGTAAAAACAGAAAAAGTAGTAGAAATCTTAGGATCACTAACAAGCACGATAGAAAAGAATATAATAGAAGGGAACTTTAAAAAAAGTCGGCGTTCAGCTGAGTGCGTGCAGAATAGGTTTTGATGGTAAATGGGTCAAATGAGAGCTCTTTACAAAGAATATTAAAGTCCATACTCGCTCGTACTATGTATGAGTTTTGCCTGTAGTTAGAAGAGGAAAAAGGAATGGATTAAATCTAACTGATCTATGAGGGACATTGAAACGCAGATTGTGCAGATCAGTACTGTCAATCTCGTTAGATATCATTTTTAAAAGAAAAGTGCAATCTGCTAGTCGACGACAATTTATACTCGTAAGTGGCTGTAAATGATTTTTTATGTAATTATCAAAATGACGAAAAAGATTTATTCGTTTTCTATGTTTTCGGCTGCGTATAATACGGTATACGCAGGTAAAAACATAGAACACGAACAAAGGACACAGCACACATATCAACTCGGAAAGGGAACGCATCAAAACGAGCCATTTAGTATTCTGTATATGAAACTCCCTACTGCAACGCACACTAATCGGAATCGTAACGGAATCGCCTCGACTCGGGACAAGCTCACGAATTGCGGTACGGTGCGTGGTCAACTTGCAGTTCCCCCGCTTACGGCTCGTCGTCTACGCGCTTACGTCTCTCTGTACCCGAGCTTACGTCTCTTCGTCCACCCTTGCCTCGCTCACCCCTCCCGCGGCCGATTCAAGCTGATCTGGTGCCAGCCAGGTCAACCAGTGGTCGGCGAGCCGTAAGCGTGGTTTCGCCTAGCCGTAGCCGAGTTGACGTATCGGAGCTGCTGATCCGCTTTGGTTACGTGCTGAGGCGAAATGCGATACGGTGACAATCCCTTTCCGAGTTGATATGTGTGCTGTGTCCTTAAATCTTTTTTGCATATTTTCAATTCGATCAATGTATTTGCCATAACACGGGTTCCCATATTCAAGATGACTTCTCACAAAAGAGCAAAAAAGAATCTAAAGGGTTTTGGCTTTCTTAAACCGCCCTGCGAGTCTCCTAATAAAACCCAGTGACTTAGAAGCTTTGGCCACTATTTGCTCGATGTGCACGTTAAATAAACGTTTGCAATCATGAATAATGCCTAGGTCGTATACACCGTCGCATCTCTGCAATAGCTGCCCTTTAAGTTTATAAGCTGTAAGGAGAGGGACACGTTTTCTGCTAAAGGAGATTACTGAACATTTAACAGGGTTCAAATCTTGGTTTGTCTCTTAAGATACAGGCCTCAGTTTAAGAGACAGAGTTTATGTTTTGTTTATTTCGATTTTTTGTAGCCTTTTAACTTTCGTACAAACAATTATGTATATTTTTAGTATACCTACCACTGTGCTCAACCTGTGTCTTGTATTATTTTGGATAAATAAACATTATTTATTATTAATCTAGTTTGTTAAGCAAGCAATAATCATCCAATCGTGCCAGATCAGAGTGGAGAGCATCCATGTCATCATTTAGAATAAACTGATGATCCAATTGATTTTAGGTGGGCATCCAAGCAAAAGGGGTCCAGTTCTCGGCATTCAGTTTCCGAGATATACGCAGTTTTGTAAAGTTGGGTGAAAACTGCATTTCTCGATTTTATTTGATTATTTATTAATTAATGCTCAATTATCCACAAGTTAATAATTATAGTAAATGACTTTATATGATACTTCTAAGTACCAGAAATTTTAAACGTTAACGGGGCAACGTCCTTGGGGTCTCTAGTAAAGATGGGCGTCCCTCAAGGTTCAATTCTTGGCTCTTTCTTATTTCTAGTTTATATTAATGATCTGCCTTACATGATGGCTAACTTATCGAATATAATTCTATTCGCTGATGACACTTTCCTTATTTTTAAAATAGATAGAAAAGATACGGATGTCTTACATGTCAACGATAGTCTGGCTGTTCTTTCAAAATGGTTCGCAGCTAATAATCTTTTACTTAATGCGAACAAAACAAAATGTCTTAAGTTTTCATTACCAAACGCACCCCAAGTGAGTCTAAATTTAAAACTTGACGAGAAGAAACTAGATGCTATTACGGAAACTGTATTTCTAGGAATTACTTTAGCTTCAAAATTACAATGGGGTGCCCACATTAGAGCACTTTCAAGTAGATTAAGTTCAGCTGCATATGCAGTAAGAAAAATAAGGCAGTTAACTGATATAGCCACAGCTAGGTTAGTGTACTTTGCTTATTTCCACAGTATTATGTCATATGGCATTCTGCTGTGGGGATCGTCTGCTGACGTAGATTCAATTTTCATTATACAAAAGAGGGCAATCCGCACGATCTATGGAATGGGTCCTCGTGAGTCCCTTAGAAACAAATTCAAAGAAATTGATGTACTAACTCTGCCTTCCCTTTATATCTTAGAAAGTATTTTATATGTTCGCAAAAACTTAGGACTTTTCAAAATAAGAAGCGATTTCCATAAAATAATATACACGTAGTAAACATGAAATTGTGATACCCAAATTTAGATTAACTAAAACAAGCAAGTCATTTCTTATAAACAGTATCCGCTTCTATAACAAGTTGCCAAAGTCGGTTATAGAACTTAGCGATGGAAAGTTCAAAACCCACATCAAACGTGTCCTAATCAAAAAAGCTTACTATTAACACTGTAACTTGGAAACATTGGTAAAGCCCACTTTTTTTTAAAAGAGTATTTGTGGAGTTTCTTGCCGGCTCTTCTCCATAGGAAACGACCAATTGGAACCGTGCACCTAGCTTCTGACGTTTCATAAGTGCCCATGTAGGTTTATGTGAAATAAAAATAAAAAAAATATTTTGATTTTTTAGGAGAAAAGTTTAGTAAAAAGGTACCAATAGTCGGCCATGTCAAATTTTAATGTGATTTTTCTCAAATCAAGCTTTTTCAGAGTTTCAACTTCAAATGTCTGATTAAAAAAAATGTGCCAGTTGCTGAATATTTTTTTTAATCTTTATTATCAATTGACTATTCTAGATACCCAATCTAGTCTAAGACTAGATTTTCTAGGTTAACTCAATACTTAATAATCTACTGGACCTTTTTTACATGGACGCCCACATATTACGCTTTATGAGGAGATTTTGTGCTTTAGAATTGATTCAATGGTTTCTTACCCCTGAGTTTATTTTGTCATTTCTTCTCAGGGGTAGCCAGGTAGGAAATGTGACTCCATCTAGCTTATTTTTTTTATTGTGACGCGTGAAAGTGATTCCGATATCTTATTTACAGAATAAACAATTTCAGTTAATTTCCAGTTTTCTATAAAATTATTTGCAGACCATTAGTCTACAGGTAAGCTACATAAAGATAAAAAGGACTTTCTCTGTAAATAAATTGCATTTCATAAATGAGCAAAAAAAAAATTTTTAAAGATCCATAAATTAAATTTTTGCCATAATAAATTGTGGGACAAAAACATGGAGCGACTGCGTACCTGATTTCCACAACCCAGTTACGGTAAAATGATAATACGTAAACTAACAGTGCCTTAATACACTTATAACAAGAGACTACACAACACAGCAGCAGATAGTACATTCCCACAGACCGCTACAGACATTTAACAAGTGACAGTAGACGTAAGACAAATTTAGCCTCGTCGTTCTCGAGAAATGTCGTGTGTTGGCAAATATTGGCCCGAATGTTTGTGACACATGTATATTCCGACCAAACGGGTGAAGGAAAATGCTGGATGTTTATAAATAATATATGTGGATGTTAAGGCGCTAAGTAACGTGACGAGACACACGTTTTGAGCTCGCGATAAGGTATTATCGTTTTTTTTTTTAAACACAATGTTTTCTAAATAAAAAAACTGAGACATTCCCACTTTTCGATATAAACATGTACACTCACGAACACAAATATATTTTTTATTCACATAACAAAATTCAAAAGAGTTTTTCTCGTGGAATAAGGATTGCAACTTTGAGGTAACACCAATGTCATAATAGTTTGGGTTCAAAAATACTATTGGTGTAGTAAGATCCAAAGACTCCGACTTCCGAAATTTAAAGTAATTTTTCACTTTGTAGTGTTTTTTATTTGGAAGGCGATTGTTTTTTTTTGTGTAAAAAAGTTTTATATTTTTCACTTTTTAGTGGGTCAATTTGTAATTCATCTGTTACAATTACCTAATGTCTACTGCTCATCACCTTTTTACAAAATATTGCTTTTCCCGATGTATGGACGTTCATTATTGTTGAGGAGGCTGTGGAGGCTGGTATACCGATAGTTCTAAGGCCTTGTTCAAAAAGTATAATATTTTGACTTTACCGTGCATGTACAGACGCCAGCCAGCACATCAAGCCACTACAATCTGTCAAATTTCTTTAAAATATTTTCAACTTTATCGTTAAAGCATAAGGTTCAAGGTTGATTGGGAAACCTTGAACCTTATGCTTAGACCTGCTGGCTGCTGGCTGGCTGATTTTTTTGTACAAATAGGCATAATTCTTTAATGTACATACATTAAAGAATTATGCCTATTTGTACAAAAAAATCCGGAATATTTCAAGAAGCTTAGAGATGTAAGTAAAAGAAATGTAGCTCCTAGGAACAAAAATAAGCATTAAGTGCAAGTAAAGTAAAAGTTAAGTAAAAGCAAGTAATAATAAGCAGACGCCTTCAAAGATTTACCTTTGACTATATTCAAAAAAAAGTTGACACAATGGTTAAACAAAATTGTTTTTATGATTTAAACGCATTTATGTCATATCGTGCAGAAGGCCAATCTAAATAATATTGATATAGTACATACCTTATAATAATTACTATAATGTTTAATATTCGTGACTTACAAGGAGTATGGACTTAGCTTTATATTTGACATTTATTATTTTTTATTATTTGAATAATCTTTTCTTTTTTTTTCTATTTTGTCGTTAATTAATGCATGTTGAATTACCTTTTATTATTAAATTAAATGTTATTATGACGTATTTGCACAACATAATTATGTAATGCTAGAATGTATTTGGGCCACGATAGTCATAAGTTCTTGATTTGATTCTAGCAAATAAATTAATTTGAATTTGAATTCAAAGGCAATCAAGGAGGTAACTTATCAAAGGTTTTATTTAAAGAAGAACAGCAGATTTCGTACCGCATACTTTTTTTGTGGTTTTGTTATAGAATTTATACCACTTATTAGGGCAAGTAAGACATTTATTTTCATGTAAGTGTACTATTTTCAGAACTTCGGATTAATTAATAATATTAATTAAAAGATTTTAATAATTAAACGTAATAAAATCGTAATCTAAACGCAGTTAAGTTTTTAGAAGTTGCACAACACTAATATAGAAATGATAATTAATTATTTAGAAATGGAAATAACATTAAATATAATGAACCACATTTATTAAACCTAAGAATGCCTAATTATTGCAAAAAATCATAATAGTTAACGATATAATGACAGGAATGATTTTCGTCATCAATAGTATTTTTGTTCATACGGCAATTATTTATTGACAGGTAAAGAAAATCTGTCTTTCAGTTCAGTTATTTGCTGTTGTTTTGGATTGTGGTTTGTGACTGCATCTAAACAATTTAGTGAATTATCTGGCCATTTTTACGTTGAGTGGAGCATCTGCTCCTCCTGCTCCTCCGTACTCTATATCGTTTTAGTACTTTCGTAAAAGGACGCTTTATGCTTACAACCCCATCATAACTTCATCATTATCAAACAATTGCAGTCCGCTGCTGGACATAGATATCTCCTAATGCACCCCTCACTGAGTAGGTACGATTCTCATCTCAATCTAACTACTTAATGATAAGAAAACACTACAAAGATAGCGACAAGCAATCTAGAATATTTACTTTATCACCAAAACAATGTTTATGTACCTTTAAGTAACCATCTACATTGGTACATGTTGTATGTATAAATAAATAATATAGTTTTGGTTGGAGGAAATTTTATTATAGGTCAGCAGTACAAAGGGAAAGGAAGAATATTATATTGTGACACACGTCATTATGAAAAGTACTTATCAAAAATATAGAACACTATGTAGCCAGTACGGTTAGATTAAAAACTTAAACAGTACACTAGTACATAACCTTAAAAAATAAAACTCGTTATAACTTTTATGTCCGAACTTCTAAAAATCTAAGAATTTAAAAAAGGCTTGTCTATGTTATGAAGTACCAATTAAAACAAAAAATATCCCAAAACACGAAATTTTATTAGCGGTTCGAAGTTCCCATACAAGCCTGCCGTTCACCTTTCGGACTGACTTGCAAATAGAAAGCAGTTTATTGAAAAAAAAAAAAATGAACACATTGGCGCGTGAAAAATTATCGTTGTTCGTCATTGAATATGTAATTTATAAATAATTACTTTGTTAGAATTTCCACGCATTATTTGAGAAAAGCACTATACTAGCCTAGCTTGGCCGCAACCAGGCATTGATGGACGAACGTGAAAATGTGGGCCGAGGCGAAGCCGAGCCACACATACGTGAGTCCCGTATGTGTGCCCCCCCCCTATGGACTACGAGTCCCCCCTATACGAATGCCCCTATTGCAGGCCGCTGCAGTAATGTCCTATTTTCGCGTTTATGATGTTGGTCTGGAGACAGTTGTTCAGTCTGTGTCAGAAAAGTGTGGATATATTTAACAGTGGTAATCCTTAAACATATCCACACCTTTTTTTTTTTTTGCTTCGCACGGTTTGTGCATTTAGCCAGTGTCATGTAAAATTAGTTAACAAGTGCAAAGTATGAAATGAACTCCATTCAATGCGTGATAAAGATGATAGATGATATCCCGCCCGCTCCGCTTGAGTTTAAGTAAAGACGTGGCCATTTACTGAAATCTCGCGCGGACTTCTTGAGAAAACTTAGTGATGGTGCACTGTTTTGTTTAATTTGCCTACACTAATGCAGGTTCACGTACACTTAATGGTTAATAATCCACCACTATTACACATTAATATTCGGCTAAACACAAAGAAGAATGTTCATTTTTCACCTGACTATGTATAGACATGAAATAAATCTTAAAATTCAGCTAATTGAATTGTATATTAATTACGGCTATCACAATGTTAAAAGAAACGCAGGAATAATATATTTTTTAATATTTCTTTATTCATTCTACGTCAGGGGTAAACGTATTACCATGTCTCAACTACCCTTTTTTTACGACGTTCCATTTTAGACACTGCTACTGGACTTTAATCAACTCTCGTTTCTGAGTTCTATACATTATTTTACGTTTTATTTAATCAGTTATTATTTCTTTATTAGTCTTTGTATAATACCTACAGATTAAATAAAAATAACATAATAATTAAATTAATTAATCTGCAGTATGTTATTGAGTTCGCACGACTGAAACGGATTTTTTTGACATTTGACAGTTCTGCGATTGGCATTGGTGTAGTACTAAGAGATGGGTTGTAACAGGTTAAACACGATATCTGTTATCACTGTTACTGTTGCACAAAAATAACAGATCCAAATAGTTAATTAAATAACAGCCTGTTATTTATGTGCGGACGATAGATACATATGTATTAAGTTGTTTTTATATTGGTCACTGGTCACGGTAACAGGTAACATGACCTAATCGAGGAGTCACTTTTTCGAAAATGTTTGTTCTTGTAAGACCACCAACGGTATTTTAGGCGATTTTTTATTTGCTGTATTTCTTTTTTTGTGTGAGTGTGTATGTAAGTAACAGTATTTTTTACTTGAAATAACAGACCCTCACGGACTGTTATTTTAAGTAACAGATAATTTATATTGGTAGGAACAATTGTTATTTGTTATTTTTAAATATCTGTTATTTCTATCTGTTACGATAAATACGCCTCACCCCTCAGTCCTTCATAGTTGTGTTTGCATCTCGTTGTGAACTGTGCCATTTTGAGTGTGTTACTTCTTTTTACGACACTATTTACCACCTCTGGACCTTGATATCGAACCATTGGATGGTGCTCACGTTATGACATTAGTGTGGAACCTTGGATGGGCTTATGGGCTATTTCCTTGATACCAATAGGCACCAATCAGGAAAATACATCTGTTCCAGCAGCATTTCTGGATGACGTAGTTATAAGAGATTTAGAGGAAAATGATGATAATTAATAAAACATTTAACATAGTGTTTTATTTGTGTTTCCGGTTTTGTTCATCAGGTATGTACCGTAGGTCAATGAAATGTGTTAGGTAAATAAAGTGATCACTTTTGACAATACAATAACTAAGTTAGACATTTTAGAGGTACAGAAACTATCTAACTATCGTTTATTATACTAAATTGTAATGACAATGTTGTCATTTGGTTTAAATAATGTAGGTTTTTATTTTTATTACTTTAGTAATATTTTATATAGATTCTTTTTTAATTTGTGAATGTGAGAACGTTGTAGGCCAAAGTCAAAGTCAAAGGTTTATTTGCAAACTAACTATTTTAAAACTAACATTTTGGTGTTATTTTATACGGGTCCCCTATGTTGTTTCGAACGCCGCTGTTGCGACACACGCTGTTGCGAATTATTTTTCCACTGCCTCACAGGTTCGAAAGCTCACGGACTCGAATGAAGTAGTCGCGAAAGACGCTGTTTCGAAAAACATTTTCACTGCCTCATACGCTCGAATGCTTGTGATTTCGATTATAGTAATTTAGTTAAATTGGATATTGATGAAGAGTTTTTGTTTTGGTAACTGAATTTACCAACAATAGAGGGGACCTGGCGCTCGGCGGCCGCTACCGCGGCACGCTCGCTTCGCTGGCTCGCCTTCGCGCGTTAATGGTCACTGTTCTAACCTAACCTAACCCAAATGATTAAATACTTTTCTGTACACTTTATGACTAAATAAATCGAAATCACAAGCATTCGAGCGTATGAGGCAGTGAAAATGTTTTTCGAAACAGCGTCTTTCGCGACTACTTCATTCGAGTCCGTGAGCTTTCGAACCTGTGAGGCAGTGGAAAAATAATTCGCAACAGCGTGTGTCGCAACAGCGGCGTTCGAAACAACATAGGGACCCCATTTTATACTGTAGGTACTTACAACTTAGCGGCCTTAAGCGGTGGGCTTAATAGACTGTAGCTTTGTAAACTATCTTTTATTTTGTTAAGTACTTGGTACTTGTTGACGGGCCTACACTGTCCTCCCATACCTATTAACACTGTAACTTATAACATAGTTAAAGCCCACTTTTTTTTAAAGAGTAACCGTGCCGGCTCTTCTCCATAGGAAACGACCAATTGGAACCGTGCACCTAGCTTCTGACGTTTCATAAGTGCCCATGTAGGTTTATGTAAAATAAAAAAATTTGATTTTGATTTTAAAAATGTAGTTAGTAAGTACATAAGTGTGCTGGAGGAACAACAGTTAATGCTCGACACTCAATTTATATTGACAATCATCGAGAGTCTAAGCAGTGACGAGGGCAGTTGGTTTCAAGGAATTTACAAAGTAAAAAAGACGTTTTAGACCATAGCTAGGTAAGTAGGTACCCCTAAGACGACCCACTGACCAAGTATTCCTATTTTAGAGTGAACTTTAAGCGTTAATAATTAGTTCTAGCACATTTATTTCTATATACTCGTATTTGGTATCAGCAATTCCTAACCTAAAAATTAATATAATATTTTTCGGACTTCGTAGCGTTTAAATCGTAAAAATGAGTATAAGACATTATTTTCTAAACTTACATGTAGTCTTTCTAATTTACCTTCTAACTATACCTACATACACTTTCATTATCAGGTTTTCAAATGTATGGGAACTGGGCAATGTTCTTTAAAAAATAAAACAAAACTGCTAACATGACGCTTCACTTTCTCGCCAAGAAGTCCCTATTCACACCTTTCTGATACATGCTGTTTACCAATAACCATCGCGCAAGCCAGAGGAGGCCATAGACACCTCATGTATTTCAGCCGTCAGGATGCTTCGAGGGTATAAAGAACTCCACTTATAAGGATATCGATCCTTCTTCGTTATTATTTTTATCTGACACAAATTTATTTTATTTTAGTATCTATGCATACACACGTTGCAGTATAAAACTGATTTACATCCGCCACCTCACACTATCAGGTCCAGTTGAAAACCAGCGTCAGGCACTAGTTTTCTGGCATTTTTTGCTGAACTGGGCCTTTTTGGCACAGCCGTGAGGCACACTTTCCTGCTAATTTCTTACATCGCACTTTACACTTTTTACTCGTATTTAGGGTTCTGTACCCAAAGGGTAAAACGGGAACCCTACTAAGGCTCCGCCGTCTGTCTGTCCGTCTGTCACCAGGCTGTATCTCATGAACCGTGATAGTTAGACAGCTGAAATTTTCACAGATGATGTATTTCTGTTGCCGCTATAACAACAAATACTAAAAAACAGGGGGCATACAACAAACGTTTTTTTTTTGCTTGTCTTTGCATGATATTGATAACGGCAACGGGTAGACGCTTGAAATATTCACAGAATATTTAGTTATATATTCATTTTAAAAATAAAAAATTAAATTAAAATAAAACAAATATTTAAGGGGGGCTCCCATACAACAAACGTGTTTTTTTGCCATGTTTATAGATAATGGGACGGAACCTTTCGTGCGCGAGTCCGAGTCGCACTTGTTTATAATTTTTTCATCTGCTATGTTATATTGTGTGCCTTTTACTCTGTGCTAAATAAATGTATTTTCTTTCTTTCTTTACGCATGAAAAACATTATCCTATCTTTGCTTTCGCTCAGTTGGTTAAACGCTTATAGAGTCCCCTAAAAATACCCTTTTAGTTTTAATGTTAACAGTACTTATCGATTTTTTCAAAACGGAAAATCCAGTCAGACACATTCAGAAATGCAGCAGAGATTAGCAGAGATTTACTTAACACTTTTTCCAGACGAATAAAGAAATTAAACAGCTTGACAACAAAAAACATCGTTGAAACCTTCGCCCTTTCTAAGACATACTTTTCAGCATAAAACCTACTTCTTTGTTGTTTTTTTTTAACTAAAGATACTGGAGACGGCAATAATCTAATCTGACGAGTCACTTGGTCGTAATAAATGAGGGAATATTTCACAAGAACTAACACTGCGGCAGCTAAGCTCGGTAATGGAGGCTTCTTTACATTATATTTACTTTAGATGTATTAAAACTTCTTTGTTTACTGCGGCAGTTTGTTAAAGAAAAGGGGGATAATATCTCTGCCAGTATCGCCATAATACGATGACATTTTCGGCGCTAAAACAACATTTGAATTTAGAAATTGGTGTTTGGTGCTTCGGTTTGGTTGGAATTCGAGTTGAATTCCAAATTCGAATCGTACTTATTTTTTACTATGCGAGATTTAATTGGTATCTTGAAAAATGATCATAAAGATTTTTTTTTCTTATAATAGAGGCGAGGTGTTGATTTGATTGAAAAATATTGCTTTACTTTACTACAACAGTGAAAACTCGGGCAATATAGTTTTGAGACCTTTGCCTGCTTAAATTCGTGAATATATCAACAACTTTTGAGTTCCACAAGAACAAGTTTGTGGACAAGACTGACTAAAATATGTACAACTCAATGGACTGAAATTGGAAATTAATATTCTTTTAGATAGGTAATACCTACATTTTTATAACAAGATGAAAATTACTTCTGAAGTAGGTAAGTACAAAGTTTGAAAATGTGAAGACTTATGAAGTTATGACGGAATACTAACTGAATATATTTCGCGAGACGCTTTGAGACGGAACGGTTCAAAACTAGTTTCATTGTTCTACTACTTCAGAATAGTAAATATTTCTTGGGAATTTAATTAAGTCTGGAGTGTTCCATCTTTGAATGACAATATACACGTGCTTGGGTGCATTTAATTTTTATTTTGCTGTGTGGTGGCATTTTTGTAGGTTATGTTACTGATTTCTTTTCATTCCTTGATTAATAAGAACTAAAGTTCTT
Organism: Tiliacea citrago; assembly: GCA_963921375.1. Classification (NCBI taxonomy): domain Eukaryota; kingdom Metazoa; phylum Arthropoda; class Insecta; order Lepidoptera; family Noctuidae; genus Tiliacea; species Tiliacea citrago. The sequence continues at coordinate 21,991,131 of OY992792.1, read as the reverse complement.
AATAATTTATTACAATCTAGCCTAATAGACTAATAAGCAAATTCATCATTTCAGCCGAAAGACATCCACTGCTGGACATAGGCCTCCCCCAAAGGGGGGTTTGCCATAATCGCCACGCTTGGCAGGCGGGTTGGCGATCGCAGTATGGTGTTTAACTGCATAGGGAACGCTGCTGCCGATTCTCTAGTAAGTCCCTTAGTCGCCTTTTACGACACCCACGGGAAGAAATGGGATGGTGCTATTCTTTACGTCCGGCACCAAACGGGACATTAACAAATAAGCAAATTAACTCTAACTTAGTATTTTACGTAACAGAATACGTTAAAACTAATAATAGTATCAATTTGCACTTTTACACAATTCCGTAGCACTTTCTTAGGGTCAGATAATTAATAAAACACTTTGTTCACGTGTTACATGTATAACACAGCATTGTTACTATTATACATTCACTATTTATACACTACACCAACTCAAATGGTTTAGTTCTCTTTAACCTACGCACTATGTGTGTGTTGTCTAGCAGCTGAATTGCCTCAACATTCATATGTCAGTGAAGTCATGTGTCTGTGTTCGTGAGGTTCAGCAAATTTTTGGGTGATGGCGGTGACGAGTTCCATTTTAAGGTCTCGGTGGAGATCGTCATTTCTAATCTACCATGGTGCATTTACAGCATCCCTGAGTACTTTATTTTGGAATTGTTGGATTATTTTAATATTGCTTCGTTTAGTACAGCCCCAAAGTTGGATGCCATTCGTCCAAATCGGCATAAGAATATGCTTGTTGATAGGCAGGATTTTCTTCCGAGTAACCAGTACTTTCATAACGTATGTATCGGTTACTTCCCGTCTTTTCTTGTGTTACTGAAATAAAATAAAATATTTTTTTTTCTTTATTGCTGGTTCTAAAATTGAATTTAAAAGATTTTTTTTACTATGATTGATCATAGTAAAGAAAAGTAATAGTAGTAGAGGGAGAGGGGGGACATAGTAAAATAATTCTAAATAGTTCAGTACACTCTTAATAAACAGCTTGTCCTTCAACAAAGGCCTCCTCTAAAGATGCCTCTCTCTCTTTGTCTTTCGCCCTCTGAATCCACTCTCGACCTGCTACTCTTTTGACGTCGTCTTCCCAAAGTTTCGCTTGTCATCCTATACGCTCTTTTTTCCATGCCTTGGGTATTCAGTTACTGAAAAAATATTTTTTAATCGTTGAAAATTTATTTGGAGCAGTGGTGGCGCAGTGGTAATGGCCACGATTTACAAGTTGTAGGTTGTAGGTTCGAACTCAGACAGGCGCTTTACTTTGTGTAAATTATTTCATAACTACTGCTCTCAAAACGGTAAAGGAAAACATCGTGAGGAAACCGGCATGTCCTAGAACCAAACATTCAAAGACATGTGCCATCTATCAACCCGCACTGGGCCCGCGTGGTGGATTACGCGCGGTCCACTCCCTTTCACCGAGAGGAGGCCTGTGTCCCAGCAGTGTAAATATTTTTTTTATTTCATAATTTTAGCTTAAGTCACGTAGTATATATACCTAGATTTTATTTTGAGCCAAAACGAAACTAGTGTATAAAAACGAAAAACAATCTAGATTACTCTAGATTTGTGGGAACAACACACGTTCGGAACAATTCGCCGCTCAATGTACTCTAAGCTAGCCGCTGTCTATCATTGGGGTCACTCAGTAAAGGCAAACCTCCATTGTGTATTTTTTGTATTTGTCTCACTTTTTCTGTTTTTATGAATTTTTTATATGATAAATTAACTTCTCCTCTTTTTATATTTGACTGGCTTGCTATACTAACTTAACCTGAGCAGTTTATGTACGTCAAGTTTTAGGTTATCTATCTACATCAACAGTAAAACCTCAGTTTTCCGTAGGTACTCGTATTTTAATAAAAATATCTCCGATCGAAATCAGCTGAACGGAGGGATATCCCTCGAAAAAATATCTCCGTAAAAACCAAATATGGTACAGTATTTGATTTTGGTATCTACGTAATTTTGTTGATAAACTACAATACATTTTGATACAAGTGGAGAATGTTTGTTATTGCATTCGAGGCGGAATTAACACCCGAGCCGTAGGCGAGGATGTTTTTGAGCCGAGAACTGCAATAACAAATGTCCACGTGTATCAAACGACGTTTTTCAATACACTTTTGAAGAAATAAAATAAAATAACGAAAAATATTTTTGTTATGAAATAATAGGAAACTATGATTTAACCTTAGATGACGCATTGACCGTTATTAACGGCCCAAATAAAGTGTACTATTTTGGTAGACTCGCTTGTCACTTACGTCAGTGTCATTTGAATCACTTATGGATAACTTACTCACGTGACGCTGGCAGAATAGTCGACACCGGCTCAGTTGCCAAAACGGAAAAAAAAAAAAAAACTTACTCACGGAAAATAATGAATTATGCCAGTTTGTGCTATCAAATTGTGTAGCAATTGTGTGGGAAAACCGCATAATAACGCCAAGATCACTTTCCATCGATAAGTTTTGTTATACAAACACTATTATTTTAAGAAAACACGATTTTTTCATTCGTTATTTTGTAGGTTAGTCTGATTAGCAGGTGTTGTTACTTTATTACTATAGGGAGATTTGGCGAAACTATGGGAGACAAAATACAAATATCATTACATGATCGTTCGATCACGACAACATTATTATTTTTAAAATGACAGTATTTATTTGATCAGTACATGATAACTTACCTACATAATAGTACATTTTGATACAAGTGGAGAATGTTTGTTATTGCATTCGAGGCGGAATTTACACCCGAGCCGTAGCCGAGGTTGTTTTTGAGCCGAAAACTGCAATAACAAATGTCCAAAAGACGTTTTTCAATACACTTTTGAAGAAATAAATAAAATAACGAAAAATATTTTTGTCATGAATTATTGTGAAACTAGGATTTAATTTTCTTTTTTTTCCGCGCTTTGCTTTAGCCAGGTTGAAGGAGAAGCAAAGGTATAAAGCCGATAAACAGCCTAATATGAAAAATAGAAAATTCAAATATTTTTGAATTTAGAACGCAAATAAATGTTAATTTGTTCTTAAACGTTTTATTTATTGTAATAATCACGGTATTCTATTTATAAACATTATTTAAATATTCCAAAAATATTCACGCCGTAAAGACGCATGTTTGCCGAGATTAAAAAAAAATAACCTTCGAATAGAAAGGACCGTCCCTGGCGCGAGACGGTGAGAATAGAGGCATTGAACCAGTTTGGACTAAGTAGGTATAAGTTATCTGTGGCAATTTTTATTCCCACACACGTGTTGGAAAATAAAACATCGCACGCGTGTGAAATACATTGGATTGTGAACCTAATCGTAGTGCGATATGAAACTTTTTTCGAGGAAGTGTATTGAAAAAAAATTACCTACATTTAATTCGCACCTATTGTGAACCCACCCTAAAAGCCATTCCGAGTCGATAGTCTGGACAAATCACGCGGTAAGCCTCGAATTTCGAATTACGAAATTCTGAATTTGAAATGGAATTAGAGCTCTTGATATTGTTGCACGTGAACTAAATTGAAGGCTTCGTTAAACAGGTATGTGATCACCTTGATTTAATGGTTTTGAATTAATTATTATCCATTATTATGGTGGGATTTAATGGGAAATGTGATTATTAGAATTTATATTGAATTGAATTGTGTGTGTGGGTTGTGATGGGCGCTCCATGTAAAAATACTGGGCATTCAGCTGCATCCGGTTAGACTGGAAGCTGACCCTAAAATAGGTAATTGGGAAAAGGCAAGGCAGATGATAATGACGAGTAGTTTGTTAGGAATGCTAAATAAAGCAGCGGAAAATGGAAAATAGTACGCATTTTATGTCTGTGTGGTGCCGGGCGTAAAAAATTGCACCATCCTATTTCTTCCCCGATTATGGCAAACCTCTTTGCGGGAGGTCTATGTCCAGCAGTGGACGTCTTTCGGCTGAAATGATGAATGATGACGTATTTTATTTAAAGTTTTTAAACACTGCTGGACTTAATGTTATTATTTCGATTTGCATTCCGACAAATGCTACATAAAATATAGGTACTTAGTTTGTTGTACGGAGCTACAACATAAGGTCATACAAATACATGTTTTAGGTACGCCAGAGGGCAAAACGTCATGTTATCTATGCGATTATGTCTGTGCGTTTTGTAGGCTGCCCAGCTGCCCTAAGGGTAGATAACACAAGGGTCGCTGTCACGAGTTACTAGTTGCTTTGCTCAATTTCGACTTGCAGGTCACAATAACGGATGCATTTTAAAATCACTTGGCTTACACATTTTTACTTGTTAGTGCTTATAATGGCATCGTGGCATTTTAATAGTCTTACAATGGCAGCCCACTTCATGTATCCAATGACTACTAATCATTCATGAAAGTAAAAAAAATATTTATTTTACATTTAAATAAATATTATTAATTATGACGCATGACGTAGTTTGAAACAGTCTGTTACGAGCGCGGTGCAGCCTTGCCTTCCAAGCGCGGCGCGGAATAGAGCGCAAGGCTCGCACCGCTACTAGATCAACTACATCATGCGTCATAATGAATAATACTTTTTTAATTATTCAAATGTTAATCTTTTTTTTTTTTTAATTACATGATTGATTAGTAGTCATTGGATACATGAAGTGGGCTGCCGTTGTAAGACAATTAAAATGCCACGGTGTATACACGAGCAGCACGTTGTCGACGGCAGCTGCCGACGTGTCGATAGCTGTAGTTGGACGCGTCGGCCGGCGGCTACCGTCGACGCATCTACGGCTGCTGCCGACGAGTGTAGACGTCTACAGTTGCTTCTGCCTTAGACGCATGACACTCGTGTATATGAGCACTTAGTAGCTGGCTTTTTAAATATCTTTCACATTTATATCTTGTAAGCGGTCTTGACGCAGCTGATTTTCAAAGAAAATTGAAGTGTAAGTGTGTGGGTACTCAGAACCATAGCACAGTCGCTTCTGCAATTGTTTGGTCATTTAAACGTCAGTACCTACGGTTGCTTATGTAACTGTAACTACAAATCAAGTGCGGTGTAATGGTGGCTTGAGCAACTGATGAATAGCAATTGTCTCAAATCCACTAATCGACTAAGCGACAGGGGAATGTGTGGTCTGCCAAAAGCAGCCTAGATTTCATGTATTTGTATATCACCTAAACTTATACTTACTATAGTATACTAAAATCACAGTAATATGATAAAGGCGAAAGTTTGTTAGTGTGTGTGTATGTTTGTTACTTCTTCACGCTCTAACGGCTGAACCAATTTTGATATAATTTTGTATGAAGGTAGCTGACACCCTGGATTAACTTATAGGTTACTTTTTATCTCGATACTCCAACGGGATTGAAACTTGCGCGGATGAAACCACGGGGCGCAGCTAGTTGTTTTTATAAAAGTTCATAATATTCTGCCGTTTCCGGCGGACATATAAATATTTAGGGTTTTAGTTAGTTTGTTAGACATAACAATGAATTAAATAAATTATTATAACATTCAAATTGCAATTAGTTAAATATTAGATATGGAAATGTCAAAAAAGAGTTAATTAAGTCAAAGAGATAGGATATAATTAATTCCTACAATGGACATCTTTTAAAATAGATTGTTATGAAATGAATCCTGTTCAACTTCAAGTTTCAGTCACCACTTGCCTCATGCACATGACAAGTCCACTCTCAACCAAAATCCCTATAGGTACCTAATTACATTCAAATCACAAAAACAGGCAGCAAATCGCTTCAAATCACGTCTGGTTAACAAACCAGTTAATTCTCAAACGACATCGGTTCATCAATTAACTGAGGGCCACATTAATTCGCGGCGTGACATAAGCCGGTTCGCAGACGGATTTGCATTTGTACCGATAGACGTACAAATGGCCACTAATTACACGCCCGCGCGGTTTCTGCTAGCCTGGTAGTTGCACTTTACATTGGGCGGTAATGTGGATTTGGAACGAAGGGATATCTGTAGTTAGGTAAGCACTTTCAACGGTAAAATGATTTTTTGGCGCGTGGCCAAATTTGGAACTAACGCCGCCATCTTGTTATTACACGACTGGCCAAGAAGGAGTGTAATGTGTTTAGGGTTCATGTATGTGAGTGTTTTTGTGCCAGCGTAACTATCAAATGCCTGACCAGATTTAGATGTATAGGGCGTCGTTAGAATCTTTACATCATCCCTAGTGACATAGACAATAAATATTTTTGAGAAAAATCTATATGGCGGCAGTATGGCTCAATGTTCAAATGTGATTAAGGCGAGGTTGCAGTACTTTTTAACTTTTTTAAACCTCTGTAAATCTAGCAAAATATAAATTTTGCGCAAATAGAAAACATTTTAAGAAAATTGAACATATTATCAAGCACTGTGTGAAGATAGAAACATGATTTAAATTAATTGGCTCGATAAAAAAAAATCACAAAGATGACACTAAATCGCTATTTAAAACGTGTACCTTGAAGAGATTACTTCGTTAAACCATGTAAAAGTTATACCAAAAGATAGGCCTTATTGTTTTTTAGTACTTGTACTTACTTACTACCACAAACTATATAGATTTGGCAATTTTTTTGTGTAAGACAAGCCTACTTTTATCATTTGCCTCTTGTCAGCGCCTTAATAGTAATGGCCACACGTCCTGCGATTTCTGCTAGCCTAGTACGCCACGGTCACTGGAGAGGAAGCGTACGTCGTAAAATATGTCGTTCCAAGAGTTTATTCTCACATTTACGTCTTGAACGAAAACCAAGACTTTCATTGTTCATTTAAGTTCTTTCTCGTCGTATCGATGACTCCATTTCTATATTAACTTGTCAATAGCCTGCCACGAGGGTTGCCTACTTCAAACTTGAATACACTCTTACCCTAAATAAACATGAATATTTGGAACACATCGTCTGGAATAAAATACATGTTTACCTAATATTATCGAAAGTACTTATAGACATCTAAAACACAAAGAACCCTTATATATATTTAACTTGAAGTACCTAGGCTTTTAGCTTTTTATTGTACTTGAGTAAAGACGGCTAAGGGATAAGTAGGTATAGGAAAAATATTTTATGAAAAACAGAAACCAATAATGGTAACAAGATCTCTATAAAGCCTGCACTTCACAACTCGCGAAGTTGCTTCGACGAAGTATTCGTCGAAGTTGACCGAAGTCCGAACTACGTGTAACCTCGCGAGGAGCTCAGTCGACGCTTTGTGTTAGAACTTCGGGACGCTTCGAGTCCATTGACTCGGGCGCAAAAACAGACAACGATCGGAAGTTACCCGAGGCGAGCCGAGGATCCACGAAGTGAACCGAAGTGCCCTTCTACTACACTCTCGTATTTACTTAAGGTGAATCCGCAGCCGTAACCCGTGAAAATCAAATTTTTGTCGTTTTTTTACAATTTGCAGGTCAGTGTCAGGTTTTATCTGCATCAAAATATATTATGATTGGCGACTATAACAGATACGTATTTACAGAATTATAATCATTAATCTCTCGATGTTAGATTTGTTCCCCACAAATCTAACCTAGAGAGATCTATTATATTACCGTGCATTTTAGTTTTTGTCATTATAGTGTAGTGCAAGCTTAAAAAAGCAGGATGACTTATTCCTCAGTTTTAAAACGAGTTCAGAGGGCATAGTCGCGTGGTAATCGCTTTCACAGTGTTTCGTATTTCTACGACTGTTTTGAATTGACATAATATTTTCGATAGCTCATGTCAGTTCCATACATTTTATACTTTTCTGACTGTCATTTTGTCTTGCCCCCAGAATTCTGGGAAATAATTGTTCCTCACACAGGTTTTTTTTCATGACATCCTTGTGCGTCCCACATAACATATCAGCAGTTGTGATTGGATGTCCAAAATATCATCGACCGCATGACAACACATCTACCGATTTGGGCTTAACAATACCTCGTACATAATTCCTGTCTGTTTCGTTCACTAAACATAAAACAGTGCTCCCCTAACTTTCCCCCGTTCGCCGAGTACATAGAATGCATTCTAACAACCAATCAAAGTTTACGATTGTACACCGATTCCCGGGATTTTCCCGCTTTTCCAAACGTCATAAAAGAGAAATTGTTTCTTTTCCCATCAACCGATAGGCACAAGTATAAATATTTATTGGATGAAAGATAGTGAGATGTCAGTAATCTACTTATTCCGTCGTTTATAAAACATTTCGTAAAGATAATAAAGCTGTTTTATTATTCAACATCTTTTAGTACGTTTTCGTTTTTTTTTTTTTTGTTTGAATAGGTATTGAAAATGGTGTTGTTGTAAATGTAGGCATTTTATTCAAATATATTTCAGATTCTTACACGAATCGGGAAAGGTCCTGAAAAAATTACTTAATCAACTCCTAGAATTCGTCAGATCTTAGAACCTTTGTAAGTTTTTTTTTGTCTGTGCACTAGTTCGGATAAGACCTAACGATCATAAACAATTTTCTAAATTCAGTGTTGTCTTCTAAGTTCATACTATTGCGACGCTTCAAAATATTTTTTTTTTGTTTTTTTTTCTTAATATAAAACGGTGCCACTCGAAAATTAAAACGCATTTCAGAGATTTTATTTCTATAACTTATCAATACAAAGTTGCGCCCTTCTGTATGTGAATAAATGCGAGGGTCAGATATGATCGTGACGAGATCAGAATGCAGTGCGGGTCCGTCATCCCTTTTCTTACTTATTGCCATCCTTGACCCCAGGCCCGAGTCTGGACCTCATATAAACTAGAACGTGTGACATGCCCCTTATAAATTTACGTCCCAAATCTTTTAGCTATGTTTTTTATTGCGGTACGGATTTAAATAACGGATAGCTTGAAAGTAGATTCTGACTTTTTTGTAGATTTATTAATGTTACGAATACTTACCATATTTTATTACTGTGTTGTCGGAACGGAATACTGCAAGAGTCTGAACGTTTTTTTATGTATCAAATGTACCAATAAACAAGCCTCCACAAAAAAATAATAATAATAAGCACGACCTTAATATGGTTTTGGTTTGGTTGGCAAAAGCCCGCGAAATTATTTTTTTTTTAAACAAAAAACCAACAACTACAACAACAACAACAACAAACAATCACAAGCAACAACAACAATAAACCAACAATTATCAACAATCATTACAATTGTAATGATTATAATTCTGTAAACACATATTTGTTCCTGTCGGAAATCATATTTTGATGAACAGGCTGACACTGACCTCCATATTGTAATAAACGTAAGAAAACTTGAATGTCGTGAGCTAACCACCTTTTTTTTTGTGGTAGGAAATCATCAAATAACTTCTCCCGCTCTGGGCGGAGCGGGATCAGACTTTTACTGACTAAAACCCACCCGTATTCCTTCCGTTGCCTGTGTGCCAGGGCCACGATATCCCTTTCGGACAAACTCGCAACCCTGCAGCAGGCATTGGTCCTGACGGACCCCGTCAGTTGGTGCTGACATCTCTTTGAGGCGCGCGTGGAACACAACGCGCCGTCGACCCGGGCCTGTTCCTTATCGGACGGCGCGCTACCCATGGCTCACTGTCCGCAAGCCCGCGCCTACGGTGGCCGGAAATAGGCCTGCGACTCCCGACGCCCGGGGCGTCTCCAGCGGCGACTTGCCTCCCCCTCACGCGTTCCGCCTCCTCCTTCGCTAGCATAACTGCTTCGCAGAAGGAGGTGACGGCCTCCCATGCACTCTCGCTCTGAACCATGACTTGAACCAGGGCCGGACGCGAGAGATCGCCGCCGTCGATCGCCTCCGTGAGGACACGGCGGTGTTCCACCCTGGGCTAACCACCTTAAGGAACAAATGAAAATCCGAACATTTATAATCTCACTTTTATCACCAGCCAATAACGCTCATACAGCAAAAGTACGTTTACGTGTACCTAATTAATTTAACTCAAACCAGTCGTAAATTAAACTCCGTCATGCGCTAATGTGCGGTTCAATCTATCTATAACAACAAGTGCGGCTCAGGTTACTAAACAAAAATAACCTTAAACTGTTTCCATAAATTAACTATTCAACTTAACAGTGGTTTGGTGTAACATAACTAACTACCTACAATAACTACCGGGGTATCCGTCAACGACGAGAAAACCCCAACACAAGTCTCATTTTGTATTTTCTGAGTACAAATTGTAACTGGTATGTGCGCTCTGCTTTGATACACTGTGCAGAAGTTACAAAAACAGAAAGTAACTATACCAACCAGTAAGCATCCAAGTTATTAATTGGCTACTTCAAGTACATCTGTAAGTTAAAGTTACAACTTAGCTGTAGAATTCATAATCGTGGCTCCGTCTTAGCAGCAGCTTAAAAACTTAAAGTCAACAAAACGGCAACTTGGTAAATAATCAAGGTAAACTAGACCGGAGTTGTACAACTTTGCGCTGTTGTATAAATAGGGATTTCAGTTAAGTTAGTATTAAGTTACTTGGATATAATTCTTTATTCTCGTGGATCTATATTCTCTCATTAGACTGAAAATGTTGAATAAGTGGTTTCTCATAGAGTAAGTTAACGTTAGAAAGGTGCACTTGGCTAATAATTACTCAATATTCAATACTTTATTGCTTATTACTTACTCTGTTTTTAGGCATTATGGGTATTAATCAAGTACGAAATGTAATGTAATAATGAGTAATCCCTTGCACGTAAAGTGGGGATGATATTTTTTTTTCTCGTCTTTCCCATGGTGTGGGGTATCGTTGGATAAGCCGTTGGTAAGCCGCCCGTATTGCGGGTCTGTGAATACCATTTATCGATTCAAGGACCAAGTGCCCAATTGGTTGTTTTTGGGTATGTGAAAAAATTCATGGCAATAGCACATATAACGAAATTTAAAGGAAAACTATCACAGTTAAGTAGGCTTTACAAGTTAACAAGTAATAGTCGACCAACATTACATACATTGGCAGTTGGAGAATTGACCGTGACGTATATCGATGTATGGGATAACACGTTTTTCAACTACTTACAATGTTAAGTTTGTTTTTGGGATAAATTCATCCAAACTACGGAACCCTTCTAGTGGTCGCAAGCGCTACAGCTGAGCACGAGGTCCTGGGTTCGATTCCCAGGTCAGGCAGTGTTATTGGGTTTTTCCATTAGGAATTTCTCAGTTGCAGCCCAGAGTCTAGATTTGTGCCCGGTTGATGGCAATAGCCCCCTATTGCATGGGACTTAAACATAACTGGCGAAATGTGGGTGTACCTATAATACTATGGGTACACTTCTGCCCAACTCTTCGGGGAAACAAGGCGTGATAATATGTGTTCTAACAACGTAGAATAGAATAGACACAATGGGCGGTCTTATCGCTAAAAGCGATTTTTTACAGACAACTTTTGGATGGATTAAAAAGAGAAGGAGAGACAATACTGCAGGTAGGCAGTGGTGTACTATTTACATGTACAATAAATACATACATACACAAAGCATAACTTATCTATATAAATATATACAATAATAAACATGAAACAAGAGCAAGGAACTGTATTCTGTAATGATGCTGTTTAAGAAGAGAGAAAGGGTTTTTTTACCAGAATACGCAGAATTTCTCCAATGTAACTGAACGCGATCAGCATCAGCACATCTAAACCACATTCAAGAACTGTCAGTGTCATCATTGATGTGGAATATTTAAACTTCGCCATTTTCGCCTGTCGATCAGCTTTATTGGTGCTGATTGTTACTACCTAGTTTTAAATGAAATCTATTCCAGTTGAATAAAATAATTTTAAACTCAACAAAGTACTTAGGATAATATATTATAAAAAGATGATACGTCAAAAGATGAGTCAAGCTCAGCCCGAGTAAACTGCAGTCCGTAATACGACGCTACGACGTAGCGGCGGCCATGATGATACCGCTACGCCTGCTACGCTTTCGTAGCTGATAACGCTACGCGTCGAGATGGTATGACTGAACACTTTTTTGTTCTTATTGAACTATTCCTTATTTATTTTTATCATTATCATTACCAGCATGATAATCATTTCTTTGTCAGACCGTGGACCATTATCTTAAGATTACAACGGTATCATCACATTCTGCCAAGTGTGGCGTACAAATATTAAGTTGCGTCTACGCTAGGCGAGCCGAACATGAGCCGAACACGAGCGGAGCCGTTCTCGGCTTCGTCGTTCGCGGCGTCAAGTGTGGACGTACAATGAACCTACAACGATCACTGTCATCGAACGTAGTTTTCCGCAGTGTGCTCGCGGCCCTTGGCGAATATGGACGATATTAATATTGCAGCAGCCGCTGCTATTGCAGTGATTATTATGGTGGTAGTCAGCAAAAAAAGAAAAAGGCCAAGACGATGGGGATCTACAAATCTATATAAAGTGAGATCCAATCAACAAGATTTTGATTTGCTAACCATTTTTTATAATAATCCTCATGTTTTGGGTCCCATATCAATGGATTATTTTAATATGATTCAAATAATTGCAAGGAAGCATCTTCTGTCCACGTTTCCATGATGCTCGGTTCGAGCGACCGACGTCTGTCACTAAACACGTCCACGAGCGCACTGCGAGCGCGAAGCAAATCCCTTTGTGTTCGTCAAAAAACCGACAATTGGCGGAGCACAGCTGAGTATGAACGCGCGGTTGTTCGAGGCTTGTAAGGCGGTCCACACTAGACGAATTGTGTTCGGCTCGTGCTCCGTTCGTGCTCGGCTCGTCATGGACTCGCCTAGCGTAGACGCAGCTTAAGGTAATATATTCGTTCCGATGTCAATGTATACGCTTTTATAATAAACTTCCAAGCCACGTTCAAGATCTAAGCCTTAATAAATTCAAATCATTCATTAAACGTAAGTTGTGTCAGAAAGCTTTTTATACCGTTAAAGATTATATTGAGGACAAAAAGGCTTGGGATTGAGCTGCTCCAATTTTTACTTATTAATGTGGTTTATTTTTATTGTTTGATGTTTTTTTTTTTGCTAACTTTTATTATTTTATATACGTAACGTAATATATACGTAATGACATGATTATTTACTTGTAAAGTATTATATTATTTTAATTATTGTGAATGTGAAGACTATGTGGGTTATTGCTCTTTTATTTTTATTTTCACTTTGTCTTTTATTCTCAGTTAGTGTTAATCATGGTCTGGCAGTTTGAGTCATTTAAGCGGCCTACCCAAATGTCCTTTCTTTGGTATTGATCGTCGCATCGTTGAGCTCCTTAAGTTCTGAGTAGAGCTGCACGATTACTGACAAATGCGTGCACTGACTGGTCAGGTCCACTCAATCTGTGTGGTTCTTTCCTCAAAAGACCATTTCAGACACCAATCTACATGGCCTTCACATGATCTGACCAAGATTATATCTGGACTTTAAAAGAGACTGTGACTTCTGAGTTTGTTTCGGCTTTTCTTCTCAGAGTAGTCAGATAGGAAACGCCGACCTCATCTAGTTTTAAAAATATGACTGACGTGTAAAAGTGTTTGTACAAACCTACTTACAGAAATAAAAATCATTTATCATTTATTAACATTATTGATTGCATGGTGTCAATAGCATAGTTATTTTAATTTTAATTTTAATTTGTAATGTTAAATAACCCTCACATTTGCGATGCCTGGAAAAGGCCGCTAAGTTATAAGTACCTACAGTATAAAATAACACCAAAATGTACACTTAGTTTGCAAATAAACCTTTGACTTTGACTTTGAATTAATATTACAATTTGAATATGTCAGTTTAAAATAAAATCATATACACACAATTTATTTAGAATGCATGTAGCATGTCAAGTACTATTATTATTATTAATTTCGATTATCAGGTGAATCCTGTAAATATAAGCTTCCGCTTAGTAATTTTAACATAGCACAATACTTTACATATTTTATCTAATTACACATTAGTCTGCCTCTTTGATTAATTATCTTTTTATTAAATTTTAATTTCTCGGAACAGGCGAGACCTTTCCTTTTCATTGTTATTTTAATTAAAGGTTTTGGACCACGCTCAATGCCGTGATAAATTGCTTTATCCTGGGACAAACGTTCGTCCTACGTAGTAGGTATGTTTGGAACAACTCGATAAACCTAGTAGGGTTGACATTTTGGGACTAATCTATTCTCAGTTTAGCCATAAACCGCAACCAGAGACAAATTACCCAACTAACCGTACTGCGATGAAAATTCAGTGTTTTCTTTTCCATTTTTAACTGAGAAGTCTAATGTAATAGGTATGATGTTACAAAAATTTCAAATGGCTCCTCAGTTTTGATCATTTTAATTAAAAAAAAAAAACAATAAAAGGTAACCTATATTGATGCCTATTTTTTACGGCTGCTATTAACGAATCTTTATATATTTACTAGATATTAACATAACATAGTGCGAGAAGCTGCGATCTGCGATCGCCAACCCGCATGCCCAGCGTGGCGATTATGGGCAAACCCTCCAAATGGCAAGTCAAAATCAACCACGGCCCCCAGTTCCCGGCCGCCTTGCTATGCCTGATTTTGGCGGCGATCACGGTAACGGCAAGGTAGGGGGTGCGAAGAATCCCCGGGTTACGAGTGGCCGCCAAACCCAACTGACCTTGGCAACGTATCACGGACGCACGTTACGGCTCGAAAACCACCTAGTGCAGCTAGAAGAAGAGCTCGGAAAAATAAGGTGGCACATTCTTGGGTTGAGTGAAGTCCGAAGAGAGGGGGAGGACACAATAACCCTTGAATCGGGCCATCTTATGTATTTTCGAGAGGGAGACCAGCTATCCCAAGGCAGAGTCGGGTTCCTGGTAAACAAATCCCTTTGTGGCAACGTTGTAGAAGTTTCGAGTGTCTCGAGCAGGGTAGCGTACCTCGTAGTGAAACTGACTGAGAGGTATAGCCTCAAGGTTGTTCAGGTTTACGCACCGACCTCGGCACGCTCGGATGACGAAGTGGAGCAAATGTTCGAGGACATCTCCAAGGCCTTGCATTGCACTACTAGGGCCCACTACAACGTTCTCATGGGGGATTTTAGCGCTAAAGTGGGAGTACAGAATTGCAGCGAATCGGTAGTAGTATCCTACGGGTTTGGCAGCAGAAATCATAGGGGGCAAATGCTTGTCAACTTCCTTGAGAAGGAGGGGCTTTTCTTGATGAACTCCTTCTTTAAGAAACAGTCCCAAAGGAAGTGGACGTGGCGAAGCCCCGATAATATGACGAAAAATGAGATAGACTTCATCATATCAGACAAAAAGCATATATTCAGGGATGTCTCAGTGATCAACAGGTTCAACACCGGCAGTGACCACAGACTTGTCCGAGGCTCTCTGAATATTGACTTCAAGCTCGAGTGAACTCGGTTGATGAAGTCTAGGCTCCGTCCAAACATACTGCAAACTATGTTAGGATCTGAAGCGTTCCAGTTAGACCTGGAGAACCGATTTGCTGCCGTGGAAACTACAAATGACGTTGACCAGGCGCTTGACCAAATGGCGGAAATCCTCAGGGAGGAAAGCACGTGTTTTTGTAAAATGCGGCGTAGGGTCCAAACTTTCGGAAGAGACTCTGGAGCTCATGACGGAACGACGTCAAAACCCACCTATCACTTCGTCGGAACAACGGGCACTCTACAAAAAAATTTGAACACTGGTACGACGCAACCTCCGACGCGCCAATACGCGCTCTATAGAGAAAGCAATTGAGCAAAATCGGGAATCGAAAGTGTTCGTCCAGTCACTTGGGAGGAGCCACCTGACGAAGTTGACCAAATCCAGTGGGGATGTCGTCGTTTCGAAGCCGGAGATCCTTTCGGAAGTAGAAAACTTTTACGGCCAATTATACGCATCGCACGCATCTCGACCTGATCCCGAAAATGAGGATTCCAGAGCCACTTTAACCCGCCATTTTACGGAAGACCTGCCAGAAATCAGCCAAGACGAAATCGAAGCGGCTCTTAAACAGCTTAAAAATGGAAAAGCCCCCGGTGAGGATGGGATTACGATCGAGCTCCTGAAAGTCCTGTACTGAAAGAGCTTCGGGAGCTCTTCAGCTCTGTTCTGTTCTCTGGGAGAACTCCAGAAGCGTGGCGAAGGAGTGTGGTTATACTGTTCTTTAAAAAGGGTGATAAGACCCTTTTAAAGAACTACAGACCCATTCCACTCCTTAGCCACGTATATAAGTTGTTTCCAAGAGTCGTTACGAATCGTCTAGCGCGAAGACTCGACGAATTTCAGCCATTCACGCGCAGTACTCAGGACGCAGATTTCTGCGCGCAGCTAACACGTGCGTTTAGTTGTCCTTGGTGAGGCAGAACTCATGTTGCTTTGCGTGTGATTTGCTATAGACTGAACACGAACACACGCGGGTTATGCGAGTTTCGTAAACGCAGTTCAGACATTTGCTGTGTCACACAGTTTAATGTATGCTATCCTTGTCCATAGATGAAAATTGAAAATCATCAGATGCTCTGTAGGCCTGTTAGTCAAAAAAACAAAACACGATCACCAATGCCTCTGCGGAAACGTGATTACTATGTCGACTATAATTTGTAATCACAAACGTGATTATTAGGTATGTCATGTGTCTTAATATCGATATTTATTACCTGTTTAGAGGGGCTTGTGGCTAATTAATAACTATATACTATACTAAATAAAAATACTATAATAAATACTATAATAAATTTTTACAAAAACACCAATTGACCTTCATTTTTGCACTTCGGTACTGATAACGTAGCTGGTAAGCTACATTATCAATAAGAGCAAAAATACAGGTATGAACAGGACCAAAATACAGATCAATTGGTGTTCAAACCGAGACCGAGACCAAATTCAGTTCGGACTGATTTTTATGATTTACCGTTATACAACATTTCATTAGTAATGTAATATTGTACCAATTTTATTAAGTTTCATTAATAGCCGCCAAGAACAAAAAAAAACCGGCCAAGTGCGAGTCGGACTCGCGCACAAAGGGTTCTGTTCATCTATAAAAACGGCAAAAAAACACGTTTGTTGTATGGGAGCCCCCCTTAAATAATTGTTTTATTTTAATTTAATTATTTATTTATTTAGTGAATATATAACTAAATATTCTGTGAATATTTCAAGCGTCAATAAAGCAAGCGTCAAAGCATCAATAACGAGCAAAAACGAGCATAAAAACCACGTTTGTTGTATGGTAGCCCCCTTAAATATTTATTTTATTCTGTTTTTTTTTTGTATCTGTTGGCAACAGAAATACATCATCTGTGAAAATTTCAACTGTCTAACTATCACGGTTCATGAGATACAGCCTGGTGACAGACGGACAGACAGACAGACAGACGGCCGAGCCTTAGTAATAGGGTTCCCGTTTTACCCTTTTGGTACGGAACCCTAAAAAGGCGTATTTGACAAAACAATCATCATAAAATGATTACAGACAGACTAAAGACATTAAATTTAACTTACCTACCTTGCCCAGCTGTCGAAACACCTGAGGTTGATCATGTTCCTACCTTTACAGACAAATATAATTAATAGATTACAATTAAACCTACGCAACTCTTTAATTAATTACTAGCTCATTGATCCGGCTACTAATCTGCGATTCGAACCAAAGTTTGGTGACACGAACTCGGGTTCCCTCTAATGTATAAATGTCTCATTCATCATGCTTAGTGTCCGCATATCTGGTGGCAATAGAATGAATGTATGTCTATTTTAATAGTACCTATTCTACTTCACAGACATTTGCCGCCGATTTTAAATTTTATAGATAGTTTTTTTTTACATCTTTATTTAAAAAGTCATAATAATTTAATTAACAATTTAAACATAATTTAATTTATTTAATTGAATAATTACAAATTAATATACACAACATTTAAATGTTAAAAGTCACACATACATAACACACACGTCAAAAAACTTAACCAAATAACCCGCCCCTAACCGTTCCCGGCGCAAAGGTGCCCATAACGCTTGAAGCATTGCCACGTTGGATGGCAATGGCTAACCTTTGCACCAAGAACTAGCCGCCGTGGGAGTCACCCGAAGAAGCCCAATGTGTGATTTTTTAATTTCTTGATATGGTTTGCTAAATAATAGGAAAAAATATATTAATGACTGGGTTTTTAAAAAAATATATAGGTATAAAAAAAAAAATCTGCTATATTTTGTATGGAAGTTGATAAAAGTGGTCTAGTTGCACCTGGCAGGACCACTTTTTAAAAAAAAATACCTATATATATATTTTTTTTAATCCCAGTCAGTAATGTAAAAATTTTGTTTCATGATTATGATATTTTTTTAAATTTACAAACTCAAAGGTAGTTTCTTGTAAAAAGATGATCAAACGTCACTCTCGCGTCATTTTTTGCAAAACCTGTTGCGAATTTTTGTAATTTTCCAGGAATTCTTAATTTATTTGAAAAAATCCTTTCCGCCACATGCAAAACAAAGAACTCGACTTTACAAACCACAAATAATTTTGTTTAAATTATATTTCCCTTTCTCACATGAACAAAACACCAATCACGTTTACACATGAACAAAATCCATCGAAATCAGCCGATTTCGTGCAAGGCGATTTGGTGCTTTCAGAATCATTAAAATAAGAGCTTTTCTCAAATTAAATTTATTAGAACATAATAATAACTATCAAAGATACAGCTTCATTGCATAGCAAATGCCTCTCTACTACAGAGAAGGCGTAAACATTGATCATCACGCTTCCTCAAGGCGAAATGGCGACATCAAAATTATTAAACATAGAGCCTAAGTCTATTGTATCTGCTTATTTCGTATTTTCATATTGTTTTATTGAATCCCTACCTTCCTATAAATCAATCAATCGAACCAATAAACAAAACCATCAAAAATATATTCTCATCCAAAATAAATCTACCATTCTACAACAACAATCTATCACCGCCATCAAATCCCAGATTAAATTCTTTATTACAGATTTGGCCAATAATTTGGCACAGAGGACGCCTAACCAAATAATGGCGGTCATCAATAAAGGCCAGCGCTGCTCCTCCCCATTTGTTATTAGGGATTTTTCATCCTCCTCTAAGGAAATGAACACAGGATATAGATAGTTTAAGGGCAGTTTCGATGAAAGCGAAGAAAATTAAAAACTCTTATTTAAATCGGTTATTTTTGCGTTGTAAACATCACGATTAAAAATTCTAATTCCAAAAGCATCATTCCCTGGTATTAAAAATGGGAAGTAGACGTATATTTTTGTACGTAGTGAAAAATGAAATTCTATATGGCTAAAACATCGTTTTTTAATAATGTCGATTAGCTCCATCGAACTTAATAACATTAACTCCTCGAATTTTTAATTAAAATCTTCTTCGAGTTTTTAATTTAATTAACAATAAATCGAACTTATTAATTAGTATTAACTTAACCTGATGAAATCTTTACAGATTGTGACGTTAGTAGTTAACAAACAATGCGGCATTAGCACAAAGAACTGGCCAGGCAATGTTTATTTATTAATTTACTCCAAAGAATTACACACTCTAAATAAGCAATCCTCTCAAAAATCACGTCTGGCGGGGTAATTCCGTAACTCATAAAATGGCAATCGATCCCAATGCCATTCATATTGACAGTACAGTTACGTTCATTGCGTTATTTACGTTGTTGAACGGACGAATTTTTGAAACCTATGTGAAGCAATTTAGTTTAAAATTGAAGGCATTACCCCGTGGTAATCAAACATTCGCGTAGCGGAAACCATCTCTAACAGTTTTCCAAATGGATTCCTTAAGAAGTCTCTCCAATATAATATGGTCTATACGGTAAGGCATTGCCATATATAACGTCCCTGAGCTACCTAACTCATTGACTTACCATCGGGGTCAATGATTCACGATGATTCGCGAAGCGATTTGTCCTGTGGTTGAAATCGGTCACCGTAAGTGGATGATTAATTTACGTACAAGTGAAAACCTATTGAGGTGTTTTTTTTACGAAAATGCTAGTAGTATGTAGTTTTGTAACGTGTTCTAAGTATCCATTCTTCATTCCTGATACTTTTCACATGAATTCATCACCATGAATTTTAATTCCTCCCATACCTATTAGAACTGTAATTTGAAAACATTGTAAAAGCCAATTGTTTTTAAAAGAGTAACTGTGGAGTTTCTTGCCGGCTCTTCTCCATAGGAAACGACCAATTGGAACCGTGCTAGGTGCACGGTTCCAATTGGTCGGTTCTGACGTTTCATAAGTGACAATGTGACGTGTACGTATACATGTGTAAATATATATATATATATATATATAGATATGGTATAGTATAGGTATATTTAACATTTCAGTTTAAGACTTCGCATATTCATATTTTCACTTCTTGTTCTCACACACTATTGTCTACATTTCTTTTTAGGGTTCCGTATCCAAAGGGTAAAACGGGAACCCTATTACTAAGGCTCCGCCGTCTGTCTGTCTGTCCGTCTGTCTGTCTGTCTATCTGTCCGTCTGTCACCAGGCTGTATCTCATGAACCGTGATAGTTAGATAGTTGAAAATTTTACAGATGATGTATTTCTGTTGCCGCTATAATAACAAATGCTAAAAAACAGAATAAAATAAATATTTAAGGGGGCTCCCATACAACAAACGTGATTTTTTTGCTCGTTTTTGCTCGATATTGATAACGGCAACAGGTAGACGCTTGAAATATTCACAGAATATTTGGTTATATATTCACTTTATAAATAAATAATTAAATTAAAATAAAACAAATATTTAAGGGGGGCTCCCATACAACAAACCTGATTTTTATGCCGTTTTTATAGATAATGGTACGGAACCCTTCGTGCGCGAGTCCGACTCGCAGTTGGCCGGTTTTTTATTTCTCCTTTCGCAGGTCTGCTGGAAGAAATTTCTTAAGAAATAAGCAGTACCTTTGTACTAATATTATAATTATGTCGTATCTCTGTATTTTACAGTGTGTACATAAATAATAAAATATATAAAAATGTGAAATAAAATATTTTGATTTTGAAATCGCCTTTCAATAGCTACTACTAACATTTTATGGATGTTTAACTGAAATAAAATATTTGAATTTGAATAGCACAAACCCTCTCTAGGCCCTCGTGGTCGATAACAGTCTGTATCCCAATAGAAGGAACATGAGAGGCCGCTAATGCATAAGCGTTTTACTACCAGGCATTATATTTGCTACGGTTAATACTCGTATTTGCTGCCTAGTAAATATAATTCCAATGGCCTTTTACACCAACTCCGGACAAGTTCTGGTTAATTTGCTTGGCACAAGTTCTCACAAATTATTATCAGAACCGGTGCTGAATAAAAAAAAATGTAATATAAAAAAATATATCATAAAAATCTCGTGTCATTTTCTACTAATATATAGGTTAAACTACTTCCCTACTGCCTGTTTAGACATTGAAACAAAATTGAAATTGTTTATTCGGAGCCAAAACCACCAGTACTGATTAAAAACTGCAACATTTATCGCCCTAGTGCGGAAGCGGTTAATATGTCGCTGCGAAGTAACAGTGCCATAATGACCACACATTTGCCAGGCATAGCAATTTGGCCAATCCAATCCATTCGGCCTGGATTTGATCGCTTCGGATGATAGTGATTCGATTGCCGGTACGTTGTTATTTGCGCATGGAGATATGTTACTGCACCCTCTTCTGGCTAAACGATTACTCTATTACGTTAGCCCCTAAAAGAGTAGTGTAGTACCAAGCTGGCAAACGTTGATGCTACTCTGACAGTGCCCTGTTAAGGGCTGATAATAACTTGTATGGGTTACTGGCAGCCTAAATCATCCTATTTCTGTGCAAAACTCCTCTATAGTTTCTAGTACCTACAAAAAAGTGAAGTCATACAGTAATTTCAATATTTTTTTGCTCGTGTCCAATTATCACTAACGGATCGATTTACTTGCCCATAGGTATATGCGAATGCCCATAGATGCATCTATAGGAGACAGTAGTACAAGGTAAAGTGGTGAGATAGTTCGTGAAGGTCCTATACACCAGTGGAGGGCCCTGAAATAACAGCATGTGTAAGTTCAAATACCAATCTACGGATCCTTAGAGCTCTAAAAAAATCAAGCTTCTAAGTCAACGCAATAAAAAAATACAGCGATATAATTATGTGACATATTTTGATACTCGTAAATAAATCAAAACCTATAGGGTACTTCCCGTTGACCTAGAATCATGAAAATTGGCAAGAAGTAACGTCTCACAGCACAAGTAAAAGAAAAAGTCCGAAAATCGTTTTTTTCTAGTTACACCAAATTTAAAAAAAAAAACGATTACAAACTTACATCTGCAGTTGGGAAATTGACCGTGGCGTATATCGATGTATGGGAGAACATGTTTTTCAACTAGAATGTTAAGTTTGTTTTTGGGATAAATTCATCCCAACTACGGAACCCTTCATTGTGCGTGGTCGTGCACGCACTTGGCCGGTTTTGTTTTTATTACGGTCGAATTCATAAACAAATCTCGTCGATGTCAAGTCACATAAGTACAGGTATGTCTATTTCACGTTTAATGACAGACTTTTAACAACTCCTTGTTTGGCAACAATTCGATGGTAGTCCTATCATAACTATATAAACATCCTAATCGCTTTACGCTAAAACGACTGAACGGATTTGGATGAAATGGTGTTGGGAATCCTAGGCCGATTCCCGGCCACCGTAGGTGCGGGCTTGCGGACGGTGAGCAATGGGTAGCTCGCCGTCCAAGAAGGACTAGGCCCGGGTCGACAGCGCTTTGTATTCCACGCGCGCCTCAACGAGATGTCAGCACAAACTGACGGGGCCCGTTGCGGGCTTTGTCCAAAAGGGATATCATGGCCTTGACACACAGGAAACTGGTAGTACGTTTCCGTAGGATAATTTCCCGCCTCCACGAGGGCGAAACCGCAGGCATAAGCAAGTAGCTTAATTCTTATTAAGCTAAAAGCTTAAAGCTTAAGGTAAAAGCTTGCTTTTACCTAAAACACTTCAAGAATCCAAAGGCCATTTTTCCACTCGCCCAGACAACCACGTTTCAATATCGGAATACTTACGAGTCTGTTACTTTCAATCTCGGGTCGGATCGAGCGTAAACGATGATTAATACTGAATCTCTGTACACAGCGTTGAAATATCGTTGTTTAAGTTTGTTTAAGCTTGATCCCGAATCCTCGGTGAAATATCAACCTTCCGTGTTCTGGCGGTCTAATCCGAAGATAAATCCTAAGTATCAGCCGAATGTTCGCCTATGTCCTGACTACGGCTGACTATGGGTGACTACGGCGATAGAAAAAAAAACGACAGTCAAAGAGATAAGTCAAAGTCAAAAATGTAACTTGAAGTCAGGTAATTACTCAAAGTCAAAACAGGAAACTTTGGAAGTCAAGAAACGGCCGAACGTTCGACCGATACTTCGGATTATCGCTTCGGAGTAGACCCCCTGGATCGAGAAGTCGTTTCTCCATCGGAACAAACATTGGTCCAGTCTCCAGAATGTTTGTTTCATGTCTGTATGTTTGTACGCGTGGTTTGTGTGTCCAATACATTGTGTATACCTTGGTTTAAACTCGTGACTGTTTGCTTCGTAATTCATCTTGTAGTCTTGAGTTGCCTTGGATTTTGTTTATAACTATCATAATTTCAAATTTTGTTGGTGGTGGTGAGTGATTGGTATTTGAGTCACGTCTCTGAGTATGGTAATTGGTGACTAGGTACATCGTTACATTTGGTACCCACATTTGAAAACAAATGTAAGTGATAGTAGTAAATAAAACAGTCGGAGGCAATAAAAATCGGTCTTGTTTTTAAGAAGATGCCTCCGACTGCATGAGATTATTTATAGTAATAAGTTATATAAATCTTGTTGTCCATCTTTTTTAAAGTTCACTATAGAATAGAATAGAATAGAAAGTTTTTATTTCAGACCGGAGTCCATAGAGTTAGTAACAATTTTACTTAAGTTCTAGTGTTAGTAGGTTACAGACATGAAAATATACAATTAAAATTCAGCATGGAGCCGCATCCACCTCCGCAACATCGGGGAGTCCCACCGATCTGCGAATACGCTGAGAATACTGCGCTGATATATACTCAGTCGGGTTTCTTTTTTTATTGACTTTTTTTTAACACTAATTTGTTGGGATTATAAACCGGTAAATTAGGTAATTTTCCCACTTTGATAACGGCCTCTTACTCACTCGCTCCAAAAGTTCTGGATCGACTTTTTATCATTTCTCATTCCAAATTACGTTTAAACATGTAGTATGTACCTATATATTTTTGTAATCACCCCACCCCATATCTCACGTGATAGGTATAGTTTTTTTTTAACGACATTTCATTCATCAAAATCGGTTCAGCCGTTTAGTAGCCACCACTCCCTCGTGGCTACTTAACGGCTGAACCGACATAGGGACGGACATACATACATTCAGGTCAAACACATAACCCTCTTTTTTTGGGTTAACCTAAGTCGAGTAAAAAAATAATCTTCTTTTCAGTAGGCCATTTTAGAAATAGGGGATTATAGACCCAACCGTCACCCACTGTGAATGCGGCGCTCCTGACTAAACCATGCCCCGTATTTTCGCATGACCAAAGTGTCAATACACCTGCACTTCTGAGGACCTAAAAACACCTTTAATGCCGCTATTGGCATGGCCACCTACTGGGTGCAATTCATTTAATAATGTACACACGGCTTCACATCTATATATATAAAATTCAAAGTCCTGACTGACTCACTGACTGATATATCAACGCACAGCCTAAACCGCTGGTCCTAGAGACATGAAATTTGGAGGGTAAAAAGGGAGATGAAGTTGTGTATGGAAAGTCCTTAATTTTCGAAGTAAAAATCACAAAATTTATTATCTAGGCTTATAGTTGAAAGCGTACGCAACGGTGTTGTAAGAATTTCAACCCCTTAAGGGGTGAAAGGGGGATGAAATTTTCTTTTTAATTAAAGTTTATTTTTATATTTTAAGTTAAAATCACTAATATTTCGGCTTATGGTTAAATGATAAATGATTTATTTTCTGTAAGTAGGTTTGTACAAACACTTTTACACGTCAATCATATTTAAAAAAAAAGGTGGAAACTAACACACAGCCCAAATCGCTGGTCCTAGAGGCATGAAACTTGGAGAGTGAGTTCTTTGTGAAGAGTAAGTATCCACTAAGAACGGATTTTTGGGAATTCCACCCCTAAAGGGGTAAAATAAGGGATGGAAATTTATATGAAAGTCCGTCAGTTTTGAAGTTAGGATCTTCAAATTTTGTGTTTAGGCTGATGATTAAAAATAATTTATACGTATCAATTATTTTTTGATAATTTTATCCCGGAAGGGTTAAAAATGGGGATGAAGTTGTGTATGGAAAGTCCTTAACTTTCGAAGTAAAAATCACAAAATTTATTATCTAGGCTTATGGTTGGAAGCTAACGCAACGGTGTTATTAGAATTTCAACCCTTAACACTTGAAAAATAATGAATTTCATCCCCCTTTTCACCCTGAAAAGGGGGATGAAATTCATTATTTTTCAAGTTAAAATAACTAATGTTTTGGTTGGAAACGAACAGAACATAAACCATTGTTTTTTTGTTTTTTTTCAACCCACAAGGGGGTGAAAAGGGGATGACGTTTTGTATTGAAGTTGTTCATTCTCTAAATTTTGTATTCAAGTAAAAATAATATACGTACACGTGTACCGTTTCTAACTTTTCATAGAATGAAGCGATTGCGATGAAAAAAAAACTAAATGTTACTCCAACTTATACACAATATTTATTTAAATATAAGGTCGTGGGACTGACTGGGTATCAACACTCAGCTCAAACCACTGAACGGAATGGGCTGAAATTTGGTACATAGATAGTTATGACGTAAGCATCCGCTAAGAAGGGTTTTTTGGGAATTCGACCTTTAAGGAGGTAAATGTATGAAAAATCTTATTACAAGAGTTAATAAACCTAAAACATGGCATGAATACTTTCGTAAGTAAATTATAAAGTTTGTCATTTTTAGTTTTTTCAAACTACCCCCTTAAAGGGGATTTGGGGATGTCAAAGTTTGTATAGAAGAATTTCAACGTGCGGTCCAATTAACTCGAAACTCAGTATTTATACTTAGAAACAAAAATTAAGAATAAAATGTATCAAAGTATTTCGAAAATTGTTTTTTTTTTTTTTTGTGGGTAATTATCAAATAACTTCTCCCGCTCCGGGTGGAGCGCGAGAGCGTGTCAGACTTTTACTGACTAAAACCCACCCGTGTTCCTTCATTTGCCTGTGTGCCAGGGCCACGATATCCTTTTCGGACAAACTCGCAACCTTGGCAGGCATTGGCCTTAACGGACCCCGTCAGTTGGTGCTGACATCTCTTTGCGCGCCGTCGACCCGGGCCTGGTCCTTATCGGACTGCGAGCTACCCATCGCTCACCGTCTGCAAGCCCGCGCCTACTGTAGCCGAGCATCGTTCTGCGACTCCCGACGCCCAGGGAGTCTCCCGCTGCGACTAAGGGCGTGAGGGCATGAATTTTGCCTCTCCCTCACGCGTTCCACCTCCTCCTTCGCGAGCATTACTGCTTCGCAGAAGGAGGTGACGGACTCTCATGAACTCTCGCTCCGAACCATGGCTCGAACCAGGGCCGGACCGACGATAGATCGCCGCCAGCGTCGCCTCCGTGAAGACATGGCGGTGCTCCGCCCAAGCCGGGCAGACCTCCACCGGTGTTCTCTGGGCGATCCACACAGTGGTGACACCCGGGCGTTTCCTCCCGCTTTATCCTGAGTAGGAACCCGTGGATATAACAGGATGCCGTGGCGCCTCTCTAGCCACTGAAACTGACCCCTAACGGGGTGAAAAAGGGTAGTCAATTTGACAAGGGAGGATTTTACTGCTTGGCTTGATTAACTCTAAATTATGACGTAGGCATCTGCTGAGAAGGAGTTTTGGGAATTCGACCTTTAAGGGGTGAAAAGGGGGGACTTTGTTTCTATAAAAATCCTTATTCCTTGAGTTAATAAACCTAAAACTAAGTATGAAAGTAAATTATAAAATTTGTATTTTTAAACTACCCCCTAAAACGGGTTTTGGGGATGTCAAAGTTTGTGTAGAAGAATTTTAACGTGCGATCCGATTAACTCGAAACTCGGTATTTTATATATACCTAATGCTCACAAAATATGCCGTACATGTGTTTGGGTTTATTCAAATGTAACCCTTACGGGGCAATAGGGGATAATTAGGTTTTTAGGGAAGGATTTTACTGCGCGTCATGATAAACTCCAAAGTAATTGAATAAAACATGATTTAATATTTTTCAAAAATAAACTCGTTTCGGGGTGAAAAGGGGGAGACAGTTTATATCAAAATTATGTTTCCTTTGATCAATAAACTTGAAAATTGACCCGGATATTTTCTCAATAAATAAAACGGCTGCAAACGTAAATTTTCGAAAACAATCTTTTAAAGGGGGTGTTGAATTTTGTGGGGGAAAATAATTGAATGGAAAGATTTTAACGTGCGGTTCGATTTACTTGAAACGCGGTATTTATATTTAAGATCGGAAATAAACGGAAATCTAAAGAGGTAGTCAATTTTAGAGGGGATGATTTTATGTTTCGTATTGGCGCAAAAATGGCTGAACAGATTTAGATGAAATTTGGCAACATACATATAGTTTATAATCTGCACTATCACATACTACTACACGTACTTTTAATTCCGGTAGTACGTTCTTGTGACATTTTTTCCGACATCCACGCGGGTGAAGCCGCGGGCAGAAGCTAGTCAACCTATAAATTTCCAGTATAAGCTGATCTCGCATTGTATAGGATTAACGTACAATAAGAGGTCAGCGTATACTGGAAATGTATATCTCGATGTGTAGCCGTGTGTACCATCGACTCGAGAAAGTAGAATTAAATGACATAAAAAATACAATATTTTAAGAACCGAAGTTGTTGTTCTGAGAGCTAAATAAAAGGTGGAAAAGGTATTCGATCAAAATGTTATTAATAATTTTATTGAATAGGTTCATAGATAATTTGATTCTGGAAAGACAAAACATACATTGTTATTTTAATTTCCAAATCACGTAAAAGAAAATATTACGAAGGTATGTTTTATACGAATATTTTGTACTAGCTGCGGCACTGCCAGCGATTTCGCTCGCGTAGCTTTTTCTAAAATAAAAGTACCCTAACTTACTCCTTATCACTTCAGCTATCTGCCAGCGAAAATCCTCCCGTTAAAGTTGTCAAAAAAACAGTCAAAAATAAAATTGAAATAGTTTTTTTTTTAATTAGGACCCTTATAAACTTTCATACGCTTTTAGTAAAAATCTGTTATTTTGACATTTTAGTAAAAATCTGTTATTTGACAAACCTACCTCTTCCCTTACAAACTACTTGCATGGGACTAAGTGCGAATGGGACCAAGTGCGAATGGGACCAAGTGCGAATGGGGCTAAGTCGAATGGGACCAAGTGCGAATGGGGCTAAGTCGAATGGGACCAAGTGCGAATGGGGCTAAGTGCGAATGGGGCCAACTGCGAATGTGACGAAGTTCGAATACGAGTAACCCAGGCAAAACAGTGCAACATCACTTCAAGTTCTCTCAAGAAGTCCGCGCGAGGTTTCAGTAAAGTGCCACGTCTTTACTGAAACTCAAGGGGAGCGGGCGGGATATCATATAGCATGCATTTAATTAAATTAATTTCATAATTATTTAAACAACTTTGTACTTGTAACCTAATTTTACATGACACTAGCTAAATGTGCAAACCGTACAAAGCCACAATAAAAAAATAAAACATCGGGAGCGAAAATGAGACAAGACGAAGAAAATGTGGCTAATTAGCCAAGTTGGCTAATTAGCCAAGTTTTGACGAGCCACTTTCGGAGCGTGTTTACGAGGAGGCTCCCTATTTTTATGTTAATTTGCATGAATATTCTGAAACAGCCTCACATACAAGCAAAATTAAACTTTAGTACATGATTTATTGGACCTTTTTCTTTCGATGTTGAAGACAGTTATGTAATTGTTATATTTTCGCTCGATACATTTTTTATTCGAAAATCATGTCTTTTTTAAGGATAATTATAAAAAAAATAAACAAGATTGTTTATTTTTACATCTAAAATAAATATTGACAGCAAGAAAATATAGTGTACTATTCAGCCACCAGATATTTTGTCTCTAGAACAATTATTACTTTAGTTATAAACGAAATAAGAATTGAGACTTACGCTATTTAATTTCGTGCTCGAACACGATCAAAGAGCGCACGCGATATTCAACTTTATTACTGATGTGTTAGCGTTTAGCACATAACGGATTGGCGGGGGGCAAGGGGCGGAGTTTGCGTGAAAATTTGATTCAGACTGCCTAGTCTTAATCTATCTACCTCTTTTTACTTATAATATCAAAAATTGATATATTATATACAACATTATTTTAAGTATATGCGAAACCTGAATATAGTTTGTTCAGAATAAGGAACTGAATCTATTTCAATAATTTTTACACCATGTTATGTTTTGTCCCAAAAATATTTAAGTGTGATTGAAAATGTTATCACCATTTAATTACTTACAATACAAGCGCCGTACGGTTAGGTACCTACTGCCAAATTATTATCAATAAGCGCAAGACGACCCTGGAGGCGCGGGGGCGCCGTTAGCATGTTTTTGTACGGACAACCCGGTAACATTACAACCTTATAACTTTGTGATTTTTCATGATACAGTTTTGAAATTTGGTACATAGCTTCTTTACATAAAAATACTAGACACGTGTTTCGGGTTTCGCATATACTAAAACCAATATTGTATAGACAGGTCAGAGCCCATATCCCTCAGGCTCGTTTTTATTACATTAGATGAACGGCAAACCTCACTAGAATACCTAAAAATATCTTCATCCTAAACTATCAAGTAATAAAACTTACCTTTAAAATGCAAAATACCGCACTGCATTTCACTTTGAAGAGGTTGTATAATAACATGCAAATGGTTCAAGATAAGTTTGAAAAATGCAGTCCAAAAACGTGAAGTGAACATTACTTAGACTTGCAGTAACCATCCAAAGGATGGCTCACTCAAAGACTTTGAACTTTAAAATTGAAAGCTTTACTTGGGGAGGGTTTCACAAGAATATGCTGTTAGTGCTGCCAAGGTTTTCAAAGATCCTTCATCTAGAGTTGAGAGTAATTACTTTTAGGGGAGGCCACAAAACTCGTTTTATGTTTTAAGGCGCTGAAAATAGGCAAATGATGTAGGACAAAAAAATTGCCAAATCTATATAGTTTGTGGTAGCGCAAAAAAGTATATTATTGTTATTCTTGAACATATTTCTCAGAACTTGGTTGTTACCAAAACACGTTTAGAAAAAAAAATCTCTATACAAATTAACGGTAAATTTCCTTTACTTTGAGTTCCAATCCAAAATATATGTATTAAATATTAATGTACAGTTGGTATTTAATTAATAACACGTCTTATTTGAATGCAGAACTTGGTTGATTTTAGGGTTCCGTACCCAAAGGGTAAAACGGGAGCCCTATTACTAAGGCTCCGCCGTCTGTCTGTCTATCTGTCTGTCTGTCCGTCTGCCACCAGGTTGTATCTCATGAACTGTGATAGTTAGACAGTTGAAATTTTTACAGATGATGTATTTCTGTTGCTGCTATAACATCAAATACTAAAAAACAGAATAAAATAAATATTTAAGGGGGCACCCATACAAGAAACGTGATTTTTTTGCTAGTTTTTGCTCGATATTGATAACGGCAACTGGTAGACGCTTGAAATATTCACAGAATATTTAGTTAAATATTTACTTTGAATATAAATAATTAAATTAAAATAAAACAAATATTTAAGGTCCTATACAACAAACGTGATATTTTTGCCGTTTTTATAGATAATGGTACGGAACCCTTCGTGCGCGAGTCCGACTCTCATTTGGCCTGTTTTTTTTATTTTCGGTTAAACAACAAATAAATGGGTAATTCCTTCTTATTTTGCAGTAAATTACAAGTGTTGTGTCATCGCGGTTCTCTTTATTTTGTATGCAGTCTGACAGTGACCGCGCTTTAGCTGTTGTCAGCGTCTTAAGACCCGGTGTAAACACACGTTTTTTTGCCGTGAAAACTATGGTTGATTCGCCGTGTGTAGGCACGGTCTTCAGTGTTGTGTGGATCACTATGGCTTGTTGATAGACACGGCGGCACTACGGCACGGGGCTCCGTCGCCGTATGCGTTGTCCGATGGTTTGCCGTGTCACATACAAGCTGATGATGAAGATGATGAATACAAGCTCACACGATTAATCTACGTTGCGGCAAGCGCGCCGTACCGTAAAGAAACCGTGCCGTGTACAACGGGCCTTTGAGTGCATTTTTAAATTTCGTGTGTTGGTAGTCAGGTATAGTCGCCGTAATCAACTGATGAACACTTAAAGACAATTTGAAATTACGAATGATTGATGCATAGACGTATAACTGCAAAAGTTATCTATCATAAACCACTTCTCATGCTTATGTATTTAACCATAATTCGTACTGACATAATGTAGGTGCTCGATATTTACTACTTGTGATGTTGAAATGAAATGAAATTGAAATTAAATTAAAATGAAATTGAAATGAAATGTAATTAAAATGAAATTGACATGAAATGTAATTGAATTTAAATTGAAATGAAGTTGAAATGAAATGAAATGTATTTGCAAGAATTGTAGTAGATTACAGATGGTTGGGTTTTTTAACAGTTTCTAAAACAATTCGATAAAACTAGCATGTAAAATAATTGATTACATTACGTCTTATACGTATAAATGGAAGATAATAAAATTGGCCCATAAATTCTAGATAGTATGTTAAGAATAAGAATGTCAATGATTTGTCAATGTTTTTCGTTCACACGACTACACATCAACCTATACATTTCCAGTATACGCCTCTCATTTAAAATCAAAATCAAAATATTTTATTTCACATAAACCTACATGGGCATTTATGAAACGTCAAAAGCTAGGTGCACGGTTGCAATTGGTCGTTTCCTATGGAGAAGAGCCGGCATGAAACTCCACGGTTATTCTTTTAAAAATAATGGGCTTTTACAATGTCTCCAAGTGTTAATAGGTATGGGAGGACAGTGTACACCTGTCAACAAGTACCAGCATGTCGATTCTGTAACCATCTCACCGCGAAAACATAGGTGAAGTGAGCGTGGAGTGAACTGTCAGTGTCATCCCACCTGATTCTAGGGATGGATCAAGTTGGGCACGCCAGGATTGTGGCAATAAATCCCCTCTTTGAGGAGTGGCTAAAGAGGCGCCACGGCGTCCTCACCTTCCACCTGACGCAAGTTTTTACCGGACACGGTTGTTTCGGGAGGTTCCTGTTCAGGATAAAGCGGGAGAAAACGCCCGGGAGTCACCACTGCGTGGATCGCCCGGAGGACACGGTGGAGCATACGGTGGAGGTCTGCCCAGCTTGGGCGGAGCACCGCCGTGTGCTCACGGAGGCGATCTCTCGCGTCCGGCCCTGGTTCAGGCCATGGTTCGGAGCCAGAGTGCATGGGAGGCCGTCACCTCCTTCTGCGAAGCAGTAATGCTCGCGAAGGTGGAGGCGGAACGCGTGAGGATGAGGCAAGGTTCGCGCCCTCACCCCCTTCCTCACCTCAGGAGACGCCCCGGGCGTCGGGAGTCGCAAGCCGCCGATTTCTGCCCACCGTAGGCGCGGGCCTGCGGACGGTGAGCGATGGGTAGCTCGCCGTCCGATAAGGACCAGGCCCGGGTCGACGGCGCGTTGTGTTCCACGCGCGCCTCAAAGAGATGTCAGCACCAACTGACGGGGTCCGTTAGAGCCAATGCCTACCAGGGTTGCGAGTTTGTCCGAAAGGGATATCGTGGCCCTGGCACACAGGCAATGGAAGGAACACGGGTGGGTTTTAGTCAGTAAAAGTCTGACACGCCGTCCCGCTCCGCCCAGAGCGGGAGAAGTGATTTGATAAATACCCACCCAAAAAAAAAAAAAAGGGATGGACCAAGTATTACATTTACAATCATAATCAAGATTTTAATAATATTTTTGATGCTAATTCTGTTGATCATTTTATGTTATTTCAAAGCTGGCATTTAAGCGTCTCAACATAGTAATGTTTAAGGACTAGTCTAGGAAAAAAATGGATACAAAACAAAATTGAGTTTCTGACTGAATTTCTGTTTTGCTATTTTATTTAAAAACCTCATAATTAGTAATGTTTAAACACTTAAATACTAGCTTTGAAATAATATAAAATGATCAACAAAATTAGCATAAAAAAATGTGATTAAAATCTCGATTATGCTTGTAAATGTAATGCTTGGTCAATCCCTAGCATCAGTGAAGATTTCACGGTGAGATATTTACAGAATAGCAGTACAGGTACTTAACAAAATAGAAAATGGTCTACAAATCTACAGTCTAGCCTACAACGTTCTCTCACATTCACACGTTCACACAAAATATAACAGAATCTATAAAAAAATAATACAAATAAAAACCTATTTAGACCAAATGATTATACTTTTATGATGCAAATAAAGTTATTATTATTATTATCAAACGATATATATGATGATACAAACATATATGATGTAATCTATCTATGTGACTTCATAGAAACATATATAGATAGATTATACCTACACATAATTCGAAGTGTAATGCGCGCAACAGAAACCGTTATGGCATCCACGCTTACCGTGAAATTGAGTTCACTTCAAACAAAATAAATGGGAGCCTGGCATATCAACGTAAGAGGGAATTTAATGCAAATTAATATAAACGACGTTGACAAACGATCGTGGCAGAAGTGTAATAGAATGGTCGTGGTACTAAGGCCTAATTGAATATTCACTTTGATTTTTTTTCGGAATTCAATTTCACGAGTCACTTTGCTTTTTTTGATGACTGTACCATCTGGTATTGTGGTTTTAATACCATTTTTAGGGTTCCGTGCCCAAAGGGTAAAACGGGAATCCTATTACTAAGGCTCCGCCGTCTGTCTGTCTGTCTGTCCGTCTGTC
Organism: Tiliacea citrago; assembly: GCA_963921375.1. Classification (NCBI taxonomy): domain Eukaryota; kingdom Metazoa; phylum Arthropoda; class Insecta; order Lepidoptera; family Noctuidae; genus Tiliacea; species Tiliacea citrago. Next base: position 21,957,016 of record OY992792.1, on the reverse strand, counting down.
ACCAGGCTGAATCTCATGAACCGTGATAGTTAGACAGTTGAAATTTTTACAGATGATGTATTTCTGTTGCCGCTATGACAAAAAATACAAAAAAACAGAATAAAATAAATATTTAAGAGGGCTCCCATAAAACAAACGTGGTTTTTTTTGCCGTTTTTATAAATAATGGTACGGAACCCTTCGTGCGCGAGTCTAACTCGCACTTGGCTGGTTTTTTAGATTCGTGTAGTTTCTTCAGGTTAGTTTGTGCAACATTGGATGACAGAATAATAGCTATTTTTAACCGACTTCCAAAAAGGAGGAGGTTATATGTTTGGCTGTATGTTTTTTTTTTTTATTTTTTTTTTTTATGTATGTTCACCGATTACTCCGTCAATTGTGGACGGATTTTGAAAATTCTTTTTTTGTATGGAAGGGTATGCTCCCGAGGTGGTACCATTGCCACCAAATCAGAATCTGATGAGGGGATCCCATGGAAATCGAGGTAAATCCTCAAATTTTATAGGCATACCTATAGTGATTTGAGTATTTTTTATAGTAACTCGTGTATTTTCACTCGAAAAGCACCATTCGGTGAAATGGAACTGATGATGAAGACCACAGATGGCCACCGGAACTTCCTAATAATAAGCATTTCACCGTTGCTATTCGATTAGGCACTTTAATATGGTTGCTAAGCAATTTATGCTCGTCAAAATGCATATGGTGAAGTCACCATCAGTTCTCCTGGTTCTTACCAGGAGAACTCCTTAACGCCCCTGAATCGGGAAAAGCAATATTTTGTAAAATGTGATGAGCATTTGACATTAGGGTATTGTAAATTAGATAAATTACAAACTGACCCACTAAAACGTGAAAAATAAAAAACTTTTTACAAAAAAAAATAACCGACTTCCAAAAAAACACTACAAAGTGAAAAATAACTTTAATTTCGGAAGTCGGTGTCTTTGGATCTGTATTTTAGTTTTTTGCCACCGAATTCCGAAATTAAAGTTATTTTTCACTTTGTAGTGTTTTTTTGGAAGTCGGTTATTTTTTTTTTGTAAAAAGTTTTTTTTAATAGTCCGCAAAACTTTATAGTGGACCGACATACGACATGAAATTCATAGGCGTCGTTTTAGACTTAGTAGTTTCGGAGATACGGGGAAGAATGGTAACTCATCGATTTTCTTAGATAACTTTAAAAGTATTTATTTTAAAATGATTAAGAAAATATATCTGATATCCTTACACCAAGTCCTTTCATGTGACATATTATGTCATACGGAATCACTTGCAAAACTTTTTAAATTTTCTAATTTGCCCCTCAAAAGTGACCGCCTTATTCAAAATTCATTTAATTACGTCTCATGTCCGTGTTTGGGTCATGGAAATCCATATTTTTACCAAGTTTCAACTTAATCGGTCCAGTAGATTCAGAGGAAATTGGCTGTGACAGACGGACAGACCGACTCAAACTCAAACTCAAAGCATTTATTTCAATTAAACCATTTACAGGCACTTTTGAATTGTCAACAAGTCGGTCAGTTACAAATATGAAGCTAGTTGCCCATTCCAAAGCGTAGTAGGTTCCCATGGAGAAGAACGGGCAAGAAACTCCACGGACACTCTTTTAAAATAAAATATTTGATACAAAGTATTGGTTACATCATTCTTATTGAAAATATACATGTGAGAACGATGCAAAACGTCAGAAGCGTCCATGATAAAAAAAAAACAATTCAAAATTAAAATAATTAAAAAATAAGCCGTGGCAGCTAAGTGATGACCAGTCCCAACTGACAGCGCCCGTTCACGAACATGACGCACGGATCAGCACCATTCAGCTCAACCATTTTGAAGGGAGCCAAATGATCCAACACAGGCGCCACCATCAGCGAGACATCTGAGTGAGCATGACATACTGTCAGCTGCCAGCTAGACAGCCAGCTAGACAGACAGACAGGCGGACACACGAGTGATCCTATAAGGGTCCCGTTTTTTTTTCTTTTAAGGTACGGAACCCTTAAAATTATTTTTACAGTGATTAAATTAGCCCATTTTTATTACATCTGTGTAAAATAGTATTCCAACGACGAAAATGTCGTAAAAAGTTTATTTGGTGTTTGTGTTATTCATGTGTTCATTATTTTCCACAAAAACAATGAATTTTTTTATCAATTCCGGTAAATTCCGTGATTATTGACGTAAGATCACGCTGGTGTACCGCGATCATTGATCAGCATGTCGATTCTGTAAAAATACTTAAAATCTCACCGTGAATTCTTGCATGAGCTGTCAGTGTCATTCCACTGATGCTAGGGATTGACCAAGGATTACATTTACAATCACAATCGAGATTTTAATAATATTTTTATGCTTATTCTGTTGGTCATTTTATATTATTTCAAAGCTAGTATTTATGTGTCTTAACATTTCTATTTAAAATTTTGCCAAACTCAATTTAATGTAAAAAAACAAAATTGATTTTCTGTTCAAAATCTCGATTATGATTGTAAATGTAATCCTTGGTCTATCCCTAGCATCAAGTGGGATGACACTGACTGTTCACTCCACGCTCACTTCATCTAAGTTTTCACGGTGGATGGAAAAATACAGTAGTTCTATTCTGTAGAATGGCACTACTGTGTTTTTACTAGATTAGAACATCGCGACGGAGTAACAATATTCAACGCACTCCCACAGACGTATTATAGACTTCAAAACGTGATTCATTGACATGCTCGTCGCTAAGTAATAACAGCTGCAAAGGTCGATCCATCAGGTTAAGCTACGCTTGCCGGGGTTGGTCCGTGGATGGGTGACCATCTTTAAATACCGAGACTCCTCCGTGCCTCGGAAAGCACGTTAAGCCGTTGGTCCCGGTTGTCATTCGTGGATCTTTGACAGTCGTTACGGGTCGTCAGAAACCCGAAAGTCTGACAACCAATCTTACCAAGGGGTATCGTATTACCCAGTTACTAGGTTGTGGAGGTCAGATAGGCAGTCGCTCCATGTAAAATACTGGTATTCAGCTGCATCCGGTTAGACTGGAATCCGACCCCAACATAGTTGGGAAAAGACTAGGTAGGCAGATTGATTGACCTCTGAAAATTTCGTATCTCTGAAAAACTCGCCTTTTATGGAATTCTGATTAAATTTAAATACAAATAGGTTTTATTACACTAAAGAGAACGATAATTTCAATTCCATTGTTTAATTTAAAAGAAAAAGAACAGATATACCTAAGCCTAGCTTCAATCAAATAACAATCTTTTTCCACTTTGAAACAAAGAGGGAATTTTATCGGTAGAATTTATTTTATCGTTATAAATCACGGCTTTACAGTACAAAGCAGTCCCATTCTTTTTAACTTCAATGAATTATTCGATAACGGGCCTCAGGGAGCTTAGAAAATGTTTTTGAAATCACAGGCACGTTTTAAAGCCTGATAATTTTATCTTAGTTTTATTTATGACGTTAAAAGCAGAGTGGAATGTAATTTTAAGGCGCCACTTCACGGACAAGAGATCCCGCTGTGCCTCCAAATTATCGCCGCGATGATATTGCTGTGTGGAGATTGATTCATAGAGTTTTATTGAGTTTAATGGCTGAGTGAGACTATCGTCGCGATTTCCTCGCCCGTGGAAGTGGGGCCTTAACAAAAACTATTGAAAATATTATTAAAATCATACATAAGCTACATAGCTTATGTATGATTTTAATAATATTTTCAATAGTTTTTTTTTTCTTTAATATTTTGTAAATCTGAGAACGTTGTAGGCTAGAGTGTTAAGTACCTGGTACTTCTTGACGGGCCTACACTGTCCTCCCATAGCTATTAACACCGTCTACGGCACGTCAACGAAAACGCGATGACGGTGCCGAAGTAGCAATACATACATTCCCTATGCTCGCGTGTCCACTGCAAGTCCGTCACCCGAAGTTTCGAGTAGTTCGGCGCGACCGCATAATCGACCCGAGATTGTGACGGACCAATGTGCCGGAAATACAAAACATGTTTGAGCTTGTCCATACACTGCCGTCGCGGCGCGGCGAGGAGGCGCCGCGGCTCGTCTTTTGTTTTTTCTATCATAACATACAGAACCGCCGCGCCGCGTTCGGTCACGGGGAACAAACGATCGCCGTCACCGGGACGTCACGTTCGGTTCAAATATCACGTTTCTCGTTGATGTTCCGTTGACCAAATAATAATACAGATTTGATACATAAATAATAATTTAAAAAAAAGTTTAATTCAGACCTAATTTTGGTTCATATTATGTTAGTCTTACATTTATTATCTTAAAACTATGTTAGTCATGACACATTCAATGAATGCGCTAATAACATAAAATTCAAATAATCGAAAACAAATTAAAATGAAAATACAATTGAAATAAATAATTGCAATTAAATTTAAATTTAAATACAATTGAAATAAATAATTGCAATTAAATTTAAATTTAAATAAAATTGAAAATAAATTAACAAGGGTGTCAAAATTGTGTTCAAGCTTCTTCATTATTTTTCGTTAGTTATCCATAAATATGAGTTAATTTGCAATAGTAATTAGAACGCTACGCATCTGGGCGCGACAAGTATAGCGGAACTGAAATATTCTTTGATCAATCAATCTGCCCAGCGTTTTCCAAACTATGTTAGGATCGGCTTCCAGTCTAACCGGATGCTGCTGAATACCAGTAATTTACATGTAGCGACTGCCTATCTGACCTCAACAACCCAGTACCTGGGGAATACGATACCCCTTCGGTACCCTTACTGGTTGTCAGACTTTCGGGCTTCTGGCGACTCCTAACGACTGTCAAAGATCCACGAATGACAGCCGGGACCAACGACTTAACGTGCTTTTCGAGGAACGGAGATGTCTCAGTATGTAAAGATGGTCACCCATCCACGGACCAACCCCGGCAAGCGTAGCTTAACCTGATCGATCGAGTCGTGCGGCTGGTATTACTTAGCCACAAGGTCCTCCTGAAATAAAATATCTCCTGATATGATCAATGTAAATATTTTTGCAGAAAGTATGCAAAAAGTTCCATAAATATCTACCAAAAGGTAACCTAAAAACTAAAGGTACATACGGCTACACAAATCAAGTTATTCAGTTCCAGTATACGCTGATCTCTCATTGTACATAAATCCTACACAATGCGAGATCAGCTTATACTGGAAAAGTATAGCTTGATGTGTAGCCGTGTGTAACTAAATAAAAGAAAATATAATAACAGTAAAAGATTTGGCACACCGGCAGACGATATCCGTTTCCTGACTGTGGCAGCCAAATAAATAAGTTCTACATACAAGAATAATTATGCGGAGGTCAGAGGATCATTCCGGTGTCCATCAGTCAGCATTTAGTTAGATCAAAGAAAGAAATATGAAAAGAGGAAGAATATGGATTGACATTTTGTATGAAAGGTGGTCTTTACCTTATAGTTTGAGTAACAGGATAATTATTTTCCAACCCTCAGGTATATTTTGCAAATATTCATATCGGTTATCGTTTTATCCATTGAAAGATTTAAAAACAATACATAACCCAGAGTAGGAGTCGAAGTAGGCCCCCAGCTCTAGAAAGAGCTGGGGGCCTACTCCGAACATAAATCCGAAGTATCGGCCGAATGTTCGGTCGTTTCTTTACTACGGCTAACTATCGCTGACTACGGCGAAAAAAAAAAGACAGTCGAAGAGAAGAGATAAGCCGAAGTCAAAACTGTGACTTGAAGTCGGGTAAGGACTCAAAGTCAAAAAAGGAAACTGGAAATTATAAAACGGCCGAACGTTCGGCCGATACTTCGGTTTAGAGGTTCGGAGTAGACCCCCTGGAAGCAAATCCAAACTCCGGGCTGCTGCTTAGAATATGCTATTCACGCTAATCGAACGTCACGGTCTATTCCAAAAACATTTGGTCAGAAAAAAAACCCAAAACATGTTTGTTTACAAATCCGCGGGAATTTTATAAGTTCCGAGTAACAATTTAATCAGCTGTAAATAAACTATTAATGTCTGCTTCACACTATCTTTATTACTTGCTTATATATATATATATATACAAAACAAATATACAAAATAAATTCACGAGGTATTTATATTTAAAGCAATATGGGGTTTACCCATTCTACCCGTTGATGTATCCGAGTCTGTTTGTGTTGGGCATGGTCGGGTACACTAGGCTGGCGGTTAGGAGGGACGTCGCGTTAGTAAAGTACATGGCGAGGGTGCTGCGCGGGCTGGTGCACCACCCGGAGGTGCTGGAGGCGCTGAGGCTGCGTGTCCCGGACGGGTATGTTGGGGCGCGCCGCCGCCCGTCCCGCTTTGTTAGAGGTGCCAAGGGCTAGGACGAATTTATTAAAGTTTGCCCCTTTGGCAAGGGGCACACGTATTATAAATAATATGCCGTCGGAAGATGTGTTCGATAGCCCGCCGAAATTTTTATCAGGAGCGCAAAGGTGCATTGAAGGAGGCATACAATTTTGAATAATAGAATGTAAGCTTTATTAAGTATTTTAGTTTTATTTTTATCGTTGATTTTTGTTTATGTATATGTATTTTTTATGAATAAATAGTGTAATAGGTTGGTATAGCATCGTCTTGGATATACTGTGAGATGTTGTACTTATTGGTGTGAAATAAATAAATAAATAATAAATAAATATAATAATAAATGTAGCTATCGGTGGTCAGGGACTGTTGTATTTATATCCAAGATAGGAATGATTGGAAACATGCTGGCATGTTGGCTCCATAGGACAATCTAGAGTCTAGACAAAATCAAACTGGTTGCTATTATAATTGTATAATTTGTTATTTTTGTGACATTGATTTTACATCCTGTGATTACCTAAACTTTCACACTGACTTATTATTTTAAATTTTTTAGGAAAACATATACTTTTACGATGTTGGTAAATATGTGAACACCATGTATCTATCTCTTAATTAAGTTATTTTTATTGCTTAGTTTTTAATTCTTTTTACCTATTATGGTATAGTAATTTTATTCTAGGTGCATCGTCTTCACATATAATCATATAATTAATGTAGGTACTCAAACAGAATATTGTGAAACATTTTTAAAAGAGTAACGGTGGAGTTTCTTGCCTATTCTTCTCCATACGAAACTACTTTTTGGAAGGGGCAACTAGAATCAATTTAATTTTTTTGTAAATTTTGACGTTCAAAAGTGCCTCTTATGTGCCTATTTGAAATAAATAATTTAACTTTGACTTTGACTTTTGTATCCAGATCAGTGTGAGAGCGGTCGATTATCAAGATAATATGGAGGAATACCTGATTTTTGTGCTCAGTGTTTATACTGTATACGTTTTATTCTATTAAATACTTACCTAGGGAAAAATTTTCAAGTGTACAACAACTTGAAAAAACCACATAACTTGACATAACGGTATATTCCGTCATTTAGTAAATCATACTCAAAATCATATCTATATCGACATGAACGTTCTATCATAGCATCGAGAGTGGCGCCCCCACCTAAAATCTCTAAACAATACCGCAAATACCGTCTACAATAAGAAAACTGATAGTAATAAAAATAGTCCCTTTATTTGTCAGAATATTGTCATATTCATATTCATTTATTTGCGTTCCACAAGGTAAACACAAGATGTTAAACAAAAGGCTTAGAGCTAAGAGCCGTTGTAGACCCTGTCAGGGCACAGCAAAAAATTATGTTGGATACATAGCTAACATCAAAATAAAATTAAAAAATCAAAATACATATTAAAACATCAAAATAAAATTTAAAACAAAATCAAAACATAAATCACATCACACTAATATTATAAAGGCGAAAGTTTGTGAGTGTGTGTGTGTATGTTTGCTACTTCTTCACGCTCTAACGGCTAGACCAATTTTGATAAAATTTTCTATGGAGGTAGCTGACACTCTGGATTGAGACATAGGCTACTTTTTATCCCGATATTCCCACGGGATCGAGACTTACGCAGGTGAAACCGCGAGGCGCAGCTAGTAAAATATAAAATTAAAAAAATCAAAATAAAACTATACCTACATGAAAACAATAATTACATTCCCCTATAAGTAAATAACAATAACACAAACAATTCTAATAATGGAAAGTAGGTAGATATTTTCTTAATAATAATAAGTTTAGATAAAACTATTTTATTTTGCTAATATTATTACAAACAATTACAGAGAGATCATGTTTCTAGGTGACAAGTTTATTAATTTATTAATAAAAAGATAAGTTTCACATGATTGTATTGTATCACAATTTGAGACAAATTGTTACGAGTTGTTACATAGTTTTATAAAAGTTCATAATATTCTGCCGTAAGAAGTAAGATGGTTAGATAAGTTACCTAAGTTTGTCTGATGCACCCTGGCCCTACGCAGCCAGTCTTAAGGAGTGAAACTTTGACCTTAGGTAATGACAGGATAAAATACCTTATTATTTCAGTTTAGTAAAACTTGATTAACTATGCAATAGTGTCTTTGATTACTGAAGTTACTGTCTTCAGTCAAGATGATTGCAATCATTAATGAGAACTATCCTACTTAATATGACGTTATTAGAGCGTAGTTCATAGGCATGAGGAACAAGGTGTAAACTTCACTCTCTCTATGGAAAGGGGAGGATCATTCGTGGATCTCTGATAGTCGTTACGGGTCGTCAGAAGCCCGTAAGTCTGACAACCAGTCTTACCAAGGGGTATCGTGTTACCCAGTAATTGGGTTATGGAGGTCAGATAGAATCAGAATCAGAATCAGAAGTTTTATTTATAAAAAAAAAACAAAAAAATTCAACAAAACAATGATATCAAAACAAAAAATTAATTTTAAAAATATTATATGATAGGTAGTCGATCCATGTAAAATACTGGTATTCAGCTGCATCCGGCTAGACTGGAAGCTGATTCCAACATAGTTGGGATAAGGCTAGGTTGATGATGGTGATGAAACTTTCAGCTAAGACTTTCCTTTTTGTTTACTTTCTTGTCGACCAACTACTAAACCATCTTGTAATGTTCTATACTCCATAGGTTTAGGTAGTTAAATAAAAGTAAACAAATCATAAAAAGGGTTTTTTCACTTTCTTGTTTAAAAATACGTTGTAACTTATAATCATTTTTTTTAATTATTATTACGATAGTTTCCTCTTTTATTACTGTATCTTTATCTCTTTGTATTTATTTTTGTAACTTTATCATTTAATCTTATATTACTCTTCGTAGATGTAATTGCTTGAGCACTATTATTTAGTTAGATTTATATATTACTTTAATATTTTGTAATCTGTCTATTGTAAAGAGCCCAAAAGACATGTTCTCTAAACGTCAATGAAATAAAACGTAGCTAAATTGAAGAGTACAACTGTGACGTAGCATGCCAACTGAAGTGGCAGGTATTACGTTTAGTCGGTTACTTGACAGCTCTCTCGTCACGTGGGTTTTTTTGTTTACCTTTATTTAACTACCTAAACCAACGGAGTATAGAATATTACGGTTTGGAAATTAATGGCTGTTTACTTCATACTTCACCCACCGCTGGGCCCGGTCTCTTTGTTGTATTGATATCAGTTTTCTTTACTTTTTAGAAGCTTATTGAAATGTTACAACAAAATACCTTGTGATATAAGAAATTTTTAAAACACATTAAAAGTACACTTTTGTAAACAAGCATATTATTACAAATTAGAGGATTATATCCAAGATACGAATGCTTGGAAACATGCTGGTCCAGCTCCACAAAGTCTAGAGAGGGAGTCTAGACAAAATCAGACTGGTTTCTATTTTAATTGTAAGATGTATAATTGTTAGAATAGCACCATCCTATTTCTTCCCGTGGGTTTCGTAAAAGGCGACTAAGGGACTTTCTAGAGAATGGGCAGCAGCGTTCTCTATGCATTTCAACACCATACTGCGATCGCCAACCCGAGGCGCCGAGCATGGCGATTGTGGCAAACCCCTTTAGTGGAGGCCTATGTCCAGCAGTGGACGTTTTCGGCTGAAATAATGATATAATTTTTATGACATTGATTTTACATTCTGTGATTACCTTAACTCACACGCTGACTGATTACTTTATTTTTTTTAAGAAAACGTGTACTTTCACAATGCTTGTAATTATGTGAGCACCATTTAGCTAACACCTAAGTAATTTATCTGTCATTGCTTCATTTTGAATTACCATTGGTATCAATACCCATCACGTCTCCACAGACGATAGCTAGCGAAATTATTGGACCAGTATAAGTAAGTACATAATTATATTATGTTCGTATTATTTTATAGTCAAAAAGCCGTGAGAACGATGGGTTCTTCCATCGGCAAAAATTATGAATTCTCCATTCAAAGTTTCATCCCGTATTTAACCCGTTTAAGGAATGAACTTTCTGAAATCCTTCCTTTGTGCTCACCTTCCTTACATAAGGAACTCTTGGGCAAAATGTCAAGCTTCTAGATCCAACGGTTTAGGCAGTGCGTTGTTTGTCAGTGAATTTAATTTTTATTATGCAGAGGTATACCTATAATTAAAAACGTAATTAAGTATACACTTTCCTCTAAAAGAGAAAGAGCAAACCCCCCAATGTGTCCTAAAAGATATAAGAGAAATAATGTTTTTGTTCACAACATTACAATGAACGCAGTCGTTATTATTCGCAAAATATGGCCACCTGTTACACAGTAAATTAGATCAGCCAACCGTGAAATGAGAAAATCACATCGCGCCGCATACATTACCTCCGCCATTCCGAAAGCTGTTATCACAGTAACTGCACGATTCCAGCACATAAAGTAACTTCAGAAAACTCAATGTATTAATAACTAGAAATTTAACAGCCGAACACGCTGGAAGTCGCTCGGTGGCTCTCATTAACGTTCGCCGCGCATTCCAACTTTACGCTACAGTGTACACGGCGCCCATCTTAATCAAGTCGAAGTTTGCGGGCGTATTAACGAACAATGAAACTGAAACGTGTCACCATTGTTGAATTAAACTCCGGCTTATGACTGAGTGAAACTCTTAACAACGATAATTAGAACGGCGAACCGCTCCGCTGGCCTATTGTGTCGAGGAAATCATTATGACACAACCAGCGGGTTGTGACCCCCCGTAGTTCAGATGCGTCGAGTAGGAGGCGATATCTAAGGGTCAACACTCGTCGGGTGGGGCAAACTGGGTAAATACCCCAAGAATTTCCTATAACGGTGCTTATTGTAACACCTTCCGTTTTTGTGGAGTGAAGCGAATTTCACCCCCCGGTGTTCGTAAATTGATAGGTTGGTGAAATAGTGAGTTCTGCTTTTTATATTAATTAAATTCACCATTCATTCGGCTATACTACTGTGCTCGGAACCTATGGTGCGTGTACGCACTCAATAAATGAATCAAGTTGTTGAATTGAAAAATCCCTTGCCGCCTTATTACAAAACAAGATTTATATTTTGACATGGCTTAAACCATGCAGCCAGTTTTTGTAATAAGAACGTAACAGTGATTGAAATTTTAATTTAAAATATTTATTAGTGACTTGTGGACAGAATATTTATTCAGTTTTTTTTTTTTTTACAGTTGTAATGACAATGTTGTCATTTGGTTTAAATATGTAGGTTTTTATTTTTATTATTTTAGTAATATTTTATATAGATTCTTTTTTAATTTGTGAATGTGAGAACGTTGTAGGCTTAATAGACTGTAGCTTTGTAAACTATCTTTTATTTTGTTAAGTACTTGGTACTTGTTGACGGGCCTACACTGTCCTCCCATACCTATTAACACTGTAACTTATAACATTGTTAAAGCCCACTTTTTTTAAAAGAGTAACCGTGGAGTTTCTTGCCGGCTCTTCTCCATAGGAAACGACCCATTGGAACCGTGCACCTAGCTTCTGACGTTTCATAAGTGCCCATGTAGGTTTATGTGAAATAAAAAATTTTGATTTTGATTTTTTTGATTTTGAATAAAATACCCCATTGCTTTATCCTTGCTACGCGTCAGCCTCCAAAGTTTTTACTAAAAAAGAAAGAAAAAAAAAGAGAAACCACCAAGTACGATGTCAAACCCCCAACGCATCGCACATACAAAACACGATCCCCGAAAAACAATTCAACACGTATGACAGGCCTCTCGCACGTCACTTCGACACACGTCCATAATAACTCATGTCTCGCGTGCGTGATCAGCATCTTATCCCAAACTGCTCATATGACGGGCGATTTACCCCGTAACAATGTCACATCGACCGACCGTCGACATAATGAAAGGCCCGATTTCCCGGCTCAACGGACAAGCCGACAGGACGCCGCAAAAAAGATGGGATTGGGAACACCCATATGGGAATCACAGAAATCGATCCTATGCTTAAAACGACGAGAACAATAATCCCTATGAATTATTTCACCAAGTTTTTGTTTTTTGCTCTTCGAAATATGTATGAAATTAGTTAACTTTCAAACAAAGCCTAATATTATTCGTATTAATGGTTAAGCATAAAAATTTATTAACACACCCCACAGTAGGAAATTCAGCTATATTCTGATATAATCTTTATATAATTAATGGCTAAACTTTTCCAAATTTCGGATACGTACACCGGAGACACTGAATTTAAATTAAGCCCCCACATTCATTGGGTTTAAGTTGTTATATGCATACGTGTTTATGTTTCAATTTGCTGCCAACATAAAAGAAAATTACAAGGGTCCAGCTAACTTTGAATCTTATTTAGGCGACACGAGGAAAGATTTCCTGTTTAGAGTGGCCCAATTAGGGACAGCCCGCCGACTGGTAATGAAGCCGGCGAGTTATGTGGCCATGATGGATTTTCCGTGTATCCCTCAAAACATGTACATGTTTCAACATGTTCTTGGGTCATTAATAGGTCGTTAGCAACAACGTCTATTCCAAATAAACACAGAAGCGTCTCGCTAAGTCTACATAAAGACTCTTTATTTTTTTTTAGTTTAGGGACACTTCCAATATTCCAAAGTGGGATTCAGTATTCAATGTATATTTTCTTTATTAGGGACTACATTGTTGGGTCGTATTGTAGACCCGTTTTCATCAAAATAATAGCTTATTTCTGATGCGCAAAATATATCTGAAACATTGGATATTTAGCGAATCAATATAGTCATTTACTAGCGTATCGTTCGTATTAAAACGTAGAAAATACTGTAAAACAAGTAGTAAATCAGTATCAGAGCATTCTTAAAATGAATAAAGAAAAATCGCAATAAAAAAAGTACAAGTATATATTTTTTATATAAAATAGCTTGGGGAATAACAATTAAATATGTATTTATCAAATTCTGAAAGATAAAAATGGTTACTGTGGGTCATCCGTAGAAGGTAGGAATAGGTAGGAATCTATTATTATGCTATCGTGGACTTTTTTTTTAATCTTTTTAAGGTGTACAATCTGATATAAGATTTGTTTTAAATTATTTTTTTAGGGTCCCGTACCCAAAGGGTAAAACGGGAACCCTATTACTAAGGCTCCGCCGTCTGTCTGTCCGTCTGTCACCAGGCTTTATCTCATGAACCGTGATAGTTAAACAGTTGAAATTTTCACAGATGGTGTATTTCTGTTGCCGCTATAACAACAAATACTAAAAAACTGAATAAAATAAATATTTAAGGGGGCTCCCGTACAACAAACATGATATTTTTGCTCGATTTTGATAACGGCAACAGGTAGGTAGACGTTTGAAATATTCACAGAATATTTAGTTATATATTCACTTTAAAAACAAATAATTAAATAAAAATAAATAAATACAACAAACGTGATTTTTTGCCGTTGTTATAGATAATGGTACGGAACCGTTCGTGCGCGAGTCCGACTCGCACTTGGCCGATTTTTTATATCTCTTATGGTTTAGTCAGCACACGCCATATACCTAAGCACTCAAAAAAGCGTATTTTTTTTACGAATTGACATAATTTTAAGATATTTGTATGCGTTTACGTTTAATGAAAGTTAATTATTTAAAAAAACGTTCCGGATAAATTCAATAAAAACTTTTTTACAAAAAAAGAAAGGACCAAAAAAACACAAAAAAAAGTGAAAGCGTAAGTCGGTGTCTTTGGTTCTGTATTTTCATTTTTGGTCACCGACTACCGAAATTAAATTAAATATAATATTAAATACTAACTAATTAAGTACTACAGGCACACCTCTGCCCAACTCTTCGGGGAAACAAGACGTGATTTTATATTAAGTGCTTCCGAAATTAAAGTTATTTTTCACTTTTTAGTGTTTTTTTGGAAATCGGTTTCTTTTTGTGTAAAAAAGTTTTTTATTTTTTACTTTTTAGCATTCAGTTTCAATTTTTGATGAGAGTAGTTGTGTTATATGCGATCGCGCCCGTACCACAGTGTAAAAGTGCCTACGCATCAAAACAACGCCGTCGAGTCGGCTGCACCGCAATGACCTAGTTATTGCGTAATGCTGACGGCTGTCAGCGAATATTATTGTTAAGGCGAAGTTAATACTCGCTAACTTCTATAATGGGTTCGGAAAAGCCATCACCGAACATTATTAGCGTAAACTTAAAAACAGAAACTGAACATCTGTTGTGTTGTGTGCACCTTTGTGAAGAACAAAAACAGCGTGAAGAGCTGCAAAAAAACCTAAATGACTTAAAAAGTCAAATAAAAAACCTACAGCAACAGCTGAAACTTCAAGCGGAAAACCCACCAAAATCAGCTACTACAACCGCCACTGAGACTTCTCCTCCGCGTGTTGAATATGCCACGGACGAAGAAGAACTAGCTCGAGAAACAGGATGGATACGGCAAAAAAGCAGGAAGAAAAGAAGATTGAACACCTCTCCCGCCCAACCTAATCCGAATGAACACGGAAATGAAGAGAATAAAGGTAAGGAAAAAACAATTAAAACTCCTTTGCCACCACCTATTGTAGTAGATGGTATTCAGAACTACCAGAAATTTTATGATTTTTTATCTGAGAGTCAATCAGCTGACGCGTTTAGTATCAAAATGATGAACGGTGATACAGTTAAAGTAAATGCCAAAAACGAAGATTCGTACAGGGCAATAACAAAGGCTCTCTCACTCAACAACTGCCTTTGGCACTCCTATGAGAACAAGCAAGAGAGACCAATTAGAGTAATGGCAAAAAAATTGCATTTCTCATGTATTCCGGAGAGAATTGTTGAAGACTTGCGTGGCAAAGGCTACAAAATACTAGAAGCAGTCAACAAATTGAGTTGGAAAACCAAAGAGCCACTCAATATGTTCATGCTAGCATTTTCAAATGATGAAGAAACTAGCAAAATATATAGCATAAAAACTGTGTTGGGATGTAATGTGGAAATACAACCGCTGAAATCCACAAAACTAGTACCTCAGTGTAAAAGATGCCAGGCGTACGGCCATACTCAAAAGTACTGCTCCAAAGAACCGAGGTGTGTAAAGTGCACAGGTAAACATCTCACTAAGGATTGCAGAAAATCAAAAGAAGAAAAGCCAAAGTGTGTCCATTGTGGAGCTCCACATCCGGCGAACTACAGGGGATGTATCGTAGCTAAAGAAATACAGCAGATTCGAAACAATAAATCGAAAGGCAATAATACAACCCCTCAACAAAACACACCTACTGGAAGAGTTGAAATCACCAGCCAGTATAAAGGAAGTCAAAGCACAATAAAAACTACAGCTAAAAACTTCTCTTACGCCAAAGTAGCTTCAAGCGGCATAGCGAAGACGCCTTTGGCTGATATGGACAGTGACAAAAAGTTAAATGAAATCTTAAAGTTCATGTCATCATTTGACGAGAGATTGAAAAAAATTGAAAATAGCAACAAAGCTGCTACTTCTAAGCCAAAAAAATGAATACTACAGTGAAACTTATGGCGTGGAACTCAAATGGGTTACAAAAACATCAGAATGAGTTGCAAGTAATATTAGACATAGAAAAAATTGATGTGTGCCTGATATCAGAAACTCACTTCACAAAGCAATCTCACATTAAGTTTAAAGGGTACAAAGTATACCATGCACTACACCCAGACAATTCTGCAAGAGGCGGTAGTGCAATTATTGTAAAAGAAAACCTTCAGCACTATGAAGAGTTTAAATACGAAGAGAAAGAGATCCAAGCAGTCGCTATTTGTCTACAAACCAAAAAATATCCTGTTACAGTATCTGCCATCTACTGTCCACCACGGTATACGATAAAAAAAGACCACTTTATGAGCTTTCTAACCCGCCTTGGAAGTAGATTCATCTTAGGAGGTGACTTCAATGCTAAAAATACGTATTGGGGCTCCAGACTAACAACTACGAAAGGCAAAGAACTACTTAGTGCCTTAAAAGAGCTGAAATGTGATGTCATGTCAACTGGAAAGCCCACCTATTGGCCAACAGATCCAAACAAAATCCCGGACTTAATAGATTTTTTCGTAACCAAGGATATAGCAACCGGTTATATAAAATTGGAACAAAGCTATGACATGAACTCGGATCACTCTGCAATTTATTTAGAAATTAGTGAGACCATTTTGTTTAAAGACAATAGTCCCACTCTTGCCAATAAGTGTACAGACTGGGAGGGCTTTAAGATCAGATTGAATGATCAAACAGACCTTAAAGTCCCATTAAAAACACCCGAAAACCTAAACATTGAAGTAGAGAATTTCATAATGCATATCCAGCAAGCAGCGTGGGAAAATACACCTGACTTCAACAAGAGGACGAAGGGAAAAACATACCCCTTCAGAATCAAGCAGCTCATTATGGAAAAAAGAAGTCAGAGAAAAACATGGCATCAATCTAGGTGCCCTGATGACAAACGAAAACTCAATAACCTGACGAAAAAAATAAGAAGACTTATCCAGAACTTTAAAGACGAAGCAACCAACACCTATATCCAGAATCTAAGTAGCAACCAAAAGACAGACTATTCCTTATGGAAGGCTACTAAGTACCTAAAAAGGCCGGTTACCCAAGTCCCACCTATTAAGTGTGAAAACGGGCATTGGGCCATTACTAATGAGCAAAAAGCTAAGAGGTTTGCAGAGCATCTAGAAAATATATTTCAACCAACCGACGAGGAACTCATTGAAGATCACACTTTGACTAATATGGTGACATCTGAAAATGAAGTAACTATAAAACTAGTAACACCGAGAGAAGTTGCACGAGAAATAAAGCGTAATATAAGTACACGAAAATCACCAGGTTACGATTTAATAACAGGAGAAATACTACATAACCTACCAAGAAAAGGTCTGGTTAAGTTAACAACCCTTATCAATGCTGCACTAAGGCTAAAATTTGTACCAGACGTATGGAAGGTGGCTGAAGTAATAATGATAGCCAAGCCAGGAAAACCGGCTCACGAAACATCATCATATAGGCCCATTTCCTTACTACCAATCATGTCCAAGCTGTTTGAAAAGCTGTTACTCAAACAGCTTAATCCAATAATAGATAATAAAAACATCATACCAGAGCACCAATTTGGTTTTCGAGAAAAACACTCTACCATCGATCAAGTGCATAGGATCACAAATGTAATAGAAAACGCCCTTGAAGACAAGAAAGTATGTGCTACTGTATTCTTAGACGTGGCACAAGCGTTTGACAAAGTATGGCATGAAGGCCTTATAAATAAATTGAAAAGTCTGTTACCAAAGCAGTTTGCAGATATATTAGAATCCTACATTCTGAACAGAGCCTTTAGAATAAGACAAGAAGACGCCTACTCAGAACTGAAACAAATTAATGCTGGCATACCGCAAGGAAGTGTATTAGGTCCGATCCTGTACCTACTATACACTTGCGATATTCCTGAATTAGAGCAAAACACGATTGGGACCTTTGCTGATGATACAGCCATAATGGCTGTGGGTAACAGCCACGAAGAAGCAGTGGAAAAGGTCCAAAGGGCTGTAAATCAAGTTTATAACTGGACCAAAAAATGGAAGATCAAACTAAATGAATCCAAATCTGTTCACATAGACTTTTCCAACAAAAAACATCAGTATTCTCCAGTTTACATTAACAATAAACTAGTACCATACGAGAATACAGCTAAGTATCTCGGGATGACCCTTGACGCAAAGTTACGCTGGAAAGCCCACGTTAAGAAGAAAAAAGATGAACTCGATCACCGATTCAAAAGAATGTATTGGCTGCTTGGAAGAAACTCCATGCTGTCCGTGCAAAACAAATTATTGCTATACAGACAAGTCCTGATGCCAGTTTGGACTTATGGTATCCAGCTGTGGGGCTGCACCAAACAGACCAATATATTAACTATACAACGATTCCAGAACAAAGTGCTAAGGGAAATTGTAAATGCACCTTGGTACATACGAAATGATGACCTCCATCGGGATCTAAAAGTTGAGTTCATCGATAAAGTGATCCAGAAATTTGCAGAAGCTCACGAAAAGAGGCTTCATCAGCATGTGAACGTCGAAGCAATCCAGCTTCTCGATCACACAAATATAGTAAGAAGACTAAAAATAACAAAACCGTTCGAGTTAGTGTTTAGTGTTAGTAAATAGTGTAAAGTACAAAAGTGCCAAACAAACACAAGAATGAAGTGTATTCGCCTTAATAGAGACAATAAGAAAAGTGCTATTGGACACATTCTTAGTAAAGACAATTTAGTAGTTTAGGTTATAATTTAATTACTTATTAGTCTATTTAAAAGGCTAGATTGTAATAAGATTAGGGTTCATTCTATTGATGAACCTTAGGACAAGGGAAAAAAAAAAAAAAAAAAAAACTTTTTAGCTGTGGTACCTACCCCACATCAATTCGTATACCACTACTTGCTATGAAAAAAACAGTGACAAGAAGTTCTATACCAGCTTTGACATCCCATCCATTGAAGTTAAGATAAACAAACAATTACAAACTTTATAATTTACTTAGGTAAGTATTTGTGCCTGCGTGCCAAGTTTCAAGTTTATTAACTCTAGGAATAAGATTTTTCATCCAAACAAAATCCCCTCCCCCCCCTTAAAAGTCAAATTTCCAAAAACCCCTTCTTAGCGGATGCCTATGTCATAAGAACTGTCTGTGTGCCAAATTTCAGCCCAATCTGTTCAGTGGTTTGAGCTATGTGTTGACAGACCAATCAGTCACGGTGTCCTTTTATATATAAGACTAGATATTATATTGAGAACCTCCTCCTTTTTTGAAGTCGGTTAAAAAATCATGGTGGCAGCAAACTTGAAGTTAGTGTTGCCATTGGCAAACAGTACCCACGTACTTTTTTGGGGATTTAAGACGTGACAAGACGTCTTGTCACCCTTTTTACCCGACTGCCTCAGAAGGTGGGTCATGTTTTTCGAGTGTATGTATGTATGAATGTATGTCTATTTCTTTGGCACGCTCTGTAGCCTAAACGGCTTGATGGATTTGAACATATGAGGTATCGTTAGATTCGTTTTAGTTGCACAAGTGTCATAGGGTATAAAATTTTCATATGTCATCTGCGAATAAAAAAAGAGAGAAGAAATAAAAAAAAATATTTTGTGACTTTAATAATATGGGTCTCAAATAAAAGCTAGTAAAAAGCCAATTCCAAATATATATATATATTATAATACTTTTTAGCTACTATTTTGACTCAAACTACAAAAAAGTACATTTCTTGTACAATAACAACATGGTAGCGAAATCAAAATTGTACATTGAATATTTTTGAAAAAAGCAATTGCTATGAGGTTTGGAATCAATTCTAATGCCGAAAACATAGTTTTTAGAATTTTTGTGTTTGTCTGAATGTACGTTTCAGCATCACGAAAATTCTACAGGATAGATTCTGTTCAAATTTTGCATAATATTACCTATAAGTCTGGTCACCCGGTAGGCTATATTTATAATTATCACGCTATTTGTTATGGGGGATAAGCAATATTGTATTATGTTTGTATTCCTCTATGGTTTACAGTAAATTGTTAAAAGAGCCAAACGGTTAAAACATTGCAGATTTAATCTTTTAAATGATTATCATCACGCTATATCGTTATGGGGCTAAGCAGTCAATCATCATGACATATACACGGTGGATTTTTAAGATGGGGAGGTAAATCTTAACCGTTATAGCTAATAATAATGCGAAATCGGTCTTAGGAGACTGCAGCATATGAAATATTTTCACAAAAAAAAGCCAATAGATCCTGGTTCTTATGAGAGAGTTAGACCAACTGTGGTTTGATACATCGGATCTGGTACACTTGCGTGAATGACATTTCCGCTAAATACACTTGCGCGAACTAACTTGCAAGAAAGATGGTTGTCGTGATTTTGTGATGATTTTTCGTCATGGGTATCGTTTTCATGTTTTCGAGGTCTCTGATAACAAAACTGGGGTCAAAATCAAAATTCATGATGGCACTAATGAAAATTTGCAAATTTTTCGTCATGAGTATCGTTTTCATGGTTTTCGAGCGCTGACGACGATAATGGGGTAAAAATCAAAACGCAAGATGGCGCCAACAAGAAAACCGAAACCCTCACAGGATCACTTCGTTTCTGTTCGTCCGTCCATCTGTCTGTCTGTCAATACCCTTTTTCTCAGGAACGCGAGGAGGTATCAAGTTGAAATCAATATCAAATATGAAGGTCTACGGTCCCACACAGCCCTAAAAAAATCATCCTTCAAGTCAACGCAATAAAAAAATACGGGCATTCATGCGACATAATTATCTTGATGGGATAAATTCATCCAACCTACGGAACCATTCAATGTGCGTGGTCCGACACGCACTTGGCCGGTTTTTTATAATGAATAGACTGGCCGCTACAAAACTCAGAAAGCGTTTCCCATCAAAATCGTTTAGTTGCATAAATGTGTACAAATTAATTATAAAATTCAGTGCAAAGACATATTCCACCGTATACTGATTGCATTTAAATATTTAATGGACGTTAGTCAGTTAAAGGCTCTTACAGACTCACGCGATATCGCGGGCGTGACAGGCACCGACAAAAAAATTATGCCACTAGTGTCGCGTCGCACGCGTACGTAGTCTCGGGCAGAAGCTAGACTTTTCTAAAACCTATCCTATCCTATCTTGCTACCCCTACTTAACAATACTTAACTGAACAATTTGTTCAATAATAACACTAAAAAGCTTAAAATAAAACAAATTATTTAATAAAAACAAAAAACCCGACTGCAAAAACATGAACTGAAAAGATGGAAACAAGATGAAAAGAAAAAGAGTATTCTATAAGTACATTTTAGTTTATTTATAGTTCAGTTTATAAGTAAAAATAAATAAATGCAGTCGGAGGCAAATTTTAAGGCGTTCGTTAATCCTAGATGCCTCCTTCTGCATGTATTTATTTTTGGTACTTATAGAATACTCTTTTTCTTTTCATCTTGTTTCCATCTTTTCAGTTCATGTTTTCGCAGTCGGGTTTTTTGTTTTTTTTAAATAATTTGTTTTATAACTTTAACTTTTACATTTGACATGACGGTGCAATAGCACGTAGTTAGATTATAATTTAGGGTTAATGTTACTGTTAAAATAAACTTTGAATTAACTTTGAATTGCCTTGCCTTTGCCTTTGCCTTGCCCTTGCCTTGCCTTTGCCTTGCCTTTGCCTTTGCCTTTGCCTTTGCCTTTGCCTTTGCCTTTGCCTTGCCTTTGCCTTGCCTTGCCCTTGCCCTTGCCCTTGCCCTTGCCCTTGCCCTTGCCCTTGCCCTTGCCTTGCCTTTGCCTAAACCTACATGGGCACTTATGAAACGTCAGAAGCTAGGTGCACGGTTCCAATTGAGAGCCGGCAAGAAACTCCACGGTTACTCTTTTAAAAAAAGTGGGCTTTAACAATGTTATAAGTTACAGTGTTAATAGGTATGGGAGGACAGTGTAGGCCCGTCAACAAGTACCAAGTAGTTAACAAAATAAAAGATAGTTTACAAAGCTACAGTCTATTAAGCCTACAACGTTCTCACATTCACAAATTAAAAAAGAATCTATATAAAATATTACTAAAATAATAAAAATAAAAACCTACATATTTAAACCAAATGACAACATTGTCATTACAACTGTAAAAAAAAAACTGAATAAATATTCTGTCCACAAGTCACTAATAAATATTTTAAATTAAAATTGTAGGTTATGTGATTATGTCAAAGTATGTAAAAAAAACGTAATTTAGGAGCAGTTAATAGACGTTCACATAGTTATGCCGTTAATGAGGTACCAGGGAAGCCACATGTGCAGAAGGAATTATTGCCAAACTTCCTTGTCCTCAACGTAGTCCTTAATCTTATAGTATGCTTTTTTGATTAGGACACGTTTGATGTGGGTTTTGAACTTTCCATCGCTAAGTTCTATAACCGACTTTGGCAACTTGTTATAGAAGCGGATACTGTTTATAAGAATTGACTTGCTTGTTTTAGTTAATCTAAATTTGGGTATCACAATTTCATGTTTACTACGTGTATTGATATTATGGAAATCGCTTCTTATTTTGAAAAGTACTAAGTTTTTGCGAACATATAAAATACTTTCTAAGATATAAAGGGAAGGCAGAGTTAGTACATCAATTTCTTTGAATTTGTTTCTAAGGGACTCACGAGGACCCATTCCATAGATCGCGTGGATTGCCCTCTTTTGTAAAATGAAAATTGAATCTACGTCAGCAGCCGATCCCCACAGCAGAATGCCATATGACATAATACTGTGGAAATAAGCAAAGTACACTAACCTAGCGGTGGCTATATCAGTTAACTGCCTTATTTTTCTTACTGCATATGCAGCTGAACTTAATTTACTTGAAAGAGCTCTCTAGTTTCTTGCCGTCAAGTTTTAAATTAAGACTCACTTGGGGTACATTTGGTAATGAAAACTTAAGACATTTTGTTTTGTTCGCATTAAGTAAAAGATTATTAGCTGCGAACCATTTTGAAAGAACAGCCAGACTATCGTTGACATGTAAGACATCCGTATCTTTTCTATCTATTTTAAAAATAAGGGAAGTGTCATTAGCGAATAGAATTATAAATAATTCGATAAGTTAGCCATCATGTAAGGCAGATTATTAATATAAACTAGAAATAGGAAAGGGCCAAGAATTTAACCTTGAGGGACGCCCATCTTTACTAGAGACCCCAAGGACGTTGCCCCGTTAACGTTTACTTTTTGCTGCCTGTTTGATAGATAGGAAAAAACAAGATCAGCAGCTTGTCCACGAATTCCGTAGTGGTGTAATTTACAGATTAGTGTATTGTGGTCAACGCAGTCAAACGCTTTTGAGAGATCACAAAAAATGCCAATGGCATCCTGGGATTTCTCGCAGGATTCCAAAATGTGACTGATGAGTTTCACTCCTGCGTCAGTCGTCGACCTACCTTTCGTGAAACCAAACTGGCGACTATGTAAAATCCCATTTGAATTAAAATGTGACAACATCTGGTCTAGCATTATTTTTCGTATATTTTACTCAATGCTGGTAGCACAGATATAAGCCTGTAATTAGAGGAATCACTCTTACTACCCGAATTGAAAATTGGTACTACTTTACTACGTTTCATTAAATCAGGAAACGTACCGCTGTCTAAACATTGATTAAATATGCCTGTTAGGACATTGTGTCAATTATATCTCCAAGAACCTTAACGGAAATTCCCCATAAGTCTTCAGTGTTCTTTATGTTAAGACTTTTGAATGCTTTTTTAATAGTGACAACAGAAATGGGCTTGAATTCGAAACTTGGAATGTCTTTAGAAAAGTTTTATTTGAGAAGAGATTCGGCTAATACGGATGATGAGGAGAGAGATTTACGTTATTGGGATGTTGGTAAAGAAGTTTTCTAGTGTCTCAGCAACTTTTAACTTATCTGAAATGATTTCATTATTAATTTTTAAAGACAATTCATTCTGATCTCGCCGTTTTGTGTTTCCAGTTTCTTTGTTAATTACCTGTCACACAACTTTTATTTTATTATTAGAAATACTAATTGTTTTACTTATTAATTTAGATTTAGCTTGAGTGCAGACTCTTTTAAATATCTTAGAATAGTTTCTGACATAATTATGAAGGACTTGATCAGAAGTCAATGATTTCTCGTAGTATAAATTATATAAAACATCTCTGCTTTTTCTAATGCCAGCAGTGGCCCATTCACTAAATTTTGGTTTAGTATTGATTGTAACTTTTTTACAGGACATGCTTTATTGAATTCTTGGCTATGAACAAGCTCATTAAAATGCAGGTTATGGTAACAACAGTTAACTATAGTATGTTTAGAGCGATTATTTAATAATGATCCAAAACCTGCTCCTAATCTATCTGAATAGACCAAAACATTACTTTGAGTGGGGTTTACAGTTTCTAAAGTATGAGTTAAAATAACATGCTGTGACATGAGAGGTGGCGGAGTGGGAGCACAACTACAGATGGGACTGTTTGTCAGTGACTCACACATGTCTGCATTGCACTTCACCAGGTCCACCAACTCACAGGCCTCTTGCATGCACTCACTTAACATTTGTTGACTAGACTCATACTTATAAAAAATTTCCTATAGTGAGTTTTCCCTGCTCATTAATTCCTTCTGAAGGCTCTGTATGTCAACATCATACATTTGTCTGCTAGTTTCCAACTTATTATTACAGACATTTAATTGGATTTGTAAGTTGTGACGCTCATTCCTAAGATTAATGTTACACCTATAAACATTATGTGTTTTCAAGAGTTTCTTGTATTTTTTTATATTTTTATTGATTTTAATATATTTTTTAATTTTATTATGACTAGTTATGATAGGACATTTAGTTAAGGTATCTTCCCCAGTCAGGTCTATGGTGACGGTAGGATTTTCACACTGCAGTCCGGATACACTACCAACCAGCTTGTTGAAAAGGTTATTGGTGTTGGCAACCTGTTCGCTGACTTTCAGAAAATTGATGGTGGATATTGTGTTGTGTGCCTGGCACAATTCTGCTTCAAGGCCTGATATACGTTTCAGTGCCTGTTCATGAGTGTCACTGCACTGTTGGAAGTCTGACACTAGTTGACGGAGATGGTGATGCTGGTCAAGTATGTCCATGTGCTGGGTGTGAAGTTCTACAAGCCAATTTATAGCCAGAGTGCATCTCATGACAATTCCAATAAGACCAAACACGGGTAGGATACATTGTTTTATTACGGAGTTCCAGTGCCTACCTTCCGGCTTCATCATCAGATCAGTTTGATGGTACTATTTTGATCAGAACTATTTATTTAAATTTGCTTCGCTTAACTATCTTAATCCAGATATCTTATCGCCACCCGTGAAATACTTATCTGTACGGCGTCTGTGGCCTTCTTCATCAGTTCCACTTCACCAAATTATACTTTATAAAAGCAAATAATTGACTTGTTGATGAAAATATAAAAATCGCTATATGTATGCCTATAATTTTGAGGAGTTCCTTCAGTTACTCATGGATCCCAACATCAGAACTGGATTTTGATAAAAATGGGACCAATCTGGACGTATATCCTTTCAAATAAAAAAATAATTTTCTAAATCGGTTCATAAACGACGGAGTTCTGAGGTAACAAACATTAAAAAAAAAAACATACAAACGACTTGAGAACCTCCTCCTTTTTGTGAAGTCGGTTAAAAATTAAATGTTGGTCAGAACCACATCAAAATCTATTGCATATTTTAAAAGAACAACGCGGTCACTCTGACAGACACAAAAAGACGAACTATTCCTATTAATGTCTGATTCACACTATCTTTAATACTTGCATAAGTAATTATAATATTTTTGGGTCAGAAGTGGTATAAGGTTTAAGGAAAACCACCTGGGAGGTTAACCTAATATTTATTTCCTTGCAACAATTGTATTTAATCTTTAATAAATCAAATAGAAACAAAATAACACCGAACGCAGTAATTAGATGATAATAGCACTCAAGGAACTGGCTCACGTGTCCTATGTGGAGACGACCGTATCTACCCTCGGCGCCAACGAAGTAAAGGAACCAGAAATGAGCGAGTCGGCCTTTTTATAGGGGTAATCGGGTTGCCAGCTTATACGACCTCTCCTGATGTTAGGATGTCCACAGCCTATGAACTTCTGGAGACGTTAACTGAGACTTCTGTTGTGGCAGACTCTTCATTCGTATAGGCATCCAGGCTCGGCTTAGGATCATAGCGAGTGACGCCGAGAAAAGCTCCCGAAGTGGAAGGTCCTGCCTCCATACCCACATCCAGGATCGGCATGGATAAGGTCTTGTCCACAACAGCAGGGGTAGATATTGAAGGCCTTGACTCTGCATCGGCATCCGGAAGTGGCACGGGCAAGCTCGCACCGGGTGTGGATCGTAATAGGGTGTCATCGACTTCTAAGCCGGTGACCTTTCGGAATATAGCAAAGCAGCCTAGGTTTCTCACCCACAGGGACGTACTGTAATAGAGAATGTCGTTTTGAGCAACATAGCGGTTAGTATCCAACGTACCTTCTCGAAGTTTCTCTAGGAGATCTTGAGTCTCGTTATCGGCTACCTGAGCTATTTGCGCCCAGTTCCGTGGCTTCAAAATCTGGTTAACTGGGTTGCGACTCAGGTAGTCGGCGTGTGGCATCATCACACCCTTCCTGTATTCGATTGAAAAGTCGAAATCCTGAAGGTAAATCGACCACCTCGCGACACGTGGCAGGTCCTTTTTCTGTTGCGTTGACTTGAGCGCATTGCAGTCCGTAACAACGACGAACTTCATTCCGACGACGAAGTGGCGGAAGGGCTGGAGTGCCTTGACCACAGCGAGGGTCTCAAGTTCGTACGAATGGTACTTACTCTCAGCACCCTGGGTCCCTTTGCTGAAATATGCAACGACGTGTTTCTTACCGTTGGGATGCGCCTGGAGAGAACAGCTCCGCTGCTTGCATCTGTATGGACTTCCGTTGCGAGCCGATGATTGAAAATGGCTAGGACAGGTTCTGACGTCAGTTGCTGGATTAGGTCTTGCCGAATCGCCTCGCACTCGGCACTCTAGTTGAACTCAACACCCTTCCTTGTCAGGTGTGCAATCGGTGCGGTTTTGGAAGCGTACCCTTTCATATATCACCAAAAATATCCAGCAAGACCAAGGAATTGGCGCACCTGTCTTACCGTCTCTGGTGGTGAAGTATTGGAGAGTGCTTCGACTTTTCGTGGGCTCGGTCTCACCTGACCGCGACTGACTAATCTACCCAGATACTTTACCTCAGTTACCAAAAAGGAGCACTTTCCGAGATTGATGGAAAACCCAGCCTGAGTTAAAGTCTGTAGGACTTGGCGAAGTAAAGCTATACCTTCGCATACGGTATTGCTCATAAGGAGTACATCGTCTACGTACACTAGTACTTGCCCGCCCTCTATAAGAATACGCAAAGTGTCATTGATAATTCGTTGATAGACTATGGGTGAGTTGGCCAAACCATATCTTAACATATTCAAAATGATCTTCGGGCGTTACAAAGCCAGTTAAGTGAATACATTCCTCTTTTATAAGTATTTGGTGAAACCCTGTAGCCATATCTAGACTAGAAAAATATTTATAGGTCCCTAGCCTATCGATATGGTCGTCAATTAGAGGGAGTGGGTATCGGTCTCTAAAATCTACGCAGAGTCGGTCCGAACCATCACGTTTCTTTACTAAAATAATTGGACTGGCATACTCTGATTACATAAACACATACATAATCAGCCTATAATGTTCCCACTGCTGGGACACAGGCCTCCTCTTTCTGTGAGAGGGTGAGAGGGAGTGGGCTGTAATCCACCACGCGGCCCCAGTGCGGGTACTACTCGCTACTTGCGGGGTATACTCTTATTGTGATCTCCTAATTATACCCCTGTCTAAAAGATCTTTAGTGATTTCCCGCACTTTAAGTTTTTCTTGATAGGAAAGTCTGTACGGTCGATAGTAGATGGGTGTATTACTTGTGAGTTTGATTTCCATCTCTCCCGTTTTAACTATGGTTGCTGCGGTACCAGATATTAAAAAATCGGAAAAGTCACTAATTATCGACAGTAACGCACTACGGTCGTTGCCTTGAATGGGCGTATTCAGCTATCATGTCATTTTTAACGGCATTTACAAGGTAAGGTGTCTCGTCGATACGTCTTAGGTATTCTCTATCCTTAGTTCGTATGTAGGTACATTACACCATCACGATTAAGAGCATCGGTTCCTACGATTATTGGGGCGTTTATGAATGAAGACGGAACTACGACTAAGTCAGCCTCTACAGAGATATCGCTAAACTCAATGGTAACAGTTACAAAAACTCTGTGACTATTTCTTTTTCACTAATACCCTTAAGTACGCAACGCTTTGGTTTAGGTTGGCACGAGATGTGTTTAAGAACATACGACGAAATCAAGGACACATTAAGGGCGCCGCTGTCTATTAGAACATCTACTGGTATACCATCAACTACCGCTGTTACGATATCGTTGCTTCGCGAAGAGCTCGAACGTTCAGAGCAGAGGTTGACATTACGTTGATTACGTGATTCCGATCGTATTTTTGCAAAGCAGACCTCCTCAGTGTGTCCTGGTATTGGTGGAATTTGCATAATCTTGACCCGATTGATTTGGAGTTGCGTTCATAGCATCGAAGAGAATATTTGCGTAATCTAACTTAACAGGGCAAAGCGGCTTGAACTCCCGTTTGAAGTTAGACCAAGATCTATCGTTCGTTACCCACTCAGCTAGCCATATTTTGGCATCACCCTTAAGGCAGGACCCAACTCGCGATAAACATTCGTAATCGTCCCAGCCGTTTGCGTCTTTAGCACGGTCTACCTCCTGGCACCAAGTTTCAATGTTATGAATCAATGGTTGATCCATTGATTCATAATGGATTCATA
This sequence comes from Tiliacea citrago, assembly GCA_963921375.1. NCBI lineage: Eukaryota > Metazoa > Arthropoda > Insecta > Lepidoptera > Noctuidae > Tiliacea > Tiliacea citrago. Next base: position 21,928,170 of record OY992792.1, on the reverse strand, counting down.
AATAGTTCGAGATAAAATAATTTCGCGACCTCACGGGTTAAGAACTTTTTATGCCTTCAATTAAAGCTTGTGCGAGGGTAGACGTCTCAGAGCAACGACCAGTCGATTCGAGGGGAAGTGCCTGACGTAGCGAGCTATTCTCATTTAAATCGCCTTGATTCGATGCATGAATAAACTTGGAAGTGTTCGATGTACCGGCACACGGCTTTATTGGCAGCATATGATCGTTAGGCACAGGACTGGGACTGGACTGAAGATGTTTAGTACGACCGTGGTGTGCTTTTTGAATAACGCGATCTACGACGCTTACCGCGATCTGAACTACCCGACGAGTAACGGCGACGACGGTGTAATTCGAAAGGGATATCGTGGCCCTGGCACACAGGCAATGGAAGGAACACGGGTGGGTTTTAGTCAGTAAAAGTCTGACACGCCCTCCCGCTCCGCCCAGAGCGGGAGAAGTTATTTGATAATTTCCCAACCAAAAAAAATAGAAAAAAGGACCCTCCCACCTCAGACACCTTTCTCTTTATAAGATTGTGCATTCAGTGGCTGTAATTTATGATGTCGAGATAAATAAAGAATTATGATTATGGGTACTCTTCAGCATCTCTGCACCCTTTAGGGATGCACTAAGAAAAGATTATTCAACAATTAAAACCGTATTCCGTGGGTGTCTCAATTGAAACTTAGTTTTAATACCATTCTATTTTTTAATACAAATCAATACAATATCTAAGTGTAACTAGTTTCTAAAGTTTAGGTTAACAGAAGTCTTGGAAGCAGTCGCGGCCAAAATATAATAAAAAAAATTGTTTCAGATCAAACTTTAGAGGAAGCTGGCTACAGTGAATGGTCAGAAAACGAGCCAAACAATGCACTCGGTCGCGAGTTTTGTGGCTCCATCTTTAAGAACGACGGGAAACTAAATGACGTCGACTGTTCACATGATTATGGCTTTATTTGTGAAAAAGAGGTTCCGGCAACATCATAATTTTAATATTGTATCGTTATCGTTGATCGGAATAAGGGTTGAGTCAGACCGATCCGCCCGCGCACTTACAAACGATCTTTCCTGCAGATTGTTACTGAGCGACAGACGAGAGTCACGGGAAAATGCGATTGCGCGCGCGATACGAGTAATTGTCTGGCTCATTCCTTAAGGCACTTACTAGAGGCAAATGATAAAATTAGGTTTGTCTTAAATAAAAAAATTGACAAATCTATATAGTTTGTGGTAGCGGAAAAAATATATGTTATTCTTGAACATATTTCTCAGAACTTGGTTGTTACCAAAACAAGTGTAGAAAAAAAATATCTATACAAAATAACGGTAAACTAACCCTTTGCTTTGAGTTTCAATCCAAAATATCTGTATTAAATTTAATATTAACGTACAGTTGGTATTTAATTAATAACAAAAACGTTTTTTTTTTGTATGCAGAACTTGGTTGTTTTTTATTTTTGATTACTCAAGTAATTTTTGAGTAAATAGATAATTACTTCATATTATTTTGCAATAAATTACAAGCGGTGTGTCATCGCGCTTCTCTTTCTTTTGTATGTAGTTTGACAGTGACCGTGGTTTAGCTGTTGTCAGCGTCTTGAGGAGCATGGGTTTAATTGAAACTTTAAATTCTGACCAATTTTCGTGCAGTATTGGTTAACTCGCTAGCAATGGCGGCGAAAAGGGTGGTGCGGATGGTCCGACCCGGATACCAAGCACCAAGAGGTGACAACGTGGAGAACAACTCACTCGCACACATATTGATTTAAAAACTAATGAACTGTTGTATTGATATTATTTACAATTGTCATTATTTTGGAGACTTATCGACTGAGGCGCCACTTGGAAGCCGCCAGCATTTCTTTCCAAGAAGCGGTCCAATGGACTACCTTGGGGGCTTCTCAAATTCATTGTAAAATGGGACTATTCAGAGTCTGTTCCGAGTCAAGCGCTGTGGCTAAGATTTTTTAAACTATTTCTATTTCTGTGGCTTGTTGTGAAAGAAGGTTTTCAAAATTAAAGTTGATAAAATCTTACTTAAGATCCACAATGAGACAAGCGCCACTTATATCCATATTGTCCATTGAAAAGGACAGGAAAGTAAATTTTGATAATGAGTTCAAACATTTCACCAAAATAAAGTTACGTAAGCATGTTTAGTATTTGTTGTTTTATTTTGGAGGTGCTCAATAGAAGACCGCCCTGGGTGCTAACCCATGCTACGCTGCCACTGCTCACTAACCTCAATGTCGTGAAGGTGGTTAGCATATCAGCGTGAAAACAAGGTGAACTTTTAAAATGCGACTATATCGGAAGCGGTTGATGTTTTGCACTACTGAGGGTGATTGAGTGACGGTTAGCGATCCTAGCCTAAGAATCTGGAGGCCAAAAATGTTTGCGTGTCAATTTGTAAGTAAGTACTAATCTGTATACTAAGTTATATGTTTTTTTTTAGGAAACATTGAATTGTTTGTATTCTTACTTTATTCATTTTAATAATGTTAAGATGCTGATTTACATTTAGGTACCTACTGCTTGTTTTATTTTCATGGAAATTTTGTTAAATAGTAAAATCCACGTTTTAATACGAACGATACGCTAGTAAACGACTGTAATTCGATTTCAACTGAATGCTGATTCACAAAATATCCAATGTTCGAGATACTTTTTGCGCATGAGAACTGAGTTATCATTTTGAAGAAAACGGGTCTACAATACGACCCAATAATGTAGTCCCTAATAAAGAAAATATACAATGAATACTGAATTGAAACCATTTTGGAATATTGGAAATGTCCCTAAAATAAAAGAAAAGAGAATTTATTTAAGGTTTAGTGAGACGCGTCTCTGTTTATTTCTGGAACAGACGTTGTTGATAACGACCTATTAACGACCCACGAACATGTTGGAATATGTACATGTTTTGAAGGAGACACAGAAAATCCATCATGGCCACATAAATCGACGGCTCCATTACCAGTCAGCGGGCTGTCCCTAACTGAACCACTGTACACAGTTAATCTTTCCTCGTGTCGCCTAAATAAGATTCAAAGTTAGCTGGACCCTTGTAATTTCCTTTATGTTGGCAACAAATTAAAACATATACACGTACGCTTATAACATCCTATACCCAACGAATTCGAGGGCTTAATTTAATTTCAGTGCCTCCGGTGTACGTACCCGAAATTTTGATAAGTTTTGGCCCTTAATTATACAGAGTGGCATGGAGAACTACACGCAAACTGTAATCATGAATTCGGCACATGGTTAGGAGCCTAGCCTAGAAACTTTTCGTCCGTTATTAAAAAAAATATCACCTGTTTCAAAGAAAAGTGCAATACCTACGCGGTTAAAATGTATCGAACATCATTTTTTTTTTTCATGATTGGCGATAAATTTCGTCGCAGGGGGTTCAGAATCATTTATTGAATCCATGGTAACAAGTTGCGCGTCGATGTCCCTACCCACCCTGTATAAAGATTATACCAGAATATAGCCGAGTTTTCTACTGTGGGGTGGGCTATTTATTTTAGGCTCTATCTGAAAGTTATCCAATTTCATACATATTTCGAAGAGCGAAACTTGATGAAGTAATTCATAGGGTTTCACATTATTGTTCTCGTCTTTTTAAACATCGGATCGGTTTCTGTGATTCCCTTATGGGTGCTATCTTTTTTGCGGCGTCCTGTCGGCTTGTCCGTTGAGCCGGGAAATCGAGCCTTTCATTATGTCGGCGGTCGATCGATGTGACATTGTCACGGAGTAAATCGCCCGTCATATGAGCAGTTTGGGATAAGATGCTGATCACGCACGGGACTTGAGTTATCGTGGACGTGTGTTGAAGTGACGTGCGAGAGGCCTGTCATACGTGTTGAATCGTTTTTCAGGGATCGTGTTTTGTGTGTGCGATGCGTTGGGGGTTTGACATCGCACTTTTTGGTTTCTCTTTTTTTTTTTCATTTTAGTAAAAAAATTGAAAGCTGACGCGTAGCAAGGATAAAGCAATGAGATATTTTATGTATTGTTGGCAAAACTCATGTTAGTTTGCTTATCCTCCGGTACCTACGTTAGGGAGTGCCGTAACTAGCCTCTTCAGCGCCCGGTGCGAGCTTCTATAACACCCTTAATTTTATTTTTATTATCTTACCTGACAATAAAATGCACAGTCTATGTAAATAAATCTATCATCCAAAATCTAAATTTCTCAGAAACTTGGTAAAATTATAAATAAGAATGTATAAATTAGGTTAAAAAAAAAACGTTTATTCGAAAATATTTGGCAAAATACACAATACAATACACGTATTACGCGATAAATAATAGGTATTGTATGTATGTTACTAACTACCATGTATGTCCCAAACCTTGGTAATCTCAGCGCCCGTCCAGTCCCTCCAGTCTTCGCCCTGTGCCTGGGCACTGCTGATACCGCACTATTTACGGCCCTGACGTTAGGTAGGTACTAAAACTCCAAGGGGATTTTTCAATTCAACAATTGATTAATTTATTGAGTGCGTACACGCACCATAGGTTCCGAGCACAGTAGTATAGCCGAACGAATGGCGAATTTAATTAATATAAAAAAGCAGAACTCACTATTTCACCAACCCCTCAATTTACGAACACCGGGGGGTGAAATTCGCTTCACTCCACAAAAACGGAAGGTGTTACAATAAGCACCGTTATAGGAAATTCTTGGGGTATTTACCCAGTTTGCCCCACCCGACGAGTGTTGACCCTTAGATATCGCCTCTTACTCGACGCATCTGAACTACGGGGGGTCACAACCCGCTGGTTGTGTCATAATGATTTCCTCGACACAATAGGCCAGCGGAGCGGTTCGCCGTTCTAATTATCGTTGTTAAGAGTTTCACTCAGTCATAAGCCGGAGTTTCATTCAACAATGGTGACACGTTTCAGTTTCATTGTTCGTTAATACTCGTACGCCCGCAAACTTCGACTTGATTAAGATGGGCGCCGTGCACACCGTAGCGTAAAGTTGGAATGCGCGGCGAACGTTAATGAGAGCCACCGAACGACTTCCAGCGTGTTCGGCTGTTAAACTTCTAGTTATTAATACATTGAGTTTTCTGAAGTTAATTTATGTGCTGGAATCGTGCAGTTACTGTGATAACAGCTTTCGGAATGGCGGAGGTAATGTATGCGGCGCGATGTGATTTTCTCATTTCACGGTTGGCTGATATAATTTACTGTGTAACAGGTGGCCATATTTTGCGAATAATAACGACTGCGTTCATTGTAATGTTGTGAACAAAAACATTATTTTTCTTATATCTTTTAGGACACATTGGGGGGGGGGGTTTGCTCTTTATCTTTTAGAGGAAAGTGTATACTTATTTACGTTTTTAATTCACTGCATAATAAAAATTAAATTCACTGACAGGTAACGCATCTGCCTACACCGTCGGGCCTAGAAGTATGACATTTTGCACAAGAATTCCATAGGTAAAAGATGGTGATGGTCATCGATTATGGTGATGTGTGGTACAATGACCTGAATGCAGATCTCCTCGACAAACTTGAACGTCTTCTCAACTGCATTCGATTCGTTTTTACAAAAAGCTGGCAGTATCATCACAACCAATGACTATACAGCCTCTCTTTTTGATCACAACGGTAATGTTTTCCCATTGTCTTATTTGTTTTAATATATTTATTTGTGCTTAGATTTATATATAATTAGGTGTACCTATATATTATATTTATAGTTTTTAATAGGTATATGTATTATTATATCTTTGTATTTAAATAATATTTATTCCTCAGTTCTCGCTATTGCACCTACCACTGTCTGTCTCTGCATCGCCCAAAGGTTGACTGGTAGTAAATGCCTATGGCAGTAAGTCTGCTTCTGTACATTTGTGTGCTTAAAATATTAAATAAATAAATAAGGTGAGCATGAAGGAAGGATTTCAGAAAATACATTCCCGAAAGGGGTTAAAGACGGGATGAAAGTTTCATTGGAGAATTCATAATTTTTGCCTATGGCAAAACCCATCGTGCTCATGATTTGTTGACTATAAAATAATACGAACATGATATAATTATGTACTTACATATACATACAGGGTCAATTTATATTAGCCAGCAAAACTCCGCAGACGTGATGGAAACCTAAACATGATAAAACAAAAATAAATTAATTTTATGATTTTTTTGGGGTCATCAACCGCAGTTAGTGTTGTCACTTGAAATATCGGTTTAAAAAAAAACTTTTTTTATGTGTAAAGTCGCGCCGGTCTGCGCGAGCCTTAACCCTAAGTAATCTTAGGGTTAAGGCTCGTGCAGACCGGCTGGCTTTTCTTAAATATGGCGCTTGGCTAATGCCAATAATCCCTTCGCCATATTTGAGGGAAGGAGGCAACCCGACCCCCGTCGCTACCGCAAGCAGTGACATCTCTCTGTACTCACATACTGTATTACTCGATAGCTTTACTCGAAAGTGAGTAAAAAAACCGGCCAAGTGCAAGTCGGACTTGCGCACGAAGGGTTCCGTACCATTATCTATAAAAATGCCAAAAAATCTCGTTTGTTGTATAGGAATATTAAACCCTTAAATATTTATTTTATTTTAATTTAATTATTTATTTTTAAAGTGAATATATAACTAAATATTCTGTGAATATTTCAAGCGTCTACCTGTTGCCGTTACCAATATCGAGCAGAAACGAGCAAAAAAATCACGTTTGTTGTATGGGAGCCCTCTTAAATATTGATTTTATTCTGTTTTTTAGTATTTTTTGTTATAGCGGTAACAGAAATACATCACCTGACAAAATTTCAACTGTCTAACTATCACGGTTCATGAGATACAGCTTGGTGACAGACGTACAGACAGACAGACAGACGGCGGAGCCTTAGGAATAGGGTTCCCGTTTTACCCTTTGGGTACGGAACCCTAAAAATCAACATGTGTGGCATTGCACAAGTCCGAGGCCATGTGCTTTTATGGTCCTCGGAACGCGCCATTGTCGGGTTCCCAGATAACGGCGGGAGGGGTTCACATCGGCGTCGAGTCGACGATGAAGTACCTGGGACTCGTCCTCGACAGCCGGTGGAACTTCGTCGAGCACTTCCGACGTTTGGCTCCCAGACTGGAGCGGGCCGGGGCTGCCTTGAAGCGGCTTCTGCCCAATCTGGGGGGTCCAAACGCCTCCTCCCGGAGGCTCTACGCGGGGATCGTGCGGTCCATGGCCCTTTACGGGGCACCGGTGTGGGCGCGTTCTCTGAGGCTGCGACCAGCGCAGCGGTTGAACGCGTCCCAAAGGGTCATGGCCATCAGGATGGTACGGGGTTACCGCACGGTCTCCCGTGAGGTGGCGAGCCTCCTTGCCGGACTGCCGCCATGGGATCTGGAGGCGAAAGTCCTCGCGCACATTTGGGTGTGGCGCGAAGAGGCGAAACTCCGGGGCATAACTCCGCTGCCGCAAGAAATCGCGGCACAGCGGACGGAGCTCCGGAGGGATATCATGGCGACATGGAGAGTGCGATTGTCGCAACCCAGCGCTGGGCACGCCACAATTGTGGCGATAAGTCCCCTCTTTGAGGAGTGGCTGGAGAGGCGCCACGGCGTCCTCACCTTCCGCCTGACGCAGGTCCTCACCGGACATGGATGTTTCGGGAGGTTCCTGTTTAGGATTAAGCGGGAGGAAACGCCCGGGTGTCACCACTGTGTGGATCGCCCGGAGGACACGGTGGAGCCACCGCCGTGTCCTCACGGAGGCGATTGGCGGCGGCGATCTCTCGCGTCCGGCCCTGGTTCAGGCCATGGTTTGGAGCGAGAGTGCATGGGAGGCCGTCACCTCCTTCTGCGAAGCAGTTATGCTAGCGAAGGAGGTGGCGGAACGCGTGAGGGTGAGACAAGGTTCGCGCCCTCGCGCCCTTAGTCGCCGCAGGAGACGCCCCGGGCGTCGGGAGTCGCAAGCCGATTTCCGGGTCGACGGCGCGTTGTGTTCCACGCGCGCCTCAAAGAGACGTCAGCACAAACTGACGGGGTCCGTTAGGACCAATGCCTGCCGGGGTTGCGAGTTTGTCCGAAAGGGATATCGTGGCCCTGGCACACAGGCAACGGAAGGAACACGGGTGGGTTTTAGTCAGTAAAAGTCTGACACGCCCTCCGCCCAGAGCGGGAGAAGTTATTTGATAATTACCTACCCAAAAAAAAAAAAAAAAAAGCTGTGAATGCAGGTAAGATAGAAATAGGCCTGAAATTAACATCGTCATTGTTATTACCTGATTCAAATAATGGTATGACTTTACTTCATAAGGTCAAGAATAATTCCTAAATCACACGTTATTTCATTTATTAGGGTAATATCTAGAGATAGGGGGCTACGATGTCTGTTATATTACTTAAAAGTTTAATGGAGATACCCCAGTAATCACCAGTGTTTTACACTTAAAGTGTATTAAAACATTAACCACTAGGCGTTACATATTCGAAGCTAAATAAGCGACTACATCTAGGCACACTGCTAAGCAAAAAGTTTTCAGCTTTAGACAGCTGGTGTAATTCGTAAGTCGTCCTTAGTGTCGTTTTCATAGGTTTCCAGGGTATTAAAGCCGTAAAAATGTAAATCCAAATGGAAGATGCGAAAATTTTGTTTTTATTTTTAGTGCCTATTTCACCAATGAAACCGAACGCGATCAACACATAAACCACGTTTAAGAGCTGCCGGTGTCATTATTTTCTTTGGAATATTGACACTGACAGCTCTTGAACTCGGTTTTTGATGTACTGATCGCGTTCAGTTTCATTGGTGAAATTCGCCCTTAATCATACGTGAGAAGAAACTTCGTTCCTGAAGAGTGTCCCCCATTCGCACACGTTTTTTCTTACAGCTAAACTATCCCCATATAACAGTTGAACTGGCGGTTATTTTTGTCAATTTAATTATTTATATTACTTATCAATTGGCTTATAATACTGGCACCGGATAAACAATTATTAATTACTTATTGTTGCGAACACTGATTAAATACACTACCAAAACCTTGACCAAATTTGTCAGAAAATACATATAAAAAGATAATTATCAGTAAAAATAATAAAATAGACAGCACTTTTTAAAACTCTCTAAAGAACAGCACAATTGGTTATAAGAAATCTTAGTTTATCCTTTATAAGCTAAGATTTAAGACATTTTACCTCAAGACGTGCACAGAATCCTATGAAGTTCTAAAACTAGATTTAATTAAGCAAACCCCAAAATTAAATGACGAAAAACTTTAAAAGAAGCTCTGAAATTAATGAGGTGCTCGGGAATTCTGCGCCACTGAAATTTGAGGATCGCCTCCTCACGTGACCAGAATGTTGGACCCCTGTGAAGCCATTTAATCTGCTTACTTCTTCGCGAATCTTAAGTATTCGAAGTAATAGAGAGATCACTGTATTTTGGCTATGCAGTGTTCTGGAGTTTGTAAGCGAAAATTTAAATTAGTGGCGTGACTACAGGTTTTTGAAATTTTACGTTTTAGGGGACTTGTGTTAAGGTTTTAAGATTTGGGCATGTATTCGTCATTATTGTTGAATTAATATGATGATTATATATGGTTTGGTGCCGTGTGGTGCCGGACGTAACGAATAGCACCATCCTATTTGTTCCCGAGGGTGTCGTAAAAGGCGTCTAAGGGACTTACTAGAGAATGGGCAGCAGCGTTGTCTATGCATTTTAACACCATACTGCGATCGCCAACCCGCCTGCCAAGCGTGGCGATTATGGCAAACCCTCCTTCGGGGGAGGCCTACATCCAGCAGTGGACGTGTTTCGGCTGAAATGTTGATGATGATTATTGGAACGAAGTTCTTTAACGCGGCTTGCGGTAGGAGTTGACTGGTTGAAATCGTCACGGTAAGAATACGCATTATGCCGCCTCCATCATCCTCCATGCAACTTTCTCTCTGTCTCTTTCTATTACAATAAAGTAAAAATACAAGAGTGTGTGTGCGTGCGAGTATCGCACGTTTTTAGTCCAAGGTAGGAACTGCCTCGTTAGTGTAGTGGTTGCATGTATGATTTCTGAGGGTGGGTTAGATTCCCTGGTCGGAATATATTGTTTTAGGTCTTTTTATTTCATCCTCTGTAGCAGCTCGGAAAATTTTGTAACCAGTTCTTGGCAATAATAATCAGCCTATAATGTTCCCACTGCTGGGACAGTCCAGACAGACCAGTGCGGGTTGGTAGATGTCACATGTCTTTGAATTTTTGGTTCTAGGACATGCCGGTTTCCTCACGATGTTTTCCTTCACCGTTTTGAGAGCAGTGGTGATGAAATAATTTACACAAAGTAAAGCGCCTGCCTGGGTTCGAACCCACGACCTACAACTCGTAAGTCGGGGACGTTACCACTGGGCCACCACTGCTCACCCTGCTGCACTGCTGCTTCTTGGCAATGGCTTCATGGAATAAGGGTACAGTCAGGGAAATTAATTGTAAAGCTAATTGACATCGTTTTCTCGAGCCGATGACTGAATGCGTTCCTGACACCTGTCAGCTGAGTAGAAAAGAAAAAGTGTTTTACGAATTTAAACTTTATTAGTTCCTAATCGTGTCCATTTCTCTCGACGGCCGAAATATGCGTCAATTTGCCGCGCTATAGCCATTTCATAGATCTGTCAAAGAATGACAATAGTGTTTTAAATACAAATACAATAAAATAATAATATATATATATAGTAGTCAATATTTACTTAACAATTAATTTGTTTGACTTTACATGGGACTTTAAAACAAAAACCTGTCATACATAAGGGACAAGATAACTGAAAAACTACTACATAAATAAACCATTAACCTAACCGCAAAATAGGGCTACTCTCCAATCTGAGTTCTGGTCCCGATGGTAACGTTTACACGCACGTTCGCGTTAAGCCGATGACAAACAGTTGTCGACCATTAACAAATGTAATGGACATGATGTACGGACTTGTGATGTTTACGTTACGTTCAATGGTATGTGTTTGGCATGCATGTAATTGCTGTGTCCATAGAAATATAAAAAACAGATGTATGTCTGTGTCACTTTGTTAGGGTTTTGGGAAATAAAGGATAAAACATGTTACACGTCCCATAGAGAGTAGCAACTGATATTATTACCTACGCTCGTAAAAACCATGTGAACCATCATTCATCATTTCAGCCGAAAGACGTCAATTGTTGGACCTAGGCTCCCCCCAAAACATGGGGGGGGTGCCATAATCACCACGCTTGGCGGTTCGGGTTATTCGCAGTATGGTGTTAAAATGCATAGAGAACGATGCTGCCCATTCTCTAGTAAGTCCGTTAGTCGCCTTTTACGACACCCACGGGAAGAAATGGGATGGTGCTATTCTTTACGTCCTGCAACACACTGAGCATGTGAACCGATATATCAAAAATTCCAATTGTGTTCACAAAATGGACTGCCTAATTGATCTTGTAGTCGCAAACGCTCCATGAGGTCTGCAGAGCATGAGGTCCTGGGTTCGATTCGCAGGTCGGGCAAAATTTTATTGGATTTTTCTATCAGGAATTTCTCAGTCGCAGCCCGGAGTCTGGATTTGTGCCCGGTGGATGACATGACAATAGGCCCGGCCCCCTATTACGTGGAACTTAAACATAACTGGCGAAATGTGGGTGCACTATAGGTACACTTTTTTTTTTGTTCCCGGGTTGGAAAATCGTTAGGGATGTCCGAATGTCTGGGTGGGTGAATGAATGGGTCTGTCAGACTCTTACTGACTAAAAACCACCCCGGTGTTGCCTTCCCACACTTGCACCGGAGTTCATGGGACCAAGTGTGACTTCAGCGATCCCCGGCTGTATATCAACAAGCGCCTCGCCATCAAACTGGAAAGTTTGGCGAGTTAAATTGTATAATCAACAACTATTGTACCTACCTATGTTTAAGAATAATATTTAAAAAAACTTTTTACAAAAAAAAAATCAACAGACTTCCAAAAAAAACACTACAAAGTGAAAAATTACTTTAATTTCGGAAGTCGGTGTCTTTGGATCTGTGTTTTAGTTTTTTGCCACCGACTTTCGAAATTGAAGTTATTTTTCACTTTGTAGTGTTTTTTTTTGGAGGCGGTTGATTTTTTTTTTGTAAAAAGTTTTTTATTTTTCACTTTTTAGTGGGTCAGTTTGTAATTTATTTAATTTACAATAGCCTAATGTCAAATGCTCATCACCTTTTACAAAATATTGCTTTTCCCGACGCAGGAGCGTTAATTGTTGAGGAGTTCTCCTGGTAAGAACCAGGAGAACTGATGGTGACTTCTTAGGTAGTCTTCTCGACTTACTAGGTATGTTTTAGAAAAACATACTTGTATGATGTTTGTAAATATGTGAACACCACGTATCTATCTAATAATTAAGTTATTTTTCATTGCTTAGTTTTTAATTCGTTTTACCTATTATGGTATAGTAATTTTATTCTAGGTGCATCGTCTTCACATATAATCATATAATTAATGTAATCAAACAAAATATTGTAAAACATTTTTAAAAGAGTACCGGTGGAGTTTCTTGCCCATTCTTCTCCATACGAAACTACCTTTTGGAAGGGGCAACTAGAATCAATTCTATTTTTTTTGTAAATTTTGACGTTCAAAAGTGCCTCTTATGTGCCTATTTGAAATAAATGGTTTGACTTTGACTTTGACTTTGACTTCACCATATGCATTTTGACGAGCATGAATTGCTTAGCAACCATATTAAAGTGCCTAATCGAATCGCAACGGTGAAATACTTATTATTAAGTAGTTCCGGTGGCCATCTGTGGTCTTCATCATCAGTTCCACTTCACCAAATGGTGCTTTTCGAGTGCAAATACACGAGTTACTATAAAAAATACTCAAATCCTTTTATTAATTCTTTTTACCTATTGTGGTATAGTAGTTTTATTCTAGGTACATCGTCTTCACATATAATTATATAATTGATGTACCAAAACCAAATATTGTAAAACATTTTAAAAGAGTAACGGTGGAGTTTCTTGCCCATTCTTCTCCATACGAAGCTACCTTTTGGAAGGGGCGACTAGAATCAATTCTATTTTATTTGTAAATTTTGACGTTCAAAAGTGCCATCTATGTGCCTATTTGAAATAAATAATTTGACTTTGACTTTGACTTTGACTTTAATCGCTATAGGTATACCAATATAATATAATATAATAAAATATATATAAATATAAAACCAATATAATAAAATTTGAGGATTTCCCTCAATTTCCATGGGATCCCCTCATCAGATTCTAATTTGGTGGCAATGGGACCACCTCGGAAGCATACCCTTCCATACAAAAAAAGAATTTTCAAAATCTGTCCACAATTGACGGAGTAATCGGTGAACATACATAAAAAAAAAATCAAACATACCGCCGAATATATAACCTCCTCCTTTTTGGAAGTCGGTTAAAAAAAAAACCTTTGCCTAACCCTTCCGACTTTACAGGCGTAAAGTGATGTATTCACTGGATGTACCGTACCTGCCATTCTCCTTTGAAAATCATTTTCACCATTTACCCGACTACGAAGAAGATAGGTATCACAACAAAATTTAGACATGTTAATATTTTAAAGCACCTGCTTACTGGAGACGAGTGTTAATCACAATGTAAATTATACCTCACAACCTACATAAATATATCAGCTCATATATATTATGTGCTGTAAATTACATGTTATTCCCAGTTGTGAAGGATAACACATGTTTTGCGTCGGGAACTGGAGTCAGCCAAATTTGAGCCTAAGGTGGAGCTTTTTATACGTGCAAAGTCAGCAATATCACATATTATGTAGTACAAACGAAGTCGACTTTGTGTCTGTCTGTGTAATCGTTTAAATGTTCTAAACTACGCAATGGATTTTGATGCAGTTTTTCACTATCATTTAGGGTCACCGCACACGGGCCACCGGCCACAACCACAAAACGCAGCCACCGGCATATTTCCTGTAGTTTTCATACATTTCGTTTGGACTCGCCGCACACGGTTGACGCCGGTGGCCGCCACACGCTACAAATCGTCGCCATCTTCTAGCTTCTCGTGGCGGCGCTTGTGGCTGTCGCATGTGGTCCGTGTGCGGCATGCTGAATGCATGCGGAGTTCTAGATTATAATAGTAATAAATAAATATTATTTCTCTTTTACTAAGGCGCCCTTAAAATATGAATATTTTAACATCCAATAAATCCTTTTGTGGGAGACTGTTATCTGCACTAGGAAAACTTGTCATACAGATTATCAGCCCCCCCCCCCCCCCCAACAATATTAACAAATTATTTTAAACTTTGTAGGCACGTAGTGGTGTGTTATGATGGGCAGGCTGAAACATTTATCCTTAAATAATTAATTAATGGCTTTCAGTGCTATCATAATCAAGGTTCAGTAGGATACGTGGTGAGAACTTGCTTGCACTTTGCTTTAGTAAAAGGGTATATTTTTAAACCGATGCGACTTTTACGAGTTTAGGGCATGAGCACGAGTAGAAAGAGCTCTTTTTACATGAGGGGGCTGCGATATTTAAGGGGTTTTGAGTAAGGTGAGTGTTTGTTTCTGTAAATGTTATATATTTAGTCTTGTCTGTAATATGTGTATCGGCATCAACATCGCCACATGCGAACTACGCGTCACACTGACGTCACGAAAAATCAGAGTTTACCGCGCAACTAGCATATATACAACGTCCCGACATCAACCGTCGGGCAGTTGCTCACCAGACACAACACCCGTCTGGTCGGAGGATCCTCCCTTTTCTATGGTAGATGAGTGAACTTTACAGCCTGTTCCTCATGCCACGAAATATGTGAGAGTAAGATGAGAGTTACGTTACGTTATAGGCTGATTATGTTTTTTTTTTCTGGTAATTCCATGGCATCATATCGTTGGATAGGCCGTTCGAAAATATTACGGGTGAAAACCATATTTTGATTCAGGAATCCGTTTATATATTTTTATTTTTTATATTAAGCTTTAAAGTGCTATTTTTTATTAGAGTCGAGTTCCCCCCTCCTGCCAGCTAAATAGTTGTTTTTGGATACGTGAAAAAAAAAATGCCAGTAGTATATGATAATAACGAAATTAAAAGAAAAACTATCACAGCTAAGAGGGCTTTACAAGTTAACGAGTAATAGTCAACCAAGAGAAAGCAGTTGGAGAATTGACCGTGACGTATATCGATGTATGGGAGAACATATTTTTCAACTACAATATTAAGTTTGTTTTTGGGATAAATTCATCCCAACTACGGAACCCTTCATTGTGCGTCGTCCGACATGCACTTGGCCGGTTTTTTTTTCATATAAAGAACACTCCACAAATAAAAAACGAAAACTCGATCCTTTGATCAGTATAATTCCGTACTTACATTTTTCGAGACAGAAAAACTATTTCTCCATTACAGCTTCCAGAAAAACACACAAATACAATAACAAGAGATGTTCGTACTCGTGACGTCATGAAAGGGGAAATGTAACACGTCATCACTCGACTTAAGATATAACATAACCGCTTTAATGTTAAGAGTGACGTATTATTCCAGTGATGGGCGCTTCCTTCGTTCAACTTACTCGGTGACAAGAGTGCTCCTATATATGTTACTTTTCACCTCTGTCTACAGTTATTACGTTATATGCAAAACCAAATCCCTAGTAACACGAGCATTTATTGTAGTTTTATTAAAGACTTTGTAAAGATAAAGATAATTTTACAAAAAAAAAACGATTTTACGAACCATACAGTACTCGCATAAGATGCGTAACATCTGCAATCTCACCTTGGTAATAAGCAACTGAGCAGCGACAGAAATGAATCCCCTCTACTTACAATCTTTAAAGTACTTACTAATTCCATGTTATTAAAACCTACTTATTCCATGCTCAAGCTGTCACTTACTGCTACACAGTTCCCTCCCTTTTCACGAAATCACTCCCACATAAAGCGTGAGAATAGATATTATTACACATCAAAAAATAAGCCAAGATTGCCAAGCCAAGCTTATACCATTATAAGCGCCATAAATACCATTTTCCTTAAATTTATTTCAAAGCATAATATTAATAATGCACACACGTACCAAACTCCTTCATAAAAACTAGTTTTACAACCCCCGTAGGCGCCATGTTTTTTTATCTACTTCTCAATTTCCTGACACCGTGATGGGATGAAACATACCTTATTTCCTGGTTACAATGTCACAAAACAATGAAGAAAGTAGCCTATGAATAAGTTTAGTAGTTTCATGTTTTGTTGTCAACAGCAATAGGCCGTGAATGTTATTAAAGACAATTTTATTGCAGTCGTATATGCTTGTCAACACATAACATAACATGGTGCCTGTATTCTTCGAAGGGTTAGGCAGAGGAGCACCTATAGGACACCCACATTTCAATAGTTATAATTTAACAGGGGGCGAGTCTATTGCCATCAACTCCGGGCTGCAACTGAAAATTTCCAGATGGGAAAAACCAATAACACTTTGCTCGACCCGGGAATCGAACTGACCTCATGCTGAGACACGCGTGTTATTGAAATATCTTATTGTAATGCGTTAAAATTATTGAAGTTATTTGTGAGGAAACCGGCATGTCCTAGAACCAAAAATTCGAAGACTTGTGACATCTACCAACCCGCACTGGGCCCGCGTGGTGGATTACGGCCCTCTCACAGAGAGGAGGCCTGTGTCCCAGCAGTGGGAACATTATAGGCCGATTATGCGTTAAAAACATTCCAACAACAACATTCCCTGGGGACACTTTCCATCTTCATAATCATAATTTCGCATATAGGTTTTAAAGGTAAATTCTACTCTAGGCAAATTCCACCATCGTATACAGTATACGAATTATAGCACAAAGACTCTTGTGGGTTTATTTTTAATACAGGGTCAACTCCGCAGACGTGATTGGTTAATTAAATAAAAATTTAAATGATTTGATGATTTTTTTCTTTTGCGATCAACGACCTCTCGTAGTGATGTTACTTGAAGAATGAGTGATGAAAAAATCTGTTTTTATTTTCATTTTCTTCGTTTTCAAATATCAAAAACCCTCACGTCTGTGTAGTCTACACACAAAACAAAAGTTCTTTTTAAGTGATATAAATTGACTTCACTACCTGCGGCTAATGACCCCAAAAAAACATAAATTCTTTTTGTTTTATCATGTTTAAACGCTATTTAGAGCTAAGATGTTGCCAAGCAACTGATCAGTTCCTGTCAAAATTAAACACCTCCGGTGCACTGTTTATAAAGCTTGCTAAGAGGGAAGATGGCGGATTTTATTTCGTGTGCTTCGAGGTAATGTTGTTCCTAATATCGATTTGAGTCTTAGTTAATATGGATTTCAACAATCTTTTATGGGATTTCAACACGTCATAGAGGAATTAATAATTTTGAAACGCCGCCGGTGGGATGATGACAGAGGCGAAGAAGATCTACGAAGCTCTCATACGAGAATGATTATCTATTACATAAATTACTAATCACTTGCTAACTACAGTTTATAATTAATAAAGAAAAGTTAATCATTGATTAAGAGCTTTTTTTTTTGGATTTTATCAAATAAGTTCTCTCGCTCTAGGCGGAGCGGGAGGGCGTGTCAGACTTTTACTGCCTAAAACCCACCCGTGTTCCTTCAGTTGCCTGTGTGCCAGGGCCACGATATCCGTTTCAGACAAACTCGCAACCCTGGCAGGATTAAGAGCTAACTAATTATTAAGCTAAACAGTGGCTAATCAGTGATTAACGAGATTTTTATAAATAAGGCTGATAATCTTTAATATGGGGGAATGGGTTCTGTTGAAATATAAATGATGACTGTGGTAGTTTTAAATTATATCAAATCCATTTATTTGCCGGAATGTAGGTTTACAAATGTACGATCTTAAAAACTATAATGGTCCCTTTACATTCTACCATTTTCTAAGGTGTGCAAATATTTAATTTTATACTGCGTAATGTTATTATTTTAATTAAATAAAAAGACAGCAACAACAAATAAGAGTTTATCGATATAAAATTACTAAATTAATATCAATAAAATTACCTTAATTCCGATAGTTTTTAACAACCTAATTTAATTCATAAGATGAGCACATACCGTTTATGCCCTAGTGTCTTAATGTGATTGTAATAATATTTCACTTAATACTTAACTGACGTCTGACGATGCTTGATAAGGAGTTTAATAGCTACCGTACTTAAGCGATGTCAACATAACATCACGCCTGTAATACCCGAAGGGTTAGGCAGATGTGTTCGTATAATACAACCACATTTCGCCAGTTATTTTTAAGTCCCATGTAACAGTGGGTGAGCCTGTTCCCATCAACTAGGCACAAATCCATGCTCCTGAGAAATTGCAGATGGAAAAACCCAATAACACCGCCGGACCCGGGAATCGAATCCAGTACTTCATGTTCAGCAGTAACGCTTGCGACCACCAAACCAACGTGGCAATGTTAATATACCCTTATCAAATGATATTATAAGTAAAAAGTGGTAGATAATTATACGCGCCAAGCGACACGGAAAAACTTGGCTAATTAGCCTAATTTTCTTCGTCTTGACTCTTTTTCACGCCCGATAATTACGACCTGCAGTGCTATTCTGTAAATATCTCACCGTGAAACCTTGCGTGGAGTGAGCTGTCAATGTCATCTCACTGATGCTAGGGATTGACTAAGCATTATATTTACAATCATAATCGAGATTTTATTAATATATTTTGATGCTAATTCTGTTGATAATTTTATATTATTACAAAGCTAGTATTTAAGCGTCTAAGCATTTCTAATTAGGAGATTTTTAAATAAAATATCAAAACAGAAATTCAGTCAGATATTCAATTTTGTTTTTATTCCGTTTTTTTTCCTAGACTAGTCCTTAAAAATAACTATGTTTAGACACCTAAATACTAGTTTTGAAATAATATAAAATAATCAACATAATTATAATAAAAAATATTATTAAAATCTCGATTGTGATTGTAAATGTAATAATATTTGATCCATCCCTAGCATCAGGTGGGATGACACTGACAGTTCACTCCACGCTCACTTCACGTATGTTTTCACGGTGAGATGGTTACAGAATCGACATGCTGCTTCCTGCTTCCACGTGAAGACACGTGGAAGCAGGATGTCATAATGTGACATTGTGCCGTTTTTGAAGATCGAATGTTGGGTAGGTAACCTATCTACCACCCCTTATCACTGACTGTTTACAGTATTACCTACTCACGTGCATGTACCAATTCCGAATCAAACAATCACACTATATAATATTATAAAGGCGAAAGTTTGTGAGTGAGTGTGTGTGTGTGTGTGTGTGCGTTTGTGTGTGTGTGTGTGCGTTTGTTACTTCTTCACGCTCAAACGGCTGGACCAATTTTATCTTTCTATTCAATTCTACTTTTTATCCCAATATTCCCACGGGGTCGAGACTTACGTGGGAGAAACTTCGCGGCGCAGCTAGAAATCCACAAAAACATATACAGATAAAAACAACAATTAAGAAGGGTTCATCTTCCTCAACGCGAAACCCTAACAAACATAAATAGAAAACTCCGCAGAGATTGAAATCCAGTTAGCGCAACAAAAAGAAGAGCTTCCCAATCGAATTCGGCGCTTCTTAATTGACTTTTGACGTTGTTTTGCAATGACAATATAATTCCAACTTCATAATTTTTTGAGGAAACTCTCGATAAAAAGAAAAACCGATAATTGTTTTCAAAATGAAATCAATAAATATTACTAACAGCTTTTATTTGTAACTGGAATTTGTACTCGACTAGCTGCGCCCCGCGGTTTCACCAGCATAAGTCTCGATCCCGTGGGAATGTCGGGATACAAAGTATCCTGCGCCTAATCCAGGTATTGGTCTACGTATGTGCCAAATATCATTCAAATCCGTTCAGCCGTTTTAGCGTTAAAGCGTAACAAACACAGTTACTTTCGCATTTATAAAATTAGTTAGGATTCTAACGAAACTACTATAGCTCGCAATCGCGTCAGGTGGAATATTGTGTCTTCCGAGCCGTATTTAATATATTAAATTATATTTTTTATTTTTTTGAGAAAAACACATTTACGGTTCACAAAAACAATTTTCCAAGTAAAAATGGAACGTTCCAGAAATAAGTGATTTTTTGTTAAAAAAAAACATTGTATCACAAACACCAGCGCCTTCCAAACTAGGTTACATTATAAACAACAATTTTCAATCCAGCGCGGTAGGAATGCCACTGGGATAATGTGAACCGGCACTGGAATGTACACATTCCAGTGAACGAACAATCCAGACCAAACTGGATTAACAGTCCACTTTTTCATTCCAGCTCACCCATTGCAGTGCCACTGAAATAGTGTAGATGGCCAATCCAGTGCTGGATTTAACGTTGAACAGTGAACACGCCTTATGGATTTTTGTCTGACTGACTGGAATAATGTAGACGATAATGATACAGTCTAGCACTGGAGTGGATTATTCGGCCGGAATAATGTGAACCCGGCATTATAGGGTTTTTCCATCAGGAATTTCTCAGTAGCAGCCCGGAGATTGGATTTGCCCTCGCCCCGAATTACATGGGTTTTTAAAGGGAATTCAATTCGAATTCAAGGGGAATTAAAGGGTTTTTGATAAAAACCCATACGGTATGGTATGGGTTTTTATCAAAAACCCTTTCAACGGGTATCCAAAATATAATTTAAGCCGTTCAAAATTACCCACACCGTATGGGTTTTTGATTAACTGCTTAGAAAAACCCTATCGAAAACCCAATCCATTGAAAGGGTTTTTGATAGGTTTTTTCTGAAATGGTAACCAAAATGGTCCCTGGATAGAATAGAGATAGAATTGTTATGCTACGCGTGCTGGGCGAGTATCGAAATAACATATCTAATATTATGATTTTTTCATGTCACTGGGTTTCAAGTAGGTATAGAACCCATTGAATGGGTTATCATGTAACCCTTTCACTGGGTTTCTAGTATAAAACCCATTCAATGGGTTACATCATGATAAAGGTAACCCATTCAATGGGTTACATCATTATAAAGGTAACCCATTGAATGGGATACCCCTTCGAAAGGCTTAACTCTTAACCGGGGTTGTAGGGTGGGGATTAGGCTACGTCCTAAAAAGCGATCGTTGCGTGAATTCGCGATCATCGCGCTCATACTTCGAACGATCGCGCCGATAGAGGGCGTTTTCCGGTTTCCCGAACAAAAAGTGACATATTATGTGCGCGACGATCGCTTTTAAATAGGAGGCGGGGTTAGTAGGTACTTTCCTAAACAAGCTTTCTTTTGCCCCCATAACAATACCAAAATATTCTTTGTTACATTAAACATGCCTATTACGTATACATCGGTATCTGCAGAGTCTCATCATTATTCAACCCTTTGATTATGTATTATGTCTAGATATATAGAGTGTCGCGCTGCAAAATATCTAAAACCAACAGGCCACCTTTGATAGCATGGTGTCGTGACAGCTACGTCTTACACTCGCACCACGTCATTTTGCTGTCATTGCGTTATTCTAGTGTGCGTGCATTTCGCGGCCAACAGTTGGACGCAATTTTTTCGTCGACTGTCTATCTAGACATATTTATATCTTTCCAAAAAGATATCAAAATACTCAACGCCCCAAATACGCCAAAATAAACACAAAATATTTCCTTTCACACTCTTCAAAATACCGAAAATGATACCGTTTTTTGTAAAATTTTACTAATGAAACAGTAATAAAATTATTCTGACAGACAAACACGTGCCGGGCACCTACCATATGTTACGGTAATGGTTCATATATTTACTTTAGCACCAGTATTTCACGTTCATATGCAATGCAACGTTGCAGAATTGCAGTCCGGTCTGATCTATTTTGGTAGGTAAACCGTTGGCTTTGTTTTGACTGGAAAGTTTATATTGTGAGTGATGTCATCATCGTTTCTGTCGGAAAATGTATGTATATTTAATTCAGCAACGATTTTGAACCGGAAAAAAAATGGAAAGTATTCAAGTTGACCGCATTTACCAAAATGACTACAATGATGATTCCTACTATCAGGAAATGTTTTGAGTAAAGAAATGGATCACTAACAGGGGAAAATAATGTTTTTTTGAACACTGTATAAGTTAGCTGTAAGTTTCCCGAATAGAATAAAATAAAATAAATAAATATTCGTCAACGAATATATCTTCAGATATACTAAGCCTGATACAGTATTTTTATCTGACAAAGCGACGCGTGCTTTATTTGTGGTTACCAAGTGTACACAGCAAACATGCAGTGAATGTGTGCGTGAAGACGAGTAACGTCAGCACATAACACACACACGCACACACACTTCCGACTTCGCCATTGTCTCTGCAGGTACCGAGAGTTCGTGCTCCTACACACACATTCACAGCGTATGCGTATTACGTGTCACTTCGTAACCTCAACTAAAGCGCGCGTCGCTTCGTATTACGTGAAAACGTTTCGAAAATAATCACTTAAGTAACAAAAATACTTTTATAGTAAGGAAAGGGAATAAGAATTTATTTCGCCCGGACGTGTACTAATGTATTTTTCAAGTAAGCTACATAATTTATCACTTTTCAGGAATGTATTACTGAACTAGAAACGTACATAAAAGTGTACTTTGGAATCTAAGACTTGACCACCAGCCTAGTTTTGTGACAGACTCCTAATGACAATAGCTTTTGTGATGGTAGTTTAAAAAGGCTATAGGTATATAGAGGCATGAGGAACAGGGTGTAAAGTTCACTCATCCACCATAGAAAAGGAAGGATCTTCCGACCAGACGGGTGTTGTGTCTGGTGGGGAACTGCCCAACAGTTGATCTCGGGACGTTGTCTAGATGCTAGTTGCGCGGTAAACTCTGCTTGCGCGATGCAGGATTTCCGTGACGTCAGTGTGACGCATAGGTAGTTCGCATGTGGTGATGTTGATGCCGCTACAGGTAAGTTGGTTAACTGTGTGGTAATTGTGTAATACACTTACAGCAGCAATGTGTTTCAGTCTGACAGTTTGACATTCATTACGTTATTTACGTTGTTGAGCAAACCAATTTTTCGAACAAATGAAGCAATGGATTAGCAATATCCTTGAACATTAATTTAACATGAATTTAAATACAGGTACTTATTTAAGGCGGAATATAAGTATATACTTTATTATATATAAGTTCCGTGTAGTTGAACTGGCGGAATGGAAGGCTGATAAGAGTTTGTTTAGCAATTAAGCTGCGGGTGTTTAGAAGAGTAGTAGTACTTATTGCGATTCTAATTACAACTACATTAATAAATGAAAATATTTAAAATGAATTAAAAAAAAAACTTTATTTCAGACTCATCAAGATACTAACATAATTATGGACCTTCTTGGTCCATAATTATGTTAGTATCTTGGTGTTAGTAATAATAGTGCTTAGGTATATAGGTTAGTGTTGTTTTAAAAATTACTTATGTATCAGACCTATGACTGTCCCCACCCAGTGTCCCTGAAAGGGACAGTCCGTTCTGGCAGCGATCATTTTCAGAATGCTGTTGTCACTACCATGCAGGCGCTGTAGCGAGGAGGCCGCTTTCTTTCGCATGATGGCATGGAAACCATCTGTTCAGAATATTCATGCAAATTAACATAGGGAGCTTCCTCTTAACAAGGAGCTATTCTTGCCGAGGTTGGTCCGTGAATGTATGACCATCTTTCACATTTTTTATTTGGTTTGGCACTCTTCCGTTGTTTTATTTTGGTTCCAGCGCATTGTTGCGCTCACTTTTTTGGCATGTTTTCACTCCATGTACAATACTCAGTATTCAGCTGCATCCGGTTAGACTGGAAGCCGACCCCAACATAGTTGGGCAAAGGCTCGCAGTTTGATTGATAAACGAATTAGCAACGTGTAGGCGCGAAAACTCATGGTAGGGTCCTGAATCAAAGATAAATAAAGAATAATATAAGTTAGTGAAATGTGACTCGCTTGAGCGACTCTCCGATATTTATTTTGTTAATGTATTTCGATATTCCAATGTATACTGTATACAACGTTTGTGTATACATACTTATACTGTATACACCACACGCGGCGTCTCCCACAGGTATTACAAAGCTTTTACATCATATTGGAGTGTGCCGATTGAAAAAACAGATTTCAGATACAGGTAAGTACCTACTTACTAATTTTTTGTATAAATACTCGTATCATAAAAAACGAGCGAGCCTTACACAGTAGTCGCATGATGTGTAACATCTGATATCTCACCTTGGTAATAAGCAACTGAGCAGCGATAGAAATTAACCTCAAAATTTAAAAAGCTAAATACGTAAATTTATATTCGAATAATTATTCATTAGATACTAGTGGTCGCCCACCGGTCGAAATTCAAGCACTCTACTTACACTCCATAAAGTACTTACTAATTCCATGCTATTATAAAGTACTTAAGTACTGGTTCCATGCTAAAGTACTTAAATATTCCATGCTCAAGCTGTCACTTCCTGTTACACACTTCCGTCCCTTTTCATGAAATCACTCTCACAGAAAGCGGAAGGCTCTCTCAGACAGGCGCTATGCGAAGGTGCGACGCGATTCTATCTGGTAGAACAATTTCCATGAAGTTTTCATAGAAATTGTTCGACTAGAGTCGCATCGCGCTGTCGCGTCGCGCCTGTCAACTGGAGCCTTTATACGAACTATTTTTTGTGGCATCTTTAGCCAGCTACGGTAAAGGCTCGTACAGACTGGTGCGATATCGCGGGCGCGACGCGACAGTAGTATTACAATTTCTTTGTCGGTGCATGTCGCGCTCGCGATATCGCGTGAGTCTGTAAGAGTCTTAATGCCTTCACTTATCTTCAAAGAACCTCTGGTTTTCAGTTTTCTAACCTCAAAATCTAAAAACTTAGTAAACAAAAATACCTCAACACCACGCAACCACTTCAAACCTTATTGCGTACATTAGTTAGCTAATTTGGAGAACAGCCAGGCAATCTCGCCATGTATCGGTGGTACAAAGACTACTTATCATGCCACAAATGAGGCGCGATGTTCTACAAGCTGTAGAGGGCAAACTTTGCCCAGGATCGTGTTAACTTTGCCCGGAAATTGGAGTTCAACTTTGTTCATTTGTACCTTGTGTTGTGTTTTGATAGGGATCTTGGCTTAAGAACCAGGGATTTGAGTTAACGCTTTCAAGGACATTGAATGAGACACAACAGAAGTTTCTTTGTTATGACGCTATGGGCGTTTAGTGACCCTGAACTTGTTAAGAAAGGACTAAGGTACTAACTACATTTATTGAGCTCCATTCGCGTTTCGCTGAACGATTTTAGTCACACTTAAACAGTTCTGCTTCTATCAGCCGCGTATTACAGTATCGTAAGATTGTGAAAAGCCGTCACAGCGTTCAGCGCTGTTCCGCTACGTTCGGCGCTGGACGTGGGCTGTTCCCGACTCCTCGTCGAGCCCTGAGAGAAACTGAATAGACACGGAAAGCTGAACGGGTGCGTACGCATCTCCATACAAAATCGTTGTTTTCTATGGACAAAAGCGATCAGAGCTGAATAAGTGTGGTTAGTCGCTAAAGGTAGATTCCGCAGCTGTAGCCCGCGAAATTCAATTTTTCTTACGTTTTTTGCAATTTTGATTTGTTCCCCAATGTCATGAGTTCATGAAAATTTATGCATTCAATAGACCTAATTCTGTAAATACATAGTTGTTAGGGTCGCGAATCATATTTTGATCAAGATACAACTTGACACTGACCTGCAAATTGCAAAAAAAAAACGTAAGACAATTTGAATTTTGCGCTACAGCTGCAGCATGGTCGGAACTTTGTACATTATGTACAAAGTTCCGACCATGCTGAAATGAATGATGCTCAAAGATACATAGAAAACAGACATTTATTTTAAAATACACGTGAACCGTGATTACTGCTATGTTTTCTATAAAAAGAACAAATTTCTGAAATGTCGCTTGGCTTATGGAGTTGCCAATAAATTGTTTGCCCTACACACTACACTACATATACCTAATGTTTCATGTAGGTGTGTTTGTGTAGTGTGTATGACAAAACAGCCGCGGACGATCCGACCAGAAGCTGGGTACGCCATGCCGAGTAGGTATTGCATTTCTGTAGTAAACAGCTGTCTTTTTTTATGCTCAAGCTGTCGCTTCCTGTTACACACTTCCGTCCTTTTTTCACGAAACCACTTCCACAGAAAGATGTTACACATCAAAAACAACAACTTCAAGATGAATGAAACCCGTAATTTCCAGTACGTAGACTTATTAAATAAGCTGCTTGTTTGACGAACCCATTTTATGCCTACCTACAAAAACAGAAGAAATGTAAAAGCTATTCTTGGCTCACACAAAGAAACCAAACATGTGCCTTTTAACAATGCCCATCAAATGATTGAATAAACATCAGAGAACCTTTTTCACGCCAGTATTGCGATATAATAATATCTATGGAATTTCCTACCAGAAGATTCGCGAATAAACGTTATTAATTTTGGGTTTTGTTATCAGGGTGTTCCTTGCCACTGCCCGTACCGATTTATCGAGTAAAAAACTATTATAAATTAGAGAAATAAAGAATTAGAGAAATTTATTATGAGAAACAGAGAGAGTTATATCTTTCTTCTCTCTCTGTACACGCGTCTTTGAAATTTCACTCTCCATTCGCGTCCAATTATCGAATTGCCGCCTAAGAACTTTCACTCCAACAAAACTTTTTCCAAAAAAAAAACACTACTAGGTACGTGAAAAATAACTCTACTTCCGAAATTAAAGTTACTTTTCACTTAGTAGTGTTTTTTTTTTGGAAGTCTGTTGTTTTTTTTTATTGTAGTTTTTTTTTCTATTTTTTGTGAGTCAGTTTGTAATTTATCTAAGTTACAATAGCCTAATGTCGACAGCTCATCACCTTTTATAAAATATTGCTTTTCGCGATGCAGGGATAATTGATAAGGAGTTCTCCGGGTTATACATTGTGTCGAGCATAAATTGCTTAGCAACCATATGCCATGTGCCTAAACGAATTGCCACCCGTGAAATACTTAATATTAAGTAGTTCCGGTGGCCATCTATGGTCTTCAACATCAGTTCCACTTCACCAAATGGTGCTTACCGAGTGCAAATGCATGAGTTACAAAAAAGACCCAAATCTCTATAGGAGTGCCTATAAAATTTGAGGATTTCCATGACATTTTCATCAGATTCTGACTTGGTGACAACGGGACCACCTCGAGAGCAAAATTCAGCAGAATTTTATAAATCGATCCACAATTGACGGAGACGTCGGTAAACATACAAAA
This sequence comes from Tiliacea citrago, assembly GCA_963921375.1. NCBI lineage: Eukaryota > Metazoa > Arthropoda > Insecta > Lepidoptera > Noctuidae > Tiliacea > Tiliacea citrago. The sequence continues at coordinate 21,900,824 of OY992792.1, read as the reverse complement.
AAAAATAGAGACGAACATAATATAACCTCCTCCTTTTTGGAAGTCGGTTAAAAAAGACGAAGTTACATCTTAGTGTTGAAGGTAACATACGAACTCATTTGATATGCTGTCAATGAATTCCCTACTTTTTATTTGTTCCTGCTCTTTTTCGTTACTCTTTTGTTTATTTTTTTTTCCTTTGTTCACCAAAATTATTATTTTTTTCCTACGCCGCGCGCCGCTCCGTGTCGCGATGAAATCCGTGACTACTGAGAGAGTATTTAATTTCTGGATACGTAGGACCTACGCGTGGTAGGTCCTAAGTATAACCGTAAATATCTTGACAAGTTAATAATTCTGTAAAAACCTGACTTAATGCTACAAATGCACTCATGTCTCATCAAAATATTTGATAAATAAATAGGTACCTACCTATACCTGTCTTTAGGTTAATACTTATCCTTTTACTCAGACTATAAGGTAAGACCATTTTTCATACAAAATTCCAATCCATATCCTCCCTCTTTTCATCTTATTTATTTGTTTGATCTAAGTAAAAGCTGACTGATGGACACCGGAAGGATCCTCTGACCTTCGTATAATATTCTTGTGTCAGGAAATGGATGTCTGCCGGTCGCGGTGTGCCGAATCTTTGACTGTTATTATTTATTTTTAGGTAGGTATATTATTATTATATAATATTTTTTTTTTAAACGTCGCCCCTCATAAGGCATTTCTCCTGTATCGTGGGTGCGTTTAGAAACATTTAAACTCACATACACAAACAGCCAGACTCGGAACAACTACTTGCAGGTCATACAAATATTGGTTCCGTGCGGGAATCGAACCCGCGACACGCAGCGCAGCAGTCAATCGCTTAACCACTGCGCCAACCGTGCCGGGCATATTAGGTATTATAGTTTGTTAGTTAGGTACCGTTGGGAGATGTTTAGATAACTTTTAGCAACAATAATGACATTATTCATTTCAGAAGGTAGGTATATAAATAATACATCAAGCACGCAAAACAGACTGGGTTAATAAAAGAAGAAAGAAAAAAAAGAAAGAAAATACGAGTTGAGGGAAAATATGCGTCACATTCACGCAAAACGGCCATCGCTCAGCATAATGCTGCGACGCTGCTCCTGATGCCATAGGTATTTTCTACCAGTCAAGGCGCAGGTAGGCGTGACTCGACAGCGCGGCGCTACTCTCATAGACCTATTTCCGTGAAGTTTTCATAGAAATTGTTCTACTAGAATCGCGTCGCGGCTGTCTGCGGGAATCATCAACCTTTGGGTGATGCAGAGACAAACTGTGGGTGAATTCAGTTTCACTTTAACTACTCGTCGCACCCAGTTGAGTAGTTTTCTAATTGCTATTGAGAATTTTATTCATTCATATTTATTCATAACAAGCTAAAAATTATGTAAGTAGAAGCTTGAACATGATTTTGACACCAAAATCTCGTATCAAATCTGTTATTGATATTAATTCTTCATTATATAGCATAGTTCATTAATTTCTTCAATTTAACTTCTTAAATTTAGTTTTTTTAGGAAAACTTGTCTCTATCAGATAATTGAGTGACGTTTTAATACGTGGCACTTTACTGAAACCTCGCGCGGACTTCTTGTGAGAACTTAAAGTGATGTTGCACTGTTTTGTTTCATTTGCCTACACCAATGCATGTTCACGAACACTTAATGGTTAATAATCCACCATTATTAGATACACATTAATATAACGGCTAAACACAAATTTTAGAAAATAAAACAAAACTGCTAACATGACGCTTCACTTTCCCGCCAAGAAGTCCAATCAAATTATATTTTAATCCAGTAATTTATTAAGAATTAAGAAACAAAAAAGTTTTATGATAAGGCTAATTATACACGTTGTTTTTTTTAAAGTGATGTTGGTTGTAACGGAACCCACGGAGGGCCACGTAGAGAACCCTACTTATTGTTTTCGGTAAATAGATAGCCTTTATCAATGATTGTGAGACGTAATTCAAGGATAGATATAATTATTTTATCTATCATCAGTAGCGATCTGTCTCACTGAGAAAATAGTGTATTGGGTTCGTCCGTAAGAGTATTATCTATGTATCTAATTCACAATGCGAACACACAAATAACAATTACATTTCACTCAAATTTTAACGTCATAAATAAATCCAAGATAAAATTATCAGGCTTTAAAACGTGCCTGTGATTTCAAAAACATTTTGTAAGCTCCCTGAGGCCCGTTATCGAATAATTCATTGAAAATAAAAAGAATAAGACTGTTTCGTACTGTAAAGCCGTGTGATTTATAACGATAATATAAATTCCACCGATAAAATTCCCTCTTTGTTTCAAAGTGGAAAAAGATTGTTATTTGATTGAAGCTAGGCTTAGGTATATCTGTTCTTTTTCTTTTAAATGAAGCAATAAAATTGAAATTATCGTTCTCTTTAGTGTAATAATACCTTTTTGTATATAAATTGGGGTTTACTCAGGATTCCTTAAAAGGCCAGTTTCAAATAACATTAGTCACCACGCTTGCTCAGTGCCCTACCCTTCGTGTTATAGCAGCGTGATATTTTTCTAACATATTATCCTTATAAAGTAAGTACCTACATACATTTTATGTGACACCACCCAAGTGATGTCCCTCATACGCCGTATTATACAATTCGGCTGCGACTTAAACTTCACTTCGGTGGTGTCACGGGGAATAGAGATTTCCCCTGACACTACAGCCCGATTCAAACTTAATGACGGCTCGGAACATGAGGCGAGTGGCTGCGCAGTAACAAATTTATGTGTCAGCGGTGGTGAGGGGTGGGGTTTACTTCCGAGCCGCCATTAAGTATGAATCGAAATATATATAATACCAGTGGTGCTGGTGTCAAGTTTATTTAGTGGTGTCATGGGGAATGAACGTATATTCACATACAATTTAAGATAGTCTATTGTCAGTTTCCAGGCTTGAACTAGCAACCTCGAGCTCAAGAAGCGGTCGCCTTGCTCGGAGCCATCCTGAACTACCACAGAGCACTAATGAAAAAACTACTCTCATCATTAAGGTGAGCACGTATGCTATAAGTGCATAAACTCTATAAAGTGACCGATACAGCAGTAATCCATTTGGTGCGACAAGTTTTACGAGTCATTCGGGATGATATGCAGCCGATACATTTTATGTTCTAGAATTTATCTAGGGATTGTAAACCTGAAAATGTTGAAAACTGTAAGACTTGGTCACATTAAACTCGTTTCTTGAAAATTATGTAGCTGTCACTAATTGTGACATTTGTCGCTTTGTATAGTATGACACGATTTTGTATGTACAAGGTATTAAGAGGAGGCTCCCTATTTTTATGTTAATTTGCATCAATATTCTGAAACAGTCACACACACAAGCAAAATGAAACTTCAGTATATGATTTATTGGATCTTTTTCTTTCCATGTTGAAGACAGTTACGTAATTAATATTTTCTCTCAATCAATTTTTTATTCGAAAATCATGTCTTTTTTAAGGATTATTCTAAAAAACAAACAAGATAGTTTAGCTTTTATGTCTAAAATAAATATTTACAGCAAGAAAATGTAGTTTAATATCTCGACACAAGATACTTTTTCTCTAGATCAATTATTACTCTAGTTATAAACGAAATAAGAATTGAGACTTACGCTATTTAGTTTCGTGCTCGAACATGATCAAAGAGCCCACACGATATTCAACTTTATTACTGATGTATTAGCGTTTAGCACATAACGGAGTGGCGGGGAGCGAGGGGTGGATCTTTTGTTCGAAATTTGATTTAGACTGCCTGCTCTTAATACTAATATGGTCAATATTATTATAGGTCAACCTATAAGAGTATTGATAAAGGTACGTTCATATCTATTTTTTGCCCATTTTAATTTAACGATTTATTTGTTTTTAATTAAATAAATATTTTAGTATTGGCATGCCTAATTTAGGGTAGATTGTACAGGGATCACAAATTTTGCAAACACCTTATTTTATGTAAATAAATAAACGATTATGATTATTGATAATACACACACACACACTTCAATAGTATGGAAGTGGTCACTACATAGCTACTACGACGTAGCACGTTCAATAGGTGAGCTAGAACACCAAAGTCTTGGTTTTGTCTCTCAGGGTTTTGAATATAGTACATTTTTCACCAAGGGGAGAAAGTGACCGATTACTAACGAGGGTGTACTTTGAGGCCCGAGGCTCAGCCGAGGGCCTTAATACAGACGAGTTGGGAATCGCACTTTCTTCCGAGTAAACTATACCTACGAGGAAAATAATACTACTTTTTAACATAGAATACAAAGACCACAAGGTACTACTTAGCTAGTATTTTTGCGCTTTTTACTAAAAATAAAACTAAAACATTTTCAGAAAAAGAAGGTGCATTTTTCTCGCTTTTCCACTGTAAAACATCTTGCTACAATAATTGTAACTAATTTCTCGGGCAATAAGTTCTCAATATCAGCTTGGGCAGTTTCTTTTATTTCTGGCGGCGGCGGCGTCATCAAATCTTCACTATCACTACTAGATCCAACGGTCGATCCAAGTAGATCGTAAACACAAATTAAAAAGACAAACAAAAGAAAGCTATCCGCGCTCGCGTGCGATTTTCACTTGTTCATTGTTTTTTTTTAAATTAATGTTCAGCAATAGGATGTGGCCAGTATCATTTTGCGCTTGGTGATAAAAACTTTTTGTCTTTTGGCATTATTTTATTAGGTTAGCTAGGTACTGAATTGCCATAAATAAAAATAAAACAGCAGGTTAACAATGGATTTTCATACACTTTTTCGACCCGCACATTTGTACAACAGTAATGAGAATGACGTATACATTCTGCCTCATTAAAAAAATAAATATTATGGTACTTCCCGAGCAGGTATAGTATAAAAATTTGTTTTTTAAGCAGCATATATCACTTGTTTTGTTTCCTAATTCAGAAGGACTGTTTTCAATGGTTTTAAAAATCGACTCAGTTCAGGGTCATATCTGGTAAATAGTTATACGCTCATTACAAGGGAGCATTTTTAATGAAATACTTGAAACACTGAAGAATATAGTCTGACCCTTAATATAAGAACCTTTTCTACTCAGTTTTATAAAAGTTGAACATGCTCGAGTTTGTTAGGAACTAGTACGTAAGTTTTAATTCTCCATTAATTAGCCGGGATAAAGTTTCAGCTAGGACTTTCAAAGGCACGTGTTTTGTTTTCTAATGCCGACCAATTACTATGTACTAACTTGTAGTGGTCTAGGAAATTCATAATTTTAGCCGAAAGACGTCCACTGTTGGACATAGGCCTCCCCCAAAGGGTGTGCCATAAACGCCACGCTTAGCAGGCGGGTTGAGAACGCTGCTGCCCATTCTCTAGTAACTACATCGCCTACCTCGCCCCACTAGTCGCCTTTTACGACACCCACGGCAAGAAATAGGGTGCTGCTATTCTTTATGTCCGGCACCACACGGACAAACAGTAGGTAAACCTATCTACTTACTTCTTTTTACTTAAAATATCTGTGTAGACGCATATATCCAATATGTTACTAAGATTCTGAGTCAACTCAGGAGCGGCACATAAAAACACTACCATTTACAATATATTTATTTATTTTTGAATTCTATCTATAGTTAATATTTATTACATAATCAATATGTATGTAGGTAATAACAGCATCGCAGATACTGTCGAAAATTAGAACAATTCTAAAAATATAAGTATTCATAAACCAAAATAAAAAACATGTGACGCAAAAAAATAATTTAAAAAAAAAACCCACCTCAAGCACATGTTAACCTGCTGGGGAAAAATACCGGTAACGGGCCGGAGCAACCTATAAAGCTTCTTGAAAATATGTTGACACTTAAACGTATCCCCAAAAAACACCGAATCACATAAGCGTGATTGTAGAGCATTCGGAAAAACCGCATCAGTCAATGTCAAGGATCGAAAGCATCTGATCTGATTAGAGCCAGTGATTGATGCCACCTGGTGCCGAACTGTTGACTCGAGACCTCATCAATAACCTGAGACAATGACATGACAACTGACGATTTGTATGTGTTTTTGTAGCTGGCAACCTAGTTTAGGGAATGGAAACTATAGTTTTACTTTTATGCTGAAACATTAACATTAATAACAGCCGCACGGGTTAATCAAGCAGGTTAAGCTACCCTTGCCGCGGTTGGTCCGTGGATGGGTGACTATCTTTACACACCAAGACCCTTCCGTGCCTCGGAAAGTACGTTAAGCACTTCGGCACTTCGGCACGTCGGGGCGTGGTCCCGACTGTCATTTGTAGATCTTTGATAGTTATTACGGTACGGGTCGTCGGGAGCCCGAAAGTCTGATAACCAGTCTTAGCAAAGGGTAAGGTGTTACCCAGTAACTGGGTTATGAAAGTCAGATAAGCAGTCGCTCCATGTAAAGTACTGGTATTCAGCTGCATCCGGTTAAACTGGAAGCTGACCCCAACATAGATGGGAAAACGGTAGGCAACGAACGACGACTTTGAAAACACATCATAAATTGTTTTTTCGTACCACTTGCTCAAAAAAGTGACATTCTATGCCACAAAAAGCGAACATAACAATAGTCATTTTTAATCTGTTAAAAACAGGGAAAGAAAATTGTACTGAATTTCATTCATCCTCTAGGGGGAGAATGTGATTTAAATTTAGAATACTTACCGAAATTTATATTGAACTACATCTGTGTTTACACCATTGAGTTTGTATATAAAGCATTTTACATCTTTTTGAAAAAGGAATACGCATTTATTATGCAGTTATGATTATTAAATAAAATTACGAAAACCGACGAGGCCGTATGAGCTTGATGCCTTTGCTTTTCCGACAAAAAAAATATTAGTCTAGGAATTTGCCGCGTTTTTGTTTTCTTCAAATACAGAAACGTTAAGTTTATTTTAATTTATTTTTATAAATAAGTTAATGTTCTAAAAATACGTTATGATCTTAAATCAAAGCGACAGTGACAGTGAATTGTCGGATTCCATCAGTGCAAATGCTGCCGCAATTATAAATAATATGCTTCCAACAAAATCCAAGGAAAATTATTTAAAAACTTATGAAGAATTTTCAACGTCGGAGATGTGCGAAAGGCCTATCAATTTCAGAATCACTACTTCTTGTCTATTTTGATTATTTATCCAAGACAAAGAAATCCGAATACACTTTGGTACATATACTCAAAACTGAAAGCTACAATAAGCATCAAACACAGCATTGAAATAAATAGATCACGAAATTACTGGCTTTTTTAAAAAGAAAATCAGAAGGGCATTGCGCAAAGAAGTCTAAAATTTTTACGACTCAAAATGTGGAAAAATTTCTTAATGAAGCTCCTGACGAAATTTTTCTGGTTACAAAAGTAAGTATACATGATTTAACTATGAATATTTCGTATCTTAGTAATGGTAATTATTCTATATATACCTGTTTTTTATCTTTGTTATAGGTGGCCTTAATTTTTGGACTCAATGGTGCTTGCCGCGGATGTGAACTTGTAAACTTAAAGGTGGAGGACGTTGAAAATCATTCCTTGATTAATGTAAAGGAAACTAAGACAAAGAAAAATCGGTCATTCATTGTACAAGGACAATATACTAAAATCATTCATAAATACCAAGCATTACGTCCCACCAACATGGAAAACAATAGATTTTTTATAAACTATTGGAATGGGAAATGTACTCGACAAGCCATCGGCAAAAATAAAATTAGCAATATGCCAAAGGAAATTGCTAAATATTTAAAACTTAAAGATGTTGTCACTGCTTTAGAAGAACTTCGGCGACTTTCTTGGCGGATTCAGGGGCGGATATTACGTCAATAAAAAGACACGGTGGTTGGAGCTCTGATAGAGTAGCTGAGGGTTATATCGAAAGCTCAATGGCGAATAAAACCATATTAAGCAGTCAAATTAACAAAAATATAAAACTTAATCCATCAGAGCCACAACCATCAACTTCCGGCATCTTATCTTCGTCCGTAACTCACGATGCACCACCACTAGTGGTGGTGGTGATAGTGTCGGAGATAGTGTCTCCGACGTATACTATCTACAATGAAACGCAAGTTCCTCAGACGCAAGAACAAAGAAATACTCAAACAACAATAAATGTACTAAACAAAAATGTAACTCTCTCAATCAATAATTGGACCAATGTTTCGAATGTTAACTTTTACTTTTAATTGTCATTATTTTTAATAAATGCTTATCTCATATTATTATTGTGTTAATTTTTTTGCAAATGGTACGAAAAGTAGAGTATTTTCCTCAGTGATAAAGCTGTCTTAGTCTTGGATGAACTTAAATCCCTCGCTACACGCAGGACTCGTCTTAAATCCCTCGCTTCGCTCGTGATTTCAGTTTTTAACGTCCTCGCTATGCTCGGAAGTAAATCTCGAGTCCTTCGTTACGCTCGCGATTTAAATCGTCATCCGCGACAGAAGACACTGCTTTATCCCCTTGGTTAACCCTTTCGCGGACAGTGAACGCCTGATGACGTCATAACAATAAAACTTCTATTGTGTCTCCTTCACCGCCTGTGAAAGCGTTAATAATCTACTATTTTTAATAGGTATATTTTAATCAGAACAAACGTGTCGGTGCACTCTCATTATAATTTATTGTGATAACATTATGTTAGCTGATATATAATTATATTATGTTCGTGTTATTTTATAGTCCACAAGCCGCTGGGTTTCCCCATCGGCAAAAATTACGAATTCTCCATACAAACGTTCATCCCGTATCATTCCTCTTTAGGTAATTAATTTTCTAAAATCCTTCCTCAATGCTCACCTTCCTTATACTGGGTGGACTTTTGAGATGGGGCAGTAAGGACCTTAGCCGTTGTAGCTACAGGAAAACGGTCTTAAGAGACTGTCCTTATCTTTTTGAGAATTTTTGATCTGCATTCACAGAGTTTGAAAAAAAAGCCAGTAGGAAAATGGTCAAATTTCACAAAAACTTTTTTTATGCCAATCGATTCTCTAGCTTATAAGGATCAATAATCTCTATTGCACCAATTGAGATTTGAGTACTAGAAAAGTCATAAATCACAAAAAACTTATCCCATACATTTCTTAGGAAATGAGACCAGGGGGCCGATCGCGCTATTTCTCAACGTAATTACCGTTCGAACGGAACGTTTTTGGTTTTGGTTTAGCTGATGTAAGAAACGGTATCGCGCTATTTTTTCTGAGCGACAAAATCGTTGACGTTACCCAATACTGAAAGTTCGATCGATCGTTCCTCCAACATAACTTCCAAAGTAAAGTTAAATAGTTTCCGTTGAAATGATTAGCGCGATACGAAATGTGTATAAAGTAACGTTTTTGGTTGTGGTTTAGTTTTGGTATTAACGTTGAAAATTAGCGCGATCGGCCTCCTGTTCCTGTAGATACAACGGTTAGGGTAGCTGTCTTTCCTGGCCCATCTCAAAAATCCAACCTGTTTAAGGAACTCTTGCATCCGTTACATCCCAGACTTCATAGCAAGTACAATTTTGACTTCACTACGACTTCATTTTTTGTATAATGTCAATACATGACAGTGGCGACCGTCATCATTCTGCTGCCATTATCCCAATTGATTTGGGGTCGGCGCAACATGTCCCTTTCTTCCATACTTCCGTATTAGTCGTCATCTCGGTAGTCACTCCCTTTCTAGCCATATCATCTTTCACACAGTCCATCCATCGTTTCTTTGGTCTTCCCCTACTCTTAAAGCCATCGACATGCATACTCAAAACTTTCCTCACGACATTTTCCTCATTCCTCCGCATCACTTACCATGAGTACCGATTTCCACACAACTTTTCAGTCACCGGTGCCACTTTCAGACTTCCTCTTATGTACTCATTTCTTATTCTATCCATTCGTGTCACATTCCTCTTAGCATTCTCAGTATCATTAGTTTTTAAATCAATATGCGCGAGTGAGATGTCACCACGTCCACGTCACCCCTTGGTGCTTGGTACACAGGGCGGACCGCCCCCACCGCCCCACCTTTTCTCCGCCACAGTTAGTGAGTTAACCAATACTACACGAACCTTTATCAGAATTTAAAAACCATGCATGGAATAAGAACTGAGCCAGACCTATTCACCCGAAATCGCCTTTTCCCGTGAGTCTATCTATCCTTTACTCTCGCTCAGTAACAATCTGCAGGAAAGATTGCTTGTGAGTGCGCGGGCGGATCGGTCTGACTCAACCCTTATTCCGATCAACGATAACGATACAATATTAAAATTATGATGTTGCCGGAATCTCTTTTTCACAAATAAAGCCATAATCATGTGAACAGTCGACGTCATTTAGTTTCCCGTTGTTCCGAAAGATGGAGCCACAGAACTCGCGACCGAGTGCATTGTTTGGCTCGTTTTCTGACCATTCACTGTAGCCAGCTTCTTCTAAAGTTTGATCTGAAATAAAAAGTTTATAAAAAGTAAAAGTTTATATTTTATAAGTGGATTTCTTTTCAACCTAAACTTTAGAAACTAGTTGCTTTTATTACAATTATTTGCATTCAAAAATACAGCGGTATTTAAACTAAGTTTCAATTAACACACCCACGGAATACAGTTTTAATTATCGAATAATCTTTTCTTACTGCAGTCCTGAAAACCCCAGAGATGCTGAAGAGTACTTATGTTCTGACTTACACTTAGACTGACTGACTTACAATGAGTGTGGAATGTGTGGACAGCTCTAGAATTACCAATCGTATTTTTTTTATAGGTAAAGATATATAACAATAATTGAAATAAACACTTACTGAAAATAGTCTTAAACACCAGCGTAGCATTTCCAACAGGCTTAGGAGCTCTAAATCCAGCAAAGAAGAAATAGGATGCTCTAGATCCTATGACATTCTCCTCGGTATTCGTAAGGTTGAAGATAGCATCATGTTCAGCCTGAGAGTTGACCACCAGCAGGTGAGCACCTTCAGCCTGGCACTCGGAGTAGGCCTGGCTCCAGGTGAATGCTACCCTAGGGATCTTGTAGCAGCTACCCGCAGATGAGTAGTATCTGTAGTCTGGGAATTAGAAGAGAATTCTGTTAGTGGTCGGCAATATCGATGGTGAGCTGGTAGCCACTAAAATTCTAATTGAGTACATTATTACAATCCCATTGTTGAAGTGTCCAATTTCTCAATCTTTCGAGAATTACAGGTAGAATATCCTATTCAATACGAAGTTATAATCCCGATTTTTTTCATTGCATCCTAAGAATTTAATAATAGTTAAAGATTATGGTTCCGCAAATTCTCTTGTTTGTACACAAGTAGGTATTCTTTCAGGCTTCTCCATTCCTCTAATCAACAGCAAAGATACCTTCAATCCATCTCCCTAGCCTTTTGCCAACTATGTTGGGGTCGGCTTCCAGTCTAACCGGATGCAGCTGAAGACCTTAAATGAGTGCCTTAAGACGCTGAATAGAGGCAAATCATAAAAGTAGGCTTGTCTTAAACAAAAAAATGGCCAAATCTATATTTATAGTTTGTGGTAGCGGAAAAAAATATATTTTATTGGTTGTTACCAAAACACGTTTAGAAATAAAAAACTCGATACAAATTAAAGGTAAACTAACCCTTTACTTTGAGTTTCAATCCAAAATATCTGTATTAAATATCAACATACGGTTGGTATTTAATTAATAACAAGAACGTCTTATTTGTATGCAGAACTTGGTTGTTTTTTTTTATTTTCGATTACTCAACTAATTTTTGAGTAAATAGATTAATTGCTTCACATTTTGCAATAAATTATAAGCTTTGTGTCATCGCGCTTCTGTTTCTTTTGTATGCAGTCTGACAGTGACCGCAATTTAGCTGTTGTCAGCATCTTAACGGGAGGCCGTGCGGTCATGCGATCGGCCGCATTCGGCGATGAGGCCAGTAGGAGTCCGACATAACGCTCCGTTCTATCCAGACGGAGGGTATCCATGATTTCTACACGGAAAGAAATAGAAGAGTTCCGAACCCAAAGGGTACCAACGAGAACCTATCACTAAGGCTCCACTGTCCATCCGTCCGTTCGTCTGTCACAGGGCTGTATCTTTTGAACCGTAATAGGTAGACACTTAGAATTTTCACAAAGTGTACTAAAAAATAAAAATAAAATAAAGTTAAAAATTATAAGAAACGTGTTTTTTACTAGAGCATTAAAATAGTTATTTATGATATTAAGGCGGTAAGTTGGTTTTTACAAACGAGTAGAAGTCGAGGGCTTACCATAGTCACGAGTTTGTAAATACCAATTTCCGCGCGTGTGTCATACAAAACGTTGTATGACACACGCGCTGAAATTGGTAAATGTTCAACACATTTGCGAGAAAACAGTACAATAAGTAATAAAATAAGCCATCAAAACATTTTAAGAGAATGATTGAGTATTTCTTCGGGTCTTCCATGATATAAAATTATTGTAAATCATTAAATAGCACTCACGATTTTGGTAGCTCATTCAAGATATCAGGTGCAGTAGATTCCATATTAATATCGGATTCCTCGCTTGAACTCATATTATTATTTTGTAAATATCAGTCGGAAAGTCGCAACAATCTTTGACATTTCTAATAAGAAAATGGCGCGAATTTGCAAATGGCGCCACGTTCACATGGTCATAATTAATACTACATCTTTCCTCTCATTTTCTCTTTCATAATAAAGTGAGATAAACGTATTGAGCAAAAGCGCTTCCAAGGAGGTTCGATCATTCAAGCTGAATGATCGAACCTCCTTGGAAGCGCTTTCAAATTACGAGGATAAATAAGCTTTATTTATCCTCGTAATTTGAAACTCCTTGGTGGAATTCTTATATATTATTTATGGTAATTAAAAAAAAAGCGTAAAGGATACGCACAGCGCTATACAAGGAAGGGGGCGGTAAAACATGTACTTAGGTGAGAGTACCTATTTTACCGCCCGTTCTGTTGTATGGTGCGTAATTTTTAACTTTCGAACAATGTATACAGGCTTCGTAAATGCATTTTTTGAGCAAATGTGTTGAAAAAATTATATATCACACCTATATATTTACTTTTTACCCCGATATTCCCACGGGATCGAGACTTACGCGGGTGAAACCCTGGGGCGCAACTAGTACTATACATTTATTTAAATACTTTAGTAAAAAACATACACAATAAATATTTTACGGTAGTACGGTCCGACTCGCACTTGCCCGCGTTTTCACACTTACCTTTTCCATAAACACCACAGTGCTCATCGTAAGGCGCGTCTTGGGCAGCCACTTTGCATACAAATGGCAGCTCTCGGAAACACATCATAGTCTCGATGTCGGCTGACCGAGTCGCCACATCACATCGTCCTATACTGTCCATATCCAACTCATAATTACTGCTTGCTGGATTTACTAAAATCATTATATATATATATATAATTTCGTCGGTTATTTTTTAAAAAATCCGCTGTTCCATACATTTTGACCGAGTAGGTCACTTCTGTAGGAAACAGCTGGTTTTTTTTAAATTACCGACGAGAAATTTCAACGCACGGGTCAAGTATGATGTACTGAATCCATGGTGACAGGCTTTGCGTCGATGTCCCTTCCACCCTGTATTTTGCGTAAAATTTTCATACAAAATGTACGGGAAAAGTTTTTGCAATTTGTGACTTTTTGAGTACCCCAACGATGGTTGGTCCCAAAAAAATTTTTTGTGTAAAATGGCTATATTCTTGCTAACTGTAATTTTTTTTGAAAAGCTGTGAATGGGGATCAAAATTCCATAAAAAATTATGGATAGTCTCTTAAGACCATTTTCGCGTAGCTGCAACGGATAAGGTACTTCCCCTTACTGCCCCGCTGAAAGTTTCCACCCTGTATATATATATACGTGAAACGAAAACTTTGTACCACATTTTTTTTTAATGCGCGGCCGGGTATATATGAAATTAGGCACAATTGAAGTTTATATGGAGGAGGAGAAAGCAGAAAGCAAATATTCATATATAAAATGCATTAGAAATAAATAAAATGAATAAAAAAAACATTGTAAGTGCACACTACAATGTGTTTGACACACACATGCATAAGCTCTAGTCATTAACCAACTCAGAACGACTCAGAATAATGAAAAGTTATTAAAATGACTTGATGACATGAGGTGACAGATGTGACAGCTTGACCATGACAAAAGTAATTACCTAGTCATGGAATTAGTAAGTACTTTAAAGATTGCAAGTAGGAGGGGGTCGCATTTCGACCAATAGGCGACCACTAGTAATTATAATTCATTATTGCAGGCATGCAAAAACATCTGAAGGCAAAACTTCAATAATCAAAGACACTACGTATCACATATTTATGTAGGTCTGTCCATTTCCAATCCAATGAACTGAAGTTATGAATTACGTAGGTCTGCCTACTTTATCCTATAAATATTTTTATACAATTTAACAGGCTTTTATTTTTATAAAATACTAGCTTTTGCCCGCGGCTTCACCCGCCTGGAGGTAGGAAATCCAAATCTGTGCAGCCGTTAGCGTTAAAGGCTTGTCCAGACTGGTGAGATATCGTGGGCGCGACGCGACTCTAGTAGCATAATTTCTTTGTCTGTGCTTGTTGCGCCCGCGATATCGCACCAGTCTGTACGAGCCTTAAAGCGTAACAAACAAACTCACTTTCGCAATACAATAATAATATTAGTTAGGATAGTTAGGATTATGAGAGATCAAAGTGTTCAACGAAATATTTAAAAAAAACTTTTTTTTAACATTTTGTTGGAAATGTTGAAATAAACTAGACCCTGCATGCTCTTCTTGGTGTCATTACATATCATCGAGAAGTGCTTAACAAGAATAACTGAGGCCATAGAAAAAAGAAGCTAATCAGCAAGATTGGAGACTGGCTACGGGGCTGGCTGCTTTGGCCCCAAGTGCAGCAGACTAACTTCGGTACCTACCTATTGGAAACTGTGTTGTTCCTTTTATTTAACATCTTCAACTTATTAAGAGAAACCAAAAGAAAGGCCGTTCTAAGGATTTCAATAATAAGTTTATTATCCTTTTATTTATGTATGTTGTATGTTTGTTTAGTTGTGTTTTACTAATATAATTACGACAGACGTGCGATGAACACGCGCGGCACGATTCAAGTCCTTACACGCCGTGCGGAGCTATAGTCCGCGCGCAAGTGCTAGTCACCGCCTGAGATATGGGAGCGGTGAGACGGGGGAACGAGCGATTGACAAGATTGGCAGACTGAGTTAGCTTAGCCTTTGTTTACCTCCCCCGTCTCACCGCTCCGGTGTCACCTCAGGCAGTGACTGGCACTTGCGCGCGGACTGTAACTTAAGAACTATATCATTACTTACAATCAATAATCGGTTGCTCCTCAGCAGATTCATGCCTATGTCCATCTTCGGCCACCCAAACATAATCCCCAAGGTCTGGAAACTTCTTGAACATGGAGTGCAGCTGTATGATATCATGGTCCGAAGCCGGGATCATGAGCTGGGCGCCCTCCACCTCGCACAGGCTGTTGACCTGCCAACGTCGGACCTTCTCAATGTGGAACTTGTAGAAAGCATCAGTTTTCTTATTGTAGACATAATCTTTGCGGTATTGTTTTGAGATTCTTGGTGGGGGCGCCACTGTCGATGCTGTAACCGGTGGTAGAACATTAATGTTGACAGAGTTGACTATGTGTTACTTAATGATGGAGTATTGTACCCAAAAGTTTTAGCAACTTAACAGTAATGGTAGCAAATTATATGCGGTGTCTGGTGCTTTAAAAGAAGTAAGAAAGAAAGAAAAATTATTTATTCTGCACAAACAAAACGCACAGTACAACAAAATAAGTCATAAAACACACATAGAAAGTAGCCAAAGCCTCGCATCCAATACCCTAAGCATTCTGACAATCTTGTCCATTGGTTGATGTCAGGGACCAAAGACAATTTACAAAGTGTTTACTAACTAGTTTATAGGGTGTTTTAGTAGGTAGGGTAGGTACCTGCCAAGCCCGCTAAGGTATTTCCGGTAGATAATGTATGTTAGGTCGCATTGTCATAATCTAACAGAATTGGCATGAAATCCGGCATCATTAAAACAATATATTTTTCCTCAATTAAGAAGTAATCTATCTAGCAAGTATCATACCATTTTGTAATACAGACTAAACGCGCCATCTTTTAAAGTCACTTGCCAACATAGCGTACTGATGTCATTATTTTGAATTCAATGTTGGGCATAAATCTAACATTGTATTTAAAACTGAGGCAGTTATGTTTAAATTTTAAACTGTAATAATTTATGGAAGGGTTATTCATTTTTACATTACAGAAAAAAAATCATAAAAAAGTTACTATTTGTAGTCACAGGACTTAAAAGATCTTCACAGGGTATAAGATTTTCCGATTTATTTTTTGGTACTTATAATTTGAAAAGTACATGACCAAGTTCATTTTTTCTGATAACTGTCAGAACTTGGCCTAGCACCCGTTTTCGGCTTGACGTTGATTTGTGGGACACCCTGTATAAATGATGAATAAATCATGAGTATTTGATAACAATAAATAAAATCTCCTACATGTTAATAGAAGCTAGTAGGTCTCTTTGAACACTCTGAACTCAGACCTTGATCTCTACCTACGCTAACAATATTATGTAAACTGTAGCTAGACATGTACCTTATAATGCTCATAAAATGATACCTATATAATGATCATAAAATGTAAATCACACATGCTTGCAGTTTACGCTCATGACTGCCGGCCGGTTTTTCTCCGAGACGTTATCATTCGTTATTTATTCTATTCATTTGTTACTGCGATAATTTACTGTATTACTTTACTTGGTGACTTTCCTCATTCACACACACATATCACTTTGTTTTCAATACTTGAAACAGTTCAAAATAAAGACATACACAACATTTTCATTTACTCAAATTATGGATGACCCCCAGCAGGGTTTGAAGAGTAATTTTACAACTTTGAGAGTAATATCCGGTTCATATTTAAATAAATGACCAATTATTTTACGAAAAAAAATTGTTTACCTCTTTGATCTCACTTTTTAACAAAAGCTAACACACTTGTCTATTTTTAGGGTTCCGTACCCAAAGGATAAAACGGGAACCCTATTATTAAGGCTCCGCCGTCTGTCTGTATGTCTGTCCGTCTGTCTGTCTGTCTGTCTGTCCGTCTGTCACCAGGCTGTATCTCATGAACTGTGATAGTTAGACAGTTGAAATTTACACAGATGATGTACTTCTGTTGCCGCTATAACAAAAAATACTAAAAAACAGAATAAAATAAATATTTATGGGGGCTCCCACACAACAAAACGTGATTTTTTTTGCTCGATATTGATAAAGGCAACAGGTAGACGCTTGAAATATTCACAGAATATTTAGATATATATTCACTTTAAAAATAACAAACAACAACAAACGTGATTTTTTTGCCGTTTTTATAGATGATGGTATGGAACCCTTCGTGCGCGAGTCCGCCTCACACTTGGCCGGTTTTTTTCTTTTATCAACTAAGTAATTAGTAAAAAGAAAACTTACACAGTATAACACAAACCACAAAAATCACGTATTTCTCCATAATAATATTATCTTGATAGTCGACCGCTCTCAAGATGCGCGAGGTACAAACAACAGTCCCTGACCACCGATAAGTGCATTTGTTATTATATTATATGCAAGTAATAAAGATAGTGTGAAACAGACATTAATAGGAATAGTTCGTGACGTCAGCGTGCGTATTGTTTATTGGGCGACTCTATTAAGCCTGATTTACACGGTGTATTTAATCTAGTGGTTGCAGAGGCGACTGTTAGCTAAGCATGCGGTTCTGGGTTCAATCCGCGGGTCGGGCAGTGTTAAGCCTGATTTCCACGGTGTATTTAATCTAGTGGTTGCAGAGGCGACTGTTAGCTAAGCATGCGGTTCTGGGTTCAATCCGCGGGTCGGGCTGTGTTAAGCCTGATTTACACTGTGTATTTAATCTAGTGGTTGCAGCGGCGACTGTCAGCTAAGCATGCGGTTCTGGGTTCAATCCGCGGGTCGGGCAGTGTTAATCCTGATTTACACGGTGTATTTAATCTAGTGGTTGCAGAGGCGACTGTTAGCTAAGCATGCGGTTGTGGGTTCAATCCGCGGGTCGGGCAGTGTTAAGCCTGATTTACACGGTGTATTTAATCTAGTGGTTGCAGAGGCGACTGTTAGCTAAGCATGCGGTTCTGGGTTCAATCCGCGGGTCGGGCAGTGTTAAGCCTGATACACACGGTGTATTTAATCTAGTGGTTGCAGAGGCGACTGTTAGCTAAGCATGCGGTTCTGGGTTCAATCCGCGGGTCGGGCAGTGTTAAGCCTGATTTACACGGTGTATTTAATCTAGTGGTTGCAGAGGCGACTTTAGCTAAGCATGCGGTTGTGGGTTCAATCCGTGGGTCGGGCAGTGTTAAGCCTGATTTGCACGGTGTATTTAATCTAGTGGTTGCAGAGGCGACTGTTAGCTAAGCATGCGGTTCTGGGTTCAATCCGCGGGTCGGGCAGTGTTAAGCCTGATTTACACGGTGTATTTAATTGCCAGTGGCATTCGATATGCCACTGGCAATTAACTGCACCGTGTATCACTAAACAACATAGTTGTCAACTTATGGTATGCCGCATACCATAAGTTGACAACTAGTGTGGTATATATACAACGTCAGTTTTAGGATATGGGATATGCGAAACCCGAAACACGTGTCTAGTACTTTTATGTAAAGAATAATGTAAAAAAAATCAATAATGTAAGGATGAGGAGGAGGGTAAGGATGTCAATAAGGTTGTTATGTTACCTGGTTGTCCGTACAAAAACGTGCTCACCGAGCGGCGCGGCGCCTCCAGGGTCGTCTTGTGCTCATTGACAATAATTTGGCAGTAGCTACCTAACCGTACGGCGATTGTATTGTAAGTAATTAAATGGTGATAACATTTGAATGAGCTGCTGGCGTTCCTGCAGCAGAAGCTGGATGTGATGGACGAGGTGTCTGCTGTCCAGATCTGCGCAACGAACTTCAGCGAGGATGACATAGCTGCTGCCAAGCTGTTGTTGTTCAGTGTGCTGAATAAGCGCGACCAGATGGTGTCCCGCCGGCGTGACGGGACTAGGAGGAGCCTGCAAGATATAATCACGCTGTTCAAGGAGACCGACCCAGACGATGTGCCAACGTTTGTGGCGAAGGAGCTCCACAAGGTTCCTCCCGTCACGTTCGACCACGTCGATGTAACGAGCCTTCTGAACACATTGTCTTTCTGAAGGCCCGCCTCGCGGATGTGCTAACGAAATTAGATGCATCCCAAAACACCGTCGCTGATTTGCGCAAAGAAGTTAGCGAGTTGCGCAACAGTGTGGCGGTAATTAGGTCACCTGTCGATACGTCAAACGTGAACGCGTATCGCGGATCCGGCCTCGATATATCGTCGTCGAATTCCGCATCATCAGTTTCGTCGCCAGCGCATCCGTCGATTGCTAAGCTTGCAGAGCACCCGTGCTCGCCACGGCGGCTCCTCCACGCAACGCCACCCGAGCCCCGAGCCCCATCCCGCTGCCAGTGTCTGCAGCCCAGGTGAAACCCCTACAAAGGGATTTCGCTAGCGTCACCGCGAGTGCCCCTGGCGCTCCTAGTATCAAGCCCATGCCAGAAAAGGCGCCGAATAGGGCTACTAATGATGAAGGTTTCGTGACGGTGCAAAGAAGAAAGTGCCGATCGCGAACTAACAAGAACCGCTGCGGCAAAGCTCCTACGGGGCCCGAAGTGAACCTGCGTGCCGCAAAGCCGAACACACCGGTGTACATCTCCCGCCTGCACTACACCACTAAGGCGGAGGACATCGTGGAGTACGTGCGCCAAAGGACGAGGTACACGCCGAGGGTGCAGTTACTGGAGTCGCGTCGAAACGTCAACTTCAAGGCGTTCGTCGTGCGTGTACCGAACTGTTATCTGCCCCTCGTCATGGAAGAAGACTTTTGGCAGGACGTGGTATTCCGTCACTTCCGCGGACAAGTTCCACAGATCAGCACAATTTAATATAGTGCAAAGTGAAGTGCTACTAACATAGTCTTAAGCCTTTTTAATAACACAAGTTTTGTTTATATTACAATATGTATGTTTAGGTTAAGGTATTTTTCTCTGGGCCTGTGTCGCCTGAAATAAACGTTATTATTATTATTATTTTGTTGAGTGTTTTTTCTTCTCAGCTCTTTGGCTGGTTTTTGCAACATTTAAGGACCGAAGCCAAGTAAATTCAGCGTGTGGTGTGTTATGTTAAAGATGTGTTGTGTGAGGACCTATTTCGTTTTCTTCTATTTGCATGAACTTTCTGACGATTCGACATGTATTTGTTGTGTGTGTGTTGTATGTGTTGATTCCACGATCGATCGCTTGACTGCGCGGACGTATCTTGCTTAGCTTGACATGACACTATTAATTAATTACAAATAATATTGTTCGAATTATTTGCGTCGTCAGTGAGTCGCGAGTGATTATTACTAGGTTACAGACTTTGTGCAAGAATGAACTAAAGTAGTTTTTAAGACAAACAGTGTTACTGTGTTAGATATGTCTAACGCAGGATCTAGCCCGTTTGGCCGTAGCCAACTATTCAGAAATGGATGGGGGCAATAGATAACATCCTAACTGAAGTATGCAGTTTAGTAGCTGAGGGAAAAATGATCGCGGAACAAAAGGTTCGTGTCACCAATCTTTGCCGTAAGGCCTCAAATGGCGCGTCACAGATGGCTGTTTTATATCAAGCCTTAAAGCAAAAAACCATTCAAGCCCATAATACCATTCAGCACTTACAGCAACAACAGAACATCGCGAACTCTCTCCTACAGTTCAAAGAGGTAGTTGAAGGCATTTCAAAACCTCCAGAACCCTTTTCGTACGCTAATATGGTCAAAAAAGGCTCGGACAACTTTGTGCGCCCAGCAAATTTAAGCACGAAAGCCGAAATGCCGCCAGCACGAAAATATGCCGAGGACAACTATATTCATTCCATAGATTATGAAGGCGCCTAAGAGCGCTACCTATTAACCTATCTTTTAGGCACACTAGTAGTAGTTTTTGTTTATTTATATTTGTTAGTTGTTTATTTAGCATGACTGATCAATTACTTAGTGACCTAGATCAATTTTCTGTGTCTGATGCTATAATTTGTAATGTTGACGAGTGTAAACATTTCTTTCCCTTGGAAGAGAAACCGCTGACCCTACTGACACAAAATATTCGTAGCATAAATCGAAATATAAATGGTTTTGAAATATTGCTACAGAACCTAGGTATAAATTGCGACATTATTGTCCTAACAGAATGTTGGTTGTCAAACCAAACAGCTGTTATACCATCATTAGACGGATATATTTCGCATAGAACCTACAGAAACATCAACCAGAATGATGGTCTAGTTGTTTTTGTTAACAATAATTTAAGTGCAGCTGTAGAAGAACCATTGCTACAAAATAGTAATTGCTTACTCATTAAAATTAATTCAGATACGGTAGTTATGGCTATATACAGACCTCCCTCTCAAAATGTCGCTAGTTTCTTAGATTCACTAAACGTACAGTTACAAAGCCTTACAAATTTTAAAAACATAATATTAATGGGTGATATCAATATCAACATTGCTTCCGGGAAAATGGATATACTTGCACATAACTATCTTAATATATGCACATTCCACGGACTCTTGCCAGCTCATTACCACCCCACACATCAAAGCGGTTCATGCTTAGACCATTTCATTATAAAAACAAATAACCCAACCAAAACATTTGTTACTAACTCTTCGCTTACTGATCACCAAGCAGTTTTACTAACATTACAAGTTTCTTTACCCAGAAAAAAATGTTTACGAAGCTATACTAGAGTCAACATGACACACCTCGAAAAAGACATACGTAATATTAATTTTGACCCTGTCTTTAATTCTACCGATGCAAATATTTCCATTAATTATTTTATAAATTCCCTTCACTGTGCAATAATAAAACATACAGTTGCTAAAATATCGCCAAGGAAGTATAAGTGCATTAAACCTTGGATTACACCCGGACTTGTTCGATGTATTAGACATAGAGACAAACTTCACATAAAATCCAAACTTGAGCCAGGAAATGAAATACTTTCCATTACGTATAAAAGATATAGAAACTTCTGCAACACCCTTCTGAAAAAAATAAAAAATGAATACGATAGAAATGAACTGCAGAAAGCAAGCAAAAGTAGTAAACTTATTTGGAAATTTATAAAATCAAATACATTTAGAACAAAAAACCCTGAACCTCCACTTGACTTATTGACAATAGAGAACAACCCAATCGAATCAGCAAATAAAATTAATTTCTATTTTTCTAACGTAGGTAAAACCTTGGCAGAAAGGACCTTAAAATCTAGAAGTTTTTTCCCTCAAATCCAACCTAAAACATTCCCCAATCTCAAATCGTTTGTCTTACTAGATACGGATGTCGATGAGGTACTAACAATTATTTCTGGATTAAAGGACGTTTGTGCTGTTGGGTGGGATGATATTTCAAACAAAATACTTAAACATTTCAAATACCTACTTGCTCCGCCGCTAACTCATATTTTTCAGTTATGTTTAACTAATGGTATATTCCCCAAGGCCCTTAAAAAGGCAGTGGTTACTCCTGTATATAAATCTGGTGACAAAAATGTGTTAATAACTACAGACCCATTTCAGTTTTAACAGGGCTCTCCATGATCCTAGAGAAAATCATTAATATTAGATTAATTAAATACCTAGAAGATAACAATTTACTTTCAGATAGCCAATTTGGCTTTAGGCCTAAAAAATCAACTAACCAAGCAGTACATCAAATGACAGATTATATAACGACTAATTTGGATAAGGGCATGCACACCATTGGGATTTTCCTAGACCTCGCCAAGGCCTTTGACACAATTTCTTGTCCTTTACTATTGCGCAAGCTTGAAACACTCGGAATAAGAGGAACAACGCTCTCACTACTTTCGGATTATCTTACTGACCGCGAACAATGTGTCAAAATTGGTCAGTACATCAGTTCTGAGCTTCGAAATAGTAATTACGGAATACCACAAGGTAGTATTTTGGGTCCTACTTTATTCCTAGTATATATAAATGACCTGTGCAGCTTGTCACTCCAAAATGGTGTCATATTGTCATATGCAGATGACACAGCTCTATTGTTTTCATACAAATCTCGAGATGAGGTGTATAAACAAGCCCAGAATGGTTTTAATATAGTGTCTAATTGGCTACATGTAAATCTCTTAACTTTAAATGCAGATAAAACCAAACACATTTTATTTACTATTAGAAATACTAACCTGCCAACTACTAACATAAACATGTATGCGCATAAGTGCAGCACTTATGCTGACAATGCATGTAGTTGTCCTACTTTAGCAAAAACCGATCATATGAAATATCTAGGTGTAACGATTGACACAAATCTGAATTTCCGTAAACACATCGATTTATTATGCACACGAATGCGTAAATTAATATACATTTTTAAGAATTTACGATACATATCAGACTTCAAATTAATTAAACAGGTTTATTTAGCTTTGTGCCAATCCATCCTCACTTATTGTATAACTTCATGGGGTGGGGCTGCTAAATCAATCCTACTGCCATTAGAACGTGCGTAGAGAGCTATCCTTAAGGTAGCCATCTTTCGCCCATTTAGATTTCCCACACACGAGCTTTACACGGCATGTAAGGTTTTAACCGTGCGTCAACTATTTATATTGAATATAGTACTACACCAGCACATCAAACTTCCTTATATCCCAATATCTATAGATAAGAGAAGAAAAGACTTGGTTTGCATAAAGCCTCAAACTAGACTTACTTTTATAAATAAATTTTATGTATTTTTAGGACCGTTCTTATATAATAAAATCAATAAGTCTCTAAGTATATATAGTATAAGTCGTAAAAAATGTAGTGAATTGTTGTGTGAATATTTAGCGACACTTAATTACTCAGACACTGAAAACTTGCTAGATGTAATGCAATAAGCTTATTAGTGTTAAATCAATATTTATTTAAAACTATAATTACTATGTATCAATGCTAGCTCTATGTACAGTAACTTAATGTCCACTAAAGCATACATCGTTGTTAAGTGATGGCCTGAAACACAGGTTTGAATAAACCTACATCAGGCAGTTCGCTATTGTGTTCAATTAGACCCTTAACTTAACTAATCTATATAAGTCATACACTTGATTTATTTTAGACATCATTTAACATGTTCTTACTAATTAATATGTAACTTGGTAAAGATGTAACTTCTTGGTAATTTTTATGTGAACTTATGAATAAAATTATTATTATTATTATTATTTAAAATTGCAGCTTTTTGTAGGGTGATATAGAGGGCTTCTTTAAGGTTTAGTAATTTAAGGCTATGGAGCAGGTGATTCGGGATGACGCCTGTTGTAGAGAGGACTATAGGGATCACATAAACTTTTTGTTGGCGCCATATTCTAGTTACTTCATCTTTGAGTTCCACGTATTTACAATTTTTTTCAGATATTGTCTTCTGAATGTTATGTGTATTGGGAACGGCAATATCTATTAGGTAAGTAACTTTATTTACTTTATCCTGTAGAGTTATATCCGGTCTATTGTAGTGAATTGTTCTGTCGGTGAGAATGGCGCGGTCATAGTGAAGTTTGTGTGTGTCATTTTCTAGGATAGTTTGTGGTGTGTAATTGTAGTAAGGGGTGTTTGTGTCCCGTATGAGTGTGTATTTGAGTGCTAATTTTTGATGAATTACATTTTCCACCTGATTGTGCCTGTGTGTGTAATCTGTATGCGTGAGAGTAGTGCAAGCTCCTGTTATGTGCTGAATTGTTTCTGGTTGGATGTGACACTTGCGACAATTATCATTTGTTACTGAAGGATCTTTGATAATAAATTTTCTATAGTTTTTAGTGTTAATAATCTGGTCCTGTATCGCAATTACAAATCCTTCAGTTTCTGGGAATAAACTGCCTATTTTAAGAAATTTATTTGAGGCTATTTTATTTACATGGGATTGTTCTGGTCATGAGGATGTCGGCCATGAAGTAGGTACCTTTTTCTTCCAGTCTTCAATTTTTTGTTTCTGCGGGTCATCGATTGTAATTTGTGGAGAATCTAACTGTTCATTTAAGGTAAGTGGGGTGTAGTTAAAATCATTTTGAACTATGGCTTTATGAATGTTACTAGTGCGAGATTTTGCGTGAAAGAATGTTTTTAGTCGACAGACTTGTTTCCGCCAAAGGTGCTGGATATCTATTAGGCCTCTTCCCCCGTTTTGTCTTTTGATAGTAAGTCTTTCTATTGCAGATTTAGGGTGTAAGTTGTTATGTTTTGTAAGAGTGGTGCGCGTGGTTCGTTCTAATTATTCTATGTCTGTTTTTGTCCATTTAATAACTCCGAATGAGTATGTTAATATGGGGACGGCAAATGTATTTAAGGCTTTGATGAGATTTCTACCCGAAAGTTGTGTTTTACATATGGCGTTAAGTCTTCTTTTATACTCTGCAGTAAGTGTTTCTTTAATCCTAACATGATCTAGTCCCTTTAGTTGAGTGTACCCTAAATATTTGTAAAAGTCAGTCGGTTCCATTGCTATTATGGTGTCTGTGCTATTTACTAAATAGTTTCCGGGTCGTACCTTGCCACGTATGATATGAAGTGTTTTGCATTTATCCAGACCAAATTGCATGTTTATATCTAGGCTAAACTCTGCTGTAGCTTCTACCAGTTTCTTCATATCTTTTTCGGTTTGTGCATATAATTTAATATCGTCCATGTAAATGAGATGTGAGACTGTTGTTTGTTCTGTAGTGTGTTTGAGACAATACCCGGTTCGACAGCGCTGCAGTAGATTAGACAGAGGGTTTAGTGCAAGACAGAACCACAGGGGACTCATTGAATTACCTTGGTAGATACCCTTCTTAATAGATATTTGTCGCGTTGTAATATTATTGTGATTGCAATTTATTTGAAGTGTGGTTTTCCACAGTGGCATTATATTTCGTAGGAAATCTATTATTTTTGAGTTTATCCTATAAATTTCTAGTATTTGTATCAACCAGGAATGAGGAACACTGTCGAAAGCTTTTTTATAATCGATATAGGTACAATGAAGATTTCTATTCTTTGTGGTAGCATGTTTATGGATAGTAGAATCAATAATTAACTGCTCTTTGCATCCCATATGGCCCCGCCTGCATCCCTTCTGCTCTTCTGCCATTATGTTGTGGTGTTCAATGTGTGAGTTCATTTTCATAGTTATTGCTGATGTTAATATCTTATATATCGTGGGTAGGCATGTGATTGGTCTATATTGGGAAGGTTGTGGTGAATTTTTAGTTTTAGGCAGCATGTATGTTATACCTGTTGCAATAAAAATTTTAAGGTGTCTAAGAACTCTTCTGGTTTTCTGTTGTTATTTTCGTGTCTTGTGTGCGTGAAACTGCTCCTAAATATAGCCTCAACTCTTTTTACTACTTTACTTGACCTGATGTTGTTAATATATTGTGTAAGCCTACTACAATCTGCTCTTAATTTTTCTATGTATTTTTCTAACCTGTGTTGCCATGCTGGTTTAATATTCTGTTTCGGTCTTGTATTTCCTGTGTGTTGCGTGACTTTAAAGTTAAGTTCTTCAGATACGACTACCGCTGTGCAATATATGAGTGTGTGTATATCTATAAGTTGTGTGTCGTCGGAAATAAATTGATTAAGTATGTTTTCATTAAATAAGTTAACTAAACGGAAAAGATTAGGGCTATATCGAAGTTTAGGTAATTTTGGTCGAACTGTTGGGTCCATCCCAGAGTATTGTGCTAGGGTTGTTCTGAATTTGTCATGTATTTCTTGGATATTCATATCTGTTGTCAGATTTTGATCTGCAACGGTTAAGGTCTCAATATCACTTTCTAGAGTTAGGGTTAAAGATTCGGTTTGTGTAGATGTGTGTGATATTTGCGTGTAAGCTTGCGATTGATTGTATGGTTGAGATTGAGTATAAGGTTCTGCTTGGGTGTGCGGTTGTTCATAAATTTCAGTTATGTTTTGTGATAGTGGGATAGTGTTAGCGCCTGTATTATTTTCTACTTCTTGTAATTTTATTCGTGTTTCTTCTTTTAATTGTTCTATTATTTCTTGAGATAAAAGTTTATTTCTAGCTATAGCTCTTCGCTGATCTGAGATTCTTTGTTCTGAAACAGATATCTCAGGATATTGTCGAGTAAAAAGTTCATGCAATTGTTGTCTGTAAGTGGTCATGTCGGTCTCTAATTTAGTGATATAAAAGTAAGTTCGCATGATAAATAGGTTAACTTCTTTGCTCCATCTCATGCGAACTCTTGCTTTTCCAGCCTTGGTGGACGCGGGTAAAAAGGAACTAACCTCCCGCGCAACATTCAAGGTCGGAGTGGGTGGAATTGAATTTAAACTAGTAATGGGAGGTGATGATGGTATGGGTGACGATGGTATGGATGGTGATGATGGCCTAGAAGGTGTGTAGGATACTGTGCTTGGACTATACGGTTCTACAGGGGTGTTTGTCCTGTCCGTCAGTCAGTCACCATCGTCGATGATTTCGGCTGTAGCATCTTTGTCGGTGAGAGCCCGCCTGTTCAAGTCCTCACCGCTGACGGTTCGCATGCTGAGGCACCCAGCGTCAGCTCCAGGTGGCTCCCCGGCGATCGCCCCCGGGCAGCGGCCCTATACGTTTTCTTTTCGATCGTGTCTCCATTTTTAGTGGGTTTCCAGAGCCACGATGAATGTGAAATTACTGGCGTGGCTAACGCCAGTAATTTCACATTCGTGTGTCCGCCCCCCACGTGATTAGATGGTCAATCAGGACGTGTGGTTGTATTATTATTATTTTCCATCACACTTGCAGGCTTTGGACTGTCGTAATAGTCAAGTGTAGGTACATATTATTATGTACTTTATTCTTAAATGCAGCCGTAGGTGATAAAATGTAGTCAATGCGATTTGTTGCACCTTATACCAACCACTTAAAGTTGAAAGTGGATGGAGTGTTAAACATCGCATTACATGCATATCTACAGCAGGCTGTAGGTACAAATAATAACTTTCTACAAATATCCATCTTTGCGTGTTTAAGAATGTAAATCATCCATTAAGTGGTAACACCCCCAAAAGACATGTACGTTCAAATCCGTGATAGGCCCAAGTTGGTTTTTGTATTTCGCAAAAACATTTCATTATAATTAATTTATTGTTTTAGTGAATAAATAAGTTTAATTTAGTATTTATTTTTTTAAAGTCTGTTGATAAAATTGTTTTTTTTTTTTCAATAAAACGTTAATACTTTTATTATTGTGTATAACGACTACCAATAGTAGGCTTAACATTTACAAAGAGCTATTCAGCGTCTAAATAGACCGGAGGTTTCAAGACCGCTTGCCTTGCCTTTACCAGACCTTCCCCAAGTGTTGTACACGGAAGAAGAGCTTTTTGCCCATCTTTCCTGTGTACCTATGGAGAGAAATTACATAAACTCATTTAGATATTTCAAAATTATTCCTCTAATTAAAGTAAGTCCATAAGTAAGTATTTTAGAACTAACTGATTAGGCACTTATGTTGGTGCTGCAGGATTTTTTTCTCGTTCGTTTTAAATTATTCTACAAGCTAGGCACAAAAACATTGGCTATAATGATAACGAGTGTGGGCGACCTATAATTACAAGACAATATCTTAATTAGGTAGGTATTGGCTGCAGCTCTAACACGCAGTTTTACAAACCTTATGGTCTATTTTTATTGTAAACCATAATGTTTACTTGAAGGTGCAAACAAATAATTTTATATTTCTTTCTATTCCACAGGTGACAATTGACAACCTTATAGTGTAGTTTGTGAGACCACCGATTCAATGCCGATGAAGATCCATCGCTAAAGCCTTGGGACGGCCAACCATTTATTAAAAAGTTGCTAGGAATGTTTTTAGGGTCCGGTACCTCAAAAGCAAAAAACGAAAACCTTAAAGGATCACTTCGTTGTCAGTCTATCTGTCTGTATGTCTATCAGTCTGTCAAAACCCTTTTTCTCAGGAACGCATAGAGATATCAAGTTGAAATTAATAGCAAATACGTAGGTCGATGGTCCCTTGGAGCTCTAAAAAAATCAAGCTTCTAAGACAACGCGAAAAAATAGGTCTCACAACAAAAGTAAAGGAAAAAGTCCGAAAATAGTTCATTTGTAGTTTTATCACATAAAAAAATTATATTTTTTTACGATTACAAACTTACATTTACCGTTGGCAAATTGATCGTGGCGTATGTCGATGTATAATTAACATATTTTCAACTACAATGTTAAATTTGTTTTTGGGATAATTTCATCAACTACGAACCCTTCATTGTGCGTGATTCGACACGCACCTGGCCGTTTTTTTATTAAATGTTGTTTAGGCGTTTATTTTTTTTTAATCTACTAAAAAGTGATTTCGTTTTTGATACCATTTTAGATTTTCCTATAAGAACCCTTTTATTTAATCAAACAAATAAAATAAGTTTTAAATTTTGATGTAATATGTTACAAAATAAAAATAAAAATAATTACCTTCTATGAAAGCCTTTGTTCCCTAAACTTTGTTGACTAGTTTTTAAAACAAAAGTCGCTTTTCGTCTCTCTGTATGACCGCTTAGATCTTCTAAACTCCGACACAAGTATTTTTGTTACTTACTGGGCCTGCCTCAATTTATGTATGACACAAAGTTTAAGTTGAAATAAATATTTTTGTATTTTTTTTTAACTACGCAACGGATTTACTACGCTGGCATGATGGGCGCACGTATTCGCGTCGCTATTTCTCAGCGGCGCGACATTCATTTATGTGTGTCCTGTCCCTCAGCCACGGTTGTCATTTTAATATTTAATACTTATTATAGTCATGAGTCATCATTCAAATCAGTGTTAATCCCCTTATTGGGTAAGTGTTAACAATGTCGCTTTTATATTGTGTGACCTATGTAGGTCAACTTAGAGCGTGTACCTATTTGCTACCTTTGCCTAGCTTATTATGCCTTCTGCATGAATATTGACCATGCAACCTATTTGCCTACAGCTCTGTGCATTTTGATATTTTGTATCTTAATTATTAGCACTAAAAATGTGCAAGTCATGTTGTGCTTCACACTACCATTTTATTAATTACTTACTGATTGTGACATCCACACAACACCTTCATTAGCGCACTAGTACATCTCACTTTGCTTATGCTTGGTGTCGCAATAAGCGGAGATGACCTTTAAAGGCCATCTTTTGACACGCTGGACGTTATGTTCCCGGGGCCAAAGTTCCAGCTAAGCACCTTACCGATCTTTAAACATCGGTGGCATCCGGCCATCTTTTACCAAGCCATCACCTGCCGGCAATACTCAAGCTCCGTGCCGGGTACATATTTTACCAGCGCAGCACGTCGAGCCGAACTACGGGTCTGGCGAGGTCACCATCCTTCGTCACAATAGGCTGAGCCAGGAGAGTACCTACTGTGCTACTCCCAAGGGAATTTGAGGAAATCTACTGACAGGAGTCCCACATACCCCGACTCGTCCCCCACGAGCGGGGGCTGCGTAATGCATTTCTCAGCGTCAAAAAAAAAAGGGGCAGTTGACCAAATTTAAAAATAGTTTGACCACAGCACCTTTTGAGAGTTCCGTTGAAAAAATAACTTGCCAACTCTAAAAAACTTTCTTTTTTTTGTTGCCGGGGTGGAGAATCCTCATGGATGTCCTCCGCCCTGGGGGGGGCGGAGGGGTCTGCCAGACTCTTACTGACTAAAAACCACCCCAGTGTTCCCTTCCCACACTTGCACCGGGGATCTTGGGAGCTAGTATTACTTCCGTGATCCCCGGCTAGTGCCGGCGGGCCACCTCAAGTCTGGGAGGTGTTTGACCCCCCCCCCCCCCGCGGCGTCTGAATGGGGCGCGCGTGGAACACTACGCGCCGCCACCTCAGGTCCAGTGCGATAGGCCGGAAGAGGGCATTGTCTGCCCTCTGCCGACGCCCAGTGCGCCTGCTGCGGGCCGGGTGAGCGGACGAGATCTCCCGCTCCCTTTCCGCAGCCTCCTTCTGCGACACGATTGTTTCGCAGAAGGATACCACCGCGTTCCTGGACTCCTCGCTGCCGGCCATCGACTCGACCACGGCCGGCAGCGACAGGTCACTGCCTACTCCTGAGATGAGGACACGGCGAGGCTCCTCCCAAGCGGCACACTGCCAGCGCATGCCGCGCCGTGTCCTCCCGGCAAACTCTAAAAACCTAACCGAACCTAACTCCCCGTGACGTCGACCGTCTAGGGTTAGCGTTTCCGTCAGCAGGTCGAACTGGACCACGGCACTATAAAAAGGTGCTGAGGTCAAACTATTTTTAAAGTTGGAACACTGCCCCTAGTAAAGACCCATGGTCCAACTAGTTGGACAGAGCAGTTGGACTACTGCCCCGGACCTGTAAATATGCCGTTTTAAATAACTTTAGTAGTATATGAATTGTACATAAGACAGTCCCCCAAAACCGCCCACCCTTCACCACTTCCCAGTGCTTTAGCTGGAAAGAAGTGGCGCAACAAACTCCCCAGCAGCACAGCTGTCTGTTGACTGTTCGCAGAACTACTAGTTATTAAGTAGAAGATCTAAAGAGGAGTTAGTTTTAAGGTAGAAATAAAAGTCTCGTATATAATTATGCAGTAGTTTATTGTTACACGTCGCTGGCCGGTCCTCGTCGCTACCCGGCCCACGATCTACGCATACGCCACCCACCACACAACTAACTCTACAACACTAAACATTCATATTCAATTTATTCAGGAATACAAAGCTAACGTTCACCAACACAGGAAAACGTAAAAAAAAACGACAGAAATTCTGATTATTTTAAGAGTACACGCAATATTATAGCAATTTGAGCAAACAAAACTTATCAAAATGCAAGAGTAGGTATTACAGAAAATGGAAGTACATTATTTTCAAAATTTCCATCGCTCAATTTCGTAAATTGTTTATTTTAATAACAGTGTTACTAATGTGGTGTAATGACGTATCACGCTACAAAATTATTACAATAGTTTTGGCAGTTCGCAACAATGGTAAAATGCAACTAACTCCGTAAACGACAGAAACATGTATCGTTTATATTTACATTTACATTAAGTTTCTGGGTCGCTGTAAATGTAAACAAACTAAATCACAATACTAACGCCCGTCGTGACTATTAACTAAAATCATTCTATACATTACAAAAGGACAATCGCAAAGGAAAATTTTCTACTAAGTCTTATAGTGAACGTTGTGTCTTGGGCTTTACATAAAGAGAATCGATACAGCCATTTGATATTAATAATATCTAAAGTTAACTTAAACACGACTATCAGTGCACAAAGTATCTATGTATTTACATTACAACTGGTATTAATAGTAATTAAATCAAGTCATCATAATTATAAAAACGAAGAATGCAATTATTTTCTCATATAATTTTGTTTTTTTTTTACTTTTTTATTCAGGGTCTAATTAAATTAGCTAGCAATACTCCACAGACGCGATGGGCATCGATATCTAAACATGATAAAACAGAAAAAAATATATATTTTGATGAGTTTTTTTGGGGGTCAATCAACCGCAGTTAGTGTAGTCACTAGAAATATCAGTTTTTATTTTTTTGTTGTCGAGTGTTGAAACTTCACTAGACATGATCCCCCTTATTACAAAACAAGGTTTATCTTCAGACCCAGGTTTAAAACATGGAGCCATTATGGAATTTCGAACTTTATTCCGACTATGGTAAAGTTCCTAAACACAAAACTGACAACTTAGTACCGAACTAAGTTTTCAGTTTTGTATAAAGAACGGTATTTCAATCACTGTTACGTTCTTATTACAAAAACTGGCTGCATGGTTTAAGCCATGTCAAAATATAAATCTTGTTTTGTAATAAGGCGGGATGGGTTTAAATATCTTAACACGATAAAACAAAAATAACAGACTTTCTCAACTCATACTTACAAGGGGTCGTTGACCACAAAAAATCATCTTTTTTTGTTTATCGTGTTTAGATATTAGGATTTTATATAGGAATTTCGTTAGTTAGTTAATTTAATTTGACCCTGTAAATTGTGGAAAATATAATACAAAATGAATGTGGGATTACTGAACACAAATTATTAAGAACTGAGGCGATCTAATTGCTAACACGAAACCTAAGAGTCTTACCGCATTACCACTAATATTTACACGAAATATAATAAAGAAAGTGTGAATTCCTCTGCATGCGCGGGAACATTCGAGTGTGCGATCACTTAAAATTAAGAGAAAAGCCTTGGCTGACTGGCCGTAGGGTACAAAGTAGAATACAAACGTGATGACCTACAACTAAAGATCACTTGTGTGTTTAAATGAACAGTCGTGTACTTAAAACTTAAAATAATACGAGATCTCTGAAAGTCTGGAAACGCAATACGTACAATTACATAAAATAAGAAGCGTGTTCGTTTAGGCGCCGCAATACTGTGCTCGTTGCACGGCCTTATATCCTCCGCCAGGGTAGCAGTCGCTAATGTATGGATGAAATACATGATATATAGAGATTTTATTGATACGATTGTCCTTGAAATTCGATTTTGTCTCCAATCCGATTTCAATTATCATTTCCAGTTTATAAAATTGCCATTATCGATGGCTTCTCTTATGCTGTATTATTTTAGAGCAAAAATGAACCTCGTATCTTTGTTAGATCCTGGACGAGTTTTTTGGTTTTTAATTTCTCTTCTTCAATAGACAAAAAGCTGCCTGCTTTTTGACAGGCAGGAGGCCTGGCCTGATGACATTAATAATTTGCCTTATATTAAATTGGCCTACATACTTTGTCATTTTGCGTGGTCTATCTTCGGTTGAAGATCATACGTAATAAAATTTCATCCACACCTCGCAACTGAACACCCCAACCTAACAATATTCGTCTACTTATTATATCCTTATTTATATACATTCAAACGTTTTTTCACATCGGAGGACACGTAGTATACAGCAGTTATATAATGAAGCAAATTTCTAATAAACCAATGACGATAATAATTACCTAACGAGCTCTTGTATGTCGTCTTGGAGGGCAATGGAGCTAAGCTACAATTTTGCCGAAATGGAGTTAAGTGCATCAACGTGTTATGAAAGAGCCAAAGTTTATATAGGTCAATAAATGTAACTGATATCATGACTGTAAGCAAGTTTTTTTTTTATTTGCCAATAAATTTATTGCAGTTTTAATAAAAGTCAAAAATTCTATGCCGCTTACAAGTATAAGTAGTAAAGTATTCAGTGGTCAATAGTTGTAAGAGCTCATAGAACTCTTGACTTTTAATAATCTAGTGTGAAAATTTGAACTCTCTACTAAAATATGGCGCTGATTTATGTTAAAATAACTGTTCTTATGCGCATCATTTATTTTTTAAACGTCCATAACTCAAAAGTCTAGTTCTGTGGAATAGCTCTATTACCCTCCAAGGCGACGAATTATATACAGTACATTGTACACGTCGAGTGTACGGGCGAGGGGTGTGGGGGTTCAAAATCTACGCGTTACGGATCACAGTGACAGTTATCTGAGATAAGGCAAGGTCCGTCGGGGCTCGCTTACGTGGTTTTAGCTGTCACGTGTAAATTAAGCGGATGAACAAGTTACTGTCGAACCTCAATGGATGTCAAAAGGTAATCGGGTTAATCCTCGTAACGATCAATATATATATTTTAACAATACCAAGCGTTCCAGAAAGCGTGATCAAGCAAATAAATCTTTAGTGAAGGATATCACTACAAATTTACCGATTCTAATGTGTGTTGTTATTATTGGTTGTTCGTATCGCCCACCAATCATATTAGATGACATGCCATCATTGAAAAGGCTGATTTAAGTAAAACGGCCCGGAAACCAGGGGTAAATGATTAACCGACAACGATACAAAAATAAAACGATTTCCATATATCAAAAAAGGCCTGTGTGGCAGCTAAAACCAACGTTAAAACGAGCGCTCCTCCTTTGTACCATCGAAGTCTCATACAAACCGCTGCTCGACCTCATAACTATATACAATCTTTACTACTAAACAACGCAAAAACTGTAAATATGTTACTATAATATCTGACTACCCTCTATTCACAGAAAAGGAGATATAATAAGTCGTGCAGCGGTCTGTAGTAAGGCTGACCTACATGTTGTGGGCTTGCTACATCGGTTTACATCCCGTACCATACTAGGCTAACATTAATACTATGCATTTATTTACAACGTTTTTTTATGATTTATCTTTTATATAGTTTTGAACTAGTTTTAAGGCTACGACGTCTGGCGACATTCACACAAAGTCTCTCTATGCTAGATTATATGTTAGCAGCGTGATACAGTAGTAAAACTACTTACAAATTAAATGTAAACATCAATTTTGAATAATACGCGATGGAAATGAAACCAATTGTTGTCAAGTTGCTAACAGTAAATATACAATATTACCAACTAATATTTTAACTGAAAAATGTATGCCATTCACTGATATAGTATTAAGGTGTTTAAAAATTAACCTTACAAACATAAGGAGTGCTATAGACCATCGAACTGAATAACTTTTACTATGGGACCAACTTTGAACTCGCGAAAAAAAGTAATCAGCTGTTGCATACAGTTTAGAACAATAGATATAAACTTTGCTGATTACTTTTTTCGCGAGTTCAAAGTTGGTCCCATATTAAAAGTTATTCAGTTCAATGGCCTAACTGAAGCACTACTTCTTAAAGTTTGTAAGGTTATTTTTTATTAAACCTTATTATATGACACTGAATGATTACATTTCCATCGTGTAGTGTATATTATGTAAGATTATCAATGCCAATAATTAGACAAAACGACGTAACTCACGCACACTAACACATCCCAGTACAATAATGTCAAACCTCTAATATAACTATTAAATGCGTGAAATACACATGTATTCATTACATTTACAAACACTTTGCTATAATAAAATATCTCACTACTGCAATGATAGTATGTGAACATTACTTCATACATTTTTTTTTATTTACTATTTATATTCATTGCATCGAGTAAATTAGTAGTTTAATATATCTAACACTATTCTAACCTAACTATGTAAAAATGTTCAGTCGATGTTACATACAATGGTGTTTACGATTAAGCTTAGTAATTATAATACACATTAAAACGGCTACAGGCGACAGTTCGCAAGAGATTCGTGTTGGCACCTTGGCACACGACTGAAATCCGTTTTTTGAGTATGAAACTGTCGTCTGTGGTCGTCATAAAAAGGAGATTAATAGAGAACACATAGAAATCAATAAATCCGTAGTTATGAAATTAAAATGTCAATACGCTTTATAGGTATAATATTGCAAATTTTATTGCTTGCAAGGTCTGTACGAAACATAATCAGGCACACGTTGACTACATCACTTACAATAATTATATGGAATCGTGGAGACAAATGAAACATAACTTAAGGCCCGGCGCCCATTGGCGGCACGGAATGGCAAGGTATTTTTAGGCGACGAATAAAAATATAACTCAATGGTATGCAAATAAAGTTGAAATTTCAATGTTAACGGCCGTAAACATACCGTGGTACTGGTTTTATACTTACGTACGACCGTTATCATTGAAATTTCAACTTTGTTTCCATACTATTAATATTAATATTAAGTTATATTTTTATTCGTCGCCTAAAAATACCTTGCCATGCCGTGCCGATGGGCGCCGGGCCTAATTCTACGTGAAGCTTCTCTTTACTGTATACAGGGTCAAATTAAACTAACCTTTGATAAGTTACCTCCTTGGTTGCGATGTCTCGGAGCAAAAGATCGTTCCATTTTTTAAATTACACGAATGTTATGAGTTTACTATGTAATTTATTTGGCCGCTGAACCACGACAGATATGAATTTTCATACAACTTTTGGCGGCCGCTGCTCGCATGTATTTGGCCAGTACAGCAATTTCGATTTATCTCGAAGAAGATTGTCAAAATAGTGCTCAAATTTCGAAGAATGTTTGAGAAAAACAAATTTTATCAACTGTCACTTCAAGTAACAACACTAACAGCGGCCATTGACCCACAAAAAACATGTCGTGTTTAGAAATCCATACCACATAACACATCTAGGGAGTTTCGCTAGCTAATTTAATTTGTCCCTGTATATATATATATATCGCGCCGAGGGCGGAGGTCGTTGACGTCACCTCTCCTTCGTATGCCAAACCTGTCCATCATTTATCTGCATGTCATTCTCCAATACCTTTCCTAGCTACGTCCTGCCGCGAGGGCGACACGTTTCGTTGTATAAAATTTTGTTGCTATCAACATTTTATCCTTTCGGATGCTTCGCTTTCCCTTATCGTTTATATTCACAGTATACCAGCCAACTATACTATTTCTACACACATTCGCTACACGCTACGTTACAAGTAAATATCAGAAATTAATAGTTTTTGGTAGTGACGTCGCGAATCCGCTGTTTCGCTTTTCAACGTCA
Organism: Tiliacea citrago; assembly: GCA_963921375.1. NCBI lineage: Eukaryota > Metazoa > Arthropoda > Insecta > Lepidoptera > Noctuidae > Tiliacea > Tiliacea citrago. The sequence continues at coordinate 21,863,173 of OY992792.1, read as the reverse complement.
AAAATGCGCGTTTGTGGAGATAATCGAAATGCACATTTTGGAATTGGGTAGGTGTAATTTTTGAAGTGATAACGTATGGGTTCGCGTCACCGACATGCCTGCGCTGATATGCTGTAGTAGCAGTGAAGTTAAATTTACCAAGTGAAAAGTTTCATTAGTGTTTACTGTGCGTTGTTTAAATTGTGTTTTAGATATAATTATTATTTTCTTGATGTGAAAACTTCTTTATGCGCGTTGAGTGATAAGTTTTCACTTCTGTCGGCAGTACCCATAACTGCCTGTTTTTTTTTTTCTAACAATACAAATATTTTGAGTAAAATTCATGATACACATGACCCTAGCTAACAAATCATGTCGATAATTTCATATTTTTCACAAAATTCATTCATTCAAGTTTAATTACACGACTAATTTCAAAATGCCATCCATTTTGGAAGTCCGTCTACCCAATAATGTTATGAATCCTCCACAAGGTATACGAATTGATACGAAGCGCGTAAGTTTTAATGCCTTCTAGTTACAGCGATGAGGTATGGAGCGGTATTTATACAATCCAAAATTTAATACTTTCACAGTAAAGTCTAATAACAAAACAACACAGTTTGGAAAGAGACCCGACTTATGTGACGTGTGGACTGCAACTGGAATTTGAACTCTGTTATTATAGAAATAAGAGTGAATATTGACTGTACATAGACGAGACTGTTTAAAGAAAAAAAGGTCAAATTCCAGTTGATATGTAACTTCAGTGTTAAAGTGAATTCGCATGCATTAAATTAATTACAAAAGGCCTCAGTTTATAGCAACTGCCCTTGAAAATACGAATTTTACTTGAAAACAAAAAATTGGTTGCTGTCAGCGTAAAACGTAAAACCAACAAATATGGTTTTTGAAATATTCATACATTTAGAAATATAAATCACGTTTAATTTATTTTTATATTATTGACGTGGATAATAATAATTTCATTAGATTTTAAAGCAGATGAGTAAATATTTTTAAAACCAGCTATCACACATCAGACTACTGTAGCATTAGATAGTAAGTGCCTCACAGCAGTATCGACGTTTAGCTGTTCAATATTTAAGGTGACTAATTAAAGGTTTAGGTAAACATACGAATTCGCCAAACCACCAGTTCATAACCGACCTTACATTGCCGTAAATAAAGTCAAATATCGTTTATCAGAGGTTAATCAGGCGTGTAATCGCCTCACCCAACCATCAATCCATAATCGACCTTATTCAACTGTAACAAAATCGACTATCGCACCACCGAGCCTGCTACAACACGAGTTCGCCCAATAATCCATTATAATCCTTGCGTCCGTTCCAATAAAGTCGGTTATCGCGAGTCAGTGAATACGGCGCGTCGCTTGTCGAAGCCGCGCTTGGTCTCGCGTCATTCCCACTGGTGCGGCGAGGGCGGCAACTCGGACGGATGGGCCACTGTGGAGCTGCAATGGTACAGAGTCGGCCATCGTTAGTCATGTGACGCTCAAGTGCGTACCCACACCCACGCCACTTGCTTGCATGTTGGACTCGGTGGAGTTTTTTAGCGAAGCAAAAAGGGACTGTATGGATCTAACGCAAATTGCATTTTTTTTGGGAAAGTACATATCCAAAAATTCGTATATTGCAACCCGAAGCGCATTTTAGGCATTACTGTTTACTAATTACAATATTTAACTGAAAATATGTCTTCCGCTTTTTCAAATATCTTACTAATCTCGCATCGCCAATCTTTATCATGAATCCAACATACAAACCAACATGCATTTATCATCTTTGAACAAAATCTATGATAATAAAAGAGAAATCTTATAGCAAAACTGCATCACAAATCAAACGCTACAGTAACTACTGAATAAAAAATTAATGAAAATTCACCACAACCATGTGCTTGGCACAGTGCTCATCTCATACTACGCATGCACTACAAGGCAACACTAACAGAAAACAACCTCACTTCTTAAATATCAACCTTATTTCGAAGAAATAATGTTCATATTTGAAGCCATTTTTTTTTTCTGCTAGGGCTGACAAACCCACTAATCGTACAAAATCAAAAGTCAACCTCCGTACTGAAGTTTCTTCAAAATCGAATCTACTGTTTTTTGTCGATTTTGTAGAAATGTTGCCTCATACTTGAGTTCGGTTATCGATAATAACCCTTTCCCGGGTAAATGATAGTCAATACATTCACAGAATTTTTTATCATCGTAATCAATTGCTTGTAAGTTTTGGTTGTAGTTTACAAGCAATATTTCAATTCAGTTATATTTTTTTTTTCTTATTTCGCTAGAAGGAAAAAAATACAAACAGGCACCGAACTCAAGTGCGAAGCTGTCACAAACGCATGCACTGCAACCGAACCGTTAGGACGGAGCGAGCACTATCTAACGATCAACCCTTTTGAAACGAGACGACGGTCGTAGGCAACAACGCTTCTCTTACTAAAGTTAAACTCAACAACAAACTTCTACACCTTCTAAGCTTTAATTGCGCGCCTCTCCATTGAATTTCGTACACATTAAGGGCGAACTTCACCAACAACATCTAAACCGAGTTCAAGGGCTGTCAGTGTCATCATTATTCTTGAATATTGACACTGACCGCTCTTGGACGCAGAACGTTTAGATGTCCTGATCGCGTTCAATGTCATTGGTGAAATTGACACTAAGGGACGTATTACAGAACCTTACTCAAGACTCAAGCTTTACTTAAAAACTAGTTTCAACTATTCAAACGAGTCTTAAGTAATGCTTGAATTTTGAGTGAAGTTCTGTAATACAGGCCTTAATGTATTTTTATAGACGTAATACACAAAAATGGGTTGCCATTATATCACACAAAAATTGGTTGCCATTATATCAAAGTGGAAAATTAAGAATTTGGTGAAATTAATACTTGATTTCTCGAATAAAAAAATATGATTTGTTGGAGGGGCACGCAGTTTTAGTTTAGAAGGAATGTACAGGCGCGTGTTGCCCCGAGCGACGTCCCTCGGCCGCCGACGCCGAGTGCGGCGACGTCGGCGCGCGTGACAACACAGGTATGCGTGCGTACGCTTACTGAGCTCGCTCCACGCCTATGCGGCGCACAGAAATATCACGGGCGATAGCAGTAGATATTTTGCCGCCGTCTTGAAAGGGGAACAAACTTTCGCTTTCGAACCCGCCCTAGAGCTGTCGCAAAACACACAAAAAAGCAGAATTAAAACTACCGTACGGGAGAGAACAGCGGTGCTAGTGAAGCGGGATACACCACCATTTCAAGAGGGTTGATTTTGCTCGAAAACAGCGGCGTATGTACACAGAGAGCGCTCGGAGAGCGGGGAACGAAACGAAACGTTATTTTAGAAACATAAAATAGTAAAACAACCCATGCACAAGTCGGGCTCTAGCAAAATCGACCCGTGTGTGAGTGTTACTGTACACAGAGAGGCACAACTGTTACCTACATTGCAATACTACAGTTGGCGGGAGGGGAGGTCGGGAGGGATGCGACATGTTCCTGCGACCACCGGCCGGCACGACACTACGCGCTATGTACACTTGCACACCAGTACACTGTACACTAGTGTAATGTACACTAGTACACTTGTACTATCGCGGGAGTACAAATCGGATCATTTTCAAAACAAAATCCTATGCTCATGATGACCACAATTGTTTACATTCTTTTTGCTTCGATCAATAAAAAATAATTTATTTTGTTTAAATATATTTTCTTCTCAGGCTAAGTTACAATGATCACAGATGTCTGTCTTTATCCGGTTTTTTGTTTTTTTTTTCATTTGTAAAAACAAGGGCTTCGGCAAAAATCTAACGATGAGCGTAGGTAAGCGTTACTATAGCGGTCGAGCGCTGCGAACAGGAATAGTCCTTACGGTGGTCCGATTTGCACACCCGCGATAGTTCACTGTACACTAGTACAATGTACACTTGTATACTGTACACTTGTACACTAGTACACTGTACACTTGTACACCGACACACGTGCACACACTAACAGACTCGCACCGTGCCACACTCAGTTGTGATGACTGTTTGCTTTCTCTGATTTATTATCGTAAACATCGCCAGCCGTGCGGACAACACTGGAAACTTTACAAACGTCATTAAATAAAATGTTAAAAAAATACTATGTTACAAAACGCGCAAAATAAATCGGCAGCTGGAAAGAAGGAAGCAACATTTTAGAGGTTACAGTGCAAGAGCGCAGCGCTAAAAGGACGCTTCGGGGCGAATTGCGATTTTCGAATATATTGTATAGGCAGTGTTGTCTGCACGAGTTTTGGTTACAATTGGCGTGGCCCATATGGGTGCGGGTGGTCGCTAAGGCGTGTTAGGTTACGTATCGCAAAGAAATCACCTAGTGTCGGTTGGTTGCGGTTGGTTGCGGTTGGTTGATGTTGCGGCGCCTTACCTTGCGAAGCTCTTGAACGCCGCCGACTGTGGGTTGATGCACAGTGGCACTCGAGACGTCTGCAGCTGTTCCGCTATGAACTTGTGTATCTCCTCTGAAACATTCGTGCGTGGGACTCGTTAGTTGAAGACAAAGTGCAACACGTTATTAAATATACAAAAAAAAATAGGGATATAAAATTACAACGTATTGTAGTTTGGTTATGCTTGAAAACTACAGGCAAGTTTTTGTCTTGGAAACTTAATTTAAAGAACTGTCGCCAATCACAATCACCTAAAAGAAAACCTATCCCAGTTTACAGTTAGCAGGACGTACGCCTCTCACAAGCTCTACGGTATGAACGCGTTTAAGCTCGCGCTATTAGCTCACAGTTTCGGGCGTATTATACGCCGATTTTCACTTTCATACGTATAGACTGTTCCAAAACTAAATTCTTTTTTACAAATGGATCAGGAAACCACAGGTATATTTTCTGCCATTTACAATTTCAGTGCTTTGAATCAAATCAAAGCACTCAATTTGTAACCCGACACTCAAGTTCTTGATTTACTTAAGGTGGATCAGCAGCTGTATACCGCGAAATTCAAAAGTTCTTACGTTTTTTGCTACTTGCGACTGTAACAGATAATTATGTATTTACAGAATTATAATCATTAGAATTAGAACTATTCACACATCTCTCTAAGTTAGATTTGTTCCGAAATCATGACATTGGGGAACAAATCTAATTTTAGAGAGTTGGGGAAGTTGGGGGTGTTGAGTTGGGGTGTTTTAGGATGAGATGTGGGTGTGTGTGGGTGTATGTGTGTGTGTGTGTATTCTAATTCTGTAAATACATATCTGATAAAGTCGTAAATCATATTTTGATCAAGATACAACCACACACTGACCTGCAAATCGCAAAATACGTAAGAAAATTTGAATTTCGCGGGTACAGTTGGGGAAGATGTTTGTCATTTGACAATTGGACAATTGAAGTTAATTTTATAATGTCAACTTTCGTCAACGATTATCATAATGTTATTGAAACAATAATTGTTGGAAAAAGTGGTGAGAAATAAAGATGGAATCTTCTAAATGCAGATGAAAGTGTTACTTATTCCTTTTTGTGAGTGATTGCGTAGGAATGAACCATAACAGGGTTTGGCTATACATTCATAAAAAAATACTTTTGAAACAGACCATAGTATTTTCATTTTGGTAGTATCAAGACATATAATATTCCAAGTACACTCCATTCTATTTCCACCATACCTTTAACCTGATGCACACTGGTCAGCTTCCTCTCCCAGCCGTCGTGGAAGGCGTGCGGCGCGACGGGCTCGAGGTCGGGCGAGTAGTGGCGCGCGGCGGGCGGCGCGCTGTAGCAACACTTGCACATGCACGAGTGGTAGCGCAGCCGCCCCTCCTCCAGGTACGGGTGCGCTAGGGCGTCCACCACTGAGATGCGCTTGGCTGGGTCGAACACTAACATCTGGAATTGACAATTGGAAATGTTATTGCGATAGTCGTACAGTCACATGCAGCGGCTGGATCGCAATTGCACTAGGGCTCGCTTGCACCAGACATCTTTAAATGCGTTTAATGTATTCAAAACATCGTACTGTTTCTGTAAATCGTTTGAAAATGACAAAAACAGAATGGTGTTTTAATATACGTTTACCGTTAAATGCATAGTGTTTTGTGGTGCAATTGGGCCTTAATTAGAGAAAAACAATAATCAATTCGATGACAGACTTATCTTTATCTATTCGTATGAAACTAAGCTATACCCTGTCAGCGGCTACATTCGATTAATCTAGGAAACTGGATCTGTCGACAAGATAATCATAAAGCCAATCCTCCATAATTATTGTTGGAAAAGGCTTTGCGGATGGAAAAGAGGGCAAGAAAACGGGGCTGACTATTGAACTAGGTGCGCATCATGCATATTTTGGACATAACCTACTAGTTTCGGACCACGTCGGAATACCCTTATTCCTTATCTTCCTACGTGGTTCTAGAAGTTCTTCCAAAATATTCACATCATTTTGCCATTTTCATATGCATAAATGTTTTTGCACTTTCAATAATGTGTAGTGTATGTTACCTGTGCAAGGAGATGCACGGCCTCGTGCGTGGCCTGTACGGACAGCGTGTATAGCGCGGCGAGCGCGGGCGGGCGCGGCGCTCGGCGCAGCATGTGTGCCCGAGCACCAGCGCAGGCGTGTCGCATGTCCTCCAGCGAAGGCGTGCCTAGCAGCTCTGTTATCAACTCCAGCTGGAACACACAACCCCAACATTAGAACCCGATGAAACAGACAGTGAGTACCATCCAACCTTCTGAAGCGTTAACTTTAACAGCCGAATGATCAAAGACGGGTTTTAAGGAAGCTGTCAAATTTAGATTTGACAACATTTAGGCCCGCGTGTAGCACAAATCACTACTTACTTTTGTTAACACTTAGCTCTAAATGAATTCAGAACACCGTTCTGTTTCTGTCAATCGTTTGCAACATGTCAGAGACAGAATGATTATTTGAATATTATTAGCGCTAAACGTGTTTAGTGAATTGTGGTGCAAGTGAACCTTAATTGTATATAATTTCAGCACTTAGGACTTTTATAGTAATTGGATCATTCTGGATCGATCAAGAGATATTCAAGAGATTAATTAAACGAACTACACCTACTCCTACTGGTGGTACACCTCAGCCTAACCCTTCGGGGAATACAGGCATGATGTTTAGTTTGAGTGTGAGAGTACATTCAAACTGTTCATCCGTAATCAATGAGTAAGGCCAAAGTCACACAACAGCTTTGCTTGCTGCTTCGAGCAACAACAACGCGTGCTGCGTCCTTACCAAAGCGATAGTCGCGCGGACACGCGACTCTCGCATCGCGTTCATTTTGTTCGCAACACAAACGCACCGACAGATTCCGGTTTTGCAAACAAATGAGTGACATATGAACGAGATGATCGCGTGTGCGCGCGACCAATCGGACCCCGCGTGCTAACCCAAGGGTTAGGACACGGGGTAACACTTGGTGACGAGCTACGCTATTAACCAAGTGAAGCTCCTTCCTTATCGCTTATTTTAACTAATTCACAGAAATTGTTTTAATTATTTCGTAAATTATTATAACACCTTTCCTTGTAGCGCAACCCACAAAAGTTACGTTGTTGGCAAAAAAGGAGGCCAAAGTAATGTTAGCGAAATGTCACGTGTTCTAAACAAAACTTCCTGACAGGAAGGAATTAATTACGGATTTATTATTTAACTTTTATATTAGATGCCTTTTGTATAGGGTTTTCAAGGGCAAGGGAACTTAAGCAAAAGACTTGCTGGGGAAACATCTCGAGCTTTTGGGCGTAGAAACTTCTAGGTTAGTATTATATAACACCACGTCTGTATACCCCGAAGAGTTAGGCAGAAATGTACCTTTAATGAACTCACATTTCGCCAGTTGTGCTTACGTCCCATGTAATATGAAAAGTTAAGTATATAACTTCACATTTATTCAGCAGTGGTATCAAAGATTAACAGAAAATGCATTTATGAGCATTGTTATTTTCCAGGTTCGAAAGCGCAACATCCTGCTCGAAGAGCGGATCCCTTATCCTCCGGGCAATGACAACCGACACGTATAAGTATTAGGTATTTGACTTATGGGAAAACATGTTCCCACTTATTAATAAACGCGGAGTAAGCTACAATCAGCATTGCCTAACTTCAATTTAGCCATACATTGTTCGATGTTTAAGTACCTAACTGTAATTTGGGCATCAAAAAATCTTATGTAAATTGGTCACAGGTATTACGCGTCAAGCTATATGGCGGCGGCTCTGAAGTGCGTAGCGGCGCAGTACCCCACCCCTCACCCCCGCTGACATAAAGTTTGAATCGGACTGAACTTAATTTAAATAATGTTTTTTGGTTTACGTTCGTCACAAGTGCAATATATAGCTTTTATGGAATTTAAAAAGCTGTGACCAAACCACATAACCCTTATTAAGGAGGTGACATAACACTTAGATTGGTTGTGTAACTTCTGTAGTACGTAAAGTGGTGGTAACACAAACCTGTTGAACCGGACTCTGCGCCTGGAAGAGGATCCTTCTTCCGAGTAGCTCGCCGAATATGCAGCCCACCGACCAGACGTCTACCGCAGCTGTGTAATGGTTCGCGCCCATGAGGATCTCAGGTGCTCTGGAAATAGAAGCAGTTGGTCAGCTGTTATCACCTACATATTTACCTACTTTCATCATCTCCCTTGTCCCTAGTTGTTTTACCACTGCAGAGAAAGGGGAGAAGTAGGACAGTACTCCTTCTACTAAGAAGTAGGAGAGTACTCCTTCTACTTCTCTCTATCTGGGGCTATTTGAGACCAGCACCCTAATTGCGTACTACAGTTTGAATCGGAATGATTTTGAAGTATATTGCTAATCCATGGCTTCATAATGTTAGAAAAATTTGTCTGCTCAACAACGTAAATAACGCAATGAATGTTGTTGAACTGTCAAATTGAAACCGATTCCTACTGATAGTGTGTTACGCAATTAGCCCGCAGTGTTTATCGAGAGTACATCTCAGCCTTAGTCCCTTGATCAGCACAAAATTGGTCAGCTATACTTACTACTTGCTTGTTGAAGTCTCAAAAAGAATCTGTTTGTCTGATAAATAATATTAAAGTCATTAAATTAAAGTCAACCAAAATTTAATCTATCTGGTTCCTTCTTAATCTATATTCTTTATTACTTTGGAATATAGTTCTTTTAAGATTCTTTTTGACTTAACCATTCTCTATTATGAGTCCAAGACATTAGATTTGTCTATGAATCTCATCAAAGTTATAGTCTTTACAAATACAGAAAAAATCCCTCTTTTGTTAATTTCTTATCTAATTGTGAGAAGGCTCAGTGAATCAGTCGATTTCACAAGAAATCGACAGATTCACTGATTTCGATTTAATTTTTGTTCTGTTTTTAGTTTTTTTTTTTTCTGGTTCTGGTTGATCGTCATCTTAAGTACCTAGATAGGTACATATCTCTCGTATGGTCGTTAATTAAAAAGAGAATCGTAAATATTCTGACTTATTTGTCAAGAAAACATTTCAGAGATAAAATACTTAAGAAAATAAAATACTTATATTAAGTTTAACCAATAAATCCGACAAACCTTTGCACTAGGTTAATTAAATCTGAACATTTAACAAGCTTTTTCCTTCTAATTTTGAGAAGGCTTTTTGCGATAATTACAGAGCTTTTCGGGGAAATTGTATCTTTGAAATGTTTCTGTTTTATGTTCCTAAGGATATGATACTCAAATAGTTAAAAAGCTTTCAGGTCACTTGGATTAGATCTTGAACTTTAATTGGCAATCCTTGTTCGCCTGCTGCAAACTATTAGTTGACGGTGTAAAGAAATCCCAAGCGACAGTGGACGTGTGAGTCGCGTGTAACTTACGTTATAAGTTGACGGTGTAAAGAAATCCCAAGCGACAGTGGACGTGTGAGTCGCGTGTAACTTACGTTATAAGAGCAGAGTTATAAAGTGGACGATTTTACAAGGAACGCTCATTTCCCAGCCACAAGCGCATGAATAATAAACTGGTTGTGACACCGAGACGAGTAAACAAAGCCATTCCGTTTTTTTTTTACCACTTTGTGCGTTTTCAATAAAGCTAAACAATATTTCCAATTTAAAATTAAATCCGTCCCCGGAAAACGTGACAAACAAACTGTGCGTGTATATGAGATGTCGGATATATACAAATTTACATATATTTCAGTATATTTGGTTTATATTCATTTGAATGCGGTAGGAAACCGCATTCATTTGATAAACTCCAATGAAATACAAAACAACTCTGGGAAACAGGATCACGTAAGCAAATAAGGGCAAAAGAGGGTATTTGTGAAAATATGGTGGGTATTCTGTAAGCGTATGAAATGTGAGCACCGACCGTGACTTCCTCAACTATACCGTCTACTTAACATGCACGTAAAGTATTTTGGCCAAACGTTGGCGAAACCGTGTACCTACTGATGTTTTCGGCACAAACGCGGTTGCGGCGTCCTACTTTCAAATCTGCGGTCAGCGGAGCACAGGTCATTCATTCATTCACGTTTTATTCATTCAACACCACGAAACGCTTCGCCGCACGTTTCGAACCATTCGTGAGAATGGATCAAGAGTAATCGACGCAAACGATTCTAGGAAACAAACGTCCAACAAATATGGACTATTGAAAAAGGGCTTGTACGAATGATGACACTTAAGTGCGTCCGGTGGACCCTGAACAATCAGTGCCGCTACGAACCTGGCTGGCAAATCTTTTCAGCATTGTACGAACTCTTGTTTCGAGATAGTTGAAAATACATTAAAACTCCCTTATGTGATACCTATAAGTTTTTTTTCTATTGTTAACATAGAAACGCACTATTTAATCAGATATTGGATTTATTTATTGCTTGATTAAACAGATGTGAACAAATAACCGGATAAACGTTCTGGGAAAGGAAAATCCGAGTTTCTAAGAACAGTAATAACACACGTTGCGATGTTTTAACAAAAATGAATGTCTGACGATATTTATACAAAGAAGATTGGTTCTAGAAACAGTACGAGGAGAAATAGTATATCTGCAGATACAGAGGTGAATGAAATATTAACCATCTTGGAATATCTCTATAGAGATAATGATACTCATATGAACTTGAGAAATAGAAATACAATTTAAAATAAATAGAAAAGAGGTATTTAACCCTGAATACTGTTCTCATTTGACAACACTCCACGGCCAATACAGAAACGTACTTACTAATGACAGTTGCTCACTCACACAGAGGTATTCAACATTTTAGTAATAGGCGGCACACCTACGTACACCTACGTTCTGAACTAATAATAAAGTTAACATTAACAGGTGGTTTTGTGTAAAACCTTCATACTGTGTGACCTTTACAAAGTTTGGATAAAGTTAAGAGCGTATACGACGTACGGCATTTCATACAAACTTTCAAGCCCTTGTTTTTCGAAATGACTGAACCGATTTTAATGAAACTTTATACGCATAAGCAGGATACAAAGGATACAGAGGATACAGGATAAAAAGTTAGTTAAGAACATTTTCGAAAAATTGTGTTACAGCCAAATTAGACCGATTTTAAATTTTCCATAAGAAGAGATTTCCACTTATCTGTTTTTAAATAAGACATTTCGAAAATGACTTTTTAGATATATAGATTAACTAACTTTTTAGACCTTTGTATCCTGCTTATGCGTATGAAGTTTCATTAAAATCGGTTTAGTCATTTCGAAACACAAGGGCTTGAAAATTTGTATGAAATGCCGTACATCGTATACGCTCTTAACCGCGTCTTGTTGACTTGTTAGTTTGTTTTATCTAGTCAACATTTCGCCAGTGAACATCGTATACTCGTATAGTTTTTACATGAAACTAGCTGAACCACAGACGTTGTCCTGACCAAATTTCAATAAATCATACAAAAATCCCATAGAAAACGCATTTTAAGTTTTTCCGTATTTTCCAATTTACCGGGCATCTTTTTTTTGCAATTTTTCTTTCCCTAAAAACCTTGTGGTCTACTCCGAAGCGCTAAACCGAAGTATCGGCCGAATGTTCGGTCGTTTCTTTACTACGGCTAACTATCGCTGACTACGGCGAAAAAAAAAAGACAGTCAAAACTGTGGCTTGAAGTCGGGTAAGGACTCAAAGTCAAAAAGGAAACTGTGGAAGCTATAAAACGGCCGAACATTCGGCCGATACGAGTACTTCGGTTTAGCGCTTCGGAGTAGACCCCCTTATTCGGACTACAACGAACATTTAATAAAGACAACCAAATCGATCTAACCGTTCTCAAGTGATAGTTTCTCTAAAGCTGGGATTTGGCATGGGTATACATATTAAATAGTCCGACACGCACTTGGCCGGTTTTATTTATATAGATAAGGCTACCAATTGACAAACATTTTAACTATCTAAACTAATCAATCAAGTGGTCTAAAAAGTTTCCGGGAAACTTAGTTGATTAGTGAAATTACTAAGTTCTTTGGTACCGGCGAAAAGAATTGGGATGGGTAATTTCTAGACTATAATTATCGCGGAATCGTAAATCACATCTGCCTTCCCTCAAAAGTCATTCAAAAGTTAATTATGAAAACACGGTCGTATATCCAACTAACATCATAAATGCGAAAGTAAAGGCTCGTACAGACTCGCGCGATATCGCGGGCGCGACAGGCACCGACAAAGAAATTGTGCTACTAGTGTCGCGTCACGCTAACGATATCGCACTAGTCTGTACGAGCCTTAACTCGTGTCTGCCTGTCTGCTACCGTTTCACGCCTAAAAAATTGAACCGATCGTTATGAAATTTGACAGAGGTAGCCCGGTCAGTCAACCGCATACAACAATTTGATGGCGCCTTTATATCGTATCCGACAGGGCGGTTTTCTTAAAACATAAATGTTACCAGTGAAGTGCGATTCAACACAACAATTTTCTTTCTTTCAGAGGTTACCGGTACGGCTCTAATAATTTGTCCATATCCCAAGGGCACGTCTTCTCTACCATTATCGCGCCCCCCGGTCTACTCTTGATATACCTACAATAGTATTTGTAGTCCTATGAAACATGAGCATGAGTTTCTTTGGGCCACCGTAGGCGCGGGCTTGCGAACGGTGAGCGATGGGTAGCCCACCGTCCGATAAGGACCAGGCCCGGGTCGACGGCGCGTTGTGTTTCACGCGCGCCTCAAAGAGAAGTCAGCACCAACTGACGGGGTCCGTTAGGGCCAATGCAGAGCGGGAGAAGTTAATTGATAATTTCTCACCCAAAAACTAAAAGGGCGTCTTCTGCGGCGACTAGGGGCATGAGGGCGCGAATTTCCTGTCCCTCATGCGTTACGCCTCTTCCTTCGCCAGCATTACATGTACTCTCGCTCCGAACCATGGCCTGAACTAGGGCCGGACGAGAGAGATCGCCGCCGCCGATAGTCTCCGCGAGGATACGGCGGTGCTCCGCACAAGCCGGCAGACCTCCACCGTATGCTCCAACGTGTCCTCCGGGCGAGCCACACAGTGGTAACACCCGGGCATTTCCTCCTGCTTTATCCTGAACAGGAACCTCCCGAAACAACCAACAGCCTAAGTTTCTCCTAATAACGTCTGCCAGCCTGCCAGTGAAAGTTCCGTCAAAATCCATTCAGCCGTTTGTGAGATAAGCCGGAACCAACAGACAAACAGACTACCTAATTAAAATACTGTATACGTTATAAATACCGTATATACTTTCATATACATTAAGTATAAAGATATTAGGCCTACCACGCACTACCGTGCGTTTTTTTTTTTCCCGCAAATCTGTGAAGTATGGAATGTCATAGAAGTGCGCGCATTGCGGTGAAATAAACGCATGCTGAACGGTAGCAAAAACCCACCGCGTGCGGTAGATTAAACGTACCGCAAGGCAGTGCGCGCTAGGCCTTATTTTGGCTTTACAAACTGACAGTTCAATTTTATTTATTTGTTTATACGTGCATGCATCAATTGTTGGTCGATATTGTTGTGTTTTATAACTAAAATCTCTCTATTACATGCTCAATTTCGTTCATCTCAAACTGCTAATATTCTAAGCATAACAATTCAGCGTACCTGTAATACTGCGTAACGACTTCTTGCGTCATGTTCTTGCTGGCATCTGGCTCTTCAACCCTGGCTAGTCCGAAGTCGCAGATCTTCAGCACGCAGTTGCTGTTCACCAGTAAATTGCCAGGTTTGATATCCCGGTGGAGAATGCGAGCTGAATGCAAGTACTTCAGACCTGGGGACAACAGGGATTGAGAAATGAAGAATAGTGTTTGTAGAAACCATGGTAATCAATGCATCAAAGCTTGGGTAATGTAATAAAAATGCCATTAGATCTCCCTCGTTCATAAGATGTTTATAGAAATAACAGTAAACTATAAACAGGTAGTGACAAATATGTATTAAGGCTCCCGCAGACAGGCGCGACGCGACACTAGAAGCACAATTTCTATGAAAACTTCATGGAAAGTGTCGCGTGAACGCGCCCGCGATTACGCGCCAGTCTGCACGAGCTTTTACTATCGGTAGGATGTCTCGAGAATAATCTTAAAGAACTTGCCCTCGTAGGTAACTGTGACAACAAAGAAGATACAACACAACTTGAATAAATAGCGATCAATTCATAGTGCATTGTATAATGCAACAGAAAGCTTTCAGAATATTACTAATGCATTCTGTTCTAAAACTTCACCTTTCAAACAGGAAGGAAATCAAAACATACATATTTTCTAAACTGAACAAGTGCAGGATATTTATAAATATAAAAGTCATGCTCAGTTAAAATGGAAATCTCAAAATGCAAAGTGCATTTTTGCCTAACAACGAATTTCCCCATACATACTCCAAAGAGAGAATATCGTGTGCTAATATTAGCGGTGTGAACAGGAATTTCAGTCGAGATACACTACAAACTGCAACACACTACTTAGTAATAAACATCTAAACCAGAGCATCAAAACTGCAACATCTCTTTAATGTCGTGTCCACCTTGCTCTCTTGTAAACATCATTGAAAATGGATATGAGTGAAAGATCAATGAATTTATTGTCCATTGTATTAACGACTACCTCTCAAGGCTTTGAGATCATAACTGCTAAGATCCACATTTTGGCCGCTTTGAGTTAGTTCTAATCAAAAGTATTGTTTCTAGGGCATCCGGTTTATTCTGCTCTATATAGGATGCGGCTGGAGTGATCCACTAGGTGGATATTTTTAGGCTACCGATCATATCACTAGGTCACGTTTCGTGGCTGGGAATTGTTAAGCAGTTTCGTGCGGGGTAAATGTTCCTACACATGGGTTTTGTTAAACGTATAAAGGCTTACATCAAGAGGTTGGGCATTATCCTCTTCTCTACTCTCTATATTCTATATCTATCCATCTGTAATTCATTTCTCCTTTGTCGTTCATACCTGACATTCAAAACCCCAATGACGTATACAAGCTGATTTGAAAATGATGATCATAAGCCCATTGTTAGTACTCACAGGTCACGTTTCACGACAGGCAGATATGTCAAGTTGTCCGATTGTCACGTGACCCTTTGTGTTGTGCTTATTGACCCAAATCTAACGGGGGCTGGGAATGACAGAAAGAGTTCACAGACAAAGCTACTGATGACGTGTTTCGGCCTGTTTTAGACCACTTGACGTTTATATCATGTTATTTCGGTACCAATACGTCACTACTTGGTAGACTGGAGTTGACACAAAAAAAAACCCAAGGCATTAGCTAAGATAGTCGCTACGATCTACTGATCGGACAAAATATTAGTCATCGACACGAGAAGAAGAAGGTAATAATATAAATGAATATCATTAAAATATATTTTTTTTTTAATTATGTTAATAAAAAATTAAGTACTTAAATAATATACAGTATAACAACGAATTAGTCGAATTAAAGCCCTCTTCCTCTCTCCTATTTAGCTGTGCCTGACAGGGTCCACAATAATCATGTCTTTGTAAAACCTACCACCTAAGTTTACATTGTGAAAAGCAATAAATATATTGACTATAGAGCTAACATATGCAAGCCAGCAAGTTTAATTAGAAGGACCTTAACATACAACAAATCGAAATTAGTTTTTGTAGTGATCAATATGAAAATACAAACTTAATTAAAGTACTGGATGACGATGACGGCGGCAGTTGAAAAAGGACTATAAATCGAAATGGAACTGGACGACGGATTGCGAATGCAGTTAATAAGTTATATCCGTGAACTCAGCGCTACCCTTTTCAAAGTTGGCATTCAGCTTTTCAAAAAGCCATTAACCGCAACACTGTTATACTACATCTTTTTTCGTAACTTCCATATTCAAGCGATAATCCTCTTAGTGGCCTCTGCCTCTCCCAAGACTTGGCTTATCGCCTTTCAGGTCTAAACTCTCCCGTTTAAAAAAAAATGCCGCAGGAATATGAACTGTCAAAGTTGGATATAGCTGCTTTCAGGCTTATAGGGGCAATTATAGGAGCCTCCACCAATAGCGTTATTAGCTTAATATTTTATCAACACATCAACTATTCTCATAAAGGTCGTGCCAGCACGAGAAGTAGAAGATACAAATGAGTTGTGTACATAGTAGAACAGCTACATCTCATTAGACGCGACATAGCTCGCTCCGCTTATCATTACGTTTTCTCGAACGTGGCATGGCGCCTTTGAAACTTATAGCAAGTAAATATGAGATTTTAGAGCAGGCTTACTTGAGCATAAATTGCTCAAATAAGCCTGCTCTAAAATCTCATATTTGTGTTTTTTTGGTCTAATCTAAAGCATTTGTATCGAGTTGTTATTTCTTGAATGTAACTGTGTGAAAAGTTGAAAAGAATGTCACATCAGTACGGTAAATTGGATTCTCCTATACAGAAATACCGGTATTCAGGGTAGCCTACGTTATCCCCTAAGAAAACTATCAAATTCCCGGAAAAAATGGAAAGTTATTCATTTCTTACTTTACTACAATATCCAATTTTTCAGTGTTGTATTGAATTTTTTTGCCAAATTACCAGACATTTCCAATGCGCTAAGTTCACATAGAACTTTTGAATGAAGTTATGTTCAAGTTTCCATATAATGCAAGGCTGGTGCCTTAGTAAAACGTAATCATAAGATAAGTACATGAATGTTCATGAAATCAGAAACCGAGAAACTTTAAACAAGTTAATCTTCACGAGTTACATGGCAATCTATTGCAACTTGCTACCCATTTGGTGTGAACAGTATGACAAAGTAAATTGAGTACAAATGAAAACAATATCAATAAACTTGGAGACTTGACAATATTAGGAACGAATCTAATACATCTTCAACTGAAACACGACCAGCTGACTATGGTACCTCTCTTACAAGTTATCAAATCAGTTCAGAAGTCCGCTACGTTCGGACATTTTCTGCAGGACAGCGTCTGACAGTCGAGCATTACGACGAAGCTAGCGACGGCCCTCAGCTCTGTCTGTGCCAAAACAAATTAACGACACCTCGCCGCGTCGCAACGAGTTTAATTTCCCAGCGGGTGTACCGCAGTTTTCACGTACACGCAACTCGGCCGAGTTTTATCATAAAACCACGCAACCTGGACGAAATGAGCTAACTAACTTCGCGAAATACCGTTACTATAATTATAAAAGTGAGGCCCAAAATTTCACACATTATCTCACGAATGCCTCCGAATATTAAACCACGTGATGAAACACTTTGCGCTCATTAGCAATGAATTGACGTAAGAGCTAATGCGGAAATAATTATGAATGTAATTTGATGATTCCACTCAAAGCTATCGTCGTGTGACGTTTTATCTATTCGTCTGCACATTTCCTTTGTCCCAAAACAAGGGGCCATGAAGATAAACTGCCCGTAACCAAGCGAAGCGAAACAGCTAGCAAATCGCAATCTATAATCTACACACATTTATGCAGAGTCTTGCACAAAATTTTCATAATATAGCCTCAAACAGGGCGTAAAAACTTGAGAACAAAGCAGCAATAATGTAAGGGGGCGAGAAAAGTAGCGCGTATATGTTGTTTATTGAGAGGCGAGTCCATTACTTGCAGGTCGACGGCCGCACGCACCCGCGCAGCCGACCGCGAAGTGGTCCTGACTCCTAGCGACCACGCCACGGGACAATGCTCCGCCAACCACCACTGACCATCGCCATTACACTTTAATTGTAACCCCGCAATGGAACCCAATCAAAGTTTCCGCCACTCCAACATTAATGACTGCTCGTTCGCTGATTCCAATTCTTTCGCTTTCACCGCAACAATAAAGTTCGTGTAAAGGAGACCCTATTAAATATCCAATAAAAGTGTAATTATAGCGTGAAGGAATTCTCTTAAACAAAGGAGGACCGACGAAGAGTCAATGGCTTCGATTTGAGAATCACATTAAAAGTAAACAGACGAAAATCAGCGCTCCCGGAGATACAAGTACAATAGTAACACTTAACAGTAAATCGCTTCACACCGCAATGTTTGTTCACGCGCAGTGACGTTGACCAAACAAGAGTCGAGTTTGTATGCGCGTGAGTCCAGATCTCACGCTCCCGGCTCCGGTGGCGGATGAAGCTTTCTCAATTAACGCCCCAACACGACGGAACTGGTGCGCACCGTTAGGGAACCGATGTCAAAGACAAGATGCTCATCAAAGCGCCGCGGTCGCCATCAATTATGAAACCAAATTGGAATTACGAATCTGACTTTATCAGCGCTCCGCTATTTATCACAAAAGAAAGGAAGGTGCCGTAATCTATAAAGTCATTTCTAATATGAAAAAATATCAGTGGTATTGTTACCTTATATAAATTAAACATTCCAATACAGAACCGCTTAGGTTATCTTCAGTCAACTACGATAAACTAAGCTTCCTGGAAGCAACCAACTACTGGGATAACTTATTGCAATAAATCACGACATAACTGCATCTCGCGTAGATAAAGAAATAGCTTGTGGTCGCTAGAAAGGTTTCTGTGGTATATTTACGGACGCACCAGGACGAGATTACGAGTGTAACACTGTCAAGGATGAACACCGATACAATTATGTCAGTGTAGCCGTTTGGCTGTCCTCTGACGAATTAAACGGATCACAGGACTGACAAAGTGGGATTTCGGGGAACATGTATTCGGAGATTATACATGTCATGTGCATCCTGCTACAAAACCGTCCTCACGTATCACAACGTATTATAGCGCTACATAGAGAAATAAGGACGTATTTCTAAATGTTTTAATACCATTCATTTCCAAAGTAGTGTGTACACATTCATATATGTATAAAGCGGGGCTTATTTCGCAGATGTGACAAGACGGCCTGTAGTAAATTCCATTAGAGAGCGAACGAGACACCGGCAGGCCTATCCACTTAGGGGTTTTTCCGACGACCGGCGTCGTCGCCTTCGGTTCCTTCATGTTCTATTAATACATTATTTTCTTGTGCCAATTCCTTTATTATCGCAATTATTTTCGAAAACGTTACCAAATTGAATTCTGTTCAGACATCAGACTCGGTCCAAACGTGACTTTCTTTGCAAATATAGAAATTCTATTCAAGATTTTCCGCAAGCGAGCGTCGATTGGTCAACGGCGTGATTGAATTTTTAAATTTATTCTTTAGAAAAGTCATTGGAGGTGGCTACAGAACGGAAGTCGGCTATTTATCAGAGCAAATCCTCGGTAGCTTACATTACAGGGGTGTGCGTGGTGATTTCCTGGAGGGAAAAGCTCGCGTATAAATAATTTTAGAGTGTAGACGTAGGTCGTGAGCAGCGCGGCGCATTTCCATAATTCTGCTCGTTACCGCCGCGCCGAGGCCGCAGTCACCGCGCGCGATCTTATCTGTTCTTTTCGTTGGATACGTAAATAAAATTCATTAAACGCCTTTCGGTAGAATTGGCGCGGCTTTTTTAATTTAATATGCAATGGAATCTAATTAGACGTCTGTTCTCAATAAAGAACCTTCAAATCTTGTTAACAATCCCAACAGTCAGTTCACGAACCAATTTCATACAACTTCTGAGTTATTTTCATTACTAGTGGATATCTTATTAATCATCGATCATCATTCGCTCGTTGATGAATAAATACTCCATTATTTAATGTCTTATTACGAAAACCTTACTCGCATACTCAAAATAACAATCCGCGTTACTTAATAATATTTTAATACTGTGAATAACGATGACAGATGACAATCCTGTGAGTGTAACATTCGCACTACTCGTATACCTATAGCAGATATGGGGCTGAGCCGGGCCGTGGCACCACAATCCATACATAATTAATATCGGGCAGGACAACTGGACCGGCGACCGGGCTCGCCCGATTAGCATAGCTGCCCGGTGTGCGCCCTTGCACAATGGTGATGTCCGAGACGCGCGAAATATGTACAACTGCTTACTATGCATTTGTTACGTACGTATAAGTCGTACTGCATTCTGCAGAATCCGACATCTCCTTGCTGCCATTAAATGAAGTATCATCTGTCCGAGTCACATTTCCTGAATAATTGACGTGAGTTCAGCATAAAAACTTTTATTCTTTTAAGTATGAATTGCAACAAATGTGATGCTCTGGGATAATGTAGAACATAATGTATTTTTTATTCACTCATTCCTCATTACTAGCAGGTTAGACGTGGGTTTCATTAAAACGCTTCCCCTGTTCGTTGGACGCTGAATGAGACAAAAGCGAAGAGCAAGTTTAATCTAAAGAGCGCGCAGAATATTAAAACTATCCGAGTCGCGTGTCACCCCTAATCGCGATGGTTGCATTTCACATACACGCACACTACCCACATTAGTAACCGTTTCCGAAGAAAATATCACGTGATGCATTCAAATACGCTGATGCAGTATCGATTACATTTCTCCAAGCTGTATCGTGATTAAAAGAGTTGCATTTAGTGCAGGAGTGCGGTTGTCTATGTGATTTCAGTTAGACCGGAGCCATCAAGGCGATGCAACTATAAAGTTTTTAATTAAACGCGCCAGCCGAGGCGGCGGGGGCTTAACGACCGCATTTTTCTAGGTTCCCTTCGCGCGTTCTACTCTCGGGAAATCTCTTGGCACTGCACGAATAATTGCACAAATTAATAATACGAAATCGGGAGACGAGGCGACGCGACGGCTGCGAGGCGATTCTTTTCATCTGCGAAAGTGGATTACATTAGCATACATAGTGAACGGTTTTAAAAGTTTGAAGCGGGCTTAATGGTGGCAGAATTAGTCGTCATAAAGTGTCTTTTGAGCGGTGGAAAGGTAATGTAGTAGTTTTTGTGGCACCTCGCCGTTTGTCCGGAGTGCGGGGCTGGAAGTTGGTAGCACTTGGGAGTTTTAATTGATTTACGGCAGGTGGAAGTGGGCGTGTTCGGGCTGTGAGACTCGGCGGCAGCGCTGTCTCGGCTCGAGCACGAGCTGGTCTCGGAGGAGCTCACAACTCGGTTTGTTTTAAACTCGTATTTATCGGCGCGCACAGTCCAAGCTCGGCCGCAATCAACCGCCTCTGTTTACTAAGCTGCTGGGCAAACGGCCCGACTTCGAAGTTATAGCATATTTCTCTCATTTATATAAATGAATGTGCACTGAACTAAAACAAAGTGTTTATTGTTCCGTCAAGTTTCACCTTGCATTAACTGGCATAAGTACATCGAATACAGCCAAAACCGATACGACCAAGCGATGGCGTGCTAATGAAAAAGTTGGATGCTTTGGAAGAGATATCCATTAAGCATTCGATCATAAAGCGAACTCGTATCTTACAAAAGCATCCTAGGATACGAAGTACACGCGGAGCAGTGCGAAGCTAATAAAAATAAAAGCGTATTTCTGTAGCAATGTTCACTTATGCAGAAGGTTTAAGTTAAAAGTGCAGCTCGTCAAATATATATGTCATGTCGAAAAGCGGGTGCGCTCGTGATATTTTTCACATTCTGACATTTTGCGACGACACCGCTAAGCCTCAAAGCGTGTAGGACCAAAAAAATATAACGACAGGTTTACATGTAACTATTTAAATTAGAAACTGTTAGAGAATGTCGTGATCTTAATGTCAATCTAAATAATATATATAATCATCGTTCTCCTGTCTCTAACCCAATTTATTTGGGGTCGGCGCAACATAATTGTATTTGCCTTCCATACTTATCTACGTATTAGTCGTCAACATGGTAGTAACCCCTTTTCTAGCCATATATCATCTTTTACACAATTCATCCATCGTTTCTTTGGTCTTCCCCTCTTCTTGTATATATAGATATGTAGCGGCATCAACATCGCCACATGCGAACTACGCGTCACACTGACGTCACGCAAATCCTGCATCGCGCAAGCAGAGTTTACCGCGCAACTAGCATATATACAACGTCCCGACATCAACCGTCGGGCAGTTGCCCACCAGACACAATACCCGTCTGGTCGGAACATCCTCCCTTTTCTATGGTGGATGAGTGAACTTTACACCCTGTTCCTCATACCACCAAAGATATATAATAAAATATCTAAATATTGTCATTTACATGGACGTCAGTGTACTAGTGATTGATGCTAATTAATGATGGATGGATATTGCAATGGATATTCGCTTTGGGTAATTAATGTCATGAATAATGATAGCTATTTACTACATGTCATAGTCTAGCAAGTGCAACTACGCCCCCATTGGTTATTGGATTCCCGATCCATGTTAGGCAAAAAGTTATTTTTGATACGACTAGATGTAAGTACTAAGATTTCTCAAAACAAACCTTTGTATTAGGTACATACTTGATTAAGAATTACAAGCGGTTTCAGTGAAATACAGGTTCAATGAACATTTACATTTGTTGAGGGCACTTCACAGATAATCCTACAATTTACTTCGATATAGGTGGTTACTTAAAATTAATATCTCGATACCTTTTTTTGTCATTCTCTATTTACGGAAAAAAGTCTACAAAACCCCCACATTCCCAATGAAACGTGATACGAGATCTGAAATTACGAAGCCGATAATATAATATTTAAGTATTAAAATAGTAACGGGCGGGGTTCGCATATTAATGAGCCATAATACAATGGACTGAAATGTACGGTTTGTGACCATCCCTAGCATGAATCAGGCGAGCCAAATGTTATTGCCCCGTTCAGTCTGAAGCAGTAATGCGACTATCTAGGGTTGTCGAAAATAGCATACGTTTTTACAATCTCTCTGCTTCCGGAGACACAAAATCCCTCGCTTTGACGTGCCAACGAGTTGTTCTTTAAAAAGTTCTCAAAGAAATAATTTGTATTGTTTGAAACATTTTAAAGCCGTTGGAATTTTCCTCGTTAGTAAAAACACGGATAGGGTTGCCAGTTGCCCGTCGTTACTCCGATCCTGTACTTGTTAAAGTCTCAAGGCCGATATGTATCGCAACCCTTTCAAATGGACCATTTGGACTGTATAAGTGTGAACTTTCACCACCATTATTACAAAAGCCCATAAAATAAATATATTCGTTGTTTGTTCGTGATAGGTACGCTACGTAAATGTTTCGACAGAAAAAGTTTAGATTTTAAAAGTTTAGTTTAAAATATTCACAAAACTGTTTTATCATTTACCGAATTTACAATTACTTAGTTCAAGTGAACTAATTGTAAACTCTGTAAATGGTAATAATACTTTATGGGTTAAACATCACAGCACAGTTCACTTGTCAATCGTCGCCCACGGGTTTATTATTGTAATAACCAATGTCAGAAGTTATAATAAGTTTACATTCGACTCATTTACATTCGATTCACATGTCGATTACAGAGCGCATCTCTTTGTACTATGCACTTGTATCTACTATGAGAATGATTAACACGTGCACTTATGACACATGCACGTTTATTTAATTGTGTAAGATAATATGTATAAGCTTCTAAGAACTTGGCACTAAAGTCAGGTAAAAATTAAGAGCTCAAACGGTTCAGAACCTTTACATCAAAATAAGTATTTAAATTCCCTACTATTAGAAACGACATTACTCCCACGTGGATGCCATTATAATTTGCTTGGTATAGATTCTACACACGTACACTAATAAATATCTGTAGGCAATCCTAATATTTGAACGAAATGAAGTAATAAATAAAATCCAATCATAACATACCAATGCTTATAACATTATGCCTGGAACAGTTACGTGAATAAATTCCGATTAGAAATTAAACGGATCTCCGATAATTATTTGTCAATCAGTACGTACAGTTTCCAGCATTTCAACCCAACATAGAGCCGTGAGAATAGTTAAAGAGCGACTAAAAGATAATCGCAAGATATGCAGATCTTAAGTCGCCTTTACAACATAATGTGATCATCCCTGCGCTGCTAGGCTTTATACGGCGTATTTTTTTAAGCTCTTTTGTGTATTATAGTGTTTGAACTAGTCCTAGAAAAAAACCGTGCTCATGGTTCATTATCATCCCTATGGGTATTCATCATACCCACCCAAGCAGCCTAGAAAAAAATGTTCATCCTATATAGTAATGGAAATATGTCCACTCACGGTAGTTATCATAAAGTTAAAACATAGTAACATACTTATTAAATTAATATAGGTATAATGTGACTCACCTCTTAATATCTGATAGAGGAAGACTTTGATGTGGTCGGCGGACAGATGTTGCGGTGAAACGATGATCTTGTGCAGGTCGCTCTGTAGCAGCTCGGTGATCACGTAACTGATAC
This sequence comes from Tiliacea citrago, assembly GCA_963921375.1. Classification (NCBI taxonomy): domain Eukaryota; kingdom Metazoa; phylum Arthropoda; class Insecta; order Lepidoptera; family Noctuidae; genus Tiliacea; species Tiliacea citrago. The sequence goes on along the minus strand of OY992792.1, from coordinate 21,838,461 downwards.
AGACTGGTCAAGGAAATTGTTGTGTGGAGACATTGCAGATGAAAACAAAAAAGGAAAACTTCAATACTAAAAGACGACTATCTCAAGTAGACAAACTTGACTGTAAAAATCTGAGCTAAGAGAATAATTTTCTCTTAAATCGCACTTCAGCACAGATTTGGAATTTTCGGAAGATATTGAATTTCAGAATGTAAAGATGCAGATTACGTTGTCTACATAGAGACAGGGGCTTATGTAAACATTTGTGTACGATATTCCGAAATTCCATGCGGAGGAGCTTGGGCACTTGGCGTTATTCAACCGACCGCCTAAAAGGATGGCTTCAGGATGTCGTACCACCCGCATGCCTGCCGGAGGACCGGTCCGGTGATCCGTCCTCCCGGAGCCGAGCCGTCTCTCCCGTTATCTCGCTTATCTGCAGCACGCCCCTCGTGACCATTATCAAAATTACAGGCCGGCCGTGTACGCTCCGCACACTTGTTGCGGCCAAACTACATTACAACTTCAACGTTACGGGTGGAATTTCAACGAATTGTAATTTGGGAACAGACCCGCTGTGTACTGAAACTAAAGTTGATAACATTACTCACAAAACGTATGAATTTAAAGTCTAAATTAGATTACGACTAGAATTCCCTGATGTGGCTAAAAGTTGAATATAATCCAATTAGCAAATTGCTGCGTAAGATTATACAAACTCTTACACAAATTGTTTTAGAGTAATATCGGCACATAGCACTGGCTATAAAATTGTGTAAGTGGCAGTTATTTAATCCGTAGCGATGAATATTGTGGTCGTGAAGCACGAAGCGTCTTGAATAACGGCCATAAGGCCTACATTCGACCTTAGAGCTGACGCATTAGCGCTGGCTATATAGAAACTATCGTGGATATTAACTTATACAATATGGACGCAGACGATGTTCGTGGCATTCTCTATGCCGCTACCGAGAACAGTAATTTGAAGCTGATACCTTATATAACAGAAAAGATGTAAGATTATCTTGGGAACAACTTGATGGATTGGGATGACCTTTTCACAAATTCAGTGAAGTATATTTAGTTCTATACAGAAAAAAACACTTTAATTTCTACCAAGTAAGAACAAGAACATCTATCATTCAATTTAGCCTACCATAGTCAATTATTGTACTTATTTTTATTTATTTATTTGTTTAAACTTCTCGCACACAATTAGGTACAAAGGCGGACACCGCCGGCGGTTATTCCCAAATACTATTTAATCTGGAATTATCTGACCGTCTGACCTTTAAATTTCACTATCCCTTATTAAAGGCAAGTTTTCCCCCATATTCTATGCGGTAAACCACATCCCTCACTTCACAATTTCGGAATCAGGTCTATGGTTCTACAACCGACTTTCTCTTATTATTGAATAATTCCTTCCGTCAAGAGATATTTAATGTCAGCCTTACAAACGGATTTACTCTCGTCTCGAAATAAAGTTATCGTACCGTTATGCTCATTGTCAGGTAGCGGTTATCTCTTGTCACTTCGTTAAGTGTTATTGTTGATGGCCTGTCCAGTCAGCACTACTATTCTCGCCTGTGATCAGTCGTTTGAAGATATTTCTGGCTTGTTTATAACCTACTTTCTTTTTGTCTCACTCAATCCATCAGCAACGAAAATTTCTGCCTTGTAAATTCCTAGGGACCTCTTGTTCCATAGTACCCATGAAAATTCTCTCACGACTTTCCTAGGTAGTATAAAAAGGACACTCGATAAAATAGGTCTTCTCTATCAAATCATAAATAGTGTCATGATGTAACTCCTTGATAATATATCTCTGAAATACCCTCGCACCACAGGCTTAATGGTTATGTTATGAGTCACGTGCATGGCATCCGAGTCTTGCTTTTATTATGAACAGAAAAAAACAAGAAGAAAAGGCAAATGCTCACGTATTCCTATCGATTTTGTAGTAAAACCACAGAACCGTGCGCATAATAAAAGCGTGTCAAATGTTTGCAAAGATTGACGGGTACGTGTGCACACTGGTACTTGGAAATTGAAGGTGCAGTATAACTACCGACGTAATTCCAACGTTATTCGTAAAATGTACGCCACACGCGAATGAAGTAAGCTTTTCAGTCAATTAAGGGTTCAAAAAAGAGGATAGGCGAATGTCCTCTTTTACTAGTATCATTAACATCACGCGATCACCAATCACCCTGCCAAGTGCTACTATTATGGTGTTATCTCCCCTAGGACCGGTCGTTGTAACGGTCGACAAGGGAGGCCTTATATCCAGCATTGGACATCTACGTAATCGCCTAAATACGAACAATATACTAAGAGAGAACAATGAAAACATGTTTCTCTTTAAAAGTTTCGTCGTATTTCATCACAATTCCAAAGTTTTTACCACAATGTGTTTCGTTTACATTATTTTCATTACAATGAGAACACAAATTATGGTAGCTGATGAATGAATTAATTTGTAAGTTGAACCCCTTTAGATTTAGTTTGGAACTCGTTTTAATTGATGCTAAATTAAACTTTTTTGTATGAATATCTTTGAAATGTTGTATTTATATTAAGTGCTAGACATAGAATACATTTTAATATCGTTAGTACAAGCTAGAAAAGCGATATACTCGTCCCCTATTACTTGGGGACCTAATGGCAACCTCAATGAGGTGTGAATATACGGCAAGTATCTACTTAAGGTACTGGGAAGATTACCAGCGTAGGTAATATCGGAGTATTAAGACAAAATTATGGTAGTCATCTGCGAACGGATATAATTTAATTAGTACGTAGGCTTAGACAAATACTTCTAGGTGTACATTGCAAATATTTAATTTCATCATTCGCAATCATCGGCGCAAAGATTTAATTTACGTCTACTTAATTTCACTGATTGTTCTATTCCTTAATTTTTTTTGCACCAATCTCTTCCAACCAGAGCTCTTAATTTCTGGCTCACATTATTCGTGTCCCGAAATATTGTGTTCCAAACTTGAACTAACAAAGTTCAACCGAGGTTTTGAAATGAAGCAACGCATTCAGATTCCACTTACCTACATTTCCTACCCTGTGATTAGCCCACTCTGACCAAGAGAACCAAAATGTCATTTGTGGTAAGTACTTGTATAATAATGGGGCACGATCAAAGAAATAGACCAAAAATATTTGAATGCGGGTAGTCCCGGTCACGTAGGCTGCGGTCGCTTGCCTAATCTGTATCTATTCGAGACCCCACGGAATCGAGTCTGTGTCTTACCATATCTATAGTACAGAACTACAGATTATAGAATTTAGAACTTGTGCCTATTATTATAACTGCTTGAATTTCGAATGTTTGAGCATTTTGTTTATTATTAAATTATTAATGCTTTAACTATTACACGAATGTAGTTTGCCGTAAATAAGATAAGGAATGCCTCAATGATATTGAAAAGCAATTGTAACTATTTGGATGAACTACAGCACGTATTTTTTTTTTCAAAACTACGTAGTGGCGAACACAATTATGTAGGTGTAGGTAAATTAACTCATTTTGAATAGGTAATTCTACGAATAAATCATAATAAATAAAACGCCACGTACGTATAATAATATATTTTTTATATAAAGGCGTCTACAAATACATACTACACTATAATGTGGAAAATAGGCACAGATTATGTAACGCGTCATTTAAAGACGTCATATGAAGATAATTGAGCTATCGAAATGTTATCTGAGAAACATAAACATAATAGGCAAACAATTTTACTAAGATGAAACTATGAATACGAACATAGAACTTAGATGCGAGGGCGCGGTAATAAACAAGGTCTTCATATTGTCCATACCCAGTTTTTGTTTAGCTACTGCTAAACAAAAACTGGGTATGGACAATATGAGTATGAGTATGAGTACTTACATAAAATTGATACTTGATAAATAGCACTGGCAAAATATTATGTCAAAATCAATACATTTTTAGTTTCAAACTTTGCCGAATACCTAAATACTGAAATTACGAAATACTTACGTATATTTCGTAACGTAATTGACTCCCATTCATACTTTTATTGAATGGAAAGAGTGGCTAATCGCTCCTTGACATAGAAAACAGCGTACAATTTGCACGATTTGGCACGCGTCGGCCTAGATTATGTTTGAATCGAATTTTAACTATTGCCAATAATCGCTACTGAATTTTTAAGCACAGGTTTTTTGCATTCCAGAGTCGTATTATCTAGGGACTTATCCTGAAATAGACGATACCCTCACCCCCCCCCCCCCACACCCTCCCTCCATCCCTCTCACAGAAAGAGGAGGCCTGTGTCCCAGCAGTGGGAACATTATAGGCAGATTATGAGACGATAAAGTAAGTTAAGCTATCCACAAAGGAATATTCGCGATCAAACCAAAATAATCAAATTCCTTGAACTTAAGATCACTTGCTATGCAACTCTACTACTCCAACGTCCTATTCTATTAATAACGGGCCAAAGAAATTCTGAGACACATTACAATCAATTCTCCAATTTATTGCAAGAATAACTAAGCAGTAAGTAAGTACCTCTACAAATTACGTATTCGCTTGCCATATCAATTTATTTTCGTGAGATTGTGAGCACAATAAGAATTGGCAGCAACGCGGCAACGTTAGAAGAGCCGGCCGGGCCCAGGGGCTCACGGACGGTTTTGGGGCTACACCCCTGTGCCGGGGCGGTAATTATTTACTGAGGGGCTGAGATTCCGCCCCCGCGCCCGCAACCCCTGCGCTCCCCTTACCGCCCCATCAAACACGACACGCAGGATGGCGTATAAATGAGAGGATACACATTTACGATACGGTTTTAAGTTTCTTTTCTCATAGATATGAATTATTTTTGTGTTTTCTGATTGAACACGACGCAAAATCTATTTTTAATAAAAATGTAATGCTGATCGTTGGTAAGCGCATCACTTGAGATCGGCTGGAGCGATTTGGCATTTTTTTGTTTTAAAATGTTCATATTAGTCCGAATTAGGAATTTTATGGAATGAAAAATTGGTAAAGTATCCCGAAAAATGTTCAAATTTGAGAACAACTGAACGTCCTTTTTCTATGGGATTTTTGAATTAACTCAAGACCATTACTACTCAATTCATAAAACGAACATAAATACTTATATATTTTTTTATATTTAGACAGGACAACGTCTGTCACTCGGGTAAGCTAGTTAGTAAAATTGGAGTGAGACTTATACCTTTGTAGCTTTACCGCAAAAGGAAACTTTGTAAACTTCGGAAAATAGAGCCTGAAACCGAACGAGTACCTACTGACATTTTAACTGTCACCAAAAACTTTTCGCGGTTGCAATTTTTAAGAATGATTCCACTGCCCCACCCAACCCTACTGGTGGGGCAAAGTGGAATGCCTAAAATTTTGCAGCGGAATCTGCCACACTAGTTCCATTCGTTGGGGCAGATTCCACTAGTCTAAAATCTTGCTGGATTCTGCCCACTAGGGTTCACACCTTTGAATTTTTGTAGGTTAGGAAGGTTATGCTCATATTTTATATTCGGTTCTTTTGGTTCGAAATATTAAACAACCACAAAAAGTTCTGTGGACTCTTTTCGGGTCAAAATAAATGAGTCAGTTTGTCCATAAAATTGTAAAACCTAAAAACGTTTTTGTTTACTTTCCACTGCATTATATTCCGTGACAACGAATGTAGAAGGTATTTAGGCTACACAAACATGAAGAAACAGTGGAATACACTTGTGTTCATAAGGCGTAGGAGCATTCATATAAATTGTGGACTGGAAGCCCGGATGTCGTGCAGCTGTGCACCCAAACCAGACAACCGAATATGTTTGTAGACACAAAAAATTCTTTACAACACAAACTCGATCCCTAGCAAAAAAAAAGAATGATATTTATCTGAGCATATCGATTAGTCAAACAACTCGTTATCAGACATCTCTGTTCGCGACTGATAAATCATTATAACCCTAGGCATAAACATCGAAAGGGCGGCACGGGAATATTGAAAAATTTATAACCGTAAAACGCTTTTGATCTGATGCAAAATTACGTAGGTATTCATTAATTTTGTTTTATTAAAATTCGTATGCGGAATCCGTGTCACGGATCGGTGCTCACATAGCATCGGTGTTCACAGCATTAAATATGAATACGATATATTATAATATAAATAAAATTGCAATAGGCTCGCCCCCTATTACATGGGACTTAACATAACTGGCGAAACGTGGGTGTACTATAGGTACATCTCTGCCTAACCCTTCTGGGATTACAGGCGTGATGTTATGTGTTTTTTTTCTTCATAATATTATGCAATCGACCTTTTTTGAAAACTGTGTTCACGATTACGCCTATATTATGTTCTATTTGTTATCAATTTATACTGCGTGCAATTCAAATTAGTTTATTACAGATTAATGCATTTTGTAATTGTTTATTCTATTTATATCGATCAGTCACCAAAATTGATTGCTCACGCACACTGCAGTTATAAAAGTGGTTTATATTCTACGAGTATTTTATGCGATGGAAGCTGCCGTTTCCTGACGGCCAGTAAAAATATTGACGAAATAAAACGTTTAAAAGCGAAATGAAAAAACCAAAGCCGATTGTTTAGTCAATCTTCAACGCGGGCCTAAGTCGAAGGCGTGACACGGCGGACTACATGAAAAATAAATTTCAACATTTTCCTCAGACAAGTTTACCTTCAAATATTTTATGTTCTACAACAAAATCTCGACTTTGTTGGGTGCAAAATCAATAGAATAACTTATAATGAAGAGCTGTCCAAAAACATGTACCTAAGGTGCATAATAAATCGTTTAGGTAATTTGCAGAGATGGCATTTGTGTGGTAACATTACACCATCGATGTAATACGAATGGTAATATTCACTTCGACAGTGCTTAAGGGTTTCCTACTGTTTACAAAGCGTTGAAATGGTCCGCTTTACGCACATTACTGTTCGAGTATGTTTCAGCCATTGTTTTTGCCGCAGACCGGTAGGACTGGACTGTGCCCTACACAATGCACGCGCCGACACTGCACTTTGGTGTCTCACTCATAATTACCGTGTCTAATTTATGAATATTCTCTTCACAAGCATATTATGTAGAACAAACTTAACACAGTCCTGTCGCAATTTCAAGCTCGCCATTATGTGTTCTCCTCATTCTTTTTACGGATAGGGACATTGATGGATCATCGACACCGGTTTATTATACGAAAACCGGTTGACAGTAGTCATATTTGCATAGAACGCACTTGAAATATAGAAAACGTTTTGTTCGTGACTAGAATTATTTTCTAAGCTAGCAACATGCGAGAGCGTAGCTTGTCGTAAAAAAATTGGTACATATCTAAATTGTTGAAGAAAAGTCAGTAAACAATATTCGGGTATGAAGCGCGAATTTATGGCGAAATATTTCAGCGAAAATTGCACGTTTCTGAAAACTGAAATAAGTTGATGACACGGAATGGAGAAAATATAATCAGTAAACGGTCAGTGCCCTCGGAAGAGACGCAAGAAGTAAATCACGAATATTTAAGATGCGTCGAAAGACATCCAGCAATGTCGGTGCAAATGACCATTCCGACGACAGTACGTGGAAGGGAGACGTTGATAAATCGTTCACAGTGGTGTTTGCTGGACAAACGTACTGATCAGAATACATTTTACTCCATATGAAATGATGTGAAAGGCTTCTTTGTCAAGCATGAATGAGTAATGAGCTCTTTCCAAATACAAATGATAAAATTCTTGGTAACTTGAATTCTTGAAACTCTGCCTTAAGTCCACTGTAATGATGCGTTTAATTAATTCACAATTTTAATTAATGTTTACAGACAACAAGACAGAAGTGAAAACAGAACTTGTTAAGTCAATAACAAAGTAGATACACGAATAATAGATAACGTGGAAACGAATAAAGATGGTTTTTATTTCGTTTGGTGGAAACAACAAATTGTAACAAAGAAATACACCCAAAATGGAGTCAGAATACAAAGTCTGCGGGGCAACAAATTTGCGCCGATATAGCCTCAAGGACATTTCCGAGCATCGCGGCTAGCAAACATAACAATCCTGTTTTATATTTAGTTTATACTAAACGGCTAGGCTAACAAATCAGTCATTCATGACGGCGCGAACTGAAAATGGTAACATAGAATTCAATGTTTCCAAAACTCTCGTACTTCAAATCAACCAAAAGTTACTGTCGAGAATCTGAATCTCGATAAAATTGTGAAACATTGTTCCCAGTGTATACTTTCGCTTCTATCTCTAATCTTTCCTCCACAAAATTCTATTAGGAAAACCGTGCGCCCGGATCGCCAAATCCATGTTTCCACAAATCTTCCTTTACCAAGTTTTGTGTTCACATAAAAATATATAGGAACACTATAAATAAGGCAAGTTTGTCCCGTCGTTGAGTATGATTGGTGTCGCTCCTGATATTTGGGTTATTATGGTGGTAATCCGAGTCCTCGCTGTTCTCGAGGTACTTCGGCCATACATCAACGTCGCGAGGGATCCAGAGACGTTTGCGCCGCGTATCGTCCGTCAACTGATAAGAGTTGATCCCGTATAGTATGGGAAGCCGACAATGGGTTTTTTTTTAACACAGATAGTGACGATAGAGGTTTAGGGTTTTTATGCTTTGTGTGATAAATATTGATTGTTGCTTTCAAGGACTTATTGGGATTAAATGTCGCGACTCTAGAACGTATATATCATAATCATTCCAGCCGAAAGACGTCCACTGCTGGACATAGGCTTCCCCCAATAGGGAGGGGGGAGGGGTGCCATAATCGCCACGCTTGGCAGGCGGATTGGCCATCGCAGTATGGTGTTAACATGCATAGAGAACGCTGCTGCCCATTCTCTAGTTTGTCCCTTAGTCGCCTTTTACGACACCCACGGGAAGAAATAGGATGGTGCTATACTTTACGTCCGGCACCACACGGAACGTATATTTACTAGTACCAATTTACTATAATGTACAAAATTACATCATTAGTAGAAATGTCTACGAAAGAAAGCGGTTCAACAAATCTCATTTTTCTAGCAACCCTCAAGCAATCTGATGAAATATGTTATGAACGTAGCCCAAACATACAACGAAATTAGAAAATACCCGGAAAAATAATATCGAAAGCTTATAATTCAGTTTACCGACAAAATCATTACAGCAAAAGGAGGTCACGAAACACGAACTCACAATTAATGTTGCACTTACACACGAATAGAAAAAAGGGATTCCACATTATTTACATTGCGTCCCCTGCGATTGTTAAACAAAACGAAAAAAATATAATCATACTAGCTGCGCCCCGCGGTTTCACCCGCGTAAGTCTCGATCCCGTGGGAATATTGGGATAAAAAGTAGCCTATGTCTTAATCCAGGGTGTCAGCTACCTCCATACAAAATTTTATCAAAATTGGTCCAGCCGTTTGAGCGTGAAGAAGTAACAAACATACACACACACACACACACAAACTTTCGCCTTTATAATATTAGTGTGATTTCTGTGTGACTTTATTTTATATGAATATTAAAACACGTCATGAAGAGCAGTGGTGGCTCAGTGGTAACAGCCGCGATTTACGAGTTATAGGTCGTGGCTTCGAGCCCAGGCAGGCACTTTGTGTAAATTATTTCGCACCACTGCTCTCAAAACTGTGAAGCAAAACATCGTGAGGAAACCGGCATGTCTAGAACGAAACATTCGAAGACATGTGATGTCTGCCAACCCGCACTGGGCCCGCGTTGTGGATATGGCCTACTCCCTTTCACAGAGGAGGCCTGTGCCCCAGCAGGAATATTACAGGATAATTATGTATTAAAACACGTCGGGTAAGAATAGAATACTCTAAAGTATGTAGTAGGTAGTTGTGGTAAGTTCGGGGCAAACACGCCAAGTAAACGTAAAAGCGGGCAAAGGTCGGACGTTGATGAATAGCGGCTTACGGACGGATGGACGGTCCGGATGGACAGACGCAGGCGCCCGCTCCGGCGCGGCACCGCAGCCGCGTCTACTTGTCGTGTGTTCTTATTTTTGCCTGAACTCTGAAAGAGGTTTTACTAATCCCCTGGGACGGTTAAAACGTTGACTTTAACTTTTTTGAAGAGCTTAAACTTAAATCTTAAGTTATGGATGGTAGAAACACTGGGCAATACTTTGACAGTCTGAGGAAAGGTATTCTCGCAAAAATTGATCTAATATTCATAGAATTGTATCAAACAATTGATTATAGCAATTGTATTAAATTACACTTAAATTACTAATAAACAATGGAATCTACCGAAATCCTTATTTTATGCGCCTTAGAAACTTGTTTTCAAATACACTCCCGGACTCCTTAATTGAGCCACTCTTAATTTTTGTATAGAAGTCTATATCTTTTAAAATGATAGTGAATTCAAATTCGGGACAATGATAACACCAAAATGATGGCCAGTAGGTGGGCATCAAAACTGCATAAAAAAAATCTTCGACTCATCATTATTTTATGTTTTGGGTCTTTATACCTCACATGGAATTTCACGGTGGCTCGATTTAAGAGTCTGGGAAGGTATATCTAGCTGTAGTAAATGCCTCCACCAAAGGCGGACGAGCGGCGGGCGTCAGATTACACGATACTTTATTAAGAGAACAAGCCTCCGCACCCATTAAGTGCTTGCTTCATGTGCCACCCGATATTAATTCGACATGTACTTCACTACCAACTACTGTTAAAGTGAGATAAGCGACAGCCGCTATGGCCCACGCACAATGGTCCACATGAAGGAGTAAGTGCGGAAACCAAACCCTCTAACATAGAATATTAGAAGCGAGATAAGCACATAGAAACACAAAGTTATGAAAACTATGGGAACGCACACATTTCCTCTAATTAACTGCCGTCATAAAAACCAACGTTTTTAGTGAAACGAATGTGACTAATCCGATGAATAATAAAACTTCAAAGCACTCGATTCCGAAACGACGCGCGACGTGACGTCCGGTGGAACATGTTAACGTGGTAATAACACCATGATTAGTAAACAGCGTGATGGTTCCCCATTATGTATCTGCATTAGCTTATTAAGTAAAGTTTCTAACAGAATAGCCAATGAAGCACGCCATTAACCGACGGGGAAGCAGCGCCGATCGCGGGACCCAACGAATTTCCGCCAGTTTCTTTATTCCTCTCACAACAGGATTTTCCGCAGGATGCTAATCTACAAAATGGAAATTAACTGGCAAAGAAAAAAGGTCCTACATTACAAATCTCATTTCCATTTATAAACACGATAGAACTTAATGTGAAAGCTCACTACAAGGTTGACCTTAGAACTTTTTAGCACAAACTTTCGCGAAAGGAGCAAAATTACGATCAGTTGAATATGACGGTGGATTTCTCCTCCGTCCCTGAATAGGCAAAGTAATTTGGAGGACTGTGAAAAAAACCCCGTGTGAAATATTTAGAGCATAACGTTCTGGTAAAACCTACTGAGAGCGTTTTCTCTTACGAGTTTCTAAGTCGTGACTTTTACTAACAATAAAGGCGAAGAAAAAGTGAATTTTGGTTTTGGTTTATACGCTTATACAAATTGAAAACTTGGATTACAAAAGTAACAGTAATTGTTATGAATAACAGTTGTAGGTAAATTGAATCTCTAGCTAGAGAGTAGTAATTAGATAGATCACATACAGTTAACTCAGCTGAAGCAGTAAATTGGTAGCGTAAGCTGTCGTTGACAACATGCAGCAAACATGCGCGCCGTGTCCTATGTAACTGAGCACTCGCAATAGCACATTACGCGAACTGCAAGCTGAACCGCCCGCCCGCAATAATTCCGAGTAACGAAGTCTGCACCACACGCTGAAATATACCGTCCGACATTTCAAAACTTCAGGAGCGATTCCGAAATACGCGACGCAAAAATATAAAAAACTTTGGTTAACGAACATAGGTGGCAGGTGGAGATTGAATGCGACATGATACTCTTCATTACCGCGACATGAATACATTTACATTGCGAATGAGACGTCTGTTTTCCGTCGGAGTACAAATTTTGGATAAACTTAAACGTGGCAGTGCATTTTGTAATGGATTTAACGCATGTAATGGATTTAATCTTTTTTTTTCCACCCAAAAGGGTGGAAAAAAAAAATTTGGGGAGCCGCAATACGGTAGCGTATATCTAAAGCCTATCGGGCAAGCTTCCAAGACGTCATCGAGACGGGGCCGCACAAGGGGCTACGCCAGCGCTGATCTCGAGCCTGCGAGCCAAGAAGCCTCTCGGTCCACCCGTGCCAAGTACCGACGGCTTTGCGAACCCTTAGCGGTGTCTGCCTCAAATTATTCCAAAACGTAAAAGAATTCGAACGCTCTTTACCGACATGAATTGGAGATGGCGTTCAAATTAATTGTAGCTACTTGGCAAAGTCTTTGCTATAGAGTCAAGTAGCATATTGGTTTTCGTACATAATTCAACCTGTGAAACACTGCAGTAACCTTCAGCAAACAAATATTGGCCAAATTATCACGAGAACTAATTATTTATCTCGATTAATCATCCCAGGGAGCACGTCAGTTGGCAAGTGCTACTCTCCATTAATCGATGACTGATTAACCGTATTGGGATTTTGTTTGGATGTAAGAGCGGACATTGTACGTACTTACCTACATGAGTACGTAAGAGGTCGGGCTCGGGGGGAATGTCGGCGTCATACGAAACAGTCCCGAGTTGTTGTTACTGGGAGCGAAAACACGAAACCACTCCCAGTCACACGAGAATACGATGAGAAGCCAAAAGTAGCAGTTTCAACGTAATGTTTATCTAGATGCATTACAGAGTCCGTTAAAAAATATATGTGGACAAATATTCCAAAACTCTACGGTCCTGGACAAATGAGATATCTAGGATGTAAATGTCCAACAGATAAGAATTTCCGAACAGTTTGATGTTAAAATGTTGACTCGTTGAACATTTTATCGAGAATTCTCCGTGCGTAAATTCTTGCGTAATCGGTTAAAATTTTCCAATAATACTCCCAATATTTAATCACAATCGTGTTAAACATTAATATAACGCACCGCCGGAACATTTAGGGATATGGACACACAGATACTACTATGAACGAAAACTCCAATTGTGCCAATGTAGATTGGTGGACAGATTAAGCCTTGGCTTAAGTATCTATACAATACAGGCTGAGCTGACTGGATAAGTAACAAAAGTAATGGTAAACAGAAGAGTACAAATTTAATCTAGGGTCTAGCCAGGGCTCGAGTTCCCGGGAGGGCGTTAGCGAAATTGCCAGAATACATTAACGGGAAGGGTCGCCCCCGCCCTATCTCAACAACCTGCAACTAAGCTAGGAGTGCTACGACACAAAATCTCTCTGAATCGCAAATTTTATTCGCATTACGGATTTTTATACTTTTATCGTTCACATTCGTGCTCAAGAATAATTAATATACTTTCTATTTTGCGTACACACGAGCGTGTATTGTGACTGAGAGGCTATAACTCTCAGAGTCATATCATTGAAAGACTTAATGAAGTCGTGGAAATATCATAAAGCGGTTATTTACGGCAAGATTCCTCTACCTTAAACGACAGTGCAGTAAATAAAACCAAGGTTTAATGTTTCACGAAGGCATCCACGTTAAGTGTTATATGCGTACGTCATTTTTAGCATGCTTTTGTTGGCAGTTTGCATTGTTCTTTGTATATTCCCGATAAGGTTGTTGCAATGTCTCACACTTGTATGATGAAGTAAAAAACTGTCGAATATTTTGTAACACTTGGCGTATCGCAAACCAATTCGTTTTTTCAATCTTCAGGTGTGAAATTATATTTAATACTTCTGGTAAACGCTTCAGAAAGCGGTTGAAAGAACCTCAAAATTTAAAGAGTCTATAAAATAAAAATTATATTGCTCGGAATACTTTTGTAATGGCATACGCACCAAGGAAGGCTCTAACACCAGGCAACAGACTTTACTGCGCATCCTACAAGTTTTAGTACCGTTTTTATATGGACGTCAAATTTTTACGATTTTTGTTCAGTGCGCCTAGGCTTCCGATGCGTCACGGTTCACACATTCTCATTTTTCTCTGACCTATAGCGTCTTTCAAAGGATAAATAAAGAGCAGCAACGCTACAAAAATAAAGCTAACACGATGTACCATAAATATAAAACGTGTTACGGGTTACCGTACCCTTGACGATCCGACATCCGACCAGCACACGACTCGTGAACCACACAAATACCATTTCGGGGAACTAACTTTCATTTTATATGGGGTACTTTTGGAATGCAAACATCCAGAAACCATTTATTTGATCAGGTACTCTTTCAAAGTGGGTAAGTCCTTAAGTTCTTTCTATTTACTGAATATTTTATTAGGTACATCAAAGGATTGGCAGGACTATCATCTACCTGCTTATTGATAAGGTCATATTCCGATTATCATCTTGTTTCATGTTATGTTAGCAATTTATTTATTTTGAACTGATTCGTTTTCACGCTCTTGGAATGAAGGAAACTATTCTTCAGTATTTGATTATTGGAAATAGGAACATTTAGGGACTCAAACAAAATAATTCAATTTTAAAGGTGAATAACGATAAATAAATATATTTCACAGAAGATACTAACATAAAACTGGTAGTAGACACACGCCATTGTAAACCAAAGGCAATATATCCAGCAATAATGTTTACTATCGAACGTTGAACTGAACAAAACACGATGGAAGCTATTGAGCATGAAGAATCCCCATAATGCATACATAACATCACGGTAATTATACTTAACGTGGTGGGTAGATTTATAAAGTGCTACTTAAATCCATATTTGGCTTAAAAAGATTGGAAATTGATTAAAAGCCGCCATATATAGGGAAAAGGCTATCATATATATACGCGATGTGCTACAGTAACCATCACCCGACTTTTTCCATTAGCGCAGGACAATAACCAGCAGGCATTCTGTTTTTCTTTCACTTCCAAATTTGTAGCAAGTGGCGATAATTAGAGATAAGAGCATTATAAATTAATTGAATAAGCTGTCTTAAACACGGACATGTGCTAAACTAAACCATATGGTGATAACATGCAAGGCGCAGTTAGTAAGCCGAGTGGGGAGGACCCACGCGGCAAAATTTCCAACGTATGGCGCGATATTTTCTCTAGACGACTTGGAATTAGCGTCGTTTGTTTGGGAGGTAAACTTGAAGGTTTTACTTCAAATAACGTGACTGAAGAAGAAATTAAAGTCTGAAAACTCTGTAGGTTTTTGTCAATTAGTTGGTTTTTTATTATGTATTTGCGAAGATTGCTTACCTCCGATTATAAATTAAATGAATAGCTGCATAATCCAGCAATATGTATAAAGACCATGCTGAAAGCTGAAATATATTCATGCTAATAAAATCACTAGGATTTCCGTGTACATGCTTCGCTTCCGAATTTAAAACGATACCAGTATACGATTTGCTGGCAGACATGCAATATAAGAATTTCGAATTTCAAACTGTATAAGCTCGGAAGCACCACACAGCTATCACCAATGTCGCACATCGAAAGTTTAAAAGAAAACCAGATGAACACTGTTTCATTCATAAATCTATAAACACAACTAAAACACCATTCAAGCCAAGCCATAAACTACTTATCTGATAAGAAAAATATCCAACAGCAATGAATGATTGTTACAGATTCAACTGAACGCAGTGACATGAATGAAGTCATAAGCAGAACTGATACAGTATGTTATGCTCATAAACTATTCAATAAGACACGATGCAAACCAGATGAAGCGTAGAATTACATACATAACGTCAGTAACAGTAATAATTGCTGACTCAACGATAATTATTGACTATACGACAGCTGACTGTGAGCTAAGAGATATCAAGACCTACGACACAGAGTCCTACGACTCGTTTTATATATTGGGACGGGTAAACACGTTGAAGAACGTATGGCTGAACAAACTGTCTAGTGCAGGTCCTAAGCATGCGGTAGCAGCTCAGCTCAAGCGGTAATGTTTTTCTGGACTTTATCGTTAGCATTATAGCCTTTTTTTATGAGTCCGTTCACAAAAACGCAGACGAAACCGAAGCTGGGAAAAATCACCGACACATTGAGCTCAGTGACTGCGGGAAGTGAAAAGTAAGCAATACGAAGTTAATGGTATTCATTTTTAGTGTGGATTGTAAATATTTCAAATGACCGCCGCATCTCGTTTTACTTCCACAAATAACGCATCACTGTTTTTATACATAATTTTGCACTTTGCTTTAAAAATCACGATGTTGTCATGAATATTAAATATTTAAGGGCCTGAGTATGACGGTTTTTTTTTGTTTTAAACAATGGCTTTACGTTACCGACTTTTATATGAAAAATAAAATTTCATTTGAGCCTTTGTCCAAAATGTCCAACGCTCCGATAAGGACCAGGCCAGGGTCGACGGCGCGTTGTGTTCCACGCGCGCCTCAGAGATGTCAGCACCAATTGACGGGGTCCGAAAGGGCCAATGCCTGCCAGGGTTATGAGTCTGGCACACAGGCATCTGAAGGAACACGGGTGGGTTATAGTCAGTAAAAGTCTGACACACCCTAACTCCGCCCAGAGCGGGAGAAGTTATTTGATAATGTCCAACCCAAAAAAAGAAAAACCTCAAACAAGCTAGGCTGTGGTCGACCGCAAAGCGAACTTAAATGAAATAAAATCTTATCTCGCGGATAGAAAACAGTATCGGTATCGGAGCAGGATCTAAATATTTGCGAGAAGTAAATAAACTCAAGTCGATAGTCGTACATTACTAAGCATCCAGCTGTCTAAGTAAATCGATCAGCCTCTCAGAGTACAAGTTTGCGAGTGTAGCCAAACATAAATTATATTACCGTACCTGTCTACTCGATATCGAGTCTCCGTTACGAGCCCATCCACTTTGGGAGCAAACAGAATTACTACGACTGACAAGGACATTACAAATATCCATTAGGATTCTGTAGGCAGAAGTTGAAACCTTAGTAGTTTGTTGAACGAGTATAGCGAGACTGTAACTGCAAAGAAATATTCAAAAAGCAAAATGCATCGACGAAACAGGAAGAGCTGACTAACCAAAAAAATCATGGAAGAAAAAATGCACTGGTGGATTTTGCAAAAATAAATAAAATGAAGTTCATCTTCAATGTTTTTTTTTTTTAGTTTATCAGTGTGAACACTTAATTTCAAGCAAAGAGAAGGCTACGCTAGAAAGTGGTTCCTGGAATCTAAAGACTAGGTAAGCTAGGATGATGAAAACAGAGATAAAGTTTAACTAAAAGAAAGCTTTAAATACGAATGAAACAAAAAGAGACAACAATGAATTGATTGTCGACTAAGTCTTTAAGCATCTAGCGAAGAATTCCATAGTATTTAGAATGAAAATCTATCCTTACATGGATCTTCCAACTAAGCTTGCTAAACAAGAAACTCAGCAAAAACGCGCCATGAGAAGCTTATAAAAGGCTGACTGATCTGCGTATTATACGTAGCCAGATGATGGCCCTCCATCGATTGGGGAGCAATTAAGCGTACCGGCCGCGCGTTAACGGTGGTACGAGCCCGAATGCGACCGCAATAAACTGTGATCTGGTGATAAATTCTTAAATACTCATATAAATAATACACATGGCTGCGAAGTGCAATAAACCGTTAGTGTGGATATTATGAGGGGATTATAGATATATTCGTATATGGAATGGAACTTATAAATCATAGAAATTTTGTGTTGAAATTTTTCATGTGATCTTATGTAATATTTGTACAGCCATCTTTGCAGTAAAACGAGAAGCTGATAATAATGTTTTTGTTTCATTCCAATTCAGCATGAAATATAACAAAATTCAACCCAAACAAGACTCGATCTAGTTCAATATATCCTCCGGTCATTGCAGCGACCACTCTGATATTAAAGCCAGAACAATAGCAAGGAAAAGCCAACGAAAACAGAATCCCGTACTGTGTACGGAACTCCCGGGCTTTAATAAGAAGTTATAGTCGACATAATGTTTGTTTAGGAAGCATTAACATAGACGTGAAGGAAATAAACTCGTACAATTATTTTAAATGGCTGCAATTTTGAAGGAACTGGGAATACTGAACCTAATAAAAGTTACTGGAAATGTATGGAAAAGTTTATAAATTGGCCCATCATTTACAAAAGATATAAACGAAAAGCGGAATATAGGCGTAATGTGGGAAACGGTAACCATTTGAATGGTAGATAAGAGTAAGAAAGGTAGCCGATCAGAAGAATATGGACTAGAAAAATGTTTATCCGATAATGATGTATGTTTTAAAGGTTCGAGATTATCGAGGAAACATTGATCGACGACAAGGTATTTTTGGGCCTTATGGTTAATTTAGTAAAAAACTTCAAGGACTACGAGTTTCTGGATTCAATTTTATTTATTGTTTTAGAATAGAGATATGACACAGCACGAATCTTGCCAAACTTCTATTTCACGTTTCTACTACACTATAAATTCTGAAAAAAAATATCATAGATCTCACTCTCGGACATAATTTAGTGTAAGTGTTCGGATTATTAATTAATATAATTTTAAACAAGGTATTAATAATAAATTGATTACACGTGTTTAAGCTATCCGACCTTTGGACATAAGTTAACTAAACTTTTAAATAAGCGCTACTGTCACATGCGACACACATGTAAACGGCAAATCTAAATAAATTACGAAATAAAAACCGGAATGCTGTATACATAGTAAAAGGCCCTTCAGTTAGACTTACTATAAAAGAAAAATTGCAGAAGGGAAGGGAATTAACAAAGTTTGGAATGTGTGCCTTAAGGGGCCGGCCATAGCATGCGTAGTTCATACAAACGTAATACCAAAATGATTTGTAAATCAAATATATTCTTAAGGTAGTGTGTATTCATTTCGATTGAATTACAGAATATCTATGTTCCCATATATATATTTTGAAAGGACAGTGAAGCCCTTTCCAACAAATATTTTTTCTAATAGGTTAGGAAGCGACGGAGTTATGCGCGAACAAACATTAAAAAAAAAATACAAACATCCCAATTGAGAACCTCCTCCTTTTTTAGAAGTCGGTTAAAAATGTTAATATCTGATTCATCCTCGAAGAGGTCAGGAGGGAAGGAGACCTTGATAACGGGGTCCTTTGAGTACCGAATAAAAGTTCAAAGGCTCTTTTAAAATCATAGCGTTACTTATCTTGACGTTTTTTTGCAAATTTGAATATCTTGATTATTCGACCCAAATAAAGGCTTTGCGATAAAATAATATATCGATGTGCAAACAATAACAATCTAATCTTAACATTCGCTGGCAATTTCGAACAAAGCAAGGACACAGTGCGCCGACACTTCGACACCGAATCCTTGGAAGTGCACTGACCTGACGTCACGCGTGTCAATGTTCCATCATAAACAAATTGTGGGAGTATACATGTGTCCATGTGTGAATCAGAGCAGACTTATGCTCCTACATCAATAAAACAGCACACGTTAAAACGCGCGACAGTTTCTCTCCAGTAACGACCCCCAGGTGACGACTCAGAGGCTTAGCTGCGTACAAACGTCTGCATTTGCGAGATAGATTATGGAGTGCTCTAAAAAACGTAGCTAGAATAATTTATAGCATACAATATTCACACAACAGCATTGTTTCTGTAAATGTCAGATGTGAGATTTGCTATCGTGTAGCCCTGAAGTCGTGGTTGCCCTTAAAGCAAGGACAGCGACTACGAGAGCCCGATTTTCAATACAAACTTGTTGAAAAAACGTTAAAATTGCAAGGAAGGTAAACAAGTAAATTCGTTTTGCAAAATATGAAGAGTCGAGACGAGAAAATAGGCCCGAAAACTTCACAGCTGTTCATAAAAGACCTCGAACGAATAGGGTAGTTGAAGCCCTTAATTTGGGCATTTATGGAGTTCGGTGAAACCTTTGAAACGTGCGTCGTGTGACGAGACGTGACCTATTGACTTTCAATCAATTCTCTTTCGCCCATTATGAGACCGTCGACTGGCGTGCCTAATAAAGTATGATAGATAACAGGCAGACAGACGTCACTTGTATTTTGGTAGACACTCGTGTGATTTCTTTTTTTTACAAAGCGGTACATTTTGTGCGCGTAAATAAATCAAAAGCAAGATGAATGTGGGATGCGAGTTGATATCGTAATTTATAGCACATGTCAGTCATAATTAATAGAGAATAAAGTTGCACAATCTGAAAATGAGTGACAGGGTGCGATAAAAGTTTCAGTAGCTTGCTTACTTGCGCAAAAAAAAACGACAAATATAATTATTTTTCTTTCTTTCTTTTCTTTCTCTGTGTCAAATTGGTGTTATTGTTACTTCGGCTTTATTTAAACTTTCTTATTGATTACTTTTAGTTAGTTTGTTTTAAGTAAATTTTCTCTATTCCTAGCACCTAATTAAGATGGGTGGTACAACCTCAAAGCGATTATCGATTGCTAAAGTATAGTCCACTATGCAAATACAGCAACGAAACGAAGCAACAAAAATTACATTAAAACGCATCCCTAGGTAGTGAAATAGGCGATAGCGTGTCTAGATAACAGTAATCTGGACAGCCATCTCAATTTATACTTTACAATACAATAAAGTGGTAGTTAGCGGGGCGATATCGGCGCGAGAGCATGGCCGGCGTGACGCGGCGAGGTTAAATCGGGCCAGGCGGCCCACGCAAAACCGCTAATTAGGAAGCGCACGCGCAAGGGCGCTGCACCACCGCGCGCACGATGCGCAGGCGACTCCACAGAACCGCTGAAACAAAGACAACCACCGTCGTACAAAAGAAACAAGCATTTGAACAAAAGAAACTGCTCAAGTAACAAAAGAAATGGCCAGAGAACAAAAACAATGGCGTGGCGGAGGAAATGCGAGGAGTATGCCACCTTGTTTTCAGGCACAAAGGGTGTTGTGTGAAATTATGTTTTGTTACGAATTCTGACGTGTCCGACACTGATGAGCGCCAAGAATGGTATGTTTGCATTCTATTAGCCATAAAAAGAATTTATAGAAGAAACTTCCTTATGAGACGCTATAAAAGTAACGGAACGCATCAAGAAACTTTGACGTTGAAATGATTAAGAATAGGGAAAATGCGTCAATTCTAAACCGAGGAAGTACAGACTAGAATATATATGTTCAATAAAAACTGTTACAATAGGGAACATCCGCGCGGAGCAAGAAATACTTTAGTTCGAATCTCCGTCGCTCCGGTGCCAATTTCCCTTTTTTCCATTCTTTGTTTTCGGGCTGTTGAGTTTGTACGAAACGACGACGTCGGAATTCATTACATGGAGCCGTCATTCCAGCTGTCATGTTTCATTGTGATGTGAATGTTTTAATGCATCTCTGTCGACACTTAATATTATGTTTGATGTGCGTGTGTAGATGAGGTCATTACAGGTAGCTTAATGAGAGGCTTCTGAGAAGACCGCATGCGAGGGTTTTACTCAGCAGCAATTGGGTACGTTAAAGCCTCGCATTAAAAACCATGTAGGCTGGCGATTCTCATCATTACTTTGCTGTTGCACGCTTGAAATTGCTTCTTAGTCATCTCGGACGAGCTAGATATTATGAAGGAATTTTAATTTAAGGAATGATATTATTTCATAAATAATACTGATTGTAATGATATGTGAACATGCATTACCAGTAAATTAACGCCATCATAATAAACAGTAGAGACCTCACTTCCTACCCACATTGTCTGATCTTATAAAAGCATCAGAACAAAAGATACACCCTCTATTTCATGAAACGTACGACACTACACCTTTGTCTGACCCTTTGGCGACTATACGAGCGTCCCACGACCCAGTTTCCCAATCCTTTCGAGTAATCCTAAAGGCAAAGTAATAAAACCTTCCGCGCATGTCATGCCGCTGTATGATGACTATGATGTTGCATCCACGCTGAATAAAGCACAAAGAGACGCAGCACATAACTCCACGGAAGCACTTAGTTCTATTTCGGTGATGTGAAAGCCCCCGAATATCACGCCGCGAATATAAACATCTCATCGGTTACTCCGGCGGATCCTCGTTTGTTACTACTCTACGATTTCGGCACTTCGACACTATCGGTTCTAAATATGGGGAGGAAATCAAACTGTTTGCTGGAACTAAAGTAGAGTTTTCATTATCGGAAATGTCAGATACTGAAAACTCTACTTTAGCATTCATTTAGTTATGATGGGGTTATTCCTATGACCCACAATCGAGTGTGGAGCTACACCTCAAAGGATGCCTGACCTCTTGTCCTGCTATCGGACTAATGACACCTGCACTAAGAAAGAGCTTTGCGAGCCTATGTCGACGTGGAATTCTGATCAAAACTTTGGAATCATCGATACGACGACGAGTTTATAACACTTGCTTCGGAGCTACGAGTATGTGTTATCGGCCGATAACACACAAATAGTTCAATATCTATCTATCCATATTATCAACGAAATCATTACCAATGGTAAATCAATCAAGGTAACTCCGGGAAAAAGGAAATCAATATTAAAATGTGCTGATGTCACGAACATTAGTCAGTGGTTTTTAACAAGATTTTCTCCGAAAACGTTTATAGACTGACACTGTGCATTTATTGCTCATTAAATAAACGAGTTTTGTGGAAAATAACATATAATTTTACTGGATTAATTTGAATACATTTCAGCAAATACGATAAGAAACGATCAGACTTTTTGATCAATAGTTTTATTTTCTCAGAATGATAAATTGTTTTATTTTTTTCATGTTTTATTATTCCGTGGGTGTATTCGGTTTAAATTTTCAAGTAGGCAACATGATGTCAATGACTACCTATTTCACAGAATTAATATACCTATTATGTATTCAATAGACATACAATATTCCTATTGTCAAATCTTCAATCTGTCGGTCTTTTACAACGGCAGATTTAATTCTCTACCTGGCTCAGAATTTTTTATGCTAAATTCCATCACCGTATTCTCGTTTACCTTCAAAAATTCTTTTGCTACCTTACACATAGAATATGGGAAGAAATATTTTTTCGGACTAAAATTATCCTAACTAATATTATAAATGCGAAAGTGTTTGTTTGTTACGCTTTCACGCTATCACATCACACTAATATTATAAAGGCGAAAGTTTGTGAGTGTGTGTGTGTGTGTATGTTTGTTACTTCTTCACGCTCAAACGGCTGACCAATTTTCATAAAATTTTATATGGAGGTAGCTGACACCCTGGATTAAGACATAGGCTACTTTTTATCCCGATATTCCCACGGGATCGAGACTTACGCGGGTGAAACCACGGGGCGCAGTAACGAATAAACGGATTTGGATCAGATGCTCAATTCTGGATCGCAGACAAAGTCGTGGGCAACAGCTAGTTATTAATAAAATATTTATTTATTATTTATTAAAACTTTATGCACAAAACAATACTGTACAAAGGAGGACGTAATGCCTGAGGTATTTTCAAACAGGAAACCTTAGCTTTATTAATAAAATATTCGTTTGCTATTGATTATGGAATGTGAACAACAAGAAAAAATACTTCAATTATTTCTGAGATCGCAGTAGATTTGAGTCACAGTGAGTTATGGATAAAGTAAACAATAGACTTGTTCTCTTCTTAACAACGTCGATCAAAACCAGTCCAGTCTAGTCTACGTCACACATTCTCACGTGGTTCATCAAGCACGTAGGTACATTGGCATTCAATTAAACTTTACGATACTATCAAAGGCAAGTTTCTTGTATTAAAACTTGTACCAAGTGTTTTCCTTTTACTATTGGGTTGGAACGAGGCAGACAGGCAGGCAAGGAGCGCGGCCGGCGAACGAGAGCCATTCGAATTTCAATAAAACTTGAAGGGGAATAAATCGGTATAGGGTAGCACCGACGAGATATTGTGTTCCCGCCAGCTGACGCGCACACGACTCGAAAAATAATAAACGCCATTAGGGCGCTAATTGCACTTTCCAAACACATTTGTCAGCCTCAGTGTTGATTCAATACACATCTGCCATTCAGATACTAATATAATAAATTTAAACATCTATTAATATAATTGCCGGTCATTATTCAATAATATACGCCACCGTGAACCGTGAAGCTGCTGTGCGAGTTTATTTCCTCTCTCAGCTTTATGGTTATTTCGATTTTGGCGAAAATAATGACGTTTAAATATTCATGTTCGAAGCTGTCACTAGCCGTAGCCTACTAGAATTTCGCTTTAGAGCTACGGCTAGATTTCATGTTTGAATTATTTCTGGTAATTTGAACATGTTAAACGTGGCAGCTTAGACCGATCTCTAAACACCTAAATAGGTGTTAATTATTCATCCTTAAGTCAGGGCACGCCATTTTTAGGGTTCCGTACCCACAGGGTAAAACGGGAACCCTATTACTAAGGCTCCGCCGTCTATCTGTCTGTCTGTCTGTCTGTCACCAGGCTGTATCTCATGAACCGTGATAGTTAGACACTTGAAATGTTCACAGATGATGTATTTCTGTTGCCGCTATAACAACAAATACAAAAAAAACAGAATAAAATAAATATTAAAGGAGGCTCCCATACAACAAACGTGATTTTTTTGCTAGGTTTTGCTCGATATTGATAACGGCAACAGGTAGACGCTTGAAATATTCACAGAATATTTAGTTATAATTATTAGTTACACTTTAAAAATAAATAATTAAATTAAACAAAACAAATATTTATTTTTCCCATACAACAAACGTGGTTTTGTTGGCATTTTTATAGATAATGGTACGGAACCCTTCGTGCGCGAGTCCGACTCGCACTTGGCCGGTTTTTAATTTAAAAAAAATGTAGTTACTGCAAACGGCGTGGCGCGGCGTCTTATTTAATGGAGAAAAATACTAAGCCGTAAACATCCTACCGAACCATAAAAAATCACAATAACTCTATTGTGAACCTACGCGATATAAAATTTGAAACATAAAACCGACAGTTACTCGGTTGGATACTTGGATATTTATATGGCAGTTGAGAAAGATAAATTGCGGCTGTATCGACCTATGACGAAATTGATAGTAACGTGAGACCCGCTGAAAAATGACGTCTGACACTTTGAAGATCAAACTCTTCTGTCATTCGATTTGACAGCGTGAAATTGAAGGACGGGGAGTACTTCAATTTCCGTAAAGCCGTAAAAAAAGCATTATAATTAGTTATGGTTGCTAAAAGGTTGGGAGGACAGGTTTCTT
This sequence comes from Tiliacea citrago, assembly GCA_963921375.1. Classification (NCBI taxonomy): domain Eukaryota; kingdom Metazoa; phylum Arthropoda; class Insecta; order Lepidoptera; family Noctuidae; genus Tiliacea; species Tiliacea citrago. The sequence continues at coordinate 21,813,179 of OY992792.1, read as the reverse complement.
AATCATTTAGTAAGAATAAATTTAAAAGTAGACTTAAATATCAGTAAATTAAAATGTCGATAGAAAAAAAATGGGATGAAAAAAGTGAATGACAACCAACAGCCATAAACATGTTTCACGCCCTTGGCACGTCGTTATCTACACGCAAATACGAATCTCTAATCATGTCAGACGTGACAAATTACCGTAAGTAGGTACCTACGGCACACCAAAATTCACACTAAATAATACGAATTCAAAACTTTCAATTCACCGCTATAAATCTTGGCTGCAGATAGAAATCCAACAAAGATAAAGTATCAAGCCGCTGAAGCGCTGACAATTCAACGAGTGAAACTCAATAACGCTGCAGCGAAGATAAATATAAAACACTGGACCGTTTGTTGGGCGCTTTAGCAGTTCCGGCGATTCTAAGCAGAAATGCAATCTTGGAGGACTCACGTGTGAGGTCAATGCGCCTACGTTCACCGTTAAAACGACTCCCGTCATATGATCTTTTACGGCAACATTTATTTAGTAATGCTACACTATCTATACAGTAAAAAGGATACATTTCCTGGAAGAAGTCGAGGCTCGGCGGCTGTAGGATGTCTAACGCCGATAAGACCTGCAAAGATAAAAGCACACATTAGTCGGCCGTCCAGTCCGCGACGAACGTTAAGCCCTCATCAGCCCCTCGCTGACACGTTATTAGTGGCCGCACAATCAACTCTGGAGCGGTAACTCGTTTCAATGCAAATACATGTTTATATGGAGACAAACGGTCACCAACCGCAAACAATAAACGTTGATCGATAAAACACAGTGAAAATGAATAAATTATGAAGAGAGCGCACACCGCATTATAATTATTCCGTGATAATGCCCAATACATACCCTATTATCATAATAAAGAGATCAGAGGCAGATAAATTTATAAGTATCGAATCGTGTTATTACTGATAAATTGAAAATGTTCTTGGTATAATCACCAAGGGAGTAATTATAAAGCGCAGGTGTGAATGTAAAAGCTTCAATTAACATTCATAAAAAAAGCCCTGAGTGCGGAAGGTCCCTCTAATGAGAAACGTAAAAAACAAACGCGTCTATAAGGTGTTCCAATTTAGTCGTTGTTAATAATAAGTCTTCGTGGGAAACAAAACAACTAGTTGAACAGAAGGCTGTTGAAACAAACAAGTTTATTGAAATACAAAAGGATGGTGAAGTTTTTAAATGTCAAAGAAATGGAGCAATCTGGCAATTGTTTATGGACGGAAAGTTGTTTTTGGCCAAATGTTGAAATTAAAATTTTGAGGTTCCGTCGAAAAGGTTTTGCGTATGCTTTTGCTATCAGAACGTGTGATTTTATTTATAGAGGAAGTGTGGGACTGCGGGTATTTGCAACACTGGTTCCAGTCTCGTAGTAATCTAATATCTGAATCTGCAGCCACACATGCCTGTCTAGATTTAGCTATAAATTCTTAGTAAGAAACTTTCTATATAGGTACATCGCAGCGATATCATAATACGGTGAAACTTGGCTCCAACTATGCCTAGTATAAATATCTGAAGACAAAACTTCGGGTGTTCGTAAAATTTGTAAAATACTTGAACGCTAAATAACTGTTTCAACGTTTACGTGAATGCTGAGAGCTATAACGTTGATTAAATAGTTTGTTAAGTAAATATTTAATTTAAAAACCGCGGTAATAATAATCATTGGCTTTATCCTGTTTTGGCACATGATTTAGTACTAAATGATGATGATTTAGTTGGCAATCCTGAACAAATTATAGATATTTAAGGTACACCTGCTGCAAACATCATATAATAGAAAATAGTTTGGGTTTTGGATAGCCTCCCAGAAGGACGACACACTAAAAGCCAGCGAAAAACCAACATAATTTGCGTACGATGAAAGTACGTCACGAAACTGTGCGTTAACTACATTTTTTTTCCAATTACATCAATAATTTACGTGTGCCATGACGTAATTCTCGAAAAATCCTCATCCATATAAGCTGAATCAAGAGAAGACATAACCGATCCACTATGAAATTTGTTGTTCCTACTGAAAACGCCTAACTTTTCAAATGTTCAATGTGGCGATGCAGTGTGCCTACGTTTAGCGAAAACGGTCAAAAGACCTCTTTTCACTCCTGGAGCTTGAAGGCAGAATAAGAGATCTATGCAATTATCTTGAAGAACCTTATTTACGGAATAAAAATGATTTTTTGATTTCGTAAATCGTAAATTGTCATTTTCGACATCCTTGACGCTTTAAAGAAAGGTAGAAAGTTACTTACGTTTTCGTGTTTGAAGAAGCAGAGCATTTTGAGCTCTCGGAAGACGCGCTTGGAGGATACGAGCGACTGGAACACATTAGGCAGTTTCTTGAGTGCCACCCGCCGGCCATCGCGAGGGTCTGTCACCGCCCTAAAACAAGAAAGACAGAACATTGTTATTTATTTATATTAACATAAAGCGGACAAGCCAATTAAATTAGTTAAAAATAATGACAAATACTATAACAAAAGTATACAGGGTGATTGGAAAATCGTGGCGGAGCCGTTAAGGGGAGGTAGTCTAGGGTTATTCCGACAGATATCACTATGAGACCTACCGTCCGTACTTAACCCTTTCCAAGATATTCCTACTTAAAGAGTGTAACCCAATTTGGCCTCCTTTTTTTTGTTTTGCAACAAAGATATTCTAAATAAGTAATATTAATTGTTAAATTTCCGCAACTATCATTATTTTATGCAAAAACTGCTAAACAAAAACGGAAAATGTAAAAAAAATACTTTGATGGCTGATAAAACATCAATTTTCTTTAAAAAAAAGGGTTAAGTAAGGACGGTAGGTCTCATAGTGATATCTGTCGGAATAACCCTAGACTACCTCCCCTTAACGGCTCCGCCACTATTTTCCAGTCACCCTGTATATAATACAATTACAAATACTTGACAGTCATGCACTCATCTAGAGAGATAAGTGTATTACTGTTTGTCAAAAATGTTAGGAACATCAGAGAGCTGATGTTCCTTAGAAACATCCGAGGTAAATTTAGAAAAAAGTTGACGTTGGTCCTTCCGAGTCGTGAAAGGTGCTAAGGATACAATTTATCAAAATAATCATTGTCATTAATGAGAATTCCTTTTCCTTCAACGATGATTAAATAATGAAGTACATTTATGTATGTGCTGTCCGATTCAGGTTATAAAGATCATTTAAATATAATCGTAATTTCAATGAAATTTAGGACAAGGATGACATAAATATCATGGACAACCAATGATAATGAGCAGTTCTCATTTTCACGACAGACATGAGTTTAGACATTATATCAACAGTTTTCAAGTATTTTCGGGCTGTAAGTTTTTAGTATGGAAATTCTACCATCACTACATAATTATCACTAACGTATTATAAAACAAAGTCCCCCCGCCGTGTCTGTCTGTCTGTCTGTCTAAACGCGATAAAGTCAAAAACTACCGAACGGATTTTTATACGGTTTTCACCAATGGACGGAGTGATTCATGAGGAAGGTAATATGACGATGACTGTTGAAGATAACGGAAAAATCATGCCGACTGGGAGTTTTACTGGCGTGAGCGTTACGGTAGTACGTTTCCGTAGGATAGTTTCCGACCACCACGCGGGCGAAGCCGTGGGCAAAAGCTAGTTCACCATAATTTGTAGATTTTACAGAGGGTATATCTTACTTACTTACACAAATGTCAGATACCAGCAGGTGACTTGTAAATATTAGTAAGCTAAATGATATATTTTTATAGCGTCAGCTGTTTCACCTTGTGGTACGAGAATGCAAGGAAAATATACAAGCATTACCAAATAATAATGTGTTGTTTTATTTATTTAAACAAATATCCATGTTTTGCAATAAAAGGCACTGCTAAAAAAAGCATCAACATTTTCATAGATTTGATAAAACCAAACAAACGAAACATAGATTAAATAGTTGCATTAGATTGTTAACAGTACGCTTTACAGGCAGGACAGATTGTTCCAATAGTACTACGAGTACATGTTGATTAAAGACACGTTCACAAACATTATAACATTCCGAAATTATATTATCTTCCTATTATAGACGGTCCGGTTTTCAACAATACTCGATTATCATAACAATACGGGTTACTTACAATATGAGTTTACCCAGTGGTTCGTGACATGTATTGACATAAACATCGGAATCCAAAGTTCAAAATTTGCATAACAAAATGCTTGTCCCTAGAAGGTGCAACTGTCATCCGCTTGCCTATAAAGATATTCAATAAAGTACTGTACTGTATTTATATTACTTACTAGCTTCTACCCGCGACTTAGCTTCTGCGACGAAATGCGTCGTTCCTGCCAGGGTTACGAGTCTGTCCGAAACTCCTTTTGATTGGTGATGTCGCATCAAACTCAAAGCATTTATTTCAATTAAACCATTTACAGGCACTTTTGAATTGTCAATGAGTCTGTTAGTTACAAATATGAAGCTAGTTGCCCATTCCAAAGAGTAGTAGGTTCCTATGGACGAACGGAACGGTTCCTATGACGTATGGAAGAACGGGCATGAAATTCCACCGGACACTCTTTCAAATTAAAATATTGATACAAAGTATTGGTAACATCATTCATGTTGAAATTAGGTATACATGTGAGAGCGATGCAAAACGTCAAAAGCATCCGTGATAAAAAGATTTAAAAAAAACAATACAAAACTAAAAAAAAAACCGTGGCAGCTAAGAGATGACCAATCCTTACCGGGCATATTACATTTGTCAATATTATCAAAATCCTAATATCGCGATATTTCAAAATTTCCTTATAATCTGTGATATTATCAGGATACCGCGTATTATACCATCAATATTACCACCCAATGTAACATGCCCCACTGACGGCGCCCGTTCACGAATATGACGCACGGATCAGGGGTCTACTCCCTAAGTCCGTTAGCGAAGCAACGGGCTCGTCCGACAGTAGTCCGATACGTCGCAGTGAACCCTACTCCCTAATGATTTCGGATTCATCAGTTTCCAACGGAATCATAGACAATCTTCGTGAACGAATGACGCATGTCTATAGAGTTGCGCAATTTTACCGGTCGATTACCGGTTTACTTATTTTGTGGTTTTCAGCTTTAAATAATTACAAAATTAATATTTTTCTCGTTAGAAACGACCGCATTTTTTTAACAATATACTTTTTATTGTCTAAATATAGAATTGAATTATTTTTGCCATTTTTGTTCCGAAACCGGCATTATCCTGTTGATACCTTTGCCTATTTTGTTTTTTGATGTCGTATCAACTGACATAACGAGCCGTCAAAACAAGTGTCAAGTTGAACTTTTCGGACGGGCAAAAACGCATCGGGAGTAGGGACAACTGTCAAATCGTGTTGTCATTCATTCTTCGTTCGGGCCCGGAACGAATCATCCGTCCGAAGGTGATAAGGAGTAGGAAACGCCCATAACGAAGGCCGACACAACGGACTTCGTGCTTAGGGAGTAGACCTCCAGCACCATTCAGCTCAACCATTTTGAAGGGAGCTAAATGGTCCAACACAGGCGCCACCATGAGAGAGACATCTGAATGAGCATGACATACATGGCACATTCAAGTCGCATCGCATCATCGGCCCGCGCTTTTACTTCGTTTTCGCGTTCTTTCTGACTTTTTCTTGTTACTCGGCTCCTAAGGGACATGCCGTGATGTTAAATAGCGTAAAACCTGCCTCAAGAATTGGGCTATCAAAAGCAAAAGATATAAGATAGAAAAAGATATGTCCTCTCGATATCAGGAGGGCCACCAGTCGGTTTGCATTTAAGCGAAAATTGCAGAGTTATTTGTCAAAACAAATAGTGTAGAGTCATCTCAATTTAATGTCTTTTCATTGAATTTGTATGTATAATATGTATATATACTCGTATATATAATGTAGGGATATATTATAGTAAATATATGTGTATTATAACTAAGTTTATAACCTATTTATGCACTTTTGTACCTTATTATATTTATATTTAATCATGTTATATTTTAAAATTTTATAATATTATTATTTTCTCTCAATCAGAGCACCCGCCAACTTCTCTTCACCACCTTTGGTTGACTGGTAGAGAATGCCTAAGGCATTAAGTCCGCATTTGTACATTATTGTGTGTGAGAAGTTTAAATAAATAAATAAAAGCATTTTCAAATTCGACTGATAGTTTCAGAGATTAGCGTTTCAAACAAGAAATCTATTCAGCTTCATTATATTAGTAAAGATTATCTCGCCGACTAATGGTGGTTAGATTATTTTCTACGTTAAATTAAACTTTTCTATTTTAATCCAAACAACCGCAGTGTTGTCGATATAACAGCAAAGAAATTTAACCGTTCGTAAAGCTTTGGAGCTCTGAATCCGTATAAAATATAATTACGCCAAAACTGGTTTGGACAAAGACGGCGCTTTGAAAATGCAATGTATTGTGGAGGCTGAGAAACGTACCCTCGCATTATAAGGTCCCGTTAGGTCTGCCCTTGCGATTATTATCGTTCGGAACGCCAGGCCCGATAATATCCGTCGCGAGGGAAATAGGGATGCCGACCGGCCCTGAGATCAACGACCGAACCCTGGCGAGCTAGCCACGGGAAACATTTGGAAGATTTCAAATTACGGATGTCACTGATTTATTGCCTGCTGAAATACACCAAATAGATGAGAATACGGAGTACAAGCAATCGTTTAGTAGGACCACGTTTTAATTTGATTCCTTTTGTCCGCGCCTACTTACACGTCTTGGAAGATTTTTGTAGCCTTTTTATTCGCTTAAAGGCTCGTACAGACTAGTGCGATATCGCGGGCGCGACGCGACTCTAGTAGCACGATTTCTTTGTCGGTGTCTGTCGCGCGATTCTGTACGAGCCATAATTAAGTCGTGTGTATAGACAATGATAAAGTGTACAGACAGTGCTGTGTGAATTCGAGAAGTATTTAATGGAGAGCCACTGTTCCGCGTTAATGACCTGAAGTAGACAATTTATACAACATAACATACATAATCAGCCTAAGTATAATGTTGCCACCGCTGGGACACATGCCTCCTCTCTGTGAGAGGGAGTGGGTCGTAATCCAACACGCGGGCCCAGTGCGTGTTGGTAGATGTCACATGTCTTGGAATTTTTGGTTCTAGGACATGCCGGTTTCATCACCATGTTTTCCTTCACCGTTTTGAGAGCAGTCTCTGAAAACATCGTCAATCACCACTGGGTGATGAAACAATTTACACAAAGTAAAACGCCTGTCAGGGTTCGAACCTACCTACAATTCGTAAGTCGCGGCCGTTAACACTGGACCACCACTTCTCAATGGCAATTTATATGCAGCTGATAAATAAAACCATATTCCACCATCCTTTTGAGTAAAAACAATGCATGTTACCCTTGAATAAAATAATTAACCTTCGGTAAACCAGCTCTATTCGCAAAAGATTCTCTCAAACTGCTGTTCAGCATTGTTTGTTAAAGTGAAAAACAATAACTTATCGGAACGTTTATTGTTAAGGGTGCTGTCACAAAAAAAAACGTTTTCGTCAGTTTCTTATCTAATTGTGAGAAAGCTTGAAATAATTGAAACATTAAATCTGTGTAACTATAAAAGTACAGATTTCGTGGTGATAAAATAGTTTCATCACTTTTGCGCTCTCGGAAAATATAGCTTATTTCGCCGTTCATTTACTTAATGAAGATATTGTATAATCATAAAATAAAATTTTGATTTTATCACACGGATAGCTGAAGCCCAGTGTGTGATTTTCAAATTTCTTGATATGGTTTGTTAAATAATAGGAAAAAAACATTACCGACAGTGTTTTTAAAAAAAATATAGGTTTTTCAACATTATTTAGACTATTTGTAAAATTTGATAGTTATTTTTGCTAACTTTTTGAGTTGAACATGTCTGCTTATTCTTATTCTTGAAAATATTTTTAATAACTAAATTTATGTTATTATATTGAAGAAAAATGTTCCTAAACTCAACACGATATCGTCAATTTTATGTGAAGAGGCAACGGAAACCAACATTTTCGAATAAAAAATTGCTACCAATGGAGATGAAGGAGTAATCTATATGTGGCAATTATTAGTTACATTTGGTTTAGTTACATTTTGCCGCAAAATGTACCGAAAAAAATATTTTTTTTTTGCAAATCTTTGTCAGATTTTGTGATAGCGTCCTTAATATTAACTTATCGGAGCTTTTTATGTTACGAAAAACTGTTTAATAAACAATATTATTTTGATACGTATGCACATATAGGGTGTAGGTATTATTACGTCGCATGACTTTCAATTCGGCAAGCTGAACAAGCATTGTAAACAAAGGCAGGAAGTTTCCTCATTGAAACAGTGGCCGCGAGTAACTTACTCACTTTTTATTTATGCCATAACAGTTCTGCAAGTTCAACAACATTTACGCCAGGAGCACACTTCCGCCGCGAAACCATCACAGCATAACCGCAGTAGTTCAATTCAACTGGCTCGCGTCATGTTTCGCTACTCGAATCGGATGAGACTAGCGGAACATGACGCGAACCAGTTGAATTGAACTACCGCACCTAGCTTCTGACGTTTCATAAGTGCCCATGTAGGTTTATGTGAAATGTTTTTTTTTTATTTGATTTGATTTAACCGCGGTTTCGCTACTATGGTTTCGCGGCGGAGGTGTGCTACCGGCGTTATATATAAACTTTGACATGCGAAATCAGTGAAGCGAGGATTCATGCTCGTGCTCGGCTCGTGCAGACTGGCGCGATTCTTACCATGAAGTTTTCATAGAAATCGTGCTAGTGTCAGTCGGACAATATCGGTCGATACTATTTTAGCCACTGTCAGCCACTATACTCTGTTTTGTTTGTTTGCTAGACTAAAATGACAATTGGGGTACCGGGTTGATGGCAATAGGGTCGCCCCCTATTACATGGGACTTAAACATAACTGGAGAAATGTGGGTGTACTACAGGTACACCTCTGCCCAACCCTGCGGGGAAACAAGGCGTGATGTTATGTTTATAAAAATAACCTAGTAAATAATCTAGTTATCCGAGTGACTCTCACGAAGAACCACTGAATCATTATCGGCAGGAGGACATTAACTGTTGTCATGTTTCTCTAAAATATTATTTATGAATCGTGTTTGTTTTTTAGTATTTCTTGTTATAGCGGCAACAGAAATACATCATCTGTGAAAATTTCAACTGTCTAACTATCACCGTTCATGAGATACAGCCTGGTGGCAGACGGACAGACAGACAGACGGCGGAGCCTTAGTAATAGGGTTCCTGTTTTACCCTTTGGGTACGGAACCCTAAAAAGGTCGATCGCATTTGGTCTAACAAATTAAAGATCAGAGTTTACTTGGCCCACAGAGGCAGAGATTGTATTCGTAAACAACCTCATGTTGCTTTGACGTCAGCCAACATCACTCTAACATTTACAGCTACATGACCATCGTATACCAGCAACATAAAGATTCAAAATGATGCGTTCAAATCGTAATTTTATGGTTACGACAAACTCCACAAAGAGCAATAAAACATAAAATTATGACCAGTTCAGGTCCTCAACGTGTCGGTTTCATTTTAGCGATAATTTTGAACAGTAGCAAGTAATTGTTTGTACTTGACAAGCAGTCCCAGAGGGGCAACGCTCATATTGTCCCAGTTACAAAACAAATAATTCAGAAGGTCTACTCCGAACATAAATCCGAAGTATCGGCCGAATGTTCGGTCGTTTCTTTACTACGGCTAACTATCGCTGACTACGGCGAAAAAAAAGACAGTCAAAACTGTGACTTGAAGTCGGGTAAGAACTCAAAGTCGAAAAAGGAAACTTTGGAAGTTATAAAACGGCCGAACATTCGGCCGATACTTCGGTTTAGCGCTTCGGAGTAGACCCCCTGGTCTGTGTAACCTTCGTGAATTTCAAGTATTTGAAAAAAACGAGGAAAACGTAATGGTAAAATGTTAGGAACGAGTGGGTTTGCAGAAAGGCAAGTAGATAGGTATTCTGTAAACTAAGTAAGGTGCGCAATTAATACTGGCGTTGTTACTAGATATACGTTTTGCTTTCAGCGTTTTCGGTCTAGACGTCTAGTCTAGACGTTTTTTCACTGTAAAAATAAACGAATGGAGAGTTGGTAATGTGGCAGTGGTAAATATTTGACTTCCGTGTATGTATTCGTTACCTACATATCACAACAATAACATCAAAGAAAGTCAAAAACGTAAACACAACTAGGACAAAAACGCCAATTAAAAAGGTAAGACATCGATTTCGGTTTTTTCTGTTTTAGTATCTAAGCCGGAATCACACGAAGGCCTTTATTTTTTATTTTATTTATTTATTAGGAACAATTTAGGTATAACTTAATAAAAGACATGAAGATAGCTGCAAATAGGCTTGTAGAAAAAATATCGATATATCGATGTAAAATATCAAGTATCGAAAATGTATCAAATACGATATATTTCCAATACCAAAACCGTTGTCCCCACCGACTCAAACCGCTAGAATTCAGATCCGTAAAAAAGTAAACATAATTTTATAATTTTTTTATTAGTTTAAGATTTTAAATCAAAAATTATGTTTCAATAAAAAAACAATTTCTTAAAGTACATAAACTTTTTAGAAAATTTCACAGATCTATCGATATTTTTTTTCGATATATCGAAATCGATATAAATATTTTTTTTAAATATCGATACTTTTTGGCACTTGTTGCATCCCTAGCTACAAAAGTAAAATATTGTGGCGCAGCTACAAACCCCCCCCCCCCCCCCCCACTCCATTAACATGCAAGACATTTGTTCCAGACTGTCACATCTATAAGGAAGTCCTATATCTACCATAAAATCAATCAAAAATTACAAAATAAAAATTCAGTAAAAAGTTTGTATGTAAGTATGAAGTGAGGATGAGAGTTTTTGTGAGTTTTGTAAGTGTCAATTACATGACCCTTTAGTTTCACCGAAGTCGGATAAAAACACAAGAACAGCTGCAAGACTGAAAGACTTAAGGGTGCGGAAGACAGTCACCATGGATGATAATGTCACTTTTAGGTACTTCTATTAACTTATTCAGCTATTTACCGATTCACTAATTTGCTATACAATTAAGAACATAATGAAATAATTCATAACGTACTTAGCATAGCTCATTAATAATTCCTTCCACGCAACACAGAATTAAGTACAGTTAGTGACCTGAATAAACCGACCCCTCTTTGCTTCTTCTTCTTTGTAAGAAGGGTCAGGTAACACAGAGTACTGTACGTACCTGACACAGCGTTGCTTATTCACTGGTTGTTTAAAGGCTCGTACAGACTCGCGCGATATCGCGGGTGCGTCAGGCACGACAAAGAAATTGTGCTACGTCACGTCGCGTCGCGCCCGTGATATCGCACTAGTCTGTACGAGCCTTAAAACGTACCCTTTTACTATTTAGGCGGAGGTAACTATTATTCATGGGGAAATATTTAACTGATACGGTAAAAACGTATTGACCTTCTAATGATGGACACTTTTTAAATGAATGATTTTTTTAATACTTTTTGCTCTTTTAATAATGCAGACGTTTATTTAATAATAGAGCCTCTTTTTAACTCTCTGGCCTTTCCTCACAGTAGTCACAGTTGGTCGCAGTAACTAAACTAGGATATCCAGACCAAACGGGTCAGGTTAGGTTGGAACTGAGACCAACAAGGCGCGAGCTGATTTGGCTGCAGTAACTAATATAAGGCATCCCGACCAAATAAGTTAGGTTTGATCCAAATAGGTCGCAGTTACTTTGCTATTTAGTATTTTTAGGGCCCTAAATAGTAATTATTTCGAGGTCCACAAAAAGAGGCGCCACCATTATAATTATTAGAGTGTTCAATAATATTTTGAGGAAAGCAAAAATGTTATTTAAATACATGCCATAATCAAGCAATTAACGTTCGAGTAGTCAAACCCCTAATGATTCGTGTTCACAACAGTTACTTACTGCTTTCGCTCAGCCAACTTTGACAGTAATTGAGCAAGTTGCTATTTAAAAAGTTCGAACTACTACCGTTTGCTCTAGCCAAGTAAAAACAGATCTATAAAAGGTTATTAATTGCTACGCCAGATACGGAATGGCGGACGTTAATTCTGGCTACGAACGTAAAGAATATTCTTTATTAACGACTTATAATAATATGTGCGTCTTTATTAGGTAAGGTGTTAATAAAAACTTGACATTTATAACGGTTGAAATTCTTGCATGTCTCTATCGTGGTCTTGGCAATAAACGGAGACCTCAATAGAGTTATTAAAAGTTAATTATAATACCCGTGTCGTGTGGTGTCAAACAAAGAATAGAACACGCCATTTTCTTTCAATGGGTGTTGTATAGGGAGACGCCTTACTTAAGGCGACGATAACCGACTTTTAATGATTTTTACTGAAGATCACGTCTAAACCAGTACTGTTAATGATTTGAAGAAATATATGTTAAATAAGAGCATTTTCTCAACTTAATATACGAATATTTTAGATTATGTTTATTTACATAGATAAATTAATTTGTAAAGTTATGTCTAAGGGCTCCTGCCCACGAGAAGGTTTTAACACGGCCCGGTTTTTTGCCGGCGCCGGGTAGAAACCGTCCGAGCTTGCACACAAGACGGTTTGTACTCGTGGGCATGAGGGTTTAGTTGGCACGCGCCGGGCGTAGGTCCGGTCTCGTGTACATGCGCTCATACACTGCCATACTTTACTGCGCAGCTGCGTACCGGGCGTAGACGCGGCGAGCACCGTGCCCGTTTTGAGCGGTGAGCCGGCGTCGTGTGCACGGCTTGATAGTGTCCCATACACGACTGACGACCGGACGTAGACCCGGTTTGACGCCGGGCTTAGCTCCGGCGAAAAATCGTCTCGTGGGCATGAGCGCTAACACGGATAAAAACTGAGAATGGCGCAAAATCTACCAAGCGTATTTTTCTGAAACCTTCACCAGTTTAAAGATAATTTAACCATTGATCTTTTAGTATACGCGTTTTCTTAAAATACCTTTTGTTTTGTGTATAATAAATTAATAATGCGTCAAATTGGGGACAGCGCCCCTTGATGGGCGAGTCCTATTACTGGCTGAACGTACGACGCGTTGCGTGAGCTTAGTACAGAACACGCTAGCTAACCACTCAAGGTCACTGGCATATATCTGCATCTTAAGGAGAGATGGGCGAAATACTATAATCGTATTGATAATATCAAACTGTTATTATAACGTTAGTCACATCAATCATGCTTTTGTGCTATGGTGGTTTTCATAACTCCATTCTTTCCCTCTAATTAATTAAAACTTGTTCGTTTGTTAGACTTATCACTGTCGAGCGAGTATCCCATTTATTAGGGGTTACCGCAACATGTCAATTTCCCCCATACTTCTCTATTTAGTCGTCATGTCTACTTTTACAGACTAAAGGACATCTTTCCAAGTTCGTAAACGGGCACCATGTTCGTGAACGGGCGGCATCAGTAGGGACTGGTCATCTCTCAGCGGCCATGGCTTATTTAAATTTGATATATTGTTATTTCTTTATTACGGAAGCTTTTGACGTTTTGCATCGTTCTCACGTGAATCATTTCAACATAAATGATGTAACCAATAGTTTGTAACCATGTTTATTTAAAAGAGTGTCCGTAGAGTTTCTTGCCCGTTTATTTATTTATTTAAACTTCTCGCACACAATAAGGTACCCCAGGTAGGAGTTTCTTGCCCGTTCTTCTCCTTATGTACCTACTAAGCTTTGGAATGGGCAACTAGCTTCATCTTTATGACTGACCGACCCCTTGACAATTCAAAAGTGCCTGTAATTGGTTTATTTGAAATAAATGCATTTAGTTTGAAGTTAATCATTCTCAAAAACCAAGTTATAATGACCGTGGTCATAGTCATATTAGTTCTAACACCGGGAATCCATTTCTGTGACATTTGTAACATATCGTCGAAACGGATTCCGCATATTACTGAAGTTAGACCATTACGCGGCGGTCGCCCGGTCATTGCGGAATCACATTACTCACTACCCCTCAAATGTAAGACTGTGAATTTCCCTTCTGTTATCGAACAAATACTCGGAGAAATGTTCACGATATATGTAATAGGGAGGCCTAGCACACAATATTAGCAGGCGATTGGTCGAGTTTCTTATACAAATTCCAAAATACGGGATACTTGTCTGGGTGAAATTAGGATAGGGGTAAGAGAATTTTGAAGAATAAAGGCTCTTGCAGACAGGTGCAACGCGATTTTGGTAGAACAATTTCCATGAAGTTTTCATAGAAATTGTTCTACTAGAGTCGCATCGCACCTGTCTGCGGGCATTTAATCATTCAGATCATAACAGCACCTGCCAACCCAACAGTTCTTTTAATATCAAAATGTTGTACCTTAGAGATCACACCAAAATAAACAGGAAACAATTAACTATCTCAACAATCTTGATAAAATCAACTACGAAACTTTGTACTGTAGCTGAAAGTTAACAGCAAAAACTTCCTTCCTACGTCCACTCAGCAGTACAAGAACAAATTAAAAAGAAACAAGTCTACCGCTTCTTTTATCCCTTGCAAATTGGATGTAGGTACTAAGTAATGTACTTACGTGTTGTCGCTAGCTAGATTTGTCGTAAAACCCTATATCCTCATCGAGGGCAAAACCATTTAAAAGATTCGAACCGAAGGACCATTAATATTGTGTTGTCCAAGTGAAGGATTATGTCTTCCTACTCGATCCCCATGGAGATAAACGCGGGGCGGGTCATACATATTATGTGCTAGCTGACCCGATAGAAGTTGTCCTGTCCAAACAATAACTCCTACAAAATTCCCTTAGAAAATGCACTTTCAGTTTAAATTTTTCAATTTTCCCGGCAACTTTTCAAATTTTAAAACAAAAAATTGACAAATCGGTCCAGCCGTTCTAAAGTGGTGCGCTTACTAACGAACAGCGTTTTATTTTAATTATACATTTGAATTCCGTGGATGAAAATTTTCTTATAGTTTACGCCAAGATCATCTGCCTAGCCTTTTCCCAACTATGTTGGGGTCGGCTTCCAGTCTAGCCGGATGCAGCTGACTACCAGTATTTTACATGGAGCTACTGCCTATCTGACTTCTACAACTCAGTTACTGGGTAACACGATACCCCTTGGTAAGACTGGTTGTCAGACTTTCGGGCTTCTGACGACCCGTAATAACTGACAAAGATCTACAAATGACAACCGGGACCAACGTCTTGACATGTCTTGGTATGTAAAGATGGTCACCCATCCACGGACCAATCGCGGCAAGCGTAGCTTAACCTGATCGATCGACCCATGCGGCTGTTATTACTTAGCCACAGACCCCCCTCCTTACTGTAAATTAAACCAACTTCAATTTTTTTATTAGGTACATGTCTCACGGCAACAAATAAATGCGTTGGTACGTTCCTCGTTTGTCTTAATTAAGACAACAAGGTAATTTTTAAACATGCAGCTACATGCGACTAGTAAGTACCAGCCACATTTTTAAAAGGTCGATAAAAATGATTCTGGCTACCCCCACGAGAACAAGACGTGAGTTTATGAAATAAGTATTAAAGTAAGTACCAGCCTTCATGAAAGTTAAAGTTATCAAACGATATTCAAATGGACCTACTGTATGTATTACTCTGCGGGTTAGCATTAGACCGTATGTGTAACTAGATTAAGGGCCAAGCAAACAAGCTCTATATAATTGTGCACGGCCCCTGTGCTTTCGGTTAAATAGCAAACACGGACAGTTAACCGGCGATAATCCAATAACGTGGTACTAATAGTCTGAACTGTAGTGTTAAGAACTACTTATTCACGAATTTGTAGGCTATGCTGTGGATCATCGTCTGCCTAGCTCAACTATGTTGGGGTCGGCTTCCAGTCTAACCGAATGCAGCTGAATACCACTATTTTACATGGAGCGACTGCCTATCTGACCTCCACAACCCAGTAACTGGATAACACGATACCCCTTGGTAAGACTGGTTGTCAAACATTCGGGCTTTGACGACCCGTGACAACTGTCAAAGATCAAGAAATGACAGCCGGGACCAACGGCTTAGCGTGCTTTCCGAGGCTATGTTGTGGATGTTTCTAAGTATTCAGGGAATTCAGGCAAAAAATTGGAATTCTGTAAGACTAAATGATATTTATTTCTGTAATTGGTTAAAAAAGTACTCTTTTCTTCTCACGTCCCACGAAAATACCTTTTTATAAAATGTCAGATTGTTTTATCTCGATTGTAGGTAGGCGCATTTATTTTTAGATTACTTAGCATAAAGGCTTCTTTCTACATACTGGCGCGAATTGTCACGCGACGCGACACCGGAAGAACAATTTGTATGAAAAATTCAAGGAAATCGTTCTACCGGTGTCGCGCCAGTCTGTAGAGCCTTAATTAAGTTATACCAGGGGCCATATTATGAAGTATAAATGCCATTATGATTCCAGAGCGAAAAAGGGACGGTGCTAGCGGTCATGTATAGATCCATCTCTGTCTTGCACTGGAATCATGATGGCATTTATAATTCATAATACGGCACCAGCACATTCATTTTCAAAATTTCTAATCGCATACGAGTATTAGACGAGAACAACTGTCGACAAACTGTTATGCAGTTTGGCAGATCTTATGTAAGCTATTGATAATATAGATTTTGTATAAACTAGTCGTTCTGCGGCAGACCTCGCAAGAACAAACTTCTTTACAAAAATTCATAAACCAGTAAAGTTATTTAAAACGGGATATTTACCATGATTTTAGTTTTTAAAAACACGGTAAAGAAAAATTGAGAAACAAAAAAAATTACTAATAGGTTTTAATTGGCAGAGGTAACGCTTCAGCCTAGTTTTGTGATGAGAAGATGGTCCCAGGTGCTCCATCAATCCCTACCTAGTAGGTCTCTAAGTCCAGATATGTCAGAAGTCAGAACTACAGAATAAGTAATCAGTTTTCGGTAAGGTAGATAACACAAGATACTGTCGATTATGGTAAATAAATTATAAATATTGAGTTGGGTAAATAACTAGACCTTAACCATTCTGAAATCCAAGAGGAAAGGGTTACAGGTCTGAAACTGATAAGCAAAGTATTGGCAGCTTGCCAACAGCGGCACTGCGATTAAATCAACTTTTAAACCCATTCAATTACTATGACTGCCTTGTTGGTATAGTTGCCGCAAGCGCTTCTGCTGCGCATGTGGTCCTGGGTTCGATTCCCTGGTCGCGCCAAAGCGTTTTTGGGTTTTTTCTATCTGAAATATCTCAGTAGTAGCCCGCAGTCTGGAATTGCGCCCGGTTGATAGCAATAGGCTCGCCCCCTAATACATGGGACTTCAACATAATCGGCAAAATGTGGGTGTACTATAGGTAAGTACACCTCTGCCTAACCCTTCGGGGAATACAAGCGTGCGTGATGTTACGTCAATTATTATGCCAAGCATTTTTTCAAGTAATGCCACAGAGCAAAATACGTTGACTCATAAGAACAGTAAGATAATACATAAAATTAGCCTATAATGATCCCACTGCTGGGACACAGGCTTCCTCTCTGTGAGAGGGAGTGGGCCGTAATCAACCACGCGGGCCCAATGCCGGTTGGTAGATGTCACATGTCTTCGAATTTTTGGTTCTAGGACATGCCAGTTTCTTCACGATGTTTTCCTTCACCGTTTTCAGAACAGTGGTGATGAAATAATTTACACAAAGTAAAGCGCCTGCCTGGGTTCGAACCTACGACCTACAACTCGTAAGTCGCAGCCGTTACCACTGAGCCACCACTGCTCCCGTGATATGCTCAGTAAGATAATGAAGTGGTCATACTTAATGCTTTTGAACTCAGCTTAAGTACTTACTTATGTTTTGATTAATTATGTATTACGTTTTAATACTACGAAGGCAGCTTAGAATCAAGGCCCGTAGAGGGTCGCGCGATATTGCGGGCGCGACAGGTAGCGACAAGAAATTGTACTACTAGGGTCGCGTCGCGCCCTCGTCTGTACGAGCCTTTATTGTTCAATGTTACTGTTAGAATAAAATTATTTCATTAGCGCACTAATTTAATTCATTCTAGTTAAAATGTATGCATGCAACATTAAAGTCTTATTTTGAAATTCGTTTATTAATCTGAACTGTTTATTCATATTACAAAATGCGCATTTAAATTTCGCGTTGATTTTTCTTCAAATAACAAAATCACACTACTTAGTCATTATAATTCAATCCTTGACGTCATAAACAACACGTAGCTTTTTATTATATTCTCAAACATGATGTACAATTTGAATTACTGTGTGATACAATCAAGATTGAAGAATTTTAGCCTACTTGTATAAATTATGTTTTTTTTTTGTTATAAATGGACATAAAGGCTATGTTACAATCAAGAACACAATTGGCAGTGTACTGTAGAGGTTCTATGATAATGCCATCATCCTAACCGCTAGTTGACACTGGCAGCTTGATAAATTTTTAATAAGGTAGATTTGAAATGATGGGTTGTCAGAGACACAGACTAGGATTAGCAGACAAAGAAATATGTATTAATTTTAAATACAGATATATTAAATTAGATAATATCCAAAAGGATTATTATTTGAGTAATATAGCACGTCCCACACACTACAGTACTAACAAATCTAATTGACAAAAAAAAACTATGTAAGTATACTTTTTCGAAACAGAAAACAGGTAGGTAACTAACTTATCTGAAACCTGATTAAAATTAACAGGTCGTTAAAAAAATTGTTTTAAGGAAAACGTAAACAATAATCTAAAATTACCGGAAGCGATAACACCCCAATGTTTAGAGCACACCCTAAGTTCGAATCATACACATAAAACTGAAACTTCACCTTTCCTAGTACAAACAGAAAGCTTCGAAATGGCTAGTTAACACGAATAGTTCCCTAACGAGCAACACACAATGCTTCCTTTTGAAAAAGCATTTATGGCTCCCGCAGTCAGGCGCGACGCGACGGGGCGTCCAAATTCTGGTAGCACAATTTCCATGGAGTTTTCATAGAAAGCGTTCTACTAGAGTCGCGCCACGCCTGTCCGCGGGTGCCTTAAACGGTGCATTTCTATTCCAGTATTCTAATATTCAGGTGGCGACATCTGGGGGATATGGCCGGTTCCTATGTTTATATTGTAAAAGCGGTAATTACTAAACAGGCGGACGGCTTATCGATAAATATTGTATGTGGCGCTGTGTGCGCTCCGCTCTGCCTTTTGTGTTAGCCAAATTAGGATAACTGGGCTGCGATTTTTGATACTAAATGCGCTTTGTATGTTAAGAGAATTTGTCTTACCCTACATAACAGTATGCATGCAGTAATAATACATAGACTTTTGAGTTAGTGCAATGAGCTAAGAACTTTTATAGAATATGAGTTCCTACCAAAAACAACATTATTTCAACAATGAATAGTGATGAGATTTTTTACATCTATGTAAAAACTTGAGTCACTCTAATATTTACAGCTGTATGTAATTTGATGCATCTACAAGAGGGTCACGTTTGTCCTCTACATACATCTTCGAACCTCCTATAATATTTTACAACAGGTGTACATGATGAACAAGCCACCAAATTATCTGTACCTACATACTTAAACAGGTATATTGTGTACATGCGTACCCGTTAAGTACCCGACACACTTATTCAAACATGGCAAATGTAGGGCTTTATATTCAGAGCCACGAAGCACGTGGAGCAAACAAAAAGAAAGGCCGTCGTATGCCATACGAGTACACTGTGATAGCATAGGTCATCATAGCGAGCCACAGTCTAACTAACGAAACCCGTGGGACAATGAATGGAGGCGCCTGTGTAGACAGATTTACATTTAGCTTACGCTACACACTGAAAAGTTAGTTTGTAGCCATTATGTTACGAGTAATTTATGTTCAAGTTTAGGAAAATACTATTATTGAAATTGGATTAGATATATCATGCATAACAATGAGAATAAGTAATATTTATTTGCAAGTATATGTGTAGGTACAATATACATAAAAATATTAAGATTCCGTCATATTCTACCAGGTACCTGGTGTGCAAATCTTACATGAGGCTTTAACACAAAACACCTTCAAGACAAGAATAAAAGTTGTATAGAATAAAAACAAACAGATTAACATAAGATCAATAATATTGAACTATAAAAAATCCGGATAATGAATATAAAAATAAAACCGGCCAAGTGCGAGTCGGACTCGCACACTAAGGGGTTCGTACCTTATCGTACAAGATTTAAACGAAGAATATTTTACATCTTAAATTTTAAAAATCACTAAGATATATTTGTATTTGATAATAATAATTATACTTACTGTGAATTACAAAGTTATTTTTTTGCAGTTGCAGAAAATCGCCAATATTTAAATAAAATTCCTTATGAATCAGCGTTTTTAATATTTATTTATTAAATATATAGTAGTATAGTAATAGTTATGGTACATGATATTCAGAAGTTTCATTTTCCTAACTTGTTTAGTTGTTGCGATAAAGCTCGTACAAAAATGGTCTAAAACTGACAACTTTTACGGCCCCTATTTCATCATTTTTAAAGATAACAATATATTATTTTTGTACTCTACTCGATGAGTTCTACTAGACTTGACACCCCCGCATTGGCCAGGGTAACATTT
This sequence comes from Tiliacea citrago, assembly GCA_963921375.1. Classification (NCBI taxonomy): domain Eukaryota; kingdom Metazoa; phylum Arthropoda; class Insecta; order Lepidoptera; family Noctuidae; genus Tiliacea; species Tiliacea citrago. The sequence goes on along the minus strand of OY992792.1, from coordinate 21,792,446 downwards.
TTTTTTAAATCTGTGAAAATTTCAACTGTCTACCTATTACGGTTCATGTGATGCAGCCCGCTGACAGACAGACATACGGACGGACAGCGGAGGCTTAGTAATAGGGTTCCGTTTGTCACCCTTCGGGTACGGAACCCTAATTATGTTAAATGTATTTCGAATTGCCAATATTATGATAATATGCGTGAATTTCGATATTAGCTTTAACCTTTTTTTATGTTTCAACGGATTTGTCTAATCAATTTCATATGTAAGTGAATAAAGGCTCATACAGACTCGCGCGATATCGCGGGCGCGACAGGCACCGACAAAGAAATTGTGCTACTGCTACAAGTGTCGCGTCGCGCCCGCTATATCGCACTAGTATGTACGAGCCTTAAAACAGAGTTTTATGTGAAACTCTACATAGCACACCACCACAAAAACCAACTGCGGGCCGAGCACGGGCGTGCCAAGACGTTTGTGACAAGACATGATAAATTATGTCATGTCAATGTGTTACTAGTAGTTTTATCGCTCAAACTGTGATAAAATGTGTGACTCAAGTCATGTCACAGTAGACCGTACTCGCCCCGCAGCTGGTATTTAATATCAAAACCTAAGGGAATTGATGTGAAAACCAATTTTATCGGCTTATTACGCACAATAGGTAGGTACGAGAAATACTATTCATCATAACCGCCCCTTTCCCAGTGCAGAAATAGGTACAAAAAGAAAACCAATTATGGTTCAGCTACTGATAACTTCATCTCATTCATCAGTTCAGCCGAAAGACGTCCGTCCACTGCTGGACATAGGCCTCCCCCAAAAAATAGGGGGGCGGGGGGGGGGGGGTTCCATAATCGCCACGCTCTGCAGGCCGCGGCAGGCGGGTTGGCGATCGCAGTATGGTGTTAAAATGCATAGAGAACGCTGCTGCCCATTCTCTAGTAAGTCCCTTAGTCGCCTTTTACAACACCCACGGGAAGAAATGGGTTGGTGCTTGGTGCTATTCTTTACGTCCGGCACCACACGGACCACGGTAAAAAGTTACAATTGAGAAATAAATGAGTCAATGAAATAGTTTGAAATGTGGCAACCCGTTAAACCTAATGTTGATGTGTAATTACCTAATTACCCGTAAAAACACATCAAAATTAAAACTGCAAATGCATTTATTTAATTAGGGGCTCGTGGCTAAGTTATAACAGCCGCATGGGTCGATCGATCAGATTAAGCTACGCTCGCCGCGGTCAGTCCATGGATGGGTGACCATCTTTACGTACCGAGACCTCTCCGTACCTAGGAAGGCACGTTAAGCCGTTCGTCCTGGCTGTCATTCGTGGATCTTTGGCAGTCTTTACGGGTCGTCAGAAGCCCGAAAGTCTGACAACCAGTCTTACCAAAGTGTATCGTATTATCCAGTAACTGTGTTGTAGAGGTCAGATAGGCAGTCGCTCCATGTAAAATACTGGTATTCAGCTGCATCCGATTAGACTGGAAGCCGACCCAATCGAAGTTAGTTGGTTTAAGACTAAGCAGATGATGTATTTACTCGTATTTAATTACGAAACCCAAACTTATAAACGGTGCACGAGATTAGAAATCTCAGACACTACCGTAATGCAACAAAGACAGTGGTACTGTTCCTGAATTGTTATTCAGTGTTTACTGATCACATAACGTGTGCTAAAGATGGTAACACTGCTACCTTAAAAGTATTTAGCAAACTCAAACGCACGTTTGAATTGTTAAGGAGTTGGTCAGTCAGAAATACGAAGCTAGTTGTCCATTCCAAAGCGTAGTAGATATGTACCTATGGAGAAGACCGGGCAAGAAACTCCATTGGCACTCTTTTAAACTACATAATTATATTGTTACAAAAATATGAGTTACATCATTAATGTTGAATTTATAAGGTATGTGAGGTATGTGAGAACGATGTAAAAAAAAGACGTACACATTAAAAGCATTCAGAGAGAAAAAAAACAATTAAAATAAAATTAATTCATTAATGCCGTGGCAGCTAAGAGATGGCCAGTCCCAAACTCCCAAGTCCCAACTGACGGCGCCCGTTCACGAACATGACGCATGAATCAGCACCACTAAGCTCAGCCATTTTGAGAGGAGCTAAATGATACAACACATGCGCCATCAGCCTATGTTTACATTGTTACCACTATTACCATAGCGTATCTGTTCCAATACCTATACGAGTAACTGATAAAATTACATAACAACCGTTAGTTCAGTACTTATTTATTATAGGATGACAACTGAACTCATTTCGAAGACAGATTAAAAGTAACTGTTCTTTACTATCTATCCTTCATAATGGTCCGAGAGAAGTGAAAAAGAATGGTACTGATAACGCACAAAATTATACAGTTATGTCACAAAGATAAGGCGGCCTTAAAAGGGATTTGATAAGGGACTCGACTCAGTTTTTAAAAACTTGGGAACTAACTTTTACGTACCTACTTTCCTGCCTCTGGCTTTCGAAAGATATGGATATTATCTCTGCATTATATACGGTGTACTTAGTCTTCCCTAGCCCAGTGTTTCCTGGCTATTGTAAAAGGACTTTAAACAATAAGCTCCAGTAGCTTTGTCTAAAAGCTGTTGTTGTTTGTTTGTAAACGTGTTTTCTGGTCTTTTGAGTCGCGTGCAGTTCCTGATGAACGCACGAACGGTTCTTTTCAACACGACCCTGGCAAAAAGCCAGAAACTTGGAAGGGTAAAGAGGATAAACTAAGGATGCTTTGTGTCGTCACACAACTGACCTTTCGGATAAACCGGAAACATCTTACATTAAGGATACAACTACCACAAGCTGCAAATCAGATTAAACTATTTATTTTTCCATTACTGGCTCCTACATCGAGAACTTACAATAGTTACAATCCACGTCATAATCCATATGAAAACCCAAACAAAAACTACTATATAATAATTTCCACTCTGCCTCGAATTTCGAGCTCGGGCGTCGAGCGCTAAATTCTCATACACGCCGACGCGGTCGAGGTTCGTTCAAATAACTATGTATGAACTTATAAACGTGTGCTGAGTAAGTACTGATATCGTTTCAACGCGTTCATTCATTTTTCTGGCGAGTAAGAATCCACGGACGGCGGCGCGCGATAAGCCAGCGAATGCCCGCCTACGTTTCCTATAGCAACGCGATTTCATTGGAAATACAGTTTTGATGAAGACGAATTGAATATCACGGCGGAATTTGCTCCATTCATTTGAAACGGAGAATTTGCAGATTCCGGAACTGCAAATATCTCATATTTTAGATGAAGCTGTGAATTAAAATCTTGATGGACCTTAACCTTACTTTTAAAACATAGAATGTGTTTACATCCTGGATGGTATAAAAAAAATAACGACTGATCTAGCTAATGTGACGTGTAATATGATGAAAATACGCTAGTACAGAATTTGAAATGGCGTGCAAGCGGGCGTAGGCGTCATGGCGCCAAAACTTTCGGTTCCGCCCTGCAACTCGTCGCTCGACTCGCCTCCCTCCTACATTCCCCGTTTAATGTCTCGCATTTAATAAATACGCCCCTTTTGTGCCTACTGTTAATTCACAATTTGTTAACACGTTTCCTCTGAAATTCCAATCAAATGTCGTCGAATTTTATCTGAAATTTAAAGCAATTTACGGAATGTCGGAAACATAACCGTAGATAACTTATTTCAGATCATAATAGGGATCGGGATCGGGATTTTAAGTGAAATATCCATTAACTTCTAACACTACACCAGTTCATGATATTGTAACGCGAAAAAGCGTCCTTCCTTCATCATGGTCATTGTCATCTACAGCACTTGACAAGTATGAATGAAATCCGTACCAAAGGACCTATCTTTAACAAAATCATCAATTGTTTTTGGCGTAATAACGTCAAACGATCGTCACATCTTTCTACGTTCCAAACTCTGAAGGGTTTAAGGCAGGGACCATTTTGGTTACCCATTGAAAGGGTTTTCGATAGGGTTTTTCTAAGCGGTAAATCAAAAACCCATACGATATGGGTAACCCTTTTGAATGGCTTAAATTAAATTTTGGTAACCTGTTGAAAGGGTTTTCGATAAAAACCCATACGGTGTGGGTAACCCTTTTGAACGGCTTAGTTTAAGCCATTCAAAATTACCCACATCGTATGGGTTTTTGATAAACTGCTTTGATAAACCCTATCGAAAACCGTTTCCATTGAAAGGGTTTTTGATAGGGTTTTTCTAAAATGGTAACCAAAAAACTTACTACAGATGGACTGTATATAGTAGCGATGCGTCGCCACGTGGCATGCGTCGCCCCACCAGCAGTCTGTTTACTTGCGGCTGTGGAATGTTTCACATCAAAAAACTTACTACAGATGACTGTATATAGTAGCGATGCGTCGCCACGTGGCATGCGTCGCCCCGCCAGCAGTCGGTTTTACGTGCGGCTGTTGAATGTTTCACATCAAAAAACTTACTACAGATGACTGTATATAGTAGCGATGCGTCGCCACGTGGCATGCGTCGCCCCGCCAGCAGTCGGTTTTACGTGCGGCTGTTGAATGTTTCACATCAAAAAACTTACTACAGATGACTGTATATAGTAGCGATGCGTCGCCACGTGGCATGCGTCGCCCCGCCAGCAGTCGGTTTTACGTGCGGCTGTTGAATGTTTCACATCAAAAAACTTACTACAGATGACTGTATATAGTAGCGATGCGTCGCCACGTAGCATGCGTCGTCCCGCCAGCAGTCACAGTAGAACAGAGATAGAATTGGTCATGCTACGCGTGCTAGGCGGATATCGAAATTACATAATATTATGGTTTCTTCATGTCACTGGGTTTCAAGTAGGTATAAAACCCATTGAATGGGTTATCATGTAACCCTTTCACTGGGTTTCAAGTATAAAACCCATTGAATGGGTTATCATGTAACCCTTTCACAGGGTTTCTACTATAAAACCCATTCAATGGGTTATCATGTAACCCTTTCACTGGGTTTTTACTATAAAACCCATTTAATGGGTTACATCATGATAAAGGTAACCCATTGAATGGGTTACCCTTTCGAAAGGCTTAACCCTTAACCGGGGTTGTACGGTCCCTGGTTTAAGGACACATCCGCAACTTTCAAGTGTTCCAAGTTAGTACTAAGGCATTATCTATTCCCGTATTACGTCTTCTGCTGCCCACATTAAATAAAAGTCGATATCGACATGGGTGTTAGGGATGTTAGAAGAATGTGCGTATCTGAACGAAGCTCGTCTAATATGTAGCAGGATATTTTCTAGGTCGTCTAAATCCACTAGGATTTGCTTCCCGTACCCTAGGGGCTTTTAGCTACCTATTTTACTACACGTGCTAACATTCCTTATTCCGATAGACACGTTTTTGTGTATTATAAGAAGTAATATATATAGGCGTTGGATATAGTTTGCAGAGTCAGCCAGTTGAAGTGGTAGCGGGCGGGTCGTCTGGCGGGTCGTCGAAAGACCGATAGCCGTTGGAGCTAACGAGTGCCAGTGAAAACGGCAAGTTGTCAAAAGTGAAGTAGATGCTCCCTGTAGGTACTCTATAGACCGATGACCTGAAGATGGTGAATTGGTAACTGGGATGAACCTATATGATGATAATGGAGATAGAAACGGAAGGCTTGATGAAATGTCTTGTCACTTAATGAATTTATGATTATGTGCGACTTTGGTTTTGGACGGCCTTGTGGTTTCCGTACCAACCCAACATTGACCACTGCCGCCGTTTTTAGGTTTCTTTTATTCTCAAATGAAGAAGAAAAAAACCAAATTACCCCTGCGGTAACCTTAGAAGAATACAGGTAAATGACTGTCAGAAATCGCGGTAAAGCAATAAAATTTTACATTGAAAGTTGTGTCGAAGTTAAGCAATAATTCCCAATGGACGTCTAAAAGCCCAGGCTGAATCTCGACATTTCATTGAAATAAAACCAGCTTTTCTTATTCCATCGATAGGATTTTTTGCGTCCATTGTAAAGGAGAAATGGTTTGTGAATCGACAATAAGAGGTCTTTTATCTCTGAGTATTTGTGCATAAAGATGGAAGCATAAATAAAGGCTAGCGTAAGGATGGGACGAGCATCTTTCATTCAATTCGATATTCAAACGATGATGTGATGTATTTTTTTGTACAAGAGATCAGAAACCTGTTTCCCTATTTTGGCATTATGTACGGTACAAAATTTAAAAACCACTTAGTACTGCGGTTATTCTACTTGTCAACTAGACCGGTAAATCGTCGGCCGCACTCAATAAATTGGTTTAGTCCAAATTGCTAAATGATTGATCGGAAATACGAATGTGGTTGGTTTCGTGTGTAAAACTTGAGTGCTCCTTAAAAGTAAAGCAGCTGCAGCTTTTAATAAAGTTAAGAGGTTAGCAATAATGATACAGAGAATAGGGAGGAGCCAATTTCCCGTGGGCGGTTTGACGATCAGGTTGCAATATTTATAGCCTCAGTACTGAACAAATATAGCCATGCTGTACCCACATAAAATACTGGCACACGCGAGCCGCAGCCGCTTATCACACGAAACTTTTTGCTGTTAACCCCGAAATTTCGATAAATGATAAACTTGTTTAGAGGACGAAATATTAATCAACCATTTAAATATCCGTCACGTTACCCTTGTAGTTAAATAAGCATTCATTTCTCACGGAAAACTTGTGATAATTATGAATGTCAAAAGTTCAATGCCACAGACCATAAATATGCTCAACGTAGTCATACATACACATACAAAGTTTCCCACTTACAAAGTGCAAACTGCAATCGAACACTCGCACTCAGTAAACGAACAAAATTAAAAAGTCATCAGTCGAATGTGCCGAAAAGCGACGCAGAATAACCCGGTTATAAAAAATAAATATAAAAAATGTTTATAAAAGGGAAACTCCGCAAAATACCGAACAGCGGTTTGAAAGCGAACTGGACTAGGAGAAAAACAACAAAAACAAAATGTTGTATCGAGTGGGAGCCGGCAGGAAGTCCACGCGGGGAAGTGTGTCAATGTCAGCGTATCGGGGACTTTTTTACACGGTGTCGGTGAATTATTGTACACCGAGCCCTGGCCAATGTCGACCGTAAAGCACTGTCAAGTATGTAGGCGATACGACCGGGTCTTACGTAAGCGCACGACCTCAACAAAAGGCTGATGAAGCCAAGCCCCAAGATTTCTAGAGGCAAAAACTTATGTAAAGAAAAGATATTGTATTTCCAACAAACCGCAGTAATTCCTTGACCTTATAGCAATTGGGTTAAGGTAGGCTTAAATGTCCGAACAAACAGATCCACATGTTTGGGAGAAAATTGGAAATAAACAAGTAACTTATAAAGAGTAGGAGTTGCGGTAGGGTTCTGAAGGGGATTTAGATTCGATTTCACGATTCTAAAAAACTGGCCAAATGCGTGTCGGACCACGCACAATGAAGGGTTCCGAAGTTGGGATGAATTTATCCCAAGAACAAACTCAACTTGAAAAACATGTTCTCCCATACATCGATAAACGTAACGGTCAATTTTCCAACTGCAAATATAAGTTGGTCGACTATTACTCGTTAACTTGTAAAGCCTACTTAGCTGTGATAGTTTTGCCATGCCAATGCCATAAATTCAGTTGCCTCTAATAAAATTTGCACAGTAAAGGTTCGTACAGACTGGTGCGAAATCGCGGGCGCGACAGGCACCGACAAAGGAATTGTGCTACTAGTGTCGCTTCACGCCCGCGATCTCGCACGAGTCTGTACGAGCCTTAAAGCTTAATATTACGCAAACGGATCCCTGAATCGAAAAATGGTCTTCACAGACCCTCAATATTTTGAACGGCCTTTTCAACGATACACCACGTCATGAGATAGACGAGAAAAAAATATCATCCCCACTTTACGTGTAGGTACCGTAAAATTGTTTTTTTGTCAAGATTTTATTTTACCAGTTTGTCGACGTGATTAATATATCCATGCCAAATTACAGCTTTCTAGTACTAAGAGTCTCTAAGCTAAGCCGGAGACAGACTGTCATACGGACATGGCGAAACTATAAGGGTTCCTTGTTGACTACGAAACCCTGTAAAGATGATGTGGGAGCAGTTGAAAAAACTGAGAAACGACGAAGATCGTTGAGGTATTTACGCGTAAAAATGGGACGCACACCAAGGCCCTTCCCTGGGCCTGTGTTCTATTTCGGTGTTCAGTTATCTACAGTGTAAGTGTATGACTAACACAAATACCAGTTTATATTTAGCTGTGTACCGTGGCACTCGAACCTGGCACCGCCCGGAAGTCGTTAGTACATCGATGGTCGATCCAGGAATAATTACTGGAAAACAAAGAGCCTACCAATTTTGCCTCAGGTTGATCAATACTGCGGCCCTTTCATACGAAACTGTTGTGTAGATTGGTTTTAATTACGAAATAAGTTTATAAGCAAATAAGGATAAAGTGAGAGTGGTTTTTACTTTTTAGTTCAGTGTTATTTATGACTAGCTTTTGCTTGCCGCTTCGCTCATGTGAATGACGGAAAATATCCCACGGGATTATAATTAACCTATGTGTTAATCCAGGTTATAAACAAAATATAAATAACAAGTTATAAAAATATATCTGTGTGCTAAACTTTATCCAAATCCGTTAAGCCGTTTTTGCGCCAATCCGGAACATACATCCAGACAAACCGAATAAAGTCTAAAAAATATATTTTCGGCATCAGACTCGTTCCGGGAACACCTCATAGCAATTACTTAAAGAAAAAAAAAATAGTTTTGACTTCATTACTATTTTATTATATGTATAACACATAACATATCATCACGCCTGTAACCCCCGAAGGGTTAGGCAGAGGTGTGCCTATATTCCATGTAATAGGGGGCGAGCCTATTGCCATCAACCGGGCACAAATCCAGACTCTGGGCTGCTACTGAGAAATTCCTGGTGGAAAAACCCAATAACACTTTGCCCGACCTGGGAATCGAACCCCGGACCTCGTGCTCGCCAGTAGCGCTTGCGGCCACTAGACCAACGAGGCAGTATTATATGTAACGATAACCCTATTTGTTCATAAAGGCTGTAATTATTAACCACGCAATTACTAATTCTCGTTAACCAGGACAGTAAAGAGTTTAAGTCGTTGAGTTCCGGGGTTTGTTGCTGTAGTTGAAATTCTGGTCCTTTAGTTAGCATTTTATTATTTCACTTCGAACGTAAACGGATGAAAAGTACGTTTCAAACGTCACGGGCTTTACCTCCGTCCGTATGTCAGCTCAAATGGATGCGGGACTCAAACGCACGCCCTCGCTCCACCTCTACGTGGGCCTTCACGATTCGATTCGCACCGACGACGTACATTACACACGTAGCTGAGCTATAGCTCCCCTATATTTCTTCGTTTTATCCCTTATTCTAGGCATCGGAAGGAAGTCGGTAAGTAGTGAGAAATGAGTTACAGTAATATCTGAAGTAAAATAGTTTGTTACAGCTTCCTATAGAGTTATATACTTGATAGTAACGCCAAGTCTCCAACACGTGTAATGTGTGAACGGGAACGGAGACGTGAATGTATCTAGTTACGATACAAAGTTGCTTGATAGATTGGCACGTGTAAGCGGTGTAAGAGCCTGACTACGTCTAGACATCATTTTGTTGTTAGAGCAATATTTACTAATGATAACGATTCCTTGAATCTTCTTTTCTTGTATTAATCCGACAGTTTTAATCAACGTCAATCAATATCCAAAGAATATTAACGGTCTACGTTTAATTTTAACCTTAGATATCGCAGACAAAGAGCGACCCGAAACACGAACAAATTTTTAAAACACTTCGATTTAAAAGTTCTACGAGAAACGTTTCCGCTGAGTACAGGGGGTGGCAAAAAGTAATCGACTAATCGCTTCCCTTATACTTTCCAGAAACCGCCTGTCTGTTGGTAACGGCTAATCTTGAGAGCCAAAAGTTTCACGCCAACGTATAAGACGCTTAAGTGGCGATACAGAGGGAAGGACGGAATATGGGGCATGCATAAGTTATAGGCTTATTATAATACCAACGGTAAATGTGCTGCCTTACACTTATGTAATATTGGTACGAGAGTATCAATAGAAGTGTATGAATACAAGTAGCACTTAGTATTCCTTTGCTAAATATAACTTGTAATAGGAAAATGTGAGAAAACGTGGGTGTTACTACATTGTCTTATGAGAGAAAGAAAGTTATACATATAGTATTTTTTATCTCACGAAGCGACGCGCGCTTTACTTGTGGTTACCAAGTGTACAAACACCCTGTGAATGTGTGTGTAAAGCGCACGAGCTCTCGGCACCGTCAGAGACAATGGCGAAGTCGGGTGTGTGTGTATTATGTGCTGATGCTACTCGTCTTCACGCACACATTCACAGCGTGTATTGGTTACCACGAATAAAGCGCGCGTCACTTCGCGAGATAAATATACTGCAACACAGATGGAAATAGTAGTTGTAAAACGTGTAGCACTTATGATTGCTCTGCTAAATGATACTTGTAATAGAAAAATATGTGAGAACGTGGGTGCTACTACACATTGTCATATGAAATTCATGAAAATTCTAGTTGCCATAATTTTAGACATACTACATGGGATACAAGCAGGAATATAACTAATATTCATGTGAAATCCTGCACTGTAATTGAAATATCTTGTGCTAGAATTGCTAGAGATGGGTTCACCACAGCGACGATATAACTATGTACCTATTTATGAGTTTCAAACGGTGCTCACGCCCCGGGCGGAGGGCCGTTGTCGCTTTACACTCATAAATCTCTTCGTATATTATGTAAATACTACCAGAAGCCGCTGTAATTATAAAATACGAGCTATCAACTGATTAATGTTAACAAACATTAGGGTTTAATTCACGCTCCAGCTTGTTCTCGTATGACATGTGGAAGACTAATGCAGATACAAAAATGGAAGCCGGGATGAGCGTAGTGTGGGTCGCCCTCAGCTCGATGGGCCGACGATCTTAAGAAGGTAGCTGGGACAGACTTGATGCGGAAGGCGGAGGACAGGGTATTCTGGCGCAGCCTAGGAGAGGCCTACGTGTCCAGCAGTGGACTGCGATAGACCAAGTTGATTGAAACCGGGATGGTAATTAAAAGTCCGACATTTTAAAATATTACTGAATTTATTCACTAATTCATTTTAGAAGCAAATTTTGTCATTGTCAACCCGTTAACTTACACTGCTGAAATGGGACCTCTTCGTCTTCTGTCGGAAAAGTTAAGCATAAACTACATAATCATATATGTTCATTGGAACAGAATTATGTTTTTAAGGTGTGTTTGATGTTAAGTGTTCAGAATTTCAGGTTTACAGAAGACTCAAATTACATATAGGTAACTATGAAAAGTTGTGTGACAATTGCCAGACATTGAAATGGATCACAAGATCAGTAACTGACTAACTGCACAGCAACTGGATAGCCGAAGTCGGGATGTAATTAACATCCAGATTTCAGACATATTATCGAAAACCGCAACATTCATTACGTAGCCCAAAAATAGCTCAACCAATCACAGTATTTTCCTCAGATCTACTAAAGAATATTATTGACTGCAGATAATGAAAGCGATGAATTTCACTGAAATACGTCACCTTGATGATGGTCCTGTGGTTAAGGCGCCTCTCATGCACGAAGTTGTGGGTTCAAATCCGGACAAGTTCCATTGTGACTTTTACAATTCACATGTCCTTACTTTCTAAGTTTATCTTGGACGTCTCACTGAGATCGGTGAAGGAGAATATTATTTATATTATAAGTTTGAAATTGAATTGAGTTTGAAGGCTAAATTCACACAAAGGGCACAAGGGTTATGCTTGGAGTTCCCCTACGAGATCAAATCAGAAATTAAGATTTCCGCAGGCGAACCAAGGTAAGCGACATAGCCCGAAGAATTGCCAAACTTAAGTGGCAGTGGGCAGGGCACATTACTCGCAGAACATATGGCCGATGGTGCCGAAAGGTTCGACTGCGTACCGGAAGACGTAGCGTTGAAGGCCTCCTACAAGATGGACCGATGACCTTGTGAAGGCCGCAGGAATCCGCTGGATGCGGGAAGCACAGAACCGGTCGAAGTGGCGGTGCTGGGGGAGGCCTATGTCCAGTAGTAGACGTCTTTCGGCTGAAATGATGATGATGATGATGAAGTTTGAAATCGCCAACCCGTCTTGAGCAAGCGTGGTCAGCAATGCTCACATGCCTTCTCTGTATGAGAAGAGATCTTTGGGTTGCAGTAGGTTAGTAATAGGCTGGTATTATTTATAGATTATCAGAAGACGATGAACCCTTACAACAACCATTTGCTAATGCCCACACGGAAAGAGAAGAGGCAGTCCAGCAGAACGTTGGAACGACGAGATATGGGAATTAATTGGCAAATCATGGCTTATGAAAGCAAAATACAGAAAATACAAAGAAGGCCTATACCCGTCGAGGGGTCCTTATGAATTAATTAATGAAATGAACCGACCCCAGCTTGGTTAAACCAGACTCGATAACTCGAATGAACCCAAAGATTCACACTATCCCCTGGAGCCTCATGTTATTAATTAAATATATTACTTACTTTATTAAGAACTTATTTTTTTTTGTAATTAAGGAATAATAAAGGTTTTTTTATTTATAGTATTTACATCACTTTCATTTTATAAATAAGAATAGCAACTACAAGACATATCCTCGGTAAATACATATAATAAGAACGGCGTAATATCATCCGAGGAAGAGATCCGTTAATGGAACACGTTTCTGAATGCGCACTAAACAAAAGAACTTGGTCTTTTGTGTTTCATCAATAACAATACTGTGACACGAACTGGCCTTTCGTATTCGCTTCGAGGAATTTCTCGCAAAACTGAAATATTTGGCGCTGATAAAGGAAATTTCGCAGTAATCTGGGTATTAAGGGATTGGTGAAGTTGTTTATCTTTTCCAACAAGATGTCAACTCAAAGAAATGGGTCACTAACTATGGTGTTGATAAGGTAGACTTATCACTAGTTTAAGCTGTGCAAATATTAGACTAGGTATGAAAATGAAGACTAGAATATTCCATGACTACTTATTTCATTTATTTCCAAAATGCTCTAAGGACCAATATTTTCCCCGTACAAAAGGACCAGCATTATACATTCTTTGGCAATTCCAGAATATTTTATGGACTATACACATATAACCCACACGTGTAGGATTTACTTCCATATTCACCTTCTATTTAATACAGGTATCAGATATGTCTATGAATCCTCACGGTTCAAGAGTCAGACAGAAACTTAATATGACGAGTGCGGTTACAACCGCCTTGCTTCCTAAGGACGACTTCTACGTACATACGTAGATAATAATAAGATAGGTATACAGACAGCCTCAAAAAGATGAAAATACTTGTCGGTGCCTGTTGACAACAATTCATTTCACCGTCTACAATTTGTGTTCTGTATCAATATGTAGCTACAATGAGGGTTTTCTGGCCGCACAGAGACGTCAGGTCAGGAAGGACCTGTCAAAAGTATCAAAGCGCCTATATTTTCGTTAGTCGTGACTGAATGATGAATGAATGAATGAAACGAATGATGAACGTCATCATATATTTTGTATTCATAGTCGAAATGGAAGACCTCTTGAAAAGTGGCGCCAACTGGTGGCGTGAATTTTCATGAAAACCCACATCAAGTACCCAATGAGTAATATGTTTTGTGGTTGGGGCTTACACATGGGTACAATATTATGGAACTAAGATTGTAGTAGACACTTGTCGATGTGTAGTATGTACATCTTTTTGAAGCTGACTGTACCTACTTGTACAATAAGTTCTGAGGGTCGAACCTGTAGCTTGTTAACTTATTCATACTTTAATTACTTTTAGGGCTGATTTTTAGGGTTCCGTACCCAAAGGGTAAAACGGGAACCCTATTACTAAGGCTCCGCCGTCGGTCTGTCCGTCTGTCACCAGGCTGTATCTCATGAGCCGTGATAGTTAGACAATTGAAAATTTCACAGATGATGTATTTCTGTTGCCGCTATAGCAACAAATACTAAAAACCAGAATAACATAAATATTTAAGGGGGCTCCCATACAACAAACGTGATTTTTTTAGCATTTTTATAGATAATGGTACGGAACCCTTCGTGTGCGAGTCCGGCTCGCACTTGGCCGGTTTTCAATAGTCGCCTGCCTGTAACTTTTAACAGAAGAATAAATATGACAGTTTGACATAAAGTCTGTACAAAAGCTGTCAAACCACAATATTTTTTAGTTAAAAGTTATCTGACTATTGAAAAATCAGCCCTAAGGATATTCAAATTTCAAGAGAGGTAAAGGCCCGTGCAGACTGGCGCGACGCGATACTAGTAGCACAATTTATATGTCGCGCCCGCTATATCGCGTCAGTCTGTACGAGTCTTAACACATTTTGGTATGTATGCGGAATTCATTACTTACAATACTGAATTAGGTATATTCACTGGTTTTGATTCAGTAATTGGTCCTTATGGTACAAATGGCAATAGAGATAAATATCCAGCTAGGCACTGACATTGAGTAGCAATATAGAATTCAAGGCAGTTAATTATATTACACATTATGAATGTACCAATCCACATTGCGGCCGACGTACTGTACTGGAAATACATAATTAACCTAATTAAAAATATTTAATTAACTTGTAAAATTTTACAACAACGCTTACGCGCGTAAAATAAATACTTTGTTGTGTGAAATTACACAACCATCAGATTTATTAAGACATCTGAATACACATTGAATTTGGTTTATGAGATCAATTGGGAAAAAAAAACCGGCCAAGTGCGCGTCGGATTACGCACAATGATCCCGTAGTTGAGATGAATTTATCTCAAGAACAAACTTAACATTGTAGTTCGAAAAACATGATCCCCATACATTACAACTGCAAATGTAAGTTTGTACGCACAATATTGAGTGATTTAGCATGTTATTTTAAGATCACAGACTTCTTATAGGTTTTCCTGTAATATATAAGTAAAGAACTGTTTTATGTATTTTTTTTTTAATTTTAGGCTCAGTAGTTTCGGCAATAAATTGTCATCTATTTTCTTAAATAATTTTAAAAGCATTTATTTTAAAAATTATAAAAACAATATATTTGAATTCCTTACGACAAGCCCTTTCATTTGATATGATTATGCACTTGTAACTTGCAACTGTACACAGTACAGTTTGCAAAACTTTACGGAACCCTAAAAACACAGTTTTAACTTGAAAAATACTGCGGGCAGTAACGGCTCGTGCAGAATGACTATATCTATGAAAATTTCATAGAAATTGTTTTACCGGTGTCGCGTCTCGCGACAAGTTGCGTCGGTCTGTACGAGCCTTAAACATACGCTATGAACTGAGCAAGAAAGCCAAGTTCTTAAACGATAAAATTATTCAAAACGATAGACAATAAATGTGTACAGAACTACACAGAGCATTGAACGCCTCAATTGCGATTATTATGATTGACAAAGCTGTAGTGAGCAAGACGTACTACACGTCACAATGACGCCCGCGCCTGCGCCGGCGCACGCCTTCTCGACGTCACGCGCCCAGCTGATCGCACGTCGCACCTACTCGACCGGTGTAAACAAATCATAGTAACGCTCCCACGCTCGAGTCGCGAGTACATGAACACGGCACAGAATAGGTCGCATTCATATTTATTCAAACTTCGAACGCAAATCGCGACTTCACACTGCATTAATCATTCTGATCTAGTTACCAATTATGTGGAAAGCCGGCAAATTTCTCGTGAAGTCGTGACATATTGTGCTATCAATCAATTTTCGCCCACTTGAGCACTTAATAACCGACGTGGGACGTAACTTGTCGTCTCAACGCAGTCGGTTGTTTAACTTGTCATACATTTGTTTCGCGTGGATTATTATCTAAGCGATAGGTTCCCAAACCGGTCACGGTCATTATATTTGGACGGCAACAAAAAATGTCGTCATTATAGTGATTAATAACGGGGTCAACAGCTACCGGGCGTCGACATTCGCGTCAGTGAGGTACGAACT
The DNA here is from genome assembly GCA_963921375.1 of Tiliacea citrago. NCBI lineage: Eukaryota > Metazoa > Arthropoda > Insecta > Lepidoptera > Noctuidae > Tiliacea > Tiliacea citrago. The sequence goes on along the minus strand of OY992792.1, from coordinate 21,776,355 downwards.
AACTTATTGTTAGATATTTAGGTTAACCAGCTGGTTTGCATATGGCGGATAGATGGTTTAGATAAAGCATTTGCCAAGCAACACAATAGTGAACCTAAACATATTTTATCGCGTAGGTGGTGTAACTACGTTCTACACACTTCAAATTATTCATCGAGCAAAAATGCTAAAGGCTCGTACAGACTCACGCGATATCGCGGGCGCGACAGGTAGCGACAAAGAAATTGTGCTACTAGTGTCGCGTCGCGCCCGCGATATCTCACCAGTCTGTACGAGCCTTAGCACAAAAGCTTTAGAGGTCATCTGTTCATTAATCTTTACTAAAAGCGTTAAGACTAATATTAATGTCATGAATCTTGATATTTTAGAATAAATTAATTAAAAACATGTAATGGTATTTGACAGCGTGTAATTAATAACTGAAACATGAAGGAAAGCTATTTAAATAGTACAAGTAACGAGATAGGTAATTTAATGGCGTCCGAATCTGAAATCTGTTCACAAATTAGAACTGTTGCCGAGCCATTTAGTTTACTAATAGCATATCTATGTCGACAAGCATGGCCGCATAGTAAAAAGCGAATGGTATAATTACCGCGTCGAACCACCAATACCACCATGGCCCATGGTAACGATACTGGCGATCTTCAGCGAACCGCGACGCACGGACCGTGATTCCTTCGAGCGGACGTTGCATTTGCATACAGACCGACGTGCTATTACAGGCTATTACGTACATACCATAGATATCCGTGTCCGTGGTACATACCGAACCTTTAAATCATCCAAGGTAAATAATATGATTGTATAAACTAGGAATAATACATCTACGTCTCGAAAGTCGACGTCTATTCAAGACACAATTCATTACTTACTTCTAAAGAAAGAATTCCAATATCTAATTAGCTAATATAATTTATTAACAGGGCCGTCTTTTTAAGGCAATTTGTGCGTAAATGTTCAGTCGCCATTTGCGACAAATTAGTTTTAGTACCAGGAGTACTGTGAATAATTGAGCTTTATATGAAACAGTAGATAAGCGAATGGACAAACATAAAAGAACGAAAATTGAAAATAAACAGATCAAAATAGTCGACGAGGACAAAGCGCACCTGCCGTTCTGGTCACCACACACACCTGCGAGCAGCGACCAACCTGCATATTGTTGCTACAGGAAAAATATTCCATCAGTTACATGCTTAGCCAACTGGAAGTCACTGATATAATTGCCAGCAAAAAATCAGGTAGAATATTGTAGAAAGAAATATTTAGCATCAAAAATTTCACACTACTCTGTAGCCGTAACGGCGAATAATTTGGTAAACGCTTATACAGGGAATGTTGCCGCCATATTTCATAACCCAAATCATATTTCAGGCGACCGAAGAAGGCGAGGCGACACACTCGCAAGAAATATATTGCTGGCTTGGCGGTGAGGCGGCAGGGCGGCGAGGCTGCGAACTACGAGTACGCACAAGATATCTGCCATCTCCAAGCGAGGCTAGGCCTTGTGCGGTTTATCTCGCCCGACTCGACGCCGTTTGAGAAATTGCGTACACAGCAAACAAAGAATTGCACATCAAGATAAGGAACCGGAGCGTATCGCGCTTATGAACGCCCCTCGAGTCCGTTCGCCACGCCTGACTGTATTAATCTAACAAACGAACACCGTTATTCCCCCTTCGATACTCTTCATCAACGTAAAGTACCATCTTTATTACAATGTAACAAACAAACATGATTAATTCAAAAACATAAGACAGGCGTAAATTATAATGTGTAACCGAACCGCTGCCGCCATTCGGGTGAGTTAAATAACATGTGCGTGACAATGGGCTTCCCTACGAGATTTCTCTACATACTCGTGTTACGAATTCAACCAGCCTGTTAATACATAAAACATTAAGTAATGGAAACCTACAGAACATTATCGGTTTTCCAAGACCTTGATGCGATGTAAGTAATGCGGAAGGAAGCTCAATTTAAGTTTGATAATCCGCAAGCCGCTGCCCGTCAGAGATAGGGCAGTTTTCGACGAGGGTCGGGAGTCCGCACGGACGCTCTTTGGCATTGGACGTTTCAAAGGGAGCTTAGGCCTAGTTGGCACAAAAGAATAGCAGAGTTTTCGAGCCGACTAACAAGCTTAAAATTTTAATGGTAGCAATGTGGAGAATGCGCGCGGTGACCACAGTCATTTGATAACCACGCCGTCCGGACCAATGAGTACTTAACTAATATTTCATCGTTTACACACGCAAATGTGCCCGAGCTGCCATTGTGTGTAAATCCAAGCACGTCGACCTAAACAGATTAATTACAATCGTGCTGAACTTTATGTCAATCGATACCCACGCAAATAAGTATTTAAATAAGAAAGGATAAAAGTTTCAGTGGCCAAGCAATGCGAGTCGTCTGTATTTCCCAAGGGTAGATATCCTCTAATAAAATAGCAGGCGCCGAACGCGGCATCTTTCATGGCAATCCCCTCTTTCGGAAATATCACTATGTGAGGAATTCAGTGGCTTTGACTGACATGACTGCCTTCGCTCGATGGCTTTTAGTTAGGGCGACGCTCTGTAGGTACTAAGTTTGGGGTAAATGGTAAAGGCTTTTATTGTTCCCTGTTGCAAACAAAATGACATCAGACTCTTATTTAGCTTTGAAATTGCAAAAGCTCGCGTATGAGGACCGTTAAACTGCCTCGTTCAACAACTATTTCACTAACTGTGTATAACTACTACAAATCTTTTTGAAAACGATGTAGATAGAAGCAAAATAAGTTAAGAATTGATTACAATATTCCCCTTTAAATTCTTCTGCGCCCTTGATCCTGCTGCGAACTTAATAGAAGACGGAAGTGGATATAAACAATAACATTGAAAAAAGTTATAACAGGGAAGTTATTGAAAGTGGATGAGAAAAATACAGTCCGCCTATAAAGTTACCGTTTTCTACATTAACGGCTGTGTAACGTCGGAACCGTAATCTCATGTTTATGGGTAGAACACCAATAGAAGTGTTGGGACCAGTGGAACTACCTATAAGTTTGTGGTGCACGTATTCAGCCACCGCTCGACTCACAAAGCGGAGTCAAGTTACCAACAGAAGAACACGTCGCGGTCGTCGAGCTCGCTGGGGAGTGCGGGGCAGGGGGGGGGGGGGGGTACACTCAGCGACGTGACATTTTCGCAAACAAGCCACGAGGAGCGAGGCAGGGGCGCCGTGAAATTTGCAACCTCGGCGCCAGCCGCCGTCCAGCCGGCCGCGACGCAACGCCAAGCTAATGGGGGAAATCGATGAATAAATTCGGTTATCCGGGTCTCACTACACTCGCTGTCCGAAAGTAGATTATCGTTAAAATGTGCACTTAAACGACAATTCCCATTTCCATGTAAAATGATGGGGAACGTCACATTACAGCAGGATTAGCAACTAAAATAAGGGTAGGGGGCGACAATATTCGATCGGGTGCTTGTGTTCGTCATAAAGTTTTAAATCTGTTTTCCGGAATTTAAATATACGTTAATAACACTACGAGCAAGACCATTAATTAGGTAAAGTTATCAACTATTTACATTGAGGACATTTTGATAATAAAGTATTTAGAAAACCTACAGTTACGCACATTGAATCTGTGCACATATATTTGTATGTTTCTGTTTATCTAGCATAATATGAATTTAAGTAAATGGCATAGTAAGTAGAACACAATAATGAAAAATAAACGAGAAGGCAATTTACAAGAGATTAAAAAAAAACACCTTCAAAAACAAAATCGCCAACATATTTAACACCAGCTCAAAGGAATCCATCTTAATAACTTAATCGCTATTTCGTGTAAAGGACAACAATAGAGCATGCGGATAAAAGGACCAATAACACAATGGTATTTTTTTTTCCTCCATCGCAAAATGTCCGCTTTTATCGTGAGCGGCTAAAGGCTTCTACAGACTGGTGCGATATCGCACCAGTTTGAGCCTTTACGCGGCAAGGTAACACGACGATACCCACATCAAACGTGTCCTAATCAAAAAAGCATACTATAAGATTAAGGACTACGTTGAAGACAAGGAAGTTTGGCAATAATTCCTTCTGCACATGTGGCTTCCCTGGTACCTCATTAACAGCATAACTATGTGAACGTCTATTAACTGCTCCTAAATTACGATTTTTATTTCTATTTTTACATACTTTGACATAACCTACAATTTTAATTTAAAATATTTATTAGTGACTTGTGGACAGAATATTTATTCAGTTTTTTTTTACAGTTGTAATGACAATGTTGTCATTTGGTTTAAATATGTAGGTTTTTATTTTTATTATTTTAGTAATATTTTATATAGATTCTTTTTTAATTTTTGAATGTGAGAACGTTGTAGGCTTAATAGACTGTAGCTTTGTAAACTATCTTTTATTTTGTTAAGTACTTGGTACTTGTTGACGGGCCTACACTGTCCTCCCATACCTATTAACACTGTAACTTATAACATTATTAAAGCGTATAAATCTTAATGAACATCAACATAAAACTAGTCGTGACAAGTTTATTTTATTTTATTAGCACTCAATGTCACATCATCCGGCTGAGTATGTAAAAATAAACTTAACATTCATATTATCTCAAATGGAACTATTCTGAAACCTATCCTAAAATGAAACGATGTATTAGTTAAGCTAGTTTAATTATGAATTCATGTGGCCTGGCCTGCCCAGGCCACATGATGCGAGACGCTAAAGGCAAGTAGAGCAAGAAAGTGACAGAACGGTATCCAAGGGACGGCAAAAGAAATCGGGGAAGGCAGTCTACCCTCTGGGAGGAAGAAATAAAGCTGACAGCTGGTCCAAACTGGAGGAGAGTACCTCACGACAGACGTCAATGCAAATTGTTAGAGGTGGCCTATGCCACGAGGAACACCGAAATTCGAGCCATCTTGTGATTTTTGTTTTTACCATTATTGTTAGTGTAATTGTCTGGTTTCGGAATAAAAGGCTTTATTATAATTATTATTAATCATGAATTTCGCGTGTCTCCTGAATACTAGGGTCTTCATATATTTTTGCGTGGTTATATTAGAAATATGGATTATGTTATTAAGCCGGGCAACGGTATCTTCATGTTTCTTAATTAGATACTTTACTTCATTGAATTTACCAATCCCATTGCAAAGACCTTAAAATTATTTAATCAAGAAGAGGGGCGCAATTTTAATTCTTCAGTTGAAGAAGTCTTGATTGTTATCAAAATGAAAGGTGTTGCGATTAAAAAGGATAAGTATGAAAACCAAAAAGAGTAAGACCGAAAAACCTATCGCAATGAAGTACTCAAGAATGATGTTTTGCAAATACCTTGGGCAATGTTTCACGTTAAGATCGAGATACGAAATGTAACCGAACACTCAGCACATCTGTTCGACTCGCTGGCGATATCAATTAGTTATTAGATTCTACTGGTTATGCAGTAAATGTACTGCAAGCAATAGGCTCTTAATTACGGCGTCTGACAATTTTACAATGACAAAATATGGGAAACAATCCGCCTCTCGAGACAGAAGTAATAATTATCATTTATTAACGGTATGTGTTCCGCGAATGAATTACTTGTTGGGGCAAAAAACGATCCCCATGTTGCTCGAATAAAGTTGAATTTGAAATGAGATTCAAAAATCTCATTTCAAATTCAACTTTATTCGAATTTTAATCCCCAGTCACAGACTTATCTACCTGCTACTATTATTTTGGTGGCCAGGTAGTTTTATCTCAAGTTCATCTACTATTTATCATATTGTGTTGCTGTAAACAAATTAGTACCGTTTCACAAACAAGTTAACGGCTCGGCGCCAATAAAAGGCAGCAAAAAATTCACTGCGAATACTTCTTGCTGTCTTCACGTTTCTGGAGGTCATCGGAACTCGCCACATCGCCTGATCACTACGGGTTCTTAATTGTTCCAATATCCGCGAACAAAGAATTACTTTTTATTGAACTTTTTACAAGGCAGGTAAACCATTATAAAATTCGCCAAAGAAAATAAAGGCTAACTAAATGACTGTATCTTAAAAACATTTCGAAGGTAATCTTTAGAACCCTGACTGATCATTGCATTTTAATCGCTTCGGCTGCTTTGCGGTCTCATACTTCAAATCTCTCGGAATATCAAAATAGCAAGTTAGGTGGAAAATCGAAACTCTGTCACTTGGAAAATCGCTCGAATTTAAAATTTTCCGTTATATGCGCGCCAAAAACGTAGCAGTGCGACTGCGGAGAGACTGATCGTCAGTTACGGGTGCCGTACATATCATTTGATCAAACTTGAGATTCCTACATAGCTATGCACAATAGTTGATGGATATGTGACTTCACATAACCATCGACTAAGGTCGACAAGAACTTGCGTAGCTGGAACGTCTCCCGTAGACAAGGAACAGTAATATTAAGTATTATTAACTTGAACAACAAACGGAACATGTTACCTATCCACGCTTACAATGACGCACGCATGCATGATATACGTTGAATGTGTCACTTAACATTCAAACTTGGTAATAAATGGATTATTCACAAATTCAGCCGAAACAATACCGAGCATTAGAATATATTTCGTAGCTGAAGTTCAAAACTTCAGTTAGTAATACAAACACTACTGGATAATAAACGAGTTTATACCTTGATAGATTTGGTCCTTTAGGTCGGTTTACTTGAAAATAGGCTAGTATTCTAGTTTATTATGAGTCAGGTTAACGGGCGGCTTATAGTTTCGGCCGGCGGGCGTGAGAATGAGTCACCAAACACTACAGTCGGCGTTCGTGCCTCGAGCGACATGGCACCAAATGGGGATTGCATTTCATGATAGGAAACTTGATGGGAACAGAATCGATAACATATCTGCCAAAACTATTGTCCCGCTCACTAAAAGTCATATTTAAAAATGTCGTTAAATCCTCCGAAAATTGAGTAACTTGTATAATGCGTTTGCAAAACGATCGCAATACCAATATTTTGACGATATAATATTTCCTCAGCACGCAAACCTGTACTTTAATAACACATTTCACTAGGGAAACAGTCGGTACCGCTACATGTATTCTTCATCCTTATTTGCTGATGATTGTTTAAAATTGAGTCATAGATTGGTTTGATAAGATGGATCAAAGTAAATGGAGCTCGGCCAAGAGGTATCGAAGGTAATGTAGGCAAATTCGCAAATCCCGATTGTGGTGTGGGTGGCCGTAAGCCTGCGTGATCAGCAAGCCAGATAGATATACGCTGTGAGATAGTTAGCATCGCGGAATAACTGTTTTTGACCGAGCGAGCTAAGAGTCTCTGCTTCCAGCCTGGCAAAATTTGCTTTCCTCTGTCAGTTTGTTGGTACTCCTCTAAAGGGGGCCTAAAATGTACGCTTTGGCACAATCATAATATGATCTGCGTACAATTCATATCCCGCAATTCATCTGTTTGACAGTTTTGTATGGAGTTTCGTAAAATGGTCCACAAATTAAGAATTGCTTTATTGAAGTATAATGTCAAATAGCAGCTGTCAAACAAATGAATTGCGGGATGTATGAATTGTACGCAGATCATATTATGATTCTGCCAAAGCGTCCATTTTAGGGCTCAGGGCGTGTTTTACAAACGATCTGGACGAAACTTGGTATACAGGTTTTACGACTTTATAGATTTTTTTTTGTAGTCGGAGATTTAAGATTAGTGGGCTACTTCCTCCAAAAAGGGGCAAAAAGGGGGCTACTGGATATCTCCGCCTTATGAGATCCGATTTCGATGGCTCTTTTTTATTTGAAGGTGGTAACTTTAAGTTGGTCTCATAGTTTGGTGAAGATCTGATGAGGATCTTCGGCGTGATGAGATAGCTCCTCAAAATGCAGTAAATTGCTCACTTTTAGATTTCTGCCAGTGGAATCGGCTGATATATTAATTGTTGCAAAAAAGTTTGTGCTCGTGAGGTCACTGTTCGCAGAACTACTAGTTTACTCAATGTTAGCCGCGACCGGTTGTAAAATACCGATTTAACTTTGATATAGAAAAAGACACGAACGGATGTAGATGTAGTACAGTAGCAGACATTGATATTATGTAGTAGTGTTGTTTAAAATAGCAGCTCCTTTCCATTGCTGATTTTACAAATAATTTATTGTTATATTCAGTTTAAATTCCGCTCATATAAAACAATTAAACAAACAAGACATTCCCAATTGAATTCCAAAACCCTTATTCATTTCGAAATATGCAACATAATTCAAGTTGATAACTGCCATAATAGGGATTTCCTTGGCAGTAACTGATACTCAAGTAGGTACGTAGCACTACATTAAAACCATTAACAGCCGTATATAAACATAAAGTAGATAACATAAATGGTATACCATCAGACCTGCACAATAACACACATGATCGTAAGAATTTATACTGAACGCGGTACTAAATTCCATGTTAATGCAAAAAGAATGTAAACTACGGTCTACGAGTAGGGATCCGAAAGAGTATCGATACTTTTATAGATTGTACTCGATACTTGTCAAGGGATTTTCGAATAGTATCGAAACTTTATGCAAATACTCGATACTTTAAATGAACATTGTGACGTCACTCCGTTCAGAAGGTTGTTTCTTGTTAGCAAATTGAAAAAATGTTTATTATTCATGAGAACTCATTGATTAGTTAATCAGGATTAGAAGTTGCACAAATAAGTAGATTGTTTTTTTTTTTTATGTTTTAACTGACGGATTATAATACAATCTAATACTCAATATGTAGGGCATCGATACTTTTGATTTGTTACACTATTCACGGGTTGTTCTCCATCAGTAAATTGAAACCCGTTTACACGGCAGCGGTTCGTTATTTTTGTTGGACAGTTAATTGCATGATGCGTTTTTGTTTGGGGAAGCGGATGTTTTTTAGAGCACACTGATCAGTTGATCACACAAGTTGACGCGTCGATTTCGCGTAAGTGGATTCCATATTTGAACTCGAGAGAATGCAAAAGGACTAGCACCAATGTAAATTGATCAGGAAATAGACAGCTTTGAAAAGTCGGACCGTTGTTGCCAAAAGGACTAGCAACAATGTAAATTGACCAGGAAATAGACAGCTTTGAAAAATCGGACCGTTGCCAAAAGGACTAGCACCAATGTGAATTGATCAGGAAATAGACAGCTTTGAAATATCGGACCGTTGCCTAAAGGACTAGCACCATTATGAATTGATCAGGAAACAGGCAGTTTTGAAAAATCGGACCGTTGCCAAAAGGACTAGCACCAATGTGAATTGATCAGGAAATAGACAGCTTTGAAAAATCAGACCGTTGCCAAAAGGACTAGCACCAATGTGAATTGATCAGGAAATAGACAGCTTTGAAAAATCGGACCGTCGTTGCCAAAAGGACTAGCACCAATGTGAATTGATCAGGAAATAGACAGCTTTGAAATATCGGACCGTTGCCTAAAGGACTAGCACCATTATGAATTGATCAGGACACAGGCAGTTTTGAAAAATCGGACCGTTGCCAAAAGGAGTAGCACCAATGTGAATTGATCAGGAAATAGACAGCTTTGAAAAATCGGACCGTCGTTGCCAAAAGGACTAGCACCAATGTGAATTGATCAGGAAATAGACAGCTCTGGAAAATCGGACCGTCGTTGCTGCGTTGCACACCCACATTGCAGTGTATACGGGCCTTTGTCTTGCCTTTATGAGCTGTTTACGAAGTACGTTCTCTGAGGAGGTTTTACCACCGGCATGTTAGCTGCTTCAACTTCTAGCTTTTGTTCTAGTTAGGGGTATGTAAGCGGAAATTCTTTGGCTTTAAAGTTTCGAATGTTAGAGCTGACTGAAAGTCCCACTAGTAACGGTATCTATTCCGATATGTAATCAATTGCTTAGGAATACCCTTTACAAGTACGATTCTATAAAAATTTCGGGCCAAGAATAGAATAGAACTCTTTAAGGCTCGTACAGACTAGTGCGATATCGCGGGAGCGACGCGACACTAGTAGGAGAATTTCTTTGTCGGTGCCTGTCGGGCCCGCGATATCGCGCGAGTCTGTACGAGCCTTTATTATGGACTTACACCATAAAAGTAAAAAGAGCATACACTTTATAGTAATGAGAAATAAACAATTAAACTCCAAATTGATATGTATCGTAATAAAAGGTGAGCAAAATTACAAGCAGTTTTAAACAAGATATCGGCAAACATGCGACATTCTATAATGAAAACATTAACATTTATATTTTAATTCCGCTTTTATTTTGATAGAATTATGAAGAATGGAATATTCAGACAACAATTACTTATGCAAGGGCCATAATACACGTCTGTTCCGTTCAGCTGACAGGATATAAGTAATAACGATCCATAGTGCGGTGGCACTGTGGCAGATGGGCAGGTGTTCGCGTGCCAGCTGTCTCGGTCATTTTCTCTTCCCTCACCACAGCACCTGTGCCTCAAGGGAAACCAACCAGTATTTTACGGGCTTAACAATGTTTCTCGAATACATTAAAAGGTAATTTTAAGAATATTTCTTCAATTTCACAATTAATGACCTTATACGAGTACATGACAATATTTTAAAAACTAGATGAGGTAGGTATTTCCTATTCGACTTGAGAAGAAACACCGAAACAAAATCAGGTCACAGTCTCCTTTAAAGTCCAGACATAATAAGGAGTATACCTACGAGTCCATAATACCTCAGCGCCACCTCACTCTTTATCTCGCTCGCACACTACTGCTCGGTCACGCGAGCAAGCGAGACAGGGCGGCAGGGATAACTCTCCAAAGCACCGATAGTTTAGGTAATTTCTTTATACGGTGATAATAATGGTAATTTAAACAAAATAAAAAACATAGTATCTGCTTTATATTTAGTTCAGTTATTAATTATACGAAGTTTCATGATCTAATTAGTATTTTTAGGGTTCCGTATCCAAAGGGTAAAACGGTAACCCTATTACTAAGGCTCCGCCGTCTTTCTGTCTGTCTGTCCGTCTGTCACCAGGCTGTATGTCATGAACCGTAATAGTTAGACAGTTGAAATTTTCACAGATGATGTATTTCTGTTGCCGCTATAACAAGAAATACTAAAAAACAGAATAAAATAAATATTTAAGGGGGCTCCCATACAACAAAAGTGATTTTTTTGCTCGATATTGATAACGGCAACAGGTAGACGCTTGAAATATTCACATATGTTATATTCACTTTAAAAATAAATAATTAAATTAAAATAAAACAAACATTTAATTTACCCATACAACAAACGTGATTTTTTTGCCATTTTTATAGATAATGGTACGGAACCCTTCGTGCGCGAGTCCGACACGCACTTGGCCGGTTTTTTTAAAACTAGCGCTTTATTGTCCGGTTTGGAGGTATTTTGTATTTTTTTTCCGACTAGAAAATTTTATGGAGTCGTGTTTTCGTCAAACATAGTACTTAATATTAATCCTCAACTTTACCATAATATTTATTTCAAAATATAAATAATAATGCTGCAGTGTTTTCGATATATCGGAGGATCGTGCTAAGCAATTTGAGGTATTGTAGACTATTAATTCAAATTCAAAATTCAAATATTTTAATTCGGAAAACATCCATATTGTGTTAGTATTAAAACTTAGAAAAATATGTTAGTAAAAAAAAATATATATTAAAACATTAAAATAACAAAAGATATAAAAATTAAAATTAAAATCAATATCAAAATCTAAATTAAAATCAAATTCCAAAACCAAATCTAAATTAAAATCAAATTCCAAAACCAAATCTAAATTACAATAAAAAGACAAAATCAAAATTATAACCAAAATCCAAATCAAAAAGTCAATATTACATTAGACAGATACACATTACATTAGATTATAATTTTTTTTTGGTTATATTAATACCTAATGTTGTCCTTTATTTATGTGTCAAGTATTATGTAGTACATACCTTTTGTTGGAGATCGTAAATAAATGAAATAAACTTAGTTAGATTATGTGAGCAATCAGCGTCAAGAATAACGGAGTTCGTAATAAAATCATTTGATTCAATTACACTGGTGAATTTAACGCTGCGTTCGCAGATCTTGAGTCTTTTTAATCAATCAATACATTTTCTACTTGATACGTGCCGTTGAACAAAGTCCACTGAATCAATGAAACGATGCATAAATATAAATGGTTTAGCGATGTGGATTGATTAATATTATTAAACCCACGAAAGGACGACTAAGCCCCCATTTCCACGGGCGTAAAAATATCACGACGGGAGTTTATCGCGCACTAGATTTTCAACTCTGGGTGTTGAGCCGAGTATTGAGAATCCAACAGAGTGTATACCAGCGCGTTAAAAAAGAAAAACACTGTTGGATTTTGACCTCTCGATGCTAAGCAGAGCGTTGAAAACGCAGTGCGCGAAAAAAAAATATCCCGTGCTTACCTGGGCTTAATATGGATGAAATGTGTTCCAGATTTCCAGAACGCGATCTTACCTGTAACAAAAACGTAATAAAACATTAGATTAGACAGTACTTAGCAATTTGTTTACCGACGTCTTCGACAGGAGGAGGTTCTCAATTCGTCTGTATTATGTATATTTATGTTGTGGACCAATTTTTAAAATTCTTTTTTCATTTGGTCTTGGGTAGTTTTTGAGTTAGCTTCAATAATACGTAAGTATTTAATCCACTCGGTGTATGTTGATGATGTTATAAAAGTTCCTGTCACTGTTGCTTACATAGAAAGTAGTAGTATACGAATTGATATGGGGTAGGTACCAGCATGTCGATTCTGTAAAAATCTCACCGTGAATTATTGCGTGGAGTGAGCTGTCATTGTCATTCCACTGATGCTAGGGATTGACCAAGTATTACATTTGCAATCATAATCGAGATTTTAATAATAGTTTTATGCTAATTCTATTGATCGATTTATATTATTTCAAAGATTACTATTTAGGGGGATTTTAAATAAAATATTAGAACAGAAATTTAGTCAAACTCAAGTTAATGTAAATAAACAAAATTGAGTTTCTGTTCAAAATCTCGATTATGATTAATGTAATCTTTGGTCCATCCCTAGCATCAGGTGGGATGACATTGACAGTTCACTCCACGCTCACTTCATCTAAGTTTTCACGGTGAGATGGTTACAGAATAGCACTGCAGAACTAAAAAGTGAAAAATAAAGTGAAGTATATTGTTTTTTTTTTCAAATAAGTTTTTGCCTAAACGCTCCTCACAGAAATACGAACAACACGAAGAAGGAACACGTTTTGCGGTACTTAACAAGCACTTAAAATTAGGTACTTAAATTCTTGATAAAACAATAAATAACGAACATTTCGGAAATCAATTCGGATGACAGGTGAAGTCTTGTAACACAGTGTAAAAAAAAACTAGCATCGAAGTGTCAGTCCAACAGAATGTTTGAAATTGAAAAGTGAACATGTAATGATTTTTTTTGTTAGTCTGCTGCAATCTGCAATCGGTAGCCTTGTGTCTACTTAGCATAGTAAAATAATAAATATTCTGTGTCAAGGCTCGTACAGACTGGTGCGATATCGCGGGCGCGACGCGACACTAGTAGCACAATTTCTATGTCGGTGCCTGTCGCATCCGCGAAATCGCGTGAGTCTATAAGAGCCTTTAGTTACAGTTAGCAGGTTAGTATATATTTTTCACGAGAATAGTATTAAACGTAGATAATAATTCTTGTTACTAAATATAATAAGGCTGGGTAGACCTTGATAAATATTGCGCAGGAGATTATGACAGCCGTCCATTAATTCTTCCACCCTTTCTCAACTGAATTGCTTAGCTATTTCATAAACCGTTCTACAACTTTGAAATTAAATTCATACGAAAATAACGCTACAAAGGAATAGATATTTTATATGCATCTCAAAAATATATGGGAGTGGTCCTTTTGCCCCCATGCAAACAATTGTCAAAAAGGACAGAGGGTAACGGATATTCTTTTGTATTTACCCTACGATAAGAGAGACAAAGTATTAGGCAGACAGGAGCCAGGTTGGTTTCATCAACATTCATCCAAGCATCTTTAGGTCAGGCTCTTTCTAGTTAATCTAACAAAAAGAGGCAGAGCTATACCGATTTTCAGCAGCATCTTCGCAAATTAACTGCAACATGGACGACGATGGACAGTTTTTCCGCGACTATAGAATGTATGAAAAGCAATGCAATTCAATTCAATTATTTATTTCGGAAAACATCCATATTGTATAGAATAGTATAAGATATAGTATTAGAACTTAGAAAAATATGTTAGTAGCATTGAAATCAAAAAACAATTATTATTCCAATCAAAACCAAAAATTAAAATCAATATCAAAATCCAAATCAAAATTAAAGTCAATATCACATTAGAATTAAAACAAAAATTAAATTAAATAACAATCAAAACAAAATTAAATTAAATATAAATCAAAATCAAATTAAAATTAAATCAAAATTATGTATAAATTAAATTAATATTATCTAAATTCTAAAACATAACCAAACTTGACTAGCAATAACGCACACGTATTACGATTCTAAATTTTCCGCGGACAAATTGTCGATCGTCTGCTCAACGCTTCAAGGCTCGTGCAGACCGCCGCGACTTGTCGCGCGGCACAGCACCGGTATAACAATTTCTATTAAATTTTCATTGAAATTGTTCTATCGGTGTCGCGTCGGTCTGTTCGAGCCTTCACTCCACACCCAATTATCCGATTTTAATTCACAGATCATCTCGGGAAAAGTCTAAACGCAAGCAGAGCCGGGAACACAGCCAGTTATGCAAATGGTAGCCTAAAATTCAGACTGAACAAGTGTGCCAATCAATACAAGGTACCTACGTATTACAGGTAAAACTCGGTAAGTCGAGTGTATTGGTTCGTTAATAAGGTAATTACGAGGTGGTTACAATGTCGTTCGGGTGGGGGGTTCATCGCACCCGAGCGGAAACGGGCTGGGGGCTCGAGGGACGGTACCAGTAGCCCTTCCATTTGTGAACAAATAAAAACTTCCTCATTAACGGCTATAGTTAAATAGATACAATCTCCACACATATGTACTTACGGTCAGCGAAAAAAGTCGAAACGGCAATTTTTTACAATCATTTAAATTGACACAAAATTATTGGATACATTGTATTTCTGCATTTTATATCTATAATAGCTAAGAGTGAATACTCTTTTCTTTATTTATTGTATATGTAAATGGTACACCACTGACTACCTGCAGTATAGTCTCTCCTTCCTTTAATTCATGCAAAGGTTGTCTGTACATGATCGCTTTTAGCGATAACACCGCCCATTGTGTCACCCTATGTAAAACTTCAACATTTATATCTGTAACTTTTATGGTGAGAGTATTCTATTATATTCTCTCTTTTAATTTTACTTTTGTACCGTGTTAAAGTAAGGATTGAATTTTCTCGCTAACTACAACCGTTTTCAAAGTTACACACAGTGTCAAAAGAAACGACCCACTGTTTTTATCGGTGGTTTTAACTCGATTCGTTAAAAATCGATCAAGGAAGTCATTTTTATCGAGAAAGAGTGACGACAATTATACTGATACAGTTCAAGCACTAAGGACATGGTTTACCTTCGGAAGTAAACATTATTTAAATGGCAATAAACAGCCAAGAAGAACATATGTTGTTATAGGAGATAACTACCTCTTGGCTGATATATTCTTCACTATTCTTGTTACGCTGTTACGGGTCGTCAGAAGCCCAAAAGTCTGACAACCAGTCTTACCAAGGGATATCATGTTACCCAGTAACTGGGTTGTGGAGGTCAGATAGGCAATCGCTTCATGTAAAATACTGGTATTCAGCTGCATCCGGTTAGACTGGAAGCCGACCCCAACATAGTTGGGAAAAGGCTAGGCAGATGATGATGATGAATCAGCCAAGAAATTCAGATTAATTATTGAATCTGAATTTCTTGGCTGTTTATTGCCATTTAAATAATTTTATGAAACCGACATACTGGAAAGTATGAAAGTAAATACCTACCTTATGTTGTTTGAAAATTGTAAATATTACGGATAAGATAAAGTCAGCTAAATGAATGAAATCAAATACGAGGTTTGATAAGATTGTCAGTGTGTCTGTCGTGATTGCAAGTTGTATTCAATTCATCGTTGATTACGCGCTAAGTGCACTATGGTTCGCGTTGACTGCTACACTTTAGTGTTCAACGGTCTACCTATTAGTATTTAAGTGGGCTATCAAAATAGTTATTATTTGATCAATGACTATGTGTGGAAAACAGGCCTATTATGTAATTTATCAATCACGTTTGTAGGAAACGTGATTATACAATTATTAATACTCACTCAATAATTATTTCTCTATATCCTATTTCTTCCCGTGGCGCGTGTGTGTCGTAAAAGGCGACGGGACTTACTAGAGAATGGGCAGCAGCGTTCTCTATGCATTTTAACACACTGCGATCGCCAACCCGCCTGCCAAGCGTGGCGATTATGTCAACCCCCTGGCCCTTTGGGGGAGGCCTATGTCCAGCAGTGGACGTCTTTCGGCTGAAATTACTCAATAATTTGTGTCTAGTATTGAGCGAAGACAGGATAAAACTCTTAAAATAATTCCTGCTACTTAAACTAGTTACATTTTACCACGCGTAATACAATATTGTTGAAACAACAAAATAGTTAAAACAGAACGCAAGCAGTGAAATGAAAATAATCTATGTTCGTCGTTAAAACATAACAAAAAACCTCAATAGTTAAACCCGGGTGGTCGTAAAATATTGTTATAAACAAACTACAAACTAAGTAAGCGGACCGTTTTTAGGGTTCCGTAGTAAACAAGGAACCCTTATAGTTTCGACATGTCTGTCTGTCTGTCCGTCTGTCCTCGGCTTAGCTCAGAGACCCTTAGTATTAGAAAGCTGTAATTTGGCATGGGCACATATTAGTTACGCCGACAGTCATAAAAAAAAAAAACTTGAAACAATTTTTTTTTTTAGTTTACCTTCCTTACAAGTAAAGTGGGGATGATATTTTTTTTCTCGTCTATCCCATGGCATGGCACAACCCAGTCACTGGGTAAAACTATACTTCTTAGTAAGACTGGTTGTCAGACTTTTGTACTTCTGACCGTACAGACTGTCAAAGATTTACGAATGACAGCCGGGACCAACGACTTAACGTCCTTTCTGAGGCATCACGTCTGCATGCAGTACAGTTTCAACTTTGAACATAAGTTGTACTTAACTGTACTGTGTAACCATAATATTAACAGAGGTATCTACACATATTATAAACTAGCTGCGCCCCGTGATTTCACCGGCATACGTCTCGATCCCGTGGGAATATCGGGATAAAAAGTATCCATGTCCTAACCCAGGTCATGGCCTACCCGTGTGAGCAAATTTTATATAAATCCGTTCAGCCGTTTTAGCGTAACAAACAAACTCACTTTCGCATTTATAATATTACTACTAGCTGCGCCCCGCGGTTTCAACCGCTTAAGTCTCGATCCCGTGGGAATATCAGGATAAAAAGTAGCCTATATGTTAATCCAGGGTGTCAGCTAACTCCATACAAAATTTTATCAAAATTGGTCCAACCGTTTGATCGTGAAGAAGTAACACATGCACACACACACACCCCCACACACTCACAAACTTTCCCCTTTATAATATTCGTGTGATGATATATATGTATATGTTGGGAAGTTAGGATTATAGTCGCTTTTCGTGTCTGTGTGACCGCAATGTTCTTCTGAACTTCGCAACAGATTTTGATTCGGTTTTCACCAT
This sequence comes from Tiliacea citrago, assembly GCA_963921375.1. NCBI lineage: Eukaryota > Metazoa > Arthropoda > Insecta > Lepidoptera > Noctuidae > Tiliacea > Tiliacea citrago. The sequence goes on along the minus strand of OY992792.1, from coordinate 21,758,555 downwards.
CATTTAGTTTAGAGAATGTATTCCAGAAGGTTTATGTTTATAATACATTGAACTTACTTAAATAATAAAAAAATCTCGATGTTTATGTGTAAAGTCGTAAAACCCGTGCGAAGGAAACAGGGGCGGGTCGCTAGTTAAAAATATTTTAATAAGTACAAAGGTTAACATTTTACAAACTTCTTTGCACGTAAGCATACCTAATAATAATATTGTTACATTGCTCTACTTAGCGGTAATTTCTCACACAGTTAAAATTAGGTTAGTAGGTACTTAATTACAAGTTAAAGAAACGCAAAAAATTGTGTAAATCTTTTTTCTTCCAACTACCTAGTAATATCGTAGTTGTTAACTCAAAATGCCAGCAGAAACCTGAACATGTCTACGTCGCTAAAACGATGCGGAAATGAGTGTATGTTTTTCATTGCTGCTTTGTTGTTACTTGTTTAAACTTTTTCATTGACCAAAAAGTTTTCATATGTTCCGTAATTATAAAATATACGCAGACAACCAAAAGATTTAAAAAATACGTGCTGTCTGTAAAGAAATAATAATAAAAAAAAGAAAACGAATTGGCGCGAACTTCATAAAATTTACAGCTGAACATTACGAATTTCATTAGAATTACAAAAAAAAAATGGATTGTTCTGGTGAAAGTGAGTTATCGTTAACGCCAAAAGCTATAAAACATGAGGCTCTGCTCGTAATTGATAACCTATTACCAGAAAAATCTAGAGCCAGATATTTCAGGGCATATGAAAATTTCATGTCTTGGAGAAACGAAAGAAAGGTTAAATCTGTATCCGAGAGTGTGTTTTTATCGTATTTTAGTGAGCTCACGAAAACTGAAGCCATTGCTGTAGTAGTTGAAAGAAAAGCAGATTGCGCACCTCGCTCGACGTGACTTTTTGTTGCACTCGTGTTTTAGAGCCCGGCCTAACGCTCGGGCTCCAATCTAACACTTGCTGCAACAAGAAGACACTTTCTGCTCGATGCAGTAATCTACTATTACACCAAAACATTTAATTTATTGTTAACGGGGGCTTTGAAGAAAATTTAACTCAAACCAGATTAGAAATTACTGACATTGGTGTTTAATAGGTACGTCAATTTAAATTAGTCGCACCCGTTGCCTGATAGTTTCCTGATCAGTAAACTAGTGATGATTAAGGCTCGTATAGACTGGGGCGATTTCGCAGGCGTGACAGGAGGCAGCGCGACCCTTGTCGCGCCCGCGATGTCGCTCCAGTCTGTACGAGCCTTTAGGGTTATTATATACGATACGGCATGGAGTGAACCCTAGTCCCGATTAATCAATATTTTCGGAGAGGCAAAAACACATCTGGAGTAAGGACAACTGACAAATCGTGTTGTCATTCAATCTTAGTTCGGGCTTCAAACTAATCTTATGTCGTAAGTCTCCGTAGATGATACGGAGCGGAAAACGCCCGTAACTTTGGCCGAAACTATGGATTTCGTGCTGAGGGAGTAGTCCTCCTGTTTTCGGTCATGATTGAAAAGTGGCGGGACGGGAGCGGAGTAAAATGTGTAACACACAAACTTTGCAAATCGGCTGTGACAGACGGACAGTCAGACAGACACACGAGTGATCCTATAAGGATACTGTTTTTTTTTCTTTGGACGTAAGAAACCCTAAAAAATTATAATAAAGTTCCGCAAAAAGTACCTACATAAAAACTGCTATAAAAAAACAACAAATAATACTTTTCTTTATAAGTCTGGTCTGTACTCTATATTTACCCTCTCTGAAATCAGAAATACTTATCTTCTAAAAAAGCTGGTTGCCCTAGTGATGATTGGTTGAATACAAGGACCAATCTTATGAAAACATTTCAGTAACAAGGCATGAAAGTAAATTATGTTCTTTGATGTTAAATATTTACCATGATCATTCACGAAATATAATAAAAATTGATTCTTTTTATAACCAACATTAAGGCTCGTACAGACTAGTGCGATAACAATTTATGTGTCGGTGCCTGTCGTGCCCGCAATATCGCGCGAGTCTGTACAAGGCTTTATCAGTAGGTACACAAAGAACAAAATAATAATTATATGAATTACAATCGCAAAATATGAATAATTTTAAGGTTTTCTTCCAGTTTTGATGGCATCGTCTCCCATAGTTACAAAATAACTGATGCACACGACAACTAACATTTAAGCATATCGCGAAACGACTACATTTCTTTGTCACACCATTTATAGGATTTCCGCGATAACTAGTTATAATTCACACAACTACTATATATGCAATTACATTTGAAAACAACGTCATCAATGTAGGTAATAATTTGTTGAGTTAGCGAGTTGGTTTCCGAGTAATAACAATGATAATAATTCTGTATTGGAGGCGGGTATTGATAGCGCCCGCGGCTCTTTTGTGAGCGGTAAATAGTAATTTAAAGTCTATTGAGAGATCCGATTAGCGCGGCTGTTATTATGTAATGAAAAGTATTATTATGATTAAATTCATGTGTTAGAGATAGTCTTTGGAGGTTGCGTGTTGTTCGGACTTCATGGTCTGTGGCCGCCGCTATCATTCATCTCATCCCCTCGGTCACGCCGGCTCGCGGTCCCGCCCACTCCGGGCGGCGCGCAGCGGCCCGACTATGGCGATATTTTCGCAAGATCCCTCCTGTAGGGACTACGGCCGCTTATTTGCTATCTCGCGCAGCTGGTCACTACGTTTAATTCGGTGGATACAGACTTAATTGGAGCTCACCGGGGAGCAATAAATAACACGAGAAAGTTATAATTCATACCATTGTTTCATTGTGTAACGCGATTAGTAGTCTTAAAGGCTCGTACAGACTGGTGCGACATGTCGCGCGACGACACCCGGTAGAACAATTTCCATTAAATTTTCATAGAAATTGTTCTACGGATGTCACGTCGCGCGACATTAATTCTCATAATTAATTGCTGGGTCAGCATTGCCTTTAAAGTTAAACAAAGAAATGCCTCGATTCAAATACATTACAAAGAAACTCTTTCTGAATTGCAAACTATTCTTGGAGCACTTAATGGTTTTCACAAAGTTGCTTGTGTTAACGGGGTAAAAGTTGATTTTTTTCGAGACTGGGTTAATAACGTGTATTAAAGTTAAATGATCCGTTTACTGCGACTGAATAAGTCGGAGTGCGGCAGGTAAACGGTAAGCGTGTAATGGGTACAATTAAGTGTATAATGGTGGCGGACGATTAACCCAGAGACCTTTGTGTGCGGTATCGCGACCAGCTGAGCGGTGCTCTCGGCTACTTGGCAACACTGCAGCACGACGCGCGACGCCCCGACCTACTTCACGGTACGAATGCGATACCAAAAGACCGCCTATCGCCGAGCGGTCTAACCACGCCAGTCACCACATACCATTTGGTTCAAACTCAATCGCGTTACGTAAAATCTCTCATATATTATCACACCAACACTAAAACTGTCGACATTATCGTCTGCTGTCATAAATAGAATATTAAAACGTTGATTGAACGTTAAATCATCAGTTCCTGCTTTCGCAAATTCTTGTTGTTCAGCAAATTACACGGAAAAATCACATTCATCATCATCATCATCATTCATTCATCATTTTTCATTTTTTGTTTGTGTATGTGAGTTTAAATGTTTGTAAACGCACCCACGATACAGGAGAAATTCCTAGTGTGGGGCAACGTTTTTAAAAAAAAGAAAAAAGAAAGAAAAGACATTCACGAACAGTTACTAGGTAACTAGAGAAAACTTTTTGCTATTCAATCAAGAGCTATCGGTACATTTGACAAAACAAACCATATTTCGATTATATCAATTTTTACAGCGATTCGAGCGAGCAAATTATGTACTGCAAAACAAAATGGTAGTAGTTTTGACTGCCTCGTTGGTCTGAAGATCGCATGCGCTACTGGCAGGCATTATAGTCCTGGGTTCGATTCCCAGCTCTGGTAAAGTGTTATTGGGTTTTCCATCAGGAATTTCTCAGCAGCAGCCCCGGAGTCTGGATTTGTTGTGCCCGTTCATGGCTATAGACTAGCTTCCTATTACATGGGACTTAAACATAACTGGTTCTGGAATGGCGACCGCGTACCGTAAGACGTAGCGTTGGAAAGCCTCTTACAAGGTGGACCGATGACCTTGTGAAGGCCGCAGGTATCCGCTGGATGCGGGAAGCACAGAAACGGTCAAAGTGGCGGTGTTTGCTTGACATAGGCCTCCCCGCCTTCCTCCGAGGTACGAGTGTTGTCTGCTATGCGGACGACACTCTCCTCACCGCCCGGGGGGGGGGGGGGGGGGGAGAGTTTCAGGGAGGCGGCCAACTTGGCACCGGCGGGCGGATCCTTGGTCGCAGGGAGGATCCACCGTCTAGGTTTAACGGTGGCGCTGCACAAGACCGAGGCCGTGTACTTCCACGGCCCTCGGCAGCGCCCCCCACCTGACGCCCACATATTTGTGGAGGGCGCCAGAATTGAGGTGAAGGCCCAGATGAAATATCTGGGCCTTGTACTCGACAGCAGGTGGCGCTTCGGTCCGCATTTTAGCGGGCTGTCGTCGCGCCTGCTGAAGGCCGCGGGCGCCCTCTCGTGGCTGCTTCCCAACTCGGGGGGGCCTAGCGCGCGATGCCGGCAACTCTACGCCGGCATCTTGAGGAGTATGGCCCTCTACGGAGCTCCCATCTGGGAGGACTCCCTCCACAGGAGGGAGAACGCCGCGGCCTTGCGGGCACCCCAACGGGCCATAGCCCAGCGTGTGGTGCGGGCCCATCGCACAGTGGGCTTTGCGGCAGCATGCGCTCTGGCCAGCACCCCTCCTTGGGAACTCGAGGCGTGGGTGCTCGCCCAGCCCCGGAAGAGCGGGCTGCAGTCCGGTGGGAGGCGAAAGACGCCATCGTCGTCCATTGGACGGGGGAACTCGCCACTGCAGCCTTCGGCCGCCGAACCCTCGACGCGATTGGGCCAGTCCTGCGAGACTGGCTCGAGCGGTCGCACGGGTTCCTCTCGTTCCGTCTTGTGCAGGTGCTGTCCGGACACGGTTGTTTCGGATCGTACTTGCATCGAATCGGACGGGAGGAGACGCCGTCGTGCCACCACTGTGGCGCGGCGGAGGACACGGCGCAGCACACCCTCGAGGTGTGCCCGTCGTGGTCCGAGCCGCGCCACAGTCTGAACGCGGTGATTGGATCTGACCTCTCACTCCCCGGCTTGGTTAACGCCATGCTGGGGGATGAGGGGTTCTGGGCGGCAGTCGCCTCCTTCTGCGAACACGTCATGTCCCAGAAGAAGGCGGCAGAGAGCACGCGGGAGGACGATCCTGCCGCGGCGCCGCTCCGAAGACGGAGGAGGGGTCGAAGAAGACGTCAGTTTGAACGTCATCTCCGACTCCTCCCAGGTGGAGGCCAGCAGGCAACGGGTGCGGGGCACCCTTACCTGTATTGCACAGGCCTCCACCAGTGTCGGACGGGAATGGCCAAGTGTTCCCGGCCATTCCCGTAGCCCCCCAGTAACGGGGGGGCATGAGGGGCCCGCCAGCTAGGCGGGCATGCGCCGGGAGAGTTGTGGAAGAAAAGGCTGAGCCGTTATCCCATGGCCCTCCCAACACGGCGATGTGGGAACACCGCTGAGTTTTAGTGGGTATACTGTAGTGACAGGAGTCCCACATACCCCGACTCGTCCCCCACGAGCGGGCCATGCGTAATGCATTTCTCAGCGTGAAAAAAAAAAAAAAAATGCCTCCCCGCCTATGTCCAGCAGTGGACGTCTTTCGGCTGAAATGATGATGATAAAACATAACCAGCTAAACGTGGGTGTACTATAGGTACACCTCTACCTGACCCTCCGGGAATTACCAGGCGTCATGTTTAATTATGTTACATACGATTCTGATTTCTATTAAGATTTTATTGTTCTCGTAAAGGTTGATTCGTTAGCAGGGGTAACAAAGAGTTGGTTAACTAAAGGAGCCGCGATGCAAAACACGCGGTTACATTTACATGTATAACATTGTACGAGTAGTATCAGACGACCGTGCCAGCTTGCCGGGCAGCCGGCAGTTAACCTACATTGATTGCCAGCACCTAGTGCGGAAGTGATCGCGGACCGACTCACCGCTGTGCCTATTGATTAGCATAGATTTCAATTACTTAAACATTAAATGTAGTGCACAACTCAATGGTAGCACCTCAAGAGTCTCGTTCTATCCCATGTGGCAACTAGACGTGCCTTTGAGTTTGTACTTACTGATAATTCGATGGTTTTACTCTTAACCCAAAGCCCCTAACTAGTGATTTTAGTGAACACCACATGCACATTTAAAGCTCGTGCAGACTGCCGCGATATCGCGCCGGTCTGCACGAGCCTTGAATGTAGATAAAAAATACTTCCATTAAAGGCTCCCCGCAAACAGGCACGATGCGATTATGGTAGATCAATTTCCGTGAAGTTTCATAGAAATTGTTTTACTAGAGTGAGTCGCACTGTCGTGTCGCGCCTGTCTGCGGGAGCCTTAATTCAAATTGACGGAAGCATGTGTGACTAGGAAGCAGTTAAAACGGTCTGTGACGCACAGATCAAAAGTAAATAAGATTAATATCAAAGTTTCATCTTAAGACGTCGTATTTTATTATGTGCATAGTTTATACAGCTTACAATTTTCGCCTTCCTAGCGTATGTGGTATCCGATAGCTTCCGCCCATTACCGCGTACATTTGGCAGATGAATCGCAGCAATATTTATTCTGTGCAAAATACTGCTCATGTGTCTCTGAGTATCCTTACGGTTACCACATACGAGATAAAAGATAATCATCTGCCTAAGCTTTTTCCCAACTATGTTAATGGATAGAATAATAAGAAATGAGTACATAGAGGAAGTCTGAAAGTGGCACCACTGACTAAAAAGTTGTGCGGAAATCGGTTGTCATGTATGGGCTTGTGATGCGGAGGAATGAGGAAAATGTCGTGCGGAAAGTTTTGAATATTTATGTCGATGGGTATAAGGGTAGGGGAAGACCAAAGAAACGATGGATGGACTGTGTAAAAGATGATATGGCTAGAAAGGGAGTGACTACCGAGATGACGACTAATAGAGAAGTATGGAAGAACGGGACATGTTGCGCCGACACCAAATCAATTGGGAATAGGGCAGGAGAATGATGATGTTAGGGTCGGCTTCCAGGCTAAACGGATGCAGCTGAATACCAGTATTTTACATGGAACGACTGCCTATCTGACCTCCACAACCCAGTTCCTGGGTAATACGATACCCCTTGGTAAGACTGGTTGTCAGACTTTCGGGCTTCTGACGACCCGTAACGACTGTCAAAGATCCCCCGAGTGACAGCCGGAACCAACGGCATAACGTGCTTTCCGAGGCACGAAGACGACGAGATAAGATAGACATAGAATTAAATAGGTACATTTCTGTTAGCAAAATATATATAATGTCAACAACTCTGTATGTTTTAACTGTCCCGTTGGTCTTGTGGTCGCAAGCGCCATTGCTGAACGTGGGCTCCTGTGTTCGATTCCCGGGTAGGGCAGTGTTATTGGGTTTTCAATTAGGAATTTCTTAGTAACAGCCCGAGGTTTGGAGGTTGGCGGTATGATACCCCCCCGTAGCTCGGAAAGCACGTTAAGCCGTTGGCCCTGCGCCTAATCTCTTTTCGGTCGTGTCGGATTGCCGTCCCATCGGACTATGAGAGTGAGGGAGGAGTGAGTGCACCTGTCTCTGCCGCTCACACTTGTTCATTATAATATGTATCTCCCGCGCCGAAGGCTGGTCTCCGCTGAGACTGGTCGCCATGGCCGAAATTCAGTCTATTTATGTTTTTAGGTTCAAACAAAATACCTGGGGCCCAAGTCTGCTATTTTCATAAATTCAGTCATTCCAACACGATCCCATTGTCATTTTGCTAAAAGTTCGCAGGACAAACATTTGCAGGTCATAGTACCTACACAACCTACTCATAAATATTAAAAAAAAAAATAGAAAAGGAAAATTTAATCAAACAAAACTTTCTTACTTTAATTTGTTCAAAAGAATTCAAACTTTGTTGACATTTAGGTCAAAAAAAGCTTTCATTAACATAGAAAAAAAAAACATAATCAGAAAAAATATTTTGGACGTCGAAACATAATTAAATTAATACTTCAAGTTTACTTTCTCTGATTTATTATCGTAATCAAATTATATGAAAATCTTTCTACTTAACTCGAACTCAGTCTTTTTATTGGAGTTGATTATGAAAAACGTTTAAAAGTACCAGACGAACATTAGGTTATGCTCCTCTGGCGTACCTACCACTAGTGATGGTAAATTCCCGTGTATATTCTCCTAGCGAGAACTTTGCTGGCCAGTTTTCAAGAATATTCGTTTGGGAGAATTTGGAAAAAAAAAAAAAAGGATTTTTCTTTTGTATATATCTATTTTCATAGTAATAGTTTTGAGTGCATCTGAACGTTTTACCATGTTGACGTCACAATAATCTACACCCTTCCACAACCTTCATTATCAGTAAATTCTCCGAGTGACAACGTTCTCGAGAATATTTCCAAGAAAATTCTCAAATTTCATATGGTATTAATGTTAAATTCGTATTCCTGAAATTAGAAGTATTATTTTTATATTTGTTACTAATATTAGAAACAAAAAATAACAAACCTACGATTTCTTTGGAACGGACTTTGATTGTGTAATTTAACCCTTTTTTCGCCGTTACCTACTTGGTATTGGCAGTTACATTTATTAACTACTACTTTTAAATTATTTCAATTCCAATTTCCGGATCGGAGAACATTCTCCGTTAGAGAATATTATCTCGATTATACACAATCAGAAAAAATAATCAGGTATCGACAACATTTCACATTAAAAAAAAAGCACTCTATCACTTATTCAAGTATTAATCTACCTTGCTTAATGATCCGTAATAAGTTCCTTATAATTAATTTCTCACGAATGACTAATGTTTAGGTTATTCGAGCACAATTTCAACAGGCAAGCATTTACTTACGAAATATAAAGTTAGTTCGAAGTTATTGTGGATGAGGGTGACTCACTTCGAATATATTTTAATTGTTTGTCTGACCAGTTGCAGGAATGCATCTCGTAAGATATTTGGTGCAACTTAAAATGAGAAACGGGATGCTTTGAAGATAAATATGATAATAATATATCCGAAGAAGCGAAATAACTCAATTTCACGTAACCTCAGGGTGGAGTTCTTTGGGCACGCCACAATTGTGGCGATAAGTCCCCTCTTTGAGGAGTGGCTAGAGAGGCGCTACGGCATCCTCACCTTCCGCCTGACGCAGGTCCTCACCGGACACGGTTGTTTCGGGAGGTTCCTGTTCAGGATAAAGCGGGAGGAAACTCCCGGGTATCACCACTGTGTGGATCGCCCGGAGGACACGGTGGAGCATACGGTGGAGGTCTGCCCAGCTTGGGCGGAGCACCACCGTATCCTCACGGAGGCGATCGGCGGCGGCGATCTCTCGCGTCCGGCCCTGGTTCAGGCCATGGTTCGGAGCGAGAGTGCATGGGAGGGCGTCAACTCCTTCTGCGAATCAGTAATGCTAGCAAAGGAGGAGGCGGAACGCGTGAGGGTGAGACAAGGTTCGCGCCCTCGCGCCCTTAGTCGCCGCAGGAGACGCCCCGGGCGTCGGGAGTCGCAAGCCGATTTCCGGCCACCGTAGGCGCGGGCCTGCGGACGGTGAGCGATGGGTAGCTCGCCGTCCGATAAGGACCAGGCCCGGGTCGACGGCGCGTTGTGTTCCACGCACGCCTCAAAGAGATGTCAGCACAAACTGACGGGGTCCATTAGGACCAATGCCCGCCAGGGTTGCGAGTTTGTCCGAAAGGGATATCGTGGCCCTGGCACATAGGCAACGGAAGGAACACGGGTGGGTTTTAGTCAGTAAAAGTCTGACACACCCTCCCGCTCCGCCCATAGCGGGAGAAGTTATTTGATAATTTCCCACCCAAAAAAAAAAAGGGTGGAGTTCTTAGCACACTTTTATTCTTGCTATACATAAATGATTTACCACACCATATTAAGGGGAATGCGCTAGGTAGCCCGCGAAATTCAAATTTTCTTACTTTTATGCAATTTGCAGGTCAGTGTCAAGATGTATGTTTATTAAAATATGATTCGCGAACGTAACAAATATGGTTTCACAGAATTATAATAATTAAAATTAGTAATATAACTCCTTAAGTAGAATTGGTAATTTGAGTCATTCAATAGAATTATACGAACTTAGAGAGCTTATTGATGATCTTTATGATTATAATTCTATAAATAAATAGTTGTTACGGCCGCGAATCATATTTAAAACAACATATAAACTGATGCTGACCTGCAAATTGCAAAAAAGGTAAGAAATTTTTGATTTCGCGGGTTACGCTTTCGCCTTAAACATGCAATGGTTCTTATTCGCTGACGACAGCACCGCACTAATTAAACGTAAAGACATAAATAAATACGAGCAGGAAATAAATAATATTCATAAAGACATGTAAATTGGCTTGACAAAAATAATTTAGTAATTAACCTGCAAAAAACGAACGTAATGAATTTTTTCAATACAGTTGTTAAACATGGCGTACTTTCAGAGGCTATAATTATGATTCGAAAATTAAATCTTTTGCATAGGCATCTTTCTGTTACGCGGTCGTGACTTTTGTTTATCATTATCACATCAACATTTGTAAAAATCGAATAGGCTGTATAGGTTGTTTTCGTTGTAAAAAAAAAATATGTCCAGTTGCAAAATCGCGCCATTTTCTAAAAAAATTATTTAACTATTTTACAATTTAATTTACTTTTTCCCACAAGTGTATTGAAAAACGTCGTGTAATACACGGATGTGTAGGTTATTGCAAACGAGCTTCGGCGTTCAATGCCCAAAAACTTTGCTTAAGGTGAATCCGCAACTGTAGCCCGCGAAATTCAAATTTACTTACGTTTTTTTTTGCAATTTGCAGGTCAGTGTCAGGTTGCACCTTGATCAAAATATGATTCGCGACTATATCAGATAATTATGTATTTACAGAATTATATAATAATAAGAATCGTTAATACATCTCTCTAAAGTTAGATTTGTTCCATTGAATGACTTTTTTTTCATGAAATCATGACACTAACCACTGACGAACAGATCTAACTTAGAGAGATGTATTAATGATTCTATGATTATAATTCTGTAATACATATCTGTTATAGTAGCGACTAATATTTTGATCAAGGTAAATACAATATTTATAATTCCTCTTATACCGATGGCCGGAAGGAAGGATATTCATTATTAAAATGCTTCTAAAATCATACTAGTTCGTGAAAAACTGGATCGCGCAAACAAACTGTCAAAAAGTTTTGTCGCTCAAGCTAAAGCGGATCAAACGTATTTTGTCGGGGTATTCAGCCTTCGTGAGCATTTTCAATAGTGTTTTTTTTTAATTTTCAATAAATAGTAAGTTATTTTTATACATTGGTCCTTCTTAATGCCTAATTATTACATTTAAAAGATTGGTATTAAAAAAAACCGCTGAAAATTATGGCAAAGGTGAGAAAATACCTATTTAAATTGAAACTACTTGTTAATTGATAATTCTAAGAAACACATCATGCTACATATTATTATACCTAATCTTTCACACAGTCAGCCTCGCCTCGTATGAATTACTAACTACAGAAAATTAACTTTATGTTCTATGAATATTAAAACCAAGTGCACACACGTTCCGGTACATAAATCACTTTAATTACAGACAATGTAATTATGTAATAAACAAACATAGTAAGAACAAAATCCTTCATCAGTGGACTGCATAATCGCGTGATAATATCGATTATTGAAATAGATAATCGATATGAAGTTTGAATCGATTGTGGGCGATACGAGTTACAAGTTTACCAGTTTCATCCCACGACGATTCATTCGAGAATCACGTAAATCGAATCGATAATTTTATGTCGATTTGGCTGTACAGTGTTCCTTGACTGTTCAAAATTGAAAGTCTGAGTTTTAGCTATCGTTTATATACTTACCTTAATTCAATTAATATCTACAATGGGAGGTGAGTCATCAATCCCTTTGTTATGTGTAATACCTAGGTACCTATTCTATACACTTTTGTCGATCGTGTTTGAACCGCCCCGAAGTTTTTATTACTTCAGTAATTTAAACAACGCCGATTGGAACAAGAAAATAATATTATACTTACGAGACAAAATTCTCAAATAAATACGAATTCTAAGTAATATTTAGTCAACTTTATTAAACATGCAATGTGCCTTGCATTAAGAAAGTATTGAATTTTCTTTGAGAAAAATATTTTTGAAATCGGCCAATATAAAAGAGCTGGGGGTCTACTCCGAACATAAATCGGAAGTATCGGCCGAATGTTTCGTCGTTTATTTACTACGGCTAACTATCGCTGACTAAGGCGAAAAAAAAAAAAGGCAGTCGAAGAGATAAGCCAAAGTCAAAAGTGTGACTTGAAGTCAGGTAAGGACTCAAAGTCAAAAAAGGAAACTATGGAAGTTATAAAACGGCCGAACATTCGGCCGATATTTCGGTTTAGCGCTTCGGAGTAGACCCCCAGGTCATTAAATTGGTGCTCAAAGCATTTTAACGTTTGGTTAACATCTGTCCTTGTTTCCATTCTTGCTTAAAGGTCGCGAAAACTTGAAGGGCGCTGTTACCGATGAATGAGCAGGGCATGAAGGCCCGGGCGGGGGGCTAAGGGGCGCACGGGGGAACCTACGCTCACACCCCACTTCTCAGATCAACAACCCCGAAACATTAATCAAGATAGCTGAGCGGACGCCGAGAAAGGTTTTAAGAGAATAATTTTAATTAGCAAATGTACACAGCAAATGATGCTCCAGTTTAAGTTGTCATTGCCGTTAACGACACCGTCAAGGGCCGTGACATTAAATCTCGTTTCCGCTCTCGAAACATTAAATTCATCCGTCGACTCAGCCATAAGTCTACCTATATTAATTACGAGACCATCGCCCGAATAAAACACAACCGGACGCGCCGGTTCGTCATCATTTTGAGTTAATTTATTCTAATGTGCCTTTTTCGCAGCAAGGCGCATGGGCGGCACGGGCGAGGCGCAGTGTGCGCCCAGCTTTATTTTACAGACCGGGTTCATCGCATCGCTTTACCTGATGCGGTTTCCGACGGGCATTCCAATCACTCCTCGGGACCGCCGAACCTTGAAATGGCATCATAGATTTTACATTTTGGAGTCCTATAAACGAAACTGAAAAAAAAAAGTGTAACATTCTGCAGTGTCTATAGATATACCAAGCTTATTTTCCCAAATAAAAAGTGGTAAGTTCATTATAGAAATGAACGAACACAAAAGGCGAACAGCACCGTAAAGCATAATTTCTTCATGATCTTAGTATGCACTTCACTCGTGTAAAGGGCCGTTAAATCTCTGAGGCCGGTGAGAAGCAATTTACGAGCGAGCTCGAAAGTGATTAAACCTAGCCTTTGAAGATCCGATGGGCAAGTTTTATAGTATCAGTATCGCGCTTTTCGGAAATTACAAAATACCTCCCAAAAGCGTTCCCCTTGGAATAAGAGTTACGACATTATCGTCTTCCAGAGACTTTTGTCACTACACAAGTTTATATTAAGTTCAGTTGTAAAGTACTTAACTCGTATCTTGTTCGCGAAGCTGAATGTCGCCGGTCCCTAGCGTCATACATAAATTAAGTGAGTTTACTTTGCAATATGGTTCAAGGAAAGAATAATAACTCCAGATAAAAATGAAAGACAAAAATACAGTCTGGATAGCGGCAAGCGTGACTCGTGGGACACGATCACACGACAGGAGTGGTATATCGATTCCCTCCGTACTTATAAAAGAAGGAACAGAACAGAGGACTCGAAAATTATCCGCTAACGGTCCCCTTAGCGGATAATTTTCGAGTCCTCTGTAGTACAATTTGTTAGAGCTCAATCTTAACCCTCAAAAGGAAACCCGAGAAATACTAATCTTATTTATTCGGCAGGACGAAGTTTTCTGAGAGTTTTCACAAGCTCGACTCACCAGCACATTATTATTACCTCCAGTCTCCGCCATTACAATACTTCAGGATCAGGGTCTCCTTTGTGCCAGGGTGATACGCGATCGGAATGCGCCTATGTCAAAGGACCATCCTACGGTGTCGAAATTCGGGTTTGGGTTTTGTCTACGTATAATTTTTTGCCGTGTACCTGTAACAAACCAGTTTGTAGTCCGTCCGTTCGGAGAAGCTCCGACATCGGTAGTTGCTCGCTTATCTCGGTTCTTTTACAAATTACTTGTTCGCGTCGGCCACACAAAAATTACGAAGATTAACAAATCACCTCAAATTAAAATACATGAAAGCGTTCACACCTCCGCCCCGACGATTCGGTATCGGCTCATATCGATGAGTAAGCAATTTTGGGAATTATTTGTTGCACGCAACACCTATTGAAAATGAAACTTGCTGCTGGCCGCTCTGGCGTGACGGAATTCACTTAGACCATAAATACTATGAACCGAAACCACAATGTTATCGATAAATGGATGCTGTATAACACGTAGACTGTGGGAAAATGTAAGTGGAAACGGTTTCCCAGCAGCCAGCCACTTTGGACCGGAACTATAAATTCTTTTTAATAGCAATTTTTGTGTTGAGTTCAGGGCGCCGAAATAATCAATACAGCCCCGTGACGATTATGATAGGGTAAGTGTGGTGCTCGAGAGTTGTGACGTTGGAAGTATTGTGGGGCTTTATTTTTATTATTAAATGAAAACGAGCTCTGGTAGGTGGGTCTTTGTACGGAGTTGGCCTGGGGCCGGGCATCGATCGCGTGGCTGCGGTGAACGCACCCCAAACCCGGAGCAGCGCACCCGGCGAGCAGTGGCAGCGTAGGGGCCACGTTATTCACATCGCAAAAACCCTCGCCCTACTAATGATAAAGTATCTCCGCTTTAGGAACGAAACATAGTTGCGCGGTGCGCCGCGCTCTCTCAAAACCTTTGAGACGCGTTTTTGTTTTTAATATTTCACAGGCGTTACCACGTTCGTGATAATTTTAAGAACTAAGTTTTCGAGTGGTTTAGGGTAAGCATGTGGGTATGCGTGTATAGTTAATGGTCGTGCGACAGACAAAGTCCCTGGCCCTGTGGAACTAATGACCACTTAAAACGAGAAAATTACGCCACGCCGTCGACCGCATAGACCGGGCAAGTCACGAAGTGCCCGTTCAGTGAAGATAAAAGGTAAAAAAAAACATATCTTGAATTTTAAATTCGTAACGCATTAGGCGGCGATATTAAAATGAAATGTTTCGAGTTTCGAGATATATTTGAGCTGGGTAATATTTGATCGGATCTTTTTCTATAGAAGACGTTATCTTAGCAGTGTTTCGTTTCGTTCCTAGACGGTGGAGAGTCCGGGAGCACAAAAACTTGTGCCGGGCTTAATATCCAGCTGCGTTGGTCCGGAGTGCGGTGACCTCCGCCGCATCTGCCGCCTCGCTGCCTGGCTTCATTTCACACGTATCAAACACAAATCTACCCCGCTCATTGCTCCGAGTATTTTATTATAATATTTTATTAATAATAAAACTATCGTCTAGTTTCAATGTGTAAACAAACAAGGAAAACCATCACGTTTTCAGTAGCTGTGAAGTAAACAGGGAAATGTGTATTTTGGTATCGTGATGTTCAGTATTTAGCTGAACGAAATCGATAAACACAGCCTTCCTCTATTCCACAGCCTAATTATAAAACTGAACTGATTGCAAGAAGATTTGAACAGTGCCCATAAAATAATAGCTTTACAAGGAATCTTGTTTTTTTTTTTATTGTTTTTGTTTAAAAAAACGTTGCCCCACACTAGGAATTTTTCCTGTATCGTGGGTGCGTTTACAAACATTTAAACTCACACACAAACAGCCAGACCCGGAACAACCACTCGTAGGTCATACAAATATTTGTTCCGTGCGGGAATCGAACCCGCGACACGCAGCGCAGCAGTCAATCGCTTAACCACTGCGCCATCCGTGCCGTCAAAAAATCTATCACCTAGCTTTAATTATACACGTACTAGGGGTAGGATCCGTAGGGATTCTATTTTAGATAAAGTAACATACTATCTATGTACCATACTTTTAGGGTAAAAGTACCAACAAAACCGGCTCATCCCGAAGCTCTTGAGCACAATCATGCTTCGCTTCAATCAATCAAACGCAGTGGCCAGTCTAGTCCCTACTTCACTATTATTGTTATAAATGATTTGTCAGCCGGTGCTTCCTTTGTAACCACGAAGGGACTGACGCTTTTGACATTTAAAATATTTCAATGGAAGCATAACGAATACATATCTTTCTGGTTTGAGGGTGAAGACGTACTAAAGACATATTATTCGCGAAAGCCTGACTGGGTTGTGGATACCTATCCTGTCCTGTCATGAAATGATAGTTACTAAGATCAAGATGTAAATCCAGCATCAGATTGAGATAATGGTGATGTTTGTTCCCCAATGTCATGATTTCATGAAAAAGTCATTCAATGAAACTAATCTATCTTAGAGGGATGTATTAATGATTCTAATGATTTTAATTCTATAAATAGATATATGTTATAGACGCGAATCATATTTGATCAAGATACAACCTGACATTAACCCAAAAAACGTAAGAAAATTTGAATTTCGCGGGCTTTAGCTGCGGATTCAGCTTAAATGCTTTGTAGTTACAGCGTCGTGATTAAGTAACTAAGTAATTTTGAGTGGGTAAGACGCAAAGCTGCTGGGCTTTATCTTTTTAATCAAAATATATCAAGTTTTTTTTTCAAATTAGTTTCCGCTTTCCTACTCCTGGGCAGAGGCCTTCCCTCCACTCCTTCCATCCAGGGCTTGAAACTGGTTAATTTTTAATAAAATTGATATTAGCTTCAAAGATTGCTTCATTGATTTTATAACAAAATAATAAATAATTAACGAAATATGTTCCAAAAAATTTTATAATAATGGTTAAGATTACATAGAAAATTAACCGGTTTCCAAGCCCTGCCATCTTTCCATCTTTCGTGAGCCCGCACGTCCTCCTTCTAGTTTTGAGGAAACCTATCCAGTTCGTTCCGCCATGTTAGCTTGTTTGCCAATATTGAAATACTTAATTAGAATCAACAATCGGTAACACATCCGCAATGAACTCTATCACAATGAAAACTCCATGCTTATAGAACCAAATTCTTTAAAAATACTCCACATGGGGCACATAGTTTTATTCTGTTAATTGGGCAAGAAATTAGAGCTTTGTTGTCAGGAATAACTTTCAAAATTAGTTTTAGTTGTCAGTTAGCGTCGTAAAATGGCCATTAATGTGGTAATAAAAGGCGCCCGCAGCCGTGTTCAGTATCATGGTCTACGGCTCCACATTCTAGTGTAAATTACGTCTAGTAGAACTTGATTGTGAGAATTTTCATTGTGTGAGACTCGCTGCGGCGACACGGAAACTTTACACTCAGTAACTAGATAGCAACGTACACAGATCTGGAATTGATCACCAGAGCCGGTTACAATTCTTTAGCTAGACCAGAATGGGATCCCGTTTGACCAGCTATTCAACGCCCTGTATTTTATTGTACTATCTAAAAGAATATTCGTAGGACTAAACAAACGATTAAATTAAAGGCTTCCACAGACAGGCGCGACGCGATTCTGGTAGAACAATTTCCATGAAATATTTCAAAATGCACTCGTTATCAACTCGAAGAGAAGTTATTGATGCCTTGTTTCTCTATATAAGTTGCTTAGAAATAGAATTGACTGCCCAAACCTACTGAGTCTCCTTAAGTTTCGTGCCCCAACCCGATATCCGCGAAATCCTATCACACCAGGATACCCACCCTTGCGCAGAACGGTTCTGGGTGATAAAAATATAAACAGTTGCAGTGATCTAACTGATATACATCATGACAGCATAGGAAAATTTTAAAAAATAATTATTGAGTACGACTCCCACAACGAATGATCTCCTTAGCGAATGTTAATTTTAATATTTTACATTTTTATTTGTTAAATGTTAATGTTATCAATCTTTTTGTTTTATTATTTTGAATGAAATTTTTGTTATTATTATTGTTACGCGTGATTAACCAAAATTATTGAAAAACTTTAATTGTAAATATCCTTTTTGGCTTTGTATTATTATGTGAAACATAAATGGTGCATGTTGTGTTAGCCTGTAAGTGATTGTTGCACTTATAAATGTATCTACTGTTATGGAAATTATTGTAAATGTATTGTGTAAGTAAACAATTTTTGGCTAACCTAACTAAATAAATTAAAAAAATAAAATAAATAAATGAAGTTTTCATAGAAACTGTTCTACTAGAGTCGCGTCGCACCTGTCTGCGGGAGCCTTCACACTTGTGCATGTACTATAAAAATCGAGTTAGGGAGTATTTTGTAACAATAAACCTTTTAACAATAAAAAGTAATAAAAACGACTTCAGTAATTATTTCGATCACGTTCACCTAAAGATGCGGTGGGTTTTCAAAAAGACTGCAGGCGACCGAGATTTAACACAACGCTTAAAAAAACATTTTAAAAAGTTGAAAACATGTATTCTCTGCGACGTAAATGTGACTGAATGGCGTATTTTGTATTAATATCTGTCCAGCACCTGTAACTATACGACTTTCATCGCTTTAAAAAAATATTTTTTGTTTCGGAAAATATGAAATCGGATTTCGAGTTATGATTGGCGCATTGTGAAACCAATTAAAATTGATTTGATGGTTAATAAACGCGTGCAATTGAATTTTTTTTAGAAACCACTTACTTTTATGATGTACAAATTGTACAATCGCATCGCAACAATATTGATCATGGATACTTACCTGAAACAATAAAAGAACAAGATTAGCACATAGAACCAAATGACTAAATATTATCTACCTACGACTCCAAACCACAACACACAAGTTTGAATTAACATAATACTAAGGTCCTATCTAGACCTTCCAATAAAAGCTACTTTAGGCGAGACGGGACACAAAATCTATGGGGCCGCGCTCGTCGTCAGGCGACGTAAGACGCGACATTAATTTGGAATCACGAAGCGGGTGCGAATGCGAATGCAATCACAGGCGGGAAGCTCATTCCGCCTGCATCTCCGGCAGTGCCAGCTTCGAGAGCAGTTAAATTAAGGATTCCGAACGAACCGAGGCGACGACGACGCATTGGAACTCGCCCGCCATGTCATAGCGCGAATTTACAACGCGAGACGTATATGGGCGTTACATCCGTTACATCAACACTAGCTCGCTTGGCAGTGTGATACTGCCACGCTATGGGACTCTTTTAAGAAGCTGACAACAGCTAAACCGCGGTCACTGTCAGACTGTACACAACGCTTGTAATTTATTGCAAAATATGAAGCAATTATCTATTTACTCAAAAATTAGTTCCGTAATCGAAAATAAAAAACCACCAAGTTCTGCATACAAATAAAACGTCCTCGTTTTTAATTAAATAACAACCGTACGTTGTATACAGATATTTTGGATTGAAACTCAAAGTAAAGGGTTAGTTTACCGTTCATTAGTATCGAGATTCTGTGTCATAGATACAGATTTAGCTAGTTTAAGAGGCAGGGTTATATACTTGAGTTCAGATTTTAACATAGAGCCAGATGTATACAATACACTATTTTATAATGAATCACCTAGGTTTCCCATCTGTATTTTTATGGCACATAAATTTATTATTACCAGATTTTATTTTTCTAAACGTGTTTTGGTAACATCCTAGTTCTGAGAAATATGTTCAAGAAAAACATATATTTTTTCCGCTACCACAAACTATATAGATTTGTTTTTTTTTTGTTTAAGACAAGCCTATTTTTATCATTTGCCTCTTGTCAGCGCCTTAAGGTGAATCTGACTCTTTAAGTGGTAGCCCGCGAAATTCGAATATTCTTACGTTGTTGCTGCGTCAGGTTGTATCTTGATCAAAATATGATTCGCGACTATAACAGATAATATGTATTTACATAATTAGAATGATTATGTATATAAGTATATTAAGTAGGAATGAGGAAAATGTCGTGAGGAAAGTTATGAGTATGGATATCGATGGCTATACAAGTAGGGGAAGACCAAAGAAACGATGGATGGACTGTGTGAAAGATGAGAGGTCTAGAAAGGGAGTGACTACCGAGATGACGACTAATAGTGAAGTGTGGAAGAAAGGGACATGTTGCGCCGACCCCAAATAAATTGGGATAAGGGCAGGAGAATGATGATGATCTATATTAAGGTAGATTTGTTCCATTGAATGACTTTTTCATGAAATCATGACATTGGAGAACAAATCTAACTTAGAGAGATGTATTATACATAGATTCTGATGCTTATAATTCTGTAAATACAATATATCTGAATAGTCGCGAATCACATTTTGATCAAGATACAACCTGACACTGACCTGCAAATAGCAAAAAACGTAAGAAAACTTGAATTTCGCGGGCTACAGCTGCGGATTCCCCTTAAATTGTTTGAATAGTTTCAGTAAGTTTTGCAATTTACAAATAGGTATGCAGAGCATGCTCGACTGAATTAAAATTGCTTTTGGGTGGATGTTTCACACTTTAAAAGGGCAATGGCTTAAAAAGTGCACTTTGCTACGATCAGCGACACTTTCAAATGTGGTTTAGGAAATGTTCATCACTTTGTCTAAGTATGAATCACGAACACATAAGATTCGCCCTAAAGACACCTACAATCTACATAGTACTCCAGAGATTTTAAGCCTGCATGGCTTTACTATACAACCTTTGCGGGTATTTTATAAGTTAACTAGCTTTTGCCCGCGATTTCACCCGCGTGGAGGTCGGAAATTATATAAAATGAATGGAATTAGATAAATATACTACGGGGATAAATTTATCTTAAGTTAACACAAAGGTTATTAACAATCTCTGCGCCAAATTTCACCAAAATCCGTTCAGCCGTTTTTCTGTCGTAGTAATAGCAGAGGAAAAGGTGAAACACTGCCGCGCCACCTTCAACCATAATTATTTTGTTACGCGTAATATCTTTTAAAGTATTAATTTAAATATATGATGTCAAGGCATAATTTAATCTAAATTAAATGCCCAATTTAAATAACATAATTATATTTTATTGGATATGGATTAATATTATCCCGGTTAAAATATAAGGTTCGGAAAAAACAATGAAATATTTATCAAATACTGAAAGATAAAATCGGTTACTGTGGGTCAACCTTAGAAGATAGACATTATGCTATCGTGGTTTTTTTAAGATATACAATCCTGTAGAAAATACATTTTATGTATCTTGTACGGTTTACGCGGATCACGCCAGTAAAACTGCCAGTCGGCATGATTTTTTCCGAGATCTTCAACAATAATCGTCATATTTCCGCCAATTTACACAAAACCTTAATGTATTATACACCTAAACTTACATGAATCACTCCATCCATTGGTGAAAACCGTTTGAAAATCCGTTCAGTAGTTTTTGAATTTATCGGGTTCAGACAGACAGACGCAGGGGGGACTTTGTTTTATAATATGATGTATACTGTGGCCTGTTTGATGACAAACACTATTTCGTATTTAACACGTAATTATTTAAATCTAATTTTCTTATTTTACATGATGTGATAACGCTCTCCGTGCTGAGTCTGTATTATTTTCTAAAATTCTAAAGACGCCATTAATTTAAAACATACTCGCAAAGGTTGCATAGTAAAGCCATGCGGGCTGAAATCTCTATATAATAGTTCCTATGACATCACTTGCAGAACTTGACTAATTGCATAAATCATAGAAACCAGTCGCCGTTAAATCCGGATAAAGCCGCTTTTAAAGTCGGTGCAGGAGAGGAAAGAGATCAGTGTCGCGCATGGAATATTCAATAAACGACGGAGCTCTGTGGGTCATTAGAATGCGACCTATTCTGCATGAAACCAACAGGGGGACACGATGCAAACATATTTAGAATACAATAATACTGGCTGAATATTACCCGGTACTTAATTCAGTTCAATCTACCAGCCTTTTTCCAACTATGTTGGGGTCGGCTTCCAGTCTAACCGGATGCAGCTGAATACCAGTATTTTACATGGAGGGACTGCCTATCTGATCTCCACAACCCAGTAACTGGGTAATACGATACCCCTTGGTAAGACTGGTTATCAGACTTTCAGGCTTCTGACGACCCGTAACGACTGCATCAAAGATCTACGAATGATAGCCGGAACCAACGGCTTGTCTTATAGAAAAAAATTGCCAAATCTATATAGTTTGAGGTAGCGGAAAAAATATATGTTATTCTTGAACATATTTCTCAGAACTTGGTTGTTACCAAAACAAGTTTAGAAAAAAAATCTATACAAATTAACGGTAATTTAACCCTTTACTTTGAGTTTAAATACAAAATATCTGTATTAAATATCAACGTACGGTTGGCGTTTAATTAATAACAAGAACGTCTTATTTGTATGCAGAACTTGGTTGTTTTTTATTTTTTATTACTCAATTAATTTTTGAGTAAATAAATAATTGCTTCATATTTTGCAATAAATTATAAGCGTTGTGTCATCGCGCTTCTCTTTCTTTTGCATGCAGTCTGACAGTGACAGCGGTTTACCTGTTGTCAGCGTCTTAAGTTAAATTAGCTCAGCGAACTCTGGGAGGTAAGTAATGTGTGTCAATGACCTAATGACTACAATTTGGTGGGAAGCATGAGTGATGTCATTATAGTATTAACACCACAGTGCCCAACTGTATCCGCCCGTCTAACGGTCCTCGAGTTATGAGGGAAACATATTAACAATACACACTTAAACATTTCGTTATAAGCTCAGCATGGATTATTAAAGTTGTTAAATTGTATGGCCTATTAGCTTATGAGTAACGGAAATCCATGGGTTTACGTTCCAAGGGGAATGGTTTCCTGTTATCTTTATAGCAAGCCAGTCCAGCAAGCCTTTACACAATTTGTAATTAAATGTGTTGTTCACACTGGTTTACCTGAACATTTTCACTAATCATCGGTAAAATTAAGTACTTCTAACGAGCAAAACCGCACAATTTATCGTGTACATTACATTACGTGTAAATGCTAGAATCGTTCAGTCCTTTGTTTCAAGCAAATACGGCGTAACAATACACCGATTGACACAAAACCATATGAATTCCTCATTTGCCCGCTCGAGTACTAACAAATGGGAAATTTCACAATTACCGAAGACAAAAACTACGAACAATGAGCAGTCAGATACAGTTATCGTTGATATTAACATCGGGCATTCGTCGACAATGCCCGGCCCCGCAGGAAGGCCGTGTTTTGCAAGCGGCCAGGTAGGCAATTTGACATTGTGTAAACGTTTTCACATGGGGGCCGAAAACGGAAACTTGGGTCACGCTCCTTGCATACAAAACGCGCTAGAACAGTCCTCGGCCAAAGAATATCATTAAAACTGCGGGCTCCACTCTCCAGGGCTGCGACATTACCAACTAAGTTAATTTAGAAACACAAATGAGCAGCAAGCCTTGTTTAATTCATAGCTATCTAACTTTTAAATTCAAAAACATGTTTCTGAAATATTAATGTTTATAAGCAGAATAAAAAATTTCAGTTTCCCATTAAAAAGAAAAGACAAATAAGTATTTAAATTGTGTCCTTTGATTACCGATGTATGCCGATGCCGTAACCATTCGAGTCCTGTAAACGCGACTGAACCAATAAAATTAACGAGCCGTTGCCTCATTAGCAGTCTCTTAGAATTACGTAATCCTAACACACATTGGAAATAGTTTCGGCAAAGTTACGATGGTAGGGATCTGACTTATGAGGTCAGGTCAACTTCATGCGATCCAGTTATAAATATAAGCATGACATGGCAAGCCTTACAAGTTCACCCCGGGATATTTGAAGCCAATGATGTAACTTGTGGGGTCAACACCATGTCCCAGGGTTACAGTTATTTAAAGACACGACATGAAAAACCTTATAAGTGGTGGAGTACACGACCTTGTTACCGTAATTGTAGCTTAATAAGCCTATAGAGACTCGTACAGACTGGTGCAACATCGCGGGCGCGACGCGACACTAGTAGCACAATTTCTTCGTCGGTGCCTGTGGCGCCCGCGATATCGTGTGAGTCTGTAAGAGCTTCAATGTTTCCACTGCTGGGACACAGACCTCGTCTCGGTAAGAGGGAGTGGGCCGTAATCCACCACATGGGCCCAGTGCGGGTTGGTAGATGTCACATGTCTTCGAATTTTTGGTTCTAGGACATGCCGGTTTCCTCACTATGTTTCCTTCACCGTTTTGAGAGCAGTGGTGGAGAAATAATTTACACAAAGTAAAACGCCTGCCTGGGTTCGAACATACGACCTATAAACTCGTAAGTCGCGGCTGTCACCACTGGGCCACCTGCCACTGCTCTATAATTGTAGCATCTCTACTAAATAGACGGTAGTGAGCTGTCAGTGTAAATACCAGGGCATCAGGACATGACAGTGTTCAAACGTTCATAAATTCGATTAGGAAGTGATTGATGTACAGGCAGGGGCAGGGGCTGGGACGCCGTGTGCGGTCCCGGTGCGTCACACACGCACAAAGAGCTCCGGGAGGAAACGAGCGACGTGCGTCGAACCACCACATGTGTGATCGATATCACGCAGCTGAAAAATTGAAATTTCATGTTGGCCTTTTCGCAGTTTTACGTCAAATGCTTGTCTCTTTTGCACACATGTCACAGTTACTTTTGGGAGTTGTGGGACACATTTAACACGGAAATCTGCGATAAATAATAATCGGTATGTGTGGAAAACCAGCAGCGGTGTCATGCAAAACTGCATCAAGCTTTATGGATTTCTGGGCATTGGGAAAGAGCCTGATAAACACATTGCGTTTTTTTCATGTAAAATGCAACCATAACGACGCAAAATAAAAGAAAATACCTTATTCAAAGTTACCGAAAGAGACCAAAGTACGCGGTAGTAGGTGCGGCAGTTTCTAAAGCCCCCGGGGTGAGACTGGATACAATAAAATATCCAGTAGGCTCCCTTCCCAACGCCCGCGTCTCGCTTCCACCTCCATGGAGGTAGGAGGGTAATTTGCAACCCGTGAACGAAATTAAACGTAATGACGGTTTAATTGTTGACGATATTTTCCAAATTTCCCCTTTCTGGCTTACGCCGCGCGCCGTGGGGTACTGAAACTATTGTAAGTAAAACCGATCCCAAAACGTTAATTTATGGTAAATTGTTAGTTTCATACTATTCTTAGTGCAGTATTGTGTTACGGAATAGGCAGAAGTCCAATTTCTTGACATTTAAGTCACGGCCTTGAGTGTAAACTGCGATGACAAAAGAGACTAATGATTTAATAAGGTTAATTGTGCGTTCTTTCAGCTAACACTAAATAGTAATTGAACTACGCAATATGATTTTAAATAAATTATGATTTGCTGCTTTATTATTTTCTTTTCGGCCGTTTTCATAGAATATTGACGCTGGTAGCACATCTCCTCCCCCCAAATTGTACTGGTTCGCGTCATGTTCCGCTACTCGAATCGGATGCGAGTAGCGAAACATGACGCGAACCAGTACAATTTAACTACTGCGGGTTCGCTGCTATGGTTTCGCGGCGGAGGTGTGCTACTGGCGTGAATGGTAACATAAATATTAAGAAGTCGATAAGCCGAAACGCTAACATTAAAACTATTTATATTTTCATAGTAAATCTGAATGAGAGCGACGAATAAAACATTTTTTAGGGCTACTGCCGATAGTGATCAAACATTAGGCACTTTATGGTGCAATAAAGTAACTAGCGCAGAACGCATGATACGTTCCATCGACGACGGTGGAACCGTTAAAACCAGACTGCCAATTATAAAGAACTGCGCACTTACTCAAAATTGAACCCACGATAAAAATAAAGTCCTCCTGTATTGTCGGGGAAATAATAATATTAGCGTGTGCTATTTCCGATCCAACATCGAGTCCCGAATGTCAATGGCACGTAAACGGCGTGCACGCACCGCCAAATGTTTCTGATAAACACCGCGAGGTTGACTGACCTGCGTGAACCGCGAAACCATGGGGAAGCCGTGCCCAGTAAACTATTGCCAATTAATCGCACTGCGACGACTATCATTAGTTAACGCGCGCCGTGTGATACGCAGTACCAACATTTTGACGGTAAGCCAAATCATTGGTATTGTTGTTTCGCCTTTCCAGTGTCCCGATTTTCCTTAAAAGGTACCAAATCTCTTATGGAAAAAATCTAACTTAGAGAGATGATTCATAATTTTAATGATTATAATTCTGTAAATACACATTTGTTTTGGTCGCGAATCATATTTTGATCAATATACAACCTGACACTGACCTGCAAATTGCAAAAAATGTAAGAAAAATTGAATTTCACGAGCTATAACTGCAGATCCACCTTAAACGTGTTCTAGATTATTTTTATTAACTACTCCCAAAATTACCCGTTATTTACAGTATGATTACAGTTCCACAAACAGATAATATTTTAAAAAGCAGGTATTACTACTGCCTGCTCAGAATAATACTACAATTTGTAGAGGTATTAAACTGACAGGAACAAACACAAACCAGTCGGCTTTGTCAGTCATTGGCTGCCGTTATAGGTTGAAACTTGTACAAAGAAGCGTAAACTTGTGAAATAGCCTGAAATTGCTAAACATTAGAGGCAATAATACTACATTTGGCTTTCAATTGTTGTTCTGTTCTGTTTTGTTTTGAAGTAAATACTGGTTCATTTACTTGATTGCCGTAGATTTGAGCGATGGCTTCTGAAGTTCGGTTGACGACAGAAATCTAATTCGGTGGTAGACAATGCTATCAAATATGGGTTCTAGTGCGTGAGAAAAATACGGTGATATACCTACGAAGATAGGTGCCTGCACGATACACGTGCCTGTCAAGGAACGAGTACCAATAGAAACTTCACCGCTTGTTTTATAAATAAAGAAGTAATGGCCGCGTCACCTTTGTTCCTAAAAAAGGATCCGAGGCGAGTATTTGTACACCCATAATTTACCAGGTACCCAATCCTTGTTGCTATGTAAAAAAAAGAAAGAAAAAAGAAAATTAAGAAAACACGTTTATTTGCGGTAAACATAACGCAAAGAAATAAAAACACAACAAGTTGAGGGAAAATATGCGTCACATTCACGCAAAACGGCCATCGCTCAGCATAATGCTGCGACCCTATGCTAGACAGAGCCCCAGCGCTGGTTTTCAGCGACAGCCGGCGTTGACGTGATGCTACACGCGCGTGATGCTATGCGGCGTTGCTGTGTCAATAAGTGATTCGATAGTCAGAATTAATTAAAAGGACTTCACATCACGCTTGTAATCCCCGAAGGATTAGGCAGAGGTGTACCTATAGTACACCCACATTTCGACAAGTCCCATGTAATAGGGGGCGAGCCTACTCCCATCAACCGGGCACAAATCCGGGCAGCTACTGAGAAATTCCTAATCGTTAATTCCAATAACTATTTTCCGACCTGGGAATCGAACCCAGGACCTCAAGCTCAGCAGTAGTGCATGCCAACACTAGTTCAACAAGGCAGTCAAAAGGACATCAAACTTGGCAATATTAGCACGATTGTCTTGACTTAGAAATTAGATGCTGTGGTTTGGCAATTCACAGATTTGATTAACTGTTCTCAACAATAGTAATATTGGCTACCGTTCAACGTTCATTGCTTCATTTGTATGGACGATCATAATAGTAAATAATTATATCAATGGTTGTTGAAATGTAGCCAAAGTAGGCCCTTAGTAGGAGCTACGAGCGAAATCCAGGTTAATGAGTTTCAACATTTCTCTAAAACGCCCTTTAATCGGCAAATAAACCTACATTCTGTAATGGTAACATGTGCCAAGTATATAATCAATAATAAAATATTTTTAATGGACTTTTTACTGAGGCAATATTTTACTCAAAAAATGTTGATGCGTTCTTTATTACCAAAACAGGCTTATTAAACAACGTAGTAATTACTCCAAAAATGTCGATGCGTTCTTTATTACCAAAACAGGCTTATCAAACAACGTATAGTAAAGATAGCTGGAGACAAACTTGTTATGCGAACACACAGCGTGAATCGTGACGTCATTGCGTAGCACGCGCTCTGGATTAGGGGAACAGATAAGGAAAACTGGATTTCATAAAGTAGGAATTTGTACGTTGTAACGGCAGATGGAATAAAAAGGAGCTCCGTGAAGGTAAAACGCTATTCAGATAAATAAAACGAGGATGTCCTTCACTGAACCTCTCCATGGAAATATTGCCGTAATTACCGAGCTTGGCAGATGGAATGCTAATTTTAGCATGTTTTAAAATCAAAGGAGGATGCTGCCATCCTTTTGACACAATTCCTTACTCGCCTTTCATCACACCCACGGCATAGAATTTACTGAATAGCCCCGAGGGGGTGGCCTTTCCAATGCACAAAATATTATAGGTACATCGTCAAAGATATATAGTGTGGTCTTGGCAAGAAATAACGTGATAAGGCGAAATATAAATGTGCTAGATAAGATAGTTACTGATCATAAATTGTCAAATTGGTGGTCCCTTAATCTATTTGGGACACAGATATCGATATTTATTCAATTTATCCAACAGGTGATTAGCCTGCCGTGACCTGACACTGAGGCTCCAATATCTATTCAGAATACTTCAATATCTTTATCAGTGCCAGCTTAAAATCTTAATCCGATATCAGTCAATCTCAGCTCCTTTCTCACGACACCAATTATCGCTCGACGGTGATGGAGCAAAAAACCTCTGTGGTTAATGGCTGACTTGCAACTAAGTGGTATCTCAGGTCACACAACGCGGAGTCTCAAGAGCTTCAATGTTCAAGTGTGGCTTTGAACAGTAATCGAAGACAGACGTATTTGGAAGGTCACCTAAATTAATTATAATCTAGAGTAGTATAGTATTTGTAGAACATGTAATGTAGATGTTGTAAGCGATCTCGCATGTCTAGGTCTCAAGATCGATAAAACTTGCGCATCAGAGAGTTGTTTTTCAGAATTCCAAAACCGAAAAGTGCGTGTCGGATAGTCGTCTGATCGTCTCAAAATTTCGAAGAAGTTATACAATTTGGTTGATATTTTTGCACCCATTAATCCTGCCCGTCTTCTGGTGCATCTAAGCTGGAAATCTTACAATTGAATTATGTCACGTCACTTAATACACGCACGATAGCCGGCAGACCGACTGTAAGTTCCCCGTGACCTGGTTAGCCTGTAAGCAGGCCAGTTCGCTGCCGGTACTCGCGTCGCGATGCTGCCGTTATCTCGTCTACTTCACACATCTGTACATTACTCAATTTATAGGTTCGATCGATGTATCGAACGACCAAAACTACAACTAGATATCGCTTATTTTCGCTTCACTCACGAGTTATTCAACTTTCTTGACTTGACTCTGGCAATCCTGCGTGAGTTCATTTATGCAGTCGCATGAGTTCGATGTTTGACGAATTTGGACGATGGTTACATAAAGTTGTGTCGTACTATAATCTCATATGCTGCTAATTTCTTCGGATTTTAAACTAACTTAGGCACTGATAAACGAACAATCGCTATTTTATCAGATCTCCTTGCCAAGCGTGTTGTAACGAGGCAAAAATGGATTATATTGTGTTCAGCAGCGGCTTCTAAAGTTGTTACTTCTTTTGTCTAGCGTTAGGAATTTCGGTCTCATTTTTTATACAAAGAATTTAAGGATGTGGCATTGAAATGTGTTAGGATTTCGGGATTTATATTATATACGTATATATATATTTATTACGTGGGGTAACCACGTAATTCCTTACTAGATATGAATTATGAATACTGATTTGTCCTATTTTCTTTTTGGGAAATGCTATTAGTATCATATTCATAATAGGCTGAAGACTACGAGCAAAACAATGGTTACCGTGAGCGTATGATCAAATTAAGCCGAGCGAAACTCGACGGCTTTTTAACGGAAATCAACACAGACAAAAAATGTCGTAATAGTCTCGATTCGGTACAATATCCGTTCGCTCCTGTCATGCTTTCTTGACCTAGGTAACTGCACGTAAGTACGTTAAAATAACGTCAATTTATTTGAGAGGTTTACCAGTTTCTAAACTACTTTTTTGGACACCTTTGCCTACTTCGAATTCTCAAGAATAAATACTCGAGCTTCCAAAAGTATTGAGGTCTGACTCAGGCAGGTAATCGAATTGTTATTCATGCGATCAGTAGCAGGTAAAGACCCCTTATGAAACCAGAAATAAGAAATATTTAAATGCTGAAAACATGGAAAGGTTCCCCTTTTCACATGATAATAATAACTAAGATGCATTTGAGCGAAACAAAATATCGTCAGTTATTATAATAACTTATTCTTAAAGGCACGAAAAAAATGGTGTTTAACGCCAAGAGTGTACTTTAATCAAGTGTTCCACAAAATGCGTTCAAAACTCCATTCGAGAGCGAGTTTGCCATAAAGACGGATGGATCAAGTTTTTCAACTGGCTCGAAGCAATTAGCCACGGTCAGCAGGGTGGAGACCGAAGGCGCGACCCGAGGTGCGGCGGGCCCCGCGCTGCCCGATCAATCAGCCCGCACGCTTGTGGTAATTAATTTACTATAGGCCGTGCCCATCCTAGCTGTTCCGACATATAGGTGCATCACCTTGAATTGTCGGTTGTCCTCAATTGGCATGCAGGTACCGGTAGTGTGAGCACCGAATGTTATCGGCTGATATTACTTGATATTAAATTACATGTGATCGTGTATGCAAGGACGCAATGTAATGCTCTGTTTTCTCTTTGCGTAGATAGATACCGATGTGTATAGGTATATTGTGTATTCTTTCGAGACGACTGATTTCTATGAGTTTGCAGTTTGCTTACAGTATTTGCGTAGCAACAGATAAGTATGTCTGTTTACATTTTAGCACATTCGTAAATTATATTTCACGCACAGTCATCTTGACATTCGAAGCCACCACAGCTAAAGTAAGTACCTAGTTGACATTAACAGTTTAAGGTTCTTAACACACCTTAAGTACCTATTTCAGGACAACAGAAAATTTTACGTTTCGTGTGCGTTAATGCTAGCAGAATTCCTTTTATGGCGACTTTCTACTGCTTATGCTGATATTCTTTGGCACAAGTTGTTATGACAGCGCGCTATCGTGATTGTCTTGTCACCGCCGAGCAATGACGAAACGGACTGCGAAGATGAGCACAACGAGAGTAAATTGCATTGTTTCACTAAAAGAAAATAATATTTAGCTGGCGTATTATTAAGTAGGTGAACACAAAGATATCTTAATACAGAAGCCAGGGCCAGAATAAATTAAAACACTCAGAAAAGAGAGAAAATAACTAAAATGTTAATGTTGAGGAGTCCCTATTTGCATTCAACGGGCGAGTACGAGGAAGGAGGGATAGGATAGGAGCAGGGCAGAGTCGGGTTTTAGGGCTCTCGACCGGCGATCGACGCGGGCTCGGAATAATCAGGCGTGCCTCCCCTCGTCGCGGTCGTTCACACACAATCGACGCGGCAAGCGCCATGAGGGACCTACCTACGCACGAGCCGACACAAAGCATCCACCCATACCTAACAACCGCTACCCTCGATGCACGAACGTTGCACTACTTCAGGGCGCTCCCACTGTGCTTGCGCTCGAACTCGTATCTACACCCATCGACTTAAGGGTGAATGTCGTTTACAAGATGGAACTACGCATTCGCTACCTCCGTTTCAATAACAGATTTCGAAGCCATCAATTCAAAAGCTAGCTAAAGGTGTGAGCAATAAAGCACAGTTTCATTTGAGGAGTGACTTCGGTCGTCCGACGCAATGTGCATTCGATTGCGGGCCAAATGAATATTGAAAACCGCCCTTATGTCGTTCGCGCTGAATCGAATGCCCGTCGCCGGCCGGTACGAACTCCACGTGTTTACAGAAGGCAACTGGTGTAGATTAGACTGTTGAACTGCCTAACTTCAGTGCAATGTAAACTTTGGGAAACTTTCAAAACTTGTTTAGTTCGACAACTGATGTAAATAAAGGATTAGAAGATTTAGGTTGAGTCATAAAGCGGTCCTGCTCGTTAAAAATGGAAGATTTGAAATGGAATCGTAGCTTTCTAGGTTTAACGGTTGCATCGTGTTCAGAGGTAGTAAAACGAACGTTGGTCGTACAGACTAATAATTGCTTAGTGCTATCGACGAGTCAAGTAGCACTTAGGTAGGGACTACACGATGGTTGGGATAACAGTTTAGGTAGTCTTTGTTTCTCTAAATTGCATCGGGATTTTAAGACTGTAGGAATCTGTAGATAGGTGCCATTTGTTTGTAGATATTGACGTCAGAATACGCCCCCTACTTTAGGGTGCCAGAAATTATAACTACTTGAGGTTCTTGTAGCTGAAAAAAAATGTTGGCGAACATTTGGCAGCACTTAAGTTCTGAATTCCCGTATGTTACATGCACTCTTAGATCTATGAGATTGTCGCATAAAACTTTTGAGTGTGGCAGAGCTGTAGCTCGTAAAATGGGAGTCGATAAGAACGACAATGTATGAATTCAGTTTCATAAAAATATGGTGTAGGAAGGAATGCACACATTCCAGCTGCTACAATGTGATTATTCTTGGGAGCATACATAAAAGTGTAGAAACTACTTACCTACAAATATTTTTTTTTTTTAATCTACCTACTACGTTACTCGTTTCAAGCCAAAAAATATATTGAAGAAGGCACTGTGATCTTGTTCACCATCAAAAACCCAGTAGGAGGTACAGTCAGTCAGAAGGCAGCAAGTTTTTTGAATATAAATTTTTGAGTTTTTTTCAATTTAAATATTGTGTTTTATTTTTAAATATTTCAATGTAAAATTTTAAGAACTTTAACTTTTATCTCTTACTTGGAATGCTTTTATTTTTGGTGGGAAATTATTAAGTAACTTTTCCCACTGGGCGGAGCGGGAGGGTGTGTCAGACTTTTACTGACTAAAACCAACCCGTGTTCCTACAAATGCTTGTGTGCCAAGGCCACTATATCCCTTTCGGCCAAACTCGCAGCCCTGGCAGGTTACTTGGAATGCTGAAATGCAATTTATTCAATCATTTTGAGTCAATTATGGTGATTTGTAAGTAAGTGACATTGTTAATGAACAGATAAACCTGTATTTTACTTGCTGCTTTTCTATTCTTATGTAAAAACTACATACTTACCACATAAGTGCAGTAAAGTAAATAGCTACTTATTGATCTATATGCAGGTAAGATGGTAAAAAGAAATGTAA
The DNA here is from genome assembly GCA_963921375.1 of Tiliacea citrago. Lineage (NCBI taxonomy): Eukaryota > Metazoa > Arthropoda > Insecta > Lepidoptera > Noctuidae > Tiliacea > Tiliacea citrago. Next base: position 21,725,155 of record OY992792.1, on the reverse strand, counting down.
CACACTTCTTTTTAAACAAAAGTAATAGGTACCTACTAAAATTGGTACCTAATAGCTAAGCTTTTATTACACTAGGTTTTAATAATTAGCTACAGTAAAATTACACTTCTTAGGGGTCCCCGAAATGTTCAATCGCAATTGATATCAATTTCTATTGTAGTAATGTTGTCAATCGCTTCAATTGTACTTGGTAGACAATCAATTTGCACATCAATCACATAAAAATTGACCATGGCAATTGATAGTTTCGGGGACTCCTATCTGTCATTTTATCAATAAATAAGAACATTTTTTTCACGAAATGGCAGTAAGAAGTGTCTCATAACTGCAGCTAATTAAGTCTGACTAATGGCACTTTAATTTTATTTAAAAAAAATATACATTGAGTTGCACGAAACCAACATTAGTTTAATGGAGACTTTAAATTCATGCCATCCCTTACATTTTGTATCTAAAAGAATGTGACAGCATCAATTTTAGCCTCTATTAAACTAATGTTGGTTTCGTGCAACTCACTGACACTCTAGTACAAAAAAAAATTGGTGCTGTGTATTTTTTAGGGTTGCTTGTTAAAGATGGTTGCAAAAGAAGTAAGAACCATCTTAATTATACCTAGTACAGTCAGTGACCTGCATAACCCAACTCCTTTTCCCATTGTTTTCTTTATACGAGGGTCATGTAATGCAGATCACTGTGTGTATCTACACTAGGACTTAATTAGCTGCAGTAAAAGACACTTCGTACTGTCATTTTATCAATAACAATTTTTTTACAAAATGGCATTTTACTGCAGCTAACTAAAACTCTAAAGAATAAAGTAGTAGTTTTAAATCTATAATTTTAGAAAAAAAAAAACTAATTACCCTCTAATAAAAAAAAGGAACTTCTGTATTTTGTAACCCGGATGGTTGATAGAATACCTATAATAGGTATGGGTATCTAAATAAGTTATGTATAAATAGAAAAGTTCAGTTCATATCAGTACCAGTTAGGTATAAATTGTAATTATTAGCCACAATAATCATTTATACCTACTATTTCATACGAAATAGGAATATTAATGCTAGGTTATTAATTAGTATGTACAATTGGTTAAGAAATTAAGGCACATAATTTACTAATATTTAATTGCAAACAGGGACAACTTAGGGGCAACTTACTTTTGGTACCTACTTAGGTAAATAAATATCACAAAGTTTAAAAAGTACAATGACAACCTAAATTTCTACTCCGTTTTCTGGATAGTTTAATAGTAGTGTGAACATAGAGACTAGTAGCACAATTTCTTTGTCGGTGCGTGTCGCGCCCGCGATTCGCGCGAGTCTGTAAGAGCCTTTACTGAACACACACAATAGCCAAAGATCAACTGGGTATCAATCACAATGCGATTAGATAAAACAAAAAACCGTGAGCCAAATAAAATAGTCTATGTTCAAATTAAAAAACCCAAAACTTAAAAGATTATTTTCACGTACAATCATACATTTGTACTGCAATCCCATCCCAAGTCACGCATGTTTAAAGTTAGCAGCCAGAATTGATAGACACTTCATCAATTAGTTTTGAATGTGACGCGGGCAATTTGAAAATATAAACAACAACAAAATTGACTCACCATACAACACCGAAGGCGCCATAGCCGATCGGGCGGTCGGGCTGCACGTCTGTGGGGATGGCCGGCGTCTGGTAGTAGGGCGCCGCTGCCGCCAGGATGGCGCCCTGCGGCGCGCTCTGCGTACCGCCCTGCATCAGTGACATGGACACACTCATGGAGACGCGAGAGTGCCGCGCTGGGCCGCTTACAGCCGCCATCCAACCGCTCAGCGGCGAGCCGTCACCGCAGACTCATCACACGCCGAATCCTACGACCTCGACACTGCGCCCGATCACCAGACCTCGCCTCCCAGTAGACACACGACTTTAACACCGGTTACTTCTTTATTATTCATGCTCGATTGACTATGCGGGAATCACTAAAAACACACGGAATGACGATACACCTGTAGATTACACCAGTTATTTCACGTTTGAGAGGGGAGTTTCAGTTGTGGTTGCGAGTTATTATGGAGTTCGCTTCTTCCTGGACAAAGGATGAGACCGAGATATTTTAGTCCCCGCCACACACAGACGTCCACACGCCACGAAAATCGAGCGAAACTGGTTGAAGGGAAGGAGCGAGGGGAGCCGCGCGCGAGGACGCGGTCTAAAAAGAGACAGAAAATAACAATGGCGTCGAGGCGCGGTAAACAGCTGTGCTTTTGTGCTTGAGAACCTTTGACTGTATTTTATTACTTTTGATTTTGATTTTATGCGTAAATACATAATTCTATTTTAATAATATCTCTTTAAGATATAATTAAAATATAAAAATGTTTTTCGAACATTTTGAATTAAAAAAATTCAAACCTTTATAAAAAAATATGGCACTAGTGTTGTTGTTGACATTGACAGGATGCCAGTGTCAGTGCAGTGTTGCCGCTTTAGAAACATTTTATCATAAAAGTTTTAGGTTAGTTATTGGTAATGTATACGACATGAATTTGAAAAATATCGCAAAAACCCGAAAGCCACATGGAATCTCATTAGAACATCTCCAATCTTCAAAAGAGTAAGGCCACTGCCAGTGGGTTGTTATCTATCATTCCAGATCAAACTCAATCACTTGAATCTGTTAATGACTTTTTCGCAAACGTGGGAATAAAACTGGCATTTAAAATCTTTAACTCCCCAAACTATAACTCTACCAATACTGCCTCTGGCACTTTAGATTTCCACCATGGCTCGATGGCTATTTTTGCCACGGACAACGAAGAGATAGATTTTGTTATTCGTGGCCTACGACTAACTAATGCTACGGGTTGGGATGGTATCCGCAACCGTAATCTACAGTGCTAGAAGCACTCTTGTCCCAGTTATCTGCCATGTCTTCAACCTTGCCCTTACATCTGGATTATTCCCAACGGTGTTCAAAAAGGCCGTCGAGCACCCTATTCACAAGAGTGGAGACAGAGACAGTGTCAACAACTACAGACCCATATATGTATTATAAATTCTGTTCAAACTCTTCGAAAAAGTACTAAACAAACGTCTGCTAGATTAACTTAGCTCACAAAATATACTCGCAAATAACCAATATGGATTCAGATTAGGCAAAAATACAGAGGATGCCATATTAGAATTGATAGGTTCAGTAGTTCAAAATCTAAACAACAAGGATAAATCTCTATATCTTCCTTGATCTTTCTAAAGCTTTTGACACTGTCTCTATCCCTCTTCTCCTCAGTAAACTAGAAAGGATTGGTATAAGAGGGCTACCGCTTAGTTTAAGAGTTACCTTAGTAGTCGCTCGCAAATCATCAGGGTAAATAACCACACCAGTAAGGAAGCATTCCTCACCTACTGAGTTCCGCAAGGTAGTGTCTTAGGACCTACTCTTTTCCTGGTTTATATCAACGAGCTCTGTAAACTTGATCTAAGAAACACCGAAGTAATTACTTACGCTGATGACACTGTTATCCTGGTTCGTAGCAGTGACTGGAACAAAGCTCGGCTTGAGGCAGAGTCAGCCTTGCGAGTTACTAAGTGATGGCTCGCACAGAATTTGCTCACCCTCAACTTGGATAAAACCGGATTAAAAAAAAATTAAAAGTAATAAATTAGAAAGTAAAATTAAAATAGTAAAAATTTAAATAGGTAAGTGCCTAATGTTGTGCATGTGGGAGTGTTGTATGTGAGTGTAGTGCGTGTCTGTGGGGTGTAAGTGTGCTTGTGGAACCTCCCCACGAGCACACTAAACGCTACGTGTATTTGGTGTGCATGAAGAAAGATCTTTAGGGTTCGGCTAAAATCTCCAATTCTTCGTGAGAGTATGACGCCATTGATCAATAATTATTTTGCAATCCCGGAGAGTACATGGATATATAGTAAGCACTTTATTTATTCTAAGTATTATAAAGCACAGGACTGCATAAAATAAACTGCGGGCGTACACTTTCCAATTTAACACCCGATGTCGGGCAGACTGTCAGTTCTAAGTTTTGGTCTTCTAAACTCAGGGTCATAAGACAAGTTTGGGTGTTACCGCAACACTGTACTTAGCACGAAAGAGTGCCTTACTGTAGCTTCCATATCGTGTACAGTTCGCTGGTAGGGACGCGATAGGGTTTGAAGGCCATTACCTTAAAGACGGCCCTCTGCGCCCTCTCCAAACGCAGCAGAAGACATTTACCAGCACCACCCCCAACCGAAATACTAACTGTATTTCGGGTGGTGCTGATAAATGTCTTGATTCAAACGGAATGGGCAAGAGCACACAGTTCTCAGGGTAGAGAAATTGGCGGAGGTCCTTAGATTTTTAAAAACAAAAATTAATTTTCTTACCCTAGAGACCAGTGAATTGATTTGCCCACTCCATGTCAACGCACTCTCGACCCTGACTCCAAGATATTTTATTGAGTCCGTGAGCATAACTTCAGGACAGATGGCATTTCTCATTGTATGGCACGCATGAGCTGTCAGACGGAAGGGTGGGGCTGGCTGTGTCGCTTTCCTTGGACTAAAAGTGATAACCAGTCAGGCCCGGAGGACTCTCAATGAGAGGCCTGGGACTCCCCCCTTACTGAATTATCATCTCTGGAATCTGGAACGCTGTTGTCTCCCTCTTGGAGGTGGGCGTTAATAGCTGCGACACAGTTATGTAAGTATTGTAGCTATTTACGTACGCAATCAATTTGTAAAATGTGTTTTTGTTCCAATAAAGATTATATTTATATAATCAGCTCTTGATTTTTTAAATTGCCGCTTTTTTTCTTGGACAGTTTTCGTTGGTCAGACTCTAATAATGCATCAATGAGTAGCCTTAAAACATGTTACACATCGGGTACTTAATTGTAGCTACACATTGATAATATTACAGAACACAAATTGTAGACAATCAAATGAATTCTTGATCTTTTTGAGACTGCATTATCCAGCCTACAATATTCCCACTGCTGGGACAAAGGCTTCCTCTCAGTGACAGGGAGTGGGTCGTAATTAGCTTGCTACATATTAGTAATCTGTGGTCGTAATCCACCACGCGGGCCCAGTGCGGGTTGGTAGATATCACACGTCTTCGAACTTTTGGTTCACGATATTTTCCTTCGTTTTGAGAGCAGTGGTGATGAATAAATTTACAAAAAGTATAGCGCCCGTCAGGGATCGAACCTACGACCTACAACTCGTAAGTCGTTACCACTGGGCCTTTTTTTGCCCCTTGTGCTGCAGTGTTTCTTTCAGTACGTATATTCGCGACGAATATCCCAATCCGAATATAAAAATAAATTGTAATAATTTGACAATTTCATTATAAACCTGGTATCATTTTAGAGCTGGAAACCCTTTAATGACGTGACATGGCAGTCATTCATCCAATCGGGAATTGAGTAGTGAAAACCCCCCGCCCCCCCCAGATCTCTTAAGGGGGATGCGCTAAGGTAGCCCGCGAAATTCAAATTTTATTACGTTTTTTGCAATTTGCAGGTCAGTAACAGGTTGTATGTTCGTAACGTAAACGTAATAAAATTTGAATTTCACGGGCTACTTTAGCGCATCCCCCTTAACCGCCCACCTGGCGAATTTTGCCTGAAAGAAACACTGCTTGGGCTCCCTTGGCCAGCTTGCATGATACTAATACAAAATACAGTAATGGGCACACAATAAAGGGTATTAATAAAACTTCTCAATAATAAATATCAATTATTTTATCACAGAGAATCACATTGTGTTATACAACATATTTACGTGGCTAGTATAAAATATCCCTTACAATGATCCTTGTCTATGCATATATTAGTAAATACTTAAAAGTTTTCAATTAAAAAGGGAAACACTACTACAAAATACTATCTTTGCTCAACAGTTACTGCAGAAAAGTTATATGACAAAAGTAATGTTTCACCTTACCGTAATTATTTACTCGACTGTGACGAAGCCCAAGAGAAGGGTTATGTTTTTGATATTGCATGTATCTTCTCAGTAAACAAACAGTAACTTTTCTGCAGTCCACTTTTCTGTATACAATGTAGATAAAATTGTTTGAAAGTAATTGCACTAAATTAACAACGAAATATAAATTTTATACAATAAAATATGATGTTATATAGACTACAGACAAATAATTACAACACATAAGGACACAAAATCTATGTTAATATTGCAAAGTATAACTACTGACCTTAATTGTAAAAATATGAGGTTATAAAACATTGTAGTGCAATACTAAAGTGTAGATTATATTGACACAAAATAAAGCCTCGTTTTCATGGTAAATAAAAGTTAATATTGGAGCAGAATGTTTTGTGGATAATTTTGCCAGCAACATGAATAATTGCAGTGTTCCTGAACTTTTTTTAACATGAATACGAGGCTTAAGAGTCACGTCTAGATTGTTTCCTAACAATATAACACATTGTACAGTCTCGTCTAATAATATGCTTACACTTCGTGAAGTAAAAAAGATCTCTTTTATAAACTAAATATAGAAATTCAGAAAGCTTAAAAATGTAAGAGTTGAGGTTGAATATTCTATGTACATACATATTATTACAAATGACTGTACCATAGCCTACGTACGCACGGACGTAAAAATATCGCAGAGGGATTTTATCGCGCACTGGATTATAAAGTCTCGGTGTTGAGCCGAGCGTTGAGAATCCAACAGACTGCATCCCAGTGCGTCGAAAAGACACTGTTGGATTTTTAACTCTCAGCGCTAAGCAGAGCATTGAGAATCTAAGCAATAAAAAATCTCCGCGGGAAAAAACCGCTCGGAAAAACAGTGTGCGACAAAAAATTGCCCGTGTGGACCCCGGCTTATAAACTTTCTGATGTATCTTAGTGGTTTATTTTGGATTGCATTATTTTGTACTAACAATCAAGAAATAACCTCTTAAAAACGTGATCCAGAATATTAATTTTGATTTCCAAATGCCATTATTAAGCCAAATGTATGTATCGTACATAAATAGGTAAATAAAATAAATATTAGTACAACTCTACGTTATTGTCTATATACAATACACCTATTTATACATTGGACTGGATTATTTAGAATTCACTTTTAGATACCGATTTACACCGTGAATTATACACACTATGGGTATATGACGAGATCTAGGTTACAAACGTACATTCGTTCTACATACAATGTTATAAATAATTCGTATCAGTAATGTAGGCTTCGAATAACTCGTATAAGTCTTTGTTTAAGCCTAATCTGCCTTACAGGTAAATACACTCCCGGACTGCTAAATCGAGCCACCCTGCACTTTTTGCATAGAAGTCTATAACTTATGAGAAAGGTGCATTTTGAGAAAGGTACGTTTTGAGAAAGGTGCATTTTGAGAATGATACGTTTTGCGTATGAGGTGCATTTCGCGAAAGGGACATTCTGCGACTGAGCCCATGTAGTGAATTGAAATTCGGAACAATGCCGACTGCAAAATTATGGCCAGTAGGTCGGCATCAAAACTGCATATAAACTTTTTCTTTGACACATCATTATTTTCATGTTTTAGGCCTTTATACCTCACATGGAATTGCACGATGGCTCGATTTAGGACACCGGGAGTGTATAAGACCCGAAACAAACTGCCCTAATCACTTTTCGATTCAGTTTTAATTATGAAATATTACAAAAATCTAAAACATTCAATAGATGCTAGTAAAATTAAGTTACTGGCCTTTAAAGAAATTGCATTGATTAAATGGTGCAGCAGACACACGCAATTTTTGAAAAGCTTAACCTATGAATATGTAAATACAAAACATAATTTCAAACATTACACTATACAAACTTTTTCTTAGTCTTTTCAATGTACTCCATTTTTTAATTTGCCGCTGTTGTCTCTTAGGCAAATATTTTTTTGAGATCGTCGTAAAAATATTAGATTCACGTGTTTTCGAGCAGCTTATGAAGAATCAGTTCTGCTGCCTCACGATTCTCGAAGTCATTTTATTTTACATCATTTATTCCAAAGGATTATGTATGCACATTTTTATGCTCACTGTACCGGGTAAAACGGGGTGAATAGAAATGCAGGGGTGAATCGAGACGCAACTTTAAAATGGTTTTGAGCCTTCAAATAATAATATAGTTTTTTGCCAAGGCACTTAATCGTTAATTATAGTACAGGTAACACATTAAAGTCCTTTTTGGCAACAAAATACATTATTGCAACGTTAAAATCCATTATAAAATTGCGTCTCGATTCACCCCTGCATTGCTATTCACCCCGTTTTACGGTACCTATTTCCTCAACCTATTTATCAGAAGCGAGCGTTACATTCTTTGGCAAATTTTATTTATTTGTAATCAAACAGAAGTGTATTTATGGCGAACAGAGTTTTAGAAAAAGTTTAGCCTTGTAGAGCGTCATCTCTGTGACTACGGCAGTTTCTTTCTCAAGCTCTATTACTGTCATTATTGCCACTGACACCCGGGTACCGCGACCAGGTTAATTTCTTGTATTTTTTTTACCATGCACACTTGTTTTTCCAACTGACTTTAGACATTGGCAGAATAGTCGACACCGGCTTTGCTTGCCATATAACAAAAATAGAATAGAGCACACACTTAAGTTGATACGAAATTATGAAAAATCTCTCCATGGCCCGCAGGTTGATTATAGGCATTTCTAACACTCGAAAACATGATTAAAAACGTGAAAATAGTGCTGTGCATCCACTTTGAAAACTTAGTGTGACGTAACATTTAAAAAGGTCTACAATTGCCACAAATCCGTGCAATAAGAACCCTTGAGTATTATTTGTACCCTATAAAAATGTTGCTATGGATAGTTCAAGAAGACCAGCTTCATTATTTTTTGGTGAATAAATGGAAAACGCACTTCTATGCCTTATTACTGGCCTCATAGAGGTCGAGTCTTTGCGAATAAAAAATCTCCGACCCTGCGATTTGGTTTACAAATGACTACTGTCATTAAGGCTGTACTCACACCTCTACAAAAAAGTATAAAACTGTTTTGTCTGTTGTCGACAAATTCCTACCATTGTTTTGATAGAGCGAGTCTAGGTCTATGCACAGCCTAAGGCACTTGTCCTACCCCCGACGAGAAAGCGATTGTAAACGATTTTCTAGCTCAAGAAACGTAGGTACCAAAGATTGTAGGTGAGTAAAAGAGATCATGTATGAATAGTTATTTGTAGTTGATCGCCGACTGTTCACAGCGCGGGTGAGTACTCGTTTGCAGGGCTTGGAAACCGGGTAATTTTCTATGTAACCAAAGCTATGATGAATGAAATTAATATAAACCGTTATTATAAAAAATTTAGAACATATTTCGTTCATTATTTATTTTAATATTTTGTTACAAAATGAATTCTGAACTTAATGTGATGCAGCGATCTTTGAAGCTAATATCAATTGTATCAAAATAATTTGTATCTTCGGAAATAAACATTAACCGGTTTTAAGCCTGGGCCTGCAGTCTTGACATGTATAGCGATCGCTTTTTTACCGAACTCGGTCGTAAAGTCCTAATGGCGTCCCTAGACAGTCAAAATTTTTTGTCAAGCGCGAAATAATAACATCACGCCTGTAATCCCCGAAGGGTTAGGCAGAGGTGTACCTATAGTATACCCACATTTCGCCAGTTAAGTTTAAGTCCCATGTATTAGGGGGCGAGCCTATTGCCATCAACCGGGCACAAATCCAGACTCCTGGCTGCTACTGAGAAATTCCTAATGGAAAATCCCAATAATACTTTGCCCGACCTGGGAATCGAACCCAGGACCTCATGCTCAACAGTAGCGCTTGCGACGACTAACGAGGCAGTCAAAATCACAATCTTGTCAAACAATTTTGACCGTCTAGAGACCTCGTTAGGACTTTGCGCTTGAATTTGGTCGTAAAACGCAGGGCCTGCTCGTTTCTCGCAGCGATAAGAGCTATCATCGCTCAGCAATCCTCGCATGTCGGGCAGGCCACTCGCCATCGCACACCCGCTTCTCGCCAACTCGTTGTTAGATGCTAGCTAAATGAAATGGAATCGTTTATTAAAGTAAATAGGATATCGGAATCACTATTACACGTCATATTAAAAGCTCTGCTCGCTTATCGTTAATCGTCGTCGGTGAGACGGGTGCCTAAGGATACAAAACTAAATTTCGAACATCCAACAACCATTCTGACTTGACCACATTCTTCGTAAAATATTAATATCCGGTAGTTTTTATTCTCCGTTTATGATAGTTCAAAGCCAGTGTTACTGTTGACTGCGTACCGTAGTTTGTCGCGAAGGGTGCTTCGTTTTTGGTAGTTTGGCAGCTTGAGGAGGTTGAAACAGGTGGACGATGTGGGCAGACGGTTCAGGGGATCCTTCTTTCGAATTGTGAAGAACCCTCGGATTACGCTGCCTGTGTAGAGATAATGTTTTGAATGAGACTAAAATTACAATAGATTTTTATAATATTACTAGCTGCTGCCCGCGGCTTTGCTGGCTCTGAAATAAAAGTAGCCTAGCTTAAATAGCCTTACAACATCAGCTATCTACCAGTGAATGTCCCGTTAAAATAGGTCCAGCCGTTTCGGAGATTAGCCGGAACAAACAGAAATACAGACAAAAAAAATCATTTTTTTTTAAAATTGTAAATACCGTTATATACTTTCATATGCATGAAATGGAAATGAAATCATGACATTGGGGAACAAACCTAACTTAGAGAGATGTATTAATGATTCTAATGATTATAATTCTGTGAATACATATCTGTTAAAGTCGCGATCATATTTTGATCAAGATACAACCTGACACTGAACTGCAAATTGCAAAAAACATAAGAAAATTTGAATTTCGCGGGCTTCAGCTGCGGATTCACCTAAAAGTGGATCCGCTGTGGTAGCCCGCGAAATTCAAATTTTCTTATTATCTAAGTTAGATTTGTTCCATCAGAACTTTTCATAAGGCAGTCTAACTTAGAGAGAAGTATTAATGATTTTAATTCTGTAAATACATATATCTGTTCTAGTCGCGAATTATATTTTAATCAAGATAAAACCCGACACTGAACTGCAAATTGCAAAAAAAACGTGAGAAAATTTGAATTTTCGCGGGCTAAAGCTGCGCCTCCACCTTAATTAAAACGATGCTTACGTTGAGTTGCACGAAACCAACATTAGTTCTTTTTGATACAAAATGTAAGGAATGGCATGAATTTAAAGTCTCCGTTAAACTAATGTTGGTTTCGTGCAACTCACCGTTAGTGTTCTAGATAAAATGCTTTACCTATTGTATCACCAGTATCTTCATCATCGCCTACTTCAACGCATCGGATAGAGAACGGCGGCTTGAGATGAGCAAACCCAAGAACTGGCGGTTTCGAACATGACGTCACGAACTGGAAACGAGATACACACTTTTGAAATTCAATATTCATTTTTAGGGTTCCGTAGTCAACAAGGAACCTGTATAGTTTCACTATGTCTGTACGCGGCTTAGCTCAGTGACTCTTAGTACTAGTTAATTTGGGATGGGTATACATAATATTAATCAAAGTGGTAAAACATAATCATGATTTTTTTTTTGTTTAATGTTTCTCCCCTACGTGTAAAGCGGGGATGATTTTTTTTATTGACTATCCCTTGTTATGGGGTGTCGTTGGATATACCGTAATAGTCGTCCATTTACCTTTGCATTTGGAATGTATGGGAGACCATGTTTTTTTAACTACAATGTTAAGTTCGTTTTTGGCATAAAATTCATCGCAATTACTGAACCGAATTCATTGTGCTTGGTCCAACACACACTTGGCCGGTTATTTTATAAATCCGGTAGAATTGCTTCTTTTTTTTCGGGATTCTTCATAATCCAACCCGATCATCAATTACTGAAATGGGAATAAATGGATTCGCGACCTTGCCGGATGTCCAGCTTACGAGCATTGACTGTTGGGAGTATTAAGACGCTGACAACAGGTAAACCGCTGTCACGGTCAGGCTGCATACAAAAGAAAGAGAAGCGCGATGACACAACGCTTGTAATTTATTGCAAAATATGAAGCAATTATTTATTTAATCAAAAATTAGTTGAGTAATCAAATATGAACTGACTGTATACAAATAACGTGGTTCTTGTTATTAATTAATATTAAATATATTATGATATTTAATATTATATATTATTATATTTTGGATTGAAACTCAAAGTAAAGGGTTAGTTTACCGTTAATTTGTATCGAGATTTTTTTTCTAAACGTGGTTTGGTAACAACCATGTTCTGAGAAATATGTTCAAGGATAACATATATTTTTTCCGCTACCACAAACTATATAGATTTGGAATTTATCCAAATAAATTATTAAGTAATGTAAATATATGTAATAATGTGTGTGTGTATGTAATGTGTAATAAATGTATGTGTGTGTTGTGTATGTGTATATACAATGTGGAGACAACAATACGACAATAAATGAAAACACTGGCAATACTAATGCATAAGAGTGTTTTGGAACGATCAAATAAATTGTAGCATCGAAATTAAAAAAGTGATTTTTTCAAATAAACTAAATAGCAGTGGTGTGCCGACTATGGGTTTTGCCAATCTATGACTAGCTATAGCGACTAAACTATTGGATATATTTGATTGAATTTTCGTGTGCAGACTGCGAACGTCATTAGATATACGTAGTTGAATTTATTGTTATATTGTCGTCTCCACGTTGTATATATGTGTGTATGTGTTGTATTTTTTTAATTAAATATATCTATATAGCCTACTTTTATCATTGTCCTCTTGTCAGCGCCTTAAACAGAGTAGCATGCGGCCTCCCTATCGTCGCCGTCTCACATCTGTACCCCATATTTATTTGCGGAAGACGTTTGACGTCATGGAAATCATCGAAGTACTTTGTATATCACATTACTGTGAGCGTCAAACACAGGCTCAAATTAAATAAACTAGCAAAACTCCATAGACGTCATGATTATCGATATAGAAACATGATAAAACAAAAAAAAAAAGATTTTCTAAACTCATCATCATTTGAGCCGAAAGATGTCCACTGTTGGACATAGGCCTCCCCGAAAGGCGGGTCTGATAGGCAGTCGCATCCGGTTAGACTGGAAGCCAACCCCAACTTCCAGTTGGGAAAAGGCTAGGCAGAATGATTGGTAAGATATAGATACCCACCCACCAAGTCTGTGAAGTTTCGCTAGATAACTTAATTTGAACTTGTACAGTGTGTCACCTTGAGGAACATGCCGCGCTCGTTCTCGGAGAAGTCCCGCTGCAGCACGTCCCACAGCCAGCACACCACGCGGTGCGAGTCGTGGAACCCGCCGTAGTACTGAGTATGGCGGCGTAGGTCGCGAAGATCTAGGGGCACGTTGTCGCCGCTTATTAGACGTTGGAGCTGCGGAAGAAACATATAATAGTAGTTTATGAAACTGTTGCATAATAAGGGGTATTAAAACACGAATGTTTTAATACCTAGTTACTCATACATTGGGATTGAACCTACAAAATAAAAGATCAAAGTTAAAAGAGTTCGCCTTTTCTTCCCATTCAAAGGTTTTAGACATTTTTTTTAAGCAAGCATAAAAATAATTCCAAGAAATTCAGTACTACAAAACGTATGAATGCCAACACCCAGCACATCATCGCGCATGCGCTAAAGCGGGCGCTGCCACAGACAAGTAAAAATTGGAATCAAAACTTTTTTGTAATGTTATAAAAATGGCGCATCCCGCATCTGCGTTCCATTAGAAAAAAAATATGGATGGAAACTCTTTGATGATATTAACTTCTTGGATTTGCCCTGTATCGTATTGGTAAAAAAAATGTATTATAAAATTATTTTGTTAGAGAAAAAGTGTTACATTGTATTTATAAAGTATGTCAATATAAACTCGTTTTGAAGTTTATAATTCGAAATTTACGTTATGAGAATATCTACTCTCATAACGTAAATTTCGAATTATAAACTATACCTATATAACCTATTATCAAAAGTGTAGACTTTTACAAGATAGCTTTTGCCAAATCTACGCGACATAAAAACATCGAAGCGAGAGCGTTGGCCGCGCGGCAGTCGCTGTTCTTGTTTTGAACGTAAGTGCGTAATACGCGCACTACACGAGGGTAGCGTGAGCAGAACGGACCCTACGACGTTCCCACGAGGCGATTTTCGTTGATCAACTCAAATCAGTTCACAAATTAAATCACGATCTTATCGGGGGAATGACATCTTGACAATTACTTTTGGCGCGTGCGAGTAGGTTTAATTCTATGATTAGTGGACAATAGAATACGTAACACGTAAAGTACGTTCGCACAAAAATTGTTTTTAGTGCGAACGTAGTTTACGTACGAACATGAAAAAGTAGGTGAACTTGACGGAACGTAGCTGAACTTTTTGAATGTGAAAAAACTATTAAAAGCGACGTTAGAATACCTCTGGTGTAGAAAACAGCGACAGCCACTCTGGGTTTATGATAGTTCTGAATCCTTTGATAAAAGCGTTCGTTTGGTCTTTAATCTGCGTGTGCATTCTGAAGTGCGCCATCAAGTGGATGTAGTTTATTCTGAAATATTCAAAACAGACTGATAATATTTACACAAAAAACTCCTAGACAAAAGCAGATTTTGACTTTCCTGTAATAATTTGTAACAGAAAAATTTATTGATGATTTTAAAATAAAATATGATATTGTAGCTTCTGCCCGCGACTTCCGCTCGCGTGGTAGTCAGCTATACCATAAAACAGTGATGACCTTTATAGATCTACGTGGCATTTTTTTTTCTTTCAAATAAATATTTAATGTGGCCATGATGCGTGCCAACAATCTTGTGCCTACTGAAAAAAAAAAGTACTTTCACTATAATACTCTTTATATGAGTACTATATACGAGTACTAATATAATGTTAGTAATACAGGATTTTTGTTTAACCAGTGTGCAATCTTTACAAATTAAACTTAGCCCCCCTTATTACAAAACAAGGTTTATCTTCAGACCCAGGTTTAAAACATGGAGCCATTATGGAATTTCGAACTTTATTCCGACTATGGTAAAGTTCCTAAACACAAAACTGACAACTTAGTACCGAACTAAGTTTTCAGTTTTGTATAAAGAACGGTATTTCAATCACTGTTACGTTCTTATTACAAAAACTGGCTGCATGGTTTAAGCCATGTCAAAATATAAATCTTGTTTTGTGGAGCGAGCGAGTTTTATTAAAAACACATACTAATGTTTTATTTTCGTATGTCGTAATACAATAAAAATAAAGGTGTAGTGGAACGCGCGAAAGTACCTAAACAGTTGTACGGTCGGTCGATTTGCGATTTGTAGGTTTTTAGGTATTCTATTAAGATTTCAAGACGGAGAAATAAAATAAAAAGTATTGAACAAATAATGGAAATGTGTTCTATTACTGATACTGAACCACCAAAAAAAAATCGTAAGTTGAAAAGCGCCGCTCCAGAGATTGGTTTAAGCTTACAATAATAATTTTAACGATATCGATGTTTTTGCCCTATATAAACATAAAACTGTATATTTTATAAGCTAGTAACATGTGGAAACGTAGTGGATTGTACATTTACTTATAGCATACTGTGTACTTCCCAAATAAAATAATAACAGATATAAATTTATTTCAATGAGAGAACAAATTGGTGCGACTTCTGCTGTTGGAAACTAGATGACAAAGTTCGCTTTTAGTGTTCCGTACCCAAAGGGTAAAACGGGAACCCTATTACTAAAGCTCCGCCGTCTGTCTGTCTGTCTGTCAGCAGGCTGTAACTCATGAACCGTGATAGTTAGACAATTGAAATTTTCACAGATAATAAAGTAAAGAATAAAATAAATATAAATATATATATAAAATAATTTTGCTCGATATTGATAATGGCAACAGATAGACGTTTGAAATATTCACAGAATATTTAGTTATATATTCACTTTAAAAATAAATAATTAAATTAAAATAAATATTTAAAGGGGGCTCCCATACAACAAACGTGATTTTTTTGCCGTTTTTATAGATAATGGTACGGAACCCTTCGTGAGCGAGTCCGACTCGTTTTTGTAATCGTATCAGTAACTTCCAGAGAGATTAATAATAAATTAGTTGAGAAGTAAATAAATAATTGTTCGTTTAGGTTAGTTATAACAATCTGTCAATTAATTATTATATGGTACCTATACAAAATATCGTAAAACATTTTAAAAGAGTAACGGTGGAGTTTCTTGCTTATTTTTCATACGAACTACCTTATGGAAGGGGCGACTAAACCAATTTTATTTTTTTGTAAATTTTGACGTTCAAATGTGCTTTTATGTGCCTTTTTGACATAAATAATTTGACTTTTTTAGAAATAAAAATGTTAGAATTCAGTCGTCGTTACGCTGAGAAATAGATGTAACTTACTTGTTCTCATTAGTTACTGGAACAGCTTTGCCACCCGGCACAAGCTCGTGGGTCACAATTTCTCCTAATCTCTCTTCATCCACGGAAAACGTAAGCTCCAATGAAGATATATCGCCCTAAGATAACAAAAAAATTAAATAAGCGCGGCTAAATGAGACAATTGTTCAAGCATTTTTGGGAAAAGTGGCAAAAGGCTGCACTTTTAGTAGTTAGGCACAAAAAATGGAAAATATTCGAAAAAAAGTCTTCTTTTTGTGTTGACGGTACTCTTCTTCGTTTCGGTAGAGCTCGCAGCTAACTAACAACAGCCGCATGGGTCGATCCATCAGGTTAAGCTACGCTTGCTGGGGCTGGTCCGTGGATGGGTGACCATCTTTGCATACCGAAAATCCTCCGTGCCTCGGAAAGCACGTTAAGCCGTTGGTCTCGGCTGTCATTCGTGGATCTTTGACAGTCGTTACGGGTCGTCAGAAGACCGATACCAGTCTTACCAAGGGGTATCACATTACCCAGTTACTGGGTTGTAGAAATCAAATAGGCAGTCGCTCCATGTAAAATACCGGTATTCAGCTGCATCCGATTATACTGGAAGCCGAACCTAGCCTAAACGGCTAGGCCGATTGATTGATTGGTACTCTTCTTCGTTGTTTTTATATTGTTTGAGCACAGTAGGTGCCCCACGTGGATTGCGGCATCAGTGGCATTCTTTAGGTCATCGGGACTGTAGGTGAACGGGCCTGGCAAAGTTGGGATAGTAGTTCAAACTTGTTTTCAAAAAATTTATTTCAACATTTATTTAGGTGACAATAATAACAATAAATAGTAAAACAATAGTAACAATAAATAGGGTTTGAATAGCTGGTGGTAGGTGCCCTTGGAGATGAAAAAAAGACAAAACTAAATTTAAGGACAAGCTGAATGCGTTTTGAAATGATCATTAGATGTTCATTCGCCTTTATCGTCTGCAAAACACGCAATAGACCAAAATAATATTATAATGAAGAGGCCGCATCATGTATTTTGTATGTGTTTACCTTTCCTGCTTGTACACATTGTCTGATTTGGCTTCCTGATTTCATCTTGCACGTTTTAGAGAGAATGGGGAAGGCCGGTCAAAACTATTTATAGATGGCGATACTATAGCTAGGTCCCTCTGGCCTATACTTTTGACATTTCGTCCATTCAATGCCTTTCATTCAGTCATTCCAATTCGCGTCCATTAAATGGTTCATTCATGAGTACTTCACTATTTCGTTATTTTCAGTGATTTTAATAGTGTAAATCAAATATAATAATTTACAGGGTGGAAACTTTCAGCGGGGCAGTAAGGGGAAGTACCTTATCCGTTGCAGCTACGCGAAAATGGTCTTGAGACTATCCATAATTTTTTATGGAATTTTGATCCCCATTCACAGATTTTGAAAAAAATGTACAGTCAGCAGGAAAATGGGCAATTTTCACAAAAACTTTTTTTTATGCCAATCGATCCTCTTTCTTATAAGGATCAAAAACCTCTATTGGACCAACTCACTTCACCTACGTTTACACGGTGAGGTTTTTTCAGAATAGATCGGCTGATCTTACGCCTCTACACTTTTTTATGTGGCGCTATTGAAAAATTGAACTTTATAAAAATAAATACAACAGTGTTCAGGAACTCAAAGATTTACTTACTACGATTCTCTATGGAATTAATCCTAGCACATTATCAGCTGCTACCCAGTCTGTAGTAAAGAGAATAAACCTATGCCTACGTCAAAACGGCTACCATTCTGAACACCTCATAACTTAGAGCACAAAAGTAAAATTTCTAGGTGAGTCCAAATGTAAAGTTTCAAGTTTTTAATTTTAAGGTGAAATAATACCCAAAGTAGAAGTTGATAGTTTTTTATTTGTTTTTCGATCAGTCTTTTTTGTAGCGGCCAGTTTATTGATGGTAAAAAATGTAAGTTAGTCTTAGTCTACGAAATGTATGGGAAAAGTTTTTTGCGATTTATGACTTTTCTAGTACTCAAACCTCAATTGGTCCAATAGAGGTTTTTGATCCTTATAAGAAAGAGGATCGATTGGCATAAAAAAAAGTTTCTGTGACAATTGCCCATTTTCCTGCTGACTGTATATTTTTTTCAAAATCTGTGAATGGGGATCAAAATTCCATAAAAAAATATGGATAGTCTCTTAAGACCATTTTCGCGTAGCTGCAACGGATAAGGTACTTCCCCTTACTGCCCCGCTGAAAGTTTCCACCCTGTATATTCGACATAGAAAGTATCAGAATTAAAACCTTATTTATTATTTTTTCCCCATACTCACTTTCTGCAAAACATTCACAACATAACCTCAAACTCTGTTTAATTACATTTTTTCTCTACGAATAGCTTTAAGCGACAATTTTCTAATTTTAAAGTCTTTCGCAAAATGGTGGGCTTCAATTTTGGAGCATGTAGGAACACAACAATGAATCCTTTTCGCAAAAATAAAATAACCCTGTATATTCGACATAGAAAGTATCAGAATTAAAACCTTTTTTTTTTTTTTTTCCTCATACTCACTTTCTGCAAAACATTCACAACATAACCTCAAACTCTGTTTAATTACATTTTTCTCTACGAATAGCTTTAAGCGACAATTTTCTAATTTTAAAGTCTTTTGGCAAAATGGTGGGCTTCACTTGCGGAGCATGTAGGAACACAACAATGAATCCTTTTCGCAAAAATAAAATAAAACCATCTCTCGCCTTGTTAGCTTGTTTTGGGAACTAGCTACGACAGCGCCATTTAGAGAGTTGCCTTCCCCATTCCGCAAGAATGGCGGTTTGCCGAAGCGTTTATTATTCCACGTACCTGAAAATGTTTGATATACGTGAGACTCCGGTAGAGGTCGCGGTCGAGTGAGGGCAGCTCGTCAATCCAGCTGTATAGTGCCTGTTGAGTCTGTCCCAGCACTTGACTGAGGAAGAATGACGCGAATGGCACGTCAACTACTATGCCCTGTAACAAACATTATTGCTTATTTTTTAATTCAGAATCTCAGGTAATAATCAAGTTTTGGAAACACGTACTCAATGTTAAAACACAAAGTTCAAATTCCATTGCACCCGAAATTTATTTAGGACCAATTTTTGGGTTCCGTACCCAAAGGGTAAAACGGGAACCTTATTACTAAGGCTCCACCGGCTGTCTTTCTGTCCGTCTGTCACCAGGCTGTACCTCATGAACCGTGATAGTTAGACATATGAAACTTTCACAGATGATGTATTTCAGTTGCCGCTATAACAACAAATACTAAAAAACAGAATAAAATAAATATTTAAGGGGGCTCCCATACAACAAACGTGATTTTTTGCTCGTTTTTGCTCGATATTGATAACGGCAACAGGTAGACAATTGAAATATTCACAGAATATTTAGTTATATATTCACTTTAAAAATAAATAATTCAATTAAAATAAAACAAATATTTAATTTATTTTTTCCCATACAACAAACGTGATATTTTTGCCATTTTTATAGATAATGGTACGGAACCCTTCGTGCGCGAGTCCAACTCGCACTTGGCCGGTTTTTTATTACAGATGCGGTGATCAATCATTAATTAAATACTTCTAATCGACTGCATAACTCGAACAGCTGCAGAAAGACAGGACGAAGGTGAAGGGTACAGGTGTTCCTCACTCGTGAGTACTCGTGACACGAAACAAGTTTAGTGACGGGTCGAACACCCTTTATTGTACCAATACGATGACTTCTATGTAACCTCTGACCTCATACACCGCTTTGCCCAGCATCCGCCCAATAAACTCGAACAGCTGCAGATGATTCTCTTGAAGACAGGACGTAGGTGAAGGGTACAAGCGTTCTTCACTCGTTACACGGAACAAGTTCAGTGACGGGTCGAACACACGCTTTATTGTTTCTTCCAGGAATTCTGTAACATTGATAAATAACATACGTCACGAGTATATTCATCAAATAATTTTTAGACTAGGTAGGTAAAAAAGACCCCACATTTCACCATATAAGTTTCTGATAAGAGACTACAGAGTAAAAGCAGAAACTATCAGAAAAAAACCGGCCAACTGCGAGTTGGACTCGCGCACGAAGGGTTCCGTACCATTATCTATAAAAACGGCAAAAAATCACGTTTGTTGTATGGGAGCCCCCCTTAAATATTTGTTTTATTTCAATTTAATTATTGATTTTTAAAATTAATATATAACTAAATATTCTGTGAATATTTCAAGTGTCTACCTGTTACCGTTATCAATATCGAGCAAAAAAATCACGTCTGTTGTATGGGAGTCCCCTTAAATATTTATGTTATTCTGGTTTTAGTATTTGTTGCTATAGCGGCAACAGAAATACATCATCTGTGAAAATTTCAACTGTCTAGCTATCACGGATCATGAGATACAGCCTGGTGACAGACGGACGGACAGACAGACGGCGGAGCCTTAGTAATAGGGTTCCCTTTTTACCCTTTGGGTACGGAACCCTAAAAAAGGGATTTAAAAAACCATACTATAGCTCGATTTCGGAGAAACCAGATTTTTATTTTCAACTTAGTTTTTGACGGGAGCGAGATTCAATGCTTTATTGCAAACAATACCAGCCTGTATTATCGCATTGATAATGATATTAATAACGACAAATCTTTAATTTCTTTCTTGTCCCTTTCTAGGCCATTTAGAAAGTTTCGTCGTATTAACGAAATAATACCTACTCATTTTTGTACAAACAACCTTATTACGGACATATCATACCTTTGAACACGCCATCCTGGTCGATGCCCGCCTCGTCCAGCCCCTGCTCGTTGATGAACCGCACGCGCACGGTGCCCTTGAGCGCGCGCGACGGCAGCGCCGCCAGCTGCCGGTAGCCGTCCTCCACCAGCCGCGCGCGCCGCACCGTCACCAGCGTGGAGCGGCCGCCGCACGCGCGCTCCGTCAGCCCCAGCACCACCTTGTACACGTCATGTGGATTTATTGTAGCAATCATTTATAACAAAGAGGTATAATTATGGTGAATCCGCACTATAGCCCGCGAAATTCATTTTTTCTTAGGTACGATTTTTGCTATTTGCAGCTCAGTGTCAGGCTGTATCTTGATCAAAATATGATTCGCGACTATAACAGATATGTATTTACAGAATTATTTATATATATTCTTTCCATGTTAAATACAAGTACGTAATTGTAATATTTTCTCTGAATATTTTTTTTATTCGAAAATCATGTTTTTTTTAAGGATAGTTCTAAAAAACAAAGAAGATTGTTTAGCTTTTATATCTAAAATAAATATTCACAGCAAGAAAATATAGTTTATTATTCCGACACAAGATTTTTTTTCTCAAGATCAATTATTACTTTAATTATAAACGAAATAAGAATTGAGTTTCGTGCTCAGACACGATCAAAGAGCGCACGCGATATTCAACTTTATTACTGATGTGTTAGGGTTTAGCACATAACGGAGTGGCGGGGAGCGAAGGGCCGAACTTGCGTTCGAAATTTGATTTAGACTGCCTGCCATTAATTTCATATCAGTAGACCCAACGGTTTAGGCTGTGCATTGATAAGATTTATTCGTAGGTGCACTGTCTTGTCAATGAATGAATTCAATATTTTACCTACAATGATACCAAAACACTTCTGAAACCTTGACACATACACACCCTCACACTTATGTACTCTCAGTCACACCTACAGGCTACACTCTCACTCACATATACTCACACGCATACTTACAACCACTCATACACACATTTGATTTAATTTAAATTTATGTAGTCTTAGCATAAAAATTATACGTTTTGCTTTTTATATAACACGTCTTGCTATGGAAGAGCGGACTCTCCTAATACAGGCACTATCTGCCTAAAAGGAGGTTCCAATAAAAAAAATGGTTTAACTATATCTACTTGATTGAAAATATATATATTTTTTTTTTTATGAAGTAGATAATCTGAAATACCTTTTCATCGGCGACGGCGCGCCGGAATAATCTGACACGTTCTCCGTGCGCTATCATGTGAGGCGTTTTTTGTACTAGCACCTGAAACAATAAACACAAAATAACAGCATATTGAAAGTATTTATTTTTATGTTAACGAAACTAACTATAAAATAAAATGACTGTGGATTTGGCGCCACGGGCCAATAAAGCCCAATAGGGTTTACCGCCCCGTAATTTAACAAAAAAAAAAGAAGAAAAATCTTCGCCACCGCGGGAGTGGTGGTGATTTTATAAAAATAACCAAAAATATGCGAGAACGAATGAATAGATTTTCTTTTGACATACAGATAAAGAAGTTTCTTTGTCGACATATGCATAAAAGCTTGAGAATTAAGGGCATCTGGAAACATGACCGTGCATGACATGACATGTCTGGACTGTAGCGAGCTCGAAAATTTTAGCAAGTCACCTCTGATATGTTACGTTTTCTTTTGACCGTACAGATATAAAAGTTACTTTGTCGAGTTATCCATAAAAAAGAAAAAGTTAGTCAAAATAAGAGAATCAACGATGAAAGACCGGGCAAAGAGAGCTCAAAAATTTCAGCACATCGGCTTGGACAGGTTAGACTTTCTTTTTACCATTTATACAGATGACATTGAAGTTACTTTGCTGACTTTAAGATGCAAGAGCAAGTGTCGGGATCTAGAAAATTTTTGCTACAGGGCTGCTGGCTAGAAGAATATTGTGGGGGGATATGTAATAGTGGATGTACTTGTAGTAAAGGAACACACAGTTCTTCTAAATAAGGAGATATATTCTCACCATTTACCATCATTCAAGTAGCACGGGGCACGTTGTCAACCTGTCGTGGACCCGACGTAACCCGTAAGGACAATGAATAAGAAGATTCAAATAATAATGGCTACCGAGAGCGCACGCTAGTGATGTTCGTATTATTTAGTAACATTTAGTGTTGGGATTCCAACAAGTATAGTGCTTATTTCAAGAAGATACGGGACAGCAGGGTTGACCATAAGTAGTGCAGGCTGCGAGGGACGGCTGGCACCGCATCGGGCCATGGCCCTCTTGGCCATAGGGTAAATATGCCACTGACCCTAACCATTATTAATAACAACATCATTACTAACTTGCTGAGGCTTCTTGCCCTTCTCGAGGTCGGCCATGAACTGTCCCTCGCGTATCTCCCTCACGAGCCAGTGGTTGGCGGGTGTGTATGAACGCCGACAGTCGCGACGATATAGTACTAGTAGCAGCGTGTGAAGAGAGCTGAAGAGCTCGTTGCTTTGGATTGTTTTGAGATCTGGGGATTGAGAAGCTGATGTTAGAACAAACAAACTCACTTTCGCATTTAATATTGATTAGGATGGAGCAATGTGGTCCAATAAACAGTGAGATTAAAGTTTAGCAAGGAATCAAACCGCAACTTTTTTGCAAAATAATCACATCATCAACAAATTGGATTTTGCTGGTCATTCTTTGTACTGTTAACTTCTAAAAAAGAACCCCAAATTCAAAATATAACTGTGAAAACCGTCCATTTAATAAAATAGCTCGTGATTCATGAACTTTTCTTACCAAATAACTGTCCCATTATGGACTTGTAGACGAACATGTTGAGAAACTGCGACATGTTTATAAAGTCTTGTAACTTGAACGGATTCTGTTGCTCGTACATCTCCATATCGTCTAATATTCTGGGGAAAAAAGAAATTATTTGATTAAAATAATGTTTACGTGGATAGCGCCAAGTTCAGACTTTGAATACCTTATTATTTAGATGAAATAGAAATTATTTATTAATAATCAAGTACATCGAACTAAAAATTCGAAGACATTTGACATCTACCAACCCGCACTGGGCCCGCGTGGTGGATTACGGCCCACTCCCTCTCACAGAAAGAGGAGGCCTGTGTCCCAGCAGTGGGAACATTATAGGCAGATTATGTATGTTATGTATACATAGCAATTTGAACGATGATCCCCAAACTAGACGTTATTCTGTATCTTTGGGATGATAACATTAGTTTTAAGTTATCTTCACTAACACTACTGTGTGGATTGTCTGTGGTCTGAAAAAACATTATTTTTTCCCGGAACCCAAAAAACTGTCTCTATGGTGGGCCAGAGCGGAGAGAGGTCTATTTTATAACTGAAATGTGCAATAAACTTTGTACTGTGCTTTCACTGTAACTTGAAGCGGGACGCGATTGGTAGCATTGAATGTTTCAGTCATGTGATTGGTAGTTTGTTCTGTCAGTCGCCATTTTGAACTCTATCAACAACATCAACAACAACTCTTCAACATTTATATCTGTAACTTTTATGGTGTGCATAATAAAGAGTATTCTATTCTATTCTATTCTATTAGTATTGAAACTAAGACTACAAAAATCAGTACTAGCAATCGCATCACGCGTCACGTTACAGTGAATGCACTATAACATCTATAAATACTTACGTAACATAATGCGTCATGCAGTCTGCGAAAAGTATCAACATTTGAAACTCCGGCGCCGACGTCTTCGTGTTAACAGCTAAGAGATCGAGGAAGGATTTCAACCCACAGTTTGGTCCCAACGTGCACAAGAATTGCCATAACGAGTATAATATTTCATCTTGATTACATAACCCTGGAAAGAGAGAAGAAACGTTATAATAATTTTTATTGTTTGTGGTACGGTCTCTGTATCACCTGACCACTCTTAGAAATAATTTATTTATATTAATATTGCTGAATAAGTGTATCAAATTCATTATTATTGACATTTAATTTTGACATTACTATAATTCTCAAATTAATTGTAGGTACCAATATTAAAAAAAAGAAGTTTAATGCATGCTAATTTAGGATGCAGGACAGGCTAATGATAATTGCAATGCTTGTAGAAGGCTGATAAGTCATAAGTACTAACATAACATAACACCAACATTGTATACTTAGTTCGCAATAAACATTTTGAATTTAAAGAAGAAGAGGGGAAGATGTGTCGGGCTATGTAGAGCACTGACTGTACGTAATTTGTGAGCAGTCGTGGCCAGAAAAGTTATTGAGTAGATCTTTTGTGCACCTAACTTCTGCAGTTAGTTATAGTAGCAGTTTCTCACAGCGTGTATGTCTATTTTTATATTCCTGTTTAGTTTATTATTATTTTTCTTTATGTATGCTGTACCGGTACAGCGTCCTATTAATTGTTTACTGCACCGGATGACGTCAATACGTCGGCGCCGGCTGTCGCTGAAAACAGCGCTGGGGCTCTGTCTTGTATAGGGTCGCAGCATAATGCTGAGTGATAGCCGTTTTGCGTGGATGTGATGCATGTTTCCCTCAACCTTTTATTATTTTTGTGTTTATGTTCTTTTTTGCGTCATGTTTACCGCAAATAAACGTATTTTCTTTCTTTACATCTTAATTATTTCAAATGACATGACGCATTATGGCAAGTTTATTTATTTATTTAAGCTGAATGCAGAAGTGAAGAACACTTCAGAAAGGCGGACTTAATGCCTAAGAGTGTACTCATATCCCAAGAAAAGTATGAGGTTCTGGAATCATCGTCTATTTTCGGAAATACGAACGTGTAATGATGAGATCTAATTTAGAGCAGTTACAAACATAGGAAGTACTTGCCTAATCTTGTATTATGCAGTTCCAAAAAAGCTTTTCAAAAGTTTCGAGAGACGATCTACAAGCGGAGTAGGTAATTCGACAGAGAACATTTTTCATACAAACGTCATCATTCATCATTTCAGCCGAAAGACGTCCACTGCTGGACTTAGGCCTCCACCAAAGAGGGGGGGGAGGTCGCCACAAAATTGCCTGCTGCTGCCCATTCTCTAGTAAGTCTCTTAGTCGCCTTTTACGACAGCCACGGGAAGAAATAGGGTATATACAAACGTGCAATGATACTACCATAAAGCGTAGCAGTAGAAAACTTTGAAGCTTTGCCTCTGTGGTTCGACATTCGTTCTAATTCGGAAACACGAACATTATCGAAACGCATACCTTTTTTATTTAACTGTAAATAAATATAAGTTAACTTGGGCATTACATATCAAGACCCCTCTCCGTGCCTCGCAAAGCACGTTAAGCCGTTGGTCCCGGCTGTTATTTGTCTTTGACAGTTGTTACGGGTCGTCAGAAGCCCGAAAGTCTGACAACCAGTCTTACCAAGGGGTATTAATTTATCGTATTACCCAGTTACTGGGTTGTGTAGGTCAGATAGGCAGTTGCTCCATGTAAAATACTGGTACTCAGCTGCATCCGGTTAGACTCGAAGCCGACCCCAACATAGTTGGGAAAGGCTAGGCAGATGATGGTGAAATAGAAGTTACCTGTAAGTATATCAAGTTTGACTTGCGTCATAGTCTGCAGCGCCGTGTGGTACATGGAACATATGAGAGCCGCTTTGGTACAGTCAGGCGATCCTAACTTTCTGTAGTGTTTGTTCGCGTTGGATCTGAAAACAACATTTCAACTATGGTCAATCATTTTAATCTAATATAATTTAAGATAAAAAAAAATCTCATCGAACGTCAAAATTACATAAGACAGTTCTCCTAAACACCCGCCCTTCACCACTTCTCTCTTCGGACTTCTGACGTTTGTCTCACAATAACTCGAGAACGGCTGAATCGATTAGCCTAATTTTGGTTTTGAATTATTTGTAGAAGTCCAGTTTAAAAGGGGATAAAAAAAAAGTAATAATGCAGTAACTATTTTATTTTCCCATACAAACTATTAGGGTAGTTAGGTAGGAAGGGTAGGTAGATAGGGTGGGTAGGTAGGTAAGTAGGGTAGGGTAGATCTAGATACTTAGCGCCACCCGTTCAACGCCGGGCCAGGTAAAGCTAGTACTTAAATAAAAGCCTCCAGGGATAAGGGGCGTGCTCGCTTACATGTGCAATGCTGGATTATGTTCACATACCTGTAACTCGAAGTCACAAATGATAACTAGGACCATCGAAGTAAAATATATAAACAGTTAATTACTAATAACAAAACCATGGTCAGCAAGAGAACCAGTCACCACAAGCAGCACCCGTTCGCGAGCGTAACGCAAAGATTAGCCATCACCCCCCTCGCCATATTTGAGGGAAGGAGGCAACCCGACCCCCGACGCTACCGCAAGCAGTGACATCTAAGGGAGCATGACGAACTTGCTGCCGGTTGCTCAGGCAAGAATAATATGATCAATTGTCGAGGTCCCTAGCTAACCACACATTGCAATACAACTCATAAACAAAACATTGTAATGAGTAAGATCATGTCAATAATAAATGAAAATAAAATAAACAATTATATGAATTTCTATAACCTGTGAGTAGGTAAACTAATTCTGGAGTAAGAACATAAAGATTATCTTGAACAATTCTTATTGTTTAGAAGTAGTTGTTGATGGAATAGTATGCCTTTGAACAAAGGTTGGATTTTACTTTAAGGCAGACATAGCAAAGAAGAAGGTAGCTTGTTATAAAAGGTTATACCAAGCCCAGCAAATGAATTATGAACCTTATGAAGCGGGTGAAAGGAAGCACGTAGTTTGTCCTTATTTCCAGTGTTAATATTGTGAATATCACTGAGTTTATTGTTTAAGTGTATATTTTGCCTAATATATAGGATGTTGGCGTAGATGAATTGTGATGCCACCGTGAGAATATCAATATATTTAAAAAAATCACTCAGAGAAACTCTGCTGGTAAATTCCTTGACCATCTCGATTTTCAAGGGCAAATATATTTTGAATATCAGCGGCTTTGCCCTACAGCAGAATACTGTATGACATAAGTATGTTGGTTATCCTACCTACCAATAACTTTTTGAGTTTATTTAGATATATCATACAACACCTGAAATCACCTCTCTAGTCTCCACTCTGGAATTCGTACCCCGAGTACCAAGATACAGACTGTCTAGTTTGGGGCTCACTGGTATATAATATTTTGTAACCTAGCTATAGGTAGCATTTTCAGCTACTTACGTTGCTTACTGCATTACCTGGACAATAAACTATTTTCTATACTATCAAATGCGAAGTACAATGTACTAGTAATCCATCTGTGGCGGCATTTACATAGCCACATACAAACTACGCATCACACTGACGTCACGAAAAATCCTGCATCGCGCAAGCAGAGTTTTCCGCGGAACTAGCATATATACAACGTCCCGACATCAACCGTCGGGCAGTTGCCCACTAGACACGACACCCGTCTTGTTGGAGGATCCTCCCTTATCTATGGAGGATGAGTGAACTTTACAGCCTGTTCCTCTATACATCCTTCCATAGTTCATTTGAATACGGACATCATTCAGCAGATGTAGATGTTTGAGGGTTCATATGGTATGATATGATGAAGGAAAATATTATATAACTATAAATTAACTTGACTATGCTTGAGTATTCAGAAAAATTAAGAACTTTTTCAAATAAAACTTTCCACTCACCTATTAGTCCTAGCCTCAATAGCCCTCCTAATAATAGCGGCCGGATTATTGCTCTGCACCGGAGTGGAAGGCTGCGAGGGTCCCGCCCCCTCCTCCCCGGTCACCCCCGCATCTATCATCTCCTTCAAAGGGGTGGCCAACACTTTTTTCAACATCGGCGCGCCCCACAACAATGACAGCTGGGTCCGAAGGTTGCCCATCGCTGGAGGCAAGTAACTGTCAAAGCTTTGAGAGAACCAGCCGAGTATTGGATGCCAGTTGCTAAGGTTCCCCTTTTTGCAGACCACGTATTGTTGGCAGGAGTCGAGGAAGCGTGTTACCACCAACTGCAGAAGATGTTTCGGACATTTTAGAACTTGGAATTTTATGAAGACTATTACGTAATTAAAAAAAATATATATATAATTAACTGATTTTCCCCGAAAGAACTCTATGACATTGGATTTTCCACAAAGCACTTAGCGTCTTTTCTCACTTTTTAACCTTCCCTCTTTCTTGGTAACAAGTAGAATAGTGGCACATTTTTTTTTTAAATAATGTTGCCCCACACTAGGAATTTCTCCTGCATCGTGGGTGCGTTTACGAACATTTAAACTTACATACACAAACAGCCAGACCCGGAACAACTACTTATAGGTCATACAAATATTTGTTCCGTGTGGAAATCGAACCCGCGACACGCAGCGAAGCAGCCAATCGCTTAACCACTGCGCCAACCGTGCCGTCACATTGGAGGGAGAGAGACATTAGTGGTCATCCCTCCTCTTTCTGGTAACACTATGTAGATATTGGTGGCAATCTTTTCATCCACTCAAAAGCGTTACATTGTTTACGGAGCTCTAGTAGTTACTACCATTTTCTCACCACAAACGTCGGATGGTAGGACTCGATCTGCGCGTATTCCCGCTCGGAGTGTGCTAGTTGCACCAGGTTGGCTAGCAGACACAGCGCGTAGTTGCCTTCCAGCGTGTTGAACACTATCCGCATGTTCTGGTCTGTGCTCAGGAACTCGAGGCATTTGTCGAACATGGAGTATGAGCGGAATGAGGACATCGACTGTGAACAATTAGAATTTTCAGTCATCTACTGTTATTGAATCATTTGGGTTAGGTTAGGTTAGAACAGTAACCATTACCAGATCCCCTCTATTGTTGGTAAATTCAGTTACCAAAACAAAAATTCGATGCCAGTTTAAATTAAAATAAAGCTAAAAACTGATTATTGAGCTGCTACTTTCTACTTAAAATAATACTTCGCTGTAGCTGCCAACCTATTATTTTTGCTACCCGCTTTAATTATTTTTTAATCCCAAATTCAGATTAATTTGCCGCCGCGTTAAATACATGCCATTTTTTAATATTTATAATTTTGTTTTGTATGTGTATGTCTTTAGCAAGGAATACAAAAAAAAATGCGAGGTGCTAAATAAAACATTCACAAGTCTGGGCAGTCAGCCTTGGTACCTTACTGACTGTTAAATATTTTGAATATCTCCACGGAGTATCAAAACGAACTATGTATATAACGTATGTTTCTATGCTTACCTCAGGCGATATCTGCTGCATATGGAACACTAATGTAGGTACCGAGAGGATCTGTATGATATACATTGTAAGCAGTTTCTCCGAGAACTGCGCGGACACCAGCGGCCGCAGTGAGAGCGTCACTATGGCGGTCAACGATATGTTCTTCAGGTAAATCTTCTCGCGACACAGTCCGCGGAGTAGGAGGGACTGCAACAGAAAGAGAATAAGGATATTAAATTATAATCGTCTTTATTATGATGATTATGATTATAATGTAATATATTGCTGGACATAGGCTTTAGTCAAAGCATTGCCATGTCACAGCGACAACAAAAAAAAAAAACATACAGCCGAACATATAACCTCCTCCTTTTTGGAAGTCGGTTAATAATGTTGGTTTGCCGTTTTGCCACCTTTAAGAGTCTAAAATACCTCAAATTGTATAGCATGATCCTGTGTTATATCGAAAACACTGCAGCATTAATATTGAAATAAATATAATTATGATAAAGTTGAGGATTAATGATAAGTACTATGTTTGAAGAAAACACGATTCCATAAAATTTTCTCGACGGTTTAAATTACAAGGTTACCTCCAAAACGTTTTACGTCCAAAATTTTTTTTACTTTTAATACTAGTGGTTTACTAGTATTAAAAGTAAAAAAAATACTTCAAATTAGCTTTGAAACTTTGCATATTAACTGAACTAAATATAAAGCAGATACTATGTTTTTTTTCTTTATTACCATTACTTTCACCGTAAAAATAAATTACCTAAACTATCGGCGCCTTGGAGCCTTCTCCCTGCCGCCCTGCCTCGCTTGCTCGCAAGACCGCAAGCAGTAGTGTGCGAGCGAGGTAAAGAATGAGATGGCGCTGAGGTATTATGGACCTTAATATTAGAAACTGACCAGCTGTACAATCTTAACTAAAGAAAGGTGTCTGAGGTAAGAGGGTCCTGAGTTACAGATCACCCGGCTCTCTTAGATAGGACATGTTCATTTACAAAAACACTTATAGTCAAGATACTATAGGGATAGTAAAAGTCTGGAATTGCAATTAAGTATAAGCAGAAATAATGTTTTTGATAATCATGAAATTGGGGCAAATTGCAAATTATATTGTATGATATCAAGTGCTGATTCTTTTGATAACATAATAATCTCTTGATTACTTGACTTCTCTAATATAATAAATGCGAAAGTGAGTTTGTTTGTTACGCTTTCACGCTAAAACAGCTGAACGGATTTGGATGAAATTTGGCACATGGGTAGACCACAGGACATAGCATACTTTTTATCGCGGTAGTACGTTCTCGTGGGATAATTTCCAACTTCCACGCGGGCGAAGCCTCTAGGGCGAGGCTTCTAGTTTTTTTTTTTTAATAAAAAGCATTTTACGACAGTAAATGGTTTCCAAGACTATTAATTGTCAAACTATACAAAATGTTAATAAAGGCCTAAATTATTAACAGAAAACATTCATAGATAAGATGCAACCTTACTTATTACCAGTGATCAGAGTAGGTAGATTGAACTGGGGCCATTGATCCGAAACGTATACAGGGTGGAATTTTGTAATGCCACCTGGAGGGAAAGTACTCTTAATACTGCAGATAGAAAATTTTACTCAAAGCATAACAGCAGAATCACTACTGCCTACATTAATAACCATTTTAATACCTGGATTGGTACAAACGGCACAATCAGATGGCCTGCGAGATCGCCAGATCTCACCCCATTAGATTTTTTTTTGTGGGGATATGTAAAAAATCAAATTTACATGAAATCTTATGCGACTGACAACGAGTTGAGAGTTGAAGTTCAGAATACGATTTATAATATTCACCACAACACTTTATTAAAGGTTACTAGAAATGAATTCGTTAAAAGAATAAACTTGTGTATCCAAGAGAATGGAGCCCATTTCGAGCAACTAATTAGTTAGTTTACCATTTTTTGTAAATAATTAAATTAATTTAAGATTTCCTGGTTTTCCTTTCATTTAATTTATCATGTTTGTTAGAGAGATTTCATCCTTATAATTGACCTTAACGATCGATCCAATAAAAGTACAGGGCATAATTTTTTCAGATTTTAGCCGGTTCGATTCCCGGGTGTGGGAGAAGAGAATTTTCGAATATCTTTGAATGCAGTTTGCTTTCTATTCAAAAATAAAGGAATGATTCCTTTTAGTAAAATTTTCTATCTGCAGTATTAAGAGTACTTTCCCTCCAGGTGGCATTACAAAATTCCACCCTGTATATTAATATGGACATTCCTCCGGAATTGGTGGATTATTTAAAAAAAACCGGAACTTATGTAGGAATTGTATTCTGCCAGAGTGGAAGGAGTCATTTGATGATTTGCCATCCTCAAAAAAAAAAAAGGTAGGAATTGTAATAAAATGAGCAATATTATATTCTTCATATTTTTTTTAACGGCACACAGTCATGATTTGACAAAACCCAACGACCAATCCGAACAAAGGATCATGGGTGGTACAATAACCGGTTATCAGAACAATGCGTACGCCCGCCGACTACATTGAAATTGAAATTGAAATTATTTATTAATAATCAAGTACATCATACATACATAATTTGAACGGTGATCCCCAAACTAGACGTTAGTCTGTATCTTGGGAAGCAGAGTTGTACATTTTCGTTATATCCAAAAGATCGTACACGGTGATTATTAACAAAATCAAACTAAAAGTTAAGTTAAAGAATTAAAGGTAAACAAGAAAAATATAATGAGGAGTGAATAAAAAGTAAAAAATTAAAAATAATAATATTGGTTTTAATACTCTTACAAGGTCCAATTTAAATGTGTGTGTGCGTTGTGAGTGTGGGTGTGTGTTTTGTGTGTGTGAGTGTATGTGTGTGAATGTGTATCTGAGTGAGATTAGGAGCGCTGTCAGTTTGTGGAGTCTTACTTCATAAGTAGCTATTTGTAGATAATCCTTTCAGTTTCGTCGTAGGAGAGTGTAAGGAGCCAGGTCTTTATGATCTTTTTACACACGGATATTTTGAGGTCTATTATGTTGCAGTTCTTAACAGCTTCATTATATATGCGTGGATGTAGATAGTTTTAGTAGAGAGTTTGCTTGGGGAATGGGAATCCTAAATGTACGTTTTGAGATTATCTCTGTGTAGTCTGGTCTTGATTTTAGTTTTCTGTGTGTTTGAAGTACTGCATTGAGGATAAAAAGCTGTCGGACACGGAGGACCGGGAAATCCCTATAGAGATGGTCAGTTGGATACATTAAAGGTTTCTTGAGCATTACTTTAATGACGGCTCTTTGTGCTCTTTCAGCTTCAATAAAAGCGGCCTTACCTGCGCCACCCCAGACAGAGATACCATATTGGAGGACTGACATAGACTAAAGTAAACATTACGCAGTATAGGAGTAGGTGTGCAGTCACGTAGTTTTTTCATAATGTAGATAAGTTTCCTGACTCTGCCGGATAGTGCGTGTATTTGTGGTTTGAAAGATAAATTCTCGTCTAAAGCAATTCCCAAGTATTTCATGGAATGTATACGCTCAATTACAGTGCACGTGCCAGGTAGCTCACTCGTTTACTTCGGTTCGTAGAATGCGCATCTTTGTTTGTTACTGTGTTGTGAACAATTGAAGTGCAACAATTTATAAAAAGTTCTAGCCATAAAAGGCTAAAAATAAAAAATAAATATTAAAGCTTCGATCGGAATTCGATTGTTTTTATTATTCAACAGATAAATAATGAATTAATTTAGTTTTGATACCTTCCTTTAAATTTATATTTCATTGAATCCGGAAATACCGGAATTACTTTCCGGAAAAATGGCTTATCCATGTTATTCTTTCTGTGTGCATTTATGATACAAGTACCAAAAATCAATCTACCTACTCCGATCACTGCTTATTACACAACCAATTACTTGTAAAACAATTAATTACAAACAAAATAGCTTCCTGATTAAGAAACAAATTATATAAAGTGATTAGTTTAGCTGCTAGTATCAGTAAACAATCCTAATATGCTAACATACATGTTGCAATAAAATAGAAACATTATGTACCTATTTACTATTCATAACAGTAGCTGATAAAACAAATAATCATGCAACATTGTGTACTAGGTACCCTCATCCGCATTGTCTATGTTAACAATTTGGTACAGAAAGCCCCTTTAAGTCGTGGCATTACAGAGGTTTTTGTGTTCAAGTGTTTGGTTGAGTGTACAACATCAATTTGCATGGTTACTCGTTTAAATTGACGGCAAGTTCAAAATCAATTTGACATGTGAAATGATCACGACACAAGCATTTGCTTAGTTTTCATTGATTTGATGCAGTCTGACGCGTCTCGCTTACAAGAAACATATTTCACAGTGCTTCTATTTTCTTAGTGTCTCTGAGTAATCATCACATTTCCGAATACAAACGAATGCTAATTTCCATATCCATCAATTATTAGATTTATCGTGTATAATAATTTGAATTTAGAACTAAGTACTTTATGGTTGTTCTGTATTGATTTCCGTGTGAACTATAGAAATCAGACGACTGACGAAACACGAAGTTTGCCGAGAGACATTAAGAAAATTGAAGCACTGTACACGACTGGCAGTATAAGAAGAGCCTTGTGTGTTTGGATATGAGACATTAGCTAGGGCATTGTAGTTTATAAAAATCCGGCTAAGTGCGAGTCGGACTCGCACGCGAAAGATTCCGTACCAACGTACAATATTTAGCAAAAAACGCCGAATAAAACACGTTTCTTGTATGGAATTATTTTTAAATAAAATAAACTAAAAAATTAACCCCCTTTAATTTTTTTATTATTTGTTGTTATAGCGACAATTAAAATATAACTATCTACGTATTACGGTTCATGAGATACAGCTCGCTGTGTTTTGCGTGAATGTGACGCATATTTTCCCTCAACTTGTTCTTTCGTGTTTGTGTTTTTATTTCTTTGCGTTATGTTTACCGCAAATAAACATATTTTCTTTCTTTTTTTCTTTAGAAGGCTTAGTAATAGGGTTCCGTTTGGCATCCTTCGGGTACGGAACCCTAAAAAAGTGTCCGATTTAGTTTAATCTCAAGAGTTCTTTAACTTCTCTTAAAATTTATTTCAACTTATTGCTAATTACTTTGAACATCAGTACTACAACACTTAAAAACATGGGCTTGTAACAATGCCTGAAGTTCTATTTGGTCATTAAATTAGAAGCAGCAAAGAAGCATGCATATGTGTCATGCAAATTATCCAATTAGTGTAAGTGACATTGTTCCATCAGGGGATTAGAGTTAATTAAGCGTACGGCACTCTTGAAAATAGGTTGAAACTATAGCTATTTTAATGTTTATAGTGTTTGTTGTAGGCATTTTTATAATTAAATTGCAAATCCAGAATGTGACCCAACACAATACACAGGTTTTAAAGAAACATTATGAAATACTGAATTTCATATTGAAATAATAGGGTGTTTATTAAATGATTTATTAGCATTTAATTTATTTTCAAGGTATAGAAATTGACACATGAAAAGGTTTTCCGCTTTAAAAAATATGTTTTTTTCCAATTACTTATCATAATATTGTTAACTCACCTTCAAAGTTAAATAATATCCCTTATGAAACAGTGAGCCCATGACATTAGCACACAATTGAGTCATGCCTCCCCGCAGTTTCTCAAAATTCTTCAGCCGCGTGAGAGCCCACGTGTTGTTGGCAGTGAAAGCTACCAATGTGTGGAGGTGGATCAGGATGCTCTGCATGTCTATGGGAGACTCTGGCTTCAGCTCCTCAAGGTATAGGCAGCATTTGTACAGGAGATCCTTTATGTGAGCTATCCAGCGGAGACTGGAAATATTTATAAATTGTTAAAACTATTAGCCATTTTTAGTTTTAGTATACAGTTGACGCGCACACTGATGTCACGCAAAATCCTGCATCGCGCAAGCAGAGTTTACCGCGCCACTACCATATATACAACACCCCGACATCAACCGTTGGGCAGTTGCCCACCAGACACAACACCCGTCTGGTCGGAGGATCCTCCCTTTCTTATAGAGGATGAGTGAACTTTACACCCTGTTCCTCATGCCTCTATAGACTAAAGAAATCTTTGTTTATGTTATTTATGTAGCAAATTATTGATATATTGTATATATTATTGTACTTATATATGTTGGTGAATAGACAGTTTTCAATTTTTTCTTTTTATGCTTCTCAATCTGTATGGTCTGTGCAAAGCAATATTCTTCACTAGTCATTAATACATACTTTGCACAGAGCATAGAAAACCCAAGTAGCCCTAACAATGACCTTGTAAGTCACATGATTCAATTCTCGCATAAAACTACTGTTGTCAGTAATAAAGAACAATTGGCAAGTAAACATAAAGTTTTCCTTATTAATCTTATACACACATTCAAAATACGTGCTAAATAAATAAGTCTGTTACACATTTTGGTGAATAGGCCAATATTAATAACTATAAGTACTCAATTAGAAGTTGGCAATTTTATACTGCCACTCTGGTAAAGAACTAATACTTAAATTGTTGTAAAATTTTGACATTTTATTCATTTAAGCAATTATTTGTGGTGTCTTTAATGTTGATAATTTCATAAATAACACTGCTTTTTGGGATAGTTTTGTTAAAATAATTTTTATATCTGCAATATTTGTTTGTATGTCCTATAGTATTCGTCTTTTGACTTATAATAACATAACTTCACGCCTGTAATCCCTGAAGGGTTAGGCAGAAGTGTACCTATAGTACACCCACTTTTCGCCAGTTATGATTAAGTCCCATGTAATAGCTGGCGAGCCTATTGCCATCAACTGGGCACAAATCTAGACTCCGGGCTGCTACTGAGAAATTCCTAATGGAAAATCACAAAAACACTGCCCAACCTAGGAATCGAATCCAGGACCTCATGCTCAGCAGTTAATGTAGCGCTTGCAACCACTAGACCAATGAGTCAGTCTTTTAGCTTAAATGGTTCGACACCATTTAAGCCAAAAGACTGACTATGCCAAATATTGTATGGCATATTATAATCAAACAATCAATCAGTCAAAAATCCACATCCACTGGCCATCAAATTGCATAAGCTAAGTTAACTTTGCTAAATGTTATGATGCATACTAAACTGTAGTTGTATAACAGATTTTACATACAATTTATGTACTTTTATTTTTAGTAAGAATTTACTTATCAGACCAGACTTCAATACACATCATATACATTTATAAGGAAACTTAAAAACGGATAGCAAAATTATTTCATAAAGTATTAGTGGAGTGCATACTTATGTGCCAAAAAGTATGTAACTTTATAAGATGCATTTCTATTATATTGTACCTGCTATACTCCACAACTAGCAAAAGGCCTCTGCATTTATATAAATTAATAAAAAAATTAACTCCATTAGTTTTCTAAAAGTAAACATACCTGTATTCTTTATTTAAGAAGACACCAACATAAGACATTTTAACAGACTCCGAGTGTAAGCTCTGAACAATGTACTTGCACAATTTCTCAAACCGTTTGCGGTCCCTCTGTTGTTTGAATACTAGGAACAGTCTACATGTGACTTTGTAGACTTCCAGTGCAGGGATCAGTTCTAATGGCTGAGGCGGTTCTTCCTGTGGAGTTGCTGGCTCTGGTAAGAGCTGGTCGAAATCGTTTCTATAAACAGAACCAGTGTCAATATTCTATACTGGACTATATTTGGGATTTTTAATGAAATTCGGTATAGTTTAGTTTATATAGATATTTTATTACATTTTGGAGGAAGATAGTGAGAGAAACTCACGTGTTGTTGTTATTACTTATGATAAAGATTATTTGTTATTGTTATCTGATTAAAATTTAGTCATTACGAAATTCTGTAGCAATGTTCTTTTTGATTGGCTATTATTTTATTTTTATATATTTATATCGAGTACTATGAACACATAACTCACAGAATACATTTGAGGAATCTCCGTCTTGCAAGCCAGCCCCTTATGACTGCCTGGACCGTAACGGCGGATTGGTCCCGTTTCTTCTCCTGCGCACGCTCCTCGCGAGCCGCCTTCGTCTGCTCCAGGAACGAGTCTTTAGTCGTCAGAGACTTAGAGAACATCTTCAACCGATCCTATCGTACACAACACAAATAATTCGCTTTGTTTCCCCTTTTCGGAATACCTGTCAGGACATCAAGCTGCACCAACGCATCGTTTATAGCAAAGCTATCGTACGGTAAGCATTTTTGATAACTGTAAAGCACTCTAAACCAACATTTTAAATCATATTTGCGAAATAATAATTGATTTGATTAGATTTAGGGTTTATTTTACAGATTCCCTTCGGGTTTAGATGTTATTTTGACTTTTTATTGCGGTGTTGCCGTTTGCGTGATATTTTTCCCAAAACTGTAAAATAAAAAGGTAAATAAATTAAGGAATCGTTCAAATGAATTAATCGAAATCTTTAATTATGTAGTTATATTGTTAGATTATCTGCCTGTCTAAAATTCACGCAAATTCGTATGATATTTGTCACTAGCAACATTTTATCAGTTTGGTGTAGCAAGCTACTTTCTGAATTTTTCCCTTGTGTGTTCCAAAAGTAATAAATAAATAAATAATAATAAATTGTCAACCTCAATCGAACATAAAAAAACCGGCCAAGTGCGAGTCGGACTCGCGCACGAATGGTTCCGTACCATTATCTATAAAAACGGCAAACAATCACGTTTGTTGTATGGGAGCCTCCCTTAAATATTTATTTTATTTTAATTTAATTATTTATTTTTAAAGTAAATATATTACTAAATATTCTGTGAATGTTTCAAGCGTCTACCTGTTGCCGTTATCAATATAGAGCAAACACAAGCAACAATCACGTTTGTTTTAAGCGAGCCCCCTTAAATATTTATTTTATTAAATTTTTTAGTATTTGTTGTTATAGCGGCAATATAAATACATCGTCTGTGAAAATTTCAACTGTCTAACTATCACGGTTCATGAGATACAGCCTGGTGACAGACGGACCGACAGACAGACAGACAGACGGCGGTGCCTTAGTAATAGGGTTCCCGTTTTACCCTTTGAGTACGGAACCCTAAAAAGGAAAGCTAAAAAAAACGCCAATATATAATGAAGTACAACGCTATGCATTTTTGAGACAGAGTGCATGTCTGTGTATGTGCTAGTTGAAACTGTGTTACAGACACAGGTGCCTTCCTCTTACAGTTCATTGAAACTGTAGTATATATGGTTAGCAATAAATACTACTTACTGATGCAGTCGTTTTATTATTTGTTCAATACAGGGTACAAGGCAAGTATTGTAAAACCAATCAGTTCCCCGTTCTCTCTGTGATCATGGAGGATGACAATGACACAAGCCCCAGTTGTATTCGTCTTCCGGTAGGGGCGCTAGCGTAACCTTCGTCCCGAAACTGGGCTAGTGCCTAACATCCTCTCCCGCGTTATTATAATGAACGTCATAGGTCCAGCCATTCAGGTCGCCTTCTGGTTCGCTGTGAGCGACGTGGCGCAATCTCCGGTTGTTGTAGGTCTCCGGCTTCCCCCGGTAATGAAAATTCCACAGGTTCCCGTTGCTTTTCCCTAGGGCTAATAGACTCTCTTGTCATAAGACCTTGTACAGACGGTGTATCCCCCGTCTTTTCTGGACTAGGTTGCCCAGTTCTATTTATGTCCGGGTGGTTCTGCATAGGACTGGCTTCTCGCAGATGACTCCAATTAAATGGGTGAGTATCCGGTATGTAGGGCTTGTCGCTCATGCATGAGGTTTTAATGACTTGGTCAACATGCCTTTGGTGTATTTTCCCATCTACCTCTACTTCATAATACAGTTTCCCTATTCTGTTGCAAATTTTTCCGAATTTCCATTTATTACTGTCATACATTCTAATCTGTACTCTATCTCCTATGCTAAATTCTTTGCTTACTACTACATCATCATTATTGCATTCTTTTTGTTTGCCTTCATCCCATTTCACTAAATCTATCCTTGTTCTGTACAGTCTTTTAAACATCATCTCACCAGGGCTCAACTTGGTGTCTTGGTGTTTTGGTGTCTTCCTGTACATCATCAGAAATTTTTGTAGTTTGTCTTGTAGTGATCCTTCTTCGCTAGCCATTGCCTTTAATTTATTTTTGAAAGTTTGTACATATCTTTCTGCTTATCCATTTGTGGATGGATGAAAAGGTGCCGTAAACTTTGCTTGAATTCAATTTTTTTAAGAAATTTATTCAAACTAGGCTGAGACTCAGCACTTTTCGAACTTCAAAATTACATAAGACAGTCCCCCAAAAACGCCCATCCTTCACCACTTCCTAGTGCTTTAGCTGGGAAGAAGAAGTGGCGCAACAAACTCCCCAGTAGCACAGCTGTCTGTTCAGATATAAAACTTGAGTTGAATCTATACAATAAAATGTAAAATAATTTGCATTACGCAACACAGAACATTAAAGATATTTATATTATTTGCCTTATGATAGCTAGCCTACGCCACTATACAAAAAAAAAAAAAAACTTAAAAATCGTCAAAAAACTATACTCAAGCAGAAATAACGTAAACAGAACGTACTTAAATATAAAGCCTATAACGTGCCCGCTTACATAAAGCTATTGCTGTAACTCGAAGTCACAAATGACAAACTAGCACCATCGAAGTAAAATAAAAAACAGTTAATCATTAATAACAATAACAAAACCATGGTCAGCAAGACGACCAGTCACCACAAGCAGCACCCGTTCACGAGCATAAAGCAAAGATCAGCCATCACCCCCCTCGCCATATTTGAGGGAAG
This sequence comes from Tiliacea citrago, assembly GCA_963921375.1. NCBI lineage: Eukaryota > Metazoa > Arthropoda > Insecta > Lepidoptera > Noctuidae > Tiliacea > Tiliacea citrago. The sequence goes on along the minus strand of OY992792.1, from coordinate 21,683,949 downwards.
GAGGCAACTCGACCCCCGACGCTACCGCAAGCAGTGACATCTAAGGGAGCACGACGAACTTGCTGCCGGTTCCTCAGGCAAGAATAATATAATCAATTGTCGAGGTCGCTAGCTAACCACTTATTGCAATACAACTCATAAAAAACATTTTCATGAGTATATTATGTCACTAATAATAAATTAAAAAAAAAAAAAAAAATTGACTGACAGTCAATAAAATAAACAATTATGAACTCATACTCGTATAACCTGTCAGTAGGTACGCTAATTCTGGAGAAAGAACATGAACATTGTCTTGAGTTAATCACAGCGACCAACTATTCTTACCGTTTAAGTAGTCATTAATAGAATAGTATGCCTTTGAACAAAGATTGGATTTAACTTTAACTTTAAACGCATTAAAAGGCAAATCTAGCAAAGAAGAGGGTAGCTTGTTATAAAAAGTTATACCAAGCCCAACAAATGAGTTATAAACCTTATGAAGCCAGTGAAATGGAGCACGTAATTTATCCTTATTTCTGGTGTTAATATTGTGAATATCACTGTTTTTAGTGTTTAAGTGTATATTTTGCCTAACATATAAGATGTTGGCGAAGATGAATATTGTGATGCCACCGTGAGAATACCAATATCTTTAAAAAAATCTCTTAGAGAAACTCTGGCACCCAGCTGGTAAATTGCTCAAACAGCTCGTTTTTGTAGTACAAATATATTTTGAATGTCAGCTGCTTTACCCCACAGCAGAATACAGTAGGACACAACGCTATGAAAATAACTAAAATAGACTAATCGGGCTGTATCAACGTCAGTGTATTGTCTTACTTTCCTGACGGCGTATGCGGCCGAACTGAGCCTTCCCGCTAGGCTTGATATATGAGGTCCCCACTGAAGTTTGGCATCTACTGTTATACCCAGAAACACTGCCGAGTCTACAGTTTCAAGCACTTCTTTATCTAAAACGATGTTGGGACCTAAATTTCTAACATTCGGTAAGGCAAACTTTATACATTTCGTTTTCTTGGCATTGAGAACTAAGTTATTTGTCGTAAACCAATCCGTAACCATTGAGAGTGCAATGTTTACATCATTAAAATCTTGTCTATTCCTGTCTACTTTAAAAATAAGAAAGGTATCATCTGCAAACAGTACAACGTCACAGATACCCTTTATATAGAATGGTAAGTCGTTGATATATACTAAGAATAAGAATGGGCCCAGTATTGACCCTTGAGGTACACCTAACTGAACTGGTAGCTTGGAAAACTTCAGACCATCAACATCTACACATTGGAATCTATTATATAAATAAGAATGTATTACTTTAAGAGCTTCGTTTTGGACGCCGTAATGATGTAGCTTACGCAAAAGCGTGTCATGGTGCACGCAATCAAAGGCTTTGGAGAGATCACAGAAAACTCCAATTGCATTTTGCGAGTTCTTTGCATTTCTGCAGATCTAAACTGTCTACCATTGTCTGACACTTGGGTGATTGGTAGACCAAATGTGACATATAACTTTTTGAGTATGTTTATAGTTGATGTAGCTGTGATATACATATCACATACTATATATATATATAGATACTTCTAGCCACTTTGTGTAAGCATCCACAACAACCAGGAAATATTGGTTCATGAATGGTCCCGCATAATCTATGTGAATCCGGCTCCATGGCTCTTTAGGATATTCCCAGCAATGTACTGGTACCTTTGCAGGGTTTTTTCTGCATTAAACAACACATCTTGCATTGTTTTACCATATGTTCAATATCTGAATAAACATTCTTCCACCATACATAGCTCCTCGCCAACGCCTTCATCTTTACAATCCCAGTATGAGCTGTATCCAATTCTTCTAATATTTTGGGTTGTAATTTCTTTGGTATAACGATTCTTATTCCATAAAAGATGCAATTGTTTTGTAAAGAAAATTTGTGAAGTCTTGTAGGGTCGTTTCTGCCTGATTGTATGTCCAGGTACAGTCTTTGTAAATCTGGGTCTCTGCTAGAAGCTTCTTTATTTTCTTTTAATGTGACCGGCATTTCTGAAATTTGATTAAGTAGAATGCGTCATCGTCTGTTATGTAATTGTCTCTTGCTATTTCTGTAGGATTATTTTGTCTTGAAAAGTAATCTGCGTTTGCAAGTTCTGTAGTCTTCCTGACCTTTATTTCATAGTTAAAACCTGCTAAGAAGTTTCCATAGTGTACCAGTCTAATAGCTGTAGTTGCAGGTGTAGCTTTTTCAGGGAGTAGTATTCTAGCTAATTGCCTAAAAAATTGGTTGTCAATAATCAAGGTGATTTTTCTTCCATAACAGAATTCTTTCAATTCTGTTATGGAAGAATCAATAAAGAATAATTTCTTTAGTCCCCATATTAACGCTGCTGCTTCTTTATCCAGCTGGCTGTAACCTTTCTCAGCTTTAGTTAGGGATCTTGATGCAAATGAAATGGGTTGTTCAGTCTTGTCGGGCATAATATGTGATAACACGGCTCCAAATCCAGTAGGCGATGCATCTGTACAATCTGTAGCAAGGTAACAGGTAAATTTCCATGAAATGGTGTTAAGACTTTTTCTCCACACATTTCCTCTTTCAACTCCTGAAAAATCTTCTCGCATTCCTTTGACCAGACAAATTTTGTGTCTTTCTGTAACAGGGAATAAAGTGGACTTAGTTTCGACGCCAGATTTGGGATAAACTGCTGGTAATAATTTATCATCCCCAAAAACGTATGCAGAGATGATACATCAACAGGAGATGGGCTATTCTTGATATCATTAATTTTATCTAGAGTAGGATGTAATCCCTTTTGCATTTATTTTATGTCCAGGTAGGTTACTGAACTTTGGAAAAATTTGGCATTTCTTCTTATTTAGGTGCAGTCCATATTTTTGTAATTTCTGGAAAACTATTCTTATTCTTTGCAACAGCTGAATGTATGTTCGTCCTTGTAAGGCAATGTCATCGAAGAAACAAGCTGTACCTTCTATTCCTTGTAGGGTTTGTTCCATATAACGTTGCCAAACATTTGGTGCTATTTTTACACCAAACATTAATCTTTTTACTTTATAGGTGCCCTTGCATGTACTTATGGCCTGCATTTCTGCTGTCTCATCGTTAGTCATCATGTGTAAGTATGCCTGATAAATATCCAGAGTGCAGAAGTATTTTCTTAATTTTGTGAATATTTCTTCAATTCTTGGAATAGTGTAGTTATCATTTTCGAGATTTTTGTTTATAGTAGCCCTATAGTCTGACTCTGCACACAAGCGCAACTTCCCATTCTGCTTTATTACAGGGACAACCGGTGTGCCCCACTGTGAGTATGTGACCTTTTCTAATATTCCCGCATCTTCTAATCTGTCTATCTCTGTTTCTACTTGTTCCTTGAGGGCGAATGGTACTGGATGCGATTTCAGAAATATTGATACTACTCCCTCTTTCAGTTTAAATGCAGCTTGATAGTCTTTAATTTTTCCAATCTCTTCTGATAATTCTTTATATTCTTCTATTAGGTTCTGTAATTTTTCTTGAAATTCTTTTTCAGTTATATCATTCTCTTCTTTATTTATTGCATTCACATCGAATTGTAAATTTAGTTTTCTTAACCATTCTCTTCCCACTACTGGATCCACTTTTCTGTCAATCACAAATATTCTTCCTTATACTTTCTTATCTTTGTGTTTAATTTTTATGTTGCAAGTCCCTATGGGTTGTATTATTTCCCCCGTGTAAGTTTTTAATTTTACTGAAGTATTAGTCAGTTTCAGGCCTCAAAATTTCTTGTTAAAATAATCTGCAGAGCATGTAGTAACTGCTGCACCGGTATCCAATTCCAGTGTATGTAATTTTCCATTTAAATGTAATGTAATATTAAATTTGTCATTTTGTGTATTATTCTCCACCAGTATTTTATGTATCTCATATATTTCTTCCTCACTGTCATATGATGAAGAATCATTTTCCACTTCCAGCTGTTTTTGTTCTTTAAAACACACAGATTCTACATGTCCTTTTGTCTTGCATTTCTTGCGGAACAGTTTTTTCTTGAGTCTGCACTGATTCGTTGTGTGATTATTTTTACCGCACCGGAAACACTGTATTTCTTTTTCTTTTGTATTATTTTCTTTATTTGTATATGTATTTTTCTTGTATTTATTTACCGATTTTTTTTTTTTTTTTTATATTGGGTTGTACTTCCTGTCCCATTTCTTTTGTTTCTGATTTTGATGTCTTTATAGCCGTAGCGATTTTCATTATGTCTTCAAATTTTTACTTATTTGGTGATTCCTGTAGGAGCCTTTCTTTTATCTCAGCATTACGCAGCCCTCGGATAAATTGGACTCGAAGATGCGTCTCAAATGTGGTTTGCTTGCAACTATTGCAGATGAAATTGCATTTTCCTCCTATTTCTTTTAGTCCGGCTACATAGTTAGCAATGCTCTCATATTCTTGCTGTGCTCTAAGGCAAAATTTGTGTTGTTGTGCCACTTCTCCGGGTTCAGGTGCTATGTGATTTCCTAATATTTTTACAAGTTCATCATAAGATTTGGACTCGGTGCCGAGATGTTTTTCAGTAATTGATAATGCTTTGGACCAATACAATTCAAAAATATTTGAAGTTTTGTGGTTTCGTTTGTAACACCCTTTAGGGTTATGTAATTTTGCAGCCTTTGTAAGTAACTAGTGAAATATTCATTTACCTCATGATATGGCTGTAAGTTAATGCCACTGACCGTTTTTGTACCTTGATTCAGAAGTACAGTCTGTAGACTTGCTTGTTGTATTTGCATGCCGCGCATTGTGTCCATCGTCTGAGCCAGCACTTGCGATAGTTGTCCCTCCATGGTTTTTCGCTATTTATTGACAGGGGTAAAAGAAAAAGGAAAAGGAAGGGTGTGAAGCGGGCTATCATCACAGAATTTGGAGCCCCTGGATTTGAAGGAATCAGGTCGGTGGACACACTTGGGATAACGCAATTTTCTTTGAGGTTACATTCGATACACGTGTATTTTGCTTGCGTAGATTCACTTTTTTTTCCAGTAATCATCGCTCGTCGCTAAGTTGTTGTATATGTGGTTAGCAATAAATACTACTTATTGATGCAGTCGTTTTATTATTTGTCCAATACAGGGTACAAGGCAAGTATTGTAAAACCAATCAGTTCCCCGTTCTCTCTATGATCATGGAGGATGACAATGACACAAGCCCCAGTTGTATCCGTCTTCCGGTAGGGGCGCTAACCTTCAAGCGTAACCTTCGTCCCGAAACTGGGCTAGTGCCTAACAGAAACTATGCTGCACTTTGTAGCAGTTTTGGTAAGCATAAAACTTAGTTTATCATATATATGTACCTGCTTAATACTTATTAAAATTTATGTAAGCAATGAATGGGTGCATGTGGTGTGGGTGTATGAGTGGGTGTGTGTAGTATGGGTGTATGAGTGTGTGTGTGTGGTGTGGGTGTATGAGTGGGTGTGTGTGTGTAGTATGGGTGTATGAGTGGGTGTGTGTGTGTGGTGTGGGTGTATGAGTGGGTGTGTGTGTGTAGTATGGGTGTATGTGTGGGTGTGTGTGTGTGGTGTGGGTGTATGAGTGGGTGTGTGTGTGTGTAGTATGGGTGTATGAGTGGGTGTGTGTGGTGTGGGTGTATGTGTGGGTGTGTGTGTGTGTAGTATGGGTGTATGAGTGGGTGTGTGGGTGTGTGGTGTGGGTGTATGAGTGGGTGTGTGTGTGTGTAGTATGGGTGTATGAGTGGGTGTGTGTGTGTGGTGTGGGTGTATGTGTGTAGTATGGGTGTATGAGTGGGTGTGTGTGTGTGGTGTGGGTGTATGAGTGGGTGTGTGTGTGTGTAGTATGGATGTATGAGTGGGTGTGTGTGGTGTGGGTGTATGTGTGGGTGTGTGTGTGTGTAGTATGGGTGTATGAGTGGGTGTGTGTGGTGTGGGTGTATGTGTGGGTGTGTGTGTGTGTAGTATGGGTGTATGAGTGGGTGTGTGTGGTGTGGGTGTATGTGTGGGTGTGTGTGTGTAGTATGGGTGTATGAGTGGGTGTGTGTGGTGTGGGTGTATGTGTGGGCGTGTGTGTGTAGTATGGGTGTATGAGTGGGTGTGTGTGGTGTGGGTGTATGAGTGGGTGTGTGTGTGTAGTATGGGTGTATGAGTGGGTGTGTGTGTGTGTGGTGTGGGTGTATGTGTGGGTGTGTGTGTAGTATGGGTGTATGAGTGGGTGTGTGTGGTGTGGGTGTATGTGTGTGTGTGTGTGTAGTATGGGTGTATGAGTGGGTGTGTGTGGTGTGGGTGTATGTGTGGGTGTGTGTGTGTAGTATGGGTGTATGAGTGGGTGTGTGTGGTGTGGGTGTATGTGGTGTGGGTGTATGTGTGGGTGTGTATGTGTAGTATGGGTGTGTGTGGTGTGGGTGTATGAGTGGGTGTGTGTGTGTGTAGTATGGGTGTATGAGTGGGTGTGTGTGGTGTGGGTGTATGTGTGGGTGTGTGTGTAGTATGGGTGTATGAGTGGGTGTGTGTGGTGTGGGTGTATGTGTGGGTGTGTGTGTAGTATGGGTGTATGAGTGGGTGTGTGTGGTGTGGGTGTATGTGTGGGTGTGTGTGTGTAGTATGGGTGTGTGTGGTGTGGGTGTATGAGTGGGTGTGTGTGTGTGTAGTATGGGTGTATGAGTGGGTGTGTGTGGTGTGGGTGTATGAGTGGGTGTGTGTGTGTGGTGTGGGTGTATGAGTGGGTGTGTGTGGTGTGGGTGTATGAGTGGGTGTGTGTGTGTGGTGTGGGTGTATGAGTGGGTGTGTGTGTGTAGTATGGGTGTATGAGTGGGTGTGTGTGGTGTGGGTGTATGAGTGGGTGTGTATGTGTAGTATGGGTGTATGAGTGGGTGTGTGTGGTGTGGGTGTATGTGTGGGTGTGTGTGGTGTGGGTGTATGAGTGGGTGTGTGTGTGTGGTGTGGGTGTATGAGTGGGTGTGTGTGGTGTGGGTGTATGAGTGGGTGTGTGTGGTGTGGGTGTATGAGTGGGTGTGTGTGGTGTGGGTGTATGAGTGGGTGTGTGTGGTGTGGGTGTATGAGTGGGTGTGTGTGGTGTGGGTGTATGAGTGGGTGTGTGTGTGTGGTGTGGGTGTATGAGTGGGTGTGTGTGGTGTGGGTGCATGAGTGGGTGTGTGTGTATTTAGTTATGTATCTGAGTTCTGAGAAAAATGTATACCAATGGATCAGAAAACGTTATCTACTTGTGGATGCTATTTTGTAATGCCACTTAAAAAACGATTGTTTTGATTTTTGAATACTTAAACCCGGAAGTCTAATTTAAATCACCTTATGTTATATGTATACCCCATTTGAAATAAGTTAAGATATTTAAATAAACTTTTTTACAGTCCGTTCAACCGATTTTGACATCTATTCCGTAAGTAAAGGTAAAAGGATGGCATTAATTAAAAGGAAAAACGTGGTTACAATACCAACTGTTTATTACAGCTGCCATTTGTCACGGCATCAACGCAATAGAAGTCAAAATCGGTTTAACGTACTGTAAAAAAGGTTTATTTAGCTGTCTAATCTTATTTCAAATGGCTAAAGATGTTTTTCTTTTGACAGAAGAGTTAAATTTTATAACCTCAATTATTGTAGATAATTTTTTAATTACCTACAACTTATTATATTATTATTCAAACAATCATTGTTTGAAAAAGTGGTGAGTGAGATATAAAGTTGAAACCACAATAAAACCCAGAACAGGGATAGTTAACACTTTCTTCAGATACTTTTGGAACAGATATTAGTTACTTAATTTGTATTGAACGATTTCCTACTTATTTCTTATATTTATCCAGATATTTTAAGCATGGAATATCTTAGTTAGTAGCTAAGATATTCCATGCTTAAACATCAGGTTCATCTGGTTAAATTACTACGAATAAGAAGTTAATTAGAAGATTATCTGTAAGTCCCAGCAGCCACACTTATGTATATGAAGAAAAATAATTAGTATTTTATTACATTAAAATATACCTAATTGTAATTGTAGTTCATAATCTCCCACTTCAACTGGGAATTTTTATTAGGCTGGCAATAATAAAAAATATAGTTTTTATTTTTGTGGAGCAAACAAAAGTATCCTCAAAGAGTTTAATAACTAACCAAGTATTCTGCTGGCAGACATTATAAGTGTGAACAAACTAATAATTATTATTCTGGCAGACATTAAAAGTGTGAACAAACTAATAATTATTACTTTAAAGACGACAGCACAGAGACTGTCAATACGCCATGAATCCGTAATACAATAAAATTACCAGGAGAAAATCTCAGCCTAGTTCAGCTGCACAACACACAATTATTGGCTAACTGGCTATGTAGTTGGGAAAAGCCCAGCCTGGATAATTATCGCCTTAAAGCCAGAAATAATTTAGATTTTAAAGTACCTACCTACCCTTTGCATAAATGGTTTTACATAACGGTATAGTGAAGTCTTATGTAGGTACTTGTTTACTTCCAAATACCAACGCTCACATGGCCCATCAAGATCAAAATGCAATCTGAGTGATTTTTAGAGGCCATACCTACCTATTGTACCTATGCACTTCGCAGTTTTCATAATATTGTGTTTAACATAAAGGTAATATTGCTAAATTTAACCTGTTTACCGGTCTAGGGATATCTTACAATCTAATGGGTAATACCAACCAGAGGGCTAATTGCGTAACACACTGTCAGTAGGAATCGGTTTCAATTTGACGGTTCAACAACATTCATTGCGTTATTTACGTTGTTGAGCAGACAATTTTTTCAAGCTTATGAAGCAATGAATTAGCAATATACTTCAAAATCATTCCGATTCCGATTCAAACTGTGTTACACAATTAGGGTTCTGTTTTCAGTAACGGCTCAGCGCCGCAGCTTAAGCAGTAGATATAGGAACAACAGTACAGTACGCTATTATTAGGCATTAGCTGACCCGACAGACTTTGTCCTGTCCAAACAATAATAATAGTTCATACAAAAATCCCATAGAAAAAAGGACTTTCTGATTTTCCCGTTTTTAAAATTTTGTTTTCGTTTTCCTGAAAACCTTGTTCAGACTATGAATATTTTAAAACAAAAAATTGGCAAATCGGTCCAGCCGTTCTCAAGTGATGCAATTACCAACGAATAGCATTTCATTTTTAGGGCAGCACAAGTACCTACTGGAAAAATTCCGAAAATTGTTAATTTGTAGTTTTATCACATTTTTTTTTGCGATTACTAACTTACATTTGCAGTTTGAGAAACTGACCGTGACTTAAAACGATGTAGGTACGTGGTCATGAGACAAGGAATTATTTTGCTCGTTTTCATTACTATAATAATATATATTTTGATGTTTTATTTGACTTTAGTTGATGACAACTAAAGTCTTGAATGGATGCCATAGGTTCAAGCTTGGCAATTCTATGGCCATTCTTGGCTAATCCATATTTCAGTTTTGGTATTAGATACTTATTATTACTTACTTACTAATTTTGGGACTTATTTCGTTTTACACCAGCTAATCTATACCTAGTATGCTTCATTTATTAACGGACTTTTGATCATTACAAGTTTTTTATTTTTATGAAGTGGATCATCCATCCCTCATCAGGGTTCAGTAGCAAAATGGCGGAAACGGAACCCTTAAAATTACATCATGTCCGTCTGCACGTCTGCCAGTCTGTCCGGATGTGACTCAGCCATTTTACTCGGAATGCACTATACAATATTAGTTTGAGTATCTGCGAAACCCGAAACACGTGTCTAATATTTATATGTAAAGAAGCTATGTACAAAATTTCAAAACTGTATCATGAAAAATCACAAAGTTATAAGGTTGTTAAGTTATCGGGTTGTCCGTACAAAAACATGCTAACGGCGCCTCCAGGGTCGTCTTGCGCTCATTGATAATAATTTGGCAGTAGGTACGTAACCGTGCGGCGATTGTATTGTAAGTAATTAAACGGTGATAACATTTTCCATCACACTTAAATATTTTTGGGACAAAATATAACATGGTGTAAAAATTATTGAAATCGATCCAGTTCTTTATTCTGAACAAACTGTATTCAGGTTTCGCTTATACTGAAAATAATGTTGTATAATGTATACCTATCGATGAAAATTGAAAATGAATTATGATAAAAAATATGAGGGGTGGCACTCCCCGTTCATGTAATAATACAATATTTTGATTTCCATTGAGTTTCGTGCCCGCTCTCAAGAAAAACAGGAAAAAGGAAGAAAGAAAAGAGAAAAGAAAGAAAATACATTTATTTAGCCAGACTAAAGGGCACACAACACATCATATTATTATGATTAAGAAAGTTGGAGCAAGTTGCCCATTCCAAAGCGCAGTCGCTTTGGGGTTTCTAAAGTTTCATCTTTATTGACCGACTCCTTGACAAAACAAAATTGCCTTAATTTGAAATAAATGCTTTGAGTTTGAGTTTAACCGAGGAATGAAAAAACATAATCAAATCAAAACTCATTCATTAAAAATAGGCTAAGAATCAGCACGTTTCGAACATCAAAATTACGACAGTCCGCCAAACCACCTGCCCTTCACCACTTCCTAGTGCTTTAGCTGGGAAGAAGAACGCAACAAACTCCCAGCAGTACAGCTGTCTGTTCAGTTAGAACAACTTGATTTGAACACAATGCACATACACGTGTGGGTATTGTTGGATCACATAATTAAAAAGATTATGGTGTTTCTAAGAATTTTAAGTTACTTTTCTATTGTAAGTAGGTAATCATTTTAAGATATATTTTTTCGGTTACAATCGCAGAAATAACTTTGTTTTTCATATTTTTATCGAGAGTTATTAATAAAATAAAAACTTAGTTTTAGTTAGGAATCAATAAATATTCCTCCCAACGGAACCCCTCACTGTGCGACACGTGTACTTGCTCAGTTTTTTCGGCTTATCGGGCTTTCGGCACATGCGTTTGTGGACAAGACGAACCTGGGTTCGATTCCCGAAACTTTTGAATGCAGTTTTTCTTAACTCTAAAACTACGACATGGTTCCTTGGAACTTTTTATATGTCTCATAGTTTTAGATTTTCCCACCGAACCCATTTCAACGGATCACCCGGCCATACCATATAGTGGTATTAGGACAGCTCAACCCCGAGACAACTCGACTCTGACAACTCGACCACGACTACTCGACCCGAGTTGTCCGGGTTGAGTTGTCCTGGGGTTGAATTGTCTCGGGGTCGAGTTGTCCTAGAATCTTTATAGTGCCTGCCTTACAAATAACTGAAACGTCTACCGAATTTATTCCCATCAAATTAGACGCCTAATGACAATAAACTCATAATGACATAACACTTTAATCCGTCCATTCCACTTTAATGAAAGTGTGGGAACCAATCAGTGACTTACCTACAGGTAATAATTTTTCACATACTTCTAGCTACTTACTACTTCTACTTCTTCATAGCTTCGGCAGTCAGGTACCAATTGACTTAGTCACAACGTTCCCCATAACTCATTATCTGCAGTTCAGTGATTAACGTCCGGTGATTAGCAGTGAGTAATCGAATACCAACCATTGTGGCCGGTGATAGGGACAATGCTTGCACAATCTGATAAGTGATAAGATGCTGGCATGTAGGACTTGTAAGCTTTGTACTTAGAACTGATAAAGGTTATTAATCATTGAGTGGGCTCAACTTTAGTTTTGTCTTAAATGACGAGTTTAACGAGTGGGAAGGTACGAAATATGGTATGTGTGTTCATGTGTGTTGTCTACCCTTTCACGGTGAGCCTATGTTGCACTGTTCTCCACGCACTTGCATATAATCAGCCTATACCTAATGTCCCCACCTGCTGGGACACAGGCCTCCTCTCTGTGAGAGGGAGTGGGCCTTAATCCACCACATATGTCACATGACTTCGAATTTTTGGTTCTAGGACATGGCGGTCTCCTCACGATGTTTTCCTTCATCGTTTTAGGAGCAGTGGTGATGAAATAATTTACACACAGTAAAGCGCTTGTATGCGTTCGAACCTACGACCTACAAACTAGTAAGTCGCGGGTGTTACCACTGAGCCACCACTGCTCGAACAAGTTGGAGCAACCTGTACTTAAAGAACTGTAGCGCAGACGTAATTTGCTGCGTTTACGGATTATAACATCACAACAATGAAATTAAAACCAATGGCGTGCAAGGAGTAAGGTGAATTAAAGGAAGGAGAAAGCTTTATTATTTAGTTTGTTTTTTTTTTTGTTTTTTAAGACGGACTGTATGCGGAAAGCGGAACAGGGTGTGGTGTCTCAGCCTGGGAGAGGCCTATGTCCAGCAGTGGACTGCTATAGGCTGAGTTGATTGATTGATATTTTTTTATGATTACTGGCTGTTACAGTCCTACCCGTGTGTTAAATTAATGTCGCCATTATTGTAGGGGCACGCTGCTCGTACCTACCTAAATAGTCCGGTTAAAATATAGGAACCGGTCATCACCCAGCCAGATTGCAGATCCACTCGTAGACGTAGGTACCTTTTTATTTTTAGGATAATAATTTATTCGAAGAAAGTAATGTAAAGCCTTGTAAATGCACTATATAATATACACTGGAAGGCAGAATGGAAAGATTCATGAGTATGGACGACGTGGAAGGGGCGTGTGTAAGGATCGTAACGTAGCCAATTGTGGGTGCTAAGCACGAAGAGCTCTGTATTCAGGTATAACAGAACTTACCTATGTGTGTAACTTACTAAATATGGTTTTACGTATGAGATATTAAAATGTTAAGTACAAGGTTAGTGTTTTAATATTCTCCCATTCAGTAAGCAGTTTTAAAAATATATGTTCAGCAAATAGGAAAACCATTTTTTATTCAACTTTATGCAACATTAATGTGCCCACTATAATGCCTGTGTAAACCGAAGGTGGTGATGGAGAAATAAAATAGAATTTGTGCATTTTTACCGTAGGTAGGGCAGGTGCGTTAATGGTGAATGGTCGTAAGTAAACCATTCTGTACTCATATTCTTTCATTCTATAGGTACTCTAGTAGGGAGAACATGTCAGCCCAGACTCTAGCCACTCCACGCAGTCGGAGGTCTTAAACTCTATTTTCACGTGAAATTATCTTCTAATTCGATACGTAGCAAGTACCTATCTACCTCCTATATATTATGTTTTAGTATCATTATCGTAGGCTATATTCTTAAAGTTCTATTATAAAATGAAGTATCAGTACCTATAACATAATATTTCCATCGATGAGTTGCCCTACGGATACTCACACGTCCAATTTAAAACTGCAGGCACCTCCACTAAAATTTATATACAAACATTTAAAAGTTCTAAGTTAGACGATCTCTACTTATTTTTCCTTTTTTAAAGTAAGTTCGTTTAAAATGGCACAGATCTAAATGTCAGTAAATGCTCAAGTCGGAGCAATCCGAATCGAATCAAGAAAGTCAATAAATAAAACGGTTTGGTCACGGCACGTTTGCTTTCTCCGGTTTTTTGTCGATATTTCTTTTTGCGGAGCCGAGAATGAGGGGAAACAAAAGACGTCGATTAGCCGCCTGTCTTCTCATACAAGCTGTTAATGTCAACTTGAGAATGGGTTGTTTATGTAGTTTTTTGTTCTCGTTATGTTTTCGGAATTATAAAATACTTTTTTTCTGAAATTGAAAAGGGCATACTTAATCGTTTACCGGGTATGCTTTCACCAATGTGTACCTGTATAGGTAATTGAAGTAGTACTACATGTAGATACGATTATACAGATATGTTGGTAATTCGAATACCTAATACTTTGGCCCTTAAAAATAGATGTGCAACGTCGTGATTACTTTAGGTAACTATTTTGCTGGAGATGGTTGACCAGTAGGTCTATCTTGGCCATATTCTTTCATTTGGCAAAGAGCATCAACAAACAGAGATATCTAGAAGAATACAGCTTGGATGGCCGCATTTAGCAAATTGGACGAGCTTCTGAAATCAGCCAAAAGTTCACATGTCTGAAGTCCCGCCTCTATAACAAGCAGGCTTATCATGACGCTTTCTATTTTTACTCTTCTGTAAAATAGAAATAGCTTGTCTACCCCTCTCGGTAGAAAACTGCCAACTGTCTACACGGAAACATCATTTTTCTCTACTCTTCCGTCGACAAAACGCTTCTCTATGGTTCTCGTGCTCTAAGCCTGCAGTGCGTACTGCCCACCTTGACGTACGGTGCTCAGACGTGGACGTTCACGCGGGACGCTGTGTACAGGGTGAGAGTTACATATTGAGTCATGGAGCGTTCTATGCTTGGCATAGACCGTGTCCCAAACGTCGAGATCCACAGACGTACGAAGGTTTTCGATATAGGAAAACGAGTTATGGAACTCAAATGGAGTTGGGCAGGACACTTGGCAAGGCGTAGTGACGACAGGTGGAGTAAGGCAGTGACCGAGTGGCTAGAACTGGAAGACGAAGTGTCGATCATCCGGCGGCGAGATGGGCAGACTTACTCCGCGTTCTCTATGCATTTACTGCGATCCCAAGGCGACCCGCCTGCCCAGCATGGCGATTATGGCAAACCCCCCTTTGGGGGAGGCCTATGTCCAGCAGTGGACGTCTTTCAGCTGAAATGATCATGATGATGATAATGTAAGTTGTACATTAATACAAACATCATTCATCATTAAAGTTGAAGTATCAGAAGGTCTCTCTTTTTAGAGAAATATATACTTTGTTCTAGGTAGGTACTATCGCTTATAATGCGCCCGTGGCTTCACTTTGGAGGGGTAGGTAGATATAAAAACTAAAACAGCCTGGACATGGTAAACTTTTCACATGAGATTTTGCTCACTTCATGCACTTGGAAAAAAACCTAGGATTGACTGATTTTTATCTAGCACAATCATACAATTGTTTATTGTTTTAATATGTATTTTCAAAGTCACTTTTTACAACGGAAGGTGGGTACACCTGTCCATCCTGCCCTGACCCAACATGGCTTGCTAATTATACCCTAAAATATTATACGCCGTTATGTTAATAAACGGTCCTGTCATACAGTTTGAAGGGTAAAATATTTTATAGAGGGGCCATATCAAGGACGTTTAAAAAAACTGATATGTCTTAATCAGCGTTATTTTGCTATGTATTTATTTTTATTAAAGCTTTTAATTTTCCATTTTTTCCTGATCATAAGTTTCCATACACTACGCTATTGGGCAATACATTTAAAAAAAAAATCTAATTATTAGTTTATAGAGAGTTTGATCAGTATGACCATGTCACCCACATAGAGGCATTAAAAAAAAATGTTTATTTTTCTTCCACAAATAACACTTATTAACTATAACTTAAAAATGATAATAAATAATTATGATGTAGGACAATGTTCATTTGTGGGAGACTGGTGCCTAAACTAAGCCGTGACTTGTATTTCAGGACACCAGGGACTCCCCACTAGAGGCAAAAATATCATCAAAAACATTAACAAAGAAATGCATAACGAAAGTTACATTTTACGTTATTAGGGCAAACTTTTGTTGGAAGAGAATAATAACAATATCTTAAATTCGTATGAATTGGATGAAGTGTAGTGGAGTTCAGGGTGCATGTGGGGCGTGGGTGTGATGTGTGTGTCATTCTACAACTATTACGCTTAATGCCTAGGTGTACAATTTTGTATAATTTTTTTAGCTGTCCTGGACAAGGGTGCAGCCAGGATATTATTATACATGCCAACATTAATAGGATTAAAACCGTTTTCTATGACATAGATACTCCTCTCAACCTCGTTCCGGACACATTCCGCTAAAATATGAGTGGTATCCTCTACTTTATCACACTCAGAACAAATGGGTGAATCACTCTTTCTCATTAAAAAGGCGAAGCTAATTCAACGGAATATGTCCCGAACGAAGTCTGAAAGCAGTCACAATCTCATTTCTACTCATATCTGTACCCACAAACCAAGGAAGGCGGGAAAGGCTGTGTTGACTGGTTCTATACCAAATTCCCTTACTTAGTGATCTCTCATCAAAGTATTCTTTCCATAATTCTAAACACTGTTCGCGAACTCGATATAAGAGATCTCCAAATAAGGGGAAACATTCAACAGATATTCCGTCTGTGATAGCCTCTTTTGCTAAACGATCAACTTCCTCATTTCCATAGAAGCCAATATGTGATGGTACCGATTGAAGAACGATTCTTTTGTCTTGAACTTTACCAATGGAGTCTAAAATTAGGCTTATGGCTATCTTAGGCTATCGATGCACCTCGACAATTCGAGGTGCATCGAGCCCGGTGTTACAGAGCACTCCTAGAATCAGTCAAGGTCAAATACATTTAGTTGCCGGCTGCCGCGTATAGTGTTAGTGAATACAAGCATTAGAAGTTTTCCTATCTACCTATTTCCATACACTGAAAAAATCCCGGAAAAAATATGTGCAGGCTATATGTAGGTCATATTTTTACGGTTCCGTAGTCAACAAGGAACCCTTATAGCTTCGCCATATCCTTCTGTCTGTCCACGGCTTAGCTCAGAGACTCTTAGTACCTACTAGAAAGCTGTAATTTGGCATGGGTGTACAATTGTATATATTAATCATGCCGACAAAGTGGTAAAATAAAATCTTGAAAAAAAATATGTTTGTGGGGTACCTCACTTCCACGTAAAGTGGGGATGATATTTTTTTTCTCGTCTATCCCATGGTGAGGGGTATTGATGGATAGGCTGCTCAAAAATATTGGGGGTCTGTCAAAACTATTTTTTGATTCGGGGATCCGTTTGCGTAATATTAAGCTTTAAAGTGATCATTTTTGTTAGAGTCAAGTGTGGACCCCACCTGCGAGCTAAATTGTTGTTTTTGGATATGTGAAAAATATCACGGGAGTAGTATATTAACGAAGTTAAAAGGAAAACTATCACAGCTAAATAGGCTTTACAAGTTAAGGAGTAATAGTCGACCAACTTACATTTGCAATTGGATTGTATCGGAGACTATGGTTTTCAACTACAATGACAAGTTTGTTCTTGGAGTAAATTCATTCCAACTACGGAACCCTTCATTCTGCGTGGTCTGACACGCACTTGGCTGGTTTTTATTATGTTTTAACCTCAACTTTATGATTTTCTATTTTCTCGTTTATGTGTATGTACCGATACATAAACTGTGGGTCTTTAATAATTGTAATTGATTTTTAACAGTTTAATTAAAGTGAATAAATTAATATACATATTTGTACAGAGGGAAATTTAAACCCACGTCCTGGCGTGAAACCAATCGCTCAGCTACTGCGACAACCGTGGCCTTCATATTCTAAATGCCTTAGCGGAAAAAGTTGTCTTAGGAAGTTAAAGAACGGCCCATCAACAATCAGGACAGGTTCAAAGGAATGCTATCCGTAGGTTCCTGTCCGTAAAAATAGTCTTGGAACACTTATACGTTTGAATGATACTTATTAATACAACAATCATGCCGTTAATTCCTGAAGGGATATTATGTTGGCTTGAAGAGTTGTAGGTAAGTTGTGGCTTTGCAAACCGACCTCCATGAACGTACAAGTTAATAGCATAAAATTAAGAGATACATAGTATTTCGTATTTAGAAGAATAGATAAAATGGTAATGAGTCAACTCAGAGAGCTGGATGTAAAAAGAGTTAGGTACAAAGAGATTTAAGATACTATTTAACTTGTCTTTGTATCTCTACAAATATGTGTTGCATTCTAGTAGCTTAGAGCATACTAATCTTAGCCGATCAGTGATCACCTGTCCAGGGCCTCAAGTCTGCTATTACAACAGTGTCAGAATGGTCGATCATTGATTTCATAATTGTTGTTTTTGACAAGTTTGGTAATCTACTATTATAATGGCGTTATTATGACTTTCCAATGGTCGGCCACTGACACTACATTGAAAGAAATTGCATATATTGGTAATCTCGTACATAATGACAAATGAATGACATTTCTACTAATGGATTTTATAATAATGGCAATACGACAATGCCATTATAATAACACAATTATATTACGAGAACATTGACCAACCAATGATCGATCATTATGAATTTACCAGATTACGAACTTTTAGCAAAATGACAATGGCATGACAATGGGATCGTGTTGGAATGACTGAATTTATAAAAATAGCAGACTTGGGCCCCAGGTAATTATCAAGTAGAAAGTATTGTCATTAAGGTAAGCTAGTAAGTAGATGCCCGTTAAAACGGCTTCATTTATTCATATTCTTACATAGATATTAATAATTGTTACTATGTAACTACAGCAAAACATCAAAAATGAAAACTATTTAATTTACCTTTTAAAAATGTAAGTTTAATTAAAACAAATTCACTTTAAAATCCACAAAAACTGTCAGTGTTAAATGACAGCTGTTTATTAGTTGAAGAGCTATTTGTCGACTCGTGCTTATGTATTTACAGAGCAGGGAATAATGATACAACTTTTTATGTAATGTTAATCGATACTTATATTCTTAGGAGCTTTTACATGAGTAGTTACCGATTGCTCCTGCACGTTTTTTGCAAGCATAACCTACAGGAACGGGACCAGGGTGGGGCGATTGCTTAACACACATAAAATGACAACTAATCGCAGTGGGTTTCATTTTAACACACGTGCATTACGTTATTTAGTAGATGAACTTTACAAATCTATGAAGCATTGGATTGGCAATATCTTTCAAAACTCTCGGATTGTGATTCAAATTGTGTTTAACACAGTTTGTATCACAATTTGAATGATTTTGATGTATATTGTTAATCCATTGCTTCATATGTTCGAAAAATTTGTCTGCTCAACAAAGTAAATAACGCAATGAATGTTGTTGAACTGTCAAATTGAAACCGATTGCTACTGATAGTGTGTTATCAATTACCCTGCTGGATTATATAACAAAAATATAAAGGTTAATTGACCCAATTTATACAGAATAACCTAGGTGCTATCTACAAGCTAGCTAATAGGTGCATGCTTTTTATTTTTTTATTATGTATTTAATATTCAAGGTAATCTAATTGATCGAGTCGTTTTACAAGATCAGTCAATCAATAGTCAGTTCAATATCAGCAGCAAAAGTCTACTGCTAGTTATAGATATATTAGTTACATTCTTTAGGCTCAAAAGATCAGCTAAAAGAAAAAAACCTGTTAAGGGGCCGTGCACGATTTTGATCAATTTTGTTCATCGGTTGTGAGCAAGGATACAAGAATTTAAACAAAATTGTTTGTGATTTGAAAAGTCGAGTTCTTTGTTTTGCATGTGGTTGAAAGGGGTTTTTTAAATAAATTAAGCATTCGTGGAAAATCAATTATATTCGCAACAAGTTTTCCGAAAAATGACGAGAGACTGACGTTTGATTATCGTTTTACAAGAAACTATAACTTTTGATTTGAACATTAAAAAATATGATCAACCTCATTGTATGGTCTACTTGCAACTGTTGCTTGTGACTTTTTTAACTTCGATAAAAATTATAGCGAAATAAATATGTTGAAAAAAATCCAGTCTATAATGTATTTTTTCCTATTGTTTAGCAAAACTTTCAAGAATATTAATAATCACACATCAGTCTTCAGCTATCCTTGAAATAAAATCAAAGTTTTATTTTATGAAAATACTACATTCTTCATTCTTCTTTGAGAGCGCAAAAGTAACGAAACTATAAACATGTGATGTAACTGATACGAAAGGTTTAGCAACACGAAAACTGTACTTTTATAGTCACACAGACTTAAAGTTTAAATTATTTTAAGCATTCTCACAATTAGATAAAAAATTGACAAAATAGGGTTTTTTTACGTACACGGAGCCTTAACCAAAAAAGATAAAATTCTTTGAGGGGACTGGTGGCTCACTAACCAACACACCAACCTGCTAAAATGCTCTAAGAGGAAATATTAATTAATTTAATTAAAAATAGGTAATGGTGAAATTGTTTGAAACCTGTTGCATCTTCCTAGATCTAGCATGCATGAAGTACCTAAGTAATTACCTGCCTACTTATCTACGTGACACGAAATGGTTGCCTAGATACCTACGTTTCGGAATTTAGTTCATCATTTAGTGGGAGGAATGCTTTAACAAGATGAATTATCGATTCAACTATTGATTTACACCTGCAGGAGAAAAATGAAGCCTCCCTTTTTTTAAAGTTGGGTAAAAAAGATAAAAATAATATTCAAAAGGTTAACCTAGTTAAACCTTATTACCTCACCATCAAAGGTGAGAGGTAATAAGGTTTACTAATTAACTAAATAGATTTTGTGTTTGCTTAAGAAATAGCAGTACCGAACTTATTTAATTATCTCTAACAACAAGGGAATAGCTTTATCAATGTTATATTTCGGAAATTACCTTTAAAAATATTTTTCATGATATTTAATCTTGTCATGTTTGAGATTCTATAAAAAGCTTACTTAAGTATGTATTTTTCTGAAATAAAAACAATGTATGAATCTGCTGATAAATATGAACAGCAGGCTTAAAAAATCAAAAACCTTTTCTCATAGTTTAAGCCTACGTAAAACCCAGCAGTTTCATTTAAAGTAGTTAGGTACAAAACCACCTACCTATTATAATCATTAGGTAGGTAACGTATCGTCGGTTTCTCACGAAATTTATACGGGACCACCTGGAGAGTGGCGCCTTGTAGGCAACCCCAAAGTCCGGCCAACACACATATAAATATTGTGAAAACAACCTTTATTGAAATCGGTTAACTATAAAGTAACTTAGGTTATTATAACTGAGTCATATTATGGGATACAAGTATGAACATTAGTTTTAAAGTTAGGTTTAATTTTAGCAGGAGTTTTTCAAGTTTCATAACTTCAAAAATGATCTAAGTATAAGGCGTTATGTAAATCCACTCAATATAATATAAAACATCTCACACGCATGTATTCAAGTCAGATCCATTCAGAGCAACAATAGGCCTTCATCGATACTGCGCCTACGCATCGAATTCGAATGTCAATCGTAACAATCGAGCACGATTACCTGTCAGATAAAGGCGGGCGGAAAGCTCGAGGAAAGCGCCACAAGGCAATTCGAGCCGCGAAGGCTTTGACGGCCGCCGCCATTAGTCCGCGCTCCGCCAATCAGGCGAAAGGGGCGTGGCCTTGCGCACGCGCCGCCCGCTACGCAAAACCGATTCAGTGTAAACGCAGCTGTCGCTCCGCAGCCACGTATATTCGTCCTCGTTTCCCTACTTCGTTTGCTTTTAATTATGAACTTTTTGTGAGACTCGGGTGTGTATTTGTGTTGTATTTCTGAACTTTGTAAGGAGTTCTTATGTATTTTTTGACTGATCTGATGATGTTATTGTGAAGTGACTGCCACAGTGACTGTTATTCGGTGTTTGTTGTTGTAATTGCAAGATGATGATGGATCAGGCTCACTTCGGGGAGTATTTGCTGAGGCAGCAAATGTTGCACGCTGCGTCGCTCAGCGGTTTGCGTAAGTTGTATTTTTTTTAGTCATCATTTAATTGGGTTTTTGACCTTGATTGAAGAGAATATTAATCAAATCAAATAATTGACAGTATTAGGCTGACACCTACGTTAATTTGAGCCTTTCGTAGGAAGGACGAGATTACACATGAATAAAGTAAACACACCATTTTTACTAACGAAACCTAATCCATCATTAAAATGATAAAGATGCGTATCACATATTTGTAGCACACACAGGTCATTATGGCGCCACACTCTTCACATTCTAAAGTCTTTGGAACTCGTTTCTCTACACTATAATCGCCCAAGTTTGCTGTCAGCATGAATAATATCATAACCATGTATAATTTTGATCACAGTTGGCGATAAAAAGATTGTATGAATATAATCTCATCAAAAGATATTATTTTTGAAAGTTGTTCTTGTTTATTATTGCAGCAATAAAAACAATCCTTATAATCTTGTTTTTATCATGTTTGTCTTTTAAAACGCAAGAGAAATGCATGAAAATCAACTAGGTAAAGTTAAAGCCAAAAGTCAGTGTAATTTATTTGTCAGAAAAACGGTAGGTACTTGTACTCCATAGGATGTTACACATTTAAAAATAAATTAAACCAATACCTAGATTAAAGGTATAAACCTACTCTAACTACTTTACCAAACAGCTTTCCAAGTTTTCAATATTACTCAAAAATTATGTTTTTCTGTACCCAGAAGGTGAACCTTCCAGTTTACAACCTCACATAAAATTAATCAAACTTTTTATAACTTGCATTGAACTTATCACTTCATTAAACTTAATTTTATAAGAAATTTATAATGTCTAAAATAGCCGTAAAAATATTGTGATAATGAGGTATGAACTAATTAACGAAACGCTAGAATATGCTAATTAATCGCCAGTTAAATACAAAGTGTCAGCTGCAGTTAACACACAAAATTATAATTATCATATTAAGTCTAGTTTTTTTTTCTTTTTTATTCTATTGGTCGTGTCGTTTCGTCTTTGCATCCAATATTATTAAAAAAAAAGATAAAGTAATATAATTATTAAATAATATGTTGGGAGTCATTATGACATATGGACTTATAATGTCGCGATATCCTCGATTTATGATTTGAACTAAAATGTCTGATTTATCTATAGTGTTTTTATAATTATTTCATATACACTAGAATATTTATATACAACTAGCTGCTGCCCGCATCTTCGCCTTTTTCTAACATCTCACGCTTCTTATAACATCAGCTATCTGCCAGTGAAAGTCGCTTCAAAATCGGTCCAGCCGTTTGGAGACTAGTCGGGACAAACAGACAGACAGACAGACAAAAATTGTAACAAATGTATGAATTGTTTTTTTGTTATAAGTAGGTACCGTACCTATCTACTTTCATAACCAATCAGTAAGAAGCTATTATTTTAACATTATAAATAGATACCTACTTTAATTTTATTTATTTGTAGATGTAGATATTTAGTAAAACTAACTAAATATACTGGGTAATAAATTAAAAGACTTACTAACTATAATATTTTTATTTTATTTTATCCATAACGGGGTAGCTCTTAGGTTTCATCTCGCCTAATGGTATGCGACTCGCCTGATGGTGATGAGAAGGCCGAAGGTCCATAAAGACCTGGAATCCTCAACCACAAAGGAACTGGCTATCTTACCAATAACGCTGTTAACATTATTGTTATGGCGACAGACTTGATGGCCAGATGGTGGTAGCTAGCCAGGCAGACTTAGAACAAGCCCTATCACCAACCAAACCGAACAGAAAATTTTGCCCCCGCTGGGAATTGAACCCGGGACCTCTGGGTCTAAGACAGGGACTTACCATTAGACCACAGATGCGGCTAAATACAAAAGGACATATTTTATACGTCGAATAATTTCATCTTATGACTACGCAAATATTTTATTAGACAATATTCCAGGAATATTAAATATTAGATTTAGATTTATGCATTTTAACACCATACTGCAATCGCCAACCCGCCTGCCAAGCGTGGCGATTATGGCAAAGCCCCTCTTTAGGGGAAGCCTATGTCCAGCAGTGGACGTCTTTCGGCTGAAATGATGAATGATGATTCCAGGAATGTTTATTAACGACGCTATGAACCCTATTCCTATGTACTTACTTAGGTTAGCCCTAGCTTAGGTACTTAGGACTGCCTTGTTGGTATAGTGGTCGCAGGCGATACTGCTGAGCACGAGGTCCTGGGTTCAATTCCCGGGTGGGGAAAAAGTATTATTGGATGTTTCCATCTGGAATTTCTCAATAGCAGCCCGCAGTCTAGATTTGTGCCCGGTTGATGGCAATAGGCTCGCCCCTAGAACATGGGAGTTAAACATAACTGGCGAAATGTGGGTGTACTATAGGTACACCTCTGCCTAACCCTTCGGGGAAACAAGACGTGATGTTATTTACTTAGGTTAGAAACTCATTCTGCCGTTTGAAAACCGCATCCGAAGAAACACAACAATTGCCTACAACATCCCATTTGACATTAAGGCGCTGACAAGGGGCAAATGATAAAAGTAGGCTTGTCTTAAACAAAAAATTGCCAAATCCAGGTATATAGTTTGTGGTAGCGGGAAGCATATAAACATATATTTCTTCTTGAACATATTTCTCAAAATTTGGTTGTTAACAATACACGTTTAGAAAAAAAAATCGATACAAATTAACGGTAAACTAACCCTTTACTTTGAGTTTCATTCCAAAATATCAACGTACGGTTGGTATTTAATTAATAACAAGAACGTCTTATTTGAATGCAGAACTTGATTGCTTTTTATTTTTGATTACTCAACTCATTTTTGAGTAAATAGATAATTGCTTCATAGTTTGCAATAAATATAATTTATTGCAAAATATGAGCGGTGTGTCATCGTGCTTCTCTTTCTTTTGTATGCAGTCTGACAGTGACAGCGGTTTAGCTGTTGTCAGCGTCTTAAATACAACTTTAATTATTCCTTTACCACCAACTAAAAATTCTTCCCAAGCCGTAAAAGAAAATAAGTTCGTAAGGAAAAGAAAGAATCTTATCTTTATAAGTAAAAGAAACATGATGAGAACACCAAATACGCCAAGCTCGCGGTGGTCTAACCGTGCAACAGAATTGGGGTCTATTTCAATGGCGTACGCTAAACAAATTATTTGATTAACGCCATACAATAACAAAACGTTTGGTTAACAACTTTATTTTGAGTTGCCGGAAACAATGGTTCAGTTTGACGGAAAAGAAATAAAAAAGTTTTCCGATAAAAATCATTTGATCAAAACGTTACGTAGATGCTTTTAAAACTATTTAAAATATGGTTGCAAACTACTTCAAAATGTTCAAATATATTAATTTAAAAAAAACCATGCCTATCATATGATTATGTAGTCATCTAGTGATATAAATCATAAATTAAATTAAGATCCGTGAAAAATAGAAACCTTTGTACCCATTGAAAATAAATTATATTATTATTAAAATTATAATTTGAAAAATATTATTTTTTTTAAATGTGTGTATAAACCGTTATGTTACATTGTTGTTATAATAGAACCGAACAGACAGTAGGCACAATATGTTTATTAGATTGAAAAATAAATAAAAATCTCCAACAGAAAAAAGTGATTTGTGTTCGAACGCGTTGAAGTCTTTTCTATGGGTGCCGTAAACAGTACGACGTAACCGCGTAGTATGAACTTTCTTTTTAAAAACTTACATAAAAACTATGATTTATTGATGTTTAAATATGCAATTCTTTTCTAAGCATATTAATATATTTTATATAGGTCTGTACTATGTTCTCCTATGTTCCGTGTGGTGCCGGACGTAAAGAATAGCACCATCCTATTTCTTTCCGTGGGTGTCGTAAAAGGCAACTAAGGGACTTACTAGAGGATGGGCAGCAGCGTTCTCTATGCATTTTAATACCATACTGCACCAAGCGTGGTGATTATAGCAACCCCCCTCCTCCTTTTGGGGCAGGCCTTTGTCCAGCAGTGGATGTCTTTCGGCTGAAATGATGATGATGGAAGATAAGGCCATGTTGCGCCGACCCCAAATAAATTGGAAAAAGGCCAAGAAAATAATGATAAAATAGATTTATCATAATTTCCTTGACGATTTATCTATTTACTATTACCACTTACATTTGTTTTTACAGGTGGGAACCCAATACCAGGGTTTGAAACCGGTTAATGTTTAATTTCCTAAGACACAAATTATTTTTGATACAATTGATATTAGCTTCAAAGATTGCTTCATCAAATTAAGTTCAGCATTGATTTTGTAACAAAATATTAAATAATTAACGAAACCCGGTTTCCAAGCCCTGGCTCAATACAACAAGTAGTCACATTTTCCACCACCAACAAAAATGAAATATTTTTAAACTATTCTATTTTGACTGAGAAGGTCCAAAATACTTGTAGATTAACGTGGATGATTAATTAACAAGTCCCTAGTAACGACTCTCAGTACTTTTCGTTTATCCCCTGTCTCTCAGAAAACATGTGATCTTTCACCATCTTAAACTATCAACACAAATACCTGCACACAGCACAAAGGAAACGCATTAAATAGGTGCTGAGGTACACGTGACAACAAACACTCCGTACTACATAATGACCCTCTCACCGTGCAGGCATGTACTCATTCATAATGTTTTTACTCCATTGTTTGAGCCATGGATTAAATAACGACGGTTTTTCTGCCTATAACCTGTAGGGAGAAAGGTGTATTTCATGTCTGTTACGACTTACGACCATAGTTGGTTTTTCCAATAAATATTACGTAAATAAATGACTTGAGGGATTGGTTGTAAGGCGATTGGTTAGGATAATAATTTATTCATAATCATCATCATTCCAGACGTCTACTGCTGGACATAGGCCTTCCCTAAAAGGGGTTGCCATAATCGCCACGCTTAGCAGGCGGGTTGGTGATCGCAGTATGGTGTTAAAATGCATAAAGAACGCTGCTACCGATCCTCTAGTAAGTCCCTTAGTCGCCTTTTACGACACCCACGGGAAGAAATAGGATGGTGCTATTCTTTACGTCCGGCACCATACGCAATAATTTATTCAAAATTATCTAAAGAGCAGTGGTGGCGCAGTGGTAACGGCCTCGGCGTACGTGGGTTTGAACCCAGATTGGCGCTTTACTTTGTGCAAATTATTTCATCACCACTGCTCTCAAAACGGTGAAGGAAAACATCGTGAGGAAACCGACATGTCCTAGAACTAAAAATTCGAAGACGTGTGACATCCACCAACCCGCACTGGGCCCGCGTGGAGGATTACGGCCCACTCCTTCTCACAGAAAGAGGATGCCTGTGTCCCAGCAGTGGGAACATTATAAACTGATTAAGTGATCTAAAACGTCATAATTTTCACTACAGACCCTGGACATACTCCTAAATACCAACTTATCGCTTTAATATTTTCAGTGTGTATTTTTATCAATAAGCATGTCAGGAACATGGACTGGTATCAGCAACGTGTAATACAGCATAGCAATGACACAGTCAAGAAAAGAGAGGACCTGAGCCAACCTGGTGGCAAAGCTATTAAAAGATGCCCCTCCCATAGATAAATATCACCCGTCTCTCCACTATTCCACTGCTTACTCAAGGATGCATATCCTGTAGGTGCTAATAATCCTACCATATCCCATGGGCACGTCTTCCCTACCATTATCGCGCCCCCCGGTCTAGCCTTTGCTACACAATGGTCTCTGTAGTCCCATGAAACATGAGTCTTCAGGGACTAGGGTGAATTTTTGGGTTCATTCGAGCAATCGAATCTGGTTCAACCATGCTGGGGTCGGTGTATTGCATTCATTCATTCATAAACATATCAGGAACATGGAGCTTGTGGCTAAGTAATAACAGCCGTACAGGTCGATAGACCAGGTTAAGCGTTGCTTGCCGCGGTTGGTCCGTGGATAGGTGACCATCTTTACATACCAAGACCCCTCCGTGCCTCGAAAAGCACGTTAAGCCGTTGGTGCTAGCTGTCATTCGTGGATCTTTGACAGTCGTTACGGGTCGTCAGAAGCTCGAAAGTCTGACAACCAGTCTTACTAAGGGGTATCGGTATTACCCAATAACTGGGTTGTGGACGTCAGATAGGCAGTCGCTTCATGTAAAATACTGGTATTCAGCTGCATCCGGTTAGACTTGAAGCCGACCCCAATGTACTTGGGAAAAGACTAGGCATATGATCATGTCAGGAACATGAACAAATTTACAATGGCAATGCTTTTCTTATTGACAGTTCAACAATGTTCATTGCGTTTTTTACGTTGTTGACCAAACGAATTTTTCAAACCTATGAAGAAATGGGTTAGGAATTTCTTTCAAAATCCTTCGCAATGTAATTAATACTTCTTCAACGTATCTTTCGTACCTTTTTTCTAAGCCGGTAAACACATACACATCTAAATGTGCAATGTTAGTATGCTCATTCCAGAATGAGGAGGATACGATCCTATTCCTGGAATACGTAGGCCCAGTAAACTCAGGGAAATTAATTGTTAAGGAAATCGACTAATTGTTCAAATTTCAACTGACGTTCTTTGACAATTGTATCAAATGGCACGGCAAATTGAAGTAGGATATCGAGTTGCTTAACTATTAATTTCTCGGACTGTGACTAGACGTTTGTCTGCATAACTGTTCAGAAAAACTGTTTGCGCCCTTAATGTCTTGATTCTGTCAGTCAAACTTTAGTTTGTAAACTGAATCCTTTTTGGTTTGAGCTGAATGGTGCTAATACACGCGTCATGTTCGTGAATGGGTGCTATCAGTAGGGACTGGTCATCTCTTAGCTGCCATGGCTTATTTTAATTTTTAATTTTTTTTTACGGACGTTTTTGACGTTTTGCATCGTTCTCACATGTATAATTTCAACATGAATGATGTAAACAATATTTTGTAACCATATTTATGTTAATTAAGTGAGAGTGTCCGTGAAGTTTCTTGCCCGTTCTTCTCCATAGGTATCTACTAAACTTTGGAATGGGCAATTAGCTTCATCTTTATGACTGACCGACCCCTTGACAATTCAAAAGTGCCTGCAATTTGTTTATTTGAAATAAATGCTTTGAGTTTGAGTTTGAAACTTTTATTTTTCCTACTATTATGAAAATAAGTTCCCTATTATCTTCCATTTCTACTTGACTTTTTTACAAAGTGGCACCAAAATGACCTTTATTTAGGCTTTTATGTAAAAAAAATTGAAGTGAGTACGTCTTTAGGCGCGTTGGGCGATTTTTGGTATAGGAAAACTTATGGGTTCGCGTCACCGACATGCCCGCGCCGACATGCAATTCAGCTAGTAGCAGTAAGTGAAGTTAAATTGACCAAGTGAAAAGTTTAATTAGTGTATACTGTGCGTAGTTTAAATTATGTTTTAGATAATTATTATTTTCTTGATGTGAAAACTTCTTTAGCCGCGTTGAGCGATAGGTTTTCTCTTCTGTCGGCAGTCCCACTTTTGTTCTTTTTAGGGTTCCTTGCCTCAAAAGGAAAAACGGAACCCTTATAGGACCACTTCGTTATCCGTCTGTCTGTCAGTCTGGGGTTAAAAAGGGTTTTGTCTCAGGAACGCGTGGAGGTATCAAGTTGAAATTTATATCAAATACATAAGTCTGCGGTCCCTTGGTGCTCTAAAAAATCAAGCTTCTAAGTCAACGCAATATAAAAATACCGCCAAAATATTTTAGCGACATATTTTGATACTCGCAAATAAATCAAAATCTATAGGGTACTTCCCGGTGACCTTGAACCATAAAATTTGGCAAGAAGGTAGATCTTAGCACAAGTAAAAAAAAGTCCGAAAATCGTTAATATGTAGTTTTATCACATAAAAACAAATGCGATTGCAAACTTAACCCAAACCCCTAATATACCTACCTACTTTGTGTCCCCTAACAAAGGCTACAACGTAATTCTACCTATTAAGGTGTAAAGGGCGTCCATTAATTATTTTTCAGAAATAAATTAAGATTCCTATATAAATAGCTAGTTCTTGCTAATAGACCGGTTCGTCACATTGAAACAATAGGTTTTCTACTTAAATATTACAATGCAATAAGGTGTTTAATTGTTTGACTTATCCAATATGTCGCTCAATACCTAGTAGGTACATGGAAGCGCACCTGCTGCAAAGTTACAATTTATATAAGACCCTATTTACGTAGAAATAAGTTGTAAAATTGAATGGATTTTCTTCGTAGAAATGTAGGTAAATATGTACAAGTTCGGCTCCCTTCAATATGTCATCTAATCAAGTTGTATAATGTCACCTGTCTTTGTCTCCCTTATGTATGGTGTTAATCTGTTGAGTTACCTACTAGCTTATCTCAAGATAGCCTATCTAGCACTTTGATATTATCTTGATAAGAGTTGTAAACATACAATATAAATTATAATTAGCTTATAGCAAAATTGTTATGATGTACTTTTAAATGTAACAATAATTACATACTGTTCAAAGTTCTTAATTTTTTATGTTCTTTGCTGGAATCAAACATGAGACATCGAGTTTTTCGTTCATTTCATTATTTTGCCTAGGACGCAATTTTGTCGTAAGAAAGTCTGCACTTTTTTGACTTTGGTCTTACAACTGTATTCCGATCACTGATGATGCCTATAGCTATACCTCTGCCTAAACCTATGGGGAAAACCGGCGTGATGTTATGTGTTAAGACACAGATTTGTCTCTTCACTCAAACGATTAAGATCACAGTCCAACATTAATTATATTTACAACAACTTTCTAATTATCATTACATACCTACTCAGCTAACTCACATTTTTGTTTCTTGGTAGAATTAGCACTGACACTCGACACCTAAGGTTACATTTACAGTTCAGCTCGGTCGAATCACTGTCTCCTAAGATACAGGCCATCCCTAGTTTATGAGACAGGATTTAATTTTTTGTTATTATAGACAATTAGTTTTTTCCACTTGTGTCCATTGTTAGTTGATTAAGTCTTAGCGTGTAACTAGTATACAACCCGTGTCTATGTGTATTTATGAATCAATAAACTTATTTATTTATCTACCTGCCTTTTCCAAACTGTAGTCTGCTTCCAGTCTAACCGGATGCAGCTGAATACCAGTATTTTACACGAAGCGACTGCCTATCTGACCTCCACAACCCAGTTACTGGGTAGAGATTAACTACGATAATATGGCCCGCCCCTCCAAAATTCAAAACGTTTGAAAGTATTTGTACGCATGTGTGCGTAATGAGACGGCCGTCAAACAAAAACAAATCACGGATTTGTTGCTCGACTAGTGGCGTCATTAATCGCTCATTATTATTAATATGCCGCTGCACTGACGTACTCTATGAAAACGACACGTGCATTGTCTTGCGCGTTCGGCTAGTCTTGATTATTTGACTAACAAATCTGGTAATAATTGAGATATTACGAGTACTAACACACAAACTCTGTCGTAAGGATGTGACTAAACACATTGAAACAGTAATTTGGAGGGGCGAGCCATGTTATCGTAGTTTATCTCTAACACGATACCCCTTGGTAAGATTAGTTGTTAGACTTTCCGGCTTCTGACGACCCGTAACAACTGTCAAAGATCTACAAATGATAGTCAGGACCACCCGCTTAACGTGCTTCCCGAGGCACGGAAGGGTCTTGGTATGTAAACCCATCCACGGACCAGCCGCGGTAATTTAAGCGTAGCTTAACCTGATCGTCGACTTGTGCGGTTGCTATTACTTAGTTACAACAACTTTCTTATATTCCATAATATCTTATCAGCACGAGTTGAGATGATCGCTCCAGCCTCAACTCAAAGATAATTGCTCGTTAAAGCGGCCCAGAGTTACTGTCATTTGGAACCATCAATGTCGCGTCATCAAATTACATCGGAGCCTCGTATGTTAGCTTTTTGTTCGAGCTCAGGATATTTATGTGTTCTTATTGATGCACTGTTTTTGTATGATGCGGAATTGGATTGAAATAATTTTGTAAGGATTTGATTGTGAATGTTTTAATGATACCGCTTAAATTTTAAATGATAGCTTGATTGTGGCTAGCGTAAATAATCTTCTCATCTACATAAAAGGGTTATCGCAAAGGGGAAAAAAACGGTTTTCGTGACTTGCACGGAACCAACATAAGCGGAGAAATCTTCCATATTGACCAATTGCAATTTCACCATATTATGTCTAACCTGTTCCCAACAATGTTGGGAAACGGCTTCCCCCAAGGCTTTCCCAACTATGTTAGGAAAAGGCTTCCAGTCTAACCGGATGCAGCTGAATACCAGTATTTTACATGGAGCGACTGCATATCTGATTTCCACAACCCAGTTACTGGGTAATACGAAACCCCTTGGTAAGACTGGTTGTCAGACTTTTGGGTATATGACGACCCGACGTTAGACGACCAGTTGCAATATCGTATAGACAAATGCATGGTGGGCTTAACATTCGTTAGAATTATATTATTAGATATAATTATATTTAGAAACAAATAAATATTGCATTCAAATATGTCCATAAACTCCGGTATTTAAAACTTACAACGAAACAAGCAACGTACTTATACAATAACTCTAACATCGGCGCTTTAATCCGCGCAGCGCAAGGCGCCCGTCGCCAAAACTTCAATAAAAAAACAATATTAAACATTATCAAACGTAAAGAAGAACTTACACCATCATATAAACCAGTGGTACGCTTGAATGTGAACTTTATCAGCCTTGAAATAAAATATAAAAACAAATGTAACAGTTCGAGATCGTATCTCTGGTCTTTCGAGCATTTTCGTCATTTTACCTCATTAGTGATGTATCCATAGAGTATCGTCGGTTATATGAGCGTGTCGGGATGCTGAACTAACGAGTGTTTATTAATTATAAAGTCGTGAATGATTGCAGTGTCACGGACAGTTACATACCTCAGTTTATTGAATATCATTGTAACGGTGGTTCTGGATATATGTGTGCAGTTTAGTCTTAATTTGTCTGTATTGGACGGTGGTTAGTTGACTAATTTATTTATATTTTTGACATCGCCTTGCTTATATTTAATAGTTGTATTTTAAGAGAACAAACGCAAACTTATTTGTACAGTCGCGGTCTAAAAATGTTTACCAGTCTTCAAATTCGATTCTTTATCACACTGTGTGCAGAACAGTCTGAAGTGCTCTATCTAGGTACTTGTTACTTTTTAATACATAGTTGGGATGCATCTATTCTGCACTAATTATTATTCTAACAAAAAGAGTATTAATGACTTTTTGATGATCAAACTCATTTCTTAATTCAAAAGTTGTCACGCTGACATAATTGCAAATGTTGTACTATGAATTTGACATTTATCAAAATTATTAGGTGTGAATAAAAATAAAAATTGATTGATGGAATAAAATGGCAAGTTTAACCCTGCAACAAAGGACTGCAATATTATTTCTTCATGAAGATGTCACGTGAAATCAATATATCTCGATTCACCGGGAGATTTTGCATGCGGCATCATGGCGAAGAAGGCCAAATAACTGATCATAGAAGCAATTCAGGACGCCGGCCGATAATAACTGCCGCGCAAATAACTGATAAATAAATAAATAAAGGTTCGACGAGCACGGCTACACACCAACTAGTCATTTTGCTGCTTTGTATGATGTGAGTCCTCGGACGGTTCGACGAGCTTCGCACCGAGTGGGGCTACACTACAGACATCATGCTATTAAAGTACTGGAACTCAAAGCTCACCACAAAACTACCCGACTTAATTTTGCGTGACAATATCTTGATTTTGATTAGTCGATTGTTATCTTTACCGACGATTTTTTTTTTAATCGAGTCAAATCGGGAGATTAACTATACGGCGTTATAATCGCACTCGGTATGATGAAGCTCATATCGTGCCTCAAAATTAATCTGGTCGCAGCACAGGCAACTTATGGGGGTGGATGAGCCACGCCGACGTCAGAGAACTGACGTCATTAGAGAGAAGGGCTACTGCGAATAATTATGTGTCGCTTTTGGAAGAGTTGATGCTGCCTCTGTGCGCGTTGTGTATCCAGCAGAATTCCCGCAAATTGATTACGTCTAAGATAATGTACCGTTACATACGGCCCGGTCTACTATTGCGTGGTTCAGCGTGCAACATGACATTCGTGTCATTCAATGGCCTGCTCGGGCAGCAGATATGAACCCGTTTGAAAATCTGTGGGGCATAATGGTTGGACGCTGGGATTGTCAGAACGAAGCTGATAGATCACATTGTGCACGGATATGGGATGATATTAGAGGGACTGATTCATGCGCCTCATGCCTTGTCGTCGAGATAGACTACGTGAAAACGTGAAACAATAAATTGTTGATAGAATTTGAATAATAAATTTCCTTAAAAAATAAAGGTATTTTGAATTTCTAATTGATTATTTCTTCCTCGCAATCGGCGTGCGTGTATGACCAGATTTATGAACGTAGGCGAAGCAAAAGGAGTATGTAAGGAGCGTAGCAGGTGGCGTTCTATAGTTTCTGCCTACCCCCATGGGAAGAAGGCGTGAGTTTATGTATGTATGTATGTGTATCTCTTCCTATTTTAGCATTTTTAGTAATAATTTCGACCTCGCTTGGTTAATGTCCGTATATGCCAGTAAATATATAATTTTATTTTTTATAAAAAAGGTTTTCTTTGTCTGTCCTAGAACAAGAGTAAATAAAAAAATCTATGCTCTCTATCTAATCCAATTACCTACATAATAATCATCGATCTTGTTGACATAGATGCATGCAATTATAAACCTTAAAGTGGTAAGCATTTTCAGACCGCGACTGTAAGTCTAATTATTCTGTATACATATACATTTTCATGGAAATTGTTCTACCGGTGTTGCATCGCGTGACAAGTCGCGCCGGTCTGCACGAGCCTTTACGTAAGATCCTAGTTATGTGTTTTATTTAATAGTCATAAAATAGCAATACTCAAATGATTTAGACTTAAGAACCTGCATTTTTATAAGACTGGAAACCGTTCCCAAAAATTTAGAGCAAAAAATATTGACTATTATGATTATTGACGGATATTAGGGTAATGTTGAAGTAGATAAAATTATCCGTACCTAAAAAGCCTGAGCACAAGCCAAACAGTACCTACATCCTTGTTAGTTCAACATCACTAATTACATTCAGAAATGTTTTAATTAACGAAACGAATCCTACATTTGTCGGCAATTAAAGAGAAAGGAACAATAATCTTGTAACTCCTCAGATTGTATCAAGCATTCGTTAAGCTTCTTATACTTATTTGGTCCTTTTGCTTTCAATGTTGGTCCTATGGTAATAAGTAGGTGTTTATATTCATAACACTTTTGGATCTAAGTAAAACTGCAACGATTTCAATATATAATATAATTAGCATTTTTTGAACGTCAAAATACATAAGACAGCCCCCAAAGAAAGGGGCGCCCTTCACCACTGCCTAGTGCTTTGGCTGGGAAGAAGTGGTGCAACAAACTACCCGGCAGTACTATACAATATGCGTGGGTCCCCCATAGCACAGCATCACGCTGAGTGGAAGCCTTCTTGTCACAATCATGACGTGCCAGCAGCTGCCGACTATTTCGTGTATATGTGGATCTATTTTGTTTTATTTTCTGTTAATTTATTACACGAGTTAATAACATTTTTGTATGAACGTATTTCTGTGAGAAATAAACTTATCTTTCTTTATTTCTTTCTTCACATGGTACTTATATTTTTTGTGTGTTGCAATCATTCAGGCAAACCATAACTTGAGACTTTCCTGCACCCATATCCGCAAAATAAAAATATTATATGCTACATATACCTGCCATATACTGTAAGGTACATCAAAAGAACCGCCCACGCTATCATAAATTACAATTTATGTTTATGAATGAATATTTTTCGCAGTTTTATACTTGGGATGAAGCCTTGATTACTTGAAATGTCGTATACCGTGTCATCGCTTTACAATTAAAGATGAACGGATATTATTTTGACGGTATTAAAACAGAAATATATTGAAAAAGGAAATGGTTTTTGGATCAGATCGTTGATATGTTTAAAATAACCTCCGATCTCATACTAATATTTGTGACAGTTATTGCAGGCAGTCAAGGAAGATCAAAAAGTCAACTAAATTAGTTTGACCTTAAATCCTTGAAATACCATTTCTGGTTTATTAATTTATTATCAATACACTTCCTCGAAAACTGGTTCATATCGCACTACGATTAGGTTCACAATGTAATGTATTTCACACGCTTGCGATTTTTATTTTCCAACATGTGTGCGGGAATAAAAATTGCCACAGTTATCAGATTTTCGGCGTTAATATTTTTGGAATATTTAAATAATGTTTATAAATAGAATACCATGATTATTACATTTATAAAAACGTTTATGAACAAATTAACATTTATTTGTGTTCTAAACTCAAACATATTTGAGTTTTCTATTTTTCATATTAGGCTGTTTATCGGCTTTATACCTTTGCTTCTCCTTCAACCTGGCGAAAGCAAAGCGCGGAAAAAAAAGAAAATTAAATCATAGTTTCTTAATAATTCACGACAAAAATATTTTTCGTTATTTTTTTGTTTTTTTTCGTTTTTCTTCAAAAGTGTATTGAAAAACGTCGATTGATACACGTGGACATTTTTTATTGCATCGGCTCAAAAACAATCTCGCCTACGGCTCGGGTGTTAATTCCGCCTCGAATGCAATAACAAACATTCTCCACTTGTATCAAAATGTACTGTTATTTAATACTTTAAGCACACAAATGTACAAAGGCGGACTTAATGCCATAGACATTTTCTACCAGTCAAATACGTCAACCTTTGGGTGATGCAGAGACAAGCAGTGGTATGTGCAATAACGAAAATTGTGGAATAAATATTTATTTAAATCTAAGGATCATACATATACCTATTGAAAAATTCAAATGACAAGATTGCCATTACAAATCTGAATTCTGTCCACAAGTCATATATAATATATACCTAATATTACCTATACCTGGGGCCCAAGTCTGCTATTTTTATAAATTCAGTCATTCCAACACGATCCCATTGTCATGCCATTGTCATTTTGCTAAAAGTTCGTAATCTGGTAAATTCATAATGGTCGATCATTTTCTTTGCAATTTCTTTCAATGTAGTGTCAGTTGCCGACTATTGGAAAGTCATAATGACGCCATTATAATAGTAGATTACCAAACTTGTCAAAATCAACAATTATGAAATCAATGATCGACCATTCTGACACTATTGTAATAGCAGACTTGAGGCCCTGGTTATTTGCTGGGTTGTAGAAATGGAATAATCATCCATAAAACCATTTCATTTCCATTTACATTCCAAAATCATGGAGAATATTATATCTTTAATAATATTAAACTAAAGGGGCTCGTGGCTAAATGACGACAGCTGCACGGGTCCATCGAAGGTTAAGCTACGCTTCATGTCGGTTTGTGGATGGATTACTATCCATTAGGTACATATTGAGACCCCTTCGTGCCTCAGAGACTTAGCTCAGAAAGCACGTAAAGCCGTTGGTCCCCGCTGTCATTCAGCCCTAGAGTCTGACAACCAGTCTTACCAAGGAGATCGTGTTGCCCAGTAACTGGGTTGTGGAGGTCAGATAGGCAGTCGCTCCATGTAAAGTGCTGGTATTCAGCTGCATCCCAGGCTGGAAGCCAACCCCAACATAGTTGGGAAAAGGCTATGAATGATTGATTAAAAATTTGTATAATTGACATGTAGGTACTTTAAAGTTTTTTATTATAGCACGAGGATAAGTATACAACGTGGAGACGACAATATAACAATAAATTCAACTACGTATATCTAATGACGTTCGCAGTCTGCACACGAAAATTCAATCAAATATATCCAATAGTTTTGTCGCTATAGCTAGTCAAAGATTGGCAAAACCCATAGTCGGCACACCACTGCTATTTAGTTTATTTGAAAAATCACTTTTTTAATTTTGATGCTAGAATTTATTTGATCGTTCCAAAATACTCTTATGCATTAGTATTGCCAGTGTTTTCATTTATTGTCGTATTGTTGTCTCCACATTGTATATATGCATGTTTTCATGGTTATTCTCATCTTAACAGCCTTCCCCGTCGAAAATTGATATTTTGCTGCGTGCTTCACCATTTTGTCATATAAATTATAATTAAAGTTATGAACATTTTTATCGTGCATCTTAGTTACGTAAAGATAATATACAATTATCTAGTTAGGTATAAAGTTACACTGTGTAAGTGGCTCTGTTTATTATTACAGGACATTATAGAATCTTAAAAATCTTTAATGTCCACTGCCCTTAATAGAAGTTATTTCATAACTTAGTAAGGGGATGGTTGCAACACCTATGTCCTATTTAATGTTAAATATTACTACTACTGCTACTGCTGCTTTTTACTTTTCTACTATTCTTTGTCTTTTTTGTTTGTTGTTATTTTACTACAACATTTATATCTGTAACTTTTATGGTGTACATAATAAAGAGTATTCTATTCTAATGTTGTCATTTGCATAAATAAATAAAATGATTAATAATTTTTTCCTCCTATATCCTACAGTCGCGGTCTGAAAATGATTACCACCATAAGGTTTATAATTGTATGCACACATCTATGTCACAAGGTCGATATGTGTGATCTGATTAGGTATAGAGCATAGTTTTTTTTTTATTTACGTCTTCTAGGATAGATATCGAATTCTATTTTGTAAAGAAAAAAAACCTACATAATATACGGACATTAACCAAGCGAGGTCGAACTTTTTACTAAAAATGCAAAAATAGGAAGAAATAATCAAATAGAAATTCAAAACATCTTAATTTTTTTAAGGAAATGTATTGGGGGGACAGCCCCATAATGTGGCATTGGATGAGGACTCACAGAGCGTCATTCCAATGCCTTAAATAATTGTATAAATATTTGTATTTATTTTATTTAACGTGCATGTTTATTTTATTTGATGTAATTTTTTGTAACTTATGGACTATTTGTGTGATAATAAAGTTTTTATTATTATTATTATTTATTGTTTCAAGTTTTTACGTAGTCTATCTTGCATATATGTGACAAGGTGCAAGCATGAATCAGTCCCTCTGATATCATCCCATACCCGTGCACAATGTGATCTATGAGCTTCGTTCTGAAAATCCCAGCGTTCAACCATTATGCCCCACAGATTCTCAATCCGGGTCATATCTGCTGACCGTTCAGGCCATTGAATGGGACGAATGTCCCAGTGCACGTTGAACCACGACATAGTAGACCGGACCATAAATATATATATATCGGTGCATTATCCTGAACGTAATCAATTTGTGGGAATTCTGCTACAGGATACACAAAGCGCACAGTAGGCAGGATCATCTCTTCCAAAAGCGAC
This sequence comes from Tiliacea citrago, assembly GCA_963921375.1. NCBI lineage: Eukaryota > Metazoa > Arthropoda > Insecta > Lepidoptera > Noctuidae > Tiliacea > Tiliacea citrago. The sequence continues at coordinate 21,645,041 of OY992792.1, read as the reverse complement.
ACATAATTATTCGCAGTAGCCCTTCTTTCTAACGACGTCAGTTCTCTGACGTCGGCGTGGCTCATCCACCCCCAGACTCATTTTGAGGCACGATATGAGCGTCATCATACCGAGGGTGATAATAACGCAATAAAGTTAATATTCCGATTTGACTCGGTTTAAACGTTTTCTCGTCGGTAAATACCTATATCAATCGATCTAATATAACAATCGACCAATCAAAATCAAGATATTATTGTCACGCAAATTTAAGTCAGGTAGTTTTGTGGTGAGGTTTGAGTTCCACTTTAATAGCGTGATATCGGTAGTGTAGCCCCGATCGGTGCAAAGCTCATCGAACCGTCTGAAGACTCACATTATACAATGCATCAAAATCACTATAGTTGGTGTGAAACCGTGCACTTCGTAATGTCGAACCTTATCAGTTATTGCGCGGCGATTAGTATCGGTCGTCGTCGTCCTGAATTGCTTCTATGATCAGTTATTTGCCGTTCTTCGCCATGACGCCGAATCTCACGGTGAATCGAGATATTTTGTGTACTCGTGATATAGCATTAATATTCAAGCCATCTTCATAGAGAAATAATATTTTAGACCTTTGTTGTAGGGTTAAACTTGCCATTTTATTTCAATCAATCAATTTTTATTATGATGCACACTTAATATTTTTGATAAATGTAATTATGTCAATGTGAACAAATGCAATTAAGTCAATGTGTCAACTTTTAAATTAAGAAATGAGTTTCATCATAAAAAACGTCATAAATACTCTTTTTGTTAGAATAGAAGATTCAAAACTATTAAAAAGTAATAAATAAATACCTATATATAGCATTTTAGACTTGCATGCACTGCATACAGTGTGATAAACAATCTGATTTGAAAACCGATAAACATTTTTAGACCGCGACTGTACTTATCAAATCTTAACACCTTGTTGTTATAAGTAATAAAATTAAAGTTTGTATGAAATTAACCATTTTAAAATTATTTATAGATTGACTTTAACACCAGCTAACAACAATGTCGTTGTCGTTCCAGTCTATCTGAATACGATAAAATATTTTACATAGAGCCTCTGAAAAATAACGATTAAGTAAATATGCACATTTCACTCTCTCTCTCTCTCTCACTCTACCGCAATAAGTATCTTTTGAAATGTACATTAAAGTTCTACAACTCACGCTTAACATATTGAGAAAAAGTTTATAAAAACTCGTAAGTTTTCAAAATGAATAAAATTCAAAACCTATTAACCGTTTATCTAATCTATAAATATGTCAAAAATAATCCCAGCTTTATTTATTATATTATTTATTATTATTATATTATTTACTATACATAACTGGAGATGTCCACAGAATCGTGGAGACTAGGCGAGGCTAGTTGGTATAAATGCAAATAATTTTGTATTCGCTACTTTTGTTGATAATATTTTATCTAAATACTTTATGCTACTGATTTAACTATTAACTTTTCTTATCTCAACATCTTTTAACGAGATTTTGTCGTGAAATAAGGGTTGTGTTTTAAGTTAAACAAATTATGTGCATCTATGAAAGTTAAAATAAGTTGTTAAAATGTTTCCCTGTGCAGTATGCAGTATGCCTATGGTAAATAAAATAAACAACTGCATGTCACGCTAGACATACCTTATTAGATTTTTATTTAAAGTTTACAACAGAATTTAGTTTCAAGTACTTCGATTTTATGAGTATTTTAATTAACTAAGTAACCATCACAAAATATATTAACTCTTCAGTGGCAATATTTTTACAACTATGTATGTGATTTTCTTATAATAATGTATATCTAAACAGCAAAAAGTGTCAATACAGTTCTTTTTATAATTTTCGTAGCGGAGCTACGAGATCAGCTAGGTGCACTTACGAAGAAAATGGCTCATATTTACTACATAATATCCAGTATTTTTTTAAAGGAATTTAAAACTATGTAGCAATATTATTATTTACACACATAACAACGTCCACATTTTGTCTGCAGAGCACCGCGTTGGTGCGGACGCCGAGCCGCCGGCTTGCGAGGCGCGCCTGCTCAACGGCGACCTCTGGCGGCGCTTCCACGACATCGGCACTGAAATGATCATCACCAAGGGTGGACGGTAAGTCAAAAATATACCTACAACAGCTTTATTATGAAAGCAGCTGCTGATCTATAATATACTGTAATAATTAGTGTCAATCCCTAGAATCAGGTGGATTGAGAGCGCAATTCAAGCTCAGTTGACCTCAGTTATCACGGTGAGATTTTTGCAGAATCGACCGGCTAAAGCTCTCCTTGAAAAACTGTACATTCGTAACAGTGAAAACAACACGAAAATATTACTGAAAAACTTGCCTGACAAAACTTAGCACTAGAAAATGCAGGAAAACATTTATAAGTATGTAGACTTATTTCAAAATAAACATTCACGAAGTGTTTAGATGTGATCAAGTATTTTGTTGGTTATAAAAAGACAAGTTCAAAAAGAAAACCTCATGCAGAATACAAGACGGCAAGGAAAATCGAAACCATTATATATAAGTACCTTTATTTTTATTAAGCCCGTAAAGGATCATAAAAAATAGTGTTGCCCAAATGCAAGAACAAGACGAGACTTAGCCAGTCTTGGTCTTGGTCTTGCGCCAATACACCTGGTCTTGGTCTTGGTCTTGGTCTTGCGCTCCCAGTCTTGGTCTTGGTCTTGGTCTTGCAGCAAGAGTCTTGCAAGTCTTGCAATTACCTATTAGTCTATTACTATTTATTAAAGTTTACTTTAAATCTTAGAAAAACGTATTAGAATTGGAACATTGTGAGCTTGAATTAACATAGCCATAGTAAAGATCAAGCAGATTAATAAATAACTGAAGATTTGATAAGAAATTCGAAAAATCAACTGACCTATATGTCGTTTTCCATGGAAGTAACTGTTTCTTAATAAACATTTATGATTTATAAGCTTTGATTTATAACCTAATCATAATACTACTTGCGTGATCAGTATAATGTATTCATTTTCATTCTAAGCACTCTGAAACTTATTTATTCTTTGGAACACCTGTAGGTACTCTTAAAAAAATTCGAAATTATTTTGCATGAGTATACCTACGCCCTATGGCGGCAATCAAATAGTGTCACAAATGTTATGATTTCGGCGTGGCGGCAACGATTGTTTTAGATTTCAAAAGAAGCGTGTATCATAACCATGTACTTCCGAAAAGCGGCAAATTTCTTTGAGAAGTAAGTACAAAACCTTTGATGCCGCATTATCAAAGTGCCGATGGTTAAAACATAACTATGCATGCACTCAGTTTGATTTTAATAGATATTTTTTTATTCGCTATGTTTATGGTATTAGTCGTAATGCGCATAGGTCCAGTTTTTCATATTCTTTGATACAGTTTTTTGCGTCTCATAGAATTCCTAAGCGTACCTACCTATACACCGAACTGTTACACCTAACTACTCAGTGAAATAGCGCTAAGTCCTAGCTGCAAGACGCAAGAGTCTTGCAGGCTATGTCTTGTTCTTGCTCAAGTCTTGCACGGTCAGTCTTGGTCTTGGTCTTGCTAAAAATACGCGGTCTTGTTCTTGGTCTTGGTCTTGCAAAAACGCAAGAACAAGACCAAGACTGCAAGACCAAGACTGAATTTGGGCAACACTAATAAAAAAGTCACCCAGTCGATTTTAAAGGTGATAAAGATGACAATTTAAGGAAAATTTTATGTATTCTGTATACAAATATGCATAGTTGCACCAAGTGAACTGCAAAATATGACTCATGCTCTTTTTTTCTCAACCGGACTAAAGGACCAAAAAATATGTAGAATGAGTTTATATGTATTTCACATTAGGTAGCAATTAATTTATTAAAGTGATAATTCAAATTAATGATAGGGGAAAATTACTGATTGATTACAGAGAATTGAAGTAAATCAGACAGTTTTTTTAGTATTAAAGGCAATAATTTATTATCACATCGCAACGTCACGATGGAGCATAATTTAAGCACCGTTAGCCAAGTTATGTAGTACTAAAATTTGAGACAATCGTTAATAAGTAATCATTCGTTCGTTTTATATGCCAAACGTGAAAGACCACTTAACTATGTGAAAGGGGCTCAGAAATCATTTTACGCCACACGTAGCGCCGCGGGCAAAAAGTGATTATTAAAACATAAATTCTTCGAAATTAAGTGAATTATATGGTGAGTCTGTAATAGTTCGGTTAACTTGCAGCAATAAGTTTAGTTCAATTGTGAGGTTCTAAATTATCATATCATTTATTAAATAAATAACGTACCGACGTTCTTTGTTCATGAAATTTACTCTTTATCTCAAATATGTCAATACAAACACTGTGGTATTTAAAGTTTCCTATCATTTTAATTTCCACAAAACATCGTACAATTCTTGATATTTGTTTACCATATAATTGGCGGATAATAATGTTTATAATTGTTTTCCATGTACAAATACTTATTATAGATATTTAATTGAGAGATATGTCATAATTAGCACCTGTTCTTACTGTTATCGGCGTTTCGTGGGAAGGCGCGCGCCGCCCTCCGCCCGCCCTGCGCATGCGCCGCGCTGCTGACGACGCGACAACGCGACCTCATGGCCCGCGACATTTAGAATTCATTGAAAAAAACCTTAAGCGTAACTATCGACTCAATTAAACGATGCAGCTGTCGGAATCCAAGAACCGAATATACAAAAACATGTTACTCGTAATAAATTACACAATAATAACAAAAACTTAACGAAAACCCATTAGGACTGCTGAATCTGACGCGAGGCTTGTTAACGGATAATTTGAGAGATGGGGCCGGACCTCCGTCATAGACAAAACAAACAGCTGCCCCGGCAATTTGTGCATTTCTCTAAATGGCCGAGCACAAATTACACCTTATTATAAGCTTGTTTGCTTTACGACGGTACCCCTACAATTATATTTTTTTCGTGATCGATAATGTGGGTGCGAGCAGTGAAGAAATTACACAGTCGTCGCGATCTCGGCGCCTCCGCCCTTCCTGCGAGCGAGAGCCGCGACCCACCACGAGGCGCGCACCGCTCCGCACCGCACCGACCTGCACCGACCCGCACCGCAGCGCTCATTACGCGCCGCATCTCGTTATTAGCAGATGGCAGCCTCGGGGCGACTCGTACTCCACCAACTTTGAGGACCGGAACATTACACGTAATAGTTCCAACTGTCTATGCTTCTCACAATCAGCCGCAGATTGACTCGTTAGATATTAATAATATTTTTGGATGCGTAATTGTTTCACGGTAAAGAACGGAGGCCGACCACCATAGCCGCGCCGCCAAAAGAAAGTTCGATCAATAATGAGCATCACGTCCGTTCGACTTCTGACGGAATTAAAAATGAAAATATTCCGTAATTAATGGCGTGTAATTAGCGTTCGAGGACCGCATCGCGTCGCCGACCACTCTCTTATTAAAATGACCGGTAAAAACTAGACGCTGGTCGCAAACGAATAGCTGTCGTGCGCGATGGCTGTAGCGGCGCGCCTGCGCACTGTCCCGGTTTTTGCTCGGCCGATAATTAGCCGGGTTCATCTGTGCTCCTGTCATCTCCTACACGTTTTTTTGGCGCGGCCGCCGGCGCAGACCACCGCGCGCCGCCGCCCGGCTAACATTCCAATAATTTACCGCTTTATCCAGCGGTTGGTGAATCTCGTTAGCTTAGCTGGCCGCGCCCGTCTAGAGGTCACTTTTGTTTGTTTTGTATTAACGATGCCGCGTGAGAGAGGCCGGGGGCGCGCCGGCGCCGACCCTGGCGCCATACGAATCGAAATGGGTCAAAAATATTTCATGCATTTCTCGTATTGAGCACTAGTCGAGGCGGTGCGTGCGCGCAGTAATTGAGTTATTCTATGAGCGGTAGGTACCGTCGCTGCTGGGAACTGGTAACATTGGGACACAGTGTAACTTGATGCTTTTAGTTGTTGTTCAAACAGTGTTAAAAGCTGTTCTTTCTGTTCTTTATCTGGTTTGGTTCACGGAGTGGGGCTGGGTTTGGTGGGTTAAATTGGTTGCGCAAACAGGGGATTTGGGCGGTTCGTTTGTGCAAGTGGGGCAGGCGGCGTGTGTAGTCGGAGTTAACACCTGCCCGCTCGGCGGCCATGCAACAGCTTTATGTGTTAACTTCGGATCTGTTGGGTCAGCCATCTCAATTTTACCACCTGTGAGGAACTGTAAATTGTTTGGTATATAGGAAGGCTAAGCGGCAGTATGTACTTTTAAGTAGGTATGATTTTCGAGAGATTTATCCAGTGTTCTCATCTAACAGCTTTAGGCATAATAGCGTCAGGACTTTTTCAAATTATTCGAGTTTGATTAACAACAATTTGGACACAAATGATGTTTCGCATAAGAATTGTCTGATAAACCATATTTAGATGCATAATTATAAAATGACATCAGCTCAACAACTGTAGGCCCACATGCAGCTGGTCGCGCGCTCAGCACAATAATAAACTGGCTAGATACGCTGTCGGCGACACGTCCCATCTGTTCCACTGCATGTTCAGAGATAATACTTAACCCTCAATAATCGGTGTACAAACAAACACTGGTCGGAATAGAGTAGGTTATTTATTTTTTCTCAAGACCGAAATATGACAAATGGGCGCGTCGGCCGCGGCCGCCGGCGGCCGGCGCGCATCGCTCGCGTGTCGTCGCGCGGACCTCCCGCCATTTTAAAAACAAACACACAACACAAAAACTCGTTATTTATTCTTGTGTTATTCGTCGGGAAGGGCGCGCCCGAATTCGCTTGAAAAAATCATAAGTTATAATTAAAAACGTCTGCTCACTCTCGGGTAGGTAATAAGCGCAACGCTGACCCGTCAGAAACCGACGCTATGGCTCACAGACGATTCGTGAACGTGAATTACGCCAGTAATTGACGTTTACCGCCGACTTTTACGAGATAAAAGTCTAATCACATCCTTAATCTACGTCCAGAAATCATATCTAACAAACGAGCGCAAGCTCATTCCGTCGCTTGTTTTAACAGAAATACCGATTAATTGATTCGATCTGTGTCGTAATTAAAATGGGTGATTAGGTTGCGCGGGGAGCGGCGCCGGCGCCTCAAAGCGTCGCCGGCAACATTCCTTTTGTTTTACCACGGGTCGTTTGTCGCCTGCGCGCGCGTCCCTGTGGGCGCGGGCGCTGCGCGAGCGGGACGTGCGCGGGCGCCGACCGCCTGCGGCGCGCCGGCCGCCCGCCGCGCGCCCCGCCCCAACCACGCACCACTAATAATCAGATTATGACAGTCGCCGTCTTCCGAGCGATCTCGTCGCCACTCGTCACTCCTCCAGCTCTCGCCACCGCCTGACGTTAGAAACTCTCCTAACTGCTCCGACGTGCCAGATTGAGAGATATCGCGACTGCTAGCGCTGCACTGCAATACGGAACTGACATAATGCCTCTTTGTTTTAGACTTCGATAGCAGCGGGAGGTTACTGAATGTCAGTAGGAAATTAATGAAGGTCCGATCAGTTAGCTCGAAAATTTGTTAAACCTTTGCCCCTTCCTGCAGGTTCTGTTGACATATATTCCGCTTATTAATTAAGCACACATGTCTCTTTTGTGTGTGCCCATGCTGTTTTTGGTTTTTACTCTATTTCATGTATTATAACGTTGCTTTAAGCTTTCACTGTAGCTCTTAAAGCAACATCATCACTACCATCTGCTGCGACCCATTCTCCAAAAAGAGGCAGTCCTAAGAATTTTCTGAACCAACAACCATTTATCAACAGGTAAACAAAAACTATAATTTGAACCAGCTTAGTAATTTTGTTAGAGTGCCCAGGTGTCGATTAAAAGTTCCTAAACGTAAAAACGATTACCAGTTGTAAAGTGAAATGGAATTACGGTAAACATTAGAACCCTTTAACTCATAGAATGAATTGTTTGTACAATTTTAAGTTGATAGAAAACGTTTACAGTAATGAAGGCTTAGATGAAACCTTTAGAAAAAATTGTCGCTGTAAAAACGTAATGTCATTGAATGTAATGGGTAATTCCGGATAGAAGGACCAGGAATCTGAAGCACGCGCCCAATAGTCGCGCCGCCTTCGACCGATCATATCGCAATATCTCCTGGGAACAAACCACACCATTCCTGACATTTTTTTAAACGAGCTATTCATCGCTGGCATCAGGTGTGTGTTCGTAGCAAGTTTTCCTCTTGAACCATCGTTGTGTCTCGCGCATTGAGAGAAATCCATCATCGTTCCTCGATCCCAAAGTTGAGCGATCAACAGAATGGCACAGTCATCGCCGGCTCCCGCACCTTTTTGTCCCGACACAACCTAAAACAATCGACGATCGAGGTAAAAAACAAACACGAAAACGATAATTCGAATTTAGAATATAAAAAAATATGCGTCCGGGCATCATCGCGGAGCGGCGCATGATTCGTTTTTTGCCGGACGACAGACAGCGGCTCTGATGATAATTTCTCATTAGGTTATAACATTTTTGTTGGTTGAAACGTCGTAAATTCCACGAATAATTTAGGGAAGAAAGTGGTCGTGTTGAAGATGTTTTGTTTTTATGGCGCCACCGAGCAGCTCGGGTTAGATCGGTATCTCTCGATACAAGCGTTTAACCCATGTTACTCGGAACTCGGGAATTATTCTCACGGAGTCCGACTGGCTTCGCTACCCAACAAATTGTAATGTGAGCGAATGAGACAACTCGCATTCTTTTAGATGACTTCTTTGATGCAGAAAAAAGTAATCATGTGTTCCGATACGCCATTACTTTTTTGTGAGTTTATACTTTGGATGTAAAACAAACAGTTGTTTTCGTGTCCTTGATCCAAGGGTTGTTTATTAGTTTACTATCAATAGACACCAAGTTACGTTGTTTGAGATGACATCTGACATTGGAGGACATGAAAGCATTCAGTGTGTTACGTGTTTGATCCTACGTGTCTATAGTGCGTCTCCCAGAACCCGTGGTGATTATGGCTCGACAGTTGTTGAAGGTGCGTCGTTTATCATAACGTGCTCGTAAAAACATGGGAACACACTACAATGGTAGCGGTCAGAAAAAATGTTATGATGTATATGAATTTGTTAAATTTCACGCAAGATTTGTCGCCAACGAGCCGTGTGATCTGTTTTTTAGAATGTTTGATTTACAGTAATTGCGTGTTTGTGAGCTATTTGCTTTTCAGGCACATATCTTCATAATGCGTGTCCATGCAACGTTTTGGTTGGAGATTTCATAGTTTATACCAGAGCGTATCAATGAATCTATCATTTAGCAAGACTAGATTACTCGTTAACTTTGTACATAGAAAGCTCGTCTCTAAACGACAGTAACTCAATAGTTGGTTGTACCGTGGCGACAATGACGTGCGACGTTGTGAAGTGACCGAGGCAGAGAGGACGCAGGGAGGGAGGAGGGAGGGATGCGAGCCACCCGCGCTCGTGCGCCGATAGCATCGGGCGACCGAGCCCGCGCATCGCGACATCACGCGCCGATGTGTATCGCGCACGGCCACCGCTACCGAAACCTCAGATAAGCGCAATGGGCGACTTTGGGTGCAGACGGACGCACGATTCTCGAATAAATGTGTCGCTTCGGCGTCTAAGTGTACGCTGTGAGAACATGACTGATTTGGACACGAATGTTGACGAGAATACGTAATGGCGTCGAGATGCTCACAGATAATTTGTTCAGAGCAATAAAGTTGAATGCTTGTTACATCATCTTTTATAACGCAAACAGTACTAGCGTAATTCTGTAACTGCATCTTCAAAATTTGGTCCTTGTGCTTGTTGTCTTCTACTCTCAACTTTCTACCACTTGCAATTAAACTCTCGCTCAATTGCCAATCACGTTACAATCCAGAAAATACCTATCTAACTACAGTATCATTGATACCAATCATAGCCTTCGCAGAAAAATGCCAGTGCATGATACCGTACATGAGAATTGAAAGACGCTGCAATTAGTGGCAAGCAATGCGTTCGAGATTAAAGTCCACACATATTAGTTGAGACGTGATGATGAGGCGACATCACAACACATTTCTGTGAAATATGTAATAAGGGTTCAATGTCAATAGTGTGCTGGATGTCGCACCGCCCACTAATTGCGTTGGTGACGCGGCCGCGGCGCGTTTGAACCCGACACATTACGCCAGCCTTGGCGCGATTCCCAGTACCTACATGACTGTTATGTGGGTCTTGTGGGAGCGACAAGCGACAGTTGCGCAAAAGGACGAATCCAGCGACATTAGAGTTGACTTGTTGTAATGCGGACCAAGTATGGAATCGTAGCGGGCTTAATGATTGTCTCGGTTCTGTGAATATTTTTAAGCTAAGCAATGTTTAATACGGGTACTAAATCATCTATATTTTAATTTAACTGTATTGATCTCGAACTTGACGGGTCGATCGATCAGTTTAAGCTACGCTTGCCGCGGTTGGTCCGTGGATGGGTGACCATCTGTTCATACCAAGATTCCTCCGTGCCTCGGACAGCACGTTAAGCCGTTGGTCCCGGCTGTCATTTGTAGATCTTTGACAGTTGTTACGGGTCGTCAGGAGCCCAATAGTCTAACAACCAGTCTTACCAAGAGATATCGTGTTATACCCAGTAACTGGGTTGTGGAGGTCAGATAGGCAGTCGCTCCATGTAAAATACTGGTATTCAGCTGCATCCGGTTAGACTGGAAGCCGACCCCAACATAGTTGGGAAAAGGCTAGGCAGATGATGATGATTATGTATTGTATAGCCTATTTCAAATTATTTACTGAATTTCATCATGACATGGTACACATGTATTGATTTGATTGAATGTGTTAATAATATATATTGAGTGAGTTATTAAATAGCTCAAACTATATGCATGCCCTAGTTAAGGTAGTTAGTACCTACAAGGATCATTTTAAACTCAACATTTGCAACTATAGAACTATTCTATGATTAAATGCGTTGAGACAGTATTTCTTTAGAAGGTACAGTTATGGCAATAATGAATACTTGTTGACACGAATTCGGTCGATCATTAATCAAATATAAATAATAGCATCGGATGACGTCATGCTCAATCAAAAGCGTCTAGAAGATAATGGCGTAGATTTGCAAATAGGAAATAATGGTTTGGACTAATACGCGAGCCGTTCCCTGTTTGTACCATCCACACAGAATTAATATCAATTAACACACGCGGGCTTAATTGTGAATCGGGCAGCTCGCGTGCGGCGGTGCCTTTGTCGGTGCTAGTGATCCCCCCCTACGCCTCCGTGCGTGTGCGCAACTTTAATTCGCAGCCTAACCCTTTTGCTTCTTCGAAAATCCTAAAATACTGGCGCCATTCTCTGTGACTTCCGTTAAAGGATAATGAACTCTAGTACTATGAAATACGGTTGTGATTAAGGATGACTGTAGTTCTAGGGATCGCGGCATCACGGTACGATGAGCGGAGATCCTGTGCTTGATTGATCGCTGCTCGTTTGACTGCCACTACCGTGTTCGCTTATTGTACTTGTGGTTAATGGTTCTTGTTATTCTTGTTAACTACTGCAAATTAGTTGCAATGTATAGGGCTTGGTGGGCGATCCAGATACCAATAAAAAGAACGGGAAATGAAGCAGCTCATACGAGATTTACTTTCAGTACCTAATCAATATGAAGAGCTCTCTTTTGCAAGCGGCAGTCTTCTGAACGGCACTGAATACAGTAATATATCTCATTAATTGACATCCAGGATCTTTGCTAAACGGGATGGCATCCGAAGCAAATTAACAACTTAAAACGATCGTAGTTTTACGAGCTTTCGTGGCAGGGGTTTACTACGACACGAACAAATAAAAAATATGACAAATATTAAAATTCAACAGCTACTATCAACAGATCGCTATTATCTTAGATAAAATCACCGTGTTTGTGGCGATCATCAATTCTTTGCTTATATCACAACCTTGACAGGATTATAATTAGAAACTGTCCGTCCTTTTGGGTTGTCCTTTTTAATGTCGCTAGTCGGGTCCCATACTGCGCTCGCATTTCATTAACTCAAAATGTTAAAAAATTGGGAGTTCTCATAAAACGGTGTGATTTATGCCGGCTCGGGAGCTAACGAGCGATCGCCACTGGACTGGGGGCGCACACCACAACCTACTTGACTCCATTGGAACTTGAACTGAATTCCGCTGACATAAGGACCAGTTTTAAAACAGATCCTGCGACTCAACCCAAGAATTGTTGATCGGACAATTAAGCTCCACGTGTAATGCAATCGAATGGTTCTCATTAATACTCGAATTGGTTTTGTTTCAGTTTGATGACTAGCTCACTTTGTTAAACGAATACAAATTAGCACTTGAGTTTGGTAAGGAAAAAGCATTGAACAATAACGAATCGTTCATCAATGCCACGCTCCATCGACGAAGTTATTCGTACAGTTTTTTGGGCCGGTATTATATCTCTAATTAATTTTTAATTGTCGGCGAATTCTTTAATCGTTTATTCGGCATGAATTACCGAACTGTGTATTGGCGAAACGTAATCTTAACGATCTGTTGTGTTGAGTTCGGCGTCAGGCTCATAATAGGCTCTAGATGCGGCGGGTAGATAAGCTTTGTATAGGGGCCGCGCTGCGCGGGCGGCGGCGGTCGGGCCGTCGTCGTCGCTCGTTGTCGGTTCCCGGCTCTGGGTACCCACTGTCACCTAAATTACTGCGCGTTTGTCGGTCCTTCCATTCGCAATTTACGAGCAACAAGCTTTGTGCCACGCGTGAATGCCGCGGCGCCGGCGCCCAAAAAGGTGCTGAATTAATGCCGTACTTTCACCGTAACGACATCCATATTCATTTGAAATTTGAGCTTTTTACGTAAGCTCAATACTACGAGGTGTTTAAACGACGATCGTGTTCAAATGTGGTGTTCATTTGTCCTCTTTTATTTAATGATGCTAAAAAATTACATGGATTCCTTTGAAGAGTTCCATAAATATCACCTTAAACTATATAGCATGTCAAGTATTGGAATTTGAAACCGACATTCTGTTTCAAAACTTTTATGTTTACGTAGGAACTAAAGTTTTCTACGCATAACGTCCGATTTTAATTAACTACATTATACCTTGACATTAGACTTTAATTAAGATTATATCAAACCACCTGATATCAAGTAGATAGTATTAAAGTAATGAAACTTACATGACTTTGTATGATAAAGTTCCAAAGCAGTTCTGCAGCGAAAATTGATACTGCAGCATTATCAATGTATAAATAAACACACTGAGATAAAACAGCCGGTGAATTCATTTACTTATGCGGTAATAAAACCAATCGTCGACTGGCGTAAGATCGGATATTAATTGAGGCGGTACCCTTTAGAGATACGTTTACAATCTGCGAACGGTGCAGTAAAGCGAACTGGGTGCAATTGAAACTATGCTGGACGGCAACTCATTGGCTAAAAGGGTGCCGATGTGGTGATTAAACATTTCCAATTTCCGCAAGAGCGGCGTCCTTGTTCAGGGCGCGCGGTTGTAAATTTGGCGACGAGATGCGCATAAACATGTCGCGCAGGTGCGCGCGCGCCGCGGGCGTGCTTTGTGCGCGCCGCCCCGCCCCGCCACCTCCACGCACCGTGCGGATCCTAGGACCAATTGAAATATTGCTAGCATCTAGCATTACTACTATGCACTACAAATACCAATAATGAATATCACTATTAAGGCGTTGACAAGAGGCAAATGTTAAAAGTAGGCTAGTTTTAAACAAAAAAAAAATCTAAATCTATGTACCTAGTTTGTGATAGCGGAAAAAATGTATGTTATTCTTGAACATATTTCTCAGAACTTGGTTGTTACGAGTACCAAAACACGTTTAGAAAAAAAAAACTCGATAAAAATTAACGGTAAACTAACCCTTTACTTTGAGTTTCAATCCAAAATATCTGTATTAAATATCAACATGCGGTTGGTATTTAATTAATAACAAGAGCAACTTGGTTGTTTTTTATTTTCGATTACTCAACTAATTTTTGAGTAATTCCTTCATATTTTGCAATAAATTTCAAACGTTGTGTCATCGCGTTTCTCTTTCTTTTGTATGCGGTCTGACAGTGACCGCGGTTTACCTGTTGTCAGCGTCTTACCATACAATACGCGCTAACTGATTCATTCAAATAATCAACTTCATTCTGCCACAAATGTCAAGATTGTATAATTTTCAAATTAAGTATTGACAAAGCACGAAATCGATAACTATAATATTATAATGGCGAGACATTCAAGGGGCTTAATCAATTTTGTTATAAGGGTTGTTGAGCAAGGGAGCCGGTGCAATATTTTTTGCTACCATTTGCAGCCGCCCGGCAAAAACTAGTCAATAAAATAAATCTTTTTTTTTTTAAGCGATCGATATGATTGAAGGTCCTGTCGCTGATTTTAAACAAAGAACGACAGATAGAGGTAGCCATCAATATGCTAATACGTCGTTACATCTCCCGAGATGATTCCGTGGCTTTTTTGTGGTGCCCAAATTGGTTTATTTGTTTTGTTACCAGTATATTTCTTTATAAGTGTAGTTTGTTTTGTTTGCGGAGGCGAGCTCTCGTAGCATATGGGAGTGGTGCGGGAATATTTTTTTGTGATGACATTGAAAATATTTGTGAATTTTAGAGCAAACAAAAGTTCTGAATATTGTCGGCAGGATACTTCCCGGTCTGAATCTATAATGTGTATTAGCTGCTACATCCTAACCGCCCCTAATGTGTTATCGTTGTGCGTTATTGCTGATTCATGAAGTTCGGTTGTCTTAACTGCCCACTTAAGAGGGATAACAATGAGCGTGCGGTGCGCATGCGCGTGGCCATCAATTGGTTGCGCAAGAGTGTCGCTCGCGAGTGCCTAGAGTCGTGTTTGTTCGAACACACACACCGCTCATTACGACGATGCGTCGATTGCGTCGTAAGCAGCCGTTTACGCGTTTATAATCACGCAGTAAAAGATTTTTAGCAGTCGCAGTACATTATCTGAGTGCACGTCAACAGCCTATCTCGATGCCAAACCATTAAGATAATGTACATATAATTATGTAGTTATAGTACTTACGTGAATTACATTTTATAGGTTTCAGAAATATTACGCATTGATTAAAAAAAAGCATAGAGTCTATGTTCGTTTGATTAATTCTCAGAAGATTATGTTGTGAAAAACCGGCCAAGTGCGTGTCGGACCACGCTCAATGAAGGGTTCCGTAGTTGGAATGAATAAGAAAGGAAGAAACAAGAACAAACTTAACATTGTAGTTGAAAAACATGCTCCATACATATCAAATTTCTAACAGCAAATGTAAGGTTGTACGCACAATATTGAGTGATTTACCATGTCATTTTAAGATCATTGAATTCTTATAGGGTTTCCTGTAATCTTTATGTATATATATAATTAAGTATAGAACTATTGTTTTTTCTTTTCAAAATTTTAGGCTCTGTAGTTTCGGAGATAAGGATGGTAAATGTTCATATATGTTCTTTAATAACTTTAAAACAAATTATTCTAAAATTATATTTGAAATCCTCATAGGATGTCCTTTCATGTGATATGTCACGGGGTACAGTTTACCAAACTTTGATATTTTAAAAAAAAATCCCCCAAAAGGGAACCCCATATTCAAATTTAATTTATTTACGTTTTATATCTCAACTTAATTGGTCCAGTAGATTCGGAACAAATCCCGATTTGCTCCGAATCTACAATCTACATACAGACACACGAGTGATCCTTATAAGGGTTCCGGTTTTACCTTTTGAGGTACGGAATCCTAAAAAATAACCTTGTGCACTAAGCAGTTGACCATTTAACTATAATTTAGTTGCAGATTGTAGATACTTAATCGTGTTTTGGTGATTTAGGAACAGGATAAAGAACGTTAAATACAAACATTTGTGTACATATATTATAATACGTAGCAGGCGAGCGAGTCCGAGCAAGCGAGATTCACACGGGCCGCTCTCACAGTCCGGGTGAACAATTTGACACTTCCAGGTGTATGATTTTTTATGTGTCCAGACAATGGCGGGGGTGTTTACCCAGGCCCACATCTGGGCACTCGAAAAAACCGGCCGGACTTCTCATAAGAGCGTTAATAAGCGCGGGTTAGGCTCTGGATACACAAGCCACAACACAAGTATTGTACACTCGAAAGTTGTTTATCCTTCGAGTTACTCCGAAGTGAAACGCAGATGTCTTGAACAACGTGCCGTCTGTGCGTTAACGACTGTCTCCCGCTCCTTAACATTGAACTTGATGATAAAAAACGAATGAAATTAGCAGTAAAGATAACAGCCAGGCGAGAGAGGCAGGTTAGTGACGAGGACGTTAAACAGTGATCATCAGGGACATTAAAGTTTACAGACGATGTCTGTCAGATGATGTGTTGAGCTTATTGTGAAGAGCGTTCAGTATATTATCACGTTGGGTACCTAAGAGTCGTTTTCGTCCCGGCAGTGTGTGAGCGGCCGCGCTAAACAATCTGCATGAATCGGGTCGACTCCACCATTTCGAGTGCGGATGCTAGAGCGGATATGACAGTTTCTTGGGCCGCTGTTAGCGCCTCCGTGCGGCAATTGGCAAGTTGTTACCGATTTACGACCCACTCTAAACTTTATTCAACGCGATTCTGGTGGTCCCATTGTGTTCCCTAAGTCCCTTCCCACCGCCGAAGCCGCGGCTTAACGCGAGAAGCCTTTTATGGCGGCCCCGTTTTTATAGTACCTTTATTTCATTTGCATTCTCGTTTAAACTGTATCGTAAACAAAATTCCATAACATAAAACACTTAAAATAAAAGCGATGTCAGGAATCCTGATTTAATTCGTCATCTCGGCTATCAAACGCTAAATGGCCCGGAATCGCGTTATAACGCGTAACAGTAAGTTGTCTCGCTTAGTTGTGCAAGTTACGATTTAGATAGTGCGTTCAGGCGGCAAATTTTTCATGATATTTTGCGCGTGGATCGTCACCTCTTTGTCGGCGCGCGGAGCTTTCAAACGGCTCGATAAGTGGACGGCGGCTGATAAGAGGGATCTTACGAACGAACGGTAGCCGAGTGAAGGGATTTGTCAACGTACGGTCAACACGCGACGTCGGTCGATACCCAACAACATTGTGAACACATATTTGTGTTTGGTCTGTCTTGTCTCGCTTTGTTTGACGACATATGGACTGATGTAAACATGAGACAAATGCCTCAAACATTACCTGCAGCAGCAACAGTTTTTTGAAATATTACAGCTAATCTGTCCAGTTTTTTTTTTTAAGATTATAATAATTCAGCTATGTTAAAGAAAGATATAAATTAGCGGACAAACTTGCCTATTAATCAACTGCTAAGAATGTAATCGTGGAGAAGATCTTAATACCGCGTGACGAGCGCGCGCGCATCAAAACTGAATGATTTACAGATATGTATTTCATGTGGCGGTGACGTTTAGACGTTGTGTGGGCAGATGCGTTGGTGGACGAACCACTTACAATATCCGACACACATTATATGTAAAATTTACGTTGTTCCAAACTTATTATAACTATAATAATGAGACATTTTTATACTTCAATAGGTAGATCGTTTCCTAAAGCGGAAACTGAGCATTAAATACCGTTTAGAACCTACCTAAGTAGTGTAGTGGACAAAACAAATGTTAGTTGTTAATGTAAAGGCTCGATTCCACCAAAATTGTGTTCAGCACATTTCGGCTGCCCCATTTCAAAACCTAGTAAGTAACATTTCGTACAAAAATCGTTTTATTTCATAATCTTGCTAACCTGTACCTGTTGCGTAACACAGTTTGAAGCGGAATCGGAATGATTTTGAAGTATATTGCTAATCCATTGCTTCATATGTTAGAAAAATTTGTCTGCTCAACAACGTAAATAACGCAATGAATATTGTTGAACTGTCAAATCGAAACCGATTCCTACTGATAGTGTGTTACGCAATTAGCCCGCTGGTCCAGGGCAGCTGATTTGTTCACAAACATTTTGTGCAGAACTCCAATAGCGCACGTACTGAGCTGCAGATCCGTTTTCACCAGCAAAGCTGTACGTAATTTTTATATGCGTACAGGTGTAGGTACAGCGTAAATTTGTAAATATTTACTTGAGTGCGCCGACGAAATAAAAAATTGTGCCGTACACTGTGTCGCCCAGTGCCACACACTGGTGGAATAGCGCCTTCTCAGTAATTTGTTTCCTTACTACTGTGATACAGAAATTTTCATTCCGGAAAACTATTTATTTATTTAATCATTGAATTCAACAAGCCAGCAACAAGACTCATAATGTTAGTAACAAAGTACTTACAAACTATGTTAGTAAAATATTAACACAGAAACAATTTGTGACATCACTGCTGCCAGGTGACAGGCTAAGCTTACCTTGCAGCAGTGGCACAATCTAGCCTGCTTGCTACCATAGACAGGATGCTGTTGGTGCTGCCCCGCACCCTACTAACCAGAGATGCGCACCGCTTCCGCATCACAGTGTAGAAGCACTAGCTATTTAGCACTTTTCGTTTTAGTATTAGTTTAATCTCTATTTTTAATTTTTTATTCATAAGTCAGTTCCTATATGTTGTACCTACTTATATTACATTAGGCTCATATTATTGCTGTTACATATATTTGCTAGTTTAATCATTTAGTTCCCATCGACAACTTTAATCGATATTACCAAATAAAGTATTAGTGGTCCTGTCTTTCTGTCGGTACTAGGGCACTACTCACGTAAGGCGGTAGCGGCGATCGTAAACTTTAAATGGAGGCTAATTTAGTTTGTTGTTAATTGAGCTTCTGTCGGCGCGTTATCTGCGGCTGCATTAGTGCCTCCGGCCGGCGCAGGCGCAGCGCCCTCGCCGCCACTGATAACAACGCTGTTATGACTGATGGCATGCCTATGTGATGTGATACGCGAATAAGGCTGGCTTGTTTGTTTTGTCTGTGGTTGATGGTAGTGGCCTGTTATTTTTTTGTTGCCATCATTGACATTATTGTCTGGTATTCAGAGTAAAGATTTTTTTGCATTTGATGGGGTTGTTACTTTTAGCAATAATAGCTTAAATTATATATAAAATTAAATTATATAGCTTAAATAAAATTTTAGCAATAAAAGTTATTCTAATTCGGTTCTATTAAAATATTGTGATATTTTATGTGATGCGGAGGAATGAGGAACATGGCGTGAGGAAAGTTATGAGTATGGATGTCGATGGCTATAAAAGTAAGGGAAGACCAAAGAAACGATGGATGGACTGTGTGAACGATGATATGACTAGAAAGGGAGTGATTACCGAGATGATGACTAATAGGGAAGTATGGAAGAAAGGAACATGTTGCGCCGACCCCAAATAAATTGGGGTATGGGCAGGAGAATGATGATGATATTTTATTTGATTTAAAATGGGTTTTACCTGATTTAATTGTTTTTTTTTTATTAACAAGTACATCTCTGTGACTAATTATGGATTTTTTTTAACATTTTTTTTTTACCATAGTTTTGGCCTTGCGATTTAACAACAAAGTTCTACCTATACCTTGAACATTAAAATTAAGCTTTCTTACACTGCCGTGCATCTAAAAAGCCTCACTCTCCGAGCATAATTTACACTTCCATCCAAATTAACCATCCATTATTCCAAACACATCTGACACAGATTAGCCACCGCCGCGGTAGGCAGACATAGTTCCTCAATCCACATAATTACATTAAGGTATAAAATGAAGGACCTACAGCGACCACCGATAAAGATGGCGCCAGCAATATCTCTCTTTATGACACTCTTTATGGTCGAAACAAACGGGTGCCAAAAGCCCTCGTTGGTAACACATTTAACCCTATCACATTTTTATAAGCCTGATAACATTTGAGAAGGAATGTGTACATATATGAGTGCTGCCGGAGACCCGTCACAGGTTGACTTGTAATTCTGTTATCACCTCTGTTGGAATGGGTTGATGAAATGTTTTAAAGGTAGAAACTGTGCCGCTGGTCAATTTGTCTAGTTTAATTGATTATTGCGAAATGGTCGTTTACTTTGATTAATCTTTGATGTTTATCTACCGACATTTTGCTTCGAAAGGGCGACGATTGGGTGACTTAGAAATTGCATCAGTCGAATCAGACAGTTGGGCATGGTAATGTAACTTATCATGTAAGGAAATACGGACGAGACTAATAAACTACATTCTGATAATTACATCAGAATGATAACTTAAGTTAGTTATGTAATGATTTCTCAGAGTTATTTAGATTTTATTTAACTTATTGTAAACACTAGATAAGTTTTGAATTGGCAATAAGCATGGAATATATCTACTTACATCTTTGTAATAGTCATAAGTGCATTGAGTCCACGTTCTATAGTTTTAAGTCGCCATCCCTAAGCCATCATAATTATATGTATAATTTTCGAAAGCTCCAATCATTATTAGACCTCTATTTAGAGCTGGTTTTGTTTTTTTTTTAAACACCAAACGTGACTTAAACATAAATTCTTTTAAAAATCTTCACTTACTCGTGGCTAAGTAATAACAGCTGCATGGGTCGATCCATCAGGTTAAGTTACCTTTGCCGGGGTTGGTCCGTGGATGGGTGACCATCTTTACATACCGAGACTCCTCTGTGCCTCGGACCATCATTCGTGGATCTTTGACAGTCGTTAGGGGTTGTCAGAAGCCCGAAAGTATGACAACCAGTCTTACCAAGGGGTATCGTAATACCCAGTTACTGGGTTGTGGAGGTCAGATAGGCAGTCGCTCTATGTAAAATACTGTTATTCAGCTGTATCCGGTTAGATTGGAAACCGACCCTAACATAGTTGGGAAAAAAGGCTAGGCAGATTGATTTTGACTTTACAAAAGAGACAATAATTCTAATCCTCATCTTCTTTCCAGACGCATGTTCCCATCCCTCCGCATATCGCTGGGCGGGCTGGACCCTCGCGAGGAGTACTGTGTCCTGCTGGAACTGTCGCTGGTAGGGCGGCGGCGTTGGCGCTGGGCGGGTGGCGCTTGGACGGCTGCGGGTGGCGCAGAACCTCAGTCCCCGAGGCGGCTGATGCTGCACCCTGACTCTCCCGCACCTGGTCATCATTGGACCGCGAATCCCGTGTCGTTCAGCAAGCTGAAACTGACTAACAATACAATGGATGCGCAAGGGCATGTAAGTGTTTTCAAATGTATTTTACTTTAGAGTATTTTTCCCTCGTCTGAGTTTTAAGGGTTGCTAGTGATTAGATGTACAAATATACATTTAAGACGGCCTAATGTCTAGCACTGAACGACTTTGGCTGAAATTATGATGATTCCTGTTATGGCTGTGCTTATTCTAAGGCTTGTAATTATCCAAATCTCAAATCGTTTATTGCAATCCATAATGTAAAGTTACAGGTGGTAAATAAAAAATAATAGAAACAATTATAGACCCTGTCGGGCACAGCAAATTTTTAAATAAATAGAGAATGGAAGAGCGCTTTATTAATTTTACTTATAAGTTCGAATTATTTTATATCCTATTAAGTATTTTATATTTCAATTCATTAACTTATTCTATTAATCATTTTCTTATTATTTATTTTATTATATTTAAATAATGCTTATTAGTTATCTCGCTGAAAATTTGGTCATTATTATTAATGTAGTATAATTATTATCTAAGTATTTCTAAAAATAATAATAATAATACTAAAATACGATACATAATCTACTTAAGATTATGTATCGTATTTTAGTAAGACAAGAAGAAGAGTGTAGTTTATTAAGACTTTCGAAAAACTGTGATCCTCACCCAATGAGTACTAGTTTTGATAATATTATGGTCAACTAGCATAGTTAAGTATTAACTGTATAAATCGTAAAGAAAAAAAAATCTTCAACGGTCCTCGGTTATTTTATTACCTTCAGTTAATAACGCGAGACTATCAACAGCAACTATCACCAAGTCGTACTTTTATAAAGAAAACATAACAACATAATATCAAAAACACCGCTCCTACAATTCTCAGACCTCAAGGAAAATCATACATGAGTTTAATATCCATAGCAAAAACTGTTAATTACATATTATAATCCTCTTTAATCGTGGGAAATCAATACAAGACTAATCAATTATCTATTGTATTGCAAAAGAACATGACTTTCCTACGTAATTGGTTTGCAACAGCCATGCTTCGAAGAAGTTGGTAATTTGTTAAAGAAACCGCGTTTGATATTGCAATGTTCGTGTAGGTACTACGTTATAATAATTCAAATCGGTTCACTAGTTTAACGGAGCTGTTTTCATAGACGCAGTAAATTAATACGACTTACGAAATGGTTTGGTAATTAACTTCCATCATTTGTATTTAAATCGCTAGCTATTTTATAATTGTCAAGTAATCAAAAAAATATTTCGTTGTAGATATTTTCTTGCTTGTTGTCTACGTACGTAATTATAATGTGCTGTTTCAAGACAATCTATTAGTACATTCGCACTGGGAACTGATTGACCAGCGTAAACAACGTGTAGCAACCGCGTAGCAACCGCGTAGCGGCGTAGACACCGCGTAGGAGCGCAGACGCCGCGCGAATGTCAATACTTGCGATATAATAATTATTAATTTAATACTGGACACACTGCAAAGGAATTGTTGGTAAAAACTGACGCTCCATGCGCGCCATTAAGGGCACAAAATCGGCTGATTTTTATCAATTTTGTTCATTGGTTGTGAGAAAGGGAAAAACAATTTAAACAAAATTATTTGTGATTTGCAAAGTCGAGGATGTGGGTTAAAGAGATTTATCAAATAAAATATAAAAAAATAAGTATTCATGGAAAATAACTAATATTCGCCACAAGTTTTCCGAAAAATTACAGGAGACTGACGTTTGATCATCTTTTTAAAAGAAACTCCTTTTGATTTTGAACATTAAAAAACATTATCAACATCACATTATATGGTCTACTTGTATTTTCATAATAAGCACTTTTTTCAACTTCGATACGAAATATAGCAGAAAAATAATGTTGAAAAAACCTTCTTTTTTTTTTAAACCCAGTCGGTAATGTTTTTTTTCCTATTATTTAACAAACCATATCAAGAAAGCTAAAAAATCACACACTGGGCTTCAGCTATGTTTGTGATATAATAAAAAAAATATTTTATGATTATACAACATCTTCATTAAGTAAATCAACAGCGAAATTTAACTATATTTTCGAGAGCGCAAAAGTGATGAATCTATTAACAGGTGCTGAAACTGAAACGAATGGTTTATCACCACGAAACTGTACTTTTATAGTAACACAGACTTAATGTTTCAATTATTTCAAGCTTTCTCACAATTAGATAAGAAAGGAGATTGCCCGTTTTTCTAGGGACCGCCGTTGCGCATCAAACAATTGTGTATGGTAGCATAAATTGGATATAAAAGAGGGGTGGGATCAAAGGAACTAAAAATTATCCATTTGGTTTGTGGGGTTTTTGGTGTTTCTTTGGTTTTTTGTTTAGTTTTGTAACAAACCATCCACCAATAAAGCAGTCCTTTTCAACAGTATGATCTGAATTCACTTATGACAACAGAAAATGGTTAGAACAAACCAATAACTGATCCCAAATAAATAACATTACAAAGGTAGATCATGCTAAATGTAGGTTTGTATACTACTTAAGTAGAAATAAAAATGCTTGATTATAGGAATGAATTAGTTTTATTGGTCCATATTATTATCATATTCATAAAATATATCGTCTAAAAACGGAGCCGGCGGCTCAACAGACCTAAATCGAGCCCAACTAAGATACCACAGAATGGTCATAACGTGAGCACAGCATCCCACAGTCCGATTACCCACCAAACAATTACAATAATAGCCAGTTATATTATCAGCTGCTGAGTTACATGTAGCCCTTTTAACTAAAATGTAGGTATAGTACACCTTACTGCTAACATGTCGTGACTTAATTCTGCCCCTTACTAAACACATGTCCGTTCCCAGTACCAAAGGCAAGTCATCCTCAATGTCGTTTGCTACTTCAATTTCATATTTTCCGTTCCTACGGACATCGGCTCCCCATAATACGACCGAGCCTGTTTAATCTGATAGGAACCTAGAGATACTGTCATCAGATCATGTAATGACAGTCTCGGAAATGTGTCCAAATGTGGATGTTCAGCATCTACAGTTAAGAAAATAGCTCTCTTATTAATATTTTCATTTTGGATCTACTCTCCCAAACAATTTATTGTATTTAATCTAGATTTTGCTATTTCCAAGAACTGTTGAGCGTCAGGTCGGTCCACAATTGGTGCATGGAACTTATTTAAAAGTGCACATGCAATATTAAAATCTAACAGCAGGTGTGTCGATGCACGGTTGAAGTATTATTGGCGAAATAATTTATAATCGCGTTTTATCCGCCCATTTACAACTTCAGCCACCCATCGACACATCTTGATCGATTTGCCTGCACTGTGGTTAACTGATTTTCGCCTTCCAAAAGAGACTCAGGCATATACGCTTTATAGCCATGGCTGTGTAATTCCCCAATTACAACTCTGAAGCCCCCATCTAAAATAAAAACATCTCCAGGTCTAAAATAATTTCTTAATATAGTGGTTTAATTGCGAAATTCAGTGGACATAATGTCCGAGTCGCTTTTGGTTGCTGGGAATGGTCCAAGTGATTGCAAAATGAATCCATCACAGCAGACAAACAAAAATGGTTTTACCAATTTAACATATTTCTGTAGGCTATAAGTTTTTTTTTGGTACAAATAATTACTACTGCTTTGCACGTAGACATAAGTACCATCACAGATAACAATTGCTGGCTTGGTAGAAACTGGCATATCTGGATTTCCAAATAAACCCTCTGGAATTATCTTATTTCTAGTTGCCACGTCTTGTATTGACATGTGACCAAGTCCTAAATATAAGGGTACAAAGGTATTACCTTGCTTTAGACATGTACCTTTCTAAAGTGCTTCTAGGAAGTTGAAATAATGTAGATAATCGCTCATTACTGTCACCAGATCTAAGTTTAACCAGCATAATACTCAAAGCCACACTTGGACAAGGAGTTTCCTGTGCCAGCTGTGGTATGTGTGATAACAATTGATAAAACTGTTCAGGGTTGATACCTAACCAATAATGACAGAGGTGTGGATTCATATCTCTGATATTAGAAAAGTTGTACTGTCTGCGAGTACCTCTATCCATAATTGACATCATGTCATCCATTTGGCACCCAGTAAAGTCATTATAGTGAAACTGTAATTCATACTAAGAACCAACATAGAGATGATGATTGCATATTCGGGCACTAGCTGGTACATACAATTTATGCTCTAACAGTAACGTTTCCTTTATAACAGATGGTACCAACAATCGTTCTGTATTCCTACACTCACTAAAAATATAATGCCGTGATGATGCAGCAGCTCTTTTATAAATACGTGAGATTATTTTAGTGCGGTGTGCAACATTATGATCCTGATGCAATTGCTTAATGGGTTGTGGTGGTGTAGGTATTGAGAAATCCCTTGAAGGCATAGAAGTTTCTGATACACCGACCGCCTCATGTCTTGATGTAGAAACATCCATATTCTTTTGGTGTGCAACAGCTTCTTCATGAACAATCTGCTGTTACCTATTCTGATCATACTAATTCTGTCTCCTTATACTTCTATATGTATTAGACCAACAACGTAAACAAACTCTTTCAAGTCTGTGTACCTAAAAACATAAAAATGAAAGCTTAAACCCATACATAATAAATGTTTGCTAGAATAACATTTATATAGGGAGGTTTAAAACGATTGTGATATGTGGAATAAAGGACAAATGCACATGACCAACTTGGAAATAGCATGCTCCATATTAATATCATAAGGCTTTGGTTTTTGGTTTTTTTTAAAAAACGTTGCCCCACACTAGGAATTTCTCCTGTATCGTGGGTGCGTTTACAAACATTTATACTCACGTACACAAACAGCCAGACCCGGAACAACTACTTGTAGGTCATACAAATATTTGTTCCGTACGGGAATCGAACCCGCGACACGCAGCGCAGTAGTCATTCGCTTAACCACTGAGCCAACCGTGTCGTCGAATTTCATGAGGTGTTTGTGTACAATCGAAGAACTATTACATTATTTATATGTGTTATTAAAAGTATAGATACCTGCTGAGTAGGTATGCATGACATGATGAGATTTCCTTCAGGGCTATCAACTGATACTTTATGTGTCTTAGCTCTTAATATGGAAGAACCACAGACAAAGCACACTTGTTGATGTCCATAAGCTCGTTCAGCTGTTGATCCACTTGACAAGTTTAGAGATGCTCTTTCTAATATTCATAACATTCTTGACAAAGAACATCCTCCGCTGACAGCTAAAAATAATTATTCAATTTCTAGTATCAGCTGTAAAACTTAACTGTAAACGATAAAATACAAATAGTGATGAAAGACTTAGGCCACCGTTTCGTAGCATTAATTATTATCTAACATAATGTACCCTTCTATCCATCTACCTTTGCAAATACGTCTAAAAAGTATGTGTATTCTGAGAAAAGTGGTAAATATTACAATATAAACATAACTGAAAAAATAAGAGATACTAACCGTTGCTGGAGTAATCCAGGATCTTAAAACTCTAACCATTACATCCATTGCCTCCCCAACTTGACGATGGGGTAGAGGATGTATCAAAGAAAGGGAACAGTTCACACAGCGTGAAATTTTTAACTAAATCGTTTTTGATTTACTGCACAGAGAACACGGACCGTTAGTCGTAAAAACGTTCTACACAATCTACACCACCAGCGCAGAAACAGTACAATGGTCTTCAAAAGAGTTCTTGGTCGTGCAGGAATCCGAAGACTGGACTGACTGGACACGAACTCAACGAAATGAGAAGTTATTTATTAGCACAACAAACTCAACAACTATCAACGCATTTATTTAAACACAAAAATTCGCAGTTACCGAGTCGGCACACTATTCTTTGTTTGACAGTGACACTTTTGGCAGTTCACCTTTCACATTGCCCGTGACAGTGCTACCAACCTTAGTTAATCTAAATCCCCCTGACCTTTAGTGATTTGTCAACTAAAGAAAGTTTTTTTGTAAAGTAATATTATTTTATTTATGCTAATTAAAATAAAAGTATTAATGGCGCGGAAAAATGTCAATAGTTGAAATTACTTTTAAAACTTAGCATCTGCCCCTTCGCTATCCGTTAAGACCCATTATGGGGAGGTTCTTAAAATTGGCAACACTGTTGCACTAAAATATGCCTTCTAAAAAAGTATGTAATAAAATCAAATCAATAACTAATTAAATACAATATATTAACCCCACATATGATTTCGATCATGAGAACTAAGAACAGTTAAAAAAATATTTTATAATTTATAAGTCTATCCTTATGGCCATACTCTTTTACTTTAAAGCGATTCTGCTTTTGGTCAATGTCCTTTACGAAAAACGTTTTTTTTTGTGCACGCATCCTTAAGGCGTACGTAAGAACGAGAAAATGACCCCTGTAAACTAAACTATAGTACAATAACTATTATGGTTTTCTGTTTATTCTTACCATGTTACAATATTTTGTTCCTTATTATTTTACACCTTAGAAATATGTTGTAAGTAGAGATTCTTTTTTTACTTTGACCAGCTTTATTTTTTAACCACCTAAACCTAAAATAAACAAAATTCTATTCTATCCCTACCACGCATAAAATAAAGCTCTCTTCACGAAAATTCCATAGCTACGAATAGACGTTTGTGTTCACACTAACAGACACATTATCGCCTAAATGGTTTACCAACAACCTTGTGGCCAAAAATAGCACATACTTCACATGTTTTAGAACCGATAATTTTGTGGCACAGGCTGCAATTTGTCAGTAGCACCGAGAAACGCCATTATCACAGTGTGACGTCACAAGTCACTAGTCACCCTTACAGATAAGAGGAGTGATGATTTGCAACATCGACATGCAGGAATGTGTGGTAATTACCAAAAGATACTATTGTTTTCAAATATTTTGGAGCCGTTAGCAGATATGTCTCGTCCCAAATTATTTTTACTTTTTGAGAGATTTTAGTTTCTTTATAGTTTATAAATAGGTATATTACACTTTTAGAATGATTATTTTCAGCCGAAAGACGTCCACTGCTGGACATAGGCCTCCCCCAAGACAAGGGGGTGGGTTGCCATAATCGCCACGGTTGGCAGGCGGGTTGGCGATCGCAGTATGGTGTTAAAATGTATAGAGAACGCAGCTGCCTATTCTCTAGTAAGTCCCTTAATCGCCTTTTACGACACCCACGGGAAGTAATAGGGTGGTGCTAATCTTTACGTCCGGCATCACACGGAACTTCGGCATCATTTAAAATGATTAAATAAAAAATAATAATCATGACCAGCTGAAAGAAAATCTATTTCACGAAGCAATTGAAAGCATTAATTGAAAGTCCATAAATAAAAAACTGTTCAAACTAATACAAGTATGACGCAAACGGCAAACATTGGTTCTATTGTAACAAAAAGTTTCAATATTGGATACAGTTACAAGTACAGCCTTCGCCGAGCATTCCCGCGCTCGTGACTCTGCCTCATATATCGCCTTTTTGAAAGGAAACGCCTCTCGCGCAACCACGCCAACCACTTCCCATAAAAAGTTCAATAAAAACTGAATTCAACCTTATGTTTGTTGATATAAGATTCGAATGCAAACAACCCGTTTTGCGATGACGTAAAAAAGATAGTTCTTCACGATTTCTCATTCGAAAATCAATCTTAAGATGGTGATATAAAGCTGAGTGTAGAATATGCTGGCGTTAGTTCATACGCGCCGCGGGAGCCTGCGTACAAAGACGTCTGTAAGCATTTCGTCACTTGAACAAATACGCTGAAAGGCATTGTACGATGTCTTTGTAGCGGCAACTAACTGTATTCCTTTATCCGGACGGTGTGTTTAGACAGAGCGGTTGACGCCTCGATTAATGACGACTGTGATGCTCTACCCTAGGTTTTATAATTTTTATACAATGTTTGCACTGACTGTTTGTAGAAACTGCCTCGGAGTGACAGTTTACGACTGCTCTTGATGCATGTTTGACTGTTTAAATTATATAGTCGTAATTCCAGAGCGATAAGATTTTTTACAATGTTTACAAAGATGTTCAGCGAGAAACTGGTTTTGTCAGTTAAAAGAATATAATGAGAATATACAAGGAATCACAAAAAGCGAAAACTTTCAAAAAAACATTTCAATTAACCTGACCTACCTACATAAAAGCTGGTTGTCTATCAAAACAAACATCGTTCATGGCTATCAGTCACAAAGCATCATAACACACATTATTATGACGGGTAGGGACAGCAAAAACTGTAGGCGGGTACGCCTCAGTGCGTGCGTACGCTTCGATGAGGCACCGGGACCCGGGATCGCGGGAGAGCGGCGCGGCATCTTTGTGCACCTACCCTAACAATGCACCAGCTACTGAGCGACGAGGAGCGAACCAATTCGCGTGGAAGATATCCTCGTGCACTGTGCACTTGAGGACTTACCACCTGTGATAAAAGGAGCCACCATTATACATTGTGTCCACAGTTTTTGTTGGTTATTTTTTAGCGAAAACTTCAGAAGGTCGCCGTGTGAAAGAGTACGGGCTCACAACGGATTAATTTTTAAAAAGACTATTACAGTGAAAGGATTAGATATATAGCTTTTTCTAAACGAGTTAATTATGAAAATCGTTAAAGGCTATAGGATAGGGATTATAGAGAGATTATTCTCACGCAATTATAGAATAGATTCATATTATTGATTCTAAGAATTAGAACCAGCCGTGGTAGAAAATTGGGGTAATAAGGTGATTAAATTGGTAGATATTTTATAGCCACATTAAAGTCAAGATTCGTAGATATAGCGTCAGATAGCTATTTCCCGTATATGATCGAATGATATAAAATAACATGATCTGTCTAGTCGTAATAGGTCTATCACATATTTTTCGTTCCCGTCAAGGAAAATCAAGGGGACAACGCTTGACTTAAATTAATTTGTTTTAACAAAAACTCAAAATAATATTCCATCGATGCCGTCGAATCTTTTTATGAATGGCTCGAGTCTAAGACATAAAATCCTAATATTAAAACCAACAAAAATTCAAAAAAAAAACTGCTAAACATCAACTTTTGTGGCGCATTAAGTTTATCAGTACAACCGATCGGGTTAGCAAGGCGGAAGGCCGGGGGTTCGAGCCCCGATCCTATGCGGAAACCTACCCCTTATCTGTAGTGTGACACGATTGTGGCCACTAATTACTGATAGACACGTGTTTCTGTGAGATCGGAGATAGAAGACAATGTATGTTGAGATTATACATGTCTGATGGACTGAATAAGACAAATGCCCGTTTGCACTAACACTAAACGAAACACAATTGGTAAACTTTGCGTAGAAGGGTTTAAGTTAAGCGAATCCTATTTGCTGTTGGCATGCTTAGTGCACAATTACGTATTAGAGAATGTAGATATTAGAAAGTCAAATTGTTTTCAATTTTAGATTAATTTATTTGAGGGTTCCATTTACATCTATTTTTCCTGAAACTTATCTATGTTAAATGAAAATGGTTTACACACACCGGTGGTGCAGTAGGTAATACGTTCACCGTAAATGCTTGGTAATTAAAATCTGTAGTTTTAATTATAATTTCAATGTTAATTTCACTTGCACCTTAAATCACTAAACAGGTTTCAAACATTCGTTCTATTTCTGTCAATTGTTTAAAGAAGACAAAGACGATGTAACGAGTGATTTCTGGTTCAGATTTATAATTTCTTCATTTATGTATAATATAACAACACAGAGTAACATACATTGCACATAAATTCATGACATATATAAAAATATTAAAAAAAAACACAAGTAGGTATTTCTGTTTCACGAGATCAGGCTGTCACTAAAGTATTCCAGGTTCCTATTCCTGGTTCAAATAGAAGTTGTTGTTGGTAGGTCTGTCTATACAAATAATTAGGTAATCGTACTGTAGACGTTCTACTCACAGAACAGGTAATTTATCGTTCTCTAAAATGATATCTTACTCGAATTCAGTAATTTATAGATGGTGTTTATCCATATTATTGCCCGCGGCGTTATTTAAAATGTTTATTCGTGAATCAATAATGTTCCTCGCGCCCCGCCCATAGATTTAATCACTCGTTAACTCTATCGAATCTATAACTGTGTGTGGTTTAAAATGCGCCATTTTGAATAGACACAGTATTTTGTTAGGAATAGTTTTTATTTATGTCCGAAGTAAGCTATGCTCAAAGGTGGTCTTATAATTGTAGGTATAAACAATAATTTTGCAGTATCCGTATCGTACCAAACTTTTAACCATCTCTCTTACTTTTAGTACTCCTTGGTTTATAACTAAAGTCAGCTGTGCTCAAAGGTGGTCTTATGGAGGTGAAGAAGAATTTTGCAGTTTCCTAATCCTATCAATTTACTTAATATTTATAAACATAACTGGTAATCCTAACATGATCATTGATTATCTGTTGTTACTCTTAATCATCTCTTTTAATCCTAACCTGATCATTGATCATGTCTTTGTTTTATTACAATGTGGTTAGCTTTATGCTCAAAGGTGGTCTCAAAAAGAATTTAGCTATTCTCTAAGTCTGAATAGTATTACCGTTAAATAATTTTTAAGCTTTCCACTTGTACGTTTTTTATTAGTCGAATCTTGCAAACCAATTTGGACTAAAGCATCATTTGAAACTACATAAATGTTAACAGTTTCAACGTTTCAATAGGATTCAGCCTTCTCACAAAGAGTTCTTACAAAACACGTAGAGTGTAAACGAACAACACTTTTATCACTTTAATCAAAGCCCTATCAATTAACATGATCACTATCCTCCCGCACCTACGTCGCAAAAAACTCTCGAACTCCACCATTCCAATCTGAAGGCTGTATCTTTTTGATTGAACACACCTCGCTATGATCGACGAGCTACTGAACGCGGCTAACTTTGTATAGTCTATCTGTCAATCTATCCGGCACATCGGGACATTGTGGGAATATTCCAAATATGAGTTCTCGTGCCAATGTAGTCCATGTGTGATGTAAGGCATTTCCGGGACTGACAACGGACAGATAAACCACTGAAGGCGGAAACATGAAAGTGCCTATGTTCCTTAGGTTTGTTGCACCTAAAAAGCATTTTCCACTTTTATTTCGTTATCACAAAGCTTTGCTTTATGGAGTGGAACTTATTTCTTATATTGATGATTTGTCCTTTTATGATTGATTTGCTTTTTTGTTGAAACTCATTGTTGTTATTAGATGTTCAAGAATATATGATTTGACTAAACGCTGCAATTTCTTCCTTATATAGCATACTTGCCTTATGATTTGCAATTTTTGCTGAAACTTATGTTTTTTCTGGAAATTTTAAGAATAGGCTCCTTACTTGCAATTGTGTTAACCTGCCATTGCTCTTTATTCTCTATACTATTATAGAATACATACTACAATTGAGTTCAAACTTAGCATTGTACTTTCATATTTTAGCATTGTAACTCGAACGCAGAACAATGCCACTCACCAAAACCACACACATAAAGACACACAAACAAATTATAAAAAAGTAGCAACTTTTTAACATTATCGCACTTTTACTTAAATCCTCTTTTAACTGTTTAATCCATAGAGAATAGAGTGCGAACCCTTTTACGTTTGAAGTGGTTGTAAATGGCGCGGTGTCCGCGCTTTGCCCAGGTAGCGTAAATTCGCGTCAAGTGGAAGATAAGGCCCCTTTCACAAGAGCGACCGACGGAACGACGCGACAGTCGTGTCGCCAGACACTGGCAGACTTTACCGTGTTTGTTCTGTGTGGATGGAGATTAGATTTGATGTTTTAGCAAGATGTAGAGTCAAAGTCAAAGTCAAACCATTTATTTCAAATAGGCACATAAGAGGCACTTTTGAACGTCAAAATTTACAAAAAAAATAGAATTGATTCTAGTTGCCCCTTCCAAAAGGTAGTTTCGTATGGAGAAGAATGGGCAAGAAACTCCACCGGTACTAGAATACTCTTAAGTGTCAAAGTTAAGGGACAGATTTTATCAGGAAGCTTTTATAATAGAAATAGATACTATTCTGATTTCATAAGGGAAATTTGGAACTTTTCTAGGTTTTCTAAACCCTCTATGATAAAATATCTAAATGATGAAGAAAACCGAATTAAGGGGCTGACAACAGGTAAACCGCTGTCACAGTCAGTTCGCATACAAAAGAAAGAGATGCGCGATGACGCGACGTAAAAATGCAAATAAAATCTTATAAAATTAGTTATTAACTAGTTAATTTAAATTATCCATCACCGGATGTAGTTTGGCATTTGTAATTTTATGGTATACTTTTAATTATAATTATAACTGTTAACGAAGGGATAAACTGCTTTTAAAAATAATTAAGAGTTTTCTTTGAAGATTTTTTGATGTATTAAATTATGTTTAATTATGTTTTGAGTTCCATCACCGTATGCACAAAAGACTTGAAAATATCATACTCTTTTTGTTTTGGAAAAAATATTTACGGATTAAGAAATAAACTGCTTTAAAAAACCACCTTTTTGACCATTTTCAAGAAATCTCCGCCTTAAAACCCATCAAGTTGTAGGTGTCAGTGTAAATAACCTTAGCTATGCCGATGATATGGTGCTGCTGGCTCCCTCGATTTGTGCATTGCGGAAGTTGCTTTATGTGAAAAGTATGGGGTGCACACACGGTCTGAGTTATAATGTTAAAACATCAGAGTGTATGAATATGATCAAGGCGGGTACAAAGTCCCCAACTGTTGTTCCACTAGTGTTACTCAATGGTATTCCTCTTAGTCGAGTATACCAATTCAAGTATCTTGGGCACGTGGTTACCGAAAATCTTGGAGATGATGTAGACATGGTGAGGGAGCGCAGGGCATTGTCAGTCCGGGCGACCATGCTGACCCGCAGGTTCGCTCGATGGACAGACGCGGTGAAACTAACTTTATTCAATCAAAGCGTATTGCATATCTCTGTACTCAGCGAGCCTGTGGTTTAGTTATACCCAAAGGGCTTACAATACTTTGCGCATCCAGATTAATAATGCCTACAGGGCCTCAAGTCTGATATTACAATAGTGTCAGAATGGTCGATCATTGATTTCATAATTGTTGATTTTGACAAGTTTGGTAATCTACTCTATTATAATGGCGTCATTATGACTTTCCAATGGTCGGCCACTGACACTGCATTGAAAGAAATTGCATAGGTATATTGGTAATCCCGTACATAATGACAAATGAATGACATTTCTACTAATGGGTTTTATAATAATGGCAATACGACAATGCCATTATAATAACACAATTATATTACGAGAACATTGACCGACCAATGATCGACCATTATGAATTTACCAGATTACGAACTTTAAGCAAAATGACAATGGCATGACAATGGGATCGTGTTGGAATGACTGAATTTATAAAAATAGCAGACTTGGGCCCCTGATTGCGTGGGAGCAGTAACAGCTCCTGAATGTAATAGCCAATATGTTTGACAGCCCACTGGTGTGGAGCCTCACCCAGAGGACTAAGTCTCTCCTAATTATTAGGTAGATACTAATATAGTTTTTAAGTTCATACTAACAATATAAATGTAATAGATCAATGGTTGTCTCAAATTATAATAATAATAAAATAAAATAACGTACAGGTCATGAGATGAAGTAGTTACTTATATTGCTATTGTGTCATAGTGCCTTATTTTGGTAAAACATCCTTAAATAGTTGGCCTGAATTAAAATGACATAGAAACACTAGAACAGAAACAAAATATTTTAGCACTCTTGAGAAAATTGCGTTTCCGAACTTAATAGCTCTTAAGTAAATCCATTGGGTTCACGGCTTTAGTGCAACGTGATCAGCCTTAAATTTTCCTTGACTAAAGTCTCATTTTTGTAGGCTGTAGCCACGCGGACCCATTGTGGGTTGGCTACTGCAACCAAGTCACAACCACTTGCTTGACCCTCTTCGAGTGACCCGATGGGTTATTGATATTGTACGTTTTTTGGGCATTAACTAATATTCTCCTTCTTTTCCAGATGGTCCTGACTTCCATGCACAAGTACCGTCCCCGCGTGCTGGTGGTGCGAGCTCGGGATGCTGCCGCGCTTGCTTGGGGAGCGCCCCATGCTTCTTTCTCTTTTCCAGAGACGGAATTCATTGCTGTCACCGCTTACCAGGTTTGTACCTATGACTACCAAAAATACCTACATTTTCAGTTTCTTAAAGCCTATTTTTTCTCCGGAGTATAGGGAGGGGAGAGGGTAGAGTATAGGGGATTTAGGGTTTTTAGTTAGAATAAGTTTCAGTTAAAATTCTTGTGTTTTAGCTGAAACTTATTCTGTAAAGTAGTGAAGGAAATAGGGGAAAACGGTGTAATTCTTTTCTAAAGCTTTTCTACAAAAGTTTGAGGAAAATAATTACACACTAGTTTATAGAAATATATTTTAGAATTTTAGATAATAATCTAAGATTTAGTGCTTAGGTACTTAATACTTTAATAAAACATGGGATTTGATTTAGGCTTATGAAACTGCGAACAGTAACGCGGTCACAGACGTCGTGTATAAGTTATCCAAATCATTTAATTTGAACAAAAAATTAACAAAGTAGGTTTCTTTATTGCGACAAATCACAAGTTAAGCAAGATTACAACCCCCACTAAATCAATTTTTATTAAAAACGTACTATCAGTAGGACATCAAGGGAATACCTCACATGATACAATCGCCTTTCTAATTCTCAGAATACGTACTACGATTCTACGAACCCCGTCGATTCGCACATACGGACTGACGTCAACATTTTTTTCGCTACACCAGGCGCCAAAGCTTTTACGAAAATTGAACTCAAGTTGGTGCCAGTTACATCGACAAAAAAATAAGATTGCGACGAACGGGCATTGTGTAAGGGACTCTTAACGAAACAATACCGACTAATTTAGAGTTTTTGTTCAAGCGGCGTTTGTGAAGCATTGTGGGCCGTTCGGTAAATCTTGGAAGTGTATCAGGTTCACTACAGTTACTTTCTGCAGAAGCTGAATAGTGAATTCAAGCGGTAAGTACGGTACCGAATGATATCATAGCTTTATGGAAAACAACAGAGTGAGCAACGTGAGCAGACGTTCAGTTAGAATTGCCTATTGTGATTAAAGTCACACGATTTGGACCTCCATTGGGTTGCAGACAGAATGTGCGTTGCGTGACTAACTGAAGTCAACCAATACATATTTGAAAGAACATCTCCTTGCATCTGCCTTTGGGCAATAAAGTTGCGGTACACTTTAATTCCATTTATTAAATCTGGCCCGATACTTTTTATATATGTACCGAGACACAGCCCCCCGCTGTTTGTTATCCCAAACTAACTACTGGCTTTCGCGTTCATCGCAGCGTGGCCATCCCTTGCATAATCCCCGGTCGTAATTAAGCAGCGGCTTTCTTTGCCCTGCGGCGTCCTTCATGTTGACTGCATCGAGGCGCGAAAGTTTTCTCGCGTCCATTTCCTCGGAAGCTTTGCAGGATTATCCGACAATTGTCCGGCTAACGGGACCCTCTCTCCGACAATGGTCGGCGGCGTATCATTGCACATTATCCCCCGACAGGCGACCGCTCGACGGCTAAACCATTGTTGCGAATTATCAACGAATTAGAAATCGTCTTTGGAAATGCCGCCCCTTATTCGAGAGCGTAACTAGGTGGCACACCAGTTCAATTACAACAACACAATGCCCTAATGTTGTGAATTCAATAAAGCACCGTCATCGTTCCAGCCTGTCATCGCGTGTTTGCTGGTCCACCGTAATTTAGGGTCCTATTTGCTAGATAAATAAACCAAATTTACTCAGACCCTAATTACACAGTTCTAAAAAACTGGCGACAGTCGCCAATATGTGAAATAGTCACGCAAAAAGTAAGAGCGACGGCAAGTTTGTGTGGTGACGTCACGGGCGACAGGGCGGGCCAGGGGCGGCGCCTGACTACTCTCAAGCATCACGTTTTGCTAACCGACTGACTTAAAAAGTGCACTCTGCTCTGCTAATAACAGGCTTTTAGCACTCTCCGGCGTTTCACCGGGCTCACGGTTATCTGGTGGAGCAGAGCAGGGCTCCCGCCGGCGCCGCCTTATCACGGCGGGTAAACAATCGTTACAAGTGACTTCACGTATCTCGAACTCACTATTTGCGTTCAGGATTTCGCTAGATAATTTCGACTTTCGATTGCAAACACATTTTTGGGCGAGACGCGAAAAAAATCATGTAGAATTTCGTACGTCCTATTCAATTAGGAAATGTTTTGCGATAGCTAAAATATTGTGTTCTGTCACCGATAGTTACGGAAACCACCTAGGTTATTGTATCAGATTTCAAGTTACGGTAGTGTTTAGTGTTTTTACCGCGTGTAACAGGCGCCTAGTAGATTAGTTCGCGCGTAACAGCCGCGCGACGGGCGGGCGACGTCGCGGCGACACGGCGACACGCGAGCATGCCATGCTAATTGGCTTGTCGCCAAGTCCACGCCACATGTGCGACAATTATCCCTTACAAGCTATTAGCAACGCCGGGATGTATGCGGAAACGGATGTTTAAATTGCATTTGGTAAATGGAGATAAGGAGATTTCCGTGTGACGCGTCAACCACGAATTTTTGATAAGTAGGGATAGATAACTGAGGAGTTGTGAGAGCGACACATTACCGCTTTCAAATGTGAATGATTAAACTCAAAGCATTTATTTAAATTAAACCATTTACAGGCATAAATGGTTTAATTTAAATAAATGCTTTGAGTATTAATACTTTTGAATTGTCAAGAAGTCGGTCAGTTAGAAATATGAAGCTAGTTGCCCATCCCAAAGCGGAGTAGGTTCCTATGGAGAAGAACAGTCAAGAAACTCCACGGACACTCTTTCAAATTAAAATATTGATACAAAGTATTGGTTACATCATTCATGTTGAAATTATACATGTGAGAACGATGCAAAACGTCAGAAGCGTCCGTGATAAAAAGATTAAAAAAAATGAAATAATAAATAATATAATCAAAGTAGCAATAATTCCCTACTTACTAAGTACTTATTGATCAGATTACTTTGCATTTTTTTAACACAGATTTTTGTTTGTTCACAGAATGATCGCATCACGAAGTTGAAAATCGACAACAATCCCTTTGCCAAAGGGTTCAGAGCGTGTGGCCAGTCCAAGTGCAAGCGGAAGAACCCTGACTCCGGCAGCGAGGGAAACCCAGAACCTAGTGCCGAGCCCAGTGAGGCTAAAAGACCTTGTTCTGATGCTGCTTCCTCGTGTTCAGAGGAAGGAAGCTTACGGTCCTCCTCACCCAGGTCCCCGCCTTTAGTCGAGTCCCCCGCTCCCCTTGTAACCCCGCCAGAGAACATCACACCTCCACCACCTGCCTTCTACCCCCCAGAGTTACCGTACCTACCCCTACACATGCCCATGCACCTAGGGCTTTGGCCCGGCAGTCCTATACCTAGCGGGTTCTCGTGGGGCCCCGCGCTCCCTCCGCCCCCGCCGCCGGCGCCCTCGCCCCCCGCGCCCTCGCCCCCCGCCGCGCCGGCGCCCTGCCGACGGCTAAAAAGCTTCACGATCAGTGCACTACTCGGCGAAGGCTGACGCTCATATTTAT
This sequence comes from Tiliacea citrago, assembly GCA_963921375.1. Taxonomy (NCBI): domain Eukaryota; kingdom Metazoa; phylum Arthropoda; class Insecta; order Lepidoptera; family Noctuidae; genus Tiliacea; species Tiliacea citrago. The sequence continues at coordinate 21,606,217 of OY992792.1, read as the reverse complement.
ATATTTCTTCTGGATATAAATGACTTAGAATGTTAAATGTTGACAAATATTATTTGTCCCTTCGCGAATGGATGTTACATTTTGTATGTAACTTTGCACCATGTACTTAGAGTACTTAAATTTAGACTGTTAACGCGACTGGGATATTCGCAATACCTACTTACCATAAATTAATGTAAATAATAATAATTTCAATATAGTTTTATTTTAAATGTTTAATTAATAAAAACTCTACTTTATACCTACCTCGTTAAACTAAGTAATGAATATTGTATTGTGATAGCAGTGCCTTAAGTTTGTATAAAATGCTTAAATCAATAAATGTATTAGTCATAGCTTATGCATAGGTCTAAGGTTACAATAAACGTAAGTAAGTACCTAAAATATGTTAAATTGATATGAAGGTAGACATTGACTCTACTCAGATGTGTATGTAAATTACCTATATTCTGATTTTTAATTTGCCAGACTGACAACGATGCTTCTGATTTGCTGGACAGCACGGTTGGCACAGTGGTTAAGCGATTGACAGCTGCGTGTCGCGGGTTCGATTCCCTCACGGAACCAATATTTGTATGACCTATAAGTAGTTGTTCCGGGTCTGGCTGTTTGTGTATGTGAGTTTAAATGTTTGTAAACGCACCCACGATACAGGAGAAATTCCTATACGGGGCAATGTTTATAAAAAAATATGGCATTTGGTGTCAACGTAAAAATAATCTAGTTACCGAGTCTCTCTCACCAAGAACCACTGAATCGTTCTCTGTATGAGGACCTTCACTGTTGTCGTGTTGTCTCTGTAATTTTAATTATATATCGTGTTATTATTTTTAAAAAAGGTCGTTCGCCGCTGTCATTTTGGTCTAGCAAATTAAAAATCAGAGTTTATGTAGTTAATTCTAGAAATGATACTTTATTAAAAATGTCTTAATGTAAAGTGTACATAATGTAAATAATAGCAGTCAACAGTTAAGTAATTTCAATATATTTTTTATTTGATTTAAAGGCACTTTATTTTATTTACTGTCTTTCCATTATTACAACAAAGGTGATAGGAGTACCTACCTAACCTTCTCACTCTAAAGGATTTTATGTAAGTAATATTTAACCAAAACTAAAACAATGTCACTCACTAGCAGTTTAAAAAAAATCAGCAAACTCCATTGTAAGCAGACCCAAAAAAGGAATAGTCCGAGTAGGAATTGGTGACTTTCACCCGTGTTAAACACTCTACTTTTCATTTCGAATATAAGGAAAGTAAAAAAATTTAGTTATCCTAAAACATTTTATTTTCTTGTTTGCTCGCCACTTCATAAAACCACTGTATTTATTTATTTATTGAGCAAGGCACACCAACGACATATTTACAGCTATATTAACAGTAGGTAATTACGGGTCTTTAGTTCTGTGCAAATACGTCACTTACAGGCATGCACAACATTCTTATTACGTAATTAAAAGATGAACAACTATTCAATACATTTTAAATATTACAATATTAGCAAAAATATTTGATACTTAATAAAATAACCAAAAAAATTATTTTAAAATAATTAAATTAAATTACAAACAATACATTTTGTCACATTACAAGAGAGCAATACAACCATACAAATCACAATAAAATATTTACACAGACGGCAACAAAATTATACATGGATTAAGACAAAACAAAATGACGACTTAAGCTAAAATACCCAATAGGAAAAAAAAAAGAAAATCAATTTATAAGTATAATTAAAATAAAATCAATGAAATTATTATTAAGGTTTATAACATTATTAAACTAAAATTAAACAACACAATTAAATTAAAATTACATTACTATTAAATTAAATTAGCACAAGTGTTAGTTAGCACCTGATTACAAGTCAATTTGAATAATTTTAGATTTAAATATTGGCAGTCTATCAAAGAAAATATCGATATTGCTGTCAGATGAACAGGCTCTGTTGTAAAAAGTCAACATTCGGTTTAGGGGAGCATGCTGGCCCAGGTTTGTGCGACACGGTTTGGTGGCAAACGTCCTAGTGGTACGCTTGGACCGGAGGTGAGAATGACGAGGTACGTCTAGGTTAATTTTGTTAAGGAGATCTGGAGTTGATGTTATCCCGTTTACTATTTTATAAAGAGTTGACAGATCATTCAGGACCCTTCGGCGCTTCAATGTGTCTACTTTGAAGTAGTTAAGCCGTTCTGCGTAATCAGCTCTATATGGACATTTGTGGTCCTTAAACCGCAAACACCTCGTCATCTTCTTTTGAACGCGCTCAATTCTGTCTATATGTATGTTATAGGTCGGACTCCAGACGGGAGATGCATATTCTAAGAGGCTGCGCACAAAGGTGTTATAGAGCACTTTCAACGCCAAGGTTCCCTTAAATTCTCTGCCAATTCTGTTGATAAACCCAACCGTTTTCATAGATTTTTTGATGATATTATTGATGTGTGTGGTAAATGAGAGATCGCTGCTTAGTACTACACCTAGATCCCGTATGTTTTTTACTTGTTGCAGTGACATCCCGTTGAGGGAGTACATTGATGGTAGGGGATGCTTTTTCCGCGTAAATGTTATATGATAACATTTGCTGGCATTAAGAACCATCCCATTCACCACACACCAGCTCTGTATTGAGTTCAGATCAGATTGAAGTAGAGCAATGTCTTCTTGAGTTTTTATTTGACGACAGATTTTAAGATCATCGGCAAACAATGAACATTGGCTATGTTTGATGCAGTTTATGATGTCATTAATGAAACAAACAAAAAGAATTGGCCCGGTATGCGATCCTTGGGGCACACCAGAGGTTGCGATATACTCCGGAGATTGATAGCCGTTTACCACAACTGGTTGTGTTCGCCCGCATAGATACGATCTGAACCACTCCAGCAGAGGCCCATGTATGCCAAAACCATGCAGTTTCAGCAGCAGGATTTCATGGTCGACCTTATCAAAAGCGCTGCTTAAGTCGGTATACAGAGCATCGATCTGTTGGCCAGAGTCAACACTCATACAGATTTCGTCAAGGTATGATACCAAATTGGTGACAGTGGATTTGTTGCTGCAGAAACCATGCTGTTGAGCGAAGAGTTGTGTTTTAACATGTGATGTTAATATAGGGCAAGTCATTGATTCAAAAAGTTTTGAGAATATGGACAAGATAGAGATTGGTCGATAATTTTTAGCATCGGCGGGATCACCTTTTTTGAATATCGGAACTACGTTAGCTTTTTTCCATTCCGTGGGAAATATAGATGTTTCGAGCGATTTATTAAAAATTAAGGTAAGGGGATACGCCAAATTACGAGCACATTTTTTAATGAAAAGCGGCGGCAACCCGTCTGGACCAGCGCCCTTGGTTACATCAATCCTGCTTAGTGCTTTAAAAACTTCCCTCTCGGTAAAAGCAATTTTATTGAGTACAAATTGCGGAAATGATAGGTCATTTGGTGCTGCTCCAGTATTTCTACTAGCAACAGAAAACGTAGATGAGAATTGAGTTGCAAAAAGTTTGCAAATTTCATCGCCTGTCGTAGCTTTTGTTTCGTTTAATGTAATTTCGGAAAGTATAGAGCTAGATTTCGAATGTTTGGTCTTAACGAAAGACCAGAATGCTTTGGGATTTGACTGGATGTTTTTCTCCACAGAGTGGACATATTTTCTGTAACAACTCTTAATAATCGACCGTGCCCTCTCATCAAGCATTCTGTACTCAATATCATCACGCGGATTACTGTATGTACTTATTTAAATATATTTCCTTTGAAATTTCTGGCAAAAGATTTTCGATTACTGTATTTGCTTCGTCTTTAACCGAATCTAGGGTCAACATTTCAGCATCGCTTGAACTCTTAATTAATCAAATATTAGTCTACATAAAACCCAGATTTTGAATTTCGGTACAGCGTTAATACTATGCCTCTTAGCGCAGATGTTGACCGCCATGCATCCGCTTGCCTTCTGCCATCACAGAGTAAAATATCAGTTTGGGTTAATGGTGGTTTTTCATGCGAAGGATTGTCCACACCACCTGAGTTGATGCTTGCGGCTTCCATGCCATACGGTGCAGGACCTCCGTATTAGGAACATGGTCCGTCCTGCCACTTAATGTTCAAGATCGATCTGAGACACCGCAGATGAAATGTGTCCAGTTTCCTAATGTCGGGTTTGTAGAGGCATCATGTTTCTGCACCATAAAGAAGGGCAAGGGATAAGATTAATGCATTGTAAACACTAACCTTTGTCCCTAGCTTTAGGTCATGGGATTTCAAAACACGATCATTAAGCCGTCCAAAGTTTGCAGCAGCATTTGCAACGCGCGATGGTATCTCTGATACTAGCCTATTATTATACGTGTTATCATGCCGTGTATTGCTTCCAAGTAGTGTTGCCCAAATTCAGTCTTGGTCTTGCAGTCTTGGTCTTGTTCTTGCGTTTTTGCAAGACCAAGACCAAGAACAAGACCGCGTATTTTTAGCAAGACCAAGACCAAGACTGACCGTGCAAGACTTGAGCAAGAACAAGACATAGCCTGCAAGACTCTTGCGTCTTGCAGCTAGGACTTAGCGCTATTTCACTGAGTAGTTAGGTGTAACAGTTCGGTGTATAGGTAGGTACGCTTAGGAATTCTATGAGACGCAAAAAACTGTATCAAAGAATATGAAAAACTGGACCTATGCGCATTACGACTAATACCATAAACATAGCGAATAAAAAAATATCTATTAAAATCAAACTGAGTGCATGCATAGTTATGTTTTAACCATCGGCACTTTGATAATGCGGCATCAAAGGTTTTGTACTTACTTCTCAAAGAAATTTGCCGCTTTTCGGAAGTACATGGTTATGATACACGCGCCGGCGGCTTCTTTTGAAATCTAAAACAATCGTTGCCGCCACGCCGAAATCATAACATTTGTGACACTATTTGATTGCCGCCATAGGGCGTAGGTATACTCATGCAAAATAATTTCGAATTTTTTTAAGAGTACCTACAGGTGTTCCAAAGAATAAATAAGTTTCAGAGTGCTTAGAATGAAAATGAATACATTATACTGATCACGCAAGTAGTATTATGATTAGGATAAAATGGTAAGGATAGGTAGTAGATGTCATATTAATTCATTCTAGTAAGTATATATTATAATATTGATTACTTATATGGTTTTAAACTAATTACTTAGGTACTATTATTGTACATTTAGTCATTATATTTCTTAAGTTTTTACAAGAAAAAATAGCAAAAAAGTGTTCAAATATCACCCGTTTAATAAATATTGTAGCCACTTTTAAATATACTTGAAACGTGTAAAAAAATTCTACTAAACTAATAAAATAATATAAAAAGCGTAGGTACTTACCTACTAATAAAATAAAAAGCCTGCGATAAGAGTTTTGTATTACTTACCAGCCCGAATATCTCTGAGAGAGATGATGAGAGTAAGTATTTACTAGCTGTGCCCGCGACTTCGTCCACGAGGAATAGTAACTTTGGAGGTATAGTGACGTTCAGGACTTATTTATTTATTTTAAAACTTCTGTCATCAAACATACAAACGAACTCTTCAGCTTTATAATATTAGTATAGATGTACGCCAAAACATTCACTTATATGTAAAGAATAGTGATTGGCACTAATTCTATTTTATTCACGCGTCGCGTCTGTACAAGTAGGTAATATTTAGTGTGTGTTTGTACGCCGCACGCGGCATTGTTTGACTTGCGGCGGCATCCTTTTCATAGAGCCGGCACGTGGGGAGGCGGCGCGGTAGAAAGCAAGGAAACGTACTATAAATAAAGGAATTATTTTAATTCCAGTCATTTCCAATTGAGCTGTGCTTCGAGTCTAACTTAATAATTGTTTTTACTAATTCTCGTTGTTTTCTAAAAACGTATCACGTGTACAATTTAATATGAGTGACGAAGATTCAAATTATTCTAGTCCGAGTAACGAGAGTTTGAGTCACAGATCTAAAAGACCCAAAAGCAAATTTGAGGAGTTTTTCGAAATAATTCATGCATCCCAAACTGCCTTCTGTAAATTGTGCCAACATAAAAAGATTGAAATAAAAATGAAAAACAGAAACACTTCAGGCTTAAGGAAACATCTAATATCTTTCCACAAAAAGGAATCAGAAATATTTCTTCCTGTTAAACCAAAATTAAGTGGAGATATCACAAGCTTTTTAGTAACCGCTGGAAGAAGTGGACAGGTAAGAATATTTTTTTAACAGTTAAAAGAATTTTAACTCCGCGTAGCTATTCATGCGATACTTTCAAAAACGCCATTAAATTACGTAAGTATTTTTGAGTTAGTGGTGTTTTCATCTAGGGGTGCGACATATTAAGTATGTAATTATCGTCTTAAATATTTTTTATAAACACCCATATTTTCATTTAATCGGCCAGTAACAACTAAGTACTTTATTTTGGTAAATTACAGTACAGTGCAACCTTAATATAACAAATATCAATTTAACGATTTTCTCGATTTAACAACAACAAACCTCCTCCTCTTATACGCTCAAACCTAGTATGTTTTAAATAATAACACAAGATTTATTGTTTTGTTTCAGTCGGAAAACAGCAGTGACAACATCACGACAGCTACAGTTGATTGGGTGGTGAAAAAATATCTTCCCTTCTCATTTTTCGATGACGAAGCTACACAAGTATATTTTCGACGTATTTGCCCTAATATGGTGTTTCCTAAAAGGTCTACACTTAGAAGGAAAGTCAAAGAGCGATTTGAAGAGCTCCAATTGAATCTCAAGGAACGACTTCAACAATTATCATCTAAAATGTCTTTTACCATTGATGGGTGGACGTCAATTGCTGGTAGGAGTTACTACGGGGTTACTATTCATTATATAGACAACGAATGGAAGTATCAATCTGTAGTTCTTGATTTTATACCATCACGCGGTCGACATACTGGGGAAGATATTGCAACGATTTTCCATGAATGTTTATTGGAATATGGCATAATTGATAAAATACAAGGTATCACGGTCGACAACGCAACTGCAAATACCAAATTTATGTATGAACTGGGCAAACAGCTGCCGCCACACTTTGATTCAGACAATCAACATTTCCGGTGCTTTGCTCACATTTTAAACCTTGGTGTACAAGATTTATTAAAGACCTTAGCATTACACTGTGAGTCTGACACTAACGCGCAAGATCAGCAGTACGAAGACTATGCAGACGAAACTGAGGATGAGGAAGATGAAGAATCTGCACCAAATATTGCTGACTCGCGTACATCCGTAACAAAGTTACGCAGTATTTCCAGTAAAATAAAAAGAAGTGAGATAGTGAAGAAGAAGTTTCAGTCTGCTTGTGAAGCAGCTGGCGTGCCATCAAATCTAAATGCCATTCTTGACTGTCCAACGAGATGGAATTCCACACATGATATGATTGGATTTGGTTTAAAAGTGAGAGCGGGCATTGACATATTGTGCAGTTCTGTCACCGAATTAAATGATTTTCAAATCACAGCTAATGAATGGCAGGTACTCGAAAAATTACATAAATTTCTAATAAACTTTAAACTTTTAAGTACAAAACTTGGTGGAGACAAATATGTTACATTACCGCTAGTCATTGTATCATTCAATCTCTTGCTAGATAAAATTGAATCCATGGTAAAACAGTTAGATGAGAAACCTAATCGATCTGAAGTGGATGAAAGGCTCATTCTAGCTTTCCAAGCAGCTCGAGACAAAATGCTTAAACATTACAAGAAGAGCAACTGGATTTATTGTACTTCTTTAATTTTAGACCCAAGGCATAAGGCTCAGACTTTTGACCTGACAATGTGGGGGAAGCAACTTAAAACAGAAAGTCTGCGCAAGTTCAATGAACTTTATGAAGAATATAAAAGTCTACACTCACTGAACAAATCTCTGGAATTACCAGAAAAAGAAAATAAAGTATGTGATGAAGATGAAGACGTAATAGACTTTGATACACTCTATGAATGTCCCTCGACGTCATCTGGATCTTGTCTTCAAGGCTTAGTGATAGACGAGTTGGAGGAGTACCTGAGAAAACCAAGAACTGCCAGCTCGGAAGACATTTTAGATTGGTGGAGGACGCATGAGACAGAGTATCCGATTTTATCGAAAATGGCCCGTGATTTTCTCTCAATACCTGCAACTTCAGTACCTGCTGAGAGGTTATTTTCTAAAGCATCATTAGTAATTAGAAAACATAGAAATAGGTTAAGTGATGAGTCAGCCAGATGGTTACTTTGTATTAATTCTTGGTCAAAAAAATTGATATAAAGTATCATAACCTAATGATAAAGCTGTTGATTTGTGTTGTATTTTATTTTTTATTCAAATAAATGATAAATCGTAAAACTCTTTTATTAAATTTCTTATAAGTTGAGGGTTCAATCTCTTTCTAGACAGATAAGTATTGTTCTTTAAAATACAGTCAAGTTATTGTAATTAATTTGTTTTTTTACATGTTTTAGCAAATGTAAGCTTATAAATCATAAATGTTTATTAAGAAACAGTTACTTCCATGGAAAACGACATATAGGTCAGTTGATTTTTCGAATTTCTTATCAAATCTTCAGTTATTTATTAATCTGCTTGATCTTTACTATGGCTATGTTAATTCAAGCTCACAATGTTCCAATTCTAATACGTTTTTCTAAGATTTAAAGTAAACTTTAATAAATAGTAATAGACTAATAGGTAATTGCAAGACTTGCAAGACTCTTGCTGCAAGACCAAGACCAAGACCAAGACTGGGAGCGCAAGACCAAGACCAAGACCAAGACCAGGTCTATTGGCGCAAGACCAAGACCAAGACTGGCTAAGTCTCGTCTTGTTCTTGCATTTGGGCAACACTACTTCCAAGATACCTATTTAAACTGCGTGACCTCCTCTAGTACCTACGTGAAATTACGTGGTCAATGGCGACACTAGAATTGATATTACAAATCGATGGTCAATCAATCAACTCAGCCTATAGCAGTCCACTGCTGGACATAGGCCTCAATAAATCGATGGTGATAATTATTAAAATAAATCATTTTTATTATTATTAAAAGTAAGACTTTTATAATCATAAAGTGTGAGTAGGACTCACGCCCTGAGGGTTCCGTCTCAAAGCTGTGCTCGCTTGGATATCCGATTTTCCAATTCCGGATTGAAGGAGAAACTTAACTTTTCAGTTGAAAAAGAACTTTAAATATTTTGGAGAGGACCGATTTTAATGAAATAGACGAAATGTTACTTCAAGACACAACCTATGAATTTCCGAACCCAGATTAGAACAAACTTAACTTTGCAGTTCATATAAAGGTATAAAATACCAAATTTCCGATTGTTCTCTATACTTGAACTGTAAGAGCTTGCTTGTCGCCAAACTTCATGCTGCTAGGTCAACGGGAAGTACCTAAAACAGGCTTTGGTTTATTTGCGAGTGTCAATGCGCCATAAATGGCCGTATTTTTTGTGACTTGACTTGACTGTTGTTGGAAGTTTGATTTTCTTTACAGCTCCGAGGGACCGTATAGATCTAAGTGATATGTATTTCAACTTGATACCTCCACGCGGTTCTGAGAAAAAGAGTCTTACAGACAACGAAGTAATCATAATTCTAAAAGCTCAAATTTTTCATTTGAGTTACGGAACCTTATAAAAGATTATTTATATTTATTACCTATCGGCCTGTTTGTCTGTTACCTTTTCATGGCGTAACGGCTGAGCAGATTTAGATGAAAGGCAAACGGATATGCCATGATCTGGGTTAGAACATAGGATACTTTGAATCCTGGTAGTAGGTACTTACGTTCCTGTAGGATAATATCCGACTTATAGATACGCGGGCGAAGCCGTGGGCAAAAAAGCTAGTATTAAATATATTATACAAGTTAATGTAAAGCTTGTAAAAAGGAGAAACTGACTGACTGACATTTATCAGCGCACAGCCGAAGCTACTGGGCCTAGGAACGTGAAAGTTTGCATAAGTCTTCTTTTTATATTGTAGGCGAGCACTAACCCCCTTATTACAAAACAAGGTTTATCTTCAGACCCAGGTTCAAAACATGGAGCCATTATGGAATTTCGAACTTTATTCCGACTATGATAAAGTTCCTAAACACTAAACTGACAACTTAGTACCGAACTAAGTTTTCAGTTTTGTATAAAGAACGGTTTTTCAATCACTGTTACGTTCTTATTACAAAAACTGGCTGCATGGTTTAAGCCATGTCAAAATATAAATCTTGTTTTTTAATAAGGCGGTAAGAGTTTTTTTAGGTTTTAGGAAATTCAACTTTTAAGCGGGAAAAATGTTATTCTCATGGAGGCGATCTCTCACGTCCAGCCCTGGTTCAGGCCATGGTTCGGAGCGAGAGGGCATGGGAGGTCATTACCGCCTTCTACGAAGCAGTAATGCTCGCGAAGGAAGAGGCGGAACGACTGAGGGAGAGGCAGGGTTCGCGGCTTCACGCCCCTAGTCGCCGCAGAAGACGCCCTGGGCGTCGGGAGCCGCAAGCTGATTTTCGGCCACCGTTATAGGCACGGGCCTGCGGACGGTGAGCGATTTGTAGCTCGCCGTCCGATAAGGACCAGGCCCGGGTCGACGGCGCGTTGTGTTCCACGCGCGATTCAAAGAGATGTCAGCACGAATTGACGGGGTCCATTAGGGCCAATGGCTGCCAGGGCTGCGAGTTTGTCCGAAAGGGTGATTTCGTGGCCCTGGCACACAGGCAAATGAAGGAACACGGGTGGGTTTTAGTCAGTAAAAGTCTGACACCCGCACTTCTCCCGCTCCGCCCAGAGCGGGAGAAGTTATTTGATAATTTCCCACCCACAAAAAAAAAAGGTAAGTAGTAAAGTTCTACCTCAAAGAGAGTTTAGAGGTGTTAAAGATTGTATGGAAGAATTCAAATGCGCGGTATGATTAACTCGAAACTCAGTGTTATTACTTTTGATAGAAAAGCAAAAAAGATTTTGGTTTTTCGGGTGTTAACATTTTTTTGAGAAAGTACGAAACCCACGCGAACGAACATAAAGTTTTTAACTATTCATTTTGTTTTCGCGCTTTTCGTCATAGTGGAAAATAATTCAAACGCGCGAGCCATCTGTCGGAAAAACGGCTCAGGCTACGTAGTTTTGCCTTCCCATGTGTACAGTAGCGTCATCTATGAAATTATGTAAGAAGTATTTCATAGTCGGCCTAACTCACGGCCCGATCCCGTGGTCACATAATTTAGCTCATGACATGGGTATCCAATCCAAACACTACCGTGCACGAAACCTACCTATTTTGATCATTGTTTGTGAGAAAGGGATAAAGAATTTAAACAAAATTATTTTTGATTTGAAAAGTCGAGTTCTTGTATTTTGCATGTGGCTGGAAGGGATTTTTCAACTTCGATACAAAAGCAGAAAAATAATGGTAAAAAAACATTTTTTTTTAAATCCCAGTCATTAATGTATTTCTTCCTCTTCTTCAAACCATAACAAGATTTTTTTATAAATTGAAATCACTTATAAGTATTCAGCTATTCTTGAGATAAAATCATTATTTTATGACATAAACAATATCTCGAGTAGGTACCTAAATCAAAGGCAGTATATACTATATTTTGGAGAACGCTACAGTGATGAACTAATAGCAGGTGCTATGACTGACACGAATACTCGTAGTTTAGCACCATAAAGACTACACTTTTTAGGTTGTCAGACAGACTTGAATGTTTCAATTATTTTAAGCTTTCTCATTATTAGAAAAAAAAATAACAAGCGGGTTTTTTTCGTGCCACATAAAAAATATTGGAATATATTCATTATGTAATATTGAGTATATTTTTGATGGGTTCATCCTCAGATTACAGAAAGAACTTCTTTCTATAATCTGAGGATTCATCATATTATTGTAAAGTACTAGCTGCCCGGCGCGACATCGCTCGCGTGGTGTTCTATATCCTGTCCCTAAAGCTTTGCGGGCGTATGCAGAAAAACTCACCAGTTTCATCAAAATCGGTCCAGCCCCTTCGGAGTCCAAAGAAGACTAATTATTGTTTGGTACATTGATTTTTATTTATAAAGATAGATAGAATACTTGTATAGCTGGTATAGTATTTTGGGTATCCAGGTATTATTATGGCTCAAATAAACTAAGTTTACAATTTATAATTTTGATATATTTGTCTTTATAGGATACATACACACAGAAGAGGGATTAACATAATTATATACAACAAATGCATCTAACAATGTTTTAACCAGTAACAGCATCTCATATTAATTTGCCACTTGCAAAATAAATAATAATAATTTGTGATTGTTTAGAAAAATATTGCACTCCTATTCTAATATAGAAGATCATTATTTGTGTCCAAGATAAAACACGTACCTACATTACAAGAAAATACATCCAGACATTAAAAGTGGAATTACTTTATTCTTATTTCGTTAGACACCAATCACTATGGTGAGGTTCACTTCTACCCAGCAACCAGGTTTTGAAGCTCAGAACTTAATTCATTGGCATCAATGTTGACTTTAGCATTGGAAGCAGGTGCAGGTGCACTGGACTCTCTGTTGCAAGCCTTCTTGTGCACAAACCAGTGCAGGCGCTGGCACTCCCTGTCACAGTACTGCACAGATTTGCACTTGGAGCACTTCTTAGCAGGCTTCTCCTCCCCACAAGTGCTGCAGTAAGGGATGGCATCGACAAACCCTCGCTGACCATTGATAGTGCAGTTGATCACTGACAGTGCAGGGGGAGGATCCTTACTGGTCAGGGAAGACACCATCTGGTGGAAGGTTGTGCATTCTCTAAAAGGAAATTCCCGCACACAATCTTTAAGGAATGTATCCATCAAGTCCAGGGAAACTCCATCTTTGCCAGGCTTCAATAATTTCTTGGAGAATACTTCAACAACATCATGTTTCTTATCATCTTTATCAGCATTTGTTTTCTTATCTCTAATGTTGTGTATTTCTCTAAGCACATAAGCTAGGTAGTGGTATTTAAATGCCATCACTTCATTAGTATCACCACCTCGTGTCATCTCCTTCTTACACAACAGCTCAAGTGTTTTAATAACTTTTTCAGCATTGTCAAGTAAGGTAGGTATGTGTTGAAGATTTAGTGCCAGTCGCACGGGGTGGATGTTGACACCCAGGACGAACTTGTGAAGTGGGTCAACTAAGGCTGCAGGTAGGTATGGTTCTGGTTGCTGTCCTTGTATGACACTGAAGTAGGCTATTTCGCTGCGAGGCACGTAGTTGTTGATGGTCGCGACGGTGTGGTGGTTACCGACGAAGGCCGCCATCTGTGAGGCTGTGCGCCCGACTGAGTTAGTGGCGATCGACTTCGCTCCGGCGTCTAGGAGCAGCTTGCACACCTCGGAGCTCCCAGACAGGGCGCCGAAGTGCAGAGCCGTGTAGTTGTACTCATGCTTGCCAGAGTTCACGTCGGCACCCTGGAAATGATGATTAAAAAAACAAATTAGTCTCACGAAAACAATTAATGTGTTGTGCCAAAAATGTCAATGAAAGTTACGTACCCTATCGAGCAGCAATTGAACCATATCCTTGTTGCCCTTATAAGCGGCGTGTTGTAGCGCAGTCATACCATTTTCGTCAAATAAATCGACGGTCCCTTTGTGTTGGATCAAAATATTCTTGAATTCTGTCAAGTCATTTTGAGCTATGGCATCGAATACTGTTTTTTCAGCACCAGGTTTTTCTTCACTTTTCGCCTCCATATCGATTTTCTGAAAACTTTTATTCTATCGAACGGAAAGATGCTATCAGTAGCAAACAACCTATAAAGTCGACTGTCAAAGTTAAAGTCAGCTTGACAGTTCTAGGGCTGACGCGTTAGCTCGCGCTAAAGAGGTTTGCAGGCAGGTCATAGTCGATTTACAAAATAAATCAATTTAAAAATATTTATGGTATTCTCAGTCTTTGTTTGACGTTATGATGGTATGATGTCGGTAACGCTTTCTTTATAGACTGCCATCATTGCAGTCGTTTTATGGCGGCAGGCTAGAGTCGTCTTTCGACTTGATTGGAAGACGTTACGAGATGGCGCTGTCATAAACAGTTGGCAAAATCTACTCGCGAGCGATAGTGCTATCTATTTCTACTATTCTGCATGTTATAAACATTTCTTTAAAAACTTGGTGAAATAGGGAACTTGTATCTACTGGGTTTGACAGGTTTTTGTTATCTTTCACAGTTTTCTACATAAGCAATACTACCATCCACGTTCATTTAGTTCTACAGAGCCATGTAGGAGTCACACTTGGCTCTCTAGTACTAGCTCTAGTTATACTATACTGAGGAATTGCAGTCCTACAGTTTATGACTGCAATTCCTCAGTACAGTGTAAGTAGTATAACTCCATACTTATCGATAAAATACAGTACTACGCAAAGAGATTTAACATAGATACTATATAGAGGCTAATAAAAGTATTTAGAAGTAATGTCATAGAAAAGTTGTGATCCATGTCAGAGTAAAAATAAACCGTGGTTAAGTCGTCTAGTCGTTTTACCACTACGAGATTTGCAATACCATATTGCACAATTAGACATTAAACTTCGAAAATAGTTTTCTTTTGGTGGACATGAATGCGAATTACGATTTAATATGCAGGCGTACCACACTAGACTGAGCGACTTTTGCCCACTAGGACAAATGTATCGGATTACAATTTTGTTTGCTATGTCCCGTCTATTGTGAAGTAAATAATTTTAAGTCTTTGTTACTACGCAACATAGAATTTACTAATGGATTGGATATCTTAGTAGGTAGATACAGAAAGACACCTGTTCAACTGAAACATAGGTACCGGGCTTAGTAGTTCTGATTCAGTTTATATTGTGTTATTCAACCAATTAATTAATGCTTTGCTTAGGACATAAGCACAGGGCCAGATTTAAAGTTGTGAAGGCCCCAATATTTTTTTGGGAAAAGACATAAAAAACACAGTTTTCAATAAGTAAGTAATACCTACCTACTAAAAATATACAAAAGAAAAAAAAATGTTAGACAAAAGGAACTTTCGGACCTTTTATGATTTATCGTCGAAAAGTCATTAATAATTTCGGTGAAATCCTATTCTCGTAGTAGGGATAACTTTGATAAGCGGTTCTGTATCAGTGTAGTTCAAAGTCTATTTTTATAATTTTCATTTTCGGAAAGGAGCGCACTCCAGTGCAGTTTGATACCATCAACACCAAACATATTCTTAACGTAATTTCCATACCATACGTACACATATGCGCAAAACGTTTTCTTCTTCCATTCTCCCCTGTCTGCCGACACGCTATCATTCAATCCCTTCTATTTCATATCATTCCTCACACAATCCATTTATCTTTTCTTTGGCCTTCCTCTCCCACTCCATCCATTAACATTTATCTTCATCACTCTTATAGGCACAAGCGTTTCCTCCCTCCTCATCACATGGCCATACCAAGCCAAACGATTTTCTTTCTACTTTTCTGTCACTGGCGCCACGTTCAAACTTCCCCTTATACTCATTTATTACTTTATCCATTTTCGTCACTCCACACATCCATCTCAACATTCTCATCTCCGCTGCATGCACTCTTTTTTCGTCAACAATACGACAGACCTTATTGCGTAAACATTCCTCTTTAACTTGAGGCTGATGCCCCTCAAATTAAAGGTGAAAATTGGGGAAAGAGGTTCGCAAATTGTTCCTGACCTGTCGCCATTTCATCCATCGTGAGTTGATCCGGTGCGTTATATCTCGGTCTACTTCGCCATCCCCTTGGACAAGCGACCCGAGGTACCGAAAGTCGGAGCAGATCGGTAAGGCGAGAGATATTGGGCACGCCACAATTGTGGCGAGAAGTCCGCTCTTTGAGGAATAGCTAGAGAGGCGCCATGGCGTCCTCACCTACCGCCTGACGCAGGTCCTCACCGGACACGGTTGTTTCGGGAAGTTCCTGTTCAGGATAAAGCGGGAGGAAACGCCAGGGTGTCACCACTGTGTGGATCGCCCAGAGGACACGGTGGTGCATATGGTGGAGGTCTGCCCGGCTTGTGCGGGGCACCGCCATGTCCTCACGGAGGCGATAGGCGGCGGCGATCTCTCGCGTCCGACCCTGGTTCAGGCCATGGTTCGAAGCAAGAGTGCACGGGAGGCCGTCACCTCCTTCTGCGAAGCAGTAATGCTCGCGAAGGAGAGGGCGGAACGCGTGAGGGTGAGGCAGGGTTCGCACCCTCACGCCCCTTGTCGCCGCAGGAGACGCCCTGAGCGTCGGGAGTCGCAAGCCGATTTCCGTCCACCGTAGGCGCGGGCCTGCGGACGGTGAGCGAAGGGTAGCTCGCCGTCCGATAAGGACCAGGTAGGGTCGATGGCGCGCTGTGTTCCACGCGCGCCTCAAAGAGATGTCAGCACGAATTGACGGGGTCCATTAGGGCCAATGCCTGCGAGGGTTGCGAGTTTGTCCAAAAGGGATATCATGGCCCTGGTACACAAGCAAATGAAGGAACACGGGTGGGTTTTAGTCAGTAAACGTCTGACACGCCCTCCCGCTCCACCCAGAGCAGGAGAAGTTATTTGAAAAATCCCAACAAAAAAAAAAAAAACGAGAGATCACAGGCACAGGACTGGAGAGACTGTCAAAACCATAAAACAAATCCTCTGTTTTGGTCCAACTTAATCTCAGGCCAACGGTACCCCAAACGCGGACGTGTAACGTAAATAAATGAAAGAATATGCGGGTCACTTTTGGGAGACAAATAAGAAAATTTAACACAGAAGTTTAGAAAACTGTACCGTGTGACTTATCAAATGCAAGGGCTTAATTAAAACTTATTCAAAAAAATTGAGACATCTAATTTTTTTTTAAATAGATGAAAATTGCCTTTCTCCCCCACCTTATCTCCGAAACTACTACGCCAAAAATTTTAAAAAATGCAGAACACGATTCTGTACTTAAAGATTACAGGAAAGCTTTGGTCAAAATAAGTCTTTGGTCTTAAAATAACATTGTAAATTTTTCAATATTGTTCGTATAAACTTAAATTTGCAGGTAGAATGTATAGGAGAACACGTTTTTCAACTACAGTGTTAAGTTCGTTCTTGAGTTAAATTCATCCCAACTACGGAACCCTTCGGTCCCGGTCTTTGTACGTTTTAACCAGTTGTTCCGCTGCAGCGTATAAATTCGGAGCGGCCATTTCCCCTAAATTATTAAGACTTCCAAATCTAGAACGTACCGTGTATGAGCATGTAACCTTTCAGTCAGAAAAACACATACCTAATCCAATGACTGGGATTAAACCAGACACTCTAAATTTTTCTTTTGGCGACACATTAGCGTCTTGCGCCTTCATATAATCAAGCGAATTCAGCCTCATATTCCTCGTTCTACTGCGTAATTGTTCATACTCTTTAGTGTCTGATATTTTTCGAGCAGCATCTTCGTATTTATCAAACTCGTCTCTTTTGTACACAACAAACAATATTGTTGTTGAATGTGAACTTTTTTTTCATTGATGGACACAAGGGATGTATTTTTTTAACAAAAAAAAAAACAAATTGTGGATGCCCCGGGGCTAGAGCCCCAGTTGCCCTGCTCTAAATCCAGCCCTGCACAAGTACAAAGTGCAGCCTTACCTCTATCTGAGATCTTCCAGATTTAGCATAGTGTGGATTTTTATATGATCGGTTTTAGATTAAGTTCACTCCCCTATAAGATTATTGAAGATGTCGGAAAATATAATGCCGACTGTACACTTTACTGGCATGCGCCGCGTAAACCAATAGGGAAATATGAAAACAAAAAGTATCTATTCTCTTTACCTTTTCAAATATTTGCAGGATTGGTAATAAAATACATTAAAAATACTCCAAGTGGGATGAACACCAATTACATTTTAATCTAACCCACATGCTCGATGCAACAGGCTGATACGACACTATGACAGAACAAAAGATATAGGCATACAATGCTCTGCTATCAGTGCGAAGCCGTGTTTGCTAGTTTTAAATATAATAAAAATGTATTTTTTGCCTTCCGTTTACATGGGTGAATAGAAGAACACAATATAATGCTTTGTAGAAACAAAAAAGTTGAAGGTTTTTTGTAATAAAAGTCGAATACAGTAAGTATAAATTTATTCTAACAATCAATAGTCATAATGGCTGGTATGACTATTGATATAACATCAACAGCTATAAATATGCGTTACATCTTTGATACATTAATACAATACTAAAATAGGTACAGAATATTATATGCTAAAATTACTGAACAGTGAATACCTACCTCAGAAATTACACAAGAGGTTATGAGAAACTACTGATTTGACTAAATATTCTCAACAATAATAATATCACTCATAATTTTGAAAGATCGAAAAATTACTATTTACTAACACCAAGAGAATGAAAGAGATAAAATTCTACACTACACATCAAGTAAGCTGAAGTGTAGCGCCTATGGAGCGTGTCACATTCCTAAAGTAATGGAAGATCCATTGATATCCAATCATTTATTTCAAAATCGTTGTACAATTCATCAGTCCGCATTGCCCATGACGGAGTGATGAATAGTAATTTTAATCAAACAGACAACAAAACATCTGAAACACATTTACAAAAATGGAGCACATAAACATTGAATTTAATCACAACATTTAGAGATAAAATTTGAGATAAATATGATGATTAGTAAGTGTATGTTATTGAACTAGACATAATATAGACACAGCCTAAGGCCCTACACCAAAAGTAAATTATGTGGGTACATGAACTTTCAGTTCCAATACATTTATTAATTTACTACGTTTGATGATATTACTATTTTATTGTTTCTATTATCTACACAGCATTTCATTTTTCTTAATCCTAGTTTAATCGCAATTTTTTCATTTTAATAATATTCTTATAAGTACTTAATAAGGTTTGAATATATTTTTGCTACTATGGTAGGTACTTTTTGCGCCAAAATATATTGCGCTAAAACGACAGACTGACTACTACTTATTCAAAATTATCTAAATCTTATAATATTTTATTTTTATATTCTTATTGTTATTTTAATAAACAGCCACATATTTTTCTTACAGCTAGAAATTTATAAAAAGAAAATCCTACATTTATTAATGCTACAATACACGTTTTGAATTTTAAATTTACATTTTCATAATATTAATTATTATCTATAGTGGAAAGGTGATAATACTTAAAATACATTTTGATTTTTTAAGCTCATTCACAAAGGTAGTCGATTATGAGGTTTAGTTACTTTTCGCAGCACTTAAAACTGTGTTTCATGATTGCCAGTTTATAAAAGAAAGTTGCTACCATTTTAACAATTAATTCCGTAATTCTGATTCTGACACAACATTCAAATAAATTAGGTACAAAAGGGGGATTTATTTAAACGAAGTACTTATGTTGTAAAACTAACATTGATATCTCGAAGCGTTTTCTTTCATAATAATAATTGTTCCAGCGTCAACCTTAATGCTTGATGGGTCTATTATCTAAACTACAGCTAAAAACATCGACGGTTTGCTGAATAGTCGGTTAATCTTACAGGTGTGTTTTTACGCGCGAAAACTTAACTAGTCGTAAACTTAATTAGACTAACTATTATTTAATCCTAAGAACATTTTAAAATACCTTAGTAAATAAGTAATTATAGACACAAAAATATGAAATCTTTCTTCTAATTAAATACTACATTGGGTAGGTACATACATTGATATTCGAAAACTTACTCGAGTATTATGAATAGGTAGGTAATAGAAATGTTGAATTTGAAGCACATGTACCTACCTACCTCATTATATTTATGAGTGACCAACTTTTTTGCTCAGCGACCTGCTCGACCAATCAAGCAAATTATAGGTAAGTCCAATAAAATCATTCAACAATACCTTTAGCTTGTGATCTAGACTAGAAGAAAGCTATTTTAGACGTCGAGTATCATATTCTTATTCAATTATTAGCCCTTCACTACTTACCCTTTCGACTCCGCCTTCAATGCTTACCACGCAACAATCTTACAACTAACATTCACAAATGCTCAAAGCTTGAAAAAGAAACAAACAAAATCCTGGACTCGGGAGAGCCGTAATCGGCGTAACAAACAAATGGAGTGCTAAGGCTCGTCTGGCAGTCCCACGACAGCGACAGCCTTATTTTGTTCTACAGCCGCATCCAGACTTCACAAGTCATTCGTCGATGCGGCGAATGCTCACAGAGAGCATACCCCGTAGGTTTGTGTTGCAAACTATCCGATATCTCGCGATGTCTGTACACGGCTTAACTAATTTGTTTCCCACGACATCAGGAGTGAACTCTAGGGTGAAACAGCACTCCTTGTTTCTTCCTCATCTTTGGTACAGTAGCCGACTGTTGATGCAGAACGAAGAGAATTAGAAAAATTTCGCTTCAGGTTTGTAGAGCGCTGTCTCTGTCTCTTGTGCATGCGTGACAGTTTATGTCAAAAACTCCCTGTGTCATATCAACGGCCGTGTCCTGTACGTTTAGACGTAGTAGACGTCGAAGGAGAGCTGAGCTCAGACGAGTGCGGGCGGAGGCGCGGCGTGCGGGGGAGTGTGCGGGGACGCGGCGGGCGGCGGGGAGGTCGGCGTCACGACGGCGGACGCCAGGCGCACGCCGCCACTCTCTGAGACCACCATCCCGTTGTGAACGGTGCCGTTGCCTTCCGTGTCTGCGTATGGAGTTGTCAGGATGCGTAGACGCTGCAAATAAGTTGATGAAGTTACTATAAGTTTCAAATACGAAGAAATGAAAGATCTACTTAGCTAGAGCCTGAAATCCATTTAATAAAAGTAATGTTTTGAGGAAAAGCGTAACTCGTTATACCCAAAACTTTTCTCTTCACTTTATAATATGCCATAAATAATTGAGGTGGCAGATTCAGAATACCATAATTATAACGCTACAAGGTTATTTTGGCGCGTGGCCATCATCGGAAATAATGTTTACCATACCAACAGCGCCCCCTTGTCAACGTCTTTCGAGCTCCGAAAGATCCTTTTAGCAGTTTATGGACCTAAATACAAAGTTCTATGGAAGACAAGTACAAAATTCGTTAACAAACTCCTCAATTAAACTAAATGAGCGACATCATACCTCAACAAACGTTCCCTTCGTAGTAAGCAGCTTATAAATGGCCACGGTTGGAATGCACATGACACTGGACCCTGCTATGGCCCAACCCAGCGCATTAGCCCATGCTGGGTAGATGTAATTCTCGTATCTTAGCGGTTCGTAGTCCAGAAGTCCGTAAGCGATGATGAAGAGGAGGAAGGCAGGGGCCGCGAACCGCCAGCAGACGCGCCAGTATAGACCGGGACGGAAACCTATCATGTCGCGGATGTCCTCGCAGAAACGTTCCGTACCTGGTAAATGGAATTAGAGTACAATGTTTCATGTTTAGTAGGATTTGGGACCTCGGAGAAGTTAAAATGGGTTTTAGTTAGGTCTAAGTTAAGGACACCTACGCACTTTTTTCGGTACAGTCGATTTTTGCCACGATAAAAATGATTCAGCTATAGCAGTTTAATTTAAAGGTGTAAAAAGACGCTTAACAAAGCCGAGCATACATAACTCCTGTACCTTTGCATACACATTGTTTTGCATGTGTTACATTACGCGCTGCCGTAAACAGCGATTTTTCACACCAAAAGAAAAGTCATTTCCCAGCAATCACTTATGCTCAATGATACTTAGTTTGATGTACAGAACGCATAGATACCGTTTATTTGATGAAAGATGCTGATTAAAAATGATTTAGGAAACCAAGGACCAAAACAAAAGACCTCAAAATCAACTCACCATATATCCAAGACACAGCAATAGCCTCAAAGAACACCGCCACCAGAATAGAATACCCTGCAGCGTATCTGTCAAGCAGTTGGAAGAAGTAGAAGCCTCCCTTGGTGCAGGATGCCAGGCCCACGAAGAAGTACAGAGTGAAGAGACACGCCACGAAGATCTCGCGGTGCCGACCGATCGGAGGAAACTCGTCGCTGAGCGCAGTTATTATTGCCTCGGAGCCGCCGAACTGAGTGGAAATAAATGAATTTTATTTTGAAATGTATTTATTTTAATCGTATAGTTGAAAAGTTGTACATTTAACCTGGGTTTGAGAATTTGAGATAGATAGAAAAAAATCATATAAAAGTGAGCATTGTGCCTACTCGTTTTGAAATGTATGTTAATTATTTCTTTAACTCACAAATTCTATATTTTCTTAATTGAGGCAAAAATTTATAAAAAAACATACGCAATATAAATAACATTAATGCAGAACTACAGTCAAGAACCACTTACAGAGCTATCCAAACCAAGTGTAAGAAGCATCATGAAGAATATCAAAGCCCAGAAGGTAGACCCCGGCATGGTCGCGATGGCGGCCGGATACACCACGAATACAAGGCCTGGTCCTTCGGTAGCCACGTCTTGCACATCCCTGCCTGAAGCGTGGGCCATGTACCCAAGCACGCTGAAGATCACGAAGCCAGCAATGAAGGAGGTCGCCGAGTTGATCACGCTCGTTAGAATGGCGTCCCTGAGAAAAATCATCGCGTATAGAAGGACCAGCTATTAATTATTTTAGATAAATGGTCCTAGATTGTGTACTCACTTGTACACGTTGTTGTGATACTTATTGTAAGACGCGTAAGCCAACAACACTCCGAATCCAGGTCCCAAAGAGAAGAACACTTGAGTCGCCGCATCCACCCATACCTTGGATCCAAAACATTTTAAAATCAAACCATTATTTTCTTAAAATCCATGCCTTGGATTAAAATATTAATGGTTTTCATACCTGGGGTTGTGTGATAGCTTCGAAATTAGGACTGAGATAATACTGAATACCAGTGGCGGAGCCAGGGAGGGTTATGCCACGAACCAAAAGGATTAGAAGAACAGCGTAGGGAAAGAGAGCCGTGAACCAAACCACCTGGAAAAAGAGGAAGCATGAGTATTTTAAAATAAAAAAATAATTTTAGCTACTAAAGACGATTATGATATGGTAAACACTGGCTATACCTACATCGTAATATTAGAGTTGTACGTACTTTTCCAGAAGTGCTGATGCCTTTCCACAAAGAGAAGTAGCAGATGATGTAGACTGCTAACAGACAGAGGGCCATGTCCCATTTTATGGCACCTAAGTCATGAAGACCTTCGCTCCCTTGCAGTTCCAAGATGGCCCGGCTAAAAAATATTGCTGAATTAAAATAACTGAAAAAGAGGAGAAAAATATTCTTTTCGTTCGTTTTAAAATTAGGTACTTACTTGAAGTATTCAGAAGCAGCCGATGTAAATGGAGTTGTTTGTGGTGGAGGAAGTAATCCTGCAGAGCTGTTGCTGCGTACGCGAGTTCTGTTCGAGGCCTCCCAGATTGCTGCGAACTGTGGACAATTCAAAGATTGTTAAAAACCTACCTTTAAGTGACTAGAGGCAAAAAAGAAATACCGAAAAAAAAACAGAACTCATCACCGTGAAATTAATAATTTATAATTTAAAACTCACAGGTCGGCAAGCCGGGGTGTTCCACTCGTTGTCGCAGTTGGTCCAGGGTAGCATGGTGGTGAAGGAGGCGAAAAAGAACCGCAGCGCCCACGCGATGATCACGTTGTAGTAGAAGTCCACGTAGAATGCTATCAGAACTACAGCGTACCCGATACCTGTGGTAATAAAGACTTGATTATGGTAAGCAGTGCGTTTAGAATTAAATGGATACGGAAGGTTGAATAGTGTTGCGTGCTTAGGTACTTGGGAGAAGGATAAGTAAACGACTATCTGCAGCAGTAGTTTGCACCAGATTCTTAAAAAAACATAGATTTATCGACATTTGAGACTTATTATTCTTTTAAAAGTTGGTAGCCACTGATTAAAATACATAGCGTACTATAATGGCCCCTGAAATTGTTCTGTTAACTTAAAAGGTATAGTAAATATTATATTCCGAATAAAAAATTAATATCATAATCGAGTTTTTTTTTCCTTTGTGTTGCTTAAGTACCTCTCTTATTATTCTCATGATGATGAACGGTAAAGAAATAGTAGAAAGAAAGAAAAGTAGTAGATTGGTAGAGACCTAAATAAATTGCGTTCAATGAGGATTAAAACTGCCACTTGCTCAAAGAATTTGGTAGCTAGCTATGATTATCCATATTTTTTTTGGAAACACTCCTTTTACTCATAATTAATCAATATGCACCGTTGCGCAGCTATTGACTGCAAAAATACGGGGATCCATGTATTTGCCAAAGATGTTAAAAGACGACAACGTGGAAGAAAAATCTCGGAAAAAAACGGAAATCCGATATTTCGTCGAGACTATGTGATGTTCCTTTTGAAACCTGTAGATTTATAGGGGAGAAATTTGTATACAGGTGATGCTCCCAAGAAAACGAAGTCTGTTTTCTTTACCTACAGGCACTTGTGATGTGATACTATGTACATTATAGTAAAGGTGTACCTAGCTGTGTGTATTTTGTATTATCATAATAGATCAGTGCTGGAATTAACATCTCTGAAATTTTTCAGTCAGGAAGATAATCCTCGAGTTGGTTTTCAACTCTGATCAGGTTATTTCTGTATTAGGTACGCCTCCAGTCTTCAACAAAAAAAGAACTTAAAGTCCACAAACACAAAATTACCTATAAATTATAAAATATTCATAATTTATTGACTTTGCCACTACACCTGCTTTTTTACCAGTGGTAGACGCTTCCCCTGTCCTTAGATCGTATTTTAATAGTGGTACACTCCAAGTCGATAAATATTTATCTAGTTTTCATTTAATTTGTGATCGACACAAAAGTAAATACATATAAACAAAATAATGGTGTCATGTAGACGGACAGCTGTGCTGCCACCTATGACGAACTTTCAGTTTTTAACCCCATTAGTGACTCATTATCTACTATTTCTAAAGGGCTATTTACAGACCTAAGGAATTACATAAGCTCTTAAATAAAAGCTTCAAGAAAACCATTTCAACAAACAAAGATCTATCGCGCGAACGTACTGAATTCATTTCGTCAAAAATACTTTCACTCAGGGCGGGTTTCCACCACCTTTCCGGACCATTACCAATTTTATTTCTCTTCAAAAATCATATCTTGGTGGGAGCCACTCAGGGTGCGAGACGTGACAATCGCGTGAAATGAAATCAACGGGCATAAGCCGGGCTCGCAAATCTACCGGAGCCTTTTGAGACCGTATGGGACGAGCACTTAAGGGGAGCCCCGAGAATGGTGTCAATTATGGGTGTTAAGTGCGGGGGCGACGTCCGACAAGACCGCGATCTTGTAAATGACGTGTCCCATGTTTTGCATAAAAGTCTTGAAGTCGGGTGGATTGTTTATTGGAGTGTGTGATTTTTGGTCCTTGAGTCTGCGAGTAGTGAGTGTATAATATCGTTCTAAAAACATAAGTATTTCTTCTCAGAAAAATCTAACTGTATTAAACGCCATAGAGTCACTGTCATGTAGTTCAGAAGTTAGTTGTCTGTTCAACGCCAAAGTTGCATATGAAGTTGTAACCATTTAACACTACACTATCGCATACAGTCTGATAAAACTTTATCCAGCTTTTTGACACAGAAAGAACAAGATAACCTTAGGGTTATGTTAATCAAATCAGGTATAACCTCTGTTATTTAATCACAGTGAACTAAGAACCTAACTTTTCAATTGATAGCATAAGCAGCTAGGCACAAGAAGTCTGAAACCTCATTTAAATAATTGTTTTCATGGTCTGTACTTAAGTCCATCGTTCTTTTAAACCCAACACTATGTAAATACGACCCTTAGCTACAAAAGCAGTCAGAAAGTTACGTTAAGTGGTGGGCACTATAACTCTTGATCGCCAAATGCGGCTTCCACCATATCAATGACATTAGCCGACGGGACGTGACCGGGCCGCAATAAATCTGGCGTATGAGTCGCACGTGACCCCATAAAACTGAGTCAAGTAAAGAGAAATCGTGCCAATTTAAAATTAAACCCACTTAGAGGTTGTTTTGAATGATGTGATGTAACAAAAGTCATGTTCTACGTTTAATTTATTTCAATAGAATAGTCTTAGAGAATAATAAACTGCAAATCTTAGATAAGTACTGTGATCAGCAGAAAACATTTTCTTTAACAGCTATGCTAATTAAGCATTTATGCAGTGTGGTATGTTTAAACAATGCGGGATTTATTTATTTGCTTATCGTCTGTTTTACGACCTAAATATTATGCATTCACGTAGAAAAATATCCTTCAGATTAAACGAATAAAAACTATCTTTAATACCGGAAACAAGGACCAAAAACTTCTAGACTACTATGGATCTGAAAGTACATCTATAATGAGTTCAACTGACACTTACCTTTAAAGAGTGGAACTAGTCTCCCCCAGCAGGTAATGGCGCCCTTCCGATGGAACTGCCCCAGTGCCAGCTCCATGTAGAACAGCGGGATCCCGCCCACCACCAGCATGATGCAGTACGGCACCAGAAAAGCGCCTGGGTATTAAAAATAAATATTTATATGAATTAAACCCCCTTGAAACCCCTTGAATGAAACTACATTCTAGAACGGTGTTACCCGAATTTAATCTCTTATCAAAAAGTGAGTTTCATACTATTCTCAACTCGAATTAATTTTTCATTGGAATACAAGACTACTGTTTTGCGATACGGGCGATCCACAATTCCACACGTCATTTACGAAATTTCGTTTTGTCAGAGAAAATCTTCAATGACGAAAACGACGAAGAACAGATCAAATCTACTCAGTCATTTATTTGCAGTAAATGCGGTAAGTACATTATCATCATCATTCCACCCCAAAGACGTCCACTGCTGGGCATAGGCCTCCCCCAGTATGGGCCATAATTGCCATGCTTGGCAGCCGGGTTGGCGATCGCAGTATGGTGTTAAAATGCATAGAGAACGCTGCTGCCCATTCTCTAGTAAGTCCCGTAGTCGCCTTTTACGACACCTACGGAAAGAAATAGGATGGTGCTATTCTTTACGTTCGGCACCACACGGAACTGCAGTAGATACATAAATAAGAAGGTAATTGTTAGTGCAGGTGACAGATTTCTCCATAAATTGACATGCAAATATTATTAAAATAACAATGTGCTAATTTCAATAAGCAAATCTCTAAACAAATAAACACAATTATTCAACATTTGTGGGCGTCCAAGCTAAGGGTCCAGTAATGGGGTATTAAGACTAGATTCGATTAAGGATTTAAAAAATATTTAAAAACTGGCACATTTATTTATCAGAAATTTGAATTTGAAAAAAAAAACTTTTATTTACAGACTACATAGGCCCACAGAAGTAAAAAAGCTTGAATTGAGAAAAAGCATTCTCAAATTTGACATTGGTAGTATTGGTACCTTTTTACTTAAATTTTCTCTTAAAATTTCTGTTACCTACTTAGAAACATCAGATAAAGTCATTTACTATATGAACTTGTAGATAATTGAGCATTAATTAATCATCAATTAAAATCGCGAAATGCAATTTTTCAACCAACTTTGCAAAACTACGTATATCTCGGAAACTAAATGTCGAGAACTTGGACCCTTATTAATACTTTTACCTACTTAAATTGTATATACCTTAATATTTTGTTCAGAAAATAAGCCCCGAAATTAATAATTTCAACAAAAGTCCTATTGTTTTAGAAATCACAACTATTATTTCCAGTAATAACGGAAATTTTTCAGTCGATTTCCCCAGAAAATTTCCATCGCAATCTCAGATCTATACTCGCAGTAATTTCACATCGGCCCCGAGAGAGAGGGCGACGTAAATTGTCCTGTAATTGGCCTTTTAAGGCTCTCGCATTTGCTTCCAATACGCTTTTATGAAACTTGAGATGTTCAACGTTCGAGCTCATTTATGTAGATTAATTATATAGATAGGTACCTAATATAATAAATTAGCTGTTGTAAAGCGCTAAAATTGTTATAATGAAATCGGTACTTTTCTTTTCGTACCTTAACCAGAATTCAGGCAAATTCGTAACCTACTTAAACAGAAAATATTTCGAAACATTCATTATTATGTTGTCTTCTAAACACTTTTTGCTCAGTAAATAAAAACCAGCCAAGTGCGTGTCGGACTCGGCCCACGCACACTAAAGGGTTTCGTAGTTGGAATTAAATTATCCCATGTTGTAGGTCGTAGGTTCGAACCCTGACAGGCGTTTGACTTCGTGTAAATTATTTCTTCACCACTGCTCTCAAAACGGTGAAGGAAAACATCTTTAGGAAACCGGCATAATATTATGTCCTAGAACCAAAAATTCGAAGACATGTGACATCTACCAACCCGCAATGGGCTCGCGTGGTGGATTACGACTCACTCCCTCCCACAGAGAGGAGGCCTGTGTCCCAGCAAAGAACATCATAGGCTGGTTATGCTATTGTAAAATCATGATCGTCATTTGGGAAGTATTTCAGTACCCACTCTTCTTAGAATAAATTTGCAAAATTGTAAATGAACTCGGCGCTAAACTGTTGTCATGTATTTTTCACTATCATCACGTTCATCACCACTATCGATAAAAGTCTACAACTCTGTAACCAACTCTTACTCATCTTAAAGTCCGTCATGGTTCCTCGAAAGAGTGACTAAAACAAGGTCATTAAAGAATGAAGTAAACTGTCTGCTGCACGAGTGTCGACGAGTTCCAAGTAAACAGTAATGAATAACGAACACAATTGCTAAATGACGAACTTCCGTACACTATAATTGGGTAAGTATATGCCCGCAGAGCCCACACAATCGGTCTTACACGGCACGGGTTTAGCAAGAATATACATAAATCTTATAGTATTTGATGGGCTGCAGGTAAAAAAGTCAAAGTCGATATCAAATCATTTATTTCAAGTAGGCCATTAAGAGGCACTTTTTTATCGTCAATTTAACCGTACCGTATTTAAACTCACGCCTAATTCCTATGATGATAGGCAGAAACTACAGAACGCCACCTACTACGATTTTTACCGATATACCTACTAAATATCCATCATCAGCCACCGTATTTTATGGAATTTTATCTTTTGTCCCCTTTGAGCACCACGTTAAAATATTGATTGGTGCTCAAATGGGAATATCTATGGTGCTCAATGCATAGGTGCTCAAACGGGAATACTTCATTTTATGGTATCTAAACTTTGATATTTAATATGTTAGACCAAAATTTTAGACCTTTTATTAAAAATAACAATAAATAGTTAATATTACAGAGACAACACGACAACATTGAAGGTCCTCCTGCAGAGAATGATTCAATGGTCCTTGGTGAGAGTCACTCGGTAACTGGATTATTTACTAGTTTATTTCTATGTCGACTCCAAATGTAATTTTAGCCTAGCGAATTAAAATGAGAGTATTTATGTTATTATATTATGGTATAATTATACGTCAGCTGCGAGTGCCAAAGTCAAGTATCAATTAATATAGGCAATACCTAAAACTATTATTGAATGCAGGGCAACAATTACTATGTCAAAATCTAATAGTGTACCTACTAAATCAGTCTGCCTCCGCTTATGGTGGCTAAATCTACCAAAATCAGCAACTAAGTTGCACTATTAGGTTGTTGTTGAAAGAACTTCGTAGGATGAAGAAAAAACTAAATAAAAACTAAAGAAGTACATCTATAGAGCAGTGCGTCTTAAAACCTCTTTGAGGGGAGGCAGGGAGAAATATGACAAGGATTTACTTTATTGCCGGATGCAACAGGTCGCGGATAAGAGGGGAATGGAGGACATTCCGACGAACTTTCTGTAAGTCGACGACGACAGGGAGAAGTGACTTCGGAGAATCTTCGTGTCTCTTAAGTGAGGGGATAATGGGGCTTTATGGAATAGTGCGGCTTTTCCCATGATAGGGTGATTTAATTTTAACTATTGCGCCGCGCCGCAAGCTTTAATAAAGATGTTACTTTGTGCAAGTTGTAAAGGAACTCCCTTTCAAATTGATGTAGATTAAAGATACGTGCTATGTTATTTGACTATTGTGAAAATATATTGAAATTGAATATAATTTTAAAGAAAGTGAGAAAACGAAAATATCATCTGTAGCCTTTATAGGGTTCCGTACCCAAAGGGTAAAACGGGAACCCTATTACTAAGGCTCCGCCGTCTGTCTGTCCGTCTGTCACCAGGCTGTATCTCATGAACCGTGATAGTTAGACAGTTGAAATTTTCACAGATGATGTATTTCTGTTGCCGTTATAATAACAAATACTAAAAAAACCGGCCAAGTGCTAGTCGGACCACGCACAATGAAGGGTTCCGTATTTAGGGTGTTACCACACCAATCGATCGATGCCATCGGTCGACGTTGATCGATTGGTGTTGAGTTGGACTAATTCATTGTACCATCGATCGATGCCGTCGATTGACGATCGATCGATTGGTGTGATAACACCCTTAGGATGAATTTGTCCCTAAAACAAACTTAACATTGTAGTTGAAAAACATATTAATTGTTTGCACCAATGAAGGTGGCATAATCAGTTTATGATTAAACTCTCTATAAATAAAATATAATAAAAAAAAAAGTTGAAAAACATGTTCTCCTATACATCGATATACGCCACGGTCAATTTTCCCGTTTGTAATCGCTTTTTTATGTGATAAAACTACAAATTAACAATTGTCGGACTTTTTCCTTTACTTGTGCTGTGACACCTTGCTTCTTGCCAAATTTCATGATTCTAGGTCAACGGGAAGTACCCTATAGGTTTTGATTTGTGTGCAAAATATTCGCAATTTTTTTTTATGTGATAAAAATACAAATTTACATTTTTCGGACTTTTTCCTATACTTGTGCTGCAAGACCTTGCTTCTTGCCAAGTTTCATGATTCTAGGTCAACGGGAAGTACCCTATAGGTTTTGATTTATTTGCGAGTATCGAAATATCTCGCAATAATGTCGCTTATATCGCCGTATTTTTTTATTGCGTTGACTTGGAAGCTTGATTTTTTTAGAGCTTCAAAAGACCATAGACTTATGTATTTGATATTAATTTCAACTTGATACCTCTACGCGTTCCTGAGAAAAATGGTCTTGACAGACAGACAGACAGACGGACAACGAAGTGAACCTATAAGGGTTCCAGTTTTTCTTTTTGAGGTACGAAACCCTAAAAAGAATTAAAGCAGTAAAACTTAATTAACTTCTACAGTACGACACCGTACAGGCATTTGCAGACTTGAGAAATAATATCCTTTTAAAGTCCCTGAAAAAAAAACCTAATCGGCTCAAGATGATTTAATTTAGAGCTACATCATTTTCTTCGAATCTGTTACAGATGTTAGAATGGTAATCGAATCGCCTTAGTTCCGAGAGCCCGGGAGGTCCCCGCGGACCGAAGGCCGGATGATTGGGTATTACGAGATTACCGCCGATAGGGCTCCATTAAATCATCCACACCGTAAGGCCAAAATTGTTTAACTGAAATGTTTATGGAATTGTGATCTAAAGGCATCTGTATTTTGATTTCAATTAACAGTTACCAGTTGCTCGATTGTGTTAGATGTTGGTGGTAACTTCAGTTATTTAATTTTCTCGCGTCTTATCGTATCACAAGTTGGCGAATCATTACGGATGTATTCACTTTGGGTAGGTACTGTAATTCCACCGATATCACACAAATTGCATCAAAGCACATAAGTATGCAGTTTAAAATTTACCAAGCTCGTGCAATAAATATGACAGATGGACCAAAATGGCACATTAAAACAATTTAACAGTCTCTGTATTTATTATAGAACCGGCCAAGTGCGTGTTCGACCACGCACCATGAAGGGTTTCGTAGTTGGCATGAATTTATCCCAAAATCAAACTTAACATTGTAGGTGAATACATGGAGCCAAAATCTGACAAAAATACATTAATTTTTGCTAAAATATTCATAAATCCGAGGACAACAAATGTCCTGTAATAATTGCATATCGATTTTTGTAAATACAGTTAGTAAATATTACATGTAACATTTTTGTAATCTCAAGATTGTTTTAGTATAAACGAAAATACTAATTGTTTTGTAGTTCTAAGAGTTCAAAAGCAATATCGGAAATGATGACGTCATAGACAAAAACTAACTGTTTTGTAATTTTAAGAGCATAATAGATAGATATAGCGGTACTAATTTTGAGTTTATTTAGTGCTTTGCTTTTAGTAATTTATCTAGTTTAAGTAAAGACCCATACAGAGTGTTGGAACAGAGGTATCGAAAGAGATTTTAGTGGGCGATTCTATCCGTCATTGTGAGTACGTAAGTACCTACCATAATTTTTGCTCATAATGACGTATAGATTCACCTCTTAAGAAAATCTCTTCGACCCCTCTGTTACAACAACCTATATGGGTCTTTACATAAACTAGATAAATTACTAAAACCAAAGCACTAAATGAACTAAAAATTAGTACCGCTTTATCTTTAAGCTCTTAAAATTACATAAGTTTGTTTTGTATATGACGTCTCAATTTCCGATATTACTATCAAACTCTCAAAACTAAAAATTGGTATGTGTTTACTGTGTTTATTCAATGAAATACTCATTTTAAGTTTTCCTTTTTTATTTATTAATGATAAAATAATAATAGTTACAACAACTATGTTAACAGCAACCTAAAACATAAAATAGTTCTATAAGTACAGGATGCTACACAATGCAAAGAACACCTAGAGCCACTAAAAATAAGTATACCCACAAAATCTGACTGTTGTGGACTAGTTTGAATCGGAGTAGAAGTGCAATCACCAGGCAAAAGCTGGCTGGATGAAGGTACCGGCACAGGCTTAGGCCTATCTAAAGAAATTGATGTTGACGCTGGAGCAAAAGGAGTTAGTGACCTATGATTTGATGGTGGTGAAATTAAACTCTGTTGCACGGTTTCCTTTAGTGGGTCCAGTGTTAGAAACGATGTGAATGATGTATCTGCCTCAATCAGATCACTGACTCATAGGGTAGGTGCCTGAAAGTAAATTAAGAAGAACTTTATTTAGTAATGTAACGTTACGAGGGTAAGGTACCGTAAAAAAAATCCACCTTCCTGAAAAAAAATGGTTTTGCTCTGACTTTGTAACTTATAGCAGCGGTGGGCAGCTTACACTGTATGTTAGCCGGTTCTGTTGCTGTCTTGCAAAGTACGCTTATAGTACTTACATATTCTACGTTTAAAGTATGTTCCAAAGTAAATAACTTGTAAATAAGCTTGCCACAGAATGCACCAACGTAATCACCGAGACCCCAATTTCCTAAAAGATCCCTTGTGAGATTGTCCATTTTTAACTGATTTGAAACACTGAAACTAGAAGAAAACTTGATCGTTTTGGCATATCCATGGTTATGAACAAATTGGGTTATTGGGCACTCAAATTGGGCATACCTACCTAATACTAAAACGATCAAATTTTCTTTGCTTTTGAAGACGTTAATTTTTACAGCAACTTGTCACTCGACTCACGCGCAAACTCGAAATGGTGTACAATCGCGGAATCGCGGATGCACGTATGCTTGTGCCGCATCCAATTACAAAATTTTGTAATAGTATTATTTTATGAAATACGTTTAGTAATTTCAAGTAAACCGTTTGTAAATTTAATAATGTTGTTAGTTTAAGATCACTAAAGTTTGTAATGTTGATGGCAACATTACCTTAACCTTAACCTTTTTAATCATTGTTCCAAATTTGTAATCGGAATACAAAAAAAAAGAACCTGGCTCCATTGACGTTGAGTCCAATACCAATACAACTATTTGCGTGTAAACTGTAGGCGCGCCATTCTGTGAGCTGGTGTTGAATTTAAAACTTGACGGCAAGAAACTAGATGCTATTACGGAAACTGTATTTCTAGGATTTACTTTAGTTTCAAAATTACAATGGGGTGCCCACATTAGAGCTCTTTCAAGTAGATTAAGTTCAGCTGCATATGCAGTAAGAAAAATAAGGCAGTTAACTGATATAGCCACAGCTAGGTTAGTGTACTTTGCTTATTTCCACAGTATTATGTCATATGGCATTCTGCTGTGGGGATCGTCTGCTGACGTAGATTCAATTTTCAAGAGGGCAATCCGCGCGATCTATGGAATGGGTCCTAGTGAGTCCCTCAGAAACAAATTCAAAGAAACTGATGTACTAACTCTGCCTTCCCTTTATATCTTAGAAAGTATTTTATATGTTCGCAAAAACTTAGGACTTTTCAAAATAAGAAGCGATTTCCATAAAATAAATACACGTAGTAAACATGAAATTGTGATACCCAAATTTAGATTAACTAAAACAAGCAAGTCATTTCTTATAAACAGTATCCGCTTCTATAACAAGTTGCCAAAGTCGGTTATAGAACTTAGCGATGGAAAGTTCAAAACCTACATCAAACGTGTCCTAAGCAAAAAAGCATACTATAAGATTAAGGACTACGTTGAAGACAAGGAAGTTTGGCAATAATTCCTTCTGCACATGTGGCTTCCCTGGTACCTCATTAACGGCATAACTATGTAAACGTCTATTAACTGCTCCTAAAATACGATTTTTAATTCTTTTTTTTACATACTTTGACATAACCTACAATTTTAATGTAAAATATTTATTAGTGACTTGTGGACAGAATATTTATTCAGTTTTGTTACAGTTGTAATAACAATGTTGTCATTTGGTTTAAATATGTAGGTTTTTATTTTTATTATTTTAGTAATATTTTATATAGATTCTTTTTTAATTTGCGAATGTGAGAACATTGTAGGCTTAATAGATTGTAGCTTTGTAAACTATCTTTTATTTTGTTAAGTACTTGGTACTTGTTGATGGGCCTACACTGTCCTCCCATACCTATTAACACTGTAACTTGGAAACATTGTTAAAGCCCACTTTTTTTAAAAGAGTAACCGTGGAGTTTCTTGCCGGCTCTTCTCCATAGGAAACGACCAATTGGAACCGTGCACCTAGCTTCTGACGTTTCATAAGTGCCCATGTAGGTTTATGTGAAATAAAAATTTTAGATTTCGATTTTGTCGGTTTGGAACCTTTGGCTGGCTTATGAAATTTCAGACTACCTTCTTCGAGTCTCCTTCTAACACAGTTCAAGCGCAAATAGCCAGTCCATGAAAGTCTCGAAGCTGTTCTTGGACCTGTACTGAGGTCAAGTGACGATTACGCAGGTTGGTTGCAAAGGTACCGATCTAATCGTATACTGTAGTTACCCGGTTTCGTGGCCCTTCTGGACGGTGCCGGCGCACGAAGCCGCCGCAGTCTCCATGTATCGATTGTAAATTCTTTGAACGGCAGAACGGCTTATATGTAGTTGTTCACTCACGTTTCTCTGATTAAGCCCAGACTGAAGAAGTTTCACAGATGCGCGGTTACTTCAGGTATCCTATCCAGGTGCGGTGCCATAACCTTAACGCCAGAATGGATTAAAAAATACGGAAAAATAATTCTGATAGCTACTTTTTTTATGCAAAACAAAACAAATATTATAAATAATAAATTATTGACTTATATCTCTCTCTGTTACCCTCTCGACGTATAGCTCTAATCAAAGCTTGTTGCTTGTTTAAGAGCGACTAAATTCCGACTTTCTTATCTTTTTCAAATTCGTGAACTCAAATTTGGAACAGGCGCGGGCCATACCAAAATGATGGCCAGTATGTCAGCTTCAAAACTGCATAAAAACTTTTTCTCTAACTTATTATTATTTAGATTTTTTAGGCCTATAAACATAAAAATCCACGGTGGCTCGATTTAGGAGTCTGGGAGTGTATTAACTAACAGATCTTCTAGATTTGATAGACATTACAAAGTAAAATCTAAATGTAAATGACCTCTGATTTAATGCGAGTTATCTTCATTACCGAAACCTAATTGTAGATGTTTATGAAGAAATTAATTCTTGCAACTATATCGGCAAAACAAAGCAATCAACGGAATAGCCAAAACTGTTACATCACGAAATAATTACAGCTTCATTATATCTAAAATATCTTCATAGTGGTACAGCCTACGATAGCAATGATGGATGGCGAGGGTCACATGATGAAGTGGCGCCCCAATCAATTAGTACGGAACCACGGCTATGACCGAACACGGCTATAAATCAGGGCTATTTGGAAGGGTTAGTAATGTCGGCTGAGGCTATCGAAATGTTGTAGGTAGCTAAATTGCACGGTTGGCGCAGTGGTTAAGCGATTGACTGCCGCGCTGCGTGTCGCGGGTTCGATTTCCGCACGGTTCACATATTTGTATGACCTACAAGTAGTTGTTCCGGGTCTGGCTGTTTGTGTATGTGAGTTTAAATGTTTGTAAACGCACCCACGATACAGGAGAAATTCCTAGAGTGGGGCAACGTTTAAAAAAAAAAAAAATATTTAGATAATACCATTATTTCATTTGTATCATTATTATATATTATTTCATTGACACTTAGGGAATTGCAATATGTTACTATTCTGTAGCATTGTCTTTATAACTATTCTGAATTAGAAATAAGATCAGAAATTTAAATAAACCTTTTTTACAGTCCGTTCAACCGATTTTGACTTCTATTACGTAGGCATAAGGATGGCATTAAAAGCAAAAGCGTGATTACAATACCCAGCTGCCATTTGTCATGCCACCAACGCAATAGAAGTCAAAATCTGTTGAACGGACTGTAAAAAAGGCTTATATAAATTTCTAATCTTATTTCAAATAGAGTATTAGGTATACCGATAAAAACCAAAACAAGACACAGTAGAGCATATTTTGAAACTGCCTACTTACTGGATTTTTAGTTCAGTGTCTGATAGTATTAAGTACTTACAAACTCTTTTTATTCAACATTTTGTCTCATTATAACAAAATTGCGATAGTTAGTGTAGAATCTGAATTTAGCAAAATGTAGGTAATATTCAGAGTCTACACCAAGTTAATTACGACCAGTGACAAGCCAGCATCTCATCGGCCGTTCTAAATAAATTTCCTCTCAGCATGAACGGCTCAAAGACAAGATCACATTTCAACAGTTCACGAGAATTGCCATTTAATTAGATCACGGACAGACGCGGCCCGATCGGCCTTTGCGTTGCTGAGAGAGGATGACCTCCCCCCTCCATTATCTTATTACTCGCTCCCATTATTACGTTACTAATTTTCCTGCACATCGAGGAGCTAACTAAGTTTTCTCGACGTAAAGGGCGCGTTTTGATTGTCAATTACTGACTCTTGGACTCCAAAGGATGGCGCGACGGGCGATCAAAGCAACATCAGCGGATGCAATTAAGTATGTGGCTGAAACTTTGTTAAGGCTCCGTGCACAAAAAAAACCCTTTTTCGTCAATTTCTTATCTAATTGTGAGGATGCTTGAAATAATTGAAACATTAAGTCTGTAAGTTCTATAAAAGTACAGTTTTCGTAGTGCTAAGCCATTCGTGCAGTCATAGCACCTGTTAATAGTTTTATTACTTTTGCGCTCTCGAAAATATAGTTTATTTGGCCTTTGATTTACTTAATGAAGATATTGCAAAAACATAAAATAAAATTTTGATTTTATCTCAAGGATAGCTGAAGCCCAGTGTGTGATTTTTAAATTTCTTGATAAGGTTTGCTAAATATTTATATATTAAAAAAAAAAAGCTGCTATGTTTTGTATGGAAGTTGAAAAAAGTTGTCCCGCCACTTGCTAGTAGACCATGTTTATGATATTTTTTAATGTTCAAACTAAAAAGTAGTTTCTTGTAAAAATATGATCAAACGTCACCCTCGCGTAATTTTTTGGAAAACCTGTTGTGAGTTTTTGTAATTTTCCAGGAATCCTCAATTTATTTGAAAAACCCTTTCCGCCACTTGCAAAAAAAACCTGGCTTTAAAAATCACAAATCAATTTGTTTAAATTATTTATCCTTTTCTCACAAACTTTGAACAACAATTTTCCTTCTTTCTTTTCTTAGTTTTTCTTCTTCTTTTTCTTTTTTTTAATTTTTTTCTTTTTTTTTTAAGAGCGCAAGTATTTTCAACATGTTCTTTAGTGTACAATTTTGTAATAAGGTCAGCAAGTCTTTTATGGTTCTTTGTTTTGCACGAGGCAGTTTTTTTAGCAGCTGGGTTAGTTACAGAGATTTATTCTTTAAAAACCATTCACACACAAAAGAATTCGCGCCAATATCTTTTTAGGGTAAAACGGGAACCCTATTACTAAGGCTCCGCCATCTGTCTGTCCGTCTGTCACCAGGCTGTATCTCATGAACCGTGATAGTTAGACAATTGAAATTTTCACAGATGATATATTACTGTTGCCGCTATAACAACAAATACTAAAAAACAGAATAAAATAAATATTTAAGGAGGCTCCCATACAACAACGCGATTTTTTTGCTCTATTTTGCTCGATATTGATTACGGCAACAGGTAGACGCTTGAAATATCCACAGAATATTTAGTTATATATTCACTCAAGAATAAATAATTAAATTAAAATAAAACAAATATTTAAGGAGGGCACCCATACAACAAACGTGATTTTTTTGCCATTTTTATAGATAATGGTACGGAACCCTTCGTGCGCGAGTCCGAGACGCACTTGGCTGGATTTTTATTATTAGCCACAATCAAGGAACATAATATTATACTCATCTACGGCGAGGCCCCAACGCAATGCACGCAAGATTGTACCGAAGAGACCGCCGCTTTTAGTTCCATTTAAAAAAAAAAAGTTCTTTTTTTATGAAACAGTTATAAGTCGAGTCTTTATTCATGATTATTTTACTTAAGGTGAATTCGCAGCTATAGCCCGTGACTACTTCTTACGTTTTTTGCTATTTGTAGGTCAGTG
The DNA here is from genome assembly GCA_963921375.1 of Tiliacea citrago. Classification (NCBI taxonomy): domain Eukaryota; kingdom Metazoa; phylum Arthropoda; class Insecta; order Lepidoptera; family Noctuidae; genus Tiliacea; species Tiliacea citrago. The sequence continues at coordinate 21,567,352 of OY992792.1, read as the reverse complement.
TCAGGTTGTATCTTAATCACAATATGATTCGCGACTATAACAGATATGTATTTACATACCTAATTAAAATCATTAAACAAGCTATAAAAAAAAACTTTTTCCCCAAGAGGCTGACAATATGTTATTTTAGCCCCGCTCTGGTACGCTAAAATGACGGACATTTTGAGCAAGAGTAGTGAAAAAACTATTGTATTCAGATTCCGGAATATGAACAGCCGTATAATATTTAAACACCACGCAAACAAATCTCATTTAGTCCTTTCCGGGCCTTTGACTGTCCCATGCTCTTGCTTGAAGCGCTTCATTTCCGTTTCAGCAAAGACGCGTGGAGTCTGGCGATGACTCGCCATATTGCTGCCTGTCACTTGCCATGTTTTGTCTAAACTATGGGGCATAGGTAGCCAAGTTACGCAGCTGTGGAATCCGACTCTCATTTTTATTTTGTTCTTACTCCTGTTGATACGTGCTACGCGAAAATAGTTCGTACTACCAACGTATAAAGACTATTGCCACTCAGACATATAGTTAGAGCAGCTGACTGCCCAGGCCGCATTTCGAGGAGGCTGATGTAAGGCAAACTTCGTTTAAAGTCAGCATACGACACCGGCTAAAGTTTTACTCTATCTTTTTTGGCAAGGTACACTTCTGCCTAACCCTTCGGGGAATACAGGCGTGATGTTATGAATGTATGTTTTCTATCATGAAAATCAGTTTATTATAAATAGGTTTTTATACGTCTTCGCTTTACATAGTGCTAGTTAGTTCCAACTGTACCTACTGTGTGTTGAGTGTATAAAGCTATTACATGAGTACTTCACCGCACACTGGGCGAATGTGAAGCTTCAATTAGCAAGCCGCAGGTGTAAGCGTAGTGCAGGCCACTCGAGCCGCTGCATGAGGCGAGACGAGGCACAAGCCGCACAAGGCGTACGATTGTTAACCGCCTATTATGCCTCGAGTGCCCTACAGCCGGTGTTAGCGCGCAATCACACAGTAGTCTTGAATGAATTCACGAATCATTTTCTCATATGGAATGGAATGAAATAGTTTCTAGTTTGTGAATTTCGTATGATGTGATACAGAAATTGAATGGGAAAAAATAGACAAGATATCTCTTTCGTCCACTGTGTGTTTTGGAATTTAGGCAAAAACTAACGATGAGCACGACACAAACTTATGATACGACGACGGCGAACTCACTTCAGTTTCAAAGAGATCCACTACAATTCTTTTTCCATTATAAGTTCAGTAAAGGAATCAAATCAAATAGTAATTATTTAAATTTTCCGACAAAGTTCAAACAAAACCGAAACACATCTGCAGTCTGAGAATTTATGACGTGACGGAGCTCGTCGGCGAGACGCGAGGTGCACAATTAGCGACGCAAGAGGCACTTAGTGCCATTCAAGGCACAACCGCGCCACTCTAGACACCGCGTTCTAGACCGTCTAGAATGGATCATTAGGTTAATTGATTATGGAGTGATCAAAATAATGCTTGATTGAAGAGGCTTGTTCGTGATACATGGATTGAAGATTGGCATTAATTCCGAGTTGGTCGAAGCTCATTTAAGTTTTTGGAATCTTCGATACGACAAAGAATAAGATGGAAGATTTTTAGTAAAATTAAATTAATGGCATATACAATCACCACTCATGACTCCCTGTATCAAAAACAGATTTGAGTTTAAATGTATGCAAAGTATCAGTGGTTTTTAGGGTTCCGCACCTCAAAAGGAAAAAACGTCACCCTTATAGGATCACTCGTGTGTCTGTCTGTCTGTCACAGCTGATTTACTCCGAATCTACTCGACCGATAAGTTGAAACTTGGTACACATATGAATTTCTGTGACCCAAATACGGACGTGGAATGTAAATAAATGAATTTTGAATATGGGGGTCACTTTTGGGGGCATATAATTTTTTTTTTTAATTTTGCTATTGGTACCATGTGACATATCAAATGAAAGGGCTTGATGTAAGGATCTCATATATATATTTTTAATAATTTTAAAATAAACACTTTTAAAGTTATTTAAGAAAATCGATGAAAATTGACCATTCTCCCTCCCCTATCTCCGAAACTACTAAGACCTAACATTTTGAAAAAAATACAGAATTTAGTTATTTACATATAGATTACAGAAAACCTATAAGAAGTCTATGGTCTTAAAATAATAAATAAAACTTATATTTTAAACACACAGTCTTTTTCAAGCATAGCGGTATTTTGTTACACAGTTCTTCACTTATCAAAAATATATGCGGCGCGCGGCGCCTTGAGAACTTCTTCATTTTTTTCGTTGGTTAAAACAGGGTATAAAAGTGTGTAATTACTCACCGCCGCCATTCTTGTAGCAGAGGTAAGGAAAGCGCCACACGTTGGCGAGGTCGACGGCGAACCCGATGACCGACAGCAGGAAGTCTACCTTCTTGCCCCATGTCTCGCGCTCGCCGACAACCGGCGTAGGCGTCTTCAGCGCCATCCTACTGCCCGACCACAGGAACCCGCCACACCCTAGGGAAGAAATAATAATGTTGAGCTAGCCCTGACGCATTTACGTAAAAAAAAACACGAAAATATGTGAAGATAACAACCATCAAAATAAACGAAAAATGAATCTGCCTAGCCTTTTCCCAACTATGTTGGGGTTAATAGACGAACTGGATTAAAAACTATTCAAGCAAAATAATTAAAAATTGATATGGGACACCTCGCGGGCTTTTTCTCCGAAATAAAAAAGATTACGTACATTTACATTACACGAACCAGTAATCATTGCGAAATCGGTGTACCTACATACATAAAATAAAAAACTGCCTTTTTTTTAAATCGGTTAAAATAACCGGTTTTAATTGGTTGATGAGTTTCTGAGAAACAGCGCGGTGAAATTTATAGATTTTTATGAAAAATCAAAGCATTGTGAGCCGTACAAAACCCATTTTGTGTGGCATAAACACTACTAAATCCTACCAAATATTCAAAAATATCCGTCGGCTAGTTTTCGAGTTCTAAGGTGGCTCCTCAATCCAGACGTCTGAATTGAGGAGCCACCTTAAACGTCCTATATTTTTTTAACGGTTTTACTACAAATTCCAGGATCGGGCCTACAAATTTACTACTAAATATTGGTATTACCCGCGTTTAAATATGAGACATGGCTCCTCAATCCATACGGACACGATTCCAAATAGACCATGAGTAAGTGAGGTAACTCTTAACACGGTAATGTTACGACATACGAGTACGTATATATACTATGTTTTGTCCTAAACACGAATTTATCGATGGATCGTCATGTAAAGACGGTGTAAAAACAAGTTTTTTTCTACCATAATAATATAGCCAAGATTTTCGTAGCGCAGCTGCAACTTACCCCCTATCATGAACATGATTTTGAACTAAGTTATTGGTGTATGTAAGCATTTTTTCTTTAAGGATAATGAGCTTTTGCTAAGTTTCTGCGATTATACATAACTACGTTGTATTTAAATTGCAAGAAAAGAGCAACGTCGGTTTTATGATTATTTACAGCCATCATTTTAACCAAAATCGATGCAATTATTCGAATCCGAATATAATAGGTTGGGGAAAAAGTTTCTTCGCATTTCTTAAGAAAATTCAAAACATTTTTTAATATAGTTTATTTACATTTAACTAAAGTATGTAGGTACCATTTTGTTTGATAACTTTTTGCCATCTTGTAGGTAGGGACATGATCCCATTGCTATAGAAATTTTGGGACTTCTGATCAAAATACCGCGACAAGTGGTTTTAGCAGTCCTCTCGTGATGTTAACCTGACACTGCCTAAAGAATTCTGAGGAGACCGAAACAGGTGGAAATCTGAAGGTGCAAGGTCCGGACTATACGGCGGATGCATTAACACCTCCCAGCCAAACTCTTAATTTTTGCTGAGTGGCTAAAGATGTGTGAGGTCTAGCGTTATCATGATGAAAAACCACACCCCTTCTGTTGATTAATTCTGGCCGCTTTCTCTCAACTTCTTGCTTTAATCTCATCAGTTGTTCGCAGTAGAGTTCAGAATCGATGGTCCTGCCTGGTGATAACAGCTCATAATGAATAATGTCCTTCCAATCCCACCACACACACAGCATCACCTTGTTGCGAGTTAACCTGGGTTTCGCCAGTCTGTGAAGCCTGACCGGCCTTTGACCACGACCTTTTTCGCACGTTCTTGTCGTACGTAATCCACTTTTCATCACCAGTTATCAGCTTCTTCAAAAATGGTTCGGTTTCATTACCTACGTCGTAATAAAGAATCACAAATGAGTACACGGTTCATTAGGTTTCTTTCAGTGAGCTCGTGAGGTACCCAAATATCGAACTTTTATGTACCCAGTTTTTTTTCAAATGTGCCAAAACTGTTTTGTGGTCAATTCCCAGTTCTTCAGCTACGTCGTAATTACTGATAGGCCGATCTTGCTCCACTTTTTCAAAAATGGCATCCTTTTTATCCGTAATAGGGCGACCAGAGCGACGTGCATCTTTGACATCAAAATTTCCGGATTGAAAACGCTTAAACCAAATTTGTGCTACTCTCACAGACACTGCACTAGGTCCATAAACATCGCAAATTTTTTTCGCGACTTGCGTTGCATTTTTACCTTTTTTGTAGGGACATTTTAAAATGTATCGAATTTCTTCATTAGATTCACTCATCTTGACAGTACGAAAAACAAATGAAAATCACACATTTTTCTAATTTGAATTTGGAATTATGTTCTTTAAAATTTAAACTTGCAATGATACCAAAACCAGCCAGATACAAATAGTATAGCCAAAGAGATTTTATTACAAGTTCATACATACTATAATGCGAAAAGACTTTTTCCCCAACCTAATATAAAATAACACTTATTTCGTCGTGCATCTAATTATATAATAAATAAATCCAGTGCCAATTTAGATATACCTACCCATTCAAAAGAAAACAAATCCTATTTTAAACACGTTAAAACAACGCACCGACCAAACTACATTACTTGACCTTTTATCCGAGTGTTAATTAACTGGAAGCAGAAATATCACAAGTGGAGCCGTGGCCCTCCATTACGACACGACATAATGAAGTGACAATGTTATGACGCGCCGTGTGACAGAGAGCGCACACTTCACGCTCGCTGACCGCTGACCGCGCGGCTTTAACGCAGGGTTGACGCAGGTTTTACAATTGTTTTGAAGATTTAATTGAAGGTTATGTTTTTAAGATGCGTAACTCGTACAACGGCTAAAGTAAACGCTTTCAATAATTACGTTTCTTTTTGCCGTTTTAATATAGGTATGTAGGTAATACATTTTTAAGCATAGGTTTAATAAGAGAAATATTTTTTAACACATTTAATAAGAGTTATTAAATGTGTTAAAAAATATTTGACGACAGTTTGCAAGAAGTCGATATTGTTTCTCCTAATGCAAAAAGGGTGTATTGGTAGTGCTCCCTACCTACAGGCAGATGATTTTAATTCCAGACACATAACACAATAGTTTAACAGTCGCCGTGAATCATAATAATTATGATTCATCGGGTGAACTTATTAAGGGGATTCCTTCAATTTAGTTCGTGACAGAACATTTCTTACTTTTTTGCTAATTGCGGTGCTGTTTTACGCTTCAGGTTGATTAAAATTCAATAAACGGCAATTATGATACAATAATTACGAAATTATAATAATTGAAAACATTAATATAGCTATCGAAATTATATTTGCTGCAAATCGTCATATTTTCACGATATAATCTTATTTTCATCAAATATAATTTCAAAATACCAGTACTTAAACAATTTGTTTTTTGTCCTGCATGAAGTCGTTAAATTGCCGCTGTGCCAACCCTAGTGCAAGCTCTCTATCCGGTACGTCCGAGTGGCTGTCACGTCCAGCTAGCGGTTCGTTTAACCGGTGGTCAAATTTAGCGACGAAAAATCTTATGTCATCGCTACAGAGCGCACCACTAGTCGACAAATTGAATTTCGGATACGACGACGCCACGGACATTTATTACGGACTGTTTCAGTGGAGATATGCTGCATTTTCATTGGAAATAAATCGAAAATATTATCCCCATTTGCTAGTGATGAAAAGATATGGGGAAATTCAAAATGTAATGCTATTAAACACACGCACACTAGACTACAGTGTAGTCTGTAGTGTTTGTCACTAGGTATAAGTACTATTTTCTTTCGTCACTATTATAATTATTGTGATATATTCACCACACATTGATGCACAAATTGATCGTCTACCAAGTGCAATTGAAGGGATTGAGAATATTACTACAATAGAAATTGATGGCAATTGATTAATTGCGATTGATTGTTTCAGGGACCCCTTAGACTGCAGCGTTTTTTTTTCAAGTCACCAATCGTCAGTACCTTCTGCGGTAGCTAGGAAACCCAGCACACGACTCGCAAGTTTAAATCCGACAAAGCAGCTTAACGATTTTTTTAATTCTTCCAAAAACATTTTGTGATAAGTACATAATTATATCGACATGCAACGATACAGAAGAACATTATTAAGTGATGTTAGTATCTGGCTGATTAGATTATTGATAAATTGGTTTTAGGTTCTCTTGTAGCGGATATGATTAGAGGTTCAATTCTCAGCTATTGTAATTTTCTTTTCAACACACTTCCTCGAAAACTGGTTAATATTGCACTACGATTAGGTTCACAATGCAATGTATTTCACACGCGTGCGATATTTTATTTTCCAACACGTGTGCGGGAATAAAAATTGCCACAGATAACTTATACCTATACTTAGTCCAAATTGGTTCAATGCCTCTATTCACACCGTCTCGCGCCAGAGACTGTCCTTTCTATTCGCATTCGGAGCTGATTTTTTTTTTAATCTCGGCAAAGATGCTTCTTTACAGCGTTTATATTTTTGGATATTTAAATAATGTTTATAAATAGAATACCATGATTATTACAATAAAAAAAACGTTTATGAACAAATTAACATTTGTTTGTGTTCTAAACTCAAAAATATTTGAATTTTCTATTATTCTTATTAGGCCGTTTATCGGCTTTATACCTTTCATTCAAATCATAGTTTCCTAATAATTCATGACAAAAATATTTTTCGTTATTTTATCTTATTTCTTCAAAAGTGTATTGAAAAACGTCGTTTGATACACGTGGACATTCGTTATTGCAGTCGAGGCGGAATTAACACCCGAGCCGTAGGCGAGGTTGTTTTTGAGCCGAGAACATTCTCCACTTGTATCAAAATGTACTATTTTGACATTACAAACTTAATATTTTTCTATGAATGGCATTCTTTTCTACTTTACTTTAAAAACAGCTAGTAGATACTTACCTACCGTTTACCTAATAGTATTTTTTTGTTGCTACTTATTATGACAAACATTGTCATTTTGTTTACAAAAACAACAATATATGTTCTTAGAATTAATAATAACTTGATGAGAATCGTAATCATTAACATGACTAATGTTTATTTAATACTTAACTCAGTTAATAAAATGAATGTATTCATTGATGGTTGTTATAATTTTCCTCAAATTATAACAACCATCAATTAGACAAAGATTAAATGATAAAGTCGAACGGACGATATTATATAACAAATAAGCTTTTGCGCGCGGCTTCGCCCTAGTAGATGTTGAAAAATATCCCCCGGGAACGTACCACCGTGATTAAAAAGTGTCATAACTGTCACCTGTGTCACTGTGTCACTGTCATACCATAAGTGTCACCTGTGTAAAAGTGTCATAACTGTCACCTGTGTGCCAAATTTTATCCAAATCCTTTCAGCCGTTTTTACGTCAATCCGGAACATACATCCCGACAAACGGACGAAAATTCTTAAAACTATATTTTCAGCATCAGACTAGTTCCTGCGGGAACGAGTCTGTTGCCGAAAAAAGATAAAAACTAAAAAGTTTTACCCGATAATAAAAAAAATTGCCTCGTAGCGATTACTTTTTTTTCAAAAACATTCCATGTTTTGACTTCAGTACTATTTTATTATAATTTATCTTAATACTAGCTTCTGCCCGCGACTTCGTTCGCGTGGAATTCGTAAGTCACCACAATATACTAAAATAACAGCCACAATTTTATAAAAAAAAAACTGCCTCGTTGGTCTAGTGCTCGCGAACGCTACTGTTGAGCATGAGGGTTCGATTCCCGGGTCAGACAAAGTGTTCTTGGGTTTCCATCTGGAATTTCTCAGTAACAGTCCGAAGTCTGGATTTGTGCTCAGTTAATGGCATAAGGCTCGCCCGGTATTACACTGAACCTAAACATAACTGGCGAAATTTAATGTGGGTACACCCACATTAAATTTAGGTTTGGGTGGATTTACCTATAGGTAGGTACACCTCTGCCTATCCCTTCGGGGAATACAGTCGTGATGCTATTTTATTATTATAAAACATACATACACACAGAAACTCACGCCTTCTTCACATGGGGGTAGGCAGATACTATAGAACGCCACCTGCTACGCTCCTTGCATACACCTTTTACTTCATTTACGTTCATACATAATGGTCACACACTCACGCTGGTTGTGAGTACTCTACGCACCTAACCTTTCTGAAGAACATCATCAATTAGGTCACTATATGTCCTCCTAGGGCGTCCCCTCCCAGCATTTCCACTCACATCTGCCTTGCAAATAATGAAATGAAATCGTTTATTGTGTAAATAGGATATTGGAATCACTTTTACACGTCATATTAAAAAGTAAAAAATAAGCTAGATGTAGTCGACATTTTCCATCTGACTACCCCTGAGAAGAAATGGCGAAACAAACTCAGGGGTCAAAGTCTCTTTTAAAGTCCAGACATAATCTTGGTCAGATCATGTGAGGACCATGTAGATCTGTGTCCGAAATGGTATTTTCAGGAAAGAACCACACAAATTTGAGTGGACCTGTCCAATCAGTGCAAGCATTTGTCAGTAATCGTGCAGCTCGACGAATAGCTTTTGATAGTCGCCTTTCATTCATCCTCTCCCATGACCAAACCATCTAAGTATACTCTTTTCAATGTGTGTCACTACATCTTTTAAACCGCACCGTTGCCTTATCACATATTTTTTTAGCCAATCATTCGTAGTCACGCCACACAAGTTTCGCAAGGAATACATTTCCACAGCATCAATTCTACTTCCATGCTTCTTTTGCCACACCCAACATTCCTTCTTCCATACAATAAGCGTAGGCACCATGCACACCATTGTAAACAACTAGTCGAGCCTTTTAGGGTATCAACTGGTTGGTCACAATCACATGTGTTTGATCATTCACTTTAATTTCCCGCATTTACTCTTTATAAAACTTCCCTTTATACTAAGTTTGTAGTTATGGTCTCAGCACTCAAAATATACAGACACTCGGGACTGGTGACGTGGGAGCAAGCAACGTATAGCAGTTAGTCCTGTGGTCGAGTCCGCAGTCTTCAGTAGCAATTTTCCATTGCTTGCGAAGTTTTTCGTTTTTGTGAATTAATGAACGCCCGCGTTCATGTATATACTAAATGTTACAAAACTTATACACTGATTGCTGCATTCTTACAGATTATTCTTGAAGAATAATATAACAGCAGATTATGCAGAACAGATGGCCGATGGGGCCGAAAGGTTCTGGAGTGGCGACCGCGTACCGAGTGACGTAGCGTTGGTAGGGCTCCCACAAGGTGGACCGATGACCTTGTGAAGGCCACAGGAATCTGCTGGATTCGGGACGCACACAACCGGTTGAAGTGGCGGTGCTTGGGGGAGACCTATGTCCAACAGTGGATGTCTTTCGGCTGAAATGATGACGCTGTGACAAACTACAAACTAATGATTTTCTGACTTTTTCCTTTACTTGTGCTGTGAGACTTTGCTTCTTGCCAAATTTTTGATTTGATTCTAGGTCAACGGGAAGTATTAGTAAGGTTTCGATTTAGTATTTTCGAGTCTAACTATCTGAAATGTTGTAAGCGTTTGGCTCATTCTACAATTTGATGTAAACTATAGAGGAATACAAACCTAATGAAATATTGCTCATCCCCCATAGCAAATAGCGTGATAATATAATATAGCCTACCGACTGACTAGACTTATAGAGAATATCTATGCAAAATTTGAACAGAATCTATCTGGTAGAATTTTCGTGATCCGTGATCCGGAACATGCATTCATATAGGAATACAAACATAATGCAATAAAGCTCAGCCAATAGCGTGATAATATAGCCTACCAATTGACCAGACAATATCTATGCAACATTTGAACAGAATCGATCCGGTAGAGTCTGCGTGATGCTGGAACTTATATTCAGACAAACAGATAAACAGACGAAAATTCTTAAAATATTTTCGGCAATAGAATCGATCCCAGACCTCGTTGCAATTACTTTTTTTTCTAAAATATTCAATGTACAATTTTGACTTCGCTACGATTTTATCGCTCTACAGCTCGCTGGCTATAGTTAGTCAAAACTCGTATTGAATGGCGACGTTGGGTGATGCGTTGCGTTGGTTCAAATACTCGTCAAGCTGGGCTCTTTTTAACCGACTTCCAAAAAGGAGGAGGTTCTCAATTCGGCAATATGTATTTTTTAAAGTAACTCGTGCATTTGCTCTCGGAAAGCACCATTTGGTGAAGTAGAACTGATGATGAAGACCACATATGGCCACCGGAACAATATAATAATGAGTACCCCTATTTAACGGGTTGCGATTAAGCAATTTATGCTCGTCACTATGCATGTGGTGAGTGGCAGTTCTCCTGGTTTTACCAGGAGAAGTCTTCAACAATCAACGTCCCAGCATCGGGAAAAGCAATATTTTGTAAAACGGTGATGAGCAGTTACTTATTGTTACTTAGATAAATTCAAAATTGACCCACTAAAAAGTGAAAAATAAAAAACTTTTTACAAAATAATAAGAACCGACTACCAAAAATCACACTACAAAGTGAAAAATAACTTTAATTTCGGAAGTCGCTGGCAAAAAACTCAAATACAGATCCAAAGACACCGACTTCCGAATTTAAAGTCATTTTTCACTTTGTAGTGTTATTTTTGGTAGTCGGTTCTTATTTTTTTTGTAATTTTTTTTTTATTGATTTAAGTATTCTTTAGGATACTCGAAAAAAATCTGTTATACTTAGCAGTATAATATTCTAAAACTTGAGGAGTCGCCACATAGTGACGCTCTTCCGCAGTCGCCACATAGTGACGCTCTTCCGCAGTCGCAAATATATTTTTTTATCAATCCCAATCACAAGCACTTACTTCAAAAACTGCTAACCTCCCAGCATTCATTTTATTGTTTTCTATATCCGGTTTTGTAAGGGTTCCGCGGACAAAAGGGTACCTCAACCAAACGACTGGTACCTACGTAAAAGCGATGAAAATGTTCGTAAGTAAAAATACTACGGAGCTTAACTTTCTTTAATAATATATTAAGTTATTTTAATTAATGAAGTTTATTTTTATAAAAATAAAGTAAAAAAGACATATCTTTCAAGCGGTCGCCAGAGTTGACGCACATTTGGGATGCACACGTGCACGTTTTAGGGCATAATGTTCATTATTGATCACTATACTACTTCTGGCAATAGATTTGCCACTTCATCTTTGGTGTTCCCTTTAACCATCGCTAAGGCACAATAGACGCAGCTTGTTCACAATAGACGCGTATATTCGGAAAAAACCCATAAAAAAGCCGGGAAATGCCCACGGAAAATTTGGCTGACTGTGGGCTCACTACCGTGTTGAGTATCCTCATGAAGTATAGTGCTCCGTCGTTTGTCGTCGGTATTTATGTTACGTGTATAATTCACAAATTATATCAAAGTCATCATCATCATCATCTGCCTAGCCCAACTATGTTGGGGTCGGCTTCCAGTCTAACCGGATGCAGCTGACAGCTGCAGCTGTTTTTACATGGAGCGACTGCCTATCTGACCTCCACAAGTCCACAACCCAGTTACTGGGTAACACGATATCCCTTGGTAAGACTGATTGTCAGACTTTTGGCCTTCTGACGACCCGTATCAACTGTCAAAGATCTACAAATGACAGCTGGGGCCAACGCCTTAACGTGCTTTCCGAGGCACGGAGGAATCTTGGAAACTATATCAAAGTGAGTTGCAAAAATGAGAGCCATCTTTCGATTTGGTAGTTCATATTGTGCCACCCTATAGAAACCCCCATTCCATCTCCATGAACGTTACAGCCTTTTGAAACAACGTGTTTAATAAATAATACAGCAAAATTGGTATACGAAAAAGGGCTTTTTAGGGCGTTTTTCTTAGCTGCTTTTTATCACTCCGATAATCGCAGACAAGGAGCAACAGATCAAAATCATGTCAATAGCTAAAGGGAATTATTCGACAGAGAGAAAAATCGCAACCACTTTTGAGAATATTAAATAATTAGTATCTAATAGGAATTCAGAGTAATTTTTATTAATTGTAAGTAAGTATTCAAAATAAAATAAGAAATACGTAATTTAAAAACTGTCGTGCCATCGACACGAAGAAGAAAAAGAAGTGTATGGTCATGACAAAAGAGCATAATTATATTCTGTGCTAAAATTATATTTAAGTAGAGCTAAACCACCCGCAGAAAATACTTTACAAGTTGATGTAAGCAAAAAAATATTCTTTGCGAAGTTTAACGTAGATAAAAATTTGTTTAGAAAGTCCAAGTCAAGTCATATCTTTAACTTATAATTTAATCTGGCACCATTTATCTTAAGTTTGGGTACTTTTAGATTTCCACAATCTTATTTCAAAGTTTCGAAAATAAACTTTCATTCTGCGATAGCAAACTTTGCATTTTGCAAGTTTGCTCTGCGAAAGTAGAGAAAAACATCCGCGACAAAGATTTAAAACTAAGTAAGTAAAACTCTTCAAAGTCAAATTTTAAACAAAATATTATATAAGCAAATATATAAAATAAAATAAAGTATACCTACGAAATAATAAAAAATAGACCAAATTACGATTTCCAAAAAAAAAACAATGCCATAACTTTTTACGAGAATCTTACAAAATTGAGATCTAAAATCAAAACATGACAGAATTATTATTTTTTTTGTAAAAGTCCTTTAAACTACCTTTAAAAAATAATATAAGGCGTGTTACTCACTTGCGTGTCGGCGGTCGCATTGCCGGCGCCATGTCCGCTTGGCGCCGTGCCTGTGCCAGAGTGACGGCGCCGCACCGCGCTCGACTGGCGCTGGGCGTCATGCGGGAACAAGCCACGCCCAGCATACAGTCCTGCTCAGCATGGAAAGACTTATCGAGCCTAAAAGTAGGACAGCGAAGTTTACTAGAAGCCTTGGGTATTTGAAGCTTTACGAAAGCAGAGAATACTTTAAGGACATTCCTAGTTGACAAAATTTCATGTGACTGACCATTTTATGTAATATTTATATATTATGCAATATTCATATATATATATGTCTATTTTATTACATATATTTTTTAATGTCTATAAATATTAATTACTTCATTATGTTTTATGTAATTTTTCACTTTAATGTCTAATATTGTAATTTAACAATGCATGCCTGATAGGGTGGATTTATGAGCTACTATATATTGATCCTGTTGTATCACCAAAAATCGCATTAATAAAAACTTTTAACTTGAAGGAATCGGAAAAATATGGGGTATTCTTGAGAGCAGTGTTCACCTACACGTTTGTATATATAGTCATTATTTTGTAAAACTGTATCGTTAATATGTACCTACAACAATCCTATGTTTGAGTAAATAAATATTATTAAGATAAATTATTAATTTATTTGAAGTCAGCGCAAAGTGTCTCGTAAAGAAACTTCGTTGTCGGAGATAGCCCACAGTTGGATTAAATTTCATGAAATGTGTCCCAACTGTGGGCTACCCCGCCCACATTTCTTGAAATTTTACCTGCAAGTTTGAATCTTAAACATGATATAATCTTAGCTTGATGAAGACTCATCAGATAGTGATTGTAGCTCCATTCGTTACCATAAAGCGCAAACATTTTAATTTATTCATTCCAACCAATACCAACTCCCTTATAATGTCGATATTGTACAAGAAAATTCCAATGACTGCCTATATACGTACCTAAAATAAGTAGCTAATCGGATAGGCTTTGATAGAATATAATACTTAATTATAACCTATACTTTCTTTATATAAAAGTAATCAATTAGTGGAGGGCGGGCGGGCCGCCCAACTTAGCGGTGGGCGGGGCTTCTGATGCCACGCCCCGTCTGATTGCCGCCCACCTGTCTCAATCACGACTTGTCGCTTCTCATGAACACTTCTAAGATTCCACTTAAAATGATTTGTCATTATGTATGAATGTATGTGTGCTTCTGTTCCAAATGATTTTCCTACGACAGTGGTAATGTTTTATTTTATCAAATATCAAGGCTAATTTTCTAATCTTCTCCTACAACTATGTTGGGGTCGGCTTCCAGTCTAACCAAATGCAGCTGAATACCAATATTTTACATGGGGCGACTGCCTATCTGACCTCCACAACCCAGTAACTGGGTAATACGATACTTGGTAAGACTGGTTGTCAGACTTTCGGGCTTCTGACGACCCGTAACGACTGTCAAATATCCACGAATGACAGCCGGGACCGACGGCTTAACATTCTTTCCGAGGCACGGAGGAGTCTCGCGCGGTATGTAAAGATGGTCACCCATCTACGGACCAACCCCGACTAGCGTAGCTTAACCTGATTGATCGACCGCGGCTGTTATTACTTAGCCAAGAGCTCATCTAACTAATAAGTTAGATAATGATACGAATTTGAACAAAACTGATATTCATTCTTATATTTCTGTGTACTTCGTTATTGGTGTAATGTTTAGAATAATAATAATGATCTACTTACTGTGAGCTATAAAGATAACATTATATAAAATAAATAAGGGAAAACAATATCCCAGTCAGCAACGTGTTGTCCATACAAATATCTCGCTAAGAATTGCTGAAATTGCTTCACGGCTTATATATCCCGGCTTATATATGCCTCATCTCAGTTCTCACACCAAAGGCATCCACTTTGATCACCACTCTTGCCCATTGTGTTGAAGCGGTCATTGCTGTGTTGCTGATTTAATGCTACAGTTTTTCAAAATTTGCAAATGTACATTGTCTAACCGGTCTGGTTATCAATGCGTAATCAAAACAACAAAACATGAAAGTGTTACATTTTCTCTGTTACTACTTTGTGCAAGATTTAACATGCTTGTCTCTGCATCACCCAAAGGTTGACTGGTAGAAAATGCCTATAGCATTAAGTCCGCCTCTGTACATTTTTGTGCTTAAAGTATTAAATAAATAAATAAACATGTATAGAATGCACGTTATTACCTTTAACCTTTATTTTATGTTTTTTGCTTGCATGAGAAGATTTAAAAATGTTAAGTTGTGACTCGCACCACAGACTGATCCACGCTTTCTCCACAATCTTCAGGGACAGCTGCGTCGAAGTTTTTGGACCCATCAGCACGTTGATTTCGGCTAGTGCTACCTCCGTTTTTCCTCAAGGTATGGTTGACTACTAACGTTCCATTTCATCATACGCCGTAGGCTGCGTAGTCCGCTACGATTCGTAGAGACTAACCGTCAATTGTACTACGCCGTAGCCGATGATGAAGTCCGCAGAGTTTCACCGCGCATTGTACTACTACGCCCCGTAGGCTACAACGTTGTCTGCTACGACTCTCAGAATGTAGGACTACGCCGTAGCCGATAGTGAAGTAAAAAGTGTGATTAGGAAATATTTATTACATTATTTACGTACACACAGAAAAATACTTAGAGGTACGACTTAAAACTAAGTACTGCTTATTTTTTTTTTATATCTTTCAGCAGACCTGCGAAAGGAGAGATGAAAAAGAAATGTAGACAATAGTGTGTGAGAATACCGAAAAATATACACCGAGAAATATAATAAATAAATAAATAATAATCATTTATTTTTCAACTACGACTAGATTACACGGCAAGGTAATATATGAAGCGCAAGCATAAAGTTTTCTAATCTATGTAGTTACTAGCTGCGCCCCGCGGTTTCACCCGCGTAAGTCTCGATCCCGTGGGAATATCGGGATAAAAAGCAGCCTAGTCTTATTCCAGGGTGTTAGCTACCTCCATACAAAATTTTATCAAAATTGGTCCAGCCGTTTGAGCGTGAAGAAGTAACAAACATACACACACACTCACAAACTTTCGCCTTTAAAATATTAGTGTGATGACTAGCTGCGCCCCGCGGTTTCACCCGCGTAAGTCTCGATCCCGTGGGAATAGCGGGATAAAAAGTAGCTTAAGTCTCAATACAGGGTGTCAGCTACCTCCATACAAAATTTTATCAAAATTGGTCCAGCCGTTTGAGCGTGAAGAAGTAACAAAGATACACACACACACTCACAAACTTTCGCCTGTATAATATTAGTGTGATAGTGTGATGTGATAAGTGGGTACCGTGCTGTTCTCCTAGATAGGTTACAAAATACCCTGTTTAGGAAAAACTGTTCCGATTCCCGTCATAAATGGTTGACTTGCACGTGTTAAATATGTATATAGTAATAATTACAGCAAAATCCACCCTGTATATAATAGATATACAGGGTGGATTTTTGAGATGGGGCAGTAAGGGCAGCTACCTTAATCGTTGTAGCTACAGGAAATCGGCCTAAAGAGACTGTCCTTAACTTTTTGAGAAATTTTGATTTGCATTCACAGATTTTGTAAAAATGTACAGTCAGCAGGAAAATGGACCATTTCCACAAAAACTTCTAGATTTTGATTTCAAAGCAAATTAAATTATGACGCGTATTTTTTCGAAATTCGAAGTTAATTTTTTTTTGTATATTTTTGGCCAGTGTTCATTGTAGCGGTTCTATCCATCATAAAAAAACTAAGTTTGAGTCTCATTTCCTACGCAATGTATGGGGAAAGTTTTTTACGATTTATTACTTTTCTAGTACTCAAACCTCAGTTGGTGTAATAGAGGTTTTTGATCCTTATAAGAAACAGGATCGATTGTCATAAAAAAAAGATTTTGTGAAAATTGCCCATTTTCCTGCTGACTGTAATTTTTTTTTTAAATCTGTGAGTGCAGATCAAAATTTTTCAAAAAGTTAAGGACAGTCTTTTAAGACCGTTTTCCTGTAGCTACAACGGTTAAGGTAGTTGCCTTTACTGCCCTATCTCAATAATCCACCCTTTACTGCCCTATCTCAATAATCCACTATGGAAACGTATTAATGTAAATGTGGGCACTATGTAGGTAATTTTTTTTTTTCTTTAAATATTTACCTATTTTTTTTTGCTTTTTCTCAGGTTCTCAGCTCTGTTAATGGTGGTCTGGCATTTTGAACACTTTATGCGGCCTACCCAAATGGTGGGTTTGGTATTGTTTGTCGAGTCGTTGAGCTCCTTAAGTCTTGAGTCGAGCTGCACGATTACTGACAAATGCTTGCACTGATTGGACAGGTCCACTCAAGTGTGGTTCTTTCCTCAAAAAACCATTTCAGACACAGATCTACATGGTCCTCACATGATCTGACCAAGATTATGTCTGGACTTTAAAAGAGACTTTGATCCCTGAGTTCGTTTCGCCATTTCTTCTCAGGGGTAGTCAGATAGGAAATGTCGACTACATCTAGTTTATTTTTTACTTTTTAATATGACGTGTAAAAGTGATTCCGATATCCTATTTGCAGAATAAACGATTTCATTTCATTTCATAATAAGGGAGCTACTTCTGTCAACAAACTGCGCTGCAGTTTGGCGGAGGTAATAATATGTGCTGTAAAATCATTGTCTGTGAACAAACAGTCTTTCATCTAATTTTCATCACCACAATAAAAATCATTTTAAGTACAATTTATTATTTGGTATCATAAAATTTTAGGAGAAAGTAAGATAAGTTTTGTATCTATTTAGACCGACTCACAGATCATAGGCTTCGTTTGGTATTGATTTTTCGTCTAGAAATGCTGCGACAGTTTAGAAAAGTAATTAAAATCGAAGATTAATTTCATAATGTGCTACATATTCCGACATACTCGTAGCGGACTTCTACATCGGCTACGGCGTAGTCCGACGCTCAATAGACTACGCTGTAGCCTACGGGGCGTAGTAGCACAATTAAATGGGCGGCGATACTCTACCAGTCTTACCACAAACAATAAATAAAACAACGTTTAAACACGTGTTTAGTTAAACAGTGTCTAAGCCTTAAACACTGCTTAAACAAGTGTTAAAAATTTCTTACCATAAATATATATGTTTAACATCTAACTAACAAAACACTGCCTAAATTGCCGTATCTTTGTTTTAACTTGGCAATTCTAAGAAACGATTCCTTTTACTCAGATTTCATTTGTTGAGCCTTTTTCTTTCCTTTCGATTTTTTTTGGTTTCCGTTGTTAGTACGGAATAACTAAGTTAGAATATTGAAAATAAGCACTATTTAATTATTAATAAGTCCGCCATCCATTGGTAACCATACGGCTGCATTAACAACGGAACGGAACATACTTTTCAATGACAGTTCTTGCTTCTAATAAAAAGTCAAACGAATAAAAAGACAATCGGTTGACGACACGGTTGGCGTAGTGGTTAAGCGATTGACTGCTGCGCTGCGTGTCGCGGGTTCAATTCCCGCACGGAACAAATATTTGTATGACCTATAAGTAGTTGTGCCGGGTCTAGCTGTTTGTGTATGTGAGTTTAAATGTTTGTGAACGCACCCACGATACAGGAGAAATTCCTAGTGTGGGGCAACGTTTTAAAAAAAGAAAAAGAAAAGAAATAAAGAATCAGTAATGACGACAAAAACTAAAGACAATAACGAAAGGGCGCACAGTGGGCCCATACTGAAAATTAGTGGACTTAGGCAACAAAGTTCCTATATCGATGCGATTTTTTTTTATATGACGTGTTATATTATTCCTGACAACTTTTATTCTTATAAAATTTCTTCTAAAGTTGATAGTTTGTCTTGAAAAAAATTAATTAGATTTTTTTGTATGGAGCGAATCACGTTTAATTTTTTTTCTTCAATTGTACTAATATGTTGAGTGTGTGGCGTGAGTATATGATAGCTAGGGTCATTCTCTATCCACGAAAAAAAAATCAGCGCCGGCCATCTGCGGCAGCGCGAGTAATCATTCGGTAAAAAAATAATAATTTGGAAAAGATTTTTTGTCATTTAAAATAAATTCAAAGCATATTTTTTGTCTCATTTGGCTGATTTCACCTTCTTTTTAGTTAAATAAATAGTTTTAATAGCGCATACGTACTTAGAACTAGTAATTCTGGTAGAGATTTAGTTATTATTGCATGTTATCGGTACAAATGAGTCATCAATCACAATGCAGGTGCTCTGCATTGTGATTGATGACTCATTTGTTTGTGCGCGCATAACTAATGATTCATCGAAAAATGCTCGTCTCTGATTGGCTGTGTTATTTTTTAACTGCACGTTATCTATTGTTGAATAAATATATCGTAATGTTTCAGGTTATACTAATTTTGTTAATGATAGGTGAAATAATTTAAATTTGTACGGGCAAGTCGTTGATAATTATCTACATAATCAACTGTATGTATATTATTATAGTATAAGTTATCGTACGTATGATCAATATGAAACTGTGAAGTAATTGTAGCCCTGTAAAGGGCTGTTTGTCATATTCCTAACCCTGATGGGCTTTTGTGGGAATAATTTAGAGCCGGATCACATTATTTCTTGTTCCAGAAGTGCTAGTGGGTCCGGCAAATTTTCGGACTCTGCTATGAGGCATTCTTCTTCCTCCATAATTTCACTGTCACAGGGAGGCTCAGTAGTCTGTAACAACTGAGTTGCTTCAGGCAACAACTCATTATGAACCTGTTTCATTATTTTAGGCCTTATGTAGGATATGTGGGGATCGGAGCTTATTAGAAGTCCATGGAGGATGTCTTCGTTTGTTGCTATTCTCCCCGTTTTCCGAGTGTGCCTCTCCCTGACGTTTCTGAAGTCCTTATTACGGGCTTCCGAAGCTTCTTCAGATAAGGTACCTAAAACGAATAAGTACATACATTTTAATTTCAAAACGCAATCGAGTCAAATAATACATCAAACTATATTTATTTTTTACTTACCGATTGGCAAAACACCAAAGTGGTTACAGATGTCTGCACCGTGCATTAGAAGTTTATGTACACTAACTGGCATGTAGTACCACGAATAGTGTTGCACGTACACATCAGCTGTTTCTCTACAGTATCTTCTAAATTTTTCACAGTCAATGTTTTTGCCTGATGATATGGCTTGTAGAATAACGGAAAATCTGAAAATCAGATTTTCGTCAATTCCCGTTATTCTGGAAGATCTTTTGTAATCTTGGAAAAAGCGCCTCGCTGTATTCCCGTCGTTAGTTCCAAAACCCTAAAATGGGAAAACAATACTGTACTGTAATATACAATACATAGAGATATAATTCACAAACAACATAAAGAGAGCGAAAATTAAATACATACCTGTTTGACTATATCAATCAGCATTCCAGTTTGCTCACGAAACTCTTGCTGTGTGGTATTTTTTTTAGCTTGTTTCAAAGCCTTATGTTCGCCGCGAGCAGTCCATCGTTGAAAATCCAGATTATAAGATATATGGAGAAGACATTCCATACACCGAATCTTCATATGCAGTGAAGAAATTCCTTGTTTGTAAATTTCTTCACGAAGTGGTTTAGAAGTCAAAGCGTCTAAATTATTCATCTCACTCGGTTTTGCCAAGCAAATGGGACACGTTGCATATGATGGTACTCCAGCAATAATATTGGCCACTTTTCCATCAATCATGGTCATATGCAATTCATGTGATACAATAATATTTCCACACTGTGTAGATATTCGTTCATCAATTTGTTTTTTCATCTCAGACTCTTCAGACTTTATAAAGTCAGCTGTCTCCGAAGTGAAAGTGAACTTCACTGGTCGACAGTACAGAGTTGAGCAAGGTGTGGGGTTCTCCCAAACTAGATTTTCATTCCCAGATGATGGCCTAGTAGACACTAGCCGAAGAGGGACGATGCTTATCATGACTACTGATGAATCATCGAACTCTGTAGCTGTGTTTGACGTTTTCTGTTTATAGTTACTCTGCGACGAAGAACCATCAAGTCCCCATTTCCAGGTCAACTTGAGTTCTTCATTTTGAGACCTATCAACAGTATTTATATCAAGTAATATCCTCTCCACAGTGTGGTCCAATAGCGCTTGCAATTTAATGTGAGCTCCGTTTTCGGTAATCTCCATACTCTCTTGTGGTGGGTAACATCTTTTCTTGGCATTTACAAGCTTTGGATAAGATGGAAAGGCAGCACAGTTTTCTTCTTTCAGAAATTGTCGAAGAGCTAAGTACTTCCATTTCGAGAGCGCAACTGATGTATAAAGAGCTAAACACTTATCTTCAGAGACAGTACTTAAGCTCTGCTTTTTGAATAGTCTCTCTTCTACTTCGGATAGCGCATCTGGATTACTGGAAAGGTATTCGACCACTTTTGCCAGATTCGTTTTGCCGTTGTCTTTCAATTTTGTTATGTACCAGTGCTGCAACTCTTCCTCGGAATTTTCTTCTACTATGGAAGTAGAACGTCTTTTCTTTTGCTTATTACTTAACTCTTCGAACGGTTTTCTGTGCTCCTTTTCTGTAGATGTTCCCGCTTCCGCAGTACATACTGCAAGAGTAGGAACATGGCAATCTATATCCACAAGCTCAGATAAGGCTGCGTCCGAAAAGCCCATCACACTTCTCAGATCAACACTGTCACAAACAGGCCAGTTGATGTTTTTTTCCAATCACTTGCGATTAATTACACGATTCATAAAAGTTTTTTGATTTCTACTTGACTATCCACTTTTTATTTAAATTTACACAAAAAAGTCGACAGAACTCCTTGATTCGGTTCTTGTCTTCTTCAGAAACTTCGGTAGTCAAGACAGAAATGATACTTTCATACAGAAACATATGATTTTTCAGATCACCGCCACTTCTTAATTTCACAAAAAGATCTAGGTTGGTACAAAATCCAGCCATAGTTCTAATGTAAATATAAAAATACAAGTATTTCACTGTGTTCACAAACAAGCGACAAGAGCGAAACTAGATGGACTTAATGAATGTCTTTATATTTATAGTTAGTGTTAATTACTCAAGTAGTGGACATAACAGTGAGTGAAAATTATTCAGCCAATCAGAGACGAGCATTTTTCGATGACTCATTAGTTATGCGCTTAGCCGAGTGCACAAACAAATGAGTCATCAATCACAATGCAGGTGCTACCGATAACATGCAAAAATAACTAAATCTCTACCAGAATTACTAGTTATAAGTACGTATGCGCTATTAAAACTATTTATTTAACTAAAAAGAAGGTGAAAACAGCCAAATGAGACAAAAAATATGCTTTGAATTTATTTTAAATGTAAAAAAAATTCTTCCAAATCATTTTTTTTTTACCGAATGATTACTCGCGCTGCCGCAGATGGCCGGCGCTGATTTTTTTTTCATGGATAGAGAATGACCCTAGCTATCATATACTCACGCCACACACTCAACATATTAGTACAATTGACGAAAAAAAATTAAACGTGATTCGCTCCATACAAAAAAATCGAATTAATTTTTTTCAAGACAAACTATCAACTTTAGAAGAAATTTTATAAGAATAAAAGTTATCAGGAATAATATAACACGTCATATAAAAAAAAATCGCATCGATATAGGAACTTTGTTGCCTAAGTCCACTAATTTTCAGTATGGGCCCACTGTGGGGCGCTTACCTGATGGCGGGCCCAGTTCTGTAAGGCACAGGCAACTTGAATTTGAGGATTAAGCACCTACCACGAGAATCATTTGGAATATCATCTTTTATTTGGTCAACAAGGTTTTTCCGAAAGCTTTGCTGAACCTGTACCGTTACCTGAAGTTGTATTCATTATAATGTTCGAAAGGATTCACCCGCACTTGTTACACTTGATCACGATAGTTATCCATACATTCTATGTCGTCCAAATAATTAAAATCAGCATAATCGAAGGCACCCATTGCAATTTGCAATTTACGTACTGAGAGAAAGCAATATGGCGAGGCTTAAACGCGTGTTAAACAGGGGGTTGATGTTGTTTAAATTTATTTATTTATTAAAATCTCCCTTACAACTATCATTACAGGTGTATACCTAATGCGAAAGCGCGGTCTTAAAATTGACTTACAATTTTAAACTATGAAAAACGTAAAAACTAAAAACTAAACTACTAGTACTTTAATTAACCTCTAAAAATAATATAAATATTTCACTAACTGCCCTAAGTATAAAAAACACAATATGTACAATATAAAGAAAAAAATAAAAAATATTTAAAATAAAAATAAAAAACAACAACATATTACAGCCTACTCTAATCTACACTATAACATAAAATAAACAACAGTATTTTTGCGAATTCACTCAAATGGCATGTAAATACATCGATCTTCGCGTGAAGATCGTTAATAACCCGAATTGCGCGGGTCAATGGTGCTTTGGCGAGGAGGTTGGTCCTGGCAACCGGCACTGCCAGCAGCGGCTGGCGGCGCCGCCTCCACACATAGCGGTCTGGTACCCATACACTCAGGCGCTGCAGTACTCCTGGGTTATGCTCAATGCCACGAAGTAACCTAACCAGATACGCGACAAGCGTGAATTCCCGTCGTACCCTCAGTTGGTTGTACCCGACCATACCGAGCACAAACAGAGTGGGGTACATCAACGGGTAAAACGGGTATACCCCATATAGTTTTCTATACAAGTGGCGCGTGAACTTGTTCTGTACGCGTTCCAGCATTACCGAGTACTTGGCCTCATGCGGAGCCTATATGACAGCACTATGTTCCAGGTGACTTCTGACAAGTGTGTCATACAGGACCCTAACTGTTGTGATGTTAGTGAAGTGCCTTGTCTGTCTCAGAACAAACCCCAAGTTTCTGAACGCCCTTTTACAGATTCCCGTAATATGATCGCGAAACGACAGTTCAGGAGTGACCGCAACCCCCAAATACCGTACCGCAGAGACTCGTTGCATAAGCGCGGCGCCCACCACGTACTCGTGCACTAGAGGGGCACGCGCGCGCGTAAAACTCATCACCGAGCACTTCGACACGTTGAAGAAAAGCTTGTTGTCCTGACTCTATTTCACAACCCTATCTATATCCTCCTGCAATCGTTTGCAATCGGATACACTCTTAACCTCAAGCAGCAACTTAAGGTCATCCGCAAATAATAAACAAGAGCCATGTTTGACGACTTCCGGCAAATCGTTTATCATTATGATGAATTCGAGAGGCCCCAAATTGCTGCCTTGGCTCACACCGGACCAGGTGTAACATGGGTCCGATTCACACCCATTATAATCTACGTACTGCTGTCTATCTCGCAAGTAGCTGGCGAAGAAGTGCAATAGATGTGGTGTCCAGCCGATTTCTGCGAGCTGCGTTAGTAAGATGTCATTGTCAACGGTGTCGAAAGCTTTTTTAAACAACGTCTAAACATTGTCTAACCCTAAACAACGGCTACACATGGTTTTGTAGTAGCACTTTTGCTAAACATCTGCTATACACGTGTCTCAGGCGTGTCTATGGTAAGACTGGACGAGTCGTAGCGGACTTCATCATCGGCTACGGCGTAGTATGATTCACGGTGAGTCTCTACGAGTCGTAGCGGACTACGCGAGGTAGCACTAGCCGAAATCAACGTATTGATGGGGCCCAAAAATTTCGAAGCAGCTGTTGGAGTCCCTGAAGATTGTAGAGTGAGCGTCAACCAGTCTGTGGTGCGAGTCCCAGCTTATCATTCTAAATTTTCGTAAATGACAGATTTGTTGCATTTTCATGTGTCTTTGTGGTTGGTACCTATATTTATAACTTTGGCGACACCAAGCATTAATATGCTATTAACTCGTGCTCTTATGTTAGTTGTTAGTTTAAATCTTAGCGTCATATGTTGTGTGTACCACGTTAATTTACGTTTACTGTAATATGCATAAGTAAGTGACAGAAGTATTTGTTTTTAGCCTGCCTGATTATGGCTTGCATAAATAAATAGTAGAATGTAAAATGCTGTTTTGTAACAGTGTTCCGTCAATTTACATGTAGATTTACAAAGAAGTAACTATGTACTTCAATTGATGGTAGATAAAGATTGTTTGATTGAAGACCAGTTTTGGGCTCAATCACTCAAATTTTCAATCGATTTTTCAAATTTTTTGCGCGACTAAAACTAATATTAATATATTAATATTAAAATTTATTTATTTCCAAAACAGGTTACAGACTTAAATAACTTAGTTAACAAAAGGGTATTATTAGCAGCTAGTGGAGTGGTAGGAAGTAAGTACAGAGCAAATAATAAACCATGCTGCAGAAATCTGTAGACAATATAATTCGTGAGCCCTGCCTCTTAAACTAGGGTTACCTGTATCTTAAGAGACAGCTAAACTAATTCAATCGTCGTTCAACTAATTACGATAGTTTTAGTTTTTAATCGTCATTCTAACTAATTTTTTGCCAACACTGCCTGGTAGGTGCAAGTCTATTTAGTGAGCGTATAAATGTAGTGGTTTAGTAGTAGGCACTTCATGGAAACTTAATTAGAACTGTTTAGTGTTCTTAAGAGGAAAAAACATAATATTTATTTATTTAATACTAACTGACCGAGAGCGTCGTCCCGTTAAAATTTCAAAGTTTTCCCTAATTTTCTAAATTTCCCGGCGACTTTTCAAAATTTTCATAGACATTTGCCAAATCGGTCCAGCTGTTCTGATTATTATATTTTATTATAATATGAGGTGTTTAAAAATTAATCCGACAAACTTTAAGGAGTGCATCGACTCCTGTACTTTTACCACACATATTGTTGCATCCATCAGTTGTGTTAGATAACAATTTTTTCTATCGAAGGTTCGTTTCATTAATGGCATTTTCAACTCCCTTAAAAATATTTGCCCCAGTTGTCATACCGTGAATACTATCAATATCAAGAAGTTCTTCATACACTTCATAGCTTTTATCTACTCCGCGAATAAAAATCAACACCAGAGCAGTATCTGACGCATCCGTTGATGATTGATGATGATTTTTGTCAGACAGTTGAGATGATATATTTTCTGCGATGTCTTGCACCCTCAGAGCCACGGTGTTTGCTGACAAACTGACACTTTTAAATAAATTTACTTTTTCGGGACATATTTCTTCGGCTACTGCAATAAAGCATTCTTTTATCATGTCTCCATTGGTGAATGGTTTTCCACGTTTTCCGTTTTGCCGTATTTTTCAAGAGCCACACGAAAGCTGGCGCGAGTTGCAGACTCTTGTTCAGTATTCGCTTAGGTAAACAAAGATTGTGCTGCGATTTAAGTCCGCGCTTCAAAGCTTCTAATTTTTCCGTCTGCAAACTTCCTGTATACTTGGAGTAATTTTTAAGATTTTTCGATTCATGGTGTCGTTTAATGTTATGTTCTTTGAGAACAGCTATGGTTTCATTACAAATTTAATATAGCGCCTTATAATTACTGGACGCAATCACAAAATACTGAAAGTTCCATTTATCTTTGAACATTCTGCATTCACTGTCTATTTTTCGCTTCTTTTCCATACTAATAAATCACACAATCACCATAATATACAGTTTCGCTTCCTTCGCCTTTCCTACGCAACTTTAGACAAATGTACTCTGTGCGCAAACTGACTCTTTAGTGTATTATCTATGAACTGACTCGTGGTCAAAGTCAAATTATGTATTTAAAATAGGCACATAAGGGGCACTTTTGAAGGTCATGTACAAAAAAATAGAATTGATTCTAGTTGCCCCTTCCAAAAGGTAGTTTCGTATGAAATGAATGGGCAAGAAACTCCACCGTTACTCTTTTAAAAATGTTTTACAATATTTTGTTTGAGTAGGTACATTAATTATATAATTATTATGTGAAGACGATGCACCTAGAATAAAGTTACTATGCCATAATAGGTAAAAATAATTAAAAACTAAGCAATGAAAAATAACTTAATTATGAGATAGATAATGGTGCACACTTAATTACAAACATCGTAAAAGTATGTTTTTCTAAAAAATTTAAAATAATAAGTTTGTGTGTGAGTTTATGTAATGTGGTTGCGCCGCTAGCCTTTTTATATGCAATTAATAAATAAATTCTTTATTTCAAAAAGCCAAATACAATTCGTCTATCTCAATCGAACATAATAAAAAAAAAGAATGATAAAAACACGCTATGCATTTTTGACACAGAGTGCACGTCTGTGTCTGTGCTAGTATAAACTGTGTTACAGACACAGCCGCCTTCCTCTCACAGTTCGTCGACAATATGCTGCACTGTGCAGCAGTTTTGGTAAACATAAACTTAGTTTAATGTACATATCACTTATTAAATCACTGCCATCTCGAAGTGATCGGAATACACTAGCCAGGGGGTCTACTCCGAAGCGCTAAACCGAAGTATCGGCCGAATGTTGGGCCGTTTTATAACTTCCATAGTTTCCTTTTAAGTCCTTACCCGACATCAAGTCACAGTTTTGACTTTGGCTTATCTCTTCAGCCGTCTTTCTTTTTAGGGTTCCGTACCTCAAAAGGAAAAAGCGGAACCCTTATAGGATCACATCGTTGTCCGTCTGTCTGTCTGTCAGTCTGTCAAGACCATTTTTCTCAGGAACGCGTAGAGGTATCAAGTTGAAATTAATATCAAATACGTAAGTCTATGGTCCCTTAAAGCTCTAAAATTAACAAGCTTCCAAGTCAAGGCAATAAAAAAATACGGCGATATAAGCGACATTATTGCGACAAATTTCGATACTCGCGGAAAAAGTCCGAAAATTGTAAATTTTTAGTTTTATCACATTTAAAAAAGTTTGCGAATATCTCGCACATAAATCAAAACCTATAGGGTACTTCCTGTTGACCTAGAATCATGAAATTTGGGCAGAAGCAAGGTCTCACAGCACAAGTAAAGGAAAAAGTCCGAAAATTGTTAATTTTTAGTTTTATCACATAAAAAAAAAACATTTTTTGCGATCATAAACTTAAATTTTCAGTTGGAAAATTGACCGTGGGGTATATCGATGTATGGGAGAACATGTTTTCCAACAACAATGTTAAGTTTATTTTAGGGATAAATACATCCTAACTACGGAACCCTTAATTGTTCGTGGTCCAACACGCACTTGGCCGGTATTTTTTTTTCGCCGCTGTCAGCGATAAAATCAAAATCAAAAGCCATTTATTCAAACTAGGCTGAGAATCAGTACTTTTCGAACGTCAAAAATTAAAACAGACCCCAAAAACGCCCACCCTTCACCACTTCCTAGAGCTTTAGCTGGGAAGAAGAAGTGGCGCAACAAACTCCCCAGCAGCACAGCTGTCTGCACATATAAATAGTTAGCCGTAGTAAAGGAACGACCGAACATTCGGCCGATACTTCGGATTTGTGTTCGGAGTAGACCCCCAGGTCAGGTTTTTCTTGATTGAAATATGATTCGCGACAACAACATAATATAGATTTGTCCCATTGAATGACTTTTTCATGAAATCATGACATTGGGGAACAAAAATAACTTGAGAGATGTATTAATGATTCTAATCATTATAATTCTGTAAATACATATCTATTATAGTCGCGAATCATATTTTGATCAAGATACAACCTGACACTGACCTGCAAATAGCAAAAATCGTACCTAAGAAAAAAATAATTTCGCGGGCGATACTTTGGGTTTATGTTCGGAGTAGACCCCCTAAACCAGAGCTTTCTCGAACTAACGCGGAAATTCCCAAATATTAAATTACAACTAATGCCACCTGTTAGTGGGTAGCTGAAATAGATGGTATATAGCAATGACGTATCATATGACAATACAAGCAACAAAATGACAGGTCCTGGTAGATAAATACTTATACCCACTCCTACGAGATAAGTTCAAAAAAGTTAAGCTGAATTTACTTTTTCTTTAGATCGAACCGAACGGTCGCCCCCCTCTAAAGCCTGGCAGCTGGCAATGCTGATTCTTTGCCCTTAAAATAGGCCAACCTCCTGGTCACGTGAAGAGTCCACCAACCGCTTGGTGATGTCCCGTAATACTCGATGAGCACTCGGACCCCACGGCCCTAGTGTTTCAACCCCAAATGGCTCAAACATAAGTAATATAGCTTCCAATAAAGCTGTTATATTTATGCTGTTTAAGGTTTTCTGCACCCGCAGGAACCGCCCCAGCACCGCCCGACGTGCTAGGAAGATGGGATGGCGCGAGGGTTGCATCCCACACCAAAGGCCTACCTAACTTCCAAGGCATTATGGTCATTCCGCATGTATACATAAAGGCCATTGTTATAATATCTAAACCCTGCCTTCCAGTGACTATAAGTAGGTACAAAATATTCTAAAATCGATGAATGGCTGATCGAAATGTTAAACATCACTGGTATTGTCGGCGACTCCATTCGCTTACAAAGTTCAACTCTGGTTGACCTGATACAGTGAGTAAAAAAAAAACAACCTTTACAAAACTATGTTCTAATCGAATTTCAAATTCTACCAGCCAAATAAGAAATATGACATATGGCAACATTAAAATTTTAAAAGCTGTCAACTCTGATGTCTCGTCGTTGATTGGATGTTGCCACCCAATCATGTTTCACGAACTACCAATCAAAAAGCTACAGGCACTCATAGAAAAGATGTCGTCGCCAGTGTACTAAAGTGTTCAGACTTCAACATTTTCCTATCATTTATCAAACCAAGCGCAGTTGCATTCACCTTTAGTAACAATAGCGTCATATCGTAGTGTTTTTAATTCTGCCTAGTACTGCTGCAGGTACGCCCAAGAATTTTGTTTAACTTTCTCTTCTCGTTTCGTAGACCCATGACAGCAAATCCTTGACCAGTGTTTTTTGTATTTGTAAATAAAAACAAAGATGTGGATTATTCTTACTCAGTGTTAGGGTTACTGCTTACGTCGATATGGCGGAAAAGTGTTATGTTGACCATATGTTGAGCTGTTGACGTAATCACCTTGGGTATTTATTGTTGGCATGTCAGCTGATTATTGAAATTACAGAGTTGAGAACAAATTGGGAGAAAGGAAGTATTGTCGACAAAGCGATTTCTAAGTGCTAATTTTTTGCTTAGATATGGCTGATGAAATGGATCCTTGCGAGTGTCTGTGGAACCATGAGATGGCGATGCGTCGGCTCATCTCTTTGGTGAGTTATTTGCCCTTGGAAGTTTTATGATGAGATGTAATTTAAAGTGGGTGGACCGCCGTCTATGTAGCGTCCACGTCTACATTGCTCAAAATATTCCATACCTCATTAATGTTTCTATGTATGTTTACCAACATCATTTTTTTATTGCATTGTTTGTTGGTAAATATTGATTGATGATTTGACCTATAAAGGTATTACTTGCCGAAAAATAACATTTTATTTAACTTAAAACACACAACATTAAAGAATTCCTTTTTTCATTTTAAACTACTTCCATGGCCATCTAGAATTACCCAAAGATTCAAATATTTTTTTTTTTAATTTAAAATCCACATTGAGTTATAACATTCATAGTAGCTAGATTACTACAATGAATTCTAATAACTATTGTTGTAAAACAACTACATTTAAGATGAAATTTGAAACAAATTTCTTTGCTTTAACAGCTAGCTAACACAATAGTCTGTGCACATAATTATTTGAGCTGAGTTTAGCCAACAACTTTTGTGTGTGGACCGGCTATTAGGAGTTGTTTGCTAGGTTCTACCAATCATTCTTATCTTATATTATAATATGCTTATGCTGAAAAGTTTCTGCCAAAACAAATGTGGTGCTGTAAAAGGCAGCTGAGTCCTTGTTTATTTTATGTAAGTTAATTTATGGGTAAACCAACAACAACCTTTCATATAACAGGATCAGGCAAAAACATTTTTTTTTTTTAATAATCTCAAAATTGAGGCCAAGAGCCTGAAAAAAAAAATGATGGTATGCTTCCTTTCAGCCACAGCTGTAGTCTATTTTCTAATTTGGTGATATAAGCCTACATTTTATTTGACCATCAACAATAACATAATTTATGTTCATGTATAAGTCGTTACTTACTTATTTTCCTTAATGTGTACCAGGAATATTCATTAGCATTCAACTCTTGACTGACTATAATAATTGGCTTAAAATAAATAATATTAGACAAATATGACCCATTTCAGAAATAAATTATGGGTAGTAACTAGTAAGTAAATAAATGTACCCACAAAAAAATTGATAAACAAATAACTACAAACCGCAGCAAATGTGTCAGAAGGAGTAAAATTACCCTGTTTTGCTAACAACACAAGTAGGTATGTGACAAACATCCTTCTTAAAGTTTGTATTAACTTGATGATGGCTGTATAAAAAACAATAGTTTTATTAAAACGAAACTGTAGCCAACTATGACAAACCATTATCTCTAATATATGGATGTGGGAAGAATGACAGGACCCTATATTTTTTTAAATCTAGCAGAAAGCTGCCAGGCTGCTGAAAGACTACCTTTTCAGGAAAATAATAATTATCTCTACCAAATAAAGAATAAAATTGAGTATACCTATTCAAATGAATTTAGTATGTAGAGTAATATCATAGCCTACCTACCTATAGCATATCAATCAAATTATTGAAATCTATCTAGGTCGTATTT
Source organism: Tiliacea citrago (assembly GCA_963921375.1). Taxonomy (NCBI): domain Eukaryota; kingdom Metazoa; phylum Arthropoda; class Insecta; order Lepidoptera; family Noctuidae; genus Tiliacea; species Tiliacea citrago. The sequence continues at coordinate 21,535,577 of OY992792.1, read as the reverse complement.
TAAGCTAAGTTTGAAAGCCAAAACATTGTACCTAACTGGTTAGTGTTTGAGCAGTTAGCATGTAAATCTATCGTATAATTAAACTGTTAACTGGGTCCCTTATCGCGCCTGATACCACCGTTTATATGGTTGTAATTGAAAAAAACGTTTATTGCTGCCTATACTCACTGCGTCGTTATTTTTCTATGTGGTTGAAGAATTTGATTGAATTTGTGGAGAATTCACGAAACTAACAGTAGGTATTAGAATCTTGGCCTGGCTGTGTACGGTATCAAAACCAGTATATCACCATTCAGCCGAAAGACGTCCACTCTGAACATAGGCCTCTACCAAGGGGGGGTTTGCCATAATCGCCACGCTTGGCTGGCGGGTTGGCGATCGCAGTATTGTGTTAAAATACAAAGAGAACGCTGCTGCCCATTCTCTATTAAGTCCCTTAGTCTCCTTTTACGACACCGACGCGAAGAAATGAGATGGTACTATTCTTTACGTCCGACACCACACGATGCAAACCAGTAATGCTGGCCTCTTATTCTATTGAAAATCCGTACCTACTGCGCTAAGCCAGTTCGAGGTCAAAGTGTTTCCACTGACAGGCGGCTTACTGTACTGAACTGACGTGGAAAAGTGCCTTAAAAGATCTTTTTACAGAAATAAACATATTTTCAATTCATCACTGACTCTACGGCCTATTGAACTGGGTCAATCAACAATCGACCAAAAAGTTTAGGTTTTCCTTTGGAACATTTTTGGGATCGGCTTCTATTCTGGCCAAAATTACAATTTGATCTGCAATACACAGTTACTGTACTGAGGATACCAACGTCGATGTCCTAATCTAAAGGCTAATTTATTCACAAATGACAGCGGTTTGTTACGCAGTAATCGGTCAGGTTCCGGTTCAAATCTTGTGTTACGTAAAGCGGCAAAACTTCCGACAAAAATCTTCTAAGGTTTTAGTAAACTAGAGATGTCTTTCTCCTATTTGCAGAACCATGAATGCCCGTTATTTGCAATGACACAGACTCGGTTCGGTCTCTTATACTGAAACCTTTTTATAGGACATGCCGTGGTGTTACTCGCTAGTATATCAGCTGTTCAGGCGAACTGATGTTGACGATTTCGGATCTTCGATAACGTCGGTGTGAGCATTTACAGAAAGGCTAAATAATCCTTTAGCAGCTAGATGAAAACTTATAAACACACCACAAACAACTTCTTGTGTGTTTTTCAATATCCTTATTAACGAAGCCGGATCAGTCCTGATTGTCTAGTAATTCTAAGCCGGACGTCATACTCTACGCTAACTGAAGAATATTGTTTACTACTGCAGCAGTACACGACAAAATTGCAATTGAGTGAGCTCATAACAATGCACACATTCTGTCGCCGTTTCTCATATACTACGTTGAGACGGCAATCAATGAAAACACTGGCATTACTAGTGCATTCTGCATAGGAGTATTTTGAAACTATCAAATATGTACCTAATTGGAATTATTTTTTCAAACAATCTAATTAGTAGTGATAGGTTGACTATGGATTTTACCAACCAGCCGACTAGCTATAGGGACTAATTGATATTTATATACATGATAGAATTTTTGTTTGTAGACTGGAAATCATCATTTTTTTAATATCCGGTGCAGTACCGATGAATCAAGCTAGTGTTGAATGACCTACGATGTATCTTCATCGAGAAGGTTCACATCATTCAAGACAAAGTAACGTTTTCCAACTTTTTTTGAAGGACGGCTGGAAGAGGTTACAGGCGTCCGTAAAATAATTATTTTTCATCATCACCAATCAACATACTGAGGATTTTTCTAGCTTCCATTTATCCCGACGAAGCTCTTCGTGCATAGGTATAAAGCATCTTAAACGAAATATGGATTGGAATGTTGATGGAATTCGTTGCAAGTTTAGGACATGGGTTTTTAAAAACCAATATTGGCCCTTTTTCCTGCTGCTACATAAAAAGTGACGCGTTTATTAAACGTTTAATATATTAGTTTTAAAACTATGCAGTTGAAGAGTACAGAACTTCGTTATTGTGAGAGATATTATCTGGCAATGTTATGATAATGCGTCCGATAAGATTGTGTTGCAACTTGTAACGTGTTCCAATTATGAGCACGCACTTTTATTAGAAGTACCTAACTACGCTTCTAATGTGTTTAAACACATCAGTGAATTGAAGGACTACAGTACCTACTGCAGAACACCATATTGTATTAATTCAGGATGGGACAACTCCGGTTATCACAAATTACTTAAAATCTATGTTAGTACAGCAATTAGGCACACGTACACAATCACATGGATTTATACCACGTTTCTTGTAACAAAACAATGTCAGCTGATTTTACACAGTGCGCGCACACAGTTCACCGATCAGAAATAAATGAAACAATTCTTTTCTAGCTTTTTTGCATGCCGTCTTTAATAACTTTCTGTTACGTTCGCTACATACATCATAATATTTGAAATTTATTACTTATATTAAACTTTTATACTTTTCACTATATAACAATAGGTACACTAATGAATTTCTTCGCACTGCTGTATCGCGTATAGACGTCAAATTTAATTAATGTGTGCATTTCAATACGCTTAAGCACATGTAAACAACACAGGCAGCTGCAATGGAGGATGATGCCTAAAATTGTTCCTCTATAAAAGACAAAAGGACTCAGCTTCTTTGGCAAAGCTGGTTATAATAATATGAATGGGCCATGTCGAGGACGTAAATTCCACTTAGGCTTTTTTCTTCGCACAAGCTTGGCACCAATACGGTACTAAACGATTATAATTATGTCCTTTCTTTTTCCAAGCTAGGTGATTCCGCGATCGTAAATTGCTGTAGAGGTATTTTGAAAAGCTGCAAACATTTATTTGTGCGCTGTAGCAATAGCAGAAATTCTAATTGGAAATCTACTATATTTAGAAGATGTATGATAATTATATTCTCCCTCAAACACGCGAATTCGTCATTGTAATGCGATATCCCGCCGACAGGCATGTTTCAGTACATACAAAATTTCCGTTTTGTATTATATTCTGCACTACGATGCCGAATAGGTTGAACTATGAAACCTACTTATTAATCAAGTAAAAAGAGGAAAGACAAATATTTTTTTGTATTTTTTTAAGTAGTTGGGTAACTAGTTTTTGAGATTGGTCCCCACAATAATGAAAGAAACGAAATATTTACATCCGAACTCTATTTATATTTACGGTAATTTTAATGTTAACAGTCATTCATGCAATTCCAAGTTCAGTAATGTATCAACAAACCAAATGAAGAATAAATATTCCATGACACCAACAAATACCTTTATGAACTTATTTACAAACAAACGCAGGAAATGGATTTCGCCGACAATGATTCTAAAATAATTAAACGTACACGTAATGAATACGTAAATTTTAATTACTCTTATATCAGCTTGTATTTAGCTAATTTTATTAGGCTTCATACTGGTCGGTAGTAATGCAGTACCTATAAAGTCCCTATTTTTTTACGACTTGAAAAGAAAAGGAGGTTCTCGGCGAGTATTTAGACTCGTATCTCGTATAGCCTAAGCCTATAGATTTTGCCACGACATTGAGACAAATTCACAAAAAAAAATGGGGTGCTGCCTCTGCTGTGCCCACAGCGTTTGTATATGGGTGATTCACCAATCTGAAATCTCAAATAACTTACACAGATGGACATCTCATAAAAGTGTTGACTTTCGATGCAAGCTCACGGAACCTCTGAATTCGACTAAATGGAGATTATTCTTGTAAACGATTTAGTATTTTATGGATTAAGGAGCATAATTATAAAATACTTCATAGTGTAGGTTTTATTAGGTTTATAGAGTTACTCTTTTTTTCACAAACCTTTTTGTTTGACCCAGCTCCGTCAGGGCCAGTCTTACTGCACAGACAGTGATTGCGTGGAAGCCATGCCCGGGCTCCCGCGACCCGAGTCGTCAGCCAACAGCTTCATGGTGATGTTCCTCATGATGGCGCTCGCGCTTGCCATGTACGCCATGCGCCCGCGCCGTAACCAGATACAAGACGCTGCGAAGCCTACGCGCAATTCTCAGGTAAAATTTAGATTTTTTAATTTTCTTGGTTTAAACATTGCTGGAACTATTTACCTCTAAGGGATGATGGAATAAACCTATGTTGTCTTAATATTTGCCATAGTTTTAAATAAAATAATATGTAGTTCGACATGTACATATTATGACATTATTACGTAAACTAGGTAGATACGTTCCTAGCATTTAAATAGGCATTTAATACTGACTCACGCTCACATTGTTTTATCAACATAAAATGTCACATGTTTATATACTTAATTAAGTACCTATAACCCCTGCGCAAATGTCGATCGATAATGTCACCTCAGGCAAAACGTTCTGTCTGATGAAATCGAATACCTTTTGACTTTTCATTACACCTGTATGTGTGCCAGTAATCGAATATAAAATGTAATATTTGCTATCATTTTACATGCGGTGTAGAAACGGCATTTTTCCGACAAATTATAAACAAGTCATTGTTTACCAGATTTAAAATTTATTTGAAAAATATAATAAAAATATTTATTGGACTTCATTTCACTGGCTTTTACTATCTAGTGTCAACTGTAGCAAGCAATCGTCCACCACTTATATAAATACCAACTAGGCAATTCGTGAATAGACCTTGAAAGTACCGTACGCGGCCATTCTGTTAAATAAAAACGTTACAGTATCGAAACGAAATGACTAAAATTGCCGACAGCGCAGAACCTATTATGTATTTACAAAAAAAACAACAGACTTCCAAAAAAAATAATAGGTACTTACTTTAATTTTGGAAAGCGTTGTCTTTGGTTTCGTATTTTGGTTTTTTTTTTTTGCCACCGAAATTAAAGTTATTTTTCACTTCGTAGTGTTTTGTTTTTGGAAGTTGGTTGTTTTTTTTTTTTTTAATAAGTTTTTTATTCACGTTTTAGTTGTGGTACCCCACACACAAATTCGAATAGCACTACCTGCTTTGTAAAAAAAAGAATTTTGAAAATCGGTCCAGAAATTGACGGAGAAATCGGTGCATATTAAAAAAAATATATACATACAGTCGAACATAGAACCTCCATCTTTTTTGAAGTCGGTTAAAAATTTACCAAGCATAGTTAATACAATTTATATGGGACCACCACGCAAGCTTCATCAACCGAATGAAAAAAGAATTTTCAAAATCGGTCCAGAAATTGACGGAGAAATCGGTGCACATACATACATTTAAAAAAAAACGTACATACAGTCGAACATAGAACCTCCTCCTTTTTTGAAGTCGGTTACAAATTGTTTATGTTGTGCAGTGTGCTAGTAGACAGACAGACATTCGATCTGGGTCATGTCGCCGAAACTGTTGTTAGTCGCTATTGCTATGCTACTTTTTATCGCTGAGGAGGCTCCCTATTTTTATGTTAATTTGCATCAATATTCTGAAACAGTCACACGTACAAGCTAAATTAAACTTTATTATATGATTTATTACATCTTTTAATTTTTTTAGTCAGTTACGTAATTGTAATATTTTCTCTCAATAATGTATTCGAAAATCAGGTCTTTTTTAATGGTAATTCTAAAAAACAAACAAGATTGTTTAGCTTTTATGTCTAAAATTCTTGCTGTTAATATTTATTAACAGCAAGAAAATATAGTTTATTATCCCGACACAAGAGGTTTTTTCTCTAGATCAATTATTAATTTAGTTTAAACGAAATAAGAATTGATACTTACGCTATTTAGTTTCGTGCTCGAACACGATCAAAGAGCGCACGCATATTCAACTTTATTACTGATGTGTTAGCATTTAGCACATAACGGAGTCGCGGCTAGGGGCGGAGCTTGCGTTCGAAATTTGATTTAGACTGCCTGCTCTTAATGATCAGAAAAAAGTAAATAGCAGCGAAACGGAAGAACGGAGCAAATAACGGCTATTGTCATTTCCTGTTTAATCAGCTAAAAATACGTATGATTTCACGTTAAAAAAATCATTTGCAGCAGGTCTGTACTAGCTCATTTTTAAAATAAAGATTTAATTATGTTTTTTTATTTATGCTTAATATTATTTTCTACCATAATTCAAACTAGAAAATTCCAGAAATAACTATTAAGATAAACTGAGAACATGATGAGTTAATTGATACAAGTTCCGATAATGAAACGTGTTATCGAATACCCTTGATTTTTTCTAGAATAGCGGCATTTTTGGACGCTAACCATGAGCCTGACACAGTTTTGCTGTTAAATTCAACATTTTAAAGATAAATATAGACACACTGACCCACCCAAGGGTCAGTGTGTCCACGTACAGTATTCAAACGTATCATCGCCCTGCCTATATGCCAATTTTACGCGTATCTTTTAGGATAGGTCTTACAAAAACAAAATATAGCACAACGTGTGAGGGAAAGGCAAAATCCACGCCCTCGCGCCCCTAGTCGCCGCAGGAGACTCCCCGGGCGTCGGGAATCGCAGGCCGATTCCCGGCCACCGTAGGCGCGGGCTTGCGGACGGTGAGCGATGGGTAGCTCGCCGTCCGATAAGGACCAGACCCGGGTCGACGGCGCGTTGTGTTCCACGCGCGCCTCAAAGAGACGTCAGCACCAATTGACGGGGTCTGAAAGGGCCATTGCCTGCCAGGGTTACGAGCCTGTCCGAAAGGGATATCGTGGCCCTGGCACACAGGCATCTGAAGCAACACGGGTGGGTTTTAGTCAGTAAAATTCTGACACGCCCTCCCGCTCCACCCAGAGCGGGACAAGTTATTTGATAATTTCTAACCCAAAAAAAAAAAAAAACACCTTTATCCAGGACATTGCCTGGTGAAGCAGTAAATTACATTTTCTTAACAGTTTTTATGTCTGTCTGCATCAATTAGTATTTAAATAGGAATACAAGTATTCTACCGTTTACCGCTGACTGTGAGGAAAATCAGATTATATCAGAGCAAACCAAAAACCGGTCCATAGCAAAAAAGAAAACGGGCACCTTTTTTGCGCTGTTAATACCACAAGCCGTTGCGTTTGTTTCAAGTAGTTATTGTTGAGATAAAATAGATTACCAACGGCACCAAAGTACCAGTAGACCACCAGTAGCCACCAAACCACCAGTAGTGTGGTAGTGTGTGGTTACCAGTAGTTACCAAATTCTCTTCAAATCTCTCGTTGTAACAAGGGCAAAACTAGAAGTCATTTATACATCTTTACAATGTGATAACCCTGAAAGTAAAGACGCGAAAAAGTAATATACCACCATTTATAAGAGCATTAACGTTATGATTATGAAATAGCATAGACCAGCACCCTAATTGCGTGGAACAGTTTGGATCACACTGAATGATTTAGAAGTATATTGATAATCCATTGCTTCATTAGTTCGAAAAACTTGTCTGTTAGATTTTTGTTTAAAAAACAACGTAAATAACGCAATTAATGTTATTGAACTGTCAAAATGAAACGCATTGCTACTGATAGTGTGTTACGCAAATATGGGGCAGGAACTAAACATCGACGATAAGATCATACATATTAAACACAAATAGATGTACAACCGAGTTAGTTCCCAGTCGACCACTTTTCGCTCTTATGCCCATAGTAATAAGGTTGAAAAGTGATCGACCGGGAACTTTCGCCTTGGTACAGTCACTACGGCCATGCGAGGGTGGTCTCTGACCTTTGAAACGGGATTAACTTTGTAAAACTTGATTATTCAGATACATACATTACATCCACTTCCTATAACGTTTTAAAATAAAAAAACCGGCCAAGTGCGAGTCGGACTCGCGCACGAAGGGTTCCGTACCATTATCTATAAAAACGGCAAAAAATCACGTTTGTTGTATGGCCTAAAAAGGCTGAAACATTGCTTTTTTTTTGCCATGTACAAATTAGCCCGTTGTACGCGGCACGGTTTCTTTACGTTATGCCACGCTAGCCGCTCTGTAGAATAATCGTGTGAGCTTGTACATGCCACGGCAAACCACCGGTTCTATTGTTTAGGGCGACGGCTACGTGCCGTAGTGCCGCCCACCCTGTTGTCCAGAAACTTACACAGTGATCCATACAGCACTGACGGCCAAGCCTACACACGGCGAAAAACCTTCCTTCCCTTTTTTAGGATTCCGTACCCAAAGGGTAAAACGAGAACCCTATTACTAAGGCTCCGCCGTCTGTCTGTCTGTCTGTCACCAGGCTGTATCTCATGAACCGTGATAGCTAGACAGTTGAAATTTTCACAGATGATGTATTTCTGTTGCCGCTATAACAACAAATAAAAAACAGAATAAAATAAATATTTAAGGGGGCTGCTCACATACAACAAACGTGATTTTTTTTGCTCGATATTGATAACGGCAACAGGTAGACACTTGAAATATTCACAGAATAATTAGTCATATACAATATATTCAGTTTAAAAATAAATAATTAAATTAAAATAAAACAAATATTTAAGGTGGGCTCCCATACAAAAAACGTAATTTTTTTGCCAATTTTATAAACAATGGTACGGAACCCTTCGTGCGCGCGTCCGACTTCGCGAAAACGCGCTTTTCGTGAAAACTGACGATGCAATCCTGCACCGGTGCCGCATTGATGCTCAATAGTCCGAAGAAAGCCGACGCACGAAATTGATGCAGATCAATATTAATATCCCTAGTGGAAGACCGTCTCGTGCTATCGGACAAAACAGAAGAAGACCTGTTTATTTCCACAACACGATATCGCATCGTGACACGACTTCGCCGTGGCAACCTGCCACGATGCGACCTCGTATCGTGTGTGTGTTTTAGCCCCAAGTCCTCTTAAAAGCGCATAGTTTATACACTGCAATTTGGAGAGGTCAAAATTGGTATAATATTCCGACGATTTTTAAACGCTAATGTGATGTACCTTATTAGAGAGCTTATTTATTATGCTACTCGATTATAGTTAAATCTGATTTTTTCAGGCGCCCGTTTTTGTGAAAAAGTGAAAAAAAATTCAATACAAACAAAACGCACATAGTCTTTATTTATTCATTTCTATGCAATATAATTATTTTATGTGGCTAATGTTTCCGTTTCTATTAAATACTTTGAGATTTTATTATAATTTTAGCTGCAGCTCCATGAAATTAAGACAAAAAATATTGATTATCATGACAATGCAATAACAAAACGTATCGAAAAACTCAAAGCTGTAAACTCTGACTAAATATCCGTTGTTAATGTCAAGCAGTCCTGCTGACTGACGTTGTCATTGTCACGTCATTTGCCACAGGGCTGCCATCCCTATAATATAAATATTGCTTGTATGTAGAACATTTTATTTTTCAACGCTTGTTTTAAAAAAAACGAGCGGCTGTAAAAAAAAATTAAATGCCCAAATACATCAAAATAATTACCCTCTTTCAGCCTATATAGGTCAGACGGCTGTTTAAATTTCCAATTATTTTAGTACCAAGCCCCATACATTTCGTGAACGTCTCCTTGTTAAAAAGTAGGTTCATGGACTAGTTGCAGTCACAGTGGTCGAACCGAAAATACATTCATTTTGTAGTAACCTACTTAATCATATTCGTTGCTTTTTCCCCAGGATCACGACGGCGCGCCTCCGACGCCTCCAAGAATATAAGACAAGGGGTCTATCGTCAAGGGGTCACGCTAACAATGAATTCCAGTAATTGTATTATATAGTGAAATGTACCGCACCGAGTTGTGGACAGCGAGAACGTCATCACAACTTAAGTGTAGATGTATAAGATCTTGTATAGGTATTATGTACTGATAAGGTTATTATAAACGATTGGAAAGTTTCGATAAAGTAAACAATTTAGTTTCGCTGTTGCTGCCTTGCCTTTGAAATTAAATTTAGAATACATAGAAGGTGTCACAATAATAAATAATTCTTATGAACGTGGAATTTATGGCTGTTCAAGAATGAATTGGTCCATTGCTCCTTAATTTATTGTAAACTTTTTATGTATTTATTACTTTCTTTTAATTATCATTTGGTGCTATATTTTTTCATCTACATATAATAGTACGAGTCTGTTTTAAAACAGGTATATATTTTTCTTCGTTTGACATGTTCTGTAAAAGAACATTAAAATTAATCATTTTCAATATGCACTTTAACAAATACTATGTATGTTTTTATTGCTACATGAAAATATAGCACGTGAGCTATCATTGCAATTTATTGATTTTATACCGACCGATTCATACTTGTAGAGTAATAAGCAAAATAGGAGTCAGTTACTGCACCCGTGGTGAAGCTACAAATAAGGAAAGCTTGAATTTGTAAAAAAAAAAAACTATTGTTGAAACTCGGTTTTTCAACCCGGTTTCTAATAAACAGTAAGATTTATTGGTCAGTAATAAATTAAATAATCTAAAACTCCAAAGTTGTTAGATAATTTAAATTCTCTAAGCCAAAAGCTTCTTCCATCTGTCCGACTCTGTTCTAGCTGAACTGAGTTTATACCCAAGTTAATTTCCAGACTAAAAAAGTCAGGCATAAATCAATGCCTGGTATGAAATTACTTTTAACAATATTTCTAATAGCAAGTTCAGTCTGTCGTTACCGTTAATTCATTCCACCACTGCCCGTTTTATTTGCTGGATATCTTAATTGATTGATATCAGCCAGTATAAAATGAGTTTTTCAAATGAACGGTAGCTCCTGTACTAATATTATTAGCATCACAGTAAGTGCAATAACTATGAAATCTCAAACTATAACCAAGATCTGACTTTTATAAAGTATTAATGATTAGTAAATTGTTGTAAAGTTAACATTCAAAGTACCTGACGCGATGAAAGACATTCATGGCATTTGTAATCGAAAAAAAATGTTTGGTAGTCGCATCTACATAGTTCAAGAGCTGCAATACGCTGCCCGCTATTGTTTGTTAGATTATATAATAACCCTCTATTGGTTTGCGAATGCCAAACAGTTGCGCGGGCCATTTACTGAGCGAAAACAAATGTCTGCGGCTATATAAGAGTTCATTTGACGAGATCGTAATAACGTATAATAATTGGGGAAATAAGATTTCTCCTCAATCGTGATAAAAACCTCCTACAAAGTTGTTCATAACTTTGCCTCTGATGCAAGTTTATTATTTTTGCTTGAGTTACACATTATATAAAAGTGAGATGAGAAAAATAAAATATTCCACTAATGTACGTCATATCATATGAACACATACAAGGAGATTATTTTTCCACAAAAAACTTTAGTTATTTTTCGAGTCGAACCTATACCTATTCCACTAGTTTTAGTTAATTCACTTGGGTTGGGTAATATTTTCAACCATATTTTATTTCTGAGTTACTGCATTGTGTACACTTATTAGTCAACATTCATATTATGTATTTTTATTTTGACAAAACCGATCGAGATTATATTTATCAAGAGTAATAAATATAACTGTGAGAAACAAATTGTTTTATTTCCTACAATTATACAAGGACCACCAAACCAGCTTACTACAACCCATAATCCCTTTATCCCTGGAGTTTCTAAATTTTGCCAAAGATGTAAACAACAATGGCCACTCGAAATTTATGTTCAGGGGTAATAGGTAAAACGGGCTGGTTTTCGCAACTCCACGTCAATATGCGCGTATTTTGCGTACGGGTGGGAAAATCGATTATTTGATCCACCCCAAATCCTCAAGGAAGGCCAGCAACGCCTCGGTGTTACTGACAATCTCACAGAGATGTTCGGGGGTAATCGATATTACACTTACAATACATATGATTTCAATTTTGATAACTTCCGTTTTATTTTTTTAATGAAGTTTTACTCAAATTAGTAGTTTTATTGATGGATCATTTTATATGGAAATAAATATTTTACGAAAAGAAAAATTTCCACGCCACCTCTTGTATAAGTTAATAGCTGCGCCACGCGGTTTCACCCGCATAAGTCTCGATCCCGTGGTGATATCGAGATAAAAAGTATCCTATATGCTATGGTCTACCCATGTGCCAAATGTCATCCAAATCCGTTCAGCCTTTTTAGCGTGAAAACGTAACAAACAAACATACAAAAAATCATCTTTTCCTAGTGGCCTATACCATATTTCGGCTATTTAGTAGTCCGAGCTTAGAGCATTTAACCTATGGAGATGGCATAGCTGAGAGAACCCCTCGGCTGGCCTTAAGACCATGCACGTTATATAAAACTAGTTCATTCGCCGAACGCCACATTGTGTTGCAAGTAAGACTTGGACACAAGAGAGACCCAAAATATTGTTAATTCTGCAGTTTTCTCTTGCAAAAAGCGATCTGCCACTTCCAATTTACGAAACCATAGTATTCCCTACCACATGTGGGTATAAATTATACATCAACATAGTTTTATTTAAGCACAATGTCGAAATAATCATGATATTTACGTTAGAAAAATACAGTGGTACGTTGGTAGCGCAAACGCAGTACAGAGGCTAACAGGGGTAAGGATTTGCATAGTGCTGGGACAACGTGAGTGAATGATTGATAAAACAAATGATTTTTTCAGTCGGTATGTTCAGTAACTATTTTTGTTTTGTGTATGTATCTAGACAAGTCAGCACCCTAATTGCGTAACACACAATATTCACAATCTAAATGATTTTGAAGGATATTGCTAAGCCATTGCTTCATATATTCGAAAAATTTATCTGCTCAACAACGTAAGGCGGTTCGCCCACTGAAGATGCGTCCCGCCGCGGTGCGCGGAGCGACGGATAACGAGCATATATATTCCCGCGCATTTCCGCGTTCCGCGTCGGCAGTGTGTTGTGCTAGGCGTGATTTCTATATAAATTGAGATACTTGCATACAATTGTAAAATCTGCCATCCCGCGCTACGCGACGGGGCGCGGTGCAGTGGGTGGAGCGCCCAAAAACAAAATGAGCGGTAGAGTCTACAAGAACCCGGGCACAGGAGAGAAACGTAGTGCACATCGTTCAAAGATCAACGAGCACCACAAGGAATATCATAGAACCTTGATTGTCTCTCTCTAATGATATGGTCTGTACAATCCTGACACGAATGAATAACAACAAAAAACCCATGTCACGACGATCGCATATAAAAGAAGTATCGACAAAACTGTCTGATGCACTTTGAAGCGATGCTAAAATAGGAAAATTGACTTGGCGAAATAACAGAAAAATAATTTTCATTTCTGCCATTTAAAAAAAACGTCGAATGACAATGTTCTGTTGTACCCAATGAAAAAAAATCATTTGTATGGATCACCGAGGAATATTATGTGTTGATTGTTCAGAATAACTATTTTTCACGTTTCTATTTTTCATATAATTATTAATTAATAAACAACGTTTAAAAGGCCAATGTATTTTATTGATTTTATAACGTATAAAACTAAATACCCTCAAAAAAAAAATACACGTCTGAGAGGCGAATGTTTATGAATAGTGTATCTATCTACCATGTATGTTTATGAATCTAGGGTTAACCAAAACAGTAGAAACGCAGAAATGTGTTCGCCATGTAGGTATATAATAAACTGGTACATATCAAAAATCACTGATTTCATCTAGTCGTCATCATTCAGACTACGAACTAGATAATGGCTATGGAGCATAGCCCGAATACCCGCATCGTTTCAAAACTAAGATATCAAAGACATCATTTTAGTTTCTTTCGTAATTTAGCAAAGAGAAATTAGGCAAGTGCATAAGAAAAAAAAACGAATGAACATTTTGTTCATTCATTCATACATTAAATACCACTACCATTGTTTGTATCACATCACTAGCTCCTTTGAATTTGTTGTCATAGGACAATTGCATAAATACGCACAAAGTCAATCTGTGTGTGTGTTTTTGTAATTGTGTGGTTATTATTTTTTCGTGTGCGTTTATAGCAATAGGAAGCATGTATCAATGTACGATTTTAAAATTTTCGTAGTGTGCTATATGTGTTTTCCTCGCCTCCCGCAGAAAGTGGCAGAAACAATTGTTCGGTGATTCGCTGCCTGCCATCTCCATAGGTTAAATGCTCTAAGAATCCGAGTAGCCAGAATACAACTAATGAATATGTGTGCCTCAGAAACTGAAAAAAGTACGCAATTATATAAAAACTGTATGTATTTGGGTGATAAAAGAAAATTAAACATGGCATAATGCGAATTCTGTCAATATGAACGTGAAAATTGTCTAACTAAAACTTGGTTAAAATGTACTTACAAACGGATTATGCTAAAACGCACCAGCGACTGGTAACTTAAAACGACTATTTAATAAAACATACTTATAAAATATTGCATCTCATCCAAAAATGGAGTTATTCTATTGAGTAGTATAAAAATACGTTACCTCAATTTACAATTACTCTCCTTAAATAACATCATTTTCGTGCAAACACATTGCATTATAAAACTTGAACAGTTCTGCCCCCCACAGGGGTGTGTGGTTATCATGAGTCCTGTATCCTGTCCACTTCACCTTTTACCTTTTTGAGTAATGCACTTATTTTTTTGTACTTTCCTGTGGAGTCGGGTAGATTTTCGAAATTGATGACGTCACAGATGTCTTTAGCGAATTTGTCGTCTGTGGGTAGTTTGAGGTATGAGGAAGCGATATTCATGACTGGTGTTCCGAATAGCGTTCCCTTTACGTGGCCAGGTTTTGATTCAGGGGTGCCGAGGACCTCAGATACGCTGTCTTTTCTTTTATCCTCGTTGTCATTAACTTCTGGAATGGTTGATGAAGATGTAGAACCTTCTTCATCAACTGTTTTAGAAGATTGTGGTTCAGTTGATGGTTCTGCTTTTGATTCACTGGGAGTTTCGTCAGTACTTGTGGCTTCACCCTGAGTTTCTTTACTGTTGGTGTCAGCTTTAGGTTCTTCCTGCGTGGTATCACTGTCAGGATTCGTTTGAATGTTACTTTCAGAGTCACTTTTAACATTTTCTTCTTTACTATCATCTTCTACATTTTGTTTTTCGTCAACATTTGCAGTGTCCATGATTACGTCAATATCGTCACTAGTCTTTTCGTCTATATTCTCCTCTGTGCTGTCCAGTATACTGATAATGGACGTGTTTGGCGTATCGCCTTCTAATGCATTTAATAGTAATCGCTTTTTTTCTTCTAAATCATCTAAGGTTGGACTGCCGCGTCCACTGCTTTGGGATTTGGCCTGAAAGATTTTAAAGTATTGTATGGATTATAGGTTTGTCAGTTGGCGTAGATGCCCAATTACAACATAATATTAAATAAACCACCAAGCTTATTAATACTAATTTTCAAACCTTTGATCTGTGAAACTATGCTTGGTTTTTGAAGTAATAAACACAATGTTTTGAAGATAAGGACCATCCAGTAGTTGAAGTCATTCGACTGCACAATGAAAACAAGAAAATCCTCAAAAAAAAAAAAACAGGATTTAAATAAAATCTACAATTACTTACATCATCCTCGTCAATAGTAATAATATCGGTGACAGGAATGGGTATGTCCCCAATCTTGATGACCTCTATCACTTCGATGTCATCCCCCGAGCTCTCCGGCTTGTCGTCCGCGGGCGGCGGGGGCGGGGGCGGAGGGGGCGCCATCAGCAGCGGGGGCGGGGGCGGCAGCAGGGGCGGAGGGGGCGGTGGCGGCGGGGCCTCGTCCGGCAGTGGGGGGTTTGACGGGAATTCTGCTACTTCTGTAATTATGTTATAAACAAAGTCAAATCATTCAATTAAAACATTTAGAGGCACTTTTGAAGGCAACAAAAAAAGGAGAATTGAACTTTATTGAATAACATAACATGCCTGTAATCTAGAAGTGTATCACCCACATTTCTGCCACAGATTGGCAGAAATGTGGGTGATACACTTCTAGATTATATATATATATATATCCTATAAAATCTCACCGTGAATACTTAGTGATAACTTAAACTGACACCAGTGAGCCCACTAGTGTCAGTCCCTATGACAGGTGACTATACATACGATTTCAACATGACATTTTACAGAATACACAGGCAGTTATGTTTTAATGGGTGGTACAGCTCTGCCTAACCCTTCGGGGAATACAGGCGTGATGTTATGTTACCTCCCATGTAATAGGGGCCGATTCTATTCCCATCAACCGGGCTCTAATACAGACTGTTACTAAAAAAATCTGATAGAAAAACCCCAAATGGGAAGCGAAATCAGGAGGCTTCAACGAGGCAGGTATTAAATTTTACTAACGTATTGTCTAATTGCTGGCGAATATAAGGTATTTTTTCCCTTTCTGTTTAATTCTATCTGTCCTGGGACATTCAGCATTAGGTACGAGTAGATGATGGTTGCTGAACTTGCACGGTATGAAGCCACTGCCCCATCCGAACAAACTCAAACCATTTATAAGCACGTTTGAATTGTCAAGGAATCGGGCAGTTAGAAATATGAAGCTAGTTGCCCTTTCAAAGCGTAGTAGGTACATATGGAGAAGAATCGATACTACAGCTCATTCATGCTGGTTGTAAGTAGGTCCTGGGATTCTTAAAATTATTAATTAATTCTTCATTTCAGTCTTATGAAGGTAACTAGGTTTGACATGCATTGCCAATTGATTTGGTTGGACTTTTAATCAGGTGGAGTATGTGGTAATATTAGCTTTGATTTCTTCTTTTAAATCCTTGTGAATTCTCTCATTTGTGACGTACCATTTAGCGTAGCATTTACTATGTCGTTTTTTATTGAAATCTTTGAAGGATTTTGATGTTGGACTTCGCTTCAGTTCCCCAAAGCTGGATACCATAACACCAAATAGGCTTGATATTGCATCTGTATAGAAGTAGACATTTGGGACATTTTTTAAATCTTCCAGTGTAACTTACTGAGTTTTTGCCCTAATATTCGTTTAGTAAATATGTGATGTCTCCCTAAAAGGCGTCTGTCAAGGTAATATACCTTGTAATATACCAAGCTATCGTGTGACCTCGGCTTGGGGTACTTTTATGTCAGGTCACAGGTGGACATGTTTCTTTGCGTGTGGTGAAAGTCACCTGGTTGTTGTTGGACTTTGTTTCATTGGTTTTTATCTTCCAATCTTTAAGTCATTCCGAAAACAGCTTGAGGCTTTTTTTCAGTTTCGTAGAGGCGTCTTTCGGGCAGGCATCAGTAGCCAATATGGCCGTATCGTTGGCAAAAGTGGGACATTTCTAATTAACGGCAAGTCGGCAGTAAATAACAGGTATGTACAGGGTTGGATACAGGTTACTGCCCTGAGGTACTCCGGCCTAAATCACACGTAGATTTGTGACCTCTTCTCCCTGCTTCACTAGGAATTATCTCTTGCTGAGGTAGGAGCGCAGGAACAGGTAGTTTGTTGGTTAAGACATTTTTATTTTGGTCAGTAGACTGGTGCCACACACGATCCCCGAAATGTCCACAAAGACTGCAGAGCAGTACTCCTTTTTTTAAATGAGGTTTTGATTTTTTCTACTAGTCTATGTACTTGTTCTACAGACCCGTGGCCCTTCCTGATTCCAAATTGGTGTTTAGGAATAAGGTTTCTTTCCACCACGAGCGGCATGAGTCGCTTTAAAAATAGCGTTTCCAGCAACTTCGAAACAGTAGGCAGATAGTTCGGTATGATTTGACGTCATTTTCAGATTAGTCAGGCTTTAAAATCATGATGATCTGCGCAACCTTCCACTGTTTGGGGACATAGGTGCCCTGCAGTATAGCATTAAAAAGGTAAGCAAGAAACGATATAGCGACTTATGGTGACCGCTTTAGAACTGACGCAGTTAGTCGTAACCTGGAACCTTGTGGTTTCTTAATTTATTGATGGCATATTTAACTTCGCTGGGAGAACATATTCTCAGTGGTGGTTCTCGTTCTCTCAGATCACTTGAGCCTTTGTCGGGGTGGGAAGTAAAGAGTTCGATTGTTGAAATTATGTTCCATATAATATGTTCTGCTTTCTATCATTAGCAGCAATGACCTGGCAGGTAAGGCCAAATAATTTTTTGGTCCATAATGATAAATTTTGATATTTATTTCTATAAGTAGGTTTAAACAAACACTTTTACTCGTCAATAATATTTAAAACAAGTGTGTGTCGGACCACGCACAATGAAGGGTTCCGTAGTTGACATGAATTTATCCCAAAAACAAACTTTACATTGTAGGTAAAAAACATGTCCTCCCATACCTCGATATACGTCATGGTCAATTCTTCAACTGCAAATATAAGTTGCTCGACTATTACTCGTTAACTTGTAAAGTCCTCTTAGCTGTGATAGTTTTTCTTTTAATTTCGTTAAAATATGATTTTTTTCACATATCCAAAACAAGCATTTGGCTGACATGGGGGGTGGGGGGGAAACTTGACTAACAAAAATTAGCACTTTAAAGCTTAATATTACGCAAACGGATCCCTGAATCGAAAAATGTTCTTCACAGACCCCGAATATTTTTGAACGGCCTATCCAACCCCACACCATGGGATAGACGAGAAATAAAATATCATTTTTCACCACTTTACGTGTAAGGGTACCCTAAATAAAACTTTGTCAGCGTGATTAATATGTATAGTTGTATACCCATGCCATATTACAGCTTTCTAGTACTGAGATTCTCTGAGCTAAGCTGGGGACAGACAGACGGACATGGCGAAACTATTAATAAAAAAAATATTAAATAAGTTGGTGTTTCCTATCCAACTAATCTGAGAAGAAACACCGAAACGAAGTCCGAGGTCAGTCTCTTGAAGTCTAGATTAAATCTTGGTCAGAACATGGGAGGACCATATAGATTATTGTCTGAAATGGTCTTTTGAGGAAAGAACCACACAGATTTGAGTGGACCTGTCTCGTCAGTGCACGGATTGGTCAGTAACAATAATCAACTAGCGACCCACCCCTGCTTCGCGCAGCTTTTACGACTTTACAAAACATCGAGTTTTTTTTTATGGTAAGTTTAGTATTAATGTTTTATAAGTACACAAAAAACTTACAGAATAACTTTTCGAAATGATGGTGAAAACAGCATCAACATCCGTTGCATAATTTAAAAGAACAACGCAGTCACACAGACAGACACAAAAGCGACTTTAATTTAAAATATGTAGTTAAAGATTCGCAACTCACCGTCTCCACTATCGAGTTCCATCTCTGCCTGTCCCTCGAGCGTGTTGTTAGCGGAGGCCGACGGGAAGAACGTGAGTTTTTTGCGCTTGTACGCCTTCATAGCGTTGGGCGCCAGGAACTGGAGCATCGTCATCTTGCTGTCCTGCTCTGCCATAGGCGGAAGACCAAAGTCTTGGGACTCCTGGAAATGGTTTAATAGAGGAAAATAAGGTAACTACTAACTAAATAAAACTGAAAACTAATGTAATTGTTGAACCAACTTAAAAAGGAGGTTATTCATTCAGCATCATTTTCTTGTTAACTTTGCTTTAGTAATTTATGAGTTAGTTTCTATAACATGTTTTTAATCCAAGTTATGTATGTTGATGATGTATTAATATTCATATAGCAAGTTACAGTAGTACAGGATTTACTTACTTAACAAAAAGTGTTAAATAAAAAAAACTGGCCAAGTGCGAGTCGGACTCGCGCACGAAGGGTTCCGTACCATTCATCTATAAAAATGGCCAAATAATCACGTTTGTTGTATGGGAGCCCCCTTAAATATTTGTTTTATTTTAATTTAATTATTTATTAAAGAGAATATATAACTAAATATTCTGTGAATATTTCAAGCGTCTATCTGTTGCCGTTATCAATATCGAGCAAAAACTAGCAAAAAAAATCACGTTTGTTGTATGGGAGCCCCCTTAAATATTTATTGTATTCTGGTTTTTAGTATTTGTTGTTATAGCGGCAACAGAAATACATCATCTGTGAAAATTTCAACTGTCTAACTATCACGGTTCATGAGATACAGCCTGGTGACAGACGGACAGACAGACAGACAGACAGACGGCGGAGCCTTAGTAATAGGGTTCCCGTTTTACCCTTTGGGTACGGAACCCTAAAAATGGTCATAAAAAGTTATATTTTGTGTTCTCATTAAGCCGAAGTTCGCAGCAACTAGAATCAGTTTTATTTTTCTGTAAATTTTGACGATCAATAGTGCCTTTTATTTGGAATAACTGCTTAACTTTGAGTTTCATTTGCAAAACATAACACGGTCTAGTAAGGTTGGCCTGGAAGGTTGAATTTCGCGTCGTCACTAAATAACACATGATGGCTTCGGTTCTACTACTCATATTAAAGACCAGCCTATTGCCACTAATCTTGGGGGCCAAGTCTGCTAACACAGTTGTGTCAGAATGGCCGATCATTGGCACCGTAATTGTAGAATTTGACAGTTTTGCTAATCTCCTAATTGAAAGGCGTAATTATGATTTTCCAATGACGTGCCACTGATACTCCATTGGAAAAATTGTCTGTATTTGGTAATCTCGTACTGACAAGCTCCTATTTGACTTTCCTATGGACCACTGTCACGCCATTATGAATTTAGGAGGTTACAAACTATTGGCACAATGGTCATGGCGTTGTCTAGGTATGGTCGTCATAATGACCAATCATTGAAAATAGCAGACTGCTTATTCTTTGTGATCTTTATTGAATTTTAGTTTTTAAGTTAATTTCGTCTAGTTCATTATTTTATGCATGCTGTGAAGATGAAGGTGAGACCAGACAAACATATTTTTGCATACTGTGATTTTTTGTATACATGTTTTGTTGGATGCCTTCAATAAATAAATAGACTCTAGTTTTCTGATAGATTACCTCATTGGTTACTTAGATATCTTACCTCTATATACCGCGAACTGGCTGGTACGTTGAACCCAGGGAAGTCTAGTATCTTTTTTATGTCGAACTTGTCTTTGGAGCCAGGTTCGCTCACCTCGCCCTCTTCATCTTCAGGTTCTAATATGGCGTTACCCTGTAAATAATTTTATTTGATTAATTTAAAATCATATTAAATCGTTGGTCTAGGGGTCGCAATCGCTACTGCAAAGCTTTAGGTCCTTGGTTCGATTCCCGGGTCAGACAAAATACTATTACATAATCAGCCTATAATGTTCCCACTGCTGGGACACAGGCCTCCTCTCTGAGAAATCGAGTGGGCCGTAATCCACCACGCGGGCCCAGTGCGGGTTTATTGATGTCACAAGTCTTCGAATTTTTGGTTATAATACATGACACAGGGCTAGGAAACCGGTTAATTTTCTATGTAACCGTTATTATAAAGGTTTTCGACCATATTTCGTTAATTATTTAACATTTTGTTACAAAATCAATGCTGAACTTAATGTTATGAAGCAATCGTTGAAGCTAATATCATCATGAAATAATTTACACAAAGTAAACCACCTGTCTGGGTTTGAACCTACAACCTACAAACTCGTAAGTCGCGGCCGTTACCACTGAGCCACCATTGCTCTCTCAAAGCGCTATTGATAAATGATGATAAATGATTATCTAAATATATATATATATTAGGGTATTTTCATCTGGAATATCTCAGTAACAGCCCAGTCTGTGTTTGTGCCAGGTTGATAGCACTAGGCTCGCCCCCTGTTACAAGAGACTTAAACATAACTGGCGAAATGTGGGTCTACTATAGGTACACCTCTGCCTAACCCTTCGTGGAATAGAGGCTTTATGTTATATGTTGTGTATGAAAGAAGACCGATGATCAAGTTGAATGGCGTGAGATTGGAAACATATAGGCTAATGATAAAGGTACTGACTCGTACTGAGAATTTCCTCATAAGAAACATTACTGTTTGGATTTATAGGCAAACTAGCTGCGCCCCGCGGTTTCACCCGCGTAAGTCTCGATCCCGTGGGAATAACGGGATAAAAAGTAGCCTATATGTTAATCCAGGGTGTCAGCTACCTCCATTCAAAATTTTACCAAAATTGGTCCAGCCGTTTGAGCGTGAAGAAGTATCAAACACACCACACACACTCACAAACATTCGCCTTCATAATATTAGTGTGATGAACATCTACTCCATAGAAAGTCTAGTGGTGCTGGGTCTACTCTGTAGAGGGTAATAGGCCACGCGGGAGGTCACCGATGTGGTGGACCGACCAAATTACATCCGTGGTTCGAGGACCGTTACTGAGTGCCAATGCTAGACTGTCAAGTAATAGAATCAGATGAAGAGAGATCGGGAGGCGAGCAAGGGAATACACTTGCGATTCGACACACTTCATCGTGATCAGGATCGCTCTGTCAAGAGCGTAATGAAGAAGAAGAAAATCTACATGTTTCATCATTCATTAATTTCAGCCGAAAGACGTCCACTGCTGGACATAGGCCTCCCCCGAAAGGGGGGGGGGGGGTCATAATCGCCACGCTTGGCAGGCGGGTTGGTTATTGCAGATTGGTGGTTAAAATGCATAGAGAATGCTGCTGCCCATTCTCTAGTAAGTCCCTAATTCGCCTTTTACGACACCCACGGGAAGAAATAGGAGAATACCATGTTTAAAAGCAATAAAACCATAAGCATATTTTTTTTTAATAATACTTTAGTTTATGATATAGGCTGGTTATAGATAACCTATGCTTTTCATGAATGATCTTGGGATCCAGAGCTGCTGATAGGTGCAAGATCTATTAAATTGGCTAGGAAATCTATCAGGCTATTTATGTAAAGCATTACCCTAGTAAACATTTATTTACCGTTGAATCAAACATATTGATGCCAGAATGGGATATCCTGGCTTCCTCAAGCCATCCAGGCGGGTATCCTAATAACCGCATACGATAGATATGGAGTGGTAACTCGTTCCTCTTGAGTCCTAGAGCATGCCGCAGCTCCCCAGATATTCTACCAGGTATTAAGTGCCCATATTTCTGTTCATCTTCAACATGGTATCGTCTGAAAAAGAGATACATAAACATTATTCAAATATAATTTTATTTTGTGATTATTGTTGAATCATTAAAGCATATACTTTTTTTCACAATTTATCTTTTGTATCTTCTGCAAAACGATATATGGGAAGTAAAAAAAAAGTTTAAAGTGTGACATTAAAAATCGAATTTTTTAATGTCACACCTCTCTTACTCCTCCACTCCTCTCTATAATTATCTGAAAGTGACTTTCAAAAAATCTGAAAGATAAACCTATATTGCAGCATGTAACACTTTCAAGATCGAATAACAGAATGCAACAAAATGCTTTTGAAATATCTGCAATTTCAGTTGCTGCACTTCATGCAATCTTATCAAAACTGTTGCAAATAAAGATAGATTGCCAAACTACAGACATAAAACCCCGTACTTTACCCACCCTCTCGCCTCAAGCACTGCGTTGCTATTTATTAATTCTGTCATACACAACCTACCCAACTCTGAGTGAATTCATGGCCTTTCTTTTCTCTGCTATTCTAGCGTGATCTCTTGGCAAGTGGCACTCTCTGAGTTGATGACTGCCATCACAGTTGAAGCAGCACGGCCCTCTCCGCAGCGGTGGAGGAGATACTTCTTTGTCAGGGACATTTGTTATGACTGTCGATGATGCCTGAAAACAACAAGTTGACTTTTTTAAGTCAGAGTACTTTATAAATTAAGATACATACTAATGTAGAAAATTCTTTTATTTTTTCTTATTATTGTACACCCTAGCTAGATGTACCTATGTTGTAGAGATATTTGTTTTAATTTGTTAACCACCTACAACAACAATAACCACCTATGATAATAATCCTTTTTTTTATTAAAAACAAATAAATTATTAATCTTAACTTTGATGGAGGTTTATTACATAGTTTGGCCCATAACAAAATTTTACTAAATAATTTCAAAATAATGAGTTCTTTTATTTTTTATTTTTAGAACCACTGGTCTTTATCAGTGCAAGTAAATTAGCCATAACAAAACAATGAGTCAGTTTTGCACTCACAACCAAAGCCATTATTGTATACACATGTTGTAAAAGCCATTATGACAAACAGACATCCATAGCTTTACAATATAGTACAGCACTTGAAAACACACTCATGATAACACAGGTATCTTTCACATCATGCTGTCATAAAATGCAGTTTAATAAAAATGAATAAAACGATTAAGGTTGTTGTTTAAAGAATATCTTGATTTATGATCCGTAGAAATAGAATTTGCAATTTAGCTGTAAAATGTGGAGTCGCAAGGTATGGTGTCTAATTAAAAGTTAAGAAAAGGTTTCAACGATTTTGAAACCAAAATTTTAACATTAAGTTCATAGTTTTCAATCAGTGTGTATATGAATATGATCATGATCTGCCTAGCCTTTTCCCAAATAGGTTGAGGTCAGTTTCCAGCCTAACCAGATGAATAAAATAGAATATGATAAAGTAAAATATTATACATATATACAATGTGGAGATGACGATACAACAATAAATGAAAACACTAGTAATACTAGTTCATAGGAATATTTTGAAACTATCAAATAAATCCTAGAACCGAAATTTAAAAAAAAATCTTTTCAAACAAACTAAATAGCATAAAAATGTAAACAAAACAGAACACCATTTTTAAATATTGGTTCACTAACCTGTGAGAAGAGCGGCAACAGCGCGGGGTAATGTATAGGTGGTGCGTCGGGTCGTGGGACCCGCGCCGACGACGTGATTTTTTGCGCCATATTTATTTTTATGAATGCAAAAACAATTACACAGAATCACAAATTATTAACTGAATAGTCACAGTCACCCACGAGTAATTATTAATTACAATCACTGTTTAATCAGTTAATCACTTATCGTACATATTCAGACTTAGTATCCATTAAATTTTTAAATTTTCAATATGTCCGCCATGAACCCGAACACACAAATTACATCGTCTTAAAAGATTATTTCTTACTCTTGATAAGAGGTCGCCATTAGCGGCCATTTGTTTTAATTTATTAAAAGATTTTATAATTCGGCTCCTTAAATCATCAACGGTATCAACGTCTGTTGAATAAACTTCATTTTTGACATGACCCCACAAGAAGAAATCTAATGGCGTGAGGTCCGGTGACCTCGCTGGCCACCGTGTTGGTCCATAACGGCCAATCCACTGTTGTCCAAACATTTGAGACAAACGCTCTCTGGCAGACATCACTGAATGATCTGGTGCTCCGTCTAACTGGTACCACATCTGGCTGTGCACGTTTAGCGGAAGATCATCCGTGTAATCTGAAACGGGTCCGTTGAGAAGTTCTAAAAACTTTGCACCATTTAAATTGCCCTCAATAAAAACCGGGCCAATTATGGTATTCCTGTGTATGCCAGCCCACACATTGATAGCAAATCTGTACTGGTGCGAAGTCTCCCGTACTAGATGCGGATTCTCGCGGCTCCAGTACCGAAGATTCTGTCGGTTCCATAAGCCGTTCCTTGTAAATTTACTTTCATCAGTCCACATCACATTGTACAGGAAGTCGGGGTTATCTAAATGTTTTATTTCTATCCAACGACAGAAGGTTTCTCTTACTGGCTTGTCCCTTTGTAGCAACGCCTGTACTTTTTTGTATTTAAAAGGCTTCCGTTTATCGCGTTTTAAAACTTTGTGTATGGTTTTATGATTTACACCAAAATTTCGAGCAGCCCTACCTACGTAGACTAGACGTAGGATTGCGTTCAAAATAATTTAAAACTCGTTCGTCTCGGGTCACTGTTACTATTGGAGTAGCACTATCCAAATGCGGGATTAAGGGTACATTTTCCCGTATCCTCTGGACAGCTTGAACGATAATGCGGCCGTCCGTAGGACATACACGGGTGTTCCCATACCTCTCTCGGTATGTTCTTATTGCTAAAGCGGCGTTTTCGTGACATTCCCCATAAATTAAAATCATGTCGGTGTACTCCATGGCTGTGTAACCAAAACGAGGCATTGTTATTACAAAAAACAAACGATTAGATAACACACAATGACAAGCGTCTAATTTCGCACAATTCACTTAACAATTTAACTACCTAGGTACTACTACGTTGTATGTGTCCTGTCACTAAATAAAGCGTCTAATTTCGCACAATTCACACTAAGTCGTCTTAAGATAATCACAATTTCATAAACAAACGAGCGGCGGGCGGGCGGGCGCTTCAAAGGCAGCGAAACCGGAACACCTGCGCTTGCGTTACGAAACAATGACGCGTACGACGTCATAGGATCACGGCGACACACTGACCTACACCAATTTTTGCAGGTTTCGGCAAGAAAGCGAAGTAGAAATAAACAAACTATCTAATCTATCCCTTTCGCACATACTTAATTTACGATTGACATGAGTGCGTAACAAGTAGTAATAACTTCCGCATGCATTATTTTCATATCTAATTTTCTTCACACGCTTTATGACTCTTATGGCTCAGAGATAAGGTATTATATGCATTAATTCTCATCGGGAAGTAAAATTTAAGAACAATTTTGGCGAAGGTTATTGAAGTAGCGAGCTGGCAACATGTTTTGTTTATACCGATATTACCGTTGCAGATTATTGCCGAAGTCGTTAACCTGTCGGCGCTGGCTTATTGTTAGATACATCATGTAGAAAATCTTAAAAATGTAAAATAATGTCCTGTGACTAAACTATTGGATATATTTGATTTAATTTTTGTATGCAGACTGGGAACGGCATTAGGTATACGAAGTTTAATTTATTGTTGTATTGTCGTCTCCACCTTGTATAAATATATATTATGTACTACAAATAAATAAGATAGCAATGCTTACCTGACTGTATCTAGGTACTATGTTGGGCCGGTCAGCACAGGGGTCAGTGTCCACAAAGAACAAACTACTTTCTTCCTTCATTTCAACAATATTTTCACTTAATTCTGGTTGAATCAAATCTTCAGGCCAAATGTCAAGTTCTACATCTGTCTCAGAATCAGACCCCAGATTCTCTCCTTCATGGAGCTTGATCAAGTTTAACATAAATGCTTTCACCTGTTCTTTATAATGATTGGCCATTTTACTGTCTTTAAATCGCACTGTTACTAAGGGTGTCCTATTTTCGCAGCCCTCCACACCTAGATCGCTATTACCGGGAGAATCTATTACTATATCCTCGTTTAGTATAGTGGTTTTTGAACAGTCGCTACCAATTTTCTTGATGCTATTAACTTCATCAACTGCCTGTTGAGAGCTGGTACCTTTTGGAGTATTTTCAATAGATACGTCGCTCAGCGTTTTCCCTCCATTATGCATCGTCGGTAGAGTTGTGTTATTACTGACGTCCTCGCCTGGCTTATCTACATCAGATACTTCTAAACTATTTTCTACATTACTTTCTTTGTCAGGTGAGGTAGCATTTGTACTGTTTACCGTCTCCATACGATTTATTTTGGGTTCTTTAACCTCATCTTCACTGCTGAGTACAATGTCCTCATTGTCCAATTCATAAATTATATCATTGACAGCTGCTTTCCTTTTGGCCATGATAAAAAGAATAAGTCATCAAGACGTAGTTTTACCCTCGAAATAAAGTATATTACGCGATCTTTTCACAAATTGGGATAAATTATTTTACACAAAACAGTGTACTATTTTGACTTTGACAAAATATTATTTTGACAAATCGGACGGTTTAAAAAAAAAATAGTTTAATGGCATGGTCGCTGGGACCTTTTAGCAAAGTCTTTATTTAGTTACATTTAGGTAATGAAACTCCCTCCTCTAGATTTGTATAACCGTCTCCTTAAATTTAAGATCCCTCTTCCGATTAATTTCCCTTCGCTTTTAACTTATCCCTCTCCAGATCTGCTTGTGGCTCTGATGATTTTCATCCGTCACAATAATATCAAATTATTATTAATATTAAATTATTATTTTTTCCCTAAATATTAAGTCTGTGTGGATGTGGTATATGTATATTTTAATGTGCTAAACATTATAATATTTACGTAATTTTATCTTTTTGTTTGTTTCAGTCCAGTACTAACCCCACAAGATCTACAATAAGTTCAACTGTAGTATCGAAGATTTTTATCTTTCTTTTTTCAATAACAATGCACACTTGCTTTTCCAATTCACTTTTGACATTGGCAGAATAGTCGACAACGGCTTTGCTTGCCACAATTAAAAATAGAATAGAATAGGTAATGAAGAAATGAATTTTAAACAATGCATGATAGATGATATCTCCCCGCCCGTAAACTCCCCTTGAGTTTCAGTAAAGACGGGGCACTTTACTGAGACCTCACGCGGACTCCTTGAGAGAACTTGAAGTAATATGTTGCACTGTTTTGTTTCATTTGCCTACACTAATGCACGTTCACAAACACTTAATGGTTAATAATCCACCATTATTATACATTAATATTCGCCTAAACACAAGTTTTAGAAAATAAAACAAAACTGGTAATCATGACGCTTCACTTTCCCGCCAAGTTTCAATCGGATGGATTACATTACTCGTACAGCCCACAGAGCAGAGTGCCCTATATACAAATGTACTCTATGGGAGCAGAGCACTATCAAATTGGTAGCAACTTCTAAATAAATCATTTTAAAAAAAAACCTTTTGAGATATCATTACTTCTGCTAAAATGCCAACACTTTGACCAGCTTAGACCGATCTATTGTAAACTTTCACCTCATCATCATTCATAGTCATCATCCACAGCCCGACTTCACCCAGACACCCACTGCTGGTTATAGGGGCCTTTCTATAAGTTTCTTTTCTTATGCCAATCGCCACGCTCATCACTACTTAAATCAAAATATTAGTCTGACATGCGAGAATGAAAGCCAGAAAAAAACAAAAGACTAGAATTCAAACTATGAAATCTGCAGCTTATCAATCACAAAAGAAAAATAAAATAAACATTATTTTGTTAGGTTAGGATTCTGCAAAGATTCGTAAAAGATTAAAATGTCGCTTATATTTCGAAAACTAGCACGAAACAATCCAAGAAACATTATCACAGATGCCCAAATACTCGTTATATCATGCCGCAAGCTGAGCATAGTTCCATCCATTTACGGTAAGTCCATTCACGTAACCATTAAATCAAACATAAATATTGTATAGCTCGAAAACTCTAAACAATTTCTTCTATTTCTCTAATTATCCTTATTCTAGATGGAGAACAAGACCCAGCTCCAAAGTTCTTCTCATCAAATGTCCAAATTTTATTGAAACGATTAACTCGACCCGACTACAATAAAGTATTTCGTAAAAGGACCAACCAAGGGCTAAGCATCTTAAAGACACCAACTTATAAATTCTTAACAAATGAGGAACTTGAAGAAGAAGTTGCTAAAGCCAATGAAAGGGCTAATAGATTGCTACAAATGCCTCCTGTTGTAAAGGTAAGGAAAATGATTATTTTATTGGTTCATTCGGTATATTTTGCTACATGAACTTTAACTTCAGATTAGTTGTAGAGTAGTTCTTCATAGGCATAAGATACGGACAACAGTAGTGTTCTCTGTCTTATGCCTATGATGAACAAGATTATTTTACTGTCTTAATAGTAATAAATTAGTAGAATCCCGTGATTGTTTCTTCAAAGTTCTACTTATCATTTCAGATCCAACAACACATTGAAGATGTTCTGTCCAAAGACCCGGCTCTGGTCGGCTATGATACAGCTAAGTTCATATTTACTGACATCACTTTTGGTGTGGCGAATGAACACAGATTTATTGTTGAACGGTAAGCTTGTGTCTTTTTAAAAATCAATTCCTCTTCTCTTTTCATAAAAACAAACATAATTTGTTTAAAAAAGACACATTCAAAGTTAAAAAAAATTAATTCTAATAAAATTCTGATGGTGTCCTTCGTTATCATAAATAAATCCACATTGTTTACAAACCTAATTATTTTTATGCATTTTTACAGTGATCCTGATGGCTTTCTTCGTAGCTGTGATCATGATGTCAGAAAAAGATTGAACCAGGTATATATATTTATGGTTCTTGCTGATATACTTGCAAAGGAAGACCAGGGAAACCATAAGGCCATATGGTTAACCATAAGGTTTAATCATTTAATACAGTACAAGAACGCAAAGTTCTTATACAGTAAGCTATTCACTGGGGCTAAAAGGGGACACAAATGGCTACCATCTTTTGTACCCAGAAAAGCCAGTCTAGTCAACTTTAGCAATATCATTTTTCAAAGCAACTTTTAATGGGTCTTAAGCTATTAAGCTCTGCCTCCCCCAAAAAACTGAACTGGACTTATTAATCCAAGGAAAAGTATAAAGAAAATTCTTACCTAACCCTATCTCACTTCCAGGTGTATTTCCCACTTCACGGTCGTAAATTAAGGGAACCAGTAATGTTCAGTGACCAGGAGAAGTTCAACAGCTTACTGGACAGAGAGCAGTATGAGTTTGTACTGGACCGTGCATGTGTTCAGTACGAACCTGATGAGGCTCCGTACCAGAAGCTGACCAGCATTACATACCAGCATCTTGATAACAAGAGCAAGTATGAGCTTTTGAGGTGAGGAACTAAAGATTATTGACCATTTGAATGCATATTTTTTCGAACATAACACAAAAAAAAAACCGCAATTACTTGACCCAAGATACCAACGATCTGGCGTCATTTTGACGTCATTTTTATTTATATACATTTTTACAGCAATTTGGTACAAAAAATGTTGACATAAACCCGCCATCCCCACAATAAACTAGCCATCAATTTTGTACAAACCAAATACCTTTGCTGCTAATGTTTTGTAATCTCTAAACTTTTTCGTATTTTCCAGATCAACCCGCCATTTCGGTCCGCTAGTATTCTACTTAATCTGGCACCAGAGCATGGACAAGTTACTGCTGGAACTTCTGCAGAGCGGCGCCGTCAGGGAGGCAGTACTTCTTACTGCATTGAGGCAGGATATACATGGCGATGTGGCTAATGGCGATGTAGCTCGGACTATCGCGCAGCAAGTGAGTGTGTTGTGCATAGTTTGTTTAATTTGCCACATTCTCACTCATTTTCTGAAAGCTGAAAATCAAACAAACTTTACTGATGCTGGCTTACTGAAATAACAACAGCAAAACATGAGATTGACAGTGTACGCGCTCGAGGTACCTGCGTCCAAATTTGCACTTTGTGATGCAGAAAATCAAGTTCATTATTCAATGTCATCAAGTCATCCTCTTATCTACTTTCGTCTCGTTCTAAGCGGAGCTATAAGTAGTGTTTTACTCAACACATGCTACTTTACAGATACTACCCACACCAGTGCTGCTGTCAAAACTCGAGACCCTCACTGAAGAAGACATCCAGTTGGACAGCAAATGTGTGGAATGTATAGAGAAGTACATCATCAGCAACTCTTCAATGAAAAGCCAGCAGGAATTGGCTCTGCAAGGCTTCAGGGAGCATTACCAACAGCTGGTTGATCTCAGCAGAGGCTTGCAGAAGGCACACGGCAAACAATAAAGCATTTATGTAGTGAAATAATGTATGTAATTAAAGCAATAGTTAAGTTTGAATTAGCGTTTTTATAGTTAGTATAATTAGAAAAAAATGTCGATCGCTATTGGACGCTCCTAGTCGCATAGTGCGACCTCTATTGGGCAAGTTTGCGACGATAAAAACCTCATTGATGGGCAAAAATGTTAAAACAAGAAAAAACAATACTGTCAGCACAGAGTACATCTGACTGTCAGTGTCATTTTTGTAAATAATCACACGGTACCTACTACGTAATCACCCACTCTCAAAGTATTTGATTGATATATTTTTTACATATTAGTTTTAAACCAACATGCCTTATTATCACTACCCACGAGGTTTTACACCACTGTCGGTAACGGCCGACAAGAAAGCTAGAAAGAATGGTCTTCGTCACACTATCTTTACATCGAGGTTCGACAGTTATATTGGCGAATGGAAAAACGATTTGAAGGAAGGTAAAGAAAATTAAAAATCGGCAAAGTGCGTGTCGGACCACGCCCAATGAAGGGTTCCGTAGTTGGGCTATTATCCCAAGAACAAACTTAACATCGTAGTTGAAAAATGTGTTCTCCCATACATTCCAACTGCAAATGTAAGTTGGTCGACTAATAACTTATAAAGCCTACTTAACTGTGATAGTTTTCCACATAGCAAAAACAACCATTTATCTGGCAGGGGGGCAGGGGCGGATCCAAGATTTAATTTTGGAGGGCCATTCTGACAAGGTAGGTATTTAGCCAGCAATTTTGCAAATTTATCCCTTGATTTTTTATCCCAAATTCCATTACTTAGTTTTGTAGTTAAAACCATGAAAATTGGTAGGTATTTAGCCTGTTGCTTGATGGAAAATTAGGTGATCAGCGTTTTTAGAAATTCAACCCAAGAGTGTGCATTTTTAAGGATTTACTTATGTTAATTTCAAGGTCCCAAGTGGCCGTGGTTACGAGGTGGGTTGCTTGCTAGAGATTAAGTATGTGCTTGGTGAAATTCACCTGTTGTAAAGAATATATTTCTGTTTCCTGATGTACCTACCTATGAGTAGTTATATATATAGAATAAGCTGTGTAAAAGTTCACCTGAATTGAATCTAAAGTTGAGTCGAAACTACCTATGGAATTCCTGGGTCTTTTGTATCTGCCAATAGCACTTGACTTTCAAGTAAAATTAGCACTTTAAAAGCTTAATATATCGCAAACGGATCCCTGAATCGAAAAATGACATTCACGCACTCGGAATATTTTTGAACAACCTATCCAACGACACCAACGCAACGGGATAGACGAAAAAAAATCATCCCCACTTTACGTGTAGGAGCGATACCCAACAAAATTGTTTTTCTCAGCGTTTTATTTTACCACTTTGTCGGCGTGATTAATAAGTACACCCAGGGTTACGACCCTGTCCGAAAGGGATATCGTGGCCCTGGCACACAGGCATCTGAAAGAACACGGGTGGGTTTTAGTCAGTAAAAGTCTGACACGGCCTCCCGCTCCACCCAGAGCGGGAGAAGTTATTAAATTAAGTTATTAAGTTAAACTCCCACCCAAAAAAAAAACCCACGCCAAATTACAGATTTCTAGTTACTAGAGTCTCTGAGCTAAGCCGCGGACAGACGGACATAGCGAAACTATAAGGGTTCCTTCTTTGTTGACTACGGAACCCTAAAAACGGCATGGCATTCAGGTTTTTGTCTCTGACTGAAATGAAAAGCCCATCTTAGTTTACATCATCAGGGTCTGGGCCTTCCGGGTAAAAGTGACTCTTCATGAAATTTTGCACAAGAGTTATAACGAAAGTGAGCACTGATTTTGAAAATTCACCCCCTGAATTAAATAGGGGATAAAAGGTTGTATGGAAGTTCGTAATTTTTGCGCGTGTTATCGCCATCGGGCACACGGATTGTCACAATAGAAATGGTGATAGCCAGGGGGCAGGAAGACCCAGGCAGAGCCCGCTGTGTCTTCTAATTATCGCAGTGTGAAGATTGATTCCTATAGTTTCTATTGAATTTGATGGCACGGTGAGACTCGCCGCGATTTTCTCGCCCGTCGAGATGGCGCCTAATCTAATACTTCTTAGAGCACTTTTAGCCTCTTAAAATGTAGTACCCTTATCCGACATCAAAGCACAAATATGAACACAAATGTCCACAGGCAAAGGAAGGTTTACAACGATCGGCGGGATGTTATACGAAGGTGATTGGCATAATGGTTATAGGTAAGTTAATGGCACCATTTATAATACCTATAGCTGTTCTATGTTCAAATTGAAACGCTACTACGTATGTGGTTCGATCAGTTCCCAATAAAAACATCCCCTGTATCTGAGAGAAAGACGATCACGAATAGAACGGCGTCCCCTTGAATCTAGCAAGTGATAGGCAAGAATAACAACATACCTACTGACTACCCTCATTAATCTGCAAAGAAAGTGGAGTTTATTTCCGTGAAGCCTTAATTTATTGGAAGCTGTTGGTCCCGTGTCAGTAAAAGAGATACATATTATACAATTTATTAGTTGATCGCTGACTGTTTACACTGCCGGCGAGAACTCTATACTTAGGTACCTACTTAATATTATACCTACGTTTCATGAGCGAGAGAATAGCCCATAGCTAGTCGCTTCCTCATAGGCGCGGCGGCGGTAGGACACGTGCCTTAAACTCAGTAGACACCCAACTAATCCAGCTATTTTCTACCATCAGACACGGTTTCGGCCTGCTCAGTAAGCGGCAGCCGAATGGCATGTATAGACTCGTGTACCGTGGCGAGTGGGTCCGAGGCAAGATGGAAGGCACCGGCTGGATGTACTATGAAAACGGAGATGTGTACTTAGGGTTCTTTAAAAGGGACAAGAAATGTGGTTACGGAAATATGTGGTACTTTAACAAAACGGTTTACGGCGGCTATTGGAAGAATGATGTGAGAGATGGTTTGGGTTTGTTTTTGCTAGGTGAGTACTCAGCACAGATGTAGACTTATTGACAACAAAAACGCTCTGCCAACATTCACGCCAGTAGCACACCTCCGCCGCGAAACCGCAGTAGTTCAATTCAACTGGCTCGCGTCATGTTTCGCTACTCGTATCGGATGCGACTAGCGGAACAACGCGAACCAGTTGAATTGAACTATTGCGGTTTCGCTGCTATGGTTTCGCGGCGGAGATGTGCTACCGGGCGTCAGTTCTAGGTCCCTTAAGCGTTGAACTCATCTCTTTTATACGATTAAGTAGTTAATCTGGTTAATTATTGCGACTGCAGAATGCACAAACAGACAGATTTCAAGCACAAAAATGCGACTATCACTTCTGTAGGTAAGCCGCTACTATTTAGTTTCGTGCGGGAATCGAACCTGCTAAACAGCGCAGAAACCAATCCCACGCGTTACACTTGCGCCGAATGACCCTTAAAAAGATATTCCTACCTTACCTATAGATCTTCGATTTGATAGCCTTAGAGATTTAGGTATATTAAATACCTTCATAATCATCTAAGTACCTACCTACTTATCCATAATTACCTGATGAGAAGTATCCATACTGCTGTTTTTAAACTAGGTAGGTACCTATATGTACCGAAATCCTAGGTAAACGCCGGAAGCACCACATGTGACCTACAGAGGCAACAGATGTGTTGGCTTAATAAACGCAACCGCATACATACCCGTATACCTACCTAGTTTAAAATTGCCTTCTTTTGTTCTCTCAACAGAACATTTTATAAAGTTCCCACGATAAGAACGATACACACATTGTTCGTGGTAGGTACAGTCAACAAAAGAGGTTTTTGTGAACAGTAGCAATTATTTTGTACCACGCTAGCACGGCAATATTCATTGTTTAAGGTGAATCCTCAGCTGCAGCCCACGAAATTCAAGTTTTATGACTTTTTTTGCAATTTGCAGGTCAGTGTCAGATTGTATCTTGAACAAAATTTGATTCGCGACTGTATGAGATATTTATGTAGGTACAGAATTATAGTCATTAGAATCATGAATACATCTCCTTAAGTTAGATTCATTCCCATTCATTCCCCAATGTCATAATTTCATGAAAAAGTTTTCAATGGAACAAACCTAACTTAGAGAGATGTATAATGATTCTAATTATTGTAATTCTGTAAATACCTACATATCTGTTATAGTCGCGAATCATATTTTGATGAAGATACAACCTGATAAAGCTAACTAAAAATTCCAAAAAACGCAAGAAAATTTTAATTTCGCGGGCTGCAGTGGCGAATTCACCTTATTAATTAATTTAATTACTTTATTTATCTTTAACTAACAACTCAACAACACTCAACTTTTTTTTATTATTATTTATTATTACGTAATTAAGAACTCTTGCAAAGACTTGCGGCCGAATGAAAGTAGCAGAGGAACGAGTTGAATGGCGTGAGATTGGAGAGGCCTAAGTACATCCAGCAGAGGACTCTAGGTACTATAGGCACTAAGAACGCAAGGCACAAACTGGGTGAAAGAATAGTCTACAATAATGGTGGCAGTGGTGGCTCAGGTTCGATCGTGAGGAAACCGGCATGTCCTAGAACCAAAAATTCGAAGACATGTGACATCTACCCGCACTGGGCCCGCGTGGTGGATTACGTCCCACTCCCTCTCACCGAGAGGCCTGTGTCCCAGCAGAGGGAACATTTTAGGCTATTATTCTCTACTTATTAATAAGTAGATACTGGTCTACTCCGTACATAAATCCGGTGTATCAGCCGAATGTTCGGTCGTTTCTTTACTACGGCTAACTATCGCTGACTACGGGAAAAAAAAAGACAGTCGAAGAGATAAGCCAAAGTCAAAACTGCAATGTGACTTGAAGTCGGGTAAGGACTCAAAGTCAATAAAGGAAACTTTGGAAGTTATAAAACGGCCGAACATTCGGCCGATACTTCGGTTTAGCGCTTCGGAGTAGACCCCCTGAATACTTGGCGTACTTCTCCCCTTTTGTTGACCGTACACACTTTAATATCTACTTGTTTATTTTTAATGTCCTTACTTACGACACTATCTGGCTGCAAACAGAAAACGGGTGCAGATACGAAGGCCATTGGGAGAAGGGCATCAAAAGCGGCATCGGCCGATTTTACCATATGAATACTGGTCAGCTTCAGGAAGGATGCTGGATAGAAGATATTTGTGTCAAATCTAGGATGTCGGATATAATTATAAGACAAGCCTGCAACCTGCCTACACCGTATCCCATTCCACTGGTTAGTTACCTACATCTCTATAGGGTCAAATTAAATTAGTGAGCGGAACTCCGCAGTGTGATAGGTTGACATTACTGTACCAGCGGTCGTTGACCCCAAAATACCCATCAAATCTTGTTTCAAAATCTAAATATTTTATTTCCCATAAACCTACATGGGCACTTATGAAACGTCAGAAGCTAGGTGCACGGTTCCAATTGGTCGTTTCCTATGGAGTAGAGCCGGCAAGAAACTCCACGGTTACTCTTTTAAAAATAATGGGCTTTTACAATGTTTTCAAGTTACAGTGTTAATAGGTATGGGAGGACAGTGTAGGCCTAGGCCCGTCAACAAGGACCAAGTACTTAACAAAATAGAAAATGGTTTACAAAGCTACAGTCAATGCCTAAAACGTTCTAAATAAATTAAAAAAGAATCTATATTAAATATTACATTTATATAAAAATAAAAACCTATAAACCAAAATGACATGATTAAATTGCCATTACAACTGTTACAAATCTGAATAATATTATGTCCACAAAAGCCATTAATAAATATTTTAAAATAAAATTGTAAGTATTTAGTGTCAAATATTGAAGAGATTATGTCAAGGATGTAAAAAAAAAATGTAAGTATTAAAATAAACATCGTAATTTGGGAGCAGTAAATAGACATTTACATAGTTATGCCGTTAATGAGGTACCAGGGAAGCCACATGTGCAGAAGAAATTATTGCCAAACTTCCTTGTCTTCAACGTAGTCCATAATCTTATAATAAAACTTTATTTGTTTTATCGTGTTTAGATATCGATACCAATCACGTTTACAAGTTACGGTAGATAATTTAATTTGACCTTGTATGATACCTTGGTCACTTTTAGTTTTAACGTGGGTACAGCGAATTAATCTTTTTTGTGCCGGAATTTTTTTTCTCCTGCGGAGGTCCTCAATTCCTCATAGATGTCCTG
Source organism: Tiliacea citrago (assembly GCA_963921375.1). Lineage (NCBI taxonomy): Eukaryota > Metazoa > Arthropoda > Insecta > Lepidoptera > Noctuidae > Tiliacea > Tiliacea citrago. Next base: position 21,497,997 of record OY992792.1, on the reverse strand, counting down.
TGCCTGGGTTGGGCGGAGAGGTCTGCCAGTCTTACTGACTTAATCCACACGGTGTTCGTCCAACTATTACTGGAATCCCTAAGGTGAAGGCTGATTACTTAGTAAATAAACTTTATTATCTGCGCGGTTAGTGTAGGTTTCTATTTATAAATTTATGCAAACGGGCGCCACCATGCGATTATGTTCTGTTTGTCGTCTGCGAGCTGATAATGCTAATGAAACACCGATAGGTTATTTATTAATCTCTAATACATATGATAAAATCGTAGCGAAGTCAATACTGTAGGTACCTACATTGAATATCTTTGGAATAAAAATCTTTTTACAAAAATAAAAAACAGACTTCCAAAAAAAACACTACAAAGTGAAATAGAACTTTAATTTCGGAAGTCTGTCTTTGGATCCGTATTTTAGTTTTTTGTCACTGACTTCCGAAGTTAACCCCTTACCTACTGCATGGATTTTTTTGATTGTGATGAAAAAAAAATATGACGTAGTATCACCCCAAGGACCACCACTAAAAATAGAAAAAAAAATCTACCCCTAGTATTTTTGAAAATATTTACCAAAAACTTTGAATGCCAAATATGGCACTGCATGCAGTTCTATTTTTATTAGGTATCAATTTTGCTAAATATTATGTCATTGAATGCAGAAATTCGGAAGTCTGTCTTTGGATCTGTATTTTAGTTTTTTTCCATCGACTTCTGGAATTGAAGTTATTTTTCACTTTGTAGTGTTTTTTTGGAAGTCGGTTGTTTTTTTTTTAGACGAAATTTTGCAATAAGCTGCTGGATTTCACGAATTTGGCGTTGAATTTGTTGTGTCTTGGTGGTTTGCATAGACCTCATTTTTCAAAAAACCCAAGAGGAAATAATCCAAAGCAACACCCTTTTTCTCAGGAACGCGTGGACGTATCAACTTGAATTTAATATCAAAAATACGTAAGTCTACGTTCCCTTGGAGCTCTAAAAAAATCAAGCTTCTAAGTCAACGCAATAAGAAAATACGGCGATTTAATGCGACATATTTGATACTCGCAAATAAATCAAAACCTATAGGGTAGTCCGCGTTGACCTAGAATCATGAAATTTGGCAAGAAGCGAGGTCTCACAGCACAAGTAAAGGAAAAAGTCCGAAAACCGTAAATTTGTAGTTTTATCACATAAAAATCAATAAATAAAAATAAAAAATGTTTTTGGGATAAATTCATCCCAACTACGGAACCCTTCATTGTGCGTGGTCCGACATGCACTTGGCCGGTTTTTTGAGGATGCAACGGAAGTTCTTGAAGTGGATTTTCATCGCCACAGATCCGAGAATTCTGCTTGTTAACGAAGTCGTTGAGGTGAAAATGAGCCTCGTCACTAAAGATGAATTGGTTGTGGAATTCATCGTCAGTTTACAGCTAGTTGTTCCAAGATCCAATTAGTACCTACCTAAAGTTTCTGCGTTGTCTATGGTCGTTAGACTGCAGCTGTTGAGTCAGCTAGATCTTGTAAGCATGAAGGTGTAAATCTTTTCTCAAAATTCGTTGAAGAGTGCTGCGATGGAGGTTTAAGGCTTCCGCAGACAGGTGCGTGTGACGCGACAGAAGTAGCCCAATTTCTATAAAAACTTCATGGAAAGTGTCTCGCTGCCTCCAACCGATATCGTTGCCAGGAATTAAAGGCTCGTCCAGAATGGCGCACTGCACGAGCCTTTAATTCCTGGCAACGATATCGGTTGGAGGTGTTGGGTCGTTCTGCCACACTAACACTCACAGCTGCGGTGTTTTGTGCTGATCTTTTGGGCCGATTACGGGTAGATAAGGGGGTCTACTCCGAAGCGCTAAACCTAAGTATCGGTCGAATGTTCGGCCGTTTTATAACTGCCACAGTTTTCCTTTTTTGAGTCGGGAAAGTGAAGCGTCATGCTAGCAGTTTTGTTTAATTTTCAAAAATTTTTGTATAGCCGAATATTAATGCCTGAGGCATATCACCCCGCCACCCCACACCGCCAACTTCCGAACTCCGGGCTGTTACTATATAAGAAACTTCTATTAAAAAACCCAATAACACTGCCCGAACCGGGAATCGAACCCACGCTCAGCAGGTGCGTTTGCGACGACGAGACCATCAGAGCAGTCCACGCGTTTCAACAAAGCAATGCAAACCTGAGTTCGATTCCCAAAAAATTTTATTTTGTGAGATTTTTTTTTTAAACATTTTGTTATAGTACCTACTGTTACCTATGTGATAGTTCGAAAACGTACACTGAAAAATAATTATGTTAGGCCTCTTCAGTAATCTATGGTTGTAATGAAATTAACTAAAGAATTCCTAATGGAAAAACCCAATTACACTTCCCGAACGACCATTTTTTTTTTTTTTTGGTTGGGAAATTATCAAATAACTTCTACCGCTCTGGGCGGAGCGAGAGGGCGTGTCAGACTTTTACTGACTAAAACCCACCCGTGTTCCTTCCGTTGCCTGTGTGCCAGGGCCACGATATCCCTTTCGGACAAACTCGCAACCCTGGCAGGCATTGGTCCTACCGGACCCCGTCAGTTGGTGCTGACGTCTCTTTGAGGCGCGTGTGGAACACAACGCGCCGTCGACCCGGGCCTGGGGGTCTACTCCCTAAGTCCGTCATCGAAGATACGGGCCCGTCCGAAAGTAGTTGATCCGTCAAAACAAGTGACAAATTCAATTTTTGTAACTGGTAAATACACATCGGGATAAGGGACAACTGTCAAATCATGTTGTCATTCATTTTTAATACGGGCCCTGAACGAATCTTATGTCGGTAAGTGATACGGAGTAGGAAACGCTCAAAACTTCGGCCGAAACTACGGATTTCGTGATTAGGGAGTAGACCCCCTGGTCCTTATCGGACGGTGAGCTACCCATCGCTCACCGTCCGCAGACCCGCGCCTACGGTGGCCGGAAATCGGCTTGCGACTCCCGACGCCCGGGGCGTCTCCTGCGGCGACTAAGGGCGCGAGGGCGCGGGCCTTGCCTCACCCTCACGCGTTCCGCCTCCTCCTTCGCGAGCATTACTGCTTCGCAGAAGGAGGTGACGGCGTCCCATGCACTCTCGCTCCGAACCATGGCCTGAACCAGGGCCGGACGCAAGAGATCGCCGCCACCGATCGCCTCCGTGAGAACACGGCGGTGCTCCGCCCAAGCCGGGCAGACCTCCACCGTATGCTCCACCGTGTCCTCCGGGCGATCCACACAGTGGTGACACCCGGGCGTTTCCTCCCGCTTAATCCTAAACAGGAACCTCCCGAAACATCCTTGTCCGGTGAGGACCTGCGTCAGGCGGAAGGTGAGGACGCCGTGGCGCCTCTCCAGCCACTCCTCAAAGAGGGGACTTATCGCTTTGAGGAGTGGCTGGAGAGGCGAACGACCAGCAGACGCGCTTGCGACCACGAGGCCAACAGAGCAGTGCACGTGGAAGTTTCAACAAAGTAATGCAAACCTGCGGGTTAAGTAATTACCTAACACACTATCAGTAGGAATCGGTTTCATTTTGACAGTTCAACAACATTCATTGCGTTATTTACGTTGTTGAGCAAACAGATTTTTTAAACATAATTATGTAGCAATGGATTACCAATATCCTTCAAAATCATTCAGATTTTGATTGATTGTGTTTTGCGCTAGCAGGGATAGAATTTAACACTCAATCGATAGGTACTAATTAAAGTTACCTATTAACGTAGCTACCTACCTAATTAAAATTCCACCTTCATTCGATGGAGAATAGAAGGAATATGGAACCGCGAGACGACAGTAATTTGTCATACACATAACAATACGCCTTGCAGCAGGTACCTATTGTTATCAAAACACAATGAGTGATTGCAAATTATGTAATATAATAATATGTACGGATAAAGACAGGTGTTAAAAACGACTGCTGAAGCACATTATGTGATTCTATCATTTAAAATGCGTGATACTTAATGAATTTTATGACATGCCAACAACCTATGTGACTAATAAAAGAGGTACAGTAGTTAGGTAGGTATAGGGCGTCCAATCAGAAGTTATAGAGGCAGGTAATTTACCGAATAATTTTAAAACACAATGCGCCCGGAAAAGATAATATCGTAAAGATTGTTTTGAACTAGCAAAAATTTTTCAAGAAAAAATTGTTTTTTTTTTATTAGGTACGGTACTCAAACTCTATAGATTTCAATTAAACCAATTACAGGCAGCGACTGATCAAGAGTTCTGACCGCCCTAGGCTAATTATGAGGACGCGCCCGCGCCAGGTGTTTTACGGAGGGCCTAAAAAGTAGTAAGTGAGTAGAGTACCTATAGTGTGAAAATTTGAACATCGCTACCTATAAAAGTTTTCAGATCAATCTGCAAGCGAAACTACCGTTGCCCTTTAATCTGCATGACATTCAACCTTAGGGTGGCAAACCATCTCTCGGGTTCCCACATAACGGCGGGAGGGGTTCACATCGGCGTCGAGTCGACGATGAAGTACCTGGGACTCGTCCTCGACAGCCGATGGAACTTCGTGGAGCGTTTTCGACGTTTGGGTCCCAGACTGGAGCGGGCCGGGGCTTGAAGTGGCTCCTGCCCAATCTAGGGGGTCCAAACGCCTCCTGCCGGAGGCTCTACGCGGGGATCGAGCGGTCCAAGGCCCTTTACGGGGCACCGGTGCGGTCGCGTTCCTTAAGGCTGCGACCAGCCCGCCGATTGAACGCGTCCCAAAGGGTCATGACCATCAAGCTGGTACGGGGTTACCGCACTGGAGGCAAACGCGTGAGGGTGAGGCAAAAGTCCTCGCGCACATCTGGGAGTGGCGCGACGAGGCGAAACGCCGGGGCGAAACTCCGATGCCGCGAGAAATCACGGCACAGCGGACTGAGCTCCCACGGGATCTCATGGCGGCATGGAGAGTGCGATTGTCGCAACCCAGCGCCGGGCACGCCACAATTGTGGCGATAAGTCCCTTCTTTGAGGAGTGGCTAGAGAGGCGCTACGGCGTCCTCACCTTCCCCATGACGCAGGTCCTCACCGGACACGGATGTTTCGGGAGGTTCCTGTTCAGGATAAACCGGGAGGAAACGCCCGGGTGTCACCACTCTGTGGAGCATACGGTGGAGGTCTGCGCGGCTGGGGCGCAGCACCGCCGTGTCCTCATGGAGGCGATCGGCGGCGGCGATCTCTCGCGTCCGGCCCTGGTTCAGGACATGGTTCGGAGCGAGAGTGCATGGGAGGCCGTCACCTCTTTCTGCGAAGTAGTAATGCTCGCGAAGGAGGATGCAAAATTCGCGCCCTCACGCCCCTAGTCGCCGCAGGAGACTTTATTGTTAAAATCAAGGACTCTCAAGCGCATTTAGCTTTAGTGTTTTGTCTCGGTCTAGTCGAAATACGTAGGGTAGATGCAATGATGCTAGATTAGTGCATGCGAAGACACGATTTCAGCGCGCCCCCCCCATCAACGCGCCCTAGGTTGCAGCCTAATTAGCCTAAGGGTTAATCAGGCTCTGATTACCGGCACTTTTGAATTGTCAAAGAGTCGGTTCAGTTAGCCAGAATGTTGAAACTATTTGCCCATTCTAAAACGTAGATCTTTAACGAGAAGAACAGGCAAGAAACTGCAAGTACACTCTTTTAAATCAAGATATTACAAAATCCTAGGTACATTATTCTTGTCGCCTACGTACCTACATTAAATTAAATTATCTGAGAGGTGAGTGCTGCTTCGTCATAGCGACTCATTTGAACTTGGATTGTTTATTTGAATGACCGATTGCATGGCAACTGTCGATGACCTAATTATGAGTTAAAAAATTAAAAAACCGGCTAAGTCCAAGTCGGACTCGCACACGAAGGGTTCCGTAGCGTATTAACCGTAGCTCACTAACCTTAATGTCGAGTAACGTTATCACTAACCATTCGTAAATTTTACGACGGATTTATATAACAATGTTAATTTAATCAACTTCATTTTCTCTCTGTCCAATAGCATACTTATTTGTTTTAGAAATAACCTACATTGGACAATGATTGCACATAGAAATAATATGCTCCCTGCAAATCCCTTTTTTGCAGCCCTTACAGAAGTTCGTAGTCATAAGACGTTTTTTTGTAGCTGTAAGTTTTGCGAGTTCTGGGAACGTCTCGGCTAGAACCTTTCTTGATCTACCTTACAGTTCTCAAGATCTCCGCAAAGATATGCTCCAAATTTCGTTGCAAAATTAGTCTGTAATCTTACGACGATCATATGAAATATCGCGATCTAATACGCGTGCATCCGTAATGGGTGATTGTGGGTCAGTAATAATAATAAGGGGAATCAGGGGGCCGATCGCGCTAACTTTGAACGTTAATACCAAAACTAAACCACAACCAAAACGTTACGTTAGACACATTTCGTATCGCGCTAATCATTTCAACGGAAACGATTTAGCTTTACTTTGGAAGTTACGTTGGAGGAACGATCGATCGAACAATATTCTCACAAAAAAAAGCGCGATACCGTTACACCTTACACCAGCTAAACCAAAACTAAACTAAAACCAAAAACGTTTCGTTCGAACGGTAATTACGTTGAGAAATAGCGCGATCGGCCCCCTGGAAGGTATAGAAACGGAGGTTGGGATCTTACCAAAACACTACACTGTAGGTACCTACAGCCAAGCGGCTGGAGCTAGTCTTAAATTTTCACAGTAGATATCGTATCTTGTTGGCTCAAAACCATTGTTATACTTAGAAGGGTTGAAAGGATTAAGCAATTAGTGACTTTCACCCGTGTTAAGCACTACTTTTCATTTCGAATTTAAAGAAAGTATTTTTTTTTATTTTTCTAAAATATTTGATTTTCTTGTTTGCTCGCCAGTTCATAAAATCATTGTATGTACTTATTTTTAACTTTCCTTTGAAATTTCTGGGAAAAGATTTTCAATTACTTACTGTATTTGTCTCGTCTTTAACCGAATCTGGGTGTCAACATTTCAGAATAGCTCGAACTCATTTGTATTAATTAATCAAATGGTCTATAAAACCGAGATTTTGAATTTCGGTGCAGCTTACAGAGTTAGTATCCCGCCAAATGATTAGTCTTTTTTAGGGTTCCATACCCAAAGATAAAACGGGAACCCTATTACTAAGGCTCCGCCGTCTGTCTGTCCGTCTGTCACCAGGCTGTATCTCATGAACCATGATAGCTAGACAGTTGAAATTTTCACAGATGATGTATTTCTGTTGTCGCTATAACAAAAAATACAAAAAAACAGAATAAAATAAATATTTAAGGGGGCTCCCATACAACAAACGTGTTTTTTTTTTTGCTCGTTTTTGTTTGATATTGATAACGGCAACAGGTAGACGTTTGAGATATTCACAAAATGTTCAGTTATATATTCATTTTAAAAATTAATAATTAAATTAAAATAAAACAAATATTTAAGGAGGGCTCCCATACAAGAAACGTGATTTTTTTTGCCATTTTTATAGATATGGGTACGGAACTCTTCGTGCGCGAGTCCGACTCGCACTTGGCCGGTTTTTAATTTTAAACAAGTCACCACCGCGGGCCGCCCCGCTTAGGGGGGATGCGCTAAGGTAGCCCGGGAAAATATATTTTTTTTTTTCAAGATTTTTGCAATTTGCAGGTTAGTAACAGGTCGGTCGTATGTTGATCTAAATATAATAATAATAAACCATTTATTTTTAGGTTACAAAGACCCATAGATAAATACCTTAACCTAAGTATACATATATCTAAATCTGCTAGTAAATAAAACTTAAAACAATGTTAGTATCACTTAGATGCACTAAGTCTTTGTGCGTTCTGGTGGCACTTGACCGCGAAAGCGGCGGAACACCACATCCTGAGGCCAAAAGCTTTCTTCCATCACCTGATGCGGGTAGCACGTTGGTATGCGCACCACAACGACGTTGCGATGCGACTCCAGCAGCTGCACTCTCGGCGCGTACCGCCGCGAATCATATGATCATTTAGAAAATTTTAATTTATTTTTTTAACTTCCCATTGACCTATGAACTTGGTGATAATGTTTAATAAGTATGTATATATTTTCCAAACAAATACCAATATTTTGATAAATCAAATTGGAGCCTTACAAAAAGTGTTACTAAGGTCACTTAGTCCTTGGTCCACGCTTATTAATAATTCTGCCATTCGGACGGCTTATATTCTACATTACTGTGACCGAGGTGCAAAAACCGTCGAAAAAACACGTTTCTTGTATGTTTCTTGTATACCCTTTAATTGTTAGGTACTCGTAACTTTAATTATTTGTTGTTATAGCGGCAATAGAAATACAGAATCTGTGTAACATTCAAATGTCTACCTAGTACGGTTCATGAGACATAACCCGCTGACAGACAGACGGACGGACTGACAAACAGCGGAGGCTTAGTATAGGGTTCCGTTTGGCACCATTCGGTTATGGAAGCCTAAGGATGAACATTTGGCGCAAAATAGGGTTATTATGGCGTAAACGGGAGATATCTTAGGTTTGCCTTGAAATGGGGAGAAAAAATTTGGAAAACGTTGAAAGCATAAAATTTATTGTCACGATTTAGGTTGTCCCAATGGGTTATTTACAAAAGGTACCTACGTAACTCTCGAAAAGTGGTCGTAATACCTACATATCTGCCCCTGTAGGTACAAGGAAGTCAGGGAATATGGGCGACGAGTTATGTTGTAGGTAGATACTTATGCATTCATCAAGCATTGTCATCAGACCCTACTAATTATAGACCTATTTCAGTGCTACCTACCTTTAGTAAATTTTTTGAAAACTTGTTTTTGATCAAATGCAAAGATTTTTTAATAAACATAAGTTATTGCATAACAAACAGTTCGGTTTTACAAGGGGTCTTTCGACTACTGATGCTGGTGTTAAACTTTTAGGACATGTTAATAATGCATGGGAGGATAAAAGCGATTTTATCTTCCCATTTTTTATTATATAAATATATATTATTTACTTTGGGCATCTTTTGCGATTTGTCCAAGGCATTCGATTGCGTTCTTCATGAAACATTAATCAGAAAACTGCACCACTACGGAATCCGAAATGCCTCTCTGGATCTTCTTACTTCATATTTAAGTGTTGGGATTCAGAGAGTTGATGTTAACAGAAAAAGATCTCCCGGATATGTAGTAAAAATGGGGTACGCCAGGGCTCATACCTTGGCCCATTTTTGTTTCTTATTTATATAAATGACTTGCCTTACCTCGTAAAGGATAAACATGATATAGTATTGTTTGCAGACGACACTTCACTTTTATTTAAACTCAAACGTCAGCAGTTGGTTACTGACAATTGTGCCCTCGAAAAAGTAGTTAACTGGTTTAATGTTAATAACCTACTTCTTAACGAGAAAAAAACTAAATGTATTAAGTTTACAATACCTCATGTAAGACAAGTAAAAACTAGTGTGCTCATAAAGGGTGAATAGTTGAAACCCGAAGATAATACAATGTTCTTAGGCATAACTTTGGATGCCAAGCTTCAATGTGGCCCCCATATAGATAAATTGTCAAAAAAGCTTAACTCTGCAGCATAGGTACGCTGTTAGAAAAATTCGTGATTTAGGTAACTGATTTAGAGACAGCCCGCTTAGTATACTTTAGTTATTTTCATAGTGTAATGTCGTACGGTATTCTGTTGTGGGGAAATGCCGCCAACATTCAGACAATTTTTGTTTTACAAAAAAGAGCAATTCGTTCAATTTATAAATTAAGTCGCAGACACTCCCTCAGAGACAAATTTAAAGAGATTAATATACTGTATGCGCATAAAAATATTAATCTGTTTAAAAAATACAGTGATGTCCATAATGTAAATACTAGGAGCAATCACAAATTTGTTGTTCCTAGAACCAGGCCTAAAAAAATAGGTAGCTCGTTTAGATGCCAGTGTATACGTTTTTATAATAAACTTCCTACTCCTAGCCATATTCAAGAATTAAGCCTTAATAAATTCAAATGTTTTATAAAGCGGAAACTGTGCCAGAAAGCATTTTATACTGTTAAAGATTATATTGAGGACAAAAAGGCTTGGGGTTGAGCTGCTCCAATTTACAGTGAATCTTGATTTGATTTCTTTGTCAACTATTTATATTTTTCTTTTTATTTAGGTATACCATTTTACATATACAATGACATGAATATTTACTTTGTAAAGTATTATATTATTTTAATTATTATGAATGAGGACATGGCATACTTCAACAAGAACATAAGTTTTTGGATGGACACGGCTGAAGACAGAAATAAGATAAAGACAGCTGCCAGCGAGATTTACAAGAACTCTGAAACGGACAGTGAGACCTCAGACGAAGACTCTGGAATCAGCAACGTGTAATACAGCATAGCAGTGACACAGTCAAGAACAGAGAGGACCTGAGCCAACCTGGCGGCGTAGCTATTAAAAGATGCCCCTCCCATAGATAAATATCACCCGTCTCTCCACTATTCCAATGCTTGCTCAAGGATGCATATCCGGTAGGCTCTAATAATCCTTCCATATCCCAAGGGCACGTCTTCCCTACCATTATCGCGCCCCCCGGTCTACTCTTTGATATACAATGGTCTCTGTAGTCTCATGAAACATGAGCCTTCAGGGGCTAGGGTGAATCTCTGGGTTTATTCGAGCAATCGAGTCTGGTTTAACCATGCTGGAGTCGGGGCATTTCATTCATTCATTCATGTAAAGAATTATATTATTTTTCCTTTATTACATTTGTATACACATTAAATTACATTTTTAAATATTTTTATAAAATCATAAAAAAAAAACATTTAAAAATATAAAAAATAGTGACCCATCGGCATCAGGAACAGGGTCCAAGCTGCCGGTGGTTAGGGCTCTAGAGAGAGGAACCTCCTCACTATACGTGCCGTGTCCAGGAGTACTGCTTTCTGAATCAAGCCCTTGATCCACCCGCGCAATGAGAGCCTCTTGAGGTGTTGGTCAAGGTTCTTCGCTATTAGGCCATTTACTGTTACAATTATCGGTACAATGATTGCAGAGTCCACGTCCCACATGTCGACAATCTCGTGTGCTAGGTCAAGATATTTGTTTTTTTTATCTTTCTCAGCTTTCACGAGATTCTTGTCATGAGGGACAGCGATATCAACAATCATTGCACGGCGCTCTCGTCGATCTATCACCACAATATCAGGCTTATTGGCTATAATAGTCCTGTCAGTGATGATAGATCGATCCCAGTACAATGTGGCGTGACCATTCTCGAGAACTGGGTCGGGCACATACCTGTAGTATGGTACTTCAGACTCCACAAGGTTGTACTGCAAGGCAAGTTGCCGGTGGATAATCCTAGCCACTAGATTGTGTCTGTGCAAGTACTCGCAGTTAGCAAGACGAGAACAACCAGAAATAATTATTCGTCATAATAACTTCATCCATAATCGCACAGACAAAACCTTCGGTTTCCCCGAAGAGGTCGCCGAAACGCAGCCAGGATACGGACGCCAGAAAGTCTACATCAGGCCCATGGAGGGCCCGGAAAAAGCGTCCATGAAGCTCTTTGCCTTGCCATACTTCCTTACGATCGTTAGTATCAAGAACTGTAGGTTTGCGCCAGTTCTCTTTCGCCAAGGAGAGCTGAGTGAGGCCCTTGTCCACTGCAACCACATCTCGGTGCATCCCCACGTCAATTTGAAGGAAATATTCCCTGAGACTGCAAATCTCGCTGTTGTGGAGGGTTTTAGCATTTAAGAAACCTCGGCCCCCACACTTCCGCGGGATGTACAGTCTCATCACTGATGACCGTGGGTGATGCATTCGATATGCCGTCAGCAATGTACGGACCTTCCTATCCAGGGCATCAAGTTCTGTCTGAGTCCATTTGAGTATGCCGAAAGAATACATCAAAACCGGCATGACCCAACCGTTGAAGGCACGTACCTTGTTTCCGCCTGATAGAAAACTATTTACTACTTTATTCAGGCGGCCAAAGAAGCGCTCCCCCAACGACTGTTTCATGTCGGCAACATTGATGCCTAATGCTTCCGACATACCCAAATACTTGTAGGTTTCGGTTGAGGAAAGGGATCTAAAGTGTATGGAATCCGAGAGTTTGGTTCCCACGGATTCCATAATCTCCCCTCGCTTTACATGCATGACTGCACATTTGTCCATACCAAATTCCATCCTGATGGCATTACTGAACGTTTCTGTTACCTTCAGTAACTCCATCAGTCGCAAATTGTTGGGGGCAAAGAGTTTCAAGTCATCCATGTAAAGGAGGTGAGATATCACCTGACCACCTCTTCTCAACCGATAGCCTACACCTGAATCCTCCAGCAGTGTGCTTAGAGGATTCAAGGCTAAGCAAAACCAAAGCGGACTCAAACTATCGCCCTGAAATATTCCCCGCTCGATCCTGATCGGTTCGTCGATCCCCCGGATCTTGTGACATCCTGGATAGAGAAGGACCGTCCTCCATTGCCCCATACACGACATCAGGAAGGTGCGCAGAGTTGCATCTATCTTGTACAACTCCAGCACCCTCATGAGCCATGTATGTGGCACCGAATCATAGGCCTTCATATAATCTATCCAACATGTAGACAAATCCTTCCGGGATCTACGAACTTGTTGGCTTATGGTCATGTCTATAAGGAGCAGCTCCTTAGTACCGCAGGACCCATTCTTACATCCATTCTGAGACATAGACATAATTGAATTTTTGTCAATATGGTGTGAAATCTTTGCTCTAAGAATGGATGTAAGAACTTTATAGACCATCGGTAAACATGTAATTGGTCTACAGTTTTTAGGTTCCGTAGTACTACCTGATTTATGGAGCAGGTGGGTAACTCCTGTTGTAAAGAACAGTGGTAGCGACCCAGTCTCTAAAGACGACTGGAATTGCGAGGCTAAGTAGGCGTGTGACCTTTGTAGCCATTTAATCCAGAAATTGTGTAGTCCGTCCGGCCCCGGAGATTTCCAGTTAGGCAACGGACGGACTGCATGGGCCACATCCAGAGGACTAATAGTAATAGGCTCCATGTCTGGTATTGAATCACACGCCTGCTCAACAACACGCATCCAACCTTCAGTGTGCCTGACGGGCACCGACCAAATGCTTCGCCAAAAAGCACTCATGGCATCATTATCCGGTGGACGCCCGTCAGTCACACCTTGAGTGGGAATAGGCCGCTCCCATGCTCTGTATACCCACCTTTCATCGCTCTGGAACATGCGGTTCTGAGTGTACCGATTCACTCTTTGCTTATACCGACGGATACGATTTGCCCATGCATAAACTTTCTGCTTCAGGAAGTCGATGCGCTCTGTGACACGGGATACATATTCTAGAGGACTTATACTAGTTCCCGAGAACGCCCGCCTCACAAAGCGCATCACCCTTGGGCGTGTATTGCCCTCCCTGAAGCAGATAAGCTTCCCGATGAGTACCCTGGCCTCATTAATACGACGCTCAATCCTGTACTGCCAGGCTGGGGCGGCGGGTTTCGGTCGTACAGCTCGGTCAGTGTTTGGAAATTTGACACGAGCTATACGACATGCCGCAACAGCTGTACAATAGAAGATTGAGTGTGTATCGCAAAGGTCTGCGCTGCTTTCAATAAAATTTGGTAAAAGCGCATCCAGGGCACACACCAGTGCTCTGTTTTTTTTATTCATGGGCAAACGTGGTAGCCGTGGTCTAAGGTCAGGTAATGTGAACCGATACTCACGGATCGCATCCTCCAGTACGCTCCTTAATTCCACATTGCATAGGTTATCTGTAGAAATAGCCCTGGTGTCCTCCTCCACAGCATGCTGGTTTGCCCGCAGTGCAACTTCGGCAGGCGCATGTACGACATTCTGGGGTGGGGGAAGGTCGTTAGCAGGGCTACCTTGCATTTCCAAACGCAGCCGATCAAGTGTAGCGTCATCCAACCTATGATTGTGTTGAATGACGCGCACCTGATCCGACAATCGTTGGGCCGAGATGTTGACGGCAGGTTCAAGCACCTGAAACAGAGAGAGCATCCGACTTCGGTACGCCGTAAGGTTAATTCCTCCCTCTGTAGCCCCATAATATACGCGCATCACACTTTCATTTATGGACTGAGTCCATCGCATGCGCGACACATTTCCACCGGCAGCGGGGACCCTGTTCGGGGCCGATTGGCCGCGAGGTCCCAAGCCCGCTGATGGCCGTCCTCTTCCTCGCCGTAGTGGTGGTGTTGGTGACGACGGTGGGGAGATATTTTTTTTTAATTATTATGAATGTCAGGACTATGTGCATTGTTTTTGTATTTTTTTTTCTCTTAGTTTTAATGATGTTCTGGCAGTTTGAGTACTTTATGCGGCCTAACCAAATGTCCTTTTTTTGGTATTGTCCGTCGAATCGTTGAGCTCCTTATGTTTTGAGTTGAGCTGCACGATAACTGACAAATACGTGCACTGACTGGACAGGTCCACTCTAATCTGTGTGGTTCTTTCGTCAAAAGACCATGTCAGACATCAATCTACATGGTCCTTAAATGGTCTGACCAAGATTATATCCGTATTTTATTTATATAAGTACACATTGACATTGATTAATTTTATATAGGTAGGTATCAACGACATGAATATTTACTTTGTTAAGTATTATATTGTTTTAATTAAGTATTGTAAATGTGAAGACTATGTGGGTTATTCTTTATTTTTATTTTATTTTCTCAGTTAGTTTTTATCATGGTCTGGAAGTTTGAGTAATTTATGCGGCCTACCCAAATGTCCTATCTTTGGTATTGTTCGTTGAATCGTTGTAACTCCTTAAGTTCTTAGTTGAGCTGCACGACTACTGACAAATGCGTGCACTGACTGGAAAGGTCTCTCAAAAGATAATTTCAGGCACCAATCTAACATGGTCTTCACATGATCTGACCAAGATTATGTCTGGACTTTAAAAGAGACTGTGACCTCTGAGTTCGTTTCAGCCTATCTTCTCAGAGTAGTCGGATACGAAACGCCGACCTCATCTAGTTTTTTTTTAAATATGATTGACGTGTAAAAGTGTTTGTACCTACATTACATAGGTACCTACTTACAGAAATAATCATTTATCATTGCCTCTGGTTATTATAAAAAGGTGACTAAAAGAAATCATTATTATGATTTCTTTCAGCCATATTTGTCTGAGCGGCTAATTTCCTTGTTCCTAAACAAACTGATGACATCATCCGAGCGCAGCGGAATCAAGTTTCGGCCTAAAACTTGATTTCTTAGAAGGACAATTCTACTAAATACCTACGGAGTAGCGTAGCTAAGTAACCAAAGGCCAAAGTATAAACTAGGGCCCCAACTAAACTATTTAAAATCGTTTGTTCCGTATTCGTCGTTATCCGAATTCGACGTACTCCAGATTTGTCGTAATCCAGATTCGTCGTACTCCAGATTCGTCGTAATACATTCGACTCCATAATAAAATTAAAAACCAAATACAAATTGTAACATATTCCTAAGAACCCTTATAGGATCACTCGTGCCTGTCTGTCAGTCTGTCACAGCCGATTTGCTCCGAATTTGCTGGACCGATTAAGTTGAAATTTGGTACACCTATGGACTTCTGTGACCCAAACACGGCCGTGTAACGTAAAGAAATAAATTTTGAATATCAACTTTGGGGGGCAAATTAGAAAATTAAAAAAAGTTTTTTCAAACTGTACAGTGTGACACTTTAAATGAAAGGGCTTGTTGTAAGGTTTTCCTTTTTTTTTAAAATTTTAAAATACTTTTCAAATTATTAACGAAAATAGATGAATATTGACCATTACCCACTTTATCTCTGAAACTTTTAAGCCTATTTTTTTTTTAAATTACAGAAAATAGTTCTTTACTTATAGATTACAGGAAAACCTATAAGAAGTACCTACCTATACGATCTTAAAATAACATACATATATCTCTCAATATTGTGCGTACAAACTTACATCTGCAGTTGGAATGTATGAGGGAACATGTTTTTTTTAATTGCAATGTTAAGTTTGTTCGTAGGATAATTAATCCTTCCTACGGAACCCTTCATTGTGCGTGGTCCGACACGCACTTGGTCGGTTTTTTTTAAGGTTTGGATAGATTACTCCCTGAATTTATTTTATAAAGTATTTTACTAGAACACTTAAATATTCAAATAAAGAATTGATATGTATGCGTTCTAGTTTAACATAATTTTTTTTCATAACTTACTTGCATTATTTGAAGGCGTATTATCAGATTTAAAACTCACTAAAATCATAAATATATCTGCGCTTTAAATGCTAATATTTTCTATTACAGCATCAGCTGAAATCCCCAAAGGCTCTTCTGGAGAATAGTGAATTGTGGATGCTGCAGAAGGTAGGAGATATAGACAAAAACCTCAAATTTTGCATCGACCAAATGTAATAAGTGTTTTACAAGATCATTAAAAATAATAACATTGTAAAGTATCCTTACAAAATTCTACAGGTTACTTTTAGATGAACATTTTATATACTTAATTCTAAAAATTATATATTAACAGATTTATTAATGTCATTCATTATTATATCACAGTACTTATTGGATTAAGTAATAAATACAGTCAATATCATATTATTGCCCTACGTTATCGGCTTATAATTATTCATATACTGTATACAACTCGTTTCTAATCAAATTAAGGTACACTGGTATCGAGTTACCCGATTCTATACTACAGACTTGACGACTTCTAATCACATACCTACCCAGGTAGATACTTCTTTGTGACATTTTGTAAACGAATTGTTTACTTTAAAATGGACACCTTAAAATGGCAGCCCATAAAATATGATGGTTTGGCCACATGGCCAATATTGTCCATATTAGCCGACTGTCCAAATGTGCTGTGGGCCGGATTAAAACAAGACATACCTCGTGTCCTAATAACTTAAGGGGCTTAAGTTTTTTGCAATTTGCAGGTCTGTGTTAGGTTGTATGTTGATCTAAATATGATTCGCGGACGTAACAAGTATCGCTTTAGAGAATTATTATCATTAGAATCAGCAGTACAACTCTCTGAGTTCGTAGAATCCTATTGAATGAGTGAAATAAGTCATTCAATAGGATTCTACGAAGAGAGTTCTTTATATTGCTGATTATAATGATTATAATTCTGTAAAGCCGTAATTGTTACGTCCGCGAATCATAATTAGATCAACATACAACCTGACACAGACCTGGAAATGGCAAAAAAAACTTAAGAAAGTTTGAATTTCGCGGGCTACCTTAGCGTATCCCCCTTAAGCGATCATCGCGCGGATACGCGATCATCGTTCATATGTCACTTTTGTTCGGAAAACTGGAAGGCGCCCTTTACCGGTGCGACCACGCGTTCCGGTTCATCGAACAAAAAGCTTTCTATTTTCACGCAGCCTGAAGGGCTGAGACAGTGAGTTGGGGTCGCGGACTCGCGGCAGACCACAAAGTGTGATGAGTACCTAATCAGAAGTTACTTTCCGGCATTTGTCATCAAGAACTATTTTGTAATAATGTTACATACAATTATATTTCATACCTTTTGATACATAGGTAATTAATTACCAGAACTATTACAAAGTTGATATCTAAGTACCAACATGGTGTCGTGATCCTAGTTTTATCGCAATTTTTATTTGAGCACGTTTACAGTTTAATACATATTCAAAGTGAGACTTACCTAACGTTCTCCAGTTAAAATTACAAACTACTGTTAGGTTGTTATCTACTTACCTATTACATTCAGTAGGTAAGGTAGGTGTAATTATTTTAAAAGCTAACACGTGTCGTATTGAATCTGAAGTTTGGCAGAGAATAAAATAATATTTTTAGAGAATAAAAAAATATTTTTGTGGGCAGTCCGACAGAATAAAATTAATTATTCGAATTTAAATTTTTTTTACTTCGTTTTTGGAGAATCACCCACTTTGTGGGCTTCCTGTCCATTTTTTGTAGTATAATTTTATTGAGAAATATCAGTGGGGCGTCTCGTTGCCCCTAGTTGTGGTTGTAACATAAAACTCCTGTGACATTTACGGTACATTACCTGCTTCGATGTGAGGTGAAGCCTCGGAGCGATCACGTTTAACTCAAATGTGTAGTCATGCATAAAAATAAGTACCTAACATAGACTACGTGGAAAATGTCAAGTCAAATGATGTAGCAATGAATCGGTTAACATCTCAATCATATAGGTATTCGGTAAAGAACATTTTGGATTCTTAATTTACCTAATATTTTGTCTAGTTAGTGAACGATTGAAAATTTATGAAAAAATTTAAGAAAAAAAACGAATTCAAATGCAAGTGTTTATACGCTTGAACCATAAGGTTGTCCAGTGCTAAAAATAAATTTTCACACAAAAAAAAAAAGTAAGATAAGTATGAAAGAAAATAATTGTTATAAATAATTACCTAGATATTTCTCAGTCACAAAATATGACCATGTACATAAAACCCTTAAATTCTTATTCACTATAGGATTTTAAATTTAAATAACACTACTATAGTTGTCTGAAATTGACTTATTACGTAGGTTCCTAGACCCTAGATTAATTTCTACCAATCTACCACAAAAAAATATTGCAACACCTTTCATTGTCATTCATTGTTTGTAGATAAATACATAATGTATTCGGAATAACAAATTATTTGAAATATTCATTTAAAAATTGTGTTGTAAGAAGTCTAGAAAACGATATCCATAAATATCAGGGTTGAATATCCTAGGCCAGGCGGCGCTGACCGCCTGGCCTAGGATATTCAACCTCAGTGTCCCATTAGGGACGAGAAGTGTCCAGAGCATGCTCTGATTCTGTCCCTGATCCGGTACTGTGTGGTTACACACAGGGCGGAATATGCACTATCCAAACACTGTGGAGGATTGCAGATAACCCTGCGACTGCCTAACCATTACGTAGTCAGTAGTCTGCCTAATAAAATACATCTTAAAACGCTCAAAAATACATAATTATATGATGACGAAAAACCCAGTTCATCCATCAAGATGAAACCTATGCCTTAGACTATAGTGAGTAATTAATACAGTGCAAAACTAAATCATTGCAATCATACGGTGCAAGAGAGAGAGCTACAGCAGGCTGAAGCTTTTGACCACTTTACAGAGTTAAAATTGCTCGTTTGTAAGAGTTGCCTAATCTCTGGAAGTACTGATCAGCGGGTTATTTCCGAAACACACTTCCAGTAGCACTAGCTTTCATTTTGACAAATCCACAACATTCATTGCGTTATTTACCGTTGCGTTTGTTGAGCGGACAAATTTTTCGATCTTATGAAGCAATGGATTAGCAATATCCTTCAAAATCATTCAGATTTAATTCAAAGTGTATCACGCAATTAGGGTGCCGATTACACAAATTCTTTCACTGATAAAAAGCGACAGTGCCGAGTGGCATAGGTTGTTTTTTTCACGCGAACGAAGTCGCAGGCAAATGCTAGTCTCTTATAAAGCAAAGTTCATGATTGATTGGTTGTTCTTTTAAAATGATATGTTGATTACTAGACTGAACTTATGCCATAGCCCGAGGTTTTAATCAATCCATACAGTATTAATTACTCATTGTATAATCGATTAGCGTTCGTTTCGCTTTCATCGATCAACATCGGATTTATGGGTCTTTGTTGAGCTTTGTCCTTTATTTATAACGTTATAATTATGATTGTATTTACAGAGATTCGTTAATCATATTAAAACTAGTTTTCTATACGTTTGATTTTCTACTACCTGTATTTAAATGAGATTTTATGTAAAACAAAGACAATATGAAAATACATGAGATATTATTTAACTCGAAATCATTTTAAACTGCTGCCAAAAGTTAATATAACCGCATGACCTTTAAACAATGATATTGGAACATCGTGTGACTTTAATCGACTTCTATTATTTATCGGTCATGCGAGAAAAGAACGAATCGCGGTAACAACGCATGAAAGAAGAGGTGATGGTGAGGTGATGATGGAAGATGAGGATTTTTTGAAGCATCCAAAATTAATTCAGACGAGCTGTTTCAGAATACCCCACTATTACGAAATCCGTGGCAGAGTTATTTAAGTTATTTTTTCTACAACGTTAATCAGCCTCTCAGTTACAAGGGTAGAAGACACGTTGCTACCGCAAAACTATAATATAATTAATCACATTGCTACAGGGCTTAAACATACAAATAATTGCGGAGTCAAAAATACACTTGACATTGTCATTAGTGAGAATTTCTTTTTGCTTTGTCAGTAGCTACGCTAAGGTTTTTTAAGCCCTATAACAAATCTGAGCAACAATAGCGCTCTTAACAGTGTATATCCTGTGAAACCTGTAAGTTGGCACTCAATAAGTACAATCTTAAAAATCTAAGTACAGAACTTAACTAATTAATTAATGGTGTACACTCACAAACAAAAGTTAATAATAACATTCCAAAAAGGACTTAGGACACACACGTCGACAATCACACGATGCGACTTTGGTCGAGCAAAGTCAAATTATTCATACGAGCATCGTGGTCACCCATCTCGATCTGTTCTTTGAGCAATTCAAGTTCTTTTATGCCTGTAGCTGTGACTTCATATTTGTGCCTTGCTAGGGACATATAGAAATGAATGGCGAATGCTAGAAACACAATCATGACTGGAATTAGTACGACGCAGGCTGACCATGCCGCAGTCGGACTCAGGTCGTAGAACTTTACCCAGCAGAGGATAGCTATTTCTATGAGGAAGAGTATGAGGCCTAGGAGTGTGGAGAAGGCCCAGGCTATCTCTATGTACCAGTGGAGTCGTTCGTGCGGTGATTCGTGGACAAGGGCTATGCTGTGGAGGTTTCCAACAGCTTCGATGTTCGGCAGGATACATGTGCTTATCATTAGCGCTAGCATGTGGACAGCTACCAGCAGAGTTGTACACACAGTGAAGGCTACTAGCATCTCGTTAGGCACTTTTGTGTTTTCAGGTGGATTGAGTTGCACCTCCACCATCGCTACCTGTTGACAACGATAACTCGTTACATTCAACATCAATTTATGTTTATATGTTATGGAGATATTTTGGTAGCTCTTCTTGATTGTAGATGCAATAAGAAAAAAAATATATAATACGTATTTAAACCCCATTTTAAATACGCTGCGATAGTCGGCAATTATTATGCTTTATCTCTTTTATGGTGACGAAAAATAGAAAACAAACATCTATTTTTTCGTTAGATAAATGAAACTGATAATGTTTTTTTCAGAAAACCCCATATATTTAAGACTTGCAACAAACGGTTTGTTATTTTGTAGGCCGTAACAAAAAATATAAGACAAAAATGAAGTCTGTTGGATCAAAAACAAAAAATTGGGGACGGAGTCCATAGTAGATTGCCCATCGTCCTTTTGAACCTACATTCCATTAATCGAGCACAACCAATATGTTATCGCAGAAATGCACTAACATTGTTAACGATATTAAGCACTAATGTGTAGGTATGAGCCGCGGCAGTTTATAAACAAGTTATAAGCGAAACGGGTTTCTTGTTTAATACTAGCTGTTTTCAGCGGTTTCACTCCCGTCCCAAGGGAACTACTACATAAATATTCGAATAAAAGTGTCTTATACTGTTAACTAACCCATGTCATAATCTACCTGTGTGCCTATTTTCATCCAAATTCGTATAACCTTTAAGAGAAGGCTCCCTATTTTTACATTAATATTCTGAAACAGTCATACTTACAAGCAAAATTAAACTTTAGTATATGATTTATTGGATCTTTTTCTTTCCATGTTGAAGGCAATTACGTAATTGTAATATTTTCTCTCAATCAATTTTTTATTCGAAAATCATGTCTTTTTTAAGGATAATTCTAAAAAACAAACAAGATTGTTTAGCTTTTATGCCTAAAATAAATATTCACAGCAAGAAAATATAGCTTATTAACCCGACACAAGTGTTTTTTTTTCTAGATCAATTATTACTTTAGTTATAAACGAAATAACAATTGAGAATTACGCTATTTAGTTTCGAGCTCGAACATGATTAAAGAGCGCGCGCGATATTCAACTTTATTACTGATGTATATAATACTAGTATTCAGCTGCATCCGGTTAGATTGGAAGCCGACCCCAAAATAGTTGGGAAAGGCTAGGCAGATGATGATTACTGATGTATTAGCGTTTAGCACATAACGGAGTGGCGGGGTGCGAGGGACGGAGCTTGCGTGGTAAAAATTTTGTATAGTTTGGCAGGAGGAGGGGATGGGGGGGGAGAGGGAAGGGGGTGTTTCCCCTTTCCCCTGGCACTGCTCCCATGAAAAGGTAACGCACCCTTCTTGAGAAAAACAAATTATTGTAACCTAACCTCAAAACACTGAAGGCTCGTACAGCCTAGTGCGATATCGCGGGCTCGACGCGACACTAGTAGCACAATTTCTTTGTCGGTGCCTGTCGCGCCAGCGATATCACGTGATCTGTAACAGCCTTTAAAGTTGCTTAAAAGGCGTAGTCGGTGACCCCGCTTCGCGGGGCTCAAGGGTTTAAAAAAAGTCCCGAGCTCGCTTCGCTCGCTCTTGCATCCTAAGTTCACCTCGTAACAGTACCTACCTAGTAACATTGCCTTTTGTACACGTACACTTATCAGTAGAGGTACACAAACTTTCTTCTGAGTAGGATTTCTAGGTTGTTATAAAAACAAAACAACAAACCATTCATAAATTTTTCATATTTTATATTTTATCCATAATTTACAACTGCAATTAGTTCCTCAAAAGGATCTCTTTTATTTCTTTCTACATCTCTTCTCCACAGATATTCATAAATTAAATCATTAATAATGATTGTAATTGCATTTTGTAGATTATTGTTAAATGCATTACATAAGGCATACAGCTTTTTTGCCGTTCCTTTTCAAGACATTTTCACCAAGAATAATATACTGGGACAGATTTGGTTGTCAATCGCCGATTTTAACGTTTCGTTTTCGCTTTTTTCTGATTTGAGGTTAGAAATATTTTTTATTAATTTCTCGATGCATGCACGAAAAATATGCATTACCTTATAATAGTGTGGTAGCGTTATAATCGGGGACCCAACCCCTACCAGTTTTAACCCCTTTTACCCCACAACTCCTGCGAAACGATATTAGCTCCAACCCCTTCCTACTTTTAAATAGGCACACAGGCACTTTATAAGGCACTTTTGAACGTCAAAATTTACAAAGAAAATATAATTGATTTTAGTCGCCCATTCCAACAGGTGGTTTCGTATGGAGAAGAATGGGCAAGAAACTCCACCGTATAGTTTATGCTACATTTAATAAATACAAAAATACATGGTTCCTGCCATGGGATAGACCACGGGAAGCCGCAGGTATAAACTAGTTTATAAAATAAGTATGAACGACGTACCATAGCGAATCCGGAGAGCAGAGCTGAAGTCTTGCTGGAGGCTTTGAGCTTGGCTCGGCTGAGCTGAAGCTTCCTCCATGATAAGTAGGCTGGCGTGTGAAGTCCATCTGCCGACTGAATAGGAGTCTCGCCCGACATCACGCAGCTGTGCTGCTGCCAATATAATAATAACACATTAACATTTTACACTCAACTAAATACTCCAACACCTTGTTATATTTGTAAGACTGATTTATGAACCGCGAAATGGCTTTTTAAGGGCCTTATCACACTGACGATTTGCGAGCGTGTTTCCAGTGAGGCGATTGTTTAACGCGCTCACTACGTGTGCGTAGCGAGCACTGTACACATAGTGTACTAGAGAGAGCGAGACAAGGGAGTGTACTATTTTGTAAAAGCGCGAAGAACACGTCGCGTAGTCGCGGCTAGCTCGCTCTGCACCCGTGGAGAGCACGTTCACAAATCGCCTGGCTGGAAGCCTGCTGGTAAATCGTCAGAGTGATCTTATGGGAAAACCATGTTTAAGTTATGGAGGCATCGTAGAGAATTGCAATGGTATTCAATGTAATAAATAATATTAATATCTGAAATATTGTATAATTTTAAATGTCCATAACTCCATAGCCATTAATAAAAGCTTGTGATTTCCGCGAGAAGTTCCGGAGTAGGGTGTTTATCAGTTTTGTCATAAAAATAACATAAATACATATTGCACATTAAATACGGGTATAATACATACATATTTTTAAGACAAGTTTGATTATTTACAAATAAATACATTAAACAAAAACATGGAAACCAAAAATATAAAATCTAAGTAATTTAATCGCGATTTGCGTGTACAACTGATTAATAAGACAATATTAAAAAAAAAGCAATGAAAACCCATAGGACCATGACAAAAACCGTAATAGTAAGCCCCACCTGTACTCTTAAAATAAAATTATAGATAATTACGAAATTGTCACTAAAGCTGCGGGTGTTCCTAGAAGGGCCGAAAGGGTGGCCGCCACATAGCGTCGGCAATTTACTGAATGACGTAACTGAAACGTTATTACACGACTGCCCAAAAAGGAGTGTAATGTGTTTAGGGTACATTTATGTATCTATGTGAGACGAGGAATGGTCAAGTGTGAACTTTACAAATAAATTCATTTTTCATTTTGGGGAACTTGGAACTTGGGGACATCGGGCATCACCCGTTTCTTTGTGCCACCATAACTTTTAAATGCCTGATGTATGGGGTATCCTTAGAATCCCTACATCATCCCGGGTGATGTAGGTTACAAATATTTTTGAAAATTCAGTATGGCTCCATTTTCAAATGAGAAAAAAAATCTTCAGTTATTACAATATGGGTATCAAATCGAAGGCCTTGACGAGCACGAATGCCAAAACTATATAAATTATTGAAATACAATTTACATAGATAGGGTGTAATTGCAAAACAAATCGGGTAATAACCCGACTACGTAAATAAATTATTTCGATTTTTATAAAAGTAAGTTGGTGTGTTTAGACAGCTTTTTTGACACCGTAAAGTTAAAACCCGCTGCCATAATTTTTATGACAGTCGCTCCCACCGCTCTACTAGGAAACCGTAGATTTAGTGGACAAAATATTGCAAGACTTGAAGTTTTAAGAAATGGGCCCTGGGGTACACGATCCCTGGGCCCGACCCCAGGGCCCGTTTCGCATAGGGAGGTAAAGCCATTGGGTATTCTTCCGATTCCAAAAAGAGATAGAGCTTTATAAAGGACTGGTAGTGCCTTCCTATTTTTGCACACCAACAATGACTGACACTTCCCTTTACGGCCCCAGGTATCAATTTGATCGCCACTAGGTATAAATCTATGGATCCCATCATTATGAGTATGTACTCGTAAAA
Source organism: Tiliacea citrago (assembly GCA_963921375.1). Taxonomy (NCBI): domain Eukaryota; kingdom Metazoa; phylum Arthropoda; class Insecta; order Lepidoptera; family Noctuidae; genus Tiliacea; species Tiliacea citrago. Next base: position 21,472,728 of record OY992792.1, on the reverse strand, counting down.
TACCAACTACCACGTTAACTAACGCCTTTATGATTGTTAGATTGAAGATTAACCATATGAATGCCTTCCCACTATTATAATTAAAACTATAAAATGCAGGCACCATATTATAGAAAGCGTCTACTAAATAATATCTCACCTAGCAATACACGCAACCCCTTATGGGTCAGCGCCAGCGCACGCCTGGCTAAACGCGGTTTTAACCGTCAAAACAATATTAGCCTTACTATTGAAATAAGTTCTAAAATAAATAACTTCAACCGCGTACCTCTGCTTTGATTCTCTCGCGGACAATTTGTATTTTAGACTTGATTTCAACTACAGCAAGGTTCATATTTTTTTGGCAGTTAATGCCTCACTTGGCCAATTTTGCGGCGACCCAAACTTACTACTATGCAATTAGATTTGTGGAGGTATGACACATTATGTTTTGTTATAAATAGGAAGTCAATTAACGACGGTGCAGACTGCTGGTCAGAAAAATTGGTCATTAAAAGAGTATTTAGGTGTCCTCCAAAATCCTTTTTCAACCAAATTGACAAAGAATGCTGGTTGTAACAAAATGTACATTGCATAGTAATAAGTTGAATGACTATTAAATTCAATTAGGATTTTAAAATTCCATTAGATGTTATTTAGAAAAACAGTTCCACCAAGCCCTAATTACAGCCAAAATGTCATCCATATATCACATCAGTCAATTATAAATAAATTACGTTTAAAATGCAACAGTAAAGGTTGCCAGCAACTGAGTTTCAAAGCAACAAAAGTTAAATTTGGCAACTTTTAAACAGATCCGGTGGATAAGAATCCTCAAAAAGTGGAATACAAAATCTGTACAAGCCAATACATGTCATTATAACAACCGATTACATATTATAGTATGTTTATATTTTGATAAGGCTTAGTATGGCATTGAGATAAAAAAGCTGTACTACAGGACAATCGTTTCCTGTCCTTGATATTAATGCATATTATAATATTATCTGGTGAACTTTCAGTGTGTTTTGCCTCACTTTTCTTATTTTGTGAACAAACATGGTACGAACATCATAAGTTTACACATCAATCACAATGTTTAAGATAGATAGGAATATCTTGATTTTTAAAAGAAACACGGATGGTATGAATTACATCAAAAACTGCTTCAAATTAACCATAGAAAGACATTCATTTTATTAAAATTGCCAGTAATTGCCGTAATTATTGTTTACTAAGGCCAGATTTTTCAACAGTCTGTTATCTTTCAACTGAGTAATAAATATTGCAGTTTGACAGGTTTTGTATAGAAAATATGTCAAACTGTCTTATTTATTCCTTAGAAAAAAGTTATCTGCTGCCGTCACCACATGGACCGGGCAGAATAGTCGACATTGGTTCAGTTGCCAAAAAAAATAGCTATCTGACTATATTGATAAATCTGCCCTAAATATGACAAGTTAAGAAAAATACACTTTATGCTCTAGCCAAATTGTGATATATGGATTCCTCTACGAAGCCAATGCATGACTGAAGCCCCGATTCCAATAACAAGCATTGTCAACTCACTCTTGTTAAATAATGATAAGTCGTACAATCTTCTGCTTCAGGGTGCCAGAAAACTGATCAAAATGCTCGCTAAATACCTGTCATCCACTCCTTTGTGGAACAAAATAAAAAACAATCAATAAAATTAATTTCAAAACAAACATCATTACTGCATGCAATAATAATATTGAATATAATATTAAACTAAATAAAATGTTAATGTAATTATAATATGTGAATGATTCTTTTAATTTGCTTAAAATACTTAAATAATTTTAAAAGCTCATGTTGACAAATAATAAGTAACACTAGTTAATCAATAATTTAAGCAAAATCAATGTAATATTATGGTAATTTTTTTTTAAATTAAATAAATACTTAGCAGTAGGTAACAGTTAGGATAAGACAAAATAAATATTAAGCTGGCGCCTGTGTAATATCTCAAACTAAATATAACATAAAACAAGATCATACAAGTCCCCTAAATAACTTACATAAAAGTCATCAAACTGTAAACCACTAAGTATGTTGAAAAAACCTATATCAACTATACATCACTATGAATAAATTCAGTCTAAATTAAATCACTATTAGTCACTTTGCCAAACAATATATAATGAGAATTATTATTAAAGCATTCTAACTAAACGTGCGTGTGAAGTGCGCCGCACTACCACACGACTGATATTCCCATAGAACAACTAGTAGTAAACAGTAATTATAGTTGTCATCTGCAATCAAATTATTATGTCTAAGCAAAACGAATGTGCCACAACACAACATGCAACTATAGTTATATCATACCTTGCTTATCTTTGAACACCAGTTATTAGAAGAACCGTATTGACCGCCTGGCAATGCAGAGTGGTAATTATTTCCAGCTGTACTGGCTGACCAAACCGACATACTATTATTTGCACGATAGTCCTTCGTATTCAGTCGACGAGGTCAATCTGGGCCTCTATGACTTTACTCCATGTAAATAACGGGTTACTTAATGGGACATTACATTTTTCACAAATTTGAACACAAAAAATTATGCTTGTAATGTACAAAAGAGGTAATATTTATCTTTTTGTATTACAGAAAAACTACTGCTACTCCATCTCCATCATAAAAAACCGTAAACGTCACAAACAAAATGCCAATGATGACAGCACACTGTCATTGTCAAAATTAGACTTTTGCTTATTTCCTAGGGAATGATATTCTCGCAACATTGCCCAAAAGTTCGTTTTTATCGAATTTGTGACTAGTCATGCTCAGAAAAAAATCATTAATTGATACTCCTTTATTTTTGATATGTAAATTGTTTTAATGTTTCAATAGGCAATGTATATTATGCTAATAAATCTACTATGGACAACGTCACAACGTACATTCAATATTGTATAGTTTTATCTCGGTCTGATGCGTGTCAATGAAGAGAAACAGCATCATAGAATATAAAAGATGTTAAAATAACAGAATATGGAACACGCTTGTAGAGGAGAGGAGATGGAGAAAAAATCGAGTTCATTTTGTAACGGTACTGCGTCTACACGGGAGTGTCCATCAAAAGTCGGGCAAACAGGATAGCGAGAATGATAAGCTAGTGACAAGTGGACGATTTGTTCGTGTAGTGGATAATGTAGGTCGATTAGTAATTTGTTTTGCCTATTGTGGACTGAGGAATCGCCAGTCAAGTGTCGCGTGTGTGTAAAAATTTATGCTGAACTGTTTTGTTAACGTTGGTTAAGTGGCTTCCCTCTGTGTCACGAATAGTCACGATGGCCGAGGCTGCAGGTGCCGCGAGCAGTAATCCCAACGCGGAGATCATTCGGGGCCAGGTGTTCGAAGTGGGGCCCAGATACACAAATCTACAATACATCGGCGAAGGCGCCTATGGCATGGTTGTGTAAGTACAGATTGGATTACGTTAAAACCACTGAAGCTTGTGAGTTTATCAAGTGTTACACTACACCAAGCTACAATAACTTTTTGTGTAATGTAAAAGTACAGTTTGTTTTGTTTCAGTAAAAGTAAACTTTGTAGATTGACAGCAGGTGCATATTATTTCTTTATTCTTGGTATTCTGTGTGGCAATGTTTTGAGCATATTATTCAGCCATACAATATTATGTCAGCAGGTGGTTGGATGTGATGGATGGTTGGATGGTTTAAAATCTTTCAGTTTGATCTCCCTCACATCTTGCTGGTTAAAATTGTTTAGATCTGAAGTTTATAACCAGCCAAACACGCAAACAATGTTTATGATCAATTTGAGCTTAAAATGTATCAAAATGGGATCCTTTCCTGGCACAGGTTATTTGAAATAATGTTTACGCAAAGAAAAGATGCACAAACCACTTCAATTAGAACTGGGTAGTACAATTCTTGTTTAATTTGCATAATTCAAGTGGTATAATTGTCATTAATAGTGATGCATCTTTCAATAATTGACCAGAACCTGAAGAATTCTTCAGCAGTTTATAATTATTTTGATTCAAGGTATTCGGTTAAAAGCATGCTAAGCTACAGACATGATTACACCTTTATTCAATGTGGTAAACCATTGAATATTGGCTTTTATGTCTGCAGCTTAACATTCTTTTTAGAAGAGGCGGTGATGCATTGATAAAACTGGACAGTAACATTCTATCAGTTTATCAATTTTAAATATTATCTTTTAAGATAGTGCACTTGATGATGTACATTGTTATAAACAATTAAAACTTAAATTGTACTAGGCATACCTTTTTATGTCATAATACCAATACAACAATATGATAATTAGGCAAACCCAAAATCTAGATATGTACAATAGAATAGAATACTCCCATGTACTTACCATTATGTCTTATGAGGAAATATTATACAATAACAGGTTTTCAGAATTCAAGGATGTGACCTATATTGTCATGCCATATTTTAGGAAATGTGTAAAATTCAAGTAATTGGTGTTGCTAACAATCTTTAATCATAATGTGAACCATCACTGCCATCTCTCTGCAATCATTTCTGAGCAATGCTAGGACATTCATATACATGAGTCACAACTAATTAGGTATAGCATAAATGTAAAATGGTTGTATAAGGATTGCTCAGATTTGATTGTAGAGAGTTAGAGACATTCATGATGAGAGACCATTGAACAAGCTGTCACAAAATGCCATCTAACATTGCCATATTGAATTACCTTAGACATCATAAATACGGCCCAGAACACCTCATTTGTCCATGAAATCTCGATTTCATTTCAGTAGTTGAGACTAAGGCTAACAAAGTCCCTTCTATAATTTTACACATGGAGGCTCTATGCTGGAGGCATAGAGGTCTTTCAGATCTACATGTATGATGCAGGTGTCCAGTGTCCCAAAAGACTATGTGCTAGAGCCGCCAGAACAGATACAGTCCAGATCCACATTGTTTGGAAAACAGTGCAGAGAACCGAAAGTACAACCTGCAGTTGTGAACTGGCATTTATGAACTACGAAAAAGCTTTCGGCACATGCGAAATATCGTCATTTAGACTTTCTATATAAATGAATTGCCTCTTCTATCCACTATACAGGTGAGTCAGGGTAACCCATCAGGTAATGCTGGCGTTCTAGGATGTGTGTGATAATACCTAGGTGATATCATCCCCCGTTTACCAATTCGTTAAAGAACGTCTTTAAGACACTGGACGAAACTGGTGGAGGCGTTAACTCGAATGGCGACTGAACTGTACACGTACAGTCTAAATAAAGCATTTAGGCGGATCCGTTCCTTGAGGACCATTGAAAGTCGCTAACGAGATATGCATTAAAAAGCATAAAAATATTTGCGTTACATCATTAGCAGCATAGATAAGTGGCGGTGGGCGTGCTATGTTGCCGACGAACCGATGGCCGTTGGAGTGTTGGACTAGATGAGCAAGTGTAGCATTGGACCGATGATCATCGGGAATAGAGTACAGACCCGATGCGAAAGTCGGGGAAACTCGCATTTTGGGTGCGGCGTTAGTCCAGTCACCAGCAGTCGGGCCGCGATACACTTCTGTCGATAGAAGTTGACCTCGCCCCGATGCGATTATGACCTTGCGTTACACGTCCCGTAGTGCATTGAATTCGCAAGCTCACACTGCGAAAGAAATGTCGGCGGCACCTTGTCCATGGGCTATGTCTAATTCGGGTATAGGTACCTTACACTTCTGAAAACTTTTCTAATTAAATAAAAACCTACAGATACTTTATTGAAATAAAATTAAAACTAGGTTGCCACATAGCATAGTAAAAGATAAAAACACAAACCAGTGCTGATCTGTAACAAACGCTCAAATTCTGTCGGTCACATGCCAAATAAAGCCAGTAAACCAGTCGCTGAGATAACGACACATTTACAAATAGTGCTAATCTCGGATTTGGTTTTGACCTTCCATTTAGCCCCCTTACCTGCATACCGCGTGTTAACAACAGCTCTGCATGTTTACACCTTTATGAGTCATTATTAATATTATTTGATAAGGTTAGTCTGTTTGCATTTCGAGTGAATATTATGATAATGTGTTGGTCGGTTAGTATGTCATTTTTAACATCTGTGGTTATCTTGATAAGTAATTGTTTGATAAAAATATTGAGAACCTATAAAAACAATGACTGATGGATCACTAACACTTACATAAAGTTACCACCTGTAGAGTAATACCTGCGAATACTCATGCGGTAATACCGCAGAAAACCTGCATCCTGAATATTCGCAAGTGTCGAAAAATAAAAAGTATTTCGACATACATAGATAAACTCACGCCTTCTTCCCATGGGGGTAGGCAGAAACTATAGAACGCCACCTGCTACGCTCCTTACATAGTACCTTTTGCTTCGTTTACTTTCATATAACTGGTCATACACGCACGCCGGATGTGAGTACTAGGCACCTGACCTTTCTGAAGAACATCACCAATTGGGTCACTACACGTCCTCCTAGGGCGTTCCCTCCCGGCGTTTCTACTCACTTGTAAATACCTTTTGTTAGTCGCCTTTCATTCATCCTCTCAATATGACCAAACCATCTAAGCATACTCTTCAACATGACATCCAGCAAATCCCTTAATTCGAGGGGTCGCTTCTAAACCGACTGAAATCTGAGGAGTTTCGGAATTTTACCCGCAAAAGCGTAAAACTATGCGCAGACACACAGCCGCAGCAGACAACCAAATTTTCTAACGATTTCAAAGTTGGCTTGGGTCAGGTTGGATCTCTCAACAACATAAATACTTAGGTACCACACCCCTGAAGTGCAATGAATGTTAATATGCTTAATCAATATCTGATTAAGGATACAACAACAGTAACGTTACCATAGCTTTGTCATTGTCAGCTATTATGTTTATTTATTGATTTAAAGTAGATACGCCAACAGAATATACATTAGCCATTATCGCATTACTTCATTAATAAAAGTTATGTGTTCTTATGTACATATTAAGGTTCCCGCAGATAATGCGCGCCGCGACACTAGTAGCACAATTTCTATGAAAACTTAATGGAAAGTGTCGCGCCCGCGGTATCGCGCCAGTCTGCACGAGCCTTTACAGTATTTTGATCTCACGGAGCGACGCGAACTTTACTTGTGGTTACCAAGTGTACAAATACGCTGTGACTATGTGTGTAAGCGCAGCTCTCGGTAGCTTCCGAGACGGGCGAAGTCTGCAGTGTGTGTGCGCGTGTGTATTATGTGCTGACGCTACTCATCTTCGCGAACTTATTCACAGCGCGCAGCGTGTTTGTACACTTGCAAAGCGCGCGTCGCTTCGTGAGACAAAAATACTATACCAATTACAGCTAGATACGACATTATACAATTAAGGCGCTGACAAGAGGCAAATGATAAAAGTAGATAGACTTGTCAAAAAATAATAGGCCCGTTTTGACATTTAACTTGAATCGAGTACAGAGTCGTATGGTTAATTGGTTACTTCACTAGTTACATCGCGATGGTCACGTAACTAACCATACGACTCGGTACTCGATACTCACGATAAATCGATTCAAGTTAAATGTCAAAACGGGCCTATTATTTTTTGACAACTTTATATAAAGCCTATCTATAGGTGTCAAAAAAAAAAAAAATAGGCCCGCTTAAACAAAAAAAATCAAAATCTATATAGTTTGTGGTAGCGGAAAAAATATATGTTATTCTTGAACATATTTCTCAGAATTTGGTTGATACCAACACACGTTTAGAAAAACAAATCTCGATACAAATTAACGGTAAACTTACCCTTTACTTTGTGTTTCAATCCAAAATATATAACTTAAATATCAAAGTACGGTTGGTATTTAATTAATAACAAGAACGTCTTATTTGTATGCAGATTTATTTTAGTATTAAATTCGATTACTCAACTCATTTTTGAGTAAATAGATAATTGCTTCATATTTTGGAATAAATTTCAAGCGTTGTGTTATCGTGCTTCTCTTTCTTTTGTATGCAGTCTGACAGTGACCGCGGTTTAGCTGTTGTCAGCGTCTTAAGCAACACGTAAATTGTGTAAAATAGCTCAGATATCAGTCTCAAGTTTTCCATTCCTAACTGGATAGTCGAAAGGGGTAAGTTGGAATGATGTTAATAACTGGGTAACCTAGACGATATAATATTTGCAGTTTCTTGCTTCGTCAGCATCGATCTGCTAATATTTTCGACTGTGATCAACTGTTTGATTGTCTGTATACAAATCTATAGGTACTGTTTGACGAATTAATTTTTAAAACGTTAGTACTGTTATCTGAAAGGCCATTAAAATTGATTTGTTGTCAAGAGATTTGATTGACTGTCTTTACATCCGCTAACCAATCACATCATGAGACATACATAATCTCACGCCTTCTTCCCATGGCCATGACCAGAAACTACAGAACGCCACCTGCTAAGATCCTTACATACTACTTTTGCTTAATTTACGTTCATACATCTGCACCCTAATTGCGTAACGCAGTTGAGTGAATCAGAATCGGAATAATTTTGAAGTATATTGCTAATCCATTGCTTCTTAAGTTAGAAAAATTTGCCTGCTCAACAACGTATAAATATCGCAATGAATGCTGTTGAACTGTCAAATTGAAACCGATTCTTACTGATAGTGTGTTACGCAGTTAGCCCGCGGGTCACACACTAACGCCGGTTGCGAGTACTTCACACCTGGCTTACGAGTACATTTCTGAAGAACATCAATAAAATAAATAAATAATAAATTCATTATTATTTCAAATATATTTTGTCAAATTTTTTCCTGCAGCTGGTTTCTCGACCGTTTACAATAAAACTAGTCTGACGTAAATAGATTACTTGAGAGAAAAGTGTGAAATTTTATTGAAATTTCATGTTTCATCCAAATCTAATTTTATGAAACGTAAGTAATATTGATATGTTTTAAAGTTGCGTACCTACCTATCCATTATATTATTATTATTTGAAAGTTGTCAGATATATTAGTTGATTCGCATGAACTAACTCGCTCTAAAATAATATTTTTTTTGTAGGCGATTCGCAGTTAATTTATTTGTGGGCAAAAAACAATATGTGCGCTAAAATACAATATGTGTCAATTGCCTAATACGTATTTCTGGAGTTGTTGATCCGACCACAGTAAAATTAACTTCGTGCTAATCGCCTACAGAATAAATCATATTATTTAAAATTGTCGATTCGCCGTTTCGGGCGAGATAATTTGCGAATCAACCAATAAGCCGTCAGATAGGGTTGTGTTCCCGTATCTCCAAAAATGTCCATCATGAAATCATCGTTAGATTCATCCCGGTCACGTATCAGCTCATTCAGTTCACCACAATAATTATCTCCTAATAACGAATTCTATTGTTTGCCATGGTGCTATTGCTATATTAATATCAAGTATGGCCGCGATATTAACAATCTATGTAGAGCCAGACGGACATAATATTTATTATTTCTATTTCATTTATGGACAAAGAACCTTGAACCTGCTTTTTCTAAAGCTACATTGATGCTAAGATTTGCTGGAAACTTTACTTAAATTCAGCTTTTGCATATTTTTCTTTAGCGCATAGTTTCTGTTTCTATAATAAAAAGGAAATAGGTCACTCTTTTTTTTTTTGGTGGGAAATTATCAAATGACTTTTACTGCTCTGGGCGGAGCGGGAGGGTGTGTCAGACTTTTACTGACTAAAACCCACCCGTGTTCCTTCAGATGCCTGTGTGCTAGGGCCCCGATATCCCTTTCGGACAAACTCGCAACTCTGGCAGGCATTGGCCCTTTCGGACCCCGGTCAATTGGTGCTGACATCTCTTTGAGGCGCGCTTGGAACACAACACGTCGTCGACCCGGGCCTGGTCTTTATCGGACGGCGAGCTACCCATCGCTCACCGTCTGCAAGCCCGCGCCTGCGGTGGCCGGGAATCGGCCTGCGACTCCAGACGCCCGGGGCGTCTCCTGCGGCGACTAGGAGCGCAAGGGCGCGGATTTTGCCTCTCCCTCATGCGTTCCACCTCCTGCTTCGCGAGCATTACTGTTTCGCAGAAGGAGGTGACGGACTCTGATTCACTCTCGCTCCGAACCATGGCAGTGGTGACACCCGGGCGTTTCCTCCTACTTTATCATGAACAGGAACCTCCCGAAACAACCGCGTCTGGTTTGACCTGCGTCAGGCGGAAGGTGAGGACCCCATGGCGCCTCTCTGGCCGCTCCTCAAAGAGGGGACTTATCCGGGCCGTGATTTCTTGCGGCAGCGTAGTTACGCCCCGGCGTTTCGCCTCCTCGCGCCACTCCCAAATGTGCGCGAGGACTTTTGCCTCCAGATCCCATGGCGGCAGTCCGGTAACCCCGTACCAGTCTGATGGCCATGACCCTTTGGGACACGTTCAACCGCTGGACTGGTCGCAGCCTCAGAGTACGCGCCCACACCGGTGCCCCGTAAAGGGCCATGGACCGCACGATTCCCGTGTAGAGCCTCCGGTAGGCGTTTGGACCCCCTACATTGGGCAGGAGCCGCTTCAAGGCAGCCCCGGCCCGCTCCAGTCTGGAAACCAAACGTCGGAATTGCTCCACGAAGTTCCACCGGCTGTCGAGGACGAGTCCCAAGTACTTCATCGTCGACTCGACGGCAACTATCGGTCACTGACTCCTTTTAGCGATTACACGGGGAAATAAATAATTAATAAAGTAGTAAAACTCTTTTGTTGCTATGTTTTTTTTATTATACTCGGAGTCATTTAGAATTTTGCTGTTAAAAATTTTGTCTGCCTCGATGACAAAGACAATTCCTTAGAAACTGCGCTCTAAAGTTTTCTCAAAGTACTACAAAGGACCGAATCTTAAAATGGCTTACTTTTGAATTGTTCTTTGTAGCTGGCATTCCTTTAGCTATCATATTCGTCTCATCATGACTTCTAGTTAAAACATTTGGGCCTTGGAAAATCATCTTTAGCAACTCTCCGCCTTTTGCACCTAAATTCAACACCTTTGAGAACATCTAAGGTGTACTTGGAAAGTTGGAAAGACAAGCGTTCCTTGATAATGACTCTGCGTAAAGATGGCGACGTCCCTGTCATTAGGTTCGAGTCTTACAAAATTATGTGGCCTAGTAACAAAATCCCGCATTGAATAACCTTCAGCCGTTGATGAAGTCGTTATTTGAAAGGCTTAAAGCAATTTACTCAAACCGTAAATTGCCACAGTACTGAATTAGGCCTAGGTTCGGAATGCTACGCTTTCATCAAATGTCTGCCATTTCAATCTAAAAGACTGGTTTTTCCATTTTTGTTTCTCTTTCTGGATACTCGTAAAATGACGAATACTTATCAACACAATCAAGTGTAGTTGATCTACTGCATAAGTAATGGTAGACTGTGTTATGTTCATTACGCCGAATTTTGCGGGGGTAGGTAAGGGTTCTTGCCACAGTATCACATGCCAGTTGGAAACCTCACAGCCGAGTGCTAAGCTTGAATAATGGTAATCGTCCAAGCTGTCCTTAAATAGAAATATAAACGTCTTGTTACTCTCTTATAATTAGAACCGTGTAGGTATTACTCACTGTGGTATAGTATAACTAAATTTAATAGTTCCGCGATACTCAGTTTGAAACAAACTTGGCTCTTCTAATGTTGTCGCCCACCTTTTGATAGCTTTCGGCTGGGAAACAAACTCGGAGCTTACATTACTTTTCTTTCAAACTTCGCCCTTATTTGTGTTTAACAGTAATTGAGTTGGGTGCACTTTTAAGGAAGTGCTTAATTTATTTCGTCTCTCTTATTCTTGCCAATTTTTCTATACGGTAAGTTTCATGGCCGTTCACGTCCCTCTACTCTGTATTTGCTTTGTTGTTTTCTCAGGTGAATATAACTTGATGAATAAATAGCGAGAACTTTTCTGGAAGTCTTGTGCAAGCTAGCATTAATTGCGGGTTGGATAAAGGGTCGAAATTACGTTTTTGTTTGAATATCAGTTGGGTAGCAGAAAACAAAGGAGAACTAATTTCATTTTGTTGTAATTATCTAAGAATTATTAATATCTGTTCATGGACGTATTAAAAAACTCGGACGGATTCTCGCTAACAGAAAACTGTGTCACTCAGAGTCAGCCAGCTCGCTGTACGTACAGGCCCCCACGCACACATTCACAGCATACTCACCCATTACGCGTTCAAACGTCAACACAGTCGACACGTTTACGCGGCAAAAAAAGTATTTAAATACAGCATGTCTTGTGTGGTGAAATGTTGCAAAAACCGTAGCGATCGGAAGAAAAAAAATACAGGAATCACGTTTCATAGGTAAATGAATAATTCAACAACTTAGTTCCCGATTTTATAGATCACAATCAATATTTATTCACCAGAACAAAATAATTCATCACAAGGCCAGTGTTGCCAATATTCAAGTGTGCAAATTACCATAAATATATAGGAAATTAATATATTTTATAATCAATTCAATTTATTTAGGTTAATTATTACTAGTTCTTTTATATTCATTCTACTAGATTTCCTAAAGTAAAAGAAGTTTGGCGAAATGATTGGATTGAAATAATTTGAAATTGTAACTGTCAAAATGACAGGATTCCAAACAAATACAGAGTCATTTGCAGTTTACATTTTGAAACGAATGACATTTATACAACTAAAGGAGGACTCCGGCGTGTTGTTACATATATGTAACAACACGCCGGAGTTAATTTACCTTTTGAGGTACTGCATACATGCAGTACCTCAAAAGGTAAATTAACAATCTAAGCTAACATGTTAGTAACATGGTATTTATTTTGAAATCACGAAAACGACACGATATTTTTCTTAAAATAAAACAATATTAAGTGGGTAATTTTGGCTATCATGACAAACCTAAATTCACTCACACCTAAGACTGTCGCCGCCATTACAGGACACAGTTTTGTCGTAGCGGGAGTTCCGTCTGACTTTTTTTTTAGGTCCATGTATCTGTTGTGGTATTGTATTCTGGTCTGTCGAATAATTGAATGGTTGCATTTGGTTAGACGTCTCCCATCCCATCTCGCCGATTTCACATTAGTCTATTCCACAACGTTGCTTCTGTCACTGGCAAGTTTAAAACTCAGCCCAGTAGTTCCTCATAATGCTAAACGAGGCATGAACTCTTCTAATTAATTTCTCACTACGTTAGCTGTGGTGCCATATAATTAAAGGCTCGTACAGACTAGGTATAATTTCTTTGTCGGTGCATGTCGCGCCCGCGATATCGCGCGAGTCTGTACGAGCCTTTAGTCGTAGTGAACTGCCTTGTAATTACTCTGCCATGGTATTTTTAATTAACTTTGTTTATAAATCGAGTTGAGGAGAAATTGTAACCCCGGGACTTTCTTGTTCGTTTTTCTCCGAATTTACGCTTTTGAGTGAGTAATTAGATTCAAATTATGACGCGGTTGGCTGTGTAATTAAAATTGATTATTACTGGAGATTAGTCTGGATAGCAGTGGTGGCCCAGTGGTAACGACCGCGACTTACGAGTTGTAGGCCGTAGGTTCGAACCCAGACAGGAACTTTACTATGTCACCACCACATCTTTCAAAACTGTGAAGGAAAACATCGTGAGGAAACCGGCATTTCCTAAAACAAAAAAATCGAAGACATGTGACATTTACCAACCCGCACTGGGATCTCACCGAGAGGACGCCTCTTTCCCATCAGTGGGAACATTATAGGCTGATTATGTATTACTGGAGTACGTGTTTGTTACAAAACGATTAATTACAAGGGTTGCAAGTGAATAAAAATGTATCCGGTCTTAGTTACTCTTTTCTATTTTTGATACCTAGCAATATTGTGGCGATTTCATTGGTAAGAATTAAGCGTGCGTAGGTGTTACCGGATTCCATACTGTGGTATTATATTGACCTATTGACCATTTGTTACATAATTGTGTCATTGTAAAACCGTCTCATGACTTACTTAGTTATTAAAACTATGCATCGTTCTCTTGATGTCCCATTACTTAGAGGCAAATGTGAAATTTAATTGAAATTGTGAAGAATAACATGGTGGAATGGAATGGGATTCAGGGCTATCCCATTCCACCTATACGGACATAAGCGACCTTTGGTCTGATTGGGCATCGTATTTCAAAATAAAGCAGTCTCATCATTTCTCATCATTTCGCTACAGGCATTTTAAATTAATCAGAGACAAATAATTAAAAGGGATACACAAATGACGTGCAATTATGGGCACAGCAGTCGGCAAGCGAACTAAAAGGGACAGCAAATAATTGAACGTGGTTCGAAACATGGACAATTTAATACTGTCACTGGAATTGTGGCTGGTTTGGGATAGGTGGAAAACGGTCACTTTGGAAAGGTAGAATACGGTCTAATAAAGGTTAACAGGTAAGAGATAGGTCTTTTGACCTATCCTTGACCAGCACTTGTCTCTAAGGACTCTTCGCTGAATATTTCGTTGGCCGGCTGGGTCGACCGAATTTTCCTCAGTGATTTAGAAGCTCGATATGAATAAAACATTCATGTAACACGTGACGGCTCCGTTGCTCGTTCTTTATACTGATATGAAGCATCTATAGACAATTTCTGTCAACATTTACCTCGATCATTAGTATATAACGTTGGAAACTAACTTTTTACAGCGATCGCTACAATAAATTAACCTTAATTACACGGAACCGCGTCCTTTTAGCTGTGACGCCTAATGTCCGCCATTCGAACACTGATGGCTGGTTATTAAGCCTATGAAAGGTTTTGCGCCGAGACCGTCTTTTGTTCTCTGTGAAATTCAAGTCTGGAATCCAGGCAAGACAACGAGTGACATTTAATTAATTGCCAATACAGCTTCATGGAATGTTTTGATACGAGTAGCTATGGTTACGCATTAATAACGAGGTCGTGTTAGTAACTGGGTAACAGTGACTGCGTAGGCGCTGACAGTAGTGACAGTATTTAGGGACCAGTGCGCACGGGCACCGTTTACGGAAGTCGCGTCGTGAATACATTGACTCATACTGATTGTACAGACGAATGGCACTAGTTTAGCTAGTTCGAATGCGTAGAAGGAAAAGGAACTGGGTATTGTAATGAACAGGGTTAAATATGTTTAATACCTAGTGATTAAATATCAATGAATTACCTATTGTTTAATGCCGCTTAGTGAAAGTACCATTAGGAACTTAATTAATAAAACTTGGTAACAGGAAAACGGAGAAGCTGATGGATTAGCTGACGATATTAAAGTTTTACTTTCCAAACTGTTGATTATTGACGTCAAGAATAAAAAATTTAAATAAAGGGTCAACATCCAGAATAATATTTGTCTAATGCTTTGCTATTACCTCATTTGTAACATATTATGGCGATTACCTAATAACACAAAGAGGATTAGGACTATCGTTCCAATATATTGTTATAAAAGCTTTCCTCCGAGATAGAATTTTCTTTTTTTTTCTCATAACGTCAATCTCGTATCAATATGTTGTATGTCTAATTTGGCAGTTACATCATTTATTGCGGATCTTCGGTGCTAGGCGCTATTCAATTTTCCTGTTACGAGTTTGTTGTACGGAATTACGGATGTCAGTTACGTGCTTGAACCGCGATCGTCTGTGACGGCCATTGTGTACGAATATTGTTATTTGATGATTCATCCTTTATTTTTTTCGTCTAGGCTAGCGGCTGGATCGCGGGTGTTTAGTCTGCGTGTGAACGATTGTTAGAGAGGTTTCTAATCCCACGTATTCCTGCAAAATTTGTTTGAAGGATGGAAATTATCAGGAAGGAACATAATATTCATCTTTGTGGTTCGCTATAACACACAGAACTTCCTGAACTTCGTCTCTTACCAATAAATGATAAATGATTTTTATTTCTGTAAGTAGGTTAGTGACGTTTGCTTTCTCTCGTTCTGTTGTACATCTTCTTTTCCGAATACAATTTCGTCAAAGTCCGTTCACATATCCATACAACTTCAACAAGAATAGTTATTTTGTCTTCCTAGTCATGTCCATTGGAGGTACCTATTGCATTTCTCCTCTCTGGGTTTTACCATAGATCATAGAGAAGATATACGTAACAGAATTAAGTAAGAGCTCTAAGATTTTCCCGTGTGCAAACGCAGCATAATGATCGCGTTAAATAAGGGAAACAGAGGCAAGAATACATAATGGGAAATAAATAAACAGGTAACGGAGACCATTTTATTTCGTTCCTTTTTAGGATGTCTGCGTAAACAAATATTAATTTATCAAGGAGTATTAAATTACGTCGTCCAAATAATATTTTGGGACACACGGTGCTTGGTATGTAAAATAACTCGGGGTTTACCAACTGGGTCCCGACAAGGGTCTGATGCGGGTCTTACCTTCAAACACGGAGATAGTAATACCTAAAGCATTAGTTCGATAATTACCATTAGATTCATGATAGTTTGGTTTGTTAAATTATAGTTATAGTTTGGGAAACATAAGTTGGTATATGTTCCAAATTACAAAGCTCTAGGATGATTGAAAGTGGACTACTTTTATGATTGATGATCTTGTTAGTCCCAATAAATAGAGGGTTCCCAATAAATAAATTATTTTTGAACACTCATTTTCAATACCGTTTTTTTGTGGCGTACCCTAAATATTCCACTCTCATATGACAAAATTCTTCCACTCCTCAAAACTCGATATCCAAGTGTTACAGGAAAATTACTGTAAAAGGGATTCTTTAAGTACCATCTTGTGCTAATCGTTATTGTTCAGATAATAGCAGACGACGTAGAACATTGGGGCACGTATAAATTCCGTTATAGCGTGTCTGAAACACTGCCAGGGGTGTGGCTGACGAAAGTGAAAGTAACGGCCCATTAGGACTAGCGGTGGCTCTGTGGCAAATACCATATTTTTATGATGCTATTAGGTATAACGACATCACGGTGTTGCTTAGCAAACATCTAAGAAAAACTAAGTAAAGTTCACTCTTTTGATGCCGGTCATCACAATGTCAAATATTTAATTTTAATTTTAGAACAACAAAAATAATGTTAATCAAATTATGCAGACAGAATAAAATTATGTTCTGACAGATTAATCTAGTTTTCCAATAAATTATTAATTTGTCGCGTTGATGACGTATGTTACAAAAATAATAATAAGATTATAGAAAACATTTGGATCAAGTTTTCGATAAGGATGAAATCAACACTCTATATCGGATGGAAAAACACACTTGATATTTCAACGAATTTCCCACACACACGCGAAAAGTAATTCCGGAAAAGGGATGAGATTCGCTATTTCTTGAAGGAAATATAGTTAAATTATTGTTTTAATTATTTTGGCTGAAATGATGATAATATCTAATTCAGACGTAATATTGATTGATTTTATGCCTTCTGTCCCAGTCTAAGGCATGTTTTTAGTAGGGGGAATATTAAAAAAAAAAACCGGCCAACTGCGAGTCGGACTCGCGCACGAAGGGTTCCGTACCATTATCTATAAAAACGGCAAAAAAATCACGTTTGTTGTATGGGAGCCCCCCTTAAATATTTGTTTTATTTTAATTTAATTATTGATTTTTAAAGTGAATATATAACTAAATATTCTGTGAATATTTCAAGTATCTACCTGTTACCGTTATCAATATCGAGCAAAAAAATCACGTTTGTTGTATGGGAGCCCCCTTAAATATTTATGTTATTCTGGTTGTTAGTATTTGTTGCTATAGCGGCAACAGAAATACATCATCTGTGAAAAATTCAACTGTCTAGCTATCAGGGATCATGAGATACAGCCTGGTAACAGACGGACAGACAGACAGACGGCGGAGCCTTAGTAATAGGGTTCCCGTTTTACCCTTTGGGTACGGAACCCTAAAAAGAAGTCCATAAGCGAAGTTTCTTAGTAAAAAATTTTTTGCTACTACAGTGCAGTCTTAGTTAAGGGGGGTGCGCTAAGGTAACCCGCGAAATTCAAATTTTCTTACGTTTTTTGTAATTTGCAGGTCAGTAACAGGTTGTATGTTGATCGAAGTATTATTAGCGGACATAACAAATATGGCTTTACAGTATTATTATCATTAGAATTAGCAACACAACTCGCTAAGTTTGTAGAATCTTATTGACTGAGTATTTCATGAAATAGTCAGTCAATAGGATTCTACGAATACAGTATTGCTGATTCTGATAATAATAATTATGTAAAGCCATATTTGTTACGTTCAAGAATCATATTTAAATCAACATACAATCTGACACAGTCCTGCAAATTGCAGAAAACTTAAGAGAATTTGAATTTCGCGGGCTACGCGCCCGACTGCTCAAGTGTCTGCGAAAATATTACTCAATGAATAGCTTGATTACTTTCCCAGTAGGTGATATTATATTTGTTTAGGACATAGCTCGTCGCTTGAACTTATGTCGAAAATAGACCCCAAAAATTTATGGGAAAATGTAGAACAGTAAATTTTCCCTTTTTTCGTAGCCCGTTCCTTTGGTCCCGTTGATTTGGAGTAGCAATTTCAGCGGTCCGCATCATAGTTCTGAAAATACTTTTTGCGATTGTGTAAATACTACTATTAGCTCAAAATTGTTTAAGAACTGCAGATAAAATTTGGTACTGTCACAGGAAATAAAATGGTGGCTCAGTGCGCGGCAGTCGCTAAATCGTCCGTATAAAGTTCTGCAGCTTAAGTTTTTAAACTGTTCTTGATTTTATAACATTTTATTCCTCTGAAAGGTTCTGCCAAATCAATTGTAGTCGCCCGTTACGACTTAACCCGGTTAAAAGAGATGACGTATGGCGGGCTTTGTTTGTTATATATCCGGGAGACTGGGTAAATTAGTGGAGAGTTTTTTTTTGAAAGGACAGGTTAAACTTTAAAAGCCTTCCCGTGAAACAACGTAAGGGCTCTCTTAATTTTATTTAAAAAGTTATATGTCTAGTCGTCTGTGTTCACATGAAATTAGTATGAAAAAGCATACGAGAAGGGTAGGAGGGGGAGGGTATGAGTGTGTGCATGAGTTAAGTGAGTATGAATGATAGAATGTACTCTGGTCTTTTTTAATCAACTCTGTCAGAAAGCATAAACCAGCGACCGAAAGCGACACCAACATTGAATGCAGTTTCGAAACTCATTTTAACTAAAAGTAATTAAATAACTATCGAAGTTCACGCTTTATGTTTTCGACGTCAAAAGGTTTTCACTCGCGTGTTGTATTTAATAGTTCAAACGTTTCATAATAATTAATTTCATTTGTAATTTGACTTGGTAATTTGAACATAGATCGTAGATATTCAGAAACGACACGCTTACACTGTACATTTTTAATTTAATCGACATTAGCTATTTTTTTTCCTAGTAATTGAGTTGTATTAGTATCTACGATGAGTCATAGTGATAAATGAAACACACGAAATTGTTTATATTAATTTTCAATACACATGTGATATTAAAGATAATTCTAGTTGTTTTATCTCCGAATAAAAATCCCACCACGTTTAAGTCGGACCACGCAAAAAAAAGGGTTGATAAAAAACTTACGCCCCTGAAAAAAAAACTGCAAAAAATTACACCCTTTTGATATTTTAGGACGGGTTTGTTTCACTTTTTTCACAAAATTTTGGAGCGCTTGGGAAATAGGTGCCCTATAAAAGTTACTGCTAATTTATCAAAGCATAACAACCGCAAAATCTCTGAAAAAAAGAGGGCGAAAAGCGTTATAAACTTTTTATTAAAATAATTGTTGCCACCCACCATAAATACCGCCCATTCCAGGTCTGCTTTTAGATGAGATTATGTTAAAAGCTTTCAAAGAACCCCTTTTTGATGCGAACGCGTTAGAAGTATATGGTGTTATTATGTTGTCCCGGAACATTGTATAAGCCTTTAATGCATATTGTATTAAGGTGGGCCAGATTTGCCGACTCTACAATCCCGTGCCGCGCCTATTTTCTCCTCTGTGATCTCGAACATATTCATGTTTGGTCTGAATGAGTTTTTCGTGAAATCATGACATTGGGGAACATATAGAAAGAAAATACGCTTATTTGCGGTAAACATAACGGAAACAAATAAAAGAACAAACACGAAAGAACAAGTATCTAATTTGGAGAGATGTATTCATTATTCTAATGATTATAATCCTGTAAATACCATATCTGTTCCGTGTGGTGCCGGACGTAAAGAATAGCACCATCCTATTTCTTCCCGTGATTGTCGTAAAAGGCGACTAAGGGACTTACTAGAGCATGGGCAGCAGCGTTCTTTATGCGTTTTAAGCGAGGCAATTATGGCAACCCCCACACATTTACCCAACATTTATGGGAATTAAATAATAAATATTTAATGATGCAAATGGCTTATTTAAGGCTCGTGCAGACTGGCGCGACGCGACACCGGTAGAACAATTTCATGAAAAACTTCATGGAAATTGTTCTACCAGTTTGCACGAGCCTTAACAGTTTATTTTGTTCATCATATTGAATCACTGAGAGGAATGGAAGAACATGTGTTCTGCTTTGACGTTGATTACAAAATCGGTCAGCATTTTTCCAACCGTCTGAATGTTATGGTTCGCACATGTTTTGTCATAACTATTATTATCATTAGCCATTCGACTACGTGTACACATAAATAGGAATTTATTTTCAATCTTATTATAAAACTGTTGTCTTAATGAAGGTTCACTTGGACAGCCAGAACTGAATCATTTAAACCGACAAAATAATGTTGGTGGGGTTTTTGTTTAGGTACTTTCTTGTCTGTCTGTTTGACCCAGTTCCTGGTAACATCCTAATATCCGGAACATGCCTTATTACAGAACCAACGACCCGTTTTTAATTTCGAATTTTATTTTGACCAATGCAGCAAAATTCTAATTACAAAAACTGTCTTAAAAACCGAGTCAAAGTTGTCAGGAACATTACTTGAGTTGGAATAAAGGCCCCGCAGACAGGCGCGGCGCGACACTAGTAGCACAATTTCTATGAAAACTTATATAAATATAGCACCGGTCTAAACGAGCCTTAATATTCTAAATTAAAAAAAAAGCTGACTAAAGGTTTAAGCTTGGGCGGAAATTAGACAAGTTTTTTTTTTTGAGAGAACTACCTAAACAAGTACTCAATTAAGTATATTTTATTTTTTTCCTTACGGAAAAAAATACCTTCTTTGTGACATTATTTATCGATAGAAATTATGTTACGAGGTTGCCAAGAGTTTCAGATTAGGTCCCAAAGTGTTGAACAAAATAATTTATAGTGGTTATTATTTCACAGGTCAGCGCACGACAATATAAAGAAATCAAAAGTCGCCATCAAGAAAATATCGCCGTTCGAGCACCAGACGTACTGTCAGAGGACACTAAGGGAAATCAAAATCTTAACCCGGTTTAAGCATGAAAATGTAAGTAAGACCCTTTTATATATTTAACGGCGCAGGATAGCCTTTACCAGAAGTGATCATCGTATTAGTGGTTCAGCAGCTTCAATATCATCAGGATTGTGCTGGTTTAAAGCAGTTCGTCGTGGACGTTTTACGACAGCGGCTTCCCCGACGTCTTCTGTCATCAGAAGACATCCGCCACTTAACTATCGATGGGACGCTCTGCAAGAGTGACAGTTAGCAGCCAGTGTCACTCTTATCCGACCTTCTCGATGATTCCAGTAACTTCGTAACAAAAATAGACGGCGCCACTTGCTGCGCCATCATATTTTTAAAATTCTGTATCTTTTATTCAAATTATGCTCAGAATCTGAATTTTTATTTGAGGTAGAAAATTACAAAAGATCAAACTCAAAAGGCCTACCCTTCGTATATTTCAATGAAAATATCTGACATAACATAACACCTGTATTCCCCTAAGGGTTAGGCAGAGGTGCACCTATATTACACCTACATTTCGCCATTGCCATTAACCGGGTACAAATCCAGACTCCGGGCTGCTACTGAGAATTTCCTGATGGAAAAACCCAATAACACTTTGCCCGACCTGAGAATCGAACCCAGGACCTCATGTTCAGCAGTAGTTTGCGACCACTTAACCAATGCGTCGGACCTGATATAATCTTAACAAAAAAAAACGTATTTTCTATGCGTTTAACTTTAACGTTCACTAACTTTATTAACTTTATACTGATCGAAAATTACATGAAAATATATTATAGGAGACTAGTCTAGCAATTTTAACAATGTTTGTTCCCTTTCAGATAATCGACATTCGAGACATTTTAAGGGCTGAATGCATAGACTCAATGAAGGACGTTTACATCGTACAATGTTTAATGGAAACGGACCTTTACAAATTGTTAAAAACACAGGTAATAAAATCTTTTTTACATTTTTTTATCAACTTAATTAAAGAAAGAGCAATTAGTAGAACGAATATTTTGTTTGAAACTCTTTTGAATAGAACCTTAATTAAATAATTAAAGACACTCGTCCGATTGAAAAGTTCAATTAACTAGTCCTACGGATGTTGCGTTTAATTTTACATTCACACATTTTACGTCACATTTCAATTTAATGTTTTGTTTCAGAAATTAAGCAACGATCACATCTGCTACTTCCTGTATCAAATCCTCCGCGGGCTGAAGTACATACACTCGGCGAATGTACTTCATAGAGACCTGAAGCCTTCCAACTTACTACTTAACACAACATGTGATTTGAAGGTACGATATAATAATAAATAATAATAATAAAATGTTTTATTGACATTCAACAAGCTGTTACATTTTAATTTGAAGCTCTGAGTCCTGAGCTAGTTGGTATCTGTGTTACAGGAGTCAGTGTCACCCGTTTTTGGAACAATAAAAATACAGTGTGAGTGTTCATAGTGTACACATATCGAAATGAGGGAAACTAAGCTTAATTAATAAAATATCGACGGTTTTTTTTAAATCTAAAAAAACAATTACCGTTTTTATAGCATTTTTTTAATTCTTGTCCGCTGCTGTGACGCCTATGTAAACAAATCGGTGTAAACAAACTATTAAACTAAACGATCTTTCAGAGCCCTATTATTTCCAGTCATTACGGAGTTTGTTTAATCGTGATAGATCATTTAATTTAAAAGTTATATCGATTTGTTTACACAGGGGTCACAGCAGCGAACAATAATTAAAAAAATGCTATGTAATTTTTTTTTAGATTTTTTAAAAATATTTTTCCCGTCGATAAAATTAAGCTTAGTTTCCCCCCTGACTTCGATATGTGCACATTATGCAGATTCACACTGTTTATGCAATAAAATTAACATATCGTATTTAGTGTTAAATTGTTATTTAGTGCATGCATGCTCTTGAGTGGTTTGCACGCGTGTTGTGTGTGCACATACGTGTGCGCGTGTAAATAAATGTGTGTGCACACACATGTGTGCGCGTGTGTGTGTTTTTGTGTGTGAGTGACTGTGCTTGGTGGGTGGACTTTGGGTTCTATCTGAGAGTTTGTTTGCCTACATTACTAATTAACTATCACGAGTATTGAATAAATACACACTATAGTCTGTTCAACGAGGAACGGGTTGTGAAAGTTGGTTATTCGATAAATATCAGTTGATAACAAAACATATTTACTACATTGATCTACCTGTGGAAGCAAGCTGAGGAAATATATTATAAAAGTGCTAGTCGGGCTCGCACACGAAGGGTTCCGCCGTGCCACCGTACAATATTTACCACTACATAATTATATTTTTTAAATACTTAATTAAACACAAAGCGCTGAAAAAACACGTTTCTTATATTGGGTGGGGCCCCTATAATTTTTAACTTAACTTATTTATTATTAGTTGTAGTAGTACAGTAGGTGACCAGCATTATCTGACCCCTCTTACATTATTCTTCTTTGCAAGAGGGGTCAGGTAATTCTGGTCACCGACTGTACACACTCTGTATATCAAGTGTCTACCTATTACGGTTCAAAAGATGTATCTTTTGAACCGTAATAGGTAGATAGGCTCCGGTAGACAGGGTCGGGAAAGACAGGTCCGTCCGTCCGTCTGTCACAGGGCTGTAGCCCCGTGGCAGACGAACGGCCGGACAGCATGACGGACAGCGGAGCTTTAGTAATGGGGTCCCGTTGGCACCCCTTGTGAACGGAACCCTAAAAGCGTTTATTTTTAGATGTTACACACAAACTATCATGAAATAAACAAAGTATTTGTATGAGAACTAGCTGCAGCGCGCGGCATCGCCCGCGTGGCTCTTTCTAAAATAAAAGTATGTTACTCCTTATAACATCAGTTATCTGCCAGTGAAAGTCCCGTCAAAATCGGTCTAGCCGTTTCGGAGATTAGCCGGAACACAAACACATTTAAAAAAAATATATACCTATACCATATACTTTCATATTATGCATTTTGTAAAAAGCTGTTATTTTGACATTACAAACAGACACTTCTATTTTATTAATTTATTTGTAGTATTGATATTTATTGCCTCTCTGATCGTGGCTATTAAATCTGCGTCTAACGTCTCGGATTATATTGAGAACACATAAGTAGTACTTAACCTGTACCTTAGCTATATTGTAGGTACAACTAGCTTTTGCCCGCCGCTTCGCCCGCGTGGAGGTCGGAAATTATATCACGGGAACATACTACCACGATTAAAAGTAAGGCCTAACCCAGTCATGGTCATGGACTACCCATGTGCTAAATTTCATCCAAATCCATTTGGCCGTTTTAGCGTGAAAGCGTAACAAACGAACAAACAAACAAGCAAAGAAGCAAACAAACAAACACACAAGAAAACAAACAAGCTCACTTTCGCATTTATAATATTAGTTAGGTTATTTCGGTGATACCTTTTGATCTGACTCCTTAGATAATAGTCCTTTTGATCTTGTTTGAAACTCAGACACGGGTGAAGGACGCTGTGCCAAGACAGACTGTCAGACGTGTAATCAAGCTACTACAATCTGTCAATTTTTTTAATAGATTGATGATTGAGCTGTAGCGATAAAGAGATTTTCTACTTTATCACTACAGCTTAAGGTTCATGGTTGATTGGGTAAATTTGACAGTCTCGGGTAGCTTGACCTGCTGGCGTCTGTACGTTACAGTCGTTGTTAAAAATTAACCCGACAAACTTTAAGGAGTGCTTTATTTTGCGATTTCAATTTTTGTAGTAAACCGTTACCTCTTAAAGTTTGTTGGGTTAATTTTAAAACACCTTATATAGCGTGGTTACATAATCAGACTATATTGTTCCTACTGCTGGTACACAGGCCTCCTCTTTCTGTGAGAGGGAGTGGGCCGTAATTCACCACGCGGGCCCAGTGCGGGTTGGTGGGTGTCACATGTCTTCGAATTTTTAGTTCTACTCGTAGGACATTTATTTCTAGGTTTCCTCACGACGTTTTCCTTCACCGTTTTGAGAGCAGTGGTGATGAAACAATTTACACAATGTAAAGCGAGGTCTGGGTTCGAACCCACGACCTACTACACGTAAGCAGTAGCGTAGCTAGGGGTCCGCACCGGGCCACCTGATTGGGGGTGACACCTGACCGTAAAAAAATAATAATTACACAAACTATACGTTTTTCAACGATAAATCACTTAGGCTTGAAGCCATTCTAACCGATTTGTCGCCTTGACGTCGAGTCCCGCCACGCCGATTGCCGCCACGTCGAGTCGCCGCCACGTTTTCTTCCAAAACTCCGCTTTTATTCCCGCCTCGTCGAATCGTTGAAAAACTCTTTTATTACCGCCACGTCTACTTAACCATTTTTATTTGTACAGTCGAAAAAAAATACTCATAGTTGGTTATTTGGAATAAATAGATAGGATACATAGATAATGTATGTTTAAACATAAACATATTATTATACAACTCACTCACACTTTTTGTACATTATGGCTACTGGTCAATTGAACCAAATATAGATATTCCTACGTTATATCTATACAGGGTCAAATTAAATTAGCTAGCGAAACTCCGCAGATGTGATGGGTATGGAAATCTATACACGAAAAAATAAAAATGAAAAATATTTGACGGTTTTTTTTGGGGTCAACGACCGCTGCTATATAATAAATGATTTATTTCTGTAAGTAGGTTTGTACAAACACTTACACGTCAATAAATTAAAAAAAAAAACTAGACGAGGTCGGCGTTTCGTATCCGACTACTCTGAGAAGAAAGGCGGAAACAAACTCAGAAGTCACAGAGGCTAGTATTGTTACTGGTATGGTAGTATGAGTGGAGAAAATCAGTTTTTTTTAATCATATTATAAAAAACTATAAAATGTCGTATGATTACATTCTGTCAGTGCGCTTAGTACATAATTTATAAAATGACAATGTAAAGGGGTGGAATCCTGGTGTCCTGAAACACAGGCCGCGAGCCTAGCTTAGGCACCAGTCTCCCTCAATATATACTTAGCTGAACTGTGTATCATTGTCGAATCTGACAATGATGATTTCATCGTGTTTAGATATCAATACCAATCACGTCTGCGGAGTTTGGCTAGCTAATTTAATTTGACCCTGTATATTCTGTCTACGACGTTATTTTGTGAGGATACAACGGTTGAAACAGCAATTTCGATGTTTGGCACTAAAAAGTACGCAGTATTTACTTCATTTTAACTATGGGTTCATTTTAACTCATAAGTATATTTTTCTGTTTATTATACATATATTTATTTTTATGGCACTTCAACGACTGACTCACTTAAGACATACAAACAAAAATCACATATAGTTTTAGAAATTGTGAATTCGTCACTTACAGAAGTGCACAGCACTAGCACAGAAATTAAAACTACGTATACAAGATATCGTTAGTTGTATTACGTAAAAGTTATAAGTAACCTATTTATTCCAAATAAAAATACTCATAGTTGGTCTATGAGTATTTTTTTTTCCGACTGTACAAATAAAATGGTTTAGACGTAGCGGTAATAAAACAGTATTTTTCAACGATTCGACGAGGCGGGAATAAAAGCGGGAGTTTTGGAAGTAGACGTGGCGGCGACTCGACGTCGCGGGACTCGACGTCAAGGCGACAAATCTTCTAACCAACCTATCCAAACAAAATAATTTAAATAATGCAAAAAATTGAATTAAAAGATCACGGCAGTAGTAACATAACGAAGTTAAAAGCGAGTAATAGTCGATCTACTTACATTTGCAGTTGGAATGTATGGGAGAACATTATTTTCAACTACAATGATAAGTTTGTTTTTGGGATAAATTCATCCCAACTACGGAACCCTTCATTGTGCGTGGTTCGACACGCACTTGACCGGTTTTTATTCTTGGGTGACACTGACACCACAAAATTATGCGCACCGGGTGTCACCCATGCTAGCTACGCCACTGCACGTAAGTCAAGACCGTTACCACTGGGCCACCAGTCCACCACTGCTCCTATTGCGTATTTAAGTATCTTGAAAGTAATAGAGTTATAATTGTTTGTTAATTTATTAATTATTTAATACTTTAAGCACACAAATGTACAGAGGCGGACTTAATGCCATAGGCATTTTCTATCAGTCAACCTTTGGACGATGCAGAGACAAACACATTAAGAAATAACATAAACACAAACATTCACCATTTTTAATTGTTCATTTTTTTTTTGTTTTTGTTACGTTCTTACTAATAAATAAATTCTAATTCTAACAGTGGTAGATGCAATAGCGAGAATTGAGGAATATACATTATTTAAATATAAAGATATACGTATAAGGTGTATCTATTCATACACGAAATCTCTTAAGGGGTCATTGTACTCATCATTATGAACAACTTTTACTATGGGAGTAAACCTTAAAAACCGAAAAAAATAATCTGCTGTTCCCTACATTTATGTTCGCTTAACTCGTCAAATTGTAGGGAACAACAGATTTTTTTTTCGCGATTTCAACTTTGGTCCCTTAGTAAAAGTGGTTCATAATTATGAGTACAATGACCCCTTAAGAGATTTCGTGTATGAATAGATACACCACCTTATATACCTATTGAAACTATAAATATTATATATACACCTAATTATATATAAATCTAGGCACAAATACATATATTAAAACAAATAAGACAAACAATGGGAAAACATTACCGTTGTGATGATACAGAGCTTCTTGTGAATGTGTTCGCGAACTTCAACTTTAAAGGATAATCGGTTGGGTGCCATCTAGAGAATACAATCCCGGGATCCCGAATCTCGGGATCCCGATATCCCGGGATCCCGACCGTTTTCTGGCCCCGAAAATCCCGGGACTGTACTTGGCTAATCTCGGGATTTTCGGGATTGCCACAAACAAGTCTAGTTTGTATTCCGTAGTCCGTTGCGCCTTGAAAATAACCTTGCCTAGATTATTTTAATACATTACGACAAAAAGCAACTCGTACAATACGTAGGTACCCACTATTTACTACACAGGTACAGTCCTAATAATATGTTTGTCGTAGAACTTAGAAGGGAGGGACTTCCCCACTCGGAATACTTTAATACAATACTCTTAAGGTAATTCCCCAACGAACACCACCCGATCATCTCATATCATAATATTGTTGCGGGTATTTCCCGTCGGTCGGGGATTCCCTGTACGAAAGTATAAATATGCAAATCAGGTTTTATTTTTTTCATTTATTGTTCTGTCAGTGACGGGTTACGTAGGCTACGTCAGTGACGACGGGTTACGTAGGCTACGTCATTAAAATTTAAAAGTCAATTATCTGAAATTAAGTATTTCAAATGGCGGGAGACTTTGTTAGACCTACTTTGACCCTATCTTTGTCATCGCCACCTGATATTGCAAAATCTTATACATGTATAAAAAACTGCTTATTCATATATCCACATTGCTTATTAGGTTAGTACTAAAAGAAACTTAACCAACCATTCCTGGTTCCATAGGCTTAGCATGAGAACCGTAGAGAAGTGTTTTAAAGTAGATAAAAATTACGCTTCTGTGTAGACAGCTGACAGTTTTCTACGAAGAAAGATAGACAAGCGATTTCTATTCTACAATAGAGTAGAAATAGAAAGCATCACGCTAAGCCTGCTTTTAGAGTTTTAATTTTGTGTAATAAATGAAAATCACCAATCTTTCAAAGAGCATGGGAGATGGGCTTCAAGTTAATCTTTGAGGATAATTGATGAAATTATTGTTGCTCTGCTATTATTACTAATATTCAGTTTGAAAAGCCTTATCAAATCCCCCTTAAAGTTTAAACTTTAAGTTAGCAATTACCCATATTTATGGGTCTTGAGATACTTAGCTCAAGATACCATCTTGAGATACTTCGCTCAAGACACCGTCTTGAGATACTTAGCTCAAGATACCATCTTGAGATACTTTGCTCAAGATACCATCTTGAGATACTTAGCTCAAGACACCATCTTGAGATACTTAGCTCAAGATACCATCTTGAGATACTTAGCTCAAGATGCCATTTATTATTTTATGCCTAGTATCTTGAGATAATGCTTGTGAAGCATTGATGTCCCAATCACCCGTACAAAGGTAATGGGTAAAACTGTGACATTAGAAGGTCACTAGGCAACTTAGAGAGATTAGATAATAACTTATTGAAGAGTTACTAGACTTACTTATTGTCTGGAGTCTTGACTGGGACCAACAGGCCATTGCATTATAAACATCACTGATCATAAATGCTGTAGAGCTCCAGACCGTAATTATGTAAAATATATGGAGTTGGTGCCGATATTAACTATTTGCTGTCAATCAATTACCCATATTTATGGGTCTTGAGATACCAAGACACCATCTTGAGATACTTAGCTCAAGACACCGTCTTGAGATACTTAGCTCAAGATACCATCTTGAGATACTTAGCTCAAGACACCGTCTTGAGATACTTAGCTCAAGACACCATCTTGAGATACTTAGCTCAAGACACCGTCTTGAGATACTTGGCTCAAGACACCGTCTTGAGATACTTAGCTCAAGATACTATTACGTTGTTATTATTTTATGCCTAGTATCTTGAGATAATGCTTGTGAAGCATTGATGTCCCAATCACCCGTACAAAGGTAATGGGTAAAACTGTGACATCAGAAGGTCACTAGGCAACTTAGAGAGATTAGATAATAACTTATTGAAGAGTTACTAGACTTACTTATTGTCTGGAGTCTTGACTGGGACCAACAGGCCATTGCATTATAAACATCACTGATCATAAATGCTGTAGAGCTCCAGACCGTAATCATGTAAAATATATGGAGTTGGTGCCGATATTAACTATTTGCTGTCAATCAATTACCCATATTTATGGGTCTTGAGATACCAAGACACCATCTTGAGATACTTAGCTCAAGATACCGTCTTGTGATACTTAGCTCAAGATACCATCTTGAGATACTTAGCTCAAGACACCGTCTTGAAATACTTAGCTCAAGACACCGTCTTGAGATACTTAGCTCAAGACACCGTCAACTTATTGAAGAGTTACTAGACTTACTTATTGTCTGGAGTCTTGACTGGGACCAACAGGCCATTGCATTATAAACATCACTGATCATAAATGCTGTAGAGCTCCAGACCGTAATCATGTAAAATATATGGGGAGTAGGTGCCGATATTAACTATTTGCTGTCAATCAATTACCCATATTTATGGGTCTTGAGTAGAGAATACAATCCCGAATACAATCAGTTTTCTGGCCCCGAAAATCCGACTGTTCTTGGCTAATCTCGGGATTTTCGGGATTGCCACAAACAAGTCTAGTTTTATTCCGTAGTCCGTTGCGCCTTGAAAATAACCTTGCCTAGATTATTTTAATACATTACGACAAAAAGCAAGTCGTACAATACGTAGGTACCCACTATTAACTACACAGGTACAGTCCTAATAATATGTTTGTCGTAGAACTTAGAAGGGACTTCCCCACTCGGAATACTTTAATACAATACTCTTAAGGTAATTCCCCAACGAACCAACAGGGGAATCACCCGATCATCTCATGTCATAATATTGTTGCGGGTATTTCCCGTCGGTCGGGGATTCCCTGTACGAAAGTATAAATATGCAAATCAGGTTTTATTTTTTTCATTTATCGTTCTGTCAGTGACGGGTTACGTAGGCTACGTCAGTGACGACGGGTTACGTAGGCTACGTCATTAAAATTTAAAAGTCTCTGTCTAAAGTATCTGAAATTAAGTATTTCAAATGGCGGGAGACTTTGTTAGACATAAAAAAGACAGTGATACGACGTCAGTATAGAGTTATTATTTAGTTGAGAAGGACGGGAATAGTGCTAAATGTAAGCGATGCCCAGCCATCCTCAAGACTTTGGGTGGATCAACTAAGGGATTACATACACATTTGTTATTAAAACATAACATCAAGGTTATATCAGCTTCAACAAGTCAAGATTCTGAAAATCTGAACACAGCACCCCGCCAGCCAGGCGAAAGTTAGACGCGGCGGAAGTTAGGGTTGAGTTTATTTTACTAAAAGTGCCGACGATAGCCTGGATGATATTTTGGCAAGAATGATTGCATCCAAATCCACTCAAAATTGTGTGGTTCTTTCCTCAAAAGACCATTTCAGACACAGATCTACATGGTCCTCACATGATCTGACCAAGATTATGTCTGGACTTTAAAAGTGACTTTGACCCCTGAGTTTGTTTCGCCATTTCTTCTCACGGGTAGTCAGATAGGAAATGTCGACTACATCTAGCTTATTTTTTACTTTTTAATATGACGTGTAAAAGTGATTCCGATATCCTATTTACAGAATAAACGATTTCATTTCATTTCATTTCATTAGATGGATTTCCATTCAGTGTGATTTGAGAAAATTGCTCTTAGCAAAATACACGGATTTACCAGTCAGCCGTCACTGTTCGAAAACGTGTTATGAATTACAGTGAAAAAATCAGAAAGCAAGTAACTGCAGAATTAAAACATTTGAAAAGTGCAGGTGAAAGATTTAGTCTTTCTTTCGACGAGTGGACTTCAACTTCCAATAAACGATACATTTTTTATATGAATGAACGTTGACCGTTCATTCATATAAAACATTTTGGAACGTAGGACTTGTTCCTATTTACGATAGTATGACAGCTGAAAATTGTCTTCGTATATTGCAAGAGCGTCTAAGTAAATTTGACATTTCCCTAGAAACTGACATCGTGGCTATTGTAACCGATGGACCGAATGTTATGATAAAGGTGGGGCGGCTTATTTGCACTGAACAACAACTGTGTCTCGCACATAGTATCAATTTGGCGGTCTGTGATGTGCTTTATGAAAAACATAATAATTTGCAAGATAACCCTACCTCTGATGATACTATAAATGAACCAGCTGTGACTGTTGATTATATGGACGACAGCGATGATGAACACCATTTAGAAGACTTAGACTGTCCAGAATCAGGTTTAATCGTAATGTCACAAAATGATCTTGCGCCAGAACACGTACCAGAGTTAACACAATATGAAAATATTAATGAGCTGATAAAGAAAATCCGAAAAGTTGTAGTGTATTTCAAAAGATCTCCATTGAAAAATGAAACAGTACTTCAAAAATATGTGAAAATTGAACATGGAAAAGAGTTGTCACTTCTTTTGGACTGTAAAACCAGGTGGAATAGTCTTTTAACAATGCTGGAGTGATTTTATCTTTTAAAAGCATGCATTCAAAAAGCTCTTATAGATCTCAATCATCCAATTCGTTTAGAAGATGTTGATTTTGAATTGGTAAATAAAATTGTTGATGTGCTGACCCCAATTAAATTGACAGTAGAAGCAATCTGTCGGCGAGATGCTAATTTATGCACAGCTGATGCCGCTTTGAAATTTCTTATAAAACAACTGTCTAGCAAAAACTCAGCACTTGCCAAAAAAATTAAAACATCCTTAGTGGAACGTATAAAGCAACGACGAAGTGATGATTTAACTGGCGTGTTAAATTATTTACAAAATCCACGAATGGATGTTGAAAATCAGTTATTATCGGATTTGGAATGGCACGACTTATTTCCAGTTCCGACACAGGCTTTAGTGAGGAAGCAAATAAAGAGTATTGTTAAAAGACTTAATAGTCGAGATTACACGGAAGAAGAAGCAAGGTCAGTATCACAAACAGATGATGAGCTAAGGTCAGAAACCTCCCAACCCCAATTGACATTATAGGAAAAGTTACAGCTGGAAATTAACAAGAGTATGAAATCCCCAGATCCTGAAGTACAAGTACAAAATGAATTGGGGTTGGCAAATAGTATTAGACGTGAAATGAGCCTGTTCGAAAATGGAGGTGTTCGTGGAAATCACTTAGAAACAGCATATAAGTATCTATTGTCTATTCCTCCAACCAGCGTAGAAGCTGAACGAGCGTTTTCAGCTGCTGCTTATGTTGGCAATAAACTACGAAGCAGGCTCGGAAGTCAAACATTGGATGCTTTGATATTTCTGCGATTATATTTTCGAAATTCTAAATAGTTATTTTGTGCTGTTTTTTAATTTCTTGCAAAAGTATAGTATTTTTTAGTTTGTGTTTTTTCTTTTCTTATTATTATTCTGATTTGTGTTGTGCAAAGACATTAAAGACATTTTTTTTTAATTACTCGTGTTTTTTTTATTTTAGCCCAATTAGAAACCACATAGTCTAATCCCGGGATGAGCCCGGGATCCCGGGAAAAGGCTTCAAAAATCCCGTAAGCCCGGGATTGAAAAACATGCTCGGGATTGTATTCTCTAGTGCCATCCTGTTAATCACCATCTTCCTGCCCTAGTACCATGTTACTTGGGGTCGGCACAACACGTTTTCTTTGTCCATTCTCCCCTGTCAGCCGTAACGCTATCATTCACTACCTTCTCTTCCATATCATTCCTCACACAATCCATCTATCTTTTCTTTGGCCTTCCTCTCCTTCCTCCATCCATAAAGAAAGAAAGAAAGAAAACACGTTTATTTGCGGTAAACATAACGCAAAGAAATAAAAACACAAACACGAAAGAACAAGATGAGGGAAAATATGCGTCACATTTACGCAAAACGGCCATCGCTCAGCATAGTGCTGCGACCCTATGCGAGACAGAGCCCCAGCGCTGGTTTCCATCACCATTTATATTCATCACTCTTTTAATCGCGTGCGTTTCCTCCCTCGTCATCACATGCCCATACCAAGCCAAACGATTTCCTTTTTACTTTTCTGCCACTGGGGCCATTTTCAAACTTCCTCATCGATCCTCATTTCTTATTTTATCCATTTTCGTCACTCAACACATCTCATCATTCTCATCTACGCAGCATGCAATCTTTTTTCATCCGTCTTCGTCACGCGGCCCAGCATTCCGATCCATACAGTACGACACGGCGCGGCGGCGGCGGTGTTTATGTCTGTAATAGATACGATTATAAAAATTATAGAAAACTACACTATTGCAGACTGACATAGGATGTTTTATGTACCGTTCAAAAGCTATAGTATCTTGGCTATATAGTATAAAGGCCCATTGGTTCGTTTGGTGCCTCCTAGCCCTACTACGAAGCGTAGTTCTAAAGCTACGCTTGTGCTAGGAGTCACGCCCTAGCACAGCAGCAGTTAATTATCGCTATGGCCACACTAACACTAACGCTCGAGTCGCGAATGCGTCATGCATTCATATCACATAGTCAAAGGTACTCAGACTGATAAGTATGTGATTAATATTATAAAGGCGAAAACTTTTGACTGTGTGTGTATGTTTGTTACTTCTTCACGCTCTAACGGCTGGACCAATTTTGATGTAATTTCGTATGGAGGTAGCTGACACCCTGGATTAAGCCATATGCTACTTTTTATCCCGATATTCCCACGGGATCGAGACCTACGCGGGTGAAACCGCGGGACGCAGCTAGTAAGTATAATAAGTACAGAGATTTGCCAACCCTACTATATTATTTTATAGTATCCTGCTATATTAGAGGCCTAAATCTTAATTTCAAATTTTAAGCTTCTGTACGTGTGTTTGTCACTTAACTCCTCCTAAACGGCTGGACCGATTTGGTTGAAACTTTGTATTTATATTTCAATGGGTTCCTGGATGGTTTGAAAACACAATTGGACCCGGTAGGTGGCGCTGCTGTCGGTATAAGGCGGTACAAAGTTCCGGGTCGGCTAGTACTATATAAAAAAAAATGTAGTAGGTGAAACTACTATATTTAAATTTCAATACCAAACGGCGAGATGACCTCAATATATTATTAATAATTTAGTATTAATCTCATAACATCTGAATGGTATTTTGTAAAACTAATTTAGAGTGTAATAATTATTTGTTACTTATGAGACATCAATAAAAATAAGTAACCGTTAAATAAAGGCCCTAAGTAGCAAAAAATATGCATTTAAAAAATAAAATATTTTTGAAACATACCTACTATATTTATTTTCGCTGTCTACTATATTTTTCAGGCAATGGCTTCAAAATACTATATATCTGATATACAAAATAGTTGCCAACCCTACCAAGGCATCATTTTAGAGCCAAACTGCGCGCTTCAAACAACGTTAGGTACCTACTAATTAAATGGGGCCTCTTTATAATGAAAAACAAGCAATTTGTTTTTTAGGATTCCGTAGTCAACAAGGAACCCTTATAGTTTCCCCATGTCCGGCTATCTGTCTGTCTGTCTCCAGCTTAGCTCAGAGACTCTTATTACTAGAAAGCTGTTATTTGGCATGGGTGTACGTACATATTAATCACGTGCAAAAAGCGGTAATATAATGCTAGCGTGTAAAGTGGGGATGACATTTTTTTTTCTCGACTTTCCCGTGGTGTGGAGTATCGTCGGATAGGCCGTCCAAAAATATTGTGGGCCTATAACAATAATTTTTCGATTCAGGGATCCGTTTGCGTAATATTAAGCCTTAAAGTTCTATTTTTTGTTAGTCAAGTGTCCCCCACCCCTGCCAGCTAAATGGTTGTTATTGGATATGTGAAAAAAATCATGGCAGTAGTATATACGAGTATAACGAATTTAAAATGAAAACTATCACATCTATGTAGGCTTTACAAGTTAACGAGTAATAGTCGACCAATTTAAATTTGACGTTGGAGAATTGACCGTAACGTATATCGATGTATGGGAGAGCATATTTTCCAACTACAATGTTCAGTTTGGTTTTGGGATAAATTCATCCCAACTGCGGAATCCCCTCATTGTGCGTGGTCCGACACGCACTTGGCCGGTTTTTATTGTAGAAACATGTTTTCATAAAAAGATAATAAAATATCATAATTGGAGCAATGTGGCTTTTATGCTAATTCTCATTTGGTATTACCGTGTCGTTTTGGTAACATAACAGCTGCGTCGAATTTGCCCTAACATTTTAGGTCCTAATCAATCTGTCTAGCCTTTTCCCAACTACGTTGGGGTCGGCTGCCAGTCTAGCGGATGCAGCTGAATACCAGTATTTTACATGGAGCGACTCCCTATCTGACCTCCACAACCCAGTAACTGGGTACGATACCCCTTGGTAAGACTGGTTGTCAGACTTTCGGGCTACTGACTCGTAACGACTTTCAAAGATCCACGAATGAC
Organism: Tiliacea citrago; assembly: GCA_963921375.1. Taxonomy (NCBI): domain Eukaryota; kingdom Metazoa; phylum Arthropoda; class Insecta; order Lepidoptera; family Noctuidae; genus Tiliacea; species Tiliacea citrago. Next base: position 21,436,232 of record OY992792.1, on the reverse strand, counting down.
AGCCGGGACCAACGGCTTAACGTGCTTTCCGAGGCACGGAGGAGTCTCGGTATGTAAAAGATGGATTTTTAAGATACTAATAAATTATCCAAATAAGTAGTAATTTCAAGTGATACTTTACAAATACATAAACCGTAAATAGCTAGGTATTTTTTAAACAAAACTTTCTCACAGACGAGAGCCATATTGCTCTCAGTGGCAGAACTTATCGTGACAAAATACAAGTCGTGAGTTATTAATGTAAGTATAATATTATTATGTAAGTGTTATACATTCCTTTTCCGCATAGCGGGCACATATTATGACCTTTTTTGAACTGTCATTTTCATTCATATGAAAGTCCCGTCAAATCGGTCCAGCCGTTTCGGAGTTTAACCGGAACAAAGAAACAGACAAATTAAAAAAAAAATGTTTTTTTTTATCGTATATACTTTCTTAAGCATTTAGTAAAAAGCTGTTATTTAGACATAAATAAAATGTCTCATTCACGATGTTTAGTAAAATAAACCTAGAAGTGCATAACGTTTTCACGCCCGACTGTACATTCTCCTGGTACCTAGGTATGTGTATACGGTAACTACAACAAAACCTCGGATACTCTATTGTCACTCAGTCGCTCCAACTCCAACGGAATTACAAAGTCAAAGCGACCGCAGTATTGTGGTCGGTAACTCGGTACGCTTATAGTGATATCATTAATAGTGGTAGGCGCAATATGCCGCCGTATTTACTCGAACAGCTTGCTAGCGGCTTGTGGCTAATTAATAAACAGCCGCACGGGTCGATTCGGTTGGTCGGAGGCCATCTTTACATACCAAAACTCCTCCGTGCCTCGGAAATCACGTTAAGCCGTTGGTCCCGGCTGTCATTTGTAGATCTTTGACAGTTGTCGCGGGTCGTCAGAAGCCCGAAAGTCTGGTATCGTGTTACCCAGTAACTGGGTTGTGGAGGTCAGATAGGTCGCTCCATGTAATATACTGGTATTCAGCTGCATCCGATTAGACTGGAAGCCGACCCCGACATAGTTGGAAAAAGGCTAGGCAGGTGATCCGCCGCGATGATTAGCCGTTTTGCGTGGATGTGAATGTGACGCCACGTTTCTCCCAACCTTTCCTTATTTTTTGTGTTTATGTTCTTTTTTGCGTCATGTTTACCGCAAATAAACGTATTTTCTTTCTTTCTGTTTTTTTTTGTGCTTTATTAAAAAGAACCAGGTTCTTAATAATGAATTACAATCTGGCCTTTAACACTAATAAGCAATTTTAATTCAACCTAATTTTTTATGTGATAATTATTTTAAAACTTAGAATATTGTTTATTGCACTTTACTTAAGTCCGTTCTACTTTCTTAGAGTCTGATATTATAATAAAAACACTTTGTTCGTGTCATGGACCTAAAAAAAAAGTCGGACGGAACTCCCGCTAAGACAAAACTGTGTCCCGTAATGGCAGCAACAGTCTTAGGTGTGAGTGAATTTAGGGTTGTCATGATAGCCAAAATTACCCACTTAATATTGTTTTATTTTAAGAAAAATATCGTGTCGTTTTCGTAATTTCAAAATACTCGTAAATACCATGTTAGCTTAGATTGTTAATTTACCTTTTGAGGTACTGCATATATGCAGTACCTCAAAAGGTAAATTAACTCCGGCGTGTTGTTACATATATGTAACACACACACCGGAGTCCTCCTTTAGTTGTATAAATGTCATTCGTTTCAAAATGTAAACTGCAAATGACTCTGTATTTGTTTGGAATCCAGTCATTCTGACAGTTACAATTTCGAATTTTTTCAATCCAATCATTTCGCCAAACTTCATTTACTTTAGGAAATCTAGTAGAAGGAATATAAAACAACTAGTAATAATTAACCTAAATAAATTGAATTGATTAAAAAATATATTAATTTCCCATATATTTAGGGTAATTTGCACACGTGAATATTGGCAACACTGGCCTTGTGATGAATTATTTTGATCTGGTGAATAAATATTGATTGTAATCTATAAAATCGGGAACTAAGTTGTTGAATTATTCATTTACCTATGAAACGTGATTCCTGTATTTTTTTTTCTTCCGATCGCTACGGTTTTTGCAACATTTCACCACACAAGACATGCTGTATTTCAATACTTTTTTTTGCCGCGTAAACGTGTCGACTGTGTTGACGTTTGAACGCGTAATGGGTGAGTATGCTGTGAATGTGTGCGTGGGGGCCTGTACGTACAGCGAGCTGGCTGACTCTTGAGTGACACAGTTTTCTGTTAGCGAGAATCCGTCCGAGTTTTTTTTACCTCCATGGTTCATGTGTTATAAATGTGTGTCATTGTCACTATTATTTCTACACTTTTTACACTACACCTCAGATTATAGAATGGTAAGCACTACACTAGCTTAAAGGGTTTTGTTCGTTTTAGTCTTCGCACTATATTTGTGTTGTCTAACAGCTGAATTGCCGCAATGTTCACATGTCGGTGGAGTCGGTGTTCATGGGCCTCAGCAAATTTTTGAATTATGTTGGTGACGGGTTCCAATTTTAGGTCACGATGGAGGTCTTTCTATGATAATGACTGGTGTTGTGCGCTTTCATAAACTTTTTTTTTGCTGTAAAGTTTGCGACATATTATGACTAGGTAATAGATACGGTTTGTTCCAATATTCAGACTGCTAGAGAAATTACATTTTCTTAGGACTCTAAAAACAATGTAAAAAGGTAAAAGGTTTTTTTTTTAACTATTTGGACACTTAAGGCCATAAAATATTCAGAGAAATATTGTTCCACTAGAGTCACGTCGCGGCAGCCTAATACGCGACGTAATAAAATTGCATTATTTAGGTAAACAGTACCCCCCCTTTCAAAGTTCACCATTCCGAAGAATTTGATATGGATCAAGAAAGGCTTCAAATGATTCGTGTCAATATTGCGCAATGCTAGCACGGGTTTCACAATTAAACGAGGACTTTGCTTGGCACACCCTGCGCGCATATATTCGCATTTAGGCTCGCACCCATGACTGAGTACAATAAATACAACGTAATAAATAATTAACAAGACAGTGTTGTCGACAAACAATCTACTAGTGAAGAAATATTTGCTTTGTTACTTCATCATTATCGCTCTGAACGAGGGGACAATACAAATCAGTTTGGCCGCATATCGATTGTCGTTTTACTAAGATAAGAAAAAAAAAATATCGCAGTGCTCAAGTTAATCCCGCACTACCGTAATATTATACCATTTCTAGCTGGGGAAACCACTGCCATAGCCACTAAGCCAGTAAAGATTCGAGTTTACATTCCTCTGCGTAGATTTTCCGGCACCTATTCGAGTGTCATTACGATCGACGTAGTTTTTGGTCGAAATATCTACCGCCGCCTTCTAATTTACTCAAAGTGGAAACTGGATAGACTTTCAGGAAAAGATTTTTAAGTACTACCTACTATTACTTATCTTAAAAATTCATAAAATTACAGATTGTACTCGTTCTCAAATTCCCTTGCCCTGACAGGTGGTGGGAATGGTTATTATAAAACAAACTGTGCCCCGCGGTTTCACCCGCGTCAGTCTCGAGCCCGTGGGAATATCGGGATCATTAATCAAAAACCTGTATGTTAATCCAAGTATGTTAATCCAAGGTGTCAGCTACCTCCATACAAAATTTTATCAAAATTTGTCCAGCCGTTTGAGTGTGAAGAAGTAACAAACACCACACACTCACAAACTTTCGCCTTTATAATATTAGTGTGATTAAATAGGTACTCCTTTCGATTTATGAGAGGATAAGATTTGGCCAGTCGGCAAGAATTATTGCGTGGCTGAAAGTTAAGACTTTTGGGTGCACCTGACGTACTAAGTTTTTTTTTCTATAATGTATTAAAAATAAATATTTTTTATCAGATTTGCGACTTCGGGCTGGCGCGAGTCGCTGACCCTGACCACGACCACACCGGCTTCCTGACCGAATACGTGGCCACACGGTGGTACAGGGCACCGGAAATCATGCTTAACTCGAAGGTAAGTGGTACTTAAATACTTGAATATTATCTGCGAGACTATATCTAACATAGGCATCACATAATCATTGCAACTAGGCGTTTGTCGAACGCATACGCTGCGTCACGGCGGGCGTTTAGTTTTGAAACAATCATGTGGACCTACGAAATAATAGAGGGCTTATTAGTGCAGCTTTTATAGGCGTTTAGCGCCCCGTCGCTATATTATGATCTATTTTAGGACAAAAACGTTATAAAATGAGCGATCCCAACGGCTTTCAAGTACTCTACATAAACAGTTAATACGACTCATGTGTACATTCCTGACCTATCGCGGAAATTAACAACGTTCATACCTTTAATACCTACTTCATATGCACGTAATGTCAACCTAGCATGTTCACAAGTGTGCTCTCATGAAGTTATCACACAGAGTTAATCAGAAACTGAATATAGTACGGTGTAGTAAGTTTGTACATAGTACATACAAAGGTATGAAGTACAATCGAAACCATTTGTGTACGTGTCCTCGAGCTCAAAAGATTATTAACTATTAACAAACAACTAACTCCTAAAAATAAATTATTTCATTTAAAACCATTTACTTTTTAACTGTCAAAGAGTCGATCACTTAGTCAGTAAGTGGCAGCTTGTTATCCGTTCGATCGAAAGCGTCCTTGGGGGAAAGGGGCAGGACAGACATTTCTTTCCCACACTGAAATAAGATACAGAAATAAGAGGTGCTGGACTCCCGCGCGGGGGGGGGGGGGGTCGCCTGGACTTTAGAATAAAAGTACAATTTTATACAAAAAGTTGCCATGGCTGTAACCTGTCCCAATTGACCGCTTCCACTCACGAAAATGCCGCATGGATCATCATTTTAGTGTTATTATTATAATCATAATTAATACACATTTATTAACATTAAAGGAGACTGGGCAAAATTGGTCTATGAACCAATAGAGATTTATACAGTCGGGGAAATTATTTGTTTTTATTCGAAAATTATATTTGATACTCAATTTGCCAAGCAATAATTTCCCCTGAGTTTACATTACATGTATACATATCCGCCTATTATGTTTCCTCTACCGGGACCCGGGCTTCCTCTTTGTGAGAGGTAATGAATGGGCTGTAATCTGACTCGCGCGCCCGGCGGATTCGTGGATGTCAAATGCCATCGATTTTTTTGTTCTAAGACATGCCGGTTTCCTGACAAAGTTGTCCTTCACCGTTTTTATATATGAATAACAACTTCGTCAATGATAAAAATGCATAAAGTAAAGTGCTAGTCTGCCTTGATTAGAATCTTAAGAAGGGGTCGTTGCCAAGTGGCCAACAGTCTCCACTGCTCTTTAACAAAATATTAACCAAATCTGTATTGGTTCATAGACAACTTCCCATACAACTTTGCCCAGTGTCCTTTGTTTCACTTGCTAGCTTGTTACAATATTTCAGGACGAAGGAAAAGGTGTATGGGAAACTAGCGCGTGGCGTTCTGTAGCCTTTGTCAACCACCTTGGGAAAAAAGGCGTGAGTTTATGTATATGTGTATGTATGTCTGTATTTCAGGAAATAGAAATTACTCGTCATAAGTCCGATTCGTAAGTTCAAACCGTTAAAAAAATAATATTCTTAACTTTAAGCTGCAGAAAAATAAGAAACCATTTACAGATTAAAATAATATTCTTCGCTAAACTAACTGTAGGACGCTAACAAAAGCTTCAGCGGCATCGTCGAAAACAGTAAATGCCCCAAATATAACACTAGATTTAAATTTATGTTTGCAATATATTGCGCCATTCAGAACCGTCTCGCTGTTTGCGCCATTTTGATAATACTCCTGTATTCCAGACAACAAAAGCCTACCAACACAGAGGAATCCAAGTTGTCTGCTGTGCCTCTGACATTTAAGGCTTTTGACAGACTGAACAATAAAACATTGTCTTTATTATAAGGTCCCCTTTCCGTATACTAAACATGTTTTCCGTCATTATTCACCATAATTTAGTGAAGCCCTTCGCGATGAAGTAGTCAGAAAAGTAGGACGAATAATTGCCCGCTTTTAAGAATATTAAAATACAATTTAATACATTAAGTAACTTCCTAAAGTTTGACTTTAGTTCTTATATTTTGGGACATTAATTTGTTCTTAATGACTACAAAAACCGCATAGCGACGGAATGTTGTCGTAAGAAAACGTTCGTGAATGGTTTGGGAAACGACTGTTTGAATAAAAAAAGTCTGGCATTTTCCGCATATTATATTGATTACAAAAATATTACTTCCTTTAAATATAAAAACTTGTTTCAACGGGCCGTAGACGCGTCGAACAAAGCTACAAGATCACCCGAAACTGTAATGTCTGACTAATCTTAGACTTTTGTGTCTGTATTGGCTAAATCGGAGATGAGAGCCCTTTAGAAAGTGCGTCAGCGTTTTTCGTAAATTGAGATCGGTTATCTTACCCAAAGAGACGGGAAATTCGAAACCCTCACTAAGAGATTAGAAATTTCTTATATGTAGCCTTAGTGCCTATATTGTTATGTATTATTTGACGATGTAGTGAAAAGGTTATTAACTTTCAAAGTTTCGTATTGTAATTTATAATGTCGGATCTGCTGCGAAAAACTCTTAACCAAACATCTAAGTGATCAAGGTATTAGAAAACTGCGGTTTGATGCAATTTTTTAAACGATGGTAATGATCGAGTGGGTATGGGGAATAAACAAAAGTATTATGCACTTACTCTGCAGGTGAACGAGTGAATTCACATTTCTGACAAAAATCTGGTCGCAGCAAACCCGACTTTAGCACTACAATACATAGTAATATATCTTGCTTTCCGATTCATCTCTCAATGAAGCTTTGAGTAAAGAAATAACCTTACAAAAAAAAAAATGTAAAGTAATACAATTCTTTGTCCATAGGGTTACACTAAGTCGATAGACATCTGGTCTGTGGGCTGCATCCTGGCAGAGATGCTGAGCAACCGGCCTATCTTCCCCGGCAAGCATTACCTGGACCAGCTGAACCACATTCTGGGCGTACTCGGCTCGCCCAGCCAGGAGGACCTCGATTGTATTATCAACGAGAAGGTATGTTTCTATATTTACTTTATTAACTATCTCTGTTTATTCCTATTTCCTTTTTTTCCTAGTCCAAAATGGTCATTCTTTTTGGAATGAAGCAGGCAATCGGAAGTTTCCCATACAAAGTTTATTACCATTTTGCGCAGCGCCCCTTATTATCAAAAGGGTATTATTGCCGTTGAAGAGTATTTGTATTACTTTCCAAGTTTATACCCGGACTACATTCGTTTACTGGTGGATACCTACGTAATTTAAAGTGTAAACACGTAAAGAGCTAAGCGGTGTCGCGGGAAAAGTTAGGTAAAAATAAAGTTAGATGTATTATAGTTGTGTCAACACCGCAGAGCCGGTGAAATTGGTTTGTGTTAAAACTTTCCGGGTACTGTGTGTTTAGGTTCCTCTTATGTCGCACGTGAGGTCATGGCTTTACGTAGGAAGGTACTTGCCAATTTTGCCGAAAATAATTTGCTAAGTAGAGCCCCACAGTCTAATGTTGTTAAAAAAAATATTTATATGTGTCCCAGAATTAACGCCCAACCTCTTAAGGGGTCATAGTACTCATCATTATGAACAACTTTTACTATGGAAAAATTAAATCGCGAAAATAAATCGGCTGTTCCCTACATTTTGACGAGTTATTCAAACATAAATGTAGGGAACAGCCGGTTTTTTTTTCTTTCGCGATTTCAGGTTTGGTCCCATAATATAATGATGAGTACAATGAACCCTTAGAAGGTTGTGCGGTAATTCTGGGACATTTTGTAGATTCAGACAAAAAAATGTTCGTAATTTGTGTTACTTCTGAAAGAGTACTCAGAAAATGTGGAAGGAACTTACTTAATTATAGGACTGGAAATTGACGCGTAATTCAATCAATCTTTAAATATGGCGAGATGAAAACATGAAAAGACTTTCCAATAGGATTAAGGAAGGGAAAACCATTTTTTTATTTTTTGTTGCCTTTTTTGTTTATCTGCAGCCAATATAATATACTTATGGAGGAAAGAAAAAGTTTCCAGAATTAATGTGGATGGATAAAAGAATAAAAGAAACGGAAAACAAATGTTGGATGGATTGTGTGACAGATGGCTAGGGGTAGGCTTGCCAACTTTTTTTTAAGGAAAATATGAAAATAACGAATAATACCTATTGTATAAAAAAAGTAATTTCCAAATTTATAAGTATTTAAAGGTTTGAGAGCATATTTTTTGGAACTCTTAGCAGATTGCACCCACACACACACCCCCACACATACAAACACCCACACACACAGACACACACCCAATGCTCCTTTTTCCTTTCTTAATCACCTTGGTAGATCGACACAAGTCACAAGTTGTATATATCTTATCGCATTAACCTCGTAGCTGAACACTGTGTCTTAAGATACAGGTAACCCTAGTTTAAGAGGCAGAGCTCACCAATTCTATTGTCTACAGATTTTTGCAGCATAGATTATTATTTGCTCTGTACTTACTTCCTACTACTAGCTGTTAATAATATCCTATTGTTAATTAAGTCTGTAACCTGTTTTTTTTTATTATTATATTGTAATAATTTTTCATCATTCTTGAATTTTTCGTATGATGCCCCACAGTTTATTTTCGTACGCATAAGTCAAAATAAACTATTTTCGATACTTTTTTAAAATGAAAAAGTATAATGGAGCAAAATAAAGTTAGGATACGTTATTATAAAGTATGGTTGGCAACCCTAGCTAGCGATGATACTCATATAACGTGTGATAGAAATGTTTGGAAAATAAATAATATGCTGCGTCCACTCCAAATAAATTGGATTAATGCCAGGAGGATGCTGATAAAGCCAGTACTTACATAACTGAATACAACCGAGACAATAAAACAGGGGCTCAAACCTGCTATTTTTATAAATTCAGTCATTCCAACACCATCCCATTGTCATGCCATTGTCATTTTGCAAAAAGTTCGTAATCTGGTAAATTCATAATGGTCGATCATTGGTCGGTCAATGTTCTCGTAATATAATTGTATTATTATAATGGATTTGTCGTATTGCCATTATTATAAAACCCATTAGTAGAAATGTCATTCATTTGTCATTATGTACGAGATTACCAATATATGCAATTTCTTTCAATGTAGTGTCAGTGGCCGACCATTGGAAAGTCATAATGACGCCATTATAATAGTAGATTACCAAACTTGTCAAAATCAACAATTATGAAATGAATGATCGACCATTCTGATACTATTGTAATAGCAGACTTGAGGCCCTGCGGCCCTGGTGTAATCAACGTTCATTTCGTCTGTAGGTGGTAACAGAAAGACACACTAGGCATAAATACGTAGACAAACATCACCTCTGTTTTGTTAGAGTCTTATAGTCAAAACATCAAACAAAGGGTGCGTGCAATTTATAACTACGGCCTTTGTTTATTCGTCACGAATAAATGTGGGCATCCAAGCAAAAAGGGTCCAGCAGTGGGGAATTGAGGACTAGATTCGGTATGTGGATTAGTCAATTGATAATAAGGATTAAAAAAATATTCAAAAAAAGGCACATTTTTTAGGGTTCCGTACCCAAAGGGTAAAACGGTAACCCTATTACTAAGGCTCCGCCGTCTGTCTGTCTGTCGTCTGTCTGTCCGTCTGTCACCAGGCTGTATCTCATGAATCGTGATAGTTAGACAGTTGAAATTTTCACAGATGATGTATTTCTGTTGCCGCTATAACAACAAATACTAAAAAACAGAATAAAATAAATATTTAAGGGGGCTCTCATACAAGAAACTAAATTTTTTTGCTCGATATTGATAACGGCAACAGGTAGATGCTTGAAATATTCACAGAATATTTAGTTATATATTCACTTTGAAAATAAATAATTAAATTAAAATAAAACAAATATTTAAGGGGGGCTCCCATACAACAAACGTGTTTTTTTTGCCGTTTTTATAGATAATGGTACGGAACCATTCGTGCGCGAGTCCGACTCGCACTTGTCCGGTTTTTTTATCAGACATTTGAAGTTGAAAACTTGAAACTCTGAAAAAGCTTGACTTGAGAAAAAGCATTTTCAAATTTGACACATGCTACCACTGGTACCTTTTTACTAAACTTTTCTCTTACAATTTCTGGTACTTAGAAACATCATAATTATAAAGACATTTACTGTATGAACTTGTAGATAATTGATCATTAATTAATAATCAATTAAAATCGCGAAATGCATTTTTTTTTCACCCAACTTTACAAAACTGCGTATATCTCTGAACATTAAATGCCGAGAACTGGCCCCTTTTTTGCTTGAAAGCCCACAAATTAGCCTTTTTATAAAGAGAATAGTATCTTTTTCAGGGATATTAAAACTTCTCCGAGTACACTCAGCCTCAAAAAAGATGTGTACACATGATAAGAATTCATTTGATTGTCTACAATTTGTGTTCCAAACAGTAATTTGGTTCAATAACTACAATTAAGTACACAGTGTGTAATATGCATATTTGAACCCTGATGGGCGCTTTACTCTGTGTAAATTATTTCATCACCACTGCTGTCAAAACGCACTAGGCCCGCGTGGTGGATTACGGCCCACTTCCTCTCACAAAGAGGAGGCCTGTGTCCCACCAGTGGGACCATTATAGACTGATTATGCGGCTGACCGTGCTACCAGACAGTCGAAAATGAAATAATAATTCTCAATAACCGTCCACTGGCGCGCTATCACCTACCCAACAGTTTCGGGGCGTTTGATAATTTTATAACCAGCCAATATACCTACCTAGGTACACGGCTACACATCAAGCTATGCATTTCCAGTATAAGCTGATCTCGCATTGTATAGGACTTCCGTACAGTGCGAGATCAGCGTAAACTGGTAAACTATAGCTTGATGAGTCGTGTGTGCCAGGTACAGTCAGGGCTGGTTGAACAAATAAACGTATCATACGCTTCAAACACGTTCAATTCGTGCTATTAGCCTATAGCTTCGGAGCATAAAATACACGGTTTCAGTTCAAGTATGATATTGATTTCGATATTTCTCTTTTTAGGGTTCCGTAGTCAACAAGGAACGCTGATAGTATCGACATCCTGTCTGTTACTCTTTTAAAAATAATTTGCTTTTACAACGTGTTCAAATTACAGTGTTAATAGGTATGGGAGGACAGTGAAGGTCCGTCAACAAGTACCAGGTACTTAACAAAATAGAAAATGGTATACAAATCTAGTCTATTAAGCCTACAACGTTCTCACATTCACAAAATATTAAAAAAACCGGCTAAGTGCGAGTCGGACGCGCGCACGAAGGGTTCCGTACCATTATCTATTAAAATCACGTTTTTTGTAAAACAAATATTTAAGGGGGCTCCCCCTTAAATATTTGTTTTATTTTAATTTAATTATTTATTTTTAAAGTGAATATGTAACTAAATATTATGTGAATATTTCAAGCGTCTACCTGTTGCCGTTATCAATATCGAGCAAAAATCACGTCTGTTGTATGAGAGCCTCCTTAAATATTTATTTTATTCTGTTTTTTACTATTTGTTGTTATACCGGCAACAGAAATACATCATCTGTGAAAATTTCAACTGTCTAACTATCACGGTTCATGAGATACAGCTTGGTGACAGACGGACAGACGAGACAGACATACAGTGACACTTGCGCAATGAAGGCGAATCTAATGACATATCATTCATCAAAATCGGCTCAGACGTTTAGTAGTTACGAGTGAACATGGGGATAGACATACATACATAGAAACATACATACAGGTCAAACCCATAACCCTCTTTTATTGGCTTCGCCGCAGTCGGATAAAAAAGGAGATATAGGAATATATGCCATATATTTACTTTGGCATGTCTGCAACATAGCAAAAACACTATGAAAAACACATTCAATCATTCATATTTTGGCTTTAAATTTATTCAGCCCTAATCAGCATACACGTTTACAATTCCCAGTTTTTGTGTGTAATTTTCTTACTAAGGATTAATAAGTCAAGTATTCATTCGGAATTTCGGATACACTACTGTGTACGTATTGCCTAGCTAGTCCATACAAGGTAAGGATAGTGAAGCTACAGATCATGTATATTACTTATTCACATTGTCTTCTAGATTTCGTTCGTCGGGCCCATTGAATGGGCCGATCGGGAAACATTTCGATCCTTTTTGTCCTGAATAAGATATGAACTTTAACCATAGATTAAATTCACGTCGGACGTAACGAGATTTCCTAATGGCGGAACGACCCTTATTTCCTTTGGACGAAATCAAAAGAACGAGATGAGAGAGAGAGAGAGATTTAATAGGTACTTCGAATTTATATAAGGTGCTAACAAATTAGGTACCAATACTTTTAGAGCTGATAGTACTCGTCTCTAGGAGTAGACTTAAGTATGAAACATTGAAAAGTTTATGTTACTTTTTGGAGATAATTAGGGAAACAACGTTACTGCGTAAAAACACCCTGTTAATAGATAGTCAACAATCATTGACGTTAGTCACAAACGACGATGTTCACTTGACAGAAAGTGTGTCTTGTCAGTTAAAAGCACAGGATGATTATGTTTGGGCGAAATTTTAATTTATTTATTTTGTTCCGTAAATTAAAACAAAAATATCATATAAAAAGTTTTCTTAATTTCTATTTAAAGTTAATTGTTTTGATGTAATATAACACCTCTTAAAATATTGGTACTTAATTTGTTAGCACCTTATATTATACTAGCTGCGCCCCGCGGTTTCACCCGCGTAAGTCTCGATCCCGTGGGAATACCGAGATAAAAAGTAGCCTATGTCTTAATCCAGGGTGTCAGCTACTTCCATATAAAATTTTATCAAAATTGGTCCAGCCGTTTGAGCGTGAAGAAGTAACAAACATACACACACACACACACACTCACAAACTTTCGCCTGTATAATATTAGTGTGACTACTAGCTGTTCGTGCCCCGCGTCGCCCGGGTGGATTTTCCTTGGAAAAAAATATTTCATACAAACCTTGTCGTGATAATGAAGAACACAACAAAAAAAAAACAAAGACAGTCATAGGAACTGCCGACAGAAGTGAAAACTTATCATTCAACGCGGCTAACGAAATTTACATTTCAATAAAATAATGATTATCTAAAACACAATTGCACAGTATCACAAATTAAAATTATTATATTATATTTATTATACAATATTGCCGTAATTTTTCCTTCCCTTTTAACAAAAACCGGCCAAGTGCGAGTCGGACTCGCGTACGAAGGGTTCCGTACCATTATCTATAAAAACGGGCGTTATTTAAAAAAACAAATATTTAAGGGGGCCCCCCTTAAATATTTGTTTTATTTTAATTGAATTATTGGTTTTTAAAGTGAATATATAACTAAATATTCTGTGAATATTTCTACCTGTAACCGTTATCAATATCGAGCAAAAAAATCACGTTTGTTGTATGGGAGCCCCTTAAACATTTATGTTATTCTGGTTTTTAGTATTTGTTGCTATAGCGGCAACAGAAATACATCATCTGTGAAAATTTCAACTGTCTAGCTATCACGGATCACGAGATACAGCCTGGTGACAGACGGACAGACAGACGGCGGAGCCTTAGTAATAGGGTTCCCGTTTTACCCTTTGGGTACGGAACCCTAAAAAAGGGAAGGAAAAATTACGGCAATAGTTTAAAATAACGAAAATAAAAGGACACACTACAAGTTAACGAGTAACAGTCGACCAACTTACATTTGCAGTTGGAATGTATGGGAGAACATGTTTTTCAACTACAATGTTTAGTTTGTTCTTGGGATAATTTCATCCCAACTACGGAACCCTTCATTTTGCGTGGTTCGACACGCACTTGGCCGGTTTTTTTTCTTGGGTGACGCCACAATTATGCGCTCCGGGTGTCACCTATGCTAGCCACGCTACTGACTTCACTTACCGCTACTACAGCAGGGTGTCGGGTGACGCGAACCCCGTTTTCCCGTACCAAAAATCGCTCAAGGTGCCTAAGGTTTCACTTTAAAAAAATCTGCCAAATCGGTCGAGCCGTTCTCAAGTGATGATCTTGCATACATGAGGCAATTGATTTTTATTTTATATAATTACTAGCTGCGCCCCGCGGTTTCACCCGCGTAAGTCTCGATCCCGTGTGAATATCGAAATAAAAAATAGCCTATGTCTTAATCCAGGGTGTCAGCTACCTCCATATAAAATTTTATCAAAATTGGTCCAGCCGTTTCAGCATGAAGAAGTAACAAACATACACACACACATGAAATATTATTAAGAGCGTATACGACGTACGGCATTTAATACAAACGTTCCAGCCCTTGTTTTTCGAAATGACTGAACCGATTTTAATGAAACTTCATACGCACATGCAGGATACAAAGGTCTAAAAAGTTAGTTAAGAGCATTTAAGAGCAAAATAGTGTTACAGCCAAATTAGAACGATTTTAAATTTTCCATAGAAACAGATTTCCAGTTATCTGTTTTTAAATAAGACATTTCGAAAATGTTCTTAACTAACTTTTTAGACCTTTGTATCCTGCTAATTCGTATGAAGTTTCATTAAAATCGGTTCAGTCATTTCGAAAAACAACGGCTTGAAAGTTTGTATGAAATGCCGTACGTCGTATACGCTCTTAAAGTCCTTGAATTTGATAGTGCTTCAAATAGCTATAAAGTTTTACTACTTTTCTGTGATTTAGTTTTAACTAACATTCTGTTTGTATTCATTTCTATCATAATAATAAATGTTAACGCTATATATTATAAGGTAACTGTTACAAAGGTTGATAATATAAGTTAGTGACTTCTTGGCGGGAAAGTGAAGCGTCATGTTAGCAGTTTTGTTTTATCTTCGAAAATTTGTGTTTATCCGAATGTGTTCGTGAACCTGCATTAGTGTAGGCAAATGAAACAAAACAGTGCAACATCACTTTAAGTTCTCACAAGAAGTCCGCGCGAGGTTTCAGTAAAGTGCCACGTCTTTACTGAAACTCTAGGGGAGCGGGGCGGGTCAATCATCATTATCATGCATTGAATGGAGTTCCATTTCATAATTTGTACTTGTAACCTAATTTTACATGACACTGGGTAAATGCACAACCCGTGCGAAGCAAAAAAAATAATAAGTTAGCGAAAGCCACAAAGCCATTATGAGCTTTAATTTACGTTCATCCGAGGCTTTGCTCGGAAAAGAGGGCTTAACGGTTATATAAAAAAGCGTTGTTACATTTTAAACAACACGTGTCTACCTGATTTACATAATCCTTTTAGTTCGATGAAGTTGGAAACGAATATTTATGGAATTCAGTAAATTTCCAGAGGTTTTATGAGCTGTTAAAAGAGTTTTTTGACGGTCTTGTCGCAAGCACTACTTCTGAGGTCCTGAGTTCGATTCCCAGGTCGGGTAAAGTGTTATTGGGTTTTTCTATCTGGAATTTCTCAGTAGCAGCTCGGAGTCTGGATTTGTGTCCGGTTGATGGCAATAGGCTCGCTGGCTAGCTAAATGTGGGTGTACCAGAGGTACACCTCTGCCCATCCCTTCGGGTAAACAAGGCGTGATGATAACATCACATATTTAAACATAAGTTTATAAAGGTACCAGGATTTCGTTTCCAGTATCAGCAACAACTAAATCGGAGTCAGGCCGCGATAAAAATGGCTGACTGAACAAGTTGTGACGTATTATCGGCCAAAGTTCCGCATGCTCACCTTAAAGGCGATAATCGCATAGCACGACTCACGACTCGATCGCACAATGCACGAGTTTTGACCAATAGGATGCACAAAGCGTATTTTAGTGGTGTTCGTATTAGTATAATCATGTATAGAATGTGTGACACTCACACTAGGAGCGTACTATGCTCACTTGTTTCTGCTAAGAGACGAGTTTTTAATGAGCACGGCCAGCGCGGCGGCGGCGTGAGCTCTTTGTTATTGAATTGAATTGTTATTTTATTATTGACAAGAATTAATTTTAGTACTCATATCTTCTGTTTGTTTGGTTTAGAAAATGTATTATTGATATTGCAGTATTTACAAAAATAATTTGTAATAACTAATAAACTACAATTTATATGTATTAATCCACTTTAATATTTTCCTCTCTCTATCGGGTCTATAGATATAGGTTATTTATGAACACTTTCACTCCACGGTTACTCTTTTAAAAAAAGACTGTAGGTACCTACAGTCTTTTTTTAAAAGAGTAACCGTGGAGTTTCTTGCCGGCTCTTCTCCATAGGAAACGACAAATTGGAACCGTGCACCTAGCTTCTGACGTTTCATAAGTGCCCATGTAGGTTTATGTGAAATATTTTTTTTTGATTTTTGATTTTTTTGATTTTGAGTCAATCAAAAAGTCATTTATTGAATATAGGCTGAGAATCAGAACTGTTTGAACATCTAAATTACATAAGGCAGTCCCCCAAACCGCCCGCCCTTCACCACTTTCTAGTGCTTTAGCTGGGAAGAAGTGGTGCAACAAACTCCGCAGCAGCACAGCTGTTTGTTCAGTTAGAAAAAAAATATTCTGAAACAAAAGTATGCAAAATAATATTTACATTATGCAACACAAAACAAACAACAACAAATTAAATTATTTGCCATGTCAGCACAGCCTAGCACACGCCAACATACCAACAAAAAGTCGAAGGATGAAGTAAGGTTTAAGCATTTTCCAGTACATTTTTCCTTGCACATACCTACCTAGTTCAGAAAGAAATGAAAATATTATGGAAAGATTCAATCAATCAACTCAGCCTATAGCTGTCCACTGCTGGACATAGGCCTCTCCCAGGCTGCGCCACAACACCCTGTCCTCCGCTTTCCGCATCCAGTCTGGAAAGATATGGTATGGAAAGATTAGAATATAATGATATAAATACACCAATTTCGGAATTTTTCAACGCCATATTTTAGTTTGTTATGAGTGGTTAGGTTATTTTAATTTTAATAATTTGTTAATTAATTTGGTGTAAACGTTAATTAAATGCTGAATTTAGAAGTTAAAATGGTTGAATATAACAATTAACAATTATAAGATGTACACCTTAGAAATTACAGATATGAAAAATAATTATTTGAAAAATTAATTAATAATTTCATCTAAACAAAAAACTAAAATGTGTTCTACGTTTCTATAGGCTCGGGGCTACCTGGAATCCCTGCCATACAAGCCGCGCGTGCCCTGGGTGGAGCTGTTCCCCGGGGCCGACGGGCGCGCGCTGGACCTGCTCCACCGCATGCTGACCTTCAACCCGCACAAGCGCATCACGGTCGAAGAGGCGCTCGCACATCCCTACCTCGAACAGTACTATGATCCTAATGATGAGGTAAGTGTTGGGTGGATCGGAAACTTTTTTTATGATTTTTTTGTCTAAGCCAAACAGATACGAAATAAAGAAAAATAATCTGTTCTGTAGAAATAAGACGCATACCTATACTTAATGTAATAAAGCTGAAGAGTTTGAACGCGTTAATCTCCGGATTTGAAAAAATCTTTTTGCATTTGATAGCCCATTTCTTGGGCTATTTAACATCACGCTACGACCATTAAGGAGCCGAGCAAAACGGAAATAAGTCTGAAAGAACGCTAAACGAAACCGTACCATAGGGCGGGCGGGCGATGGGTTGAACACGGGGGGTCGAGGTTCGAAATTTCTCACGGGCCGAAACTAGTAAAAAATTTACATAAAATAATCTGCGTAGCCAAAAGCCTCGCATGCGAATAAGAAACGATAAGTTTTGAAATATTGTCTATTGCTAGCTAGTATGTCGCTAGGGGTTGTCAGAAACCCGAAAGTCTGGCAACCAGTCTTACCAAAGGGTATCGTATACAACCCAGTTAATGGGTTGTGGAGGTCAGATAGGCTGTCGCTCCACGTGAAATACTGGTATTCAGATGCATCATTAAACTAGAAGCCGACCCCAACATAGTTGGGAAATGGCTAGACGGATTGATTGCTAGTCAGTGATGTTAAACCTTTTTCTGCGCAAGTTACGTGAAAACTGAGTTTATTTATTTAATTAAATATGATAAAGATAAATGGATATGGATGTGTAATAAGTTAGGGCCCAGTGCCCTTAAATTTGGATTGATATTTTTCGGTACCAACGTTCAAAACTGTTTAAATAAAAAATATATTGTCACAACTTTGGATTTTTTTGTAGGGATTGTTTTTCAAATACATGTCCTTTTCACAATAAATAGTCTGTTAGATGATTTGTTTTGGCAACCAAGTTTCACTAATAAAGTATGAAAACAACTATTATTTTGCAAACATTCTCAAAATACAATCAGGCTAATTCAAAACATATACATGTAAACAAACTAACCCCACGTCTTATTTTAAAGCGATCGCAGCGCGAATACGCGGTCGTCGCGGTCATGTCACTTTTTGTTCGGAAAACCGGAAAACGCTCTGTCGGCGGGACCACACGTTCAGGTTCATCGAATGAAAAGTGACATCGATAAAATCGCTTTTAAATAAAACGCGGCCTAAGACATGCTGTCGAACACAATTCAAAAACGAATTTCAATTACAGCCCGTGGCAGAGGAGCCGTTCCGTTTCGCGATGGAACTCGACGACCTTCCCAAAGAGACGCTCAAGAAGTTCATCTTTGAGGAGACCTTACTATTCAAGAAACTCAACGAAGACGCGTAGAGGTACCGTCACCAAGCGACCGACGGGTATGTTCGTCACATGCGAGATCCGTACTTCGTCCGACACAAACGGGCCGCCCCGACACGTCAGCATTACATCATCGACTTCTCTATCTTCCGTCTTATCTTTACAGTGCTTCGCGATTAACCCAGTAACGAATAATTCCTAAGAATATTTGTTGAATGTTGTAAATTTAAGGATAAATAACATTTAATATTATGGTAACAGGAAAACATGCGGAAAACAGAACTCGCATGCAGATGTGATGCAACCCGGGTCTAATTATATGGGTACATGATGTGGTTTTAAGTTATATATTCATCGCCTCGGCCGTAGTCGGTTAACCAAAGGTGAATAGTTTACCAACATGTCAGTTATGCGATTCATGAACTCGCTACATTTTCGGGAAATCCGTATTTTTTGTATTAAGCAGTATGTTATGTAATTTAAATTATGACTGTTAGGCTCAGAGCCAGGAACGAACAGTTGACCATGGAGCTTCCTTTTTCTAAATATGTATTTTCGCCATAATGCGGTAAAATTAAACAAAACATAGATTTGAACATGCCTTCGTTTCATGAACGTAACTCATTGAACGCTACAGTGCTTTTATGGACCTATTTTTTCAGTCACTGAACGTTGCTCTACTCTGAGCCCAACTTTAAAAATGAAACTGTATATCCAAATGTTTGTATTCAACGTTTGAATCTGGCTTTCAAAGCGCAGTTTCAACTTTTAATTTCTTAGTAGTAAAAGCTTTCAATGGCGATCAATAAAGTATTCATGTGGCGGTATATGCATAATAATATTTTTCTTATTTTAAAACTGCCAAAATATTTAATAAAAAATAATTCTCGCTTCACTAATATGATTCAAAGATTATTCGGAAACATGACGTCTGAACGTAGATTTGTGTTCAGAAATATCGTATCGGTATGATTGGTCAGTGTAGTTGTAATAGGTACCTATATATTAATGCGTAGCAAAACTTATAGTATAATAGATAGGGTTTTTCTGAAATTTATAAACGTTAAACATATACCTAGTCGTACAAGTTGTAAATTGTGATGTTCGATCATTGTGTTGACGTAAATCGATGTCATCGGTATTCTGCAGTATTTCAAGTCGATAGCGTAACGTGAGAGATATCGACGACACAGGGGAGCGGGCTACACGCTCGCATCGACATCTGAAGGAATAGAAGTGGACTCATAATGGCATTCAATGATTGTATAGGGTGCCACCAGATACGTATCGGACTCCTCACAGGAGGGATGGAAATGTAGAGAGTGTATATGTTAGGGCTAATACCCGAAGTGCGGCTACACCTAGTTTTAGCCGGTTAGAATTATAGGTCCAGACAATCCCTGTTGGATAAAACCAATTTACCAACAATAGAGGGGATCTTACCCAATGATTTTACCCGAAAACAATCGGCTCGTACTAGGTTTAACCAAGAGTAAGTGGCTACACCTAGTTCTAACCGGCTAAAACTAGGTGTAGCCGCACTTCGGGTATTAGCCGTAACATATACATTACGTAAATGAAACGCGCGCGTATCAGTGCGAACCGTGGAGGGAGGACTGACTAGTGCTGCACTCTCTGGGGGACTACTCCAAAGATAAATCCGAAGTATCGACCGAATGTTTTTGACTACGGTGAAAGAAAAAAAAAACGACGGTCAGAGAGATAAGACAAAGTCGTGACTTGAGTTGGGTAAGGATTCAAAGTCAAATAAGGAAACTTTGGAAGTCAAGAACCGGCTGATACTTCGGAGTATAGCTTCGGAGTAGGCCCCCTGGATCGAAAATCGCGTTAGAACGTTTAGAGCTGCTACCATTTCAAGCCCAAAAACGACACTTAAAACTTAGCATCTCTAAAGGCCGTATTACAGAACCTTACTCAAGACTAGAGCATTAATTAAAACTAATTTCAACCAATCAAATGGATTTAAACCAGTTTCATGTGATGGTTCTGTAATACAGGCCTTACCGCTAGTGGCACGTAAGTCCATAAAATTTAATTCCCCATTAAAAGTAGTACTGTCTTTATCTAACGGAACGTATCAGAAAGTGACAGCATTACTTTTAATGGGGGAATTAAATTTAATGGACTTACGTGGAACTGGCGGTTAGTCTTCTAAATGCGATTTTTGATTTTCGAATAATTTCCTACATGGCTGGGGTCGTCACCGCGCCGCGCACTGGTACACACGTCTACATATCAAGCTATACATTTGTCAGGCCCCATTGGCTGTCAATGGGAGTGTTGAGTTCGAATGGGAGTTGGGATGCCTGTCATGAATCGATGAATCAATAAATCTGAATCGGTTTACACACAGACCTTTGAGGCCATAGAAACAACAGTAGACCATCAAGGATCTTTGTGTAAACTGATTCAGGTTCAGGAGGGCGCGATTCATGACGGGTGACTCTCATTGAGAGCGAATGGAGCCTGAGAGGTAGCTGATCTCGCATTGTATAGGATTTCAGTCAAGTCAGCTTATACTGGAAATGTATAGCTTGTTGTGTAGCCGTGTGTATGTCGCTATATGCTCGTACGGAACCAAACAACGTGGACAGCTAGCGGTAATGGACAACCGATGTAAATATATTTACATTTTGACTTAATGTATTTTAAAGTGTCACCAAGTAATAATTTCAAGCACCACGATATTATTCATCAATTCTAATGTGATTTACTTACGAATAAATGTACTTTCTCTTTAGCGAGGTGTTCGTTGGAAAACTTGCGTATTTCAATGATTTGTAATAATAATTATTATTGTCTTCCTTGTATTTGCATGTTAGCGCACAAGATAATTTTAGAATAGTTATTCTTCATATCAAATATTTTAAAGAGATGTTTATAGATTAAAATTAAGTTGATGAGTGTGCGATTCATCGGGGTCGCCGTACTTATCAAGTTTTTCAACGAACGGGTGCCGCTGTGTGCCGACACAGGGCGGCGGCTGGTCGCATAAATTGTTACATCTTCATTATTGTCTATAAGATGTTGTTAGGATCGAGCCCAGATAGTGGCGGATACTGTGCGGTTCTCACTCAGTTTGGGCGATCAATCTACTTCTGTACTAAGACTTGAATACCGTTGTTTGTTGAAAGAATTAGAGTGATCTTTAGCTGAAAAACGTTTGTCATTCTATTTTTTTTCATTACAATACGTAACATGATTTTCGTTACACGAAAATATATCTCAAGAATCTTGAGATGTACGTGTTGTAGGTATAAATGTAAAATTCATCGCTTTACTCGGTTATTGCTACATTCACGGGCTAGCTGTTTTAGGTGCATTTAATACTGAAGTTATTCCAAAACACGGAGCATAGCCGCAGTTGATGTAATCTAAACAGTTCGACCAGAAACAACAACGGTTTGGCCGACAAAATTCAATTTGAGCGTGAATTTGCGAAGCGCCGGAGTGTAGCGACCGCCCTGTCAGAATAATAACGCATTTACTGTTCCATCGACATGATATCGAGTGTTTTTTTTTTTTTTTACTAAAACCAAAATAAAGTACCTTGTTTGCGAGGCAATAAAGGCTCCGCAGACAGGCGCGATACGTGACACGTCAGTGCAACGCGATTCTGGTAGATCAGTTTCCATGAAGTTTTCATAGAATCTGATCTACTACAGTAGCGTCGCGCCTGTCTGCGGGAACCTTCAGTCTATTTGTACAGTTCTTTTTCTAATTTCTACATAAGAAACGCTTGGAAATATGTAATAATATCAACTGTATTTTTAGATCATTCGCGAATGATTTATAAAAAGACAAGCTTATTTATAGTGACTAGTGTTTTAACTAAGTGGAAATCGTCTCACTTACTGTCTAAATAACTTGTTAAATGTTTTCATTGTTTAGATTGTACCTATAATAATATGTGGGTGTCCAAGCAAAAAGGGTCCAGTTCTCGGTATTCAGTTTCCGAGATATACGCAGTTTTGTAAAGTTGGGTGAAAAAAAAATTATTTCGCGATTTTAATTGATTATTAATTAATGCTCGATTATCTACAAGTTCATAATTATAGTTTTTATCAAATTAAGCTTTTTCAGAGTTTCAACTTAAAATATCTGAGTAAAAAAAATGTGCCAGTCTTTGAATATCTTTTTATTCCTTATTATCAATTGACTATTCTAGATACCGAATCTAGTCACTCAATACCCCAGTACTCGACCCGTTTTGCTTGGACCCCCCCACAATCTAGGAACAAGGGGTGGATATTACATAAGACGCATGTCGGCCTGCGCTCAAACATACATTTTCCAATGACGTCAGTTTTATCCCTTGAAAGCCTTTCGCGTAAAGTTAGCCGGTACATGTTAAAACTTCCCTTTAAAGATACAATAACGACCCCTTGTTCCTAGATAATCTCATGACGCATATTTCAACCATAGTTTAATAAATAGCATCAGAAAACTAGGCTGAACTCCACTTTACCGCGATATGATAAAATTTTATTAAAAATGGTTGAAAATATAAATCCAATAAAAAATTAACCTATTTCACCACATTAAAACTTAAATAAGTATTTCAAAAACGAAGTTAACCTGGAGAATGTATAAGAATGTGGAGAAATGGGCATTTTAAAATGTCTCCAGTGACACACATGACTTCCCTTGCTAGTTAGTTCCCTATACAACCTCTAAAAATCATAACATCAGATTACTATCATGTATTTATTGTTAAAATATGAGTGTTGCCATATTTTCTTAAGTCATTATGTACAAATTGGATATTGTAAGATCATTTGTTATCTGTCAACAGTTGAATATTACGAAAATAAATCAAATCAAATGAGATAACTTGTTTAATTATTTGTTCCTGAAACTGAGGAAAGATTAACAGAAATATGTTAATGAAATACAATGTAAACAAGAAGACAAAGCTTCGTTAAATACGTCGAGGAATGGATCATCAAAATTAAATGGAGTAAAAATTGCTTTTAGAACTACTAGACCAGTGGTTCTCAAACTTTTTTGGAGACTGAACCCTTTTCGAAAACGAAATATTTGAGGGAGCCCTAAAGTAATCAAAAATGGTTTTATGTCTATTCTTCATTAATAATCATATTACTTGACATTAAAATTTACATATTTTTTACTTTTGTTGAAATATTTAGATTGATATTATGTTACTCAGGTACCAGAGTAAAATAAAATATAGTAGGTAGACACTCCTTTAGTATTATTTTTTTATTCGGACCAGTATTTTTGCGGAACCCCCACAGAGGCTTTGCGGAACCCTAGGGTTCCGCGGAACACACTTTGAGTATGGCTGTACTAGACAATGCTTTCACATTAATTAGGGAGGTTCCGAAGTACCTACAGCGCCTGGGGAGTACACGTTGGATAATGAACTCGCAGCAGATAAACGAGACTAGTGCCATACTGCGTAATAATTAGAAAGTCTGGCTTTTGTTATAGGTACACGGTTAATATACAATGCACATAATGAAAGTAGTTGTTCAGAGTCGTTTACTGAATCGATTTCTGTCAATTTTTTCCAAAAATAATGAAAGCTAAGTAAATTGCAGTCACATTGCCACTGTACGTACAGTCAACAAAAACCGAAATGGATGAAGTACCTACTACGCTTTTTTTTTTGGGTGGGAAATTATCAAATAACTTCTCCCGCTCTGGGCGGAGCGGGAGGGCGTGTCAGACTTTTACTGACTAAAACCGACCCGTGTTCCTTCATTTGCCTGTGTGCCAGGGCCACGATATCCCTTTCGGACAAACTCGCAATCCTAGACCCTTATACGTGTGCTATTATGTGCGTGCGTAGATTTGTAATGTGACCACAATTTTATTTCACAATCAGTAGAACTAATTTAATAAATAAACAATGTTATAAACTTACATACTTAATAATAAAAATTCAGTGTATGTAAACAACTTAGCGTGTGTGTTGCAATGTAACATATTATTCTAATTGGCGTGTTTGGTGGTGTGCGTTTATTCCGGGATATGTTGTATCTGTATAGGTAATGATTTGAAAAACGATCGGATGTTATTCCGTCATTATTTGTTTTAAAGGTACAATAAAGCTCTACTTTAGTGCCTTAGTAGAGTACTGACGATTTGGAACTATGAAATCTCTGGTTTTTAGGGTTCCGTACCCAAAAGATAAAACGGGAACCCTATTACTAAGGCTCCGCCGCCGCGCCGTCTGTCTGTCTATCTGTCCGTCTGTCACCAGGCTGTATCTCATGAACCGTTATAGTTAGACAGTTGAAGTTTTCACAGATGATGTATTTCTGTTGCCGCTATAACAATAAATACTAAAAAATTGAATAAAATAAATATTTAAGGGGGCTCCCATACAACAAACGTGATTATATTTCTGGTTTTTGCTCGATATTGATAACGGCAACAGCTAGACGCTTGAAATATTCACAGAATATTTAGTTATATATTCACTTTAAAAATAAATAATTTAATTATAATAAAACATATATTTAAGGAGGGTTCCCATACAACAAACGTGATTTTTTTGCCGTTTTTATAGACAATGGTACGGAACCCTTCGTGCGCCAGTCCGACTCGCACTTGGTCGGTTTTTTTAAGTACGGCCAGCACATACGATTTTGTCGTTCCATGTAGGTAAGAATTATCACCGGTTCTCTCACCGACTAAAAATAAATGCTTTCTATACCTGTCGAAATCTACAGATTCCTTTGAAAGAAAGCGCTTACCTACCCACTAAGTTTGCTGGAGACTTGGAATATAGTAATTTACAGCTTCTGGGTTACCAACTGCTTAAAGCAATTTAATCAAAAAACATCACTAACTTTGTCAAGCATAAAACTCAATTAGAACCTTAGGGTTGCTACTCACTAGGTACTCTGGCGGTATTAAAATTTAGTCTGGCATAACGACCGAGTTACTGCGCGGCAACCCTTTCATTAGCATGTCTGTCGTCATGCCCATAGAGCCATGGTTGTTAAACCTATGTAACTAAATAGTGGTCACTAATGATCCATTAAAAGCCCAATCCATCTCTGTCTATGATATTCCAAAGTTTTGATTTAAGAAAATGCTTAATTGAATTATGAACTCTGATACGAAGCTTAAATGATTCATAACGGGTTAAGTTAAGCTAAACACTCGCGCCTGTCCTGGGCGCGAATGGGAAGCATTTTAGCTAGATTTGTTGTTATATTAAGCACAAAATAACGCAACAGTTCTTAACAAAATTTCATTCAGAAACACGCTAAGTACTCGCTGCCTATTTAAATTGTTAGGTAGTAGGTACTTTTATTTGCTTAGCGTTTTGTAGAATTTCTATTTTGTAAGAGATTAGTGAGAGCAGTGGTGGCCCAGTGGTTAACGGCCTCGACTTACGAGTGGTAGGTCGTAGCGTAGGTTCGAACCTAGACCGGCGCTTTACTTTGTGTAAATTATTTCATCACCACTGCTCTCAAAACGGTGAAGGAAAACATCGTGAGGAAACCGGCATGTCCTAGAACAAAAAATTCGAAGACATGTGACATCCACCAACCCGCACTGGGCCCGCGTGGTGGATTACGGCCCGCTCCCTCTCACAGAAAGAGGAGGCCTGTGTCCCAGCAGTGGGATCATTATAGGCAGATTATGTAAGAGTTTAGTAGGTAAACTTGCGAGAAAACTGCAAGAGAATCCTGGGAATACTTAAAATCCTTTTTAAGTTTTATGTAACATTACAGAATAGATTTGCATAGCGATTGATACCTGTAACATATTATTTGTGTACAATTGCTCTATAAAATATGACTAATTCCAAGTAGTCATACCTAAATGTATGGGTGCTACAGTATAACTAATTGGAAAAAAATATTATATCTAGTTCCACAGTTATGAAGGTTTTTTTTTTTTTAAAACGTTGCCCCACACTAGGAATTTCTCCTGTATCGTGGGTACGTTCACGAGCATTTAAACTCACATACACAAACAGCCAGACCCGGAACAACATAGGTCATACAAATATTTGTTCCGTGCGGGAATCGAACCCGCAACACGCAGCGCAGCAGTCAATCGCTTAACCACTGCGCCAAGTGTGCCGTCAAAAGGTACTTACCTATGACGATTTTTTGGTCTTCACTAATATGAGCCATGTAGCCTGTAGGTATAGTATTGTATTGTATGGGAGGCATTTGTGGCTAAGTAGGTAATACAGCCGCACGTATCGATCCATCAGTTAAAACTACGCTTGCCAGGGTTGGTCCGTGGATGGGTGACCATCTTTACATACCAAGACTCCTCCATGCCTTGGAAAGCACGTTAAGCCGTTGGTCCCGGTTGTCATTCATGGATCTTTGACAGTAGTGAAGTCAGATAGGCAGTCGCTCCATATAAAATACTGGTAATCAGCTGCATCCGGTTAGACTGGAAGCCGACCCCAACATAGTTGGGAAAAGGCTAGGCAAGATTTTTATTTTTTTTGTATTATATAGTTATCTTCCACGTATCCGGCGACAGCGAGCCAGACGAATTGTCTTTCTTTCCTTTCGTGAGCTCTCTGATGACTGACGGTGACGAGCCAAAACCAAACTTGGTCTTGAAAACCCGGTCACACCGTGTACAGAAGAGCTGATCTGATGGAAGCCACAGTTAGTAGGTGTTACCTATGTTGTCTAGACGCTCTACTATTCATAAAAATATCAAATCTTTCGAAGAAAAGCGACACGTAGCTATTATAAAGAAGTCCCAAATACGAAAAGAGAGACCTTGCCTTCCTACACGTATACCTACATAACACTGCAGACCAACTTTACTGCTAGTTGCGACCGGGTGTTCAAAACTAAATTCGGTCTAGCGAGTCGTTTAAGGGCACACGCAAGGAATTGATTTTAAAGGGTAGCGCGTTATCGAAATCGATAAGGAGGACTATAATTATAATCTTGGCTAAAAGTAAAAATATAAACACAAAAGCGAATAAAAGATAAAACAATAGTACATTGTGGAAAGCCTTTTCTCGTTGTAATATTACCCAACGCGTACAGTATTTGCCCGTAGGCATGTCGCCCATTAGAGAATTTCAACGTTAAAATGAAAATGTTACGTGAGGTAACCATATTTTCCGTGCCCGCTGTGTAATACCGGCCATTGCCCGTTTTTAATAGGGACGTTATTTTAATTCGTGTTTACTTTTTATTTTTCGGTGTCGCAATTAGGATTTTTGGCGTTATTGTTTGTGTGGCGTTGGTACCTAGGTACCTATTTCACTTTCAGTTTTGAAGGGTGTTATGCTTTAGATATCAACAAGGTATTATAATCGCACGGACACTTCAAAATCTCGTAAATATTTTGAAGTGTGGTATCACAATTTTATTCTTGTTTTTTTCCGGCGCCACAGTTGTACGGTCAAAGGATGATACAAAAATTAAAAAGACTCAGCACTTACAGTGTTTCTTTTATGAATTTGATTTGTATTGTCTACGAGTAGGAGGAGGACGGAATAATTGTAGATTATTCACCAAGGGATAAAGCAGTGTTTTATGTCGCGGGCACCGTGTTGAATCCCGAGCGTAACAAAGGATTCTAATGTTAAATGTTAATTCTAATGTTTAAAAGACCAGAATCCTGAGTGCAGCGAGGGATACAAGTCCGCCCAAGACGAAGGCACCTATATCCCCGAGGTGGTTACGCTACTGTTCACACCATCTACGAGACAATAAAAAGCAATACCTACCTAATACTAGAATCAAAGTATTTAGAAAGTTATTTAGATGCAGTTAGTAGACCTATTTAGTATTTATATTAGAGGGGCGTAGAGCTCGGTACTTTTCGACAATTCTTACGTAATCTTCACGGACTACGTGACCACCATAATGACCGTTCTTTCTTTGATTTTGTATCTGGAAAATTTACCAGCAACAAGTTATCTGAATGTTTTTCGATATCCTCGACTTCAATGTTTAAATAGTTCATTTCCACGACGAGCGCCATTCACACCAAACAATCAAGGCCACCTGTAACAAAAATAGGCAGGTAGGTTAGTAAGTAGGAAGGTAAGTTACGTACCACTTTAATATATTCATTCTTACGTACTTATTAAAAGTAATAAGTAGGTACACTTTAGATTTGATTGACATATAAAATTGTAAAAAGATGCACATACAGGGTGGAATTTTGTAATGCCACCTGGAGGGAAAGTACTCTTAATACTGCAGATAGAAAGTTTTACTCAAAGGAAACATTCCTTTATTTTTGAATAGAAAGCAAACTGCATTCAAAGATTTTCGAAAATTCTCTTCTCCCACACCCGGGAATCGAACCGGCTAAAATCTGAAAAAATTATACCCTGTACTTTTATTGCATCGATCGTTAGGGTCAATTATAAGGATGAAATCTCTCTAACAAACATGATAAATTAAATGAAAGGAAAACCAGGAAATCATAAATTAATTTAATTATTTACAAAAAATGGTAAACTAACTAATTAGTTGCTCGAAATGGGCTCCATTCTCTTGGATACACAAATTTATTCTTTTAACGAATTCATTTCTAGTAACCTTTAATAAAGTGTTGTGGTGAATATTATAAATCGTATTCTGAACTTCAACTCTCAACTCGTTGTCATTCGCATAAGATTTCATGTAAATTTGATTTTTTACATATCCCCACAAAAAAAAATCTAATGGGGTGAGATCTGGCGATCTCGCAGGCCATCTGATTGTGCCGTTTGTACCAATCCACATATTAAAATGGTTATTAATGTAGGCAGTAGTGATTCTGCTGTTATGTGCTGGAGCACCATCTTGCTGTAGAATTATTTGGTTTCGCTCTTCCTCGGGGAAACCATTTAACTCGTTTCTTAAGAGATCCAGTATTTCAATATACTTGACAGTGTTTAAATGACCTTCGTACGCGTGGACTAACACTACATTATTTCTCATAATTCCACACCAAACGTTGAAAGAAAATCTTACTTGATTGTTAGTTTCATGAACACGAACAGGATTCACTCGAGACCAATAATGGTTATTGCGGCGATTGTACATGCCATTATTGCTGAAGTTGGTTTCGTCAGACCATACAATGTTACTCAAAAAATTAGGGTTTCGGTCAATTTCTACAAGCATGTTTTCACAAAATTGTAATCGTCTGTCACGATCCCCAATATGCAATTTTTGCACCAACCGACCTTCACGATAGCATTTATACTTATACTTTTTCAGCACTTTAAGTACGCGAGTGTGGGTTGTTCCTAATTCATCGGCAGCATCTCTACTTGAAGCCTTTGGAAATGATTCAAAGTATGTTAAAACATCTAGTTCAAAATCGAAATAGTTTTGCTGAATAGTTTGCCGTCTCTTCTTGAAACCACCCGTATTCTTTAAATTTTCTACCATTCTTTTCAATACGAACCGAGTTGGTGCCTGCGACGTCTTGATATCTCTCTCCGTACCACCGCAGAGCTAGATTCATGTTTTTGTTATTTAAAAAATAAGCTTCTATTAAATCAAACTGTTCTTGATAAGCCATTTTCACCGTGAGACAAAATGTGAAATGAGTTGTAAAAACAATCAAATGTGAATAACAACTATGACAATCTAATTTTCAAATTTTAATCTAACATTCCATATTTAAATTACCTCATACACGCAGCTACGAGTATGTCGCAAAGGAGTCTGCATTACAAAAGATGGATGTTAGTTACAGAGCTTTAACTTGACTCATTGAATTTGTAACTTCAGATTTCCTGGTTTTCCTTTCATTTAATTTATCATGTTTGTTAGAGAGATTTCATCCTTATAATTGACCCTAACGATCGATGCAATAAAAGTACAGGGTATAATTTTTTCAGATTTTAGCCGGTTCGATTCCCGGGTGTGGGAGAAGAGAATTTTCAAAAATCTTTGAATGCAGTTTGCTTTCTATTCAAAAATAAAGGAATGTTTCCTTTGAGTAAAATTTTCTATCTGCAGTATTAAGAGTACTTTCCCTCCAGGTGGCATTACAAAATTCCACCCTGTATACTTAACGAAGGTTTACAATTATATGACATATAGCGCAGAAATCTCGACATTTTGACATGTCGAAACATCACATCTACTTAGATCGCACACAAGCGATTGATGCATGAACGGGTCGCTAGTATTTAAAAGTAGAAAGTATGTAGCTATTTTAGTTACTAAAAATTCAATCATTAGTTAGGTGCTTACTTTTTAGGAAACTTACTACCTACCTTACCTACCTACTTACAACCTACTTTTACTTTTGGGGAAACTGGTCCTCATAAAGAAGCCAGGGCGCCCGGCGGACTCTCCGTCCGCTTACCGGCCCATCGTGCTGCTCGACGAGGTGGGCAAGCTCTTTGAAAGAGTAATTGCAGACCGCCTTGTCGGGCGACTGGTGCGGGTGGGGCCGGATTTGGCGGAGAGCCAGTTTGGTTTCCGCAAGGGGCGCTCTACGGTGGATGCCATCATGCGCGTTCGAGCCCTCACGACGGCGCGGCGGCGGATGCTGTTGCCCGGGGTGGGGTTGTCTTGTTGTCTCGCGGTGTCTCTTGACATCGCCAATGCCTTTAATACCCTGCCCTTTTTTTTTTTTTTGGGTGGGAAATCATCAAATAACTTCTCCCGCTCTGGGCGGAGCGGGAGGGCGTGTCAGACTTTTACTGACTAAAACCCACCCGTGTTCCTTCCGTTGCCTGTGTGCCAGGGCCACGATATCCCTTTCGGACAAACTCGCAACCCTGGCAGGCATTGGTCCTAACAGACCCCGTCAGTTTGTGCTGACATCTCTTTGAGGCGAGCGTGGAACACAACGCGCTGTCGACCCGGGCCTGGTCCTTATCGGACGGCGAGCTACCCATCGCTCACCGTCCGCAGGCCTGCGCCTACGGTGGCCGGAAATCGGCTTGCGAGTCCCGACGCCCGGGGCGTCTCCTGCGGCGACTAAGGGCGCGAGGGCACGAACCTTGTCTCACCCTCACGCGTTCCGCCTCCTCCTTCGCTAGCATAACTGCTTCGCAGAAGGAGGTGACGGCCTCCCATGCACTCTCGCTCCGAACCATGGCCTGAACCAGGGCCGGACGCGAGAGATCGCCGCCGCCGATCGCCTCCGTGAGGACACGGCGGTGCTCCGCCCAAGCTGGGCAGACCTCCACCGTATGCTCCACCGTGTCCTCCGGGCGATCCACACAGTGGTGACACCCGGGCGTTTCCTCCCGCTTAATCCTAAACCGGAACCTCCCGCTTAATCCTAAACAGGAACCTCCCGAAACATCCATGTCCGGTGAGGACCTGCGTCAGGCGGAAGGTGAGGACGCCGTGGCGCCTCTCCAGCCACTCCTCAAAGAGGGGACTTATCGCCACAATTGTGGCGTGCCCAGCGCTGGGTTGCGACAATCGCACTCTCCATGTCGCCATGAGATCCCTCCGGAGCTCCGTCCGCTGTGCCGCGATTTCTTGCGGCAGCGGAGTTATGCCCCGGAGTTTCGCCTCTTCGCGCCACACCCAAATGTGCGCGAGGACTTTCGCCTCCAGATCCCATGGCGGCAGTCCGGCAAGGAGGCTCGCCACCTCACGGGAGACCGTGCGGTATCCCCGTACCATCCTGATGGCCATGACCCTTTGGGACGCGTTCGACCGCTGCGCTGGTCGCAGCCTCAGAGAACGCGCCCACACCGGTGCCCCGTAAAGGGCCATGGACCGCACGATCCCCGCGTAGAGCCTCCGGCAGGAGGCTTTTGGACCCCCCAGATTGGGCAGAAGCCGCTTCAAGGCAGCCCCGGCCCGCTCCAGTCTGGGAGCCAAACGTCGAAAATGCTCCACGGAGTTCCACCGGCTGTCGAGGACGAGTCCCAGGTACTTCATCGTCGACTCGACGCCGATGTGAACCCCTCCCGCCGTTATCTGGGAACCCGACAGTGGCGCGTTCCGAGGACCATAAAAACACATGGCCTCGGACTTGTGCAATGCCACCTCGAGTCCCAATTGCCGGATCCTATCGATGATTGTTGCAACCCCACGTGCCGCCAGTTCGGCCACCGCCTGATGCGAACTCCCTTGTGCCAGGACTAGCGTGTCGTCAGCGTAGCAGACTACGCTGACGCCACTAGGGAGGTCGGCGCGCAGCACCCAGTCGTACCCGATGTCCCACAGATGCGGCCCCAGGACCGATCCCTGTGGGACACCGCACGAAATCTCTCGCCGGTTCCACTCTCCTTGGTGACCGGGGTAGATGACGGCCCTGTCCGTCAAATAGGCCTCGACCACGCGACAGAGGTAGGTCGCATTCCGGTGATATCGAAGTGCCTCCCCAATGCAACTCCAGGGCAGGGTATTAAAGGCATTGGCGATGTCAAGAGACACCGCCAAGACAACCCCACCCCGGGCAACAGCACCCCCGTCGTGAGGGCTCGAACGCGCATGATGGCATCCACCGTAGAGCGCCCCTTGCGGAAACCAAACTGGCTCTCCGCCAAATCCGGCCCCACCCGCACCAGCCGCCCGACAAGGCGGTCTGCAATTACTTTTTCAAAGAGCTTGCCCACCTCGTCGAGCAGCACAATGGGCCGATAAGCGGACGGAGAGTCCGCCGGGCGCTCTGGCTTCTTTATGAGGACCAGTTTTCCCGTCTTCCAACGAAGTGGGAACTGGCCCCTCTCCAAGCATGCGCTTAGGAGCCCCCTTAGTCGAGGCCCGAGAGCCTCTAAGGCCAGAACCCAGGCTTTTCCAGGCAAGCCATCGGGTCCTGGGGCGGTATTCTTGGCATTCAGCCTACGTACCGCCACTCTCAGATCTACCTCGGTCACCTCTGGAGCATCGTCGTCGTCGGTGTGGTCTGCATCTGGCACCGCAGGAGGCGGAGCCATGGGCGGGGGAGTATGTTCCCCTCGCGAAGGGAACAGAGCGCTCACCACGTCCTCTACGAGCTGGGGCCGGAGACTCTGCGTCAGCGGGGGAGCCCATGGGCGGAGTTTATCTCGCACCCATTTGTAGGGGCGTCCCCACGGGTCTCTGTTGAGAGTCTCCAGGGTCTCCTCGCGGGCCAGTCCTCTGGCCCACTGGATCTCCGCTCGGAGGGCAGTCTTCGCCGCTCTATACCCCTCGTATAGCTCCGCCTGAATGGCTTCCGTATCCGGAGGGCGGATACGGAGCCTGCGGTGCCTGGAGTACCGGTGGCGCGCAACAACGCACGCCTCGCGTAAAGCGGTCAGCTCACGCGAACACCAGCACACCTGGCGCCGAGCACGTCCGGGCTGGACCCGGGGCATTGCCACTTCACATATTTCGGACATGGCCTCCCGGAACCACTCCGCCTCGTCGTTGTTGTCGGCAGGCCTGTCTGGTGATGACACCCAGGCCTGCACGATCGAGGCTTCCAGGAGGAGCTCCCGGTCCAGCTGCTTCAGCGCCCAACGTGGACCACTCGGGGTCCGTCGGACCAGCGCGCCTGAGGTCTGGGCGGAGACGTTAAACCGGATGTATTGGTGATCGGAATACGTCTCCACCCCCTCCATGACGCGCCCGTACAACACACGCGGCGACAGAGCGGGGCTGACGAACGAGATGTCCACCACTGATTCACCCCGCATCCGCACACACGTGGGGACAGAACCCCGGTTTAGGACGACCAGGCCTGTCTCCAGAGCCCAGTCCTCCACCATCCTGCCCCATGTGTCCGTATACCGGGAACCCCAAGCCACGTTCTTGGCATTGAAATCCCCGAGGACGAACACAGGGAGGGGATGGAACCCGACGACGACGACTCTCAACTCTGCTAGGGAGTTGTGGAATTCGGCGAGAGTTCGGTTCGGGGAGAAGTAAACTCCTGCTACGACAATGTCCCCGAACCGTGCTGCCACGCAACCCTGTCCCCTCTTGACGGCCTCGAGGGACGGGGAACCGGCGGCGGCCGACGAAATGAGGGTCACTGAGCCGCTCAGGTCCTCCACCCAGTCATCCCTAGGCGGGACAAAGTACGGCTCGTGCATCGCGACCACGGCGATGTTAATCGACCACTGCGCCATGCTCTGGAGCAATAGATCCTGAGCGCAGGCACAGTGGATGATGTTCGCCTGAAGGAGGCGTAATGGAGCCATTTATTGGCATTCCATATCTACCGCGGTGGTAGCCGTCCTGCCGCAACGGCTGGGGCCCTTGCCTTCTGAGTAGCCACCTGTGCAGCCGTCCCGTCCTTCTTGGGCTTAGGCTTCGCCGATTTCGCCAGAGGCGCGGGCTTGGCTGCAGGCTTGGCCGCGGCAGCCACGGTGGCCGCAAAGGTGGCCGGTCTGCTCGCCGCTAGCGGGGGGCGCAAGACAATGCAGGCAGTTGCTAAGACATTTTAATATAAACAGCCTCCTTCACAATGAACAATATGGCTTTACAAAAGGTCGTTCGACTACAGATGCGGGTGTTGCACTGCTGAAACACATATTTAACGCATGGGAGAACTTGCAAAATGCTATTGGAGTTTTCTGTGATCTCTCCAAAGCCTTTGATTGCGTGCACCATGACACTCTTTTGCGTAAACTACATCATTACGGCGTCCAAAATGAAGCTCTTAAAGTAATAAATTCTTATTTGTATAATAGGTTCCAATGTGTAGATGTTAATGGTGTGAAATCTTCCGAGCTACCAGTTCAGTTAGGTGTACCTCAAGGCTCAATTCTAGGCCCATTCTTATTCTTAGTGTATATTAACGATTTACCATTCTATATAAAGGGTGTCTGTGACGTTGTACTGTTTGCAGATGATACCTCTCTTATTTTTAAAGTAGACCGGAATAGACAAGATTTTGACGACGTAAACATTGCACTCTCAATGGTTACGGATTGGTTTACGACAAATAATTTAGTTCTCAATGCCAAGAAAACGAAATGTATAAAGTTTGCCTTACCGAATGTTAGAAATTTAGGTCCCAACATCGTTTTAGATAAAGAGGTGCTTGAAACTGTAGACTCGGCAGTGTTTCTGGGTATAACAGTAGATGCCAAACTTCAGTGGGGACCTCATATATCAAGCCTAGCGGGAAGGCTCAGTTCGGCCGCATACGCCGTCAGGAAAGTAAGACAATACACTGACGTTGATACAGCCCAATTAGTCTATTTTAGTTATTTTCATAGCGTTATGTCCTACTGTATTCTGCTGTGGGGTAAAGCAGCTGACATTCAAAATATTTTTGTACTCCAAAAACGAGCTGTTCGAGCAATTTACCAGCTGGGTGCCAGAGTTTCTCTAAGAGATTTTTTTAAGGATATTGGCATACTCACGGCGGCATCACAATTCATCTTCGCCAACATCTTATATGTTAGGCAAAATATACACTTATACACTAAAAACAGTGATATTCACAATATTAACACCAGAAATAAGGATAAATTACGTGCTCCTTTTCACCGGCTTCATAAGGTTCATAACTCATTTGTTGGACTTGGTATAACTTTTTATAACAAGCTACCCTCTTCTTTGTTAGATTTGCCTTTTAATGCGTTTAAAGTTAAAGTTAAATCCAATCTTTG
This sequence comes from Tiliacea citrago, assembly GCA_963921375.1. Classification (NCBI taxonomy): domain Eukaryota; kingdom Metazoa; phylum Arthropoda; class Insecta; order Lepidoptera; family Noctuidae; genus Tiliacea; species Tiliacea citrago. The sequence continues at coordinate 21,400,019 of OY992792.1, read as the reverse complement.
TTCAAAGGCATACTATTCTATCTATGACTACTTAAACGATAAGAATAGTTGGTCGCTGTGATTAACTCAAGACAATGTTCATGTTCTTTCTCCAGAATTAGCGTACCTACTGACAGGTTATATGAGTTCATATAATTGTTTATTTTTATTTGACTGTCTAAGTCAATTTATTTTTATTTATTAGTGACATAATATACTCATGAAAATGTTTTTTTTATGAGTTGTATTGCAATAAGTGGTTAGCTAGCGACCTTGACAATTGATTATATTATTCTTGCCTGAGCAACCGGCAGCAAGTTCGTCATGCTCCCTTAGATGTCACTGCTTGCGGTAGCGTCGGGGGTCGGGTTGCCTCCTTCCCTCAAATATGGCGAGGGGGGTGATGGCTGATCTTTGCGTTATGCTCGTGAACGGGTGCTGCTTGTGGTGACTGGTCGTCTTGCTGACCATGGTTTTATTATTCTTATTAATGATTAACTGTTTTTTATTTTACTACGATGGTGCTAGTTTATCATTTTTGACTTCGAGTTGCAGCTATAGCTTTGTGTGGGCGGGCACGCCCATTATGCCTGGAGGCTTTTATTTAGGTACGTTCTGTTTACGTTATTTCTGCTTGAGTATAGTTTTCGACGATTTTTATGTTTTTTTTTGGTATAGTGGCGTGTGCTAGCTAACATAAGGCAAATAATCTAATGTTGTGTTGCGTAATGCAAATTCTTTTACATTTTATTGTATAGATTCAAGTTTTATATCTGAACAGACAGCTGTGCTGCTGGGGAGTTTGTTGCGCCAGTTCTTCTTCCCAGCTAATGCACTAGGAAGTGGTGAAGGGTGGGCGTTTTTGGGGGACTGTCTTATGTAATTTTTGACGTTCGAAAAGTGCTGATTCTCAGCCTAGTTTGAATAAATGACTTTTGATTTTGATTTTGATTTGATTTTGATGCCCTCAAGTACGGAGAACCGGCTGTTGAAGGCAGCCAGCTCCTGCCGCACCAGGGACAAAACCCGGTCCTCCGCCGGCAAGGGCACACCCTGCCCTTGCTGCACCCCTCCATGCGGCACCTCCGGAGGGCCACCTTTTCGAAGCCGGGCCAGGTCCGCTCGGAGCTCCTCATTCTCCTTTCGGAGAAGCTCCATAGCAGCCGTCAAGCGGCCGACCTCCGCCCGCATCTCGGACACTTCGCCTGACGAAGGCCCGACCTGAAGGGCCTTCGCTGCCGCAATTATGGAGGCCGTGGCAGCGGGTACGACCTTGTCTTTAGAGGATTGAATCCTCTTCAAGGCCACACCCCTGATTGCGGCTACCACAACCTCCTCAAAGCTGGCAGCTTGCTCCTTAGAGCCGCCAGCGGCATCCGGCTCACCACCGGACGACTCAGTTCCTGGTGCCCGAATCCTTGCCTGCTTTGTCGGAGGACTCACAGGCTCGGAGTCTCTGTCCTGCTCTTTTCCAGACTTCTTCGTCACGATCGACTCGTTGCTCTTCGGTTGCTGTCTACGCTTGCGCGCTCGCCTTCGAGTCAATCTTGTCGACGTTTGCGAGCAAGAGGACTCGCTGGTGTCACTAGCCACCTCGTCGGCAACCGGGGTAGCCGGGCGCACAAATTGTGCTCGGGTCTTTGGCACTCCCTGTGCGTTTTTGTTTTGTTTCGGTGCCGTGGATGTACTGGGAATAGAACCCAGCGACTCCTCAGCACCGGTAGGTGAGCCACCCTGGCTCAATGCGTCCCCGAAGGACGAGTAAAAATCCGAATTGGCTTTTGGGCGTTCATTGTCCCCCCCAGAATACGAGGGACTGACCGAGCTCTGCTCGGTGAGGGATTCTCCTACTGCGGAGCAGCAGGTACCCTCCTGGGGTAGTTTGTTTTGATGACTTGCTTCCATTGTTGTTGCTGAACACAGCTTTGCCTTTTTTATGGGGTGGGGTCCCCAGACCACTCCTTCACCTCAGTCATGTCTGATGAGCAGACACGTACTAGAGGTGAACCACTCTTCCCACTCTCCAAACGATGAGGAGAGAAACGCGCACCATCCAAGAACACCAACAACTGTTGAAGTCCTCAGACGGCGCGCCCCTCACGGAAGTCAGATGTTATTGACTCCGCCCCATGTCTCTCTTAGTCAGGTCTCTCACTTGATGCCTTCCGGCATGAGTGACTCTACCGGCAAAGCCCCCAAGATCATTGAGACACGCAAGCCCCACCACGACGACAACGTGGAGACACACTCGGTGGGGACCCTGCCCTGGAGTTGCATTCGGGAGGCACTTCGGTATCACCGGACCTACCTCTGTCGCGTGGTTGAGGCCTATTTGACGAACAGGGCCGTCATCTACCCCGGTCACCACGGAGATTGGAACCGGTGAGAGATGTCGTGCGGTGTCCCACAGGGATCGGTCCTGGGGCCGCATCTGTGGGACATCGGGTACGACTGGGTGCTGCGTGCCGACCTCCCTAGCGGCGTCAGCGTAGTCTGCTACGCTGACGACACGCTGGTCCTAGCGCAGGGGAGGTCGCATCAGGCGGCGGCCGAACTGGCGGCACGTGGGGTTGCGACAATCGTCGATAGGATCCGGCAATTGGGACTCGAGGTGGCTTTGCACAAGTCCGAGGCCATGTGTTTTTATGGTCCTCGGAACGCGCCACTGTCGGGTTCCCAGATAACGGCGGGAGGGGTTCACATCGGCGTCGAGTCGACGATGAAGTACCTGGGACTCGTCCTCGACAGCCGGTGGAACATCGTGGAGCATTTTCGACGTTTGGCTCCCAGACTGGAGCGGGCCGGGGCAGCTTTGAAGCGGCTCCTGCCCAATCTAGGGGGTCCAAACGCCTCCTGCCGGAGGCTCTACGCGGGGATCGTGCGGTCCATGGATCTTTACGAGGCACCGGTGTGGGCGCGTTCTTTAAGGCTGCGACCAGCCCAGCAGTTGAACGCATCCCAAAGGGTCATGGCCATCAGGCTGGTACGGGGTTACCGCACGGTCTCCCGTGAGGCGGCGAGCCTCCTTGCCGGACTGCCGCCATGGGATCTGGAGGCAAAAGTCCTTGCGCACATCTGGGAGTGGCGCGAGGAGGCGAAACGCCGGGGTGAAACTCCGCTGCCGCGGGAAATCACGGCACAGCGGACAGAGCTCCGGCGGGATCTCATGGTGACATGGAGAGTGCGATTGTCGCAACCCAGCGCTGGGTACGCCACAATTGTGGCGATAAGTCCCCACTTTGAGGAGTGGCTAGAGAGGCGCCACGGCGTCCTCACCTTCCGCCTGACGCAGGTCCTCACCGGACACGGTTGTTTCGGGAGGTTCCTGTTCAGGATAAAGCGGGAGGAAACGCCCGGGTGTCACCACTGTGTGGATCGCCCGGAGGACACGGTGGAGCATACGGTGGAGGTCTGCCCAGCTTGGGCGGAGCACCGCCGTGTCCTAACGGAGGCGATCGGCGGCGGCGATTTCTCGCGTCCGGCCCTGGTTCAGGCCATGGTTCGGAGCGAGAGTGCATGGGAGGCCGTCACCTCCTTCTGCGAAGCAGTAATGCTCGCGAAGGAGGATTTTCGATCTTTCCTCTAGCTTTCTGTGGGAGTGATTTCGTGAAAAGGGACTGAAATGTACGTGTAACACGAAGTGACAGCTTGAGCATGGAATAAGTAAGTACTTTTCAATAGCTTGGAATTAAGGGGGATACGCTAAGGTAGTTTTTTGCAGTTTGCAGGTCAGTAACAGGTTGTTTATTGATCAGATTGTTGATTTTTGTTTTACAGATTGTTGATTGAATATGATTTCCGGTCATAACAAATATGGCTTTACAGAATCATAATCATTACAGAGAGAGTGCATGAGAGGCCGTCACCTCCTTCTGCGAAGCAGTAATGCTAGCGAAGGAGGAGGCGGAACGCGTGAGGGTGAGGCAAGGTTCGCGCCCTCGCGCCCTTAGTCGCCGCAGGAGACGCCCCGGGCGTCGGGAGTCGCAAGCCGATTTCCGGCCACCGTAGGCGCGGGCTTGCGGACGGCGAGCGATGGGTAGCTCGCCGTCCGATAAGGACCAGGCCCGGGTCGACGGCGCGTCGTGTTCCACGCCCGCCTCAAAGAGACGTCAGCACGAATTGACGGGGTCCATTAGGGCCAATGCCTGCCAGGGTTGCGAGTTTGTCCGAAAGGGATATCGTGGCCCTGGCACACAGGCAAATGAAGGAACACGGGTGGGTTTTAGTCAGTAAAAGTCTGACACCGCTCCGCCCAGAGCGGGAGAAGTTATTTGATAATTTCCCACCAAAAAAAAAAAGAAAAAAAAAGGTGCTTACTTTTGTGGCAAGAAAGCTGTGGTCCATTCATTTAGAGGCTTCATTTAAAAACGTTTTCACATTTTGAGCTGTGAAAACTTGATTTCTTAGCACGATGTCCTACCGATTTCCTTTTTAAAAATGCCAATAATTTGGTGTATGTATTCATTTAATATTAGGTATGCTTGGTGCTTATTGTTGGCTTGAGCATCTAATAGATGCACCTTATTCTACTTGGCTTCTTTGTACATGATAAAATACTGGAAGTAGACTAAAAACACTCATTAACATACAGACTTGACGCTGTTGTTGGTTTCCATTTGTAAAAATCGTCGTAGGCTTTCGTGTAGATACGATTCCTTGGACTTTTCTGGGAGTAGATTGTTGGCAATGCCAATAGCTTCGGATTTAATGTAAGTTCTCTAGGGTCAAATCATTATTGTCACTCGACATTTTTGTGTGAATTTATAGTTTAAATTTTAATAGCATGTTAACAGCGATTTGCAGTATTCGCGGCTTTTTTATTTTGTGTGTTCTACTCGTGGTGCAGGCCAGTTCGTTTTTCAAATACTTAATTTATTTTTATGATTTTTTAGTGCTTTTTTAATTAGTATGTAGGTACTATGGTAGGGTAGTGTTTGCCTGAGATTTTTACTTGAGATTCCAAATTAAAATCACATTAATGACCGGCGGGTCATAATGAAATCCAGTACAATCTTAATGCCCGGCTAGACCCCAGGGCTTTAATGACTTACCTACTTTAGGTTAGATTTGCATGACATATAATTTGACATTGTCGACCAAGTGGCGTCAATAAGAGCTCTAATACCTAAACAGTACGATTCACTATAACTTGACGCATGACGCAATTGGTAGCACTGAATTTTGGAGTCATGTGATTGGTAGTTTGTTCTAGAAGTCGCCATTTTGAACTCTATTAGTATTGAAACCACTGTAAAATTCAGTGCCATCAATCGCGTAGTTATAGTGAACGCACTATACGTAATGATTTCATGCACTAGCTTGACAGTTGATATGACGATGTCATTTAAGTGTCAATTCGCTCGTTTTCGGTTAACTAACCTAAAATCCGAAATAATTTTGGATACCTATCTAACAAGTCCCAGTTGTTTTGTGTCTATTATTTTATTTAATGACAGTCGAATTGGCTCATAACTAACTATAAAGGGTCCCCGAAACGATCAATTGAAAACGTAAATTTTTACGTGATTGATGCGCAAATTGCTCGTCTACCAAATGCAATTGAAGCGATTATCAATTTTACTATAATACAAATTGATGGCAATTGATTGTTTCGGGGCAAAAGGCAGTAATTTTATGAACCTGTTAGTTCTTAGGATAACAATGTGCATATGGCCGCAGAGCAATGCACTTTTTCAAAAAGACATCCAAGTCGTTCCGCCTTCACCGTCATTTATGATCAGCCGCGTTTCAGTGTCGTTGTATCGGGACTTACTCCTGTATTCCGGTATTCGTTTGTATTAACATCAAAACATTAATGGTCTATGTAACTAAAAATATTACCAAAAGCTAGCTGTTTCACAGAAAATACGGGTTTGACCCAAATAACTTAGAATACTGGTATCCATCTCCGCAACAATAAATGGAAAATCCAGATTGGAAATTGTGTTTCGACCAACACTATTAACTTTTTGGCAGAGCAAATATTTCCCGCGTCGGATGCCAATCAACGATACATCACACTGACTGACAGTCGATTAGAAAAATTCACATGAAATATAGCTTTTATCATAGTTCCTGGTACATAATAGTCTTCCTTTATTCTGTTAATACTTATAGTATCCTACCTACCTATTTATGAGTCGCTGGGCGTTATGAAGATAAATAAGCGCCTAGCTATAAATCATTTTATGGAGCATAATATATAAATTTAATATTCCGCCATTATACGTAATATCGCTTATGTAATATCGGGTTATCCGTGTATTCTAGCCTTTATATCGGTGTATTGTATAGTCTCAAGTCCTTTTAGCGACGTCTTCGGTTAATAGAAATAAAACAATGCTTGTACAACAAGCATTGTTTTCATTTATTGTTAAGTACATTAACTATATACAAAATTATCTAAGCACAAGTAAAAGTAGTATTTATTAAACAGCCATTTAGAACACAGTTAAAATATTACAACAATAATGTGCTCCCTCTACCAACATTCCAAGTAACCATTTAAACGCTGAGGTTTGTTATAAATATAAGTGCCGGCGCTCAATCCTTTAGTTTCTTCAGTCGTTTAGTTTTAATAAATATATTTACGCCCTGGCTGGAGGCTTTAAGCTCACCCCTTAAGGCAACCACAGAAAAGACCGGTTAAGTAGTCACGGCCTCTCACTCTCAAGGCCAACTATGAGATGCCATACATAAAAAAAAAACCTTTAGCTTCAGTGTAGCTGCGAACGCGCTGTCATGCGCACACGCGCCGCTACATCCTAATCAGATAATTCCTATAAGGAAAGAAACTATTCCACAAATCGTATTAAAAAAATAAAAACTGATTTCATCCTGCCATTATCAGCATCACACTTCTTCGCACGTTGCTTGCCCGATGCTATCCATCTTCTTGATATATTCTCTAAGCAGCCACAAACGACGCCCGCGAGACGTGATCTGAGTAGCCATATTCGTAACCAAGGCCGGGAAATATTTATGTGCATTCACCCACATTTATATCGCCCAAGCCAAATATAAATCAGTGCTACGTTTACAAACTACAAACCGAAAAAATAATGGATATTTGCACTTTGTTCTGTCACAAACCATACTTTACGTAGCTTCGTTTCCAATTTCCCGATGGAATACAACTGGATTCAGATTTACGTATTTGTTTAAAACCGCATTTTCAATATCTGTCGGATATAAATAATCCTCATATTTCCTCTTTGCGCGCGAAATAGTTTTCACACCGGGATTGCATTTCCAATATCGACGTAATCCGTAGCATGGCTACGGGCTACAGGCTACAAGCTACGCATTCCGTAGCCTCGTAGCTCAGCGCAGTAATGCAATCGCTTTATCGCTTAGCTCGGCTTGGCGGTCTTGGGAACGCTTAGCTTAATTAAAGGCTCAATTTTCATGAGTAGTAAATTGAGCTTTACGAGAAAAATATCAAGAAATGAGAAATCATGGATAAACAGCGCGATGAAAATATTTGGTTTCTGTTTTATTTTGTTATGGTAGTTTGCTGTAGTAGGTATCAACGCAAAAATAAACAAAGAAGTGTGCAAAAAATTGTGTAGCCTCTCTTTATTAAATATTCCATTAATGAATGCGAACTCAAAGTAACGCGGTCATTGTTTTTCTTTGTTATCTTTCGCGAAAATGAAATCAGAATTAATTTTAACGAATTTTTCGACACAGCGTTTAGGTCCACTTTACTGGTTCAATTTCATTAACTTTTTCCCCAAAAGTATTTAATTTGGAGAGTAATTTGATTGCCTTGAGTAACGCGGCTCGAACAGGGCTATAATTTAATTAACCCTATCTTGCTTGTTTTCTTTTGACTTGTGTTAGATTCATTAATTGTCTATGTAAGGTCCAGCAGCTAAATTTTTAAAGATATCTCAATAACATAATTTTCTTGCCCTTATCTTTTCGTTTTTTCAATTTTTACATTCAATTGCAAATTAATGGTTAATGCTAAGTGGAAAAGCGGAGTATCTTAACACAAGCAATTCTTGCTTAAAAGGTGGTCTCCAAATCATGCATAAATAAACATTTATTTTTAGGGTTCTGAACCTCAAAAGGAAAAAATGGAATTATGGATCACTTCGTTGTCCGTCTGTCTGTCAGTCTGTCAAGACCCTTTTTCTCTGGAACGCGTGGAGGTATCAAGTTTAAATTAATATCAAATACGTAGGTCTACGGTCCCTTGGCGCTCTAAAAAAATCAAGCTTTTTTATCAACGCAATAAAAAAATACGACGATTTATGCGACATATTTTGATACTCGCAAATAAATTAAAACCTATAGGGTACTTCCCGCACAGCACAAGTAAAGGAAGGAATTTTATCACATAAAAACATATATAACTAAATAAATAACTTACATTTACAGTTGGAAAATTGACCGCGGCGTATATCGATGTATGGGACAACATGTTTTTCAACTACAATGTTAAGTTTGTTTTTCGGATATATTCATCCCAACTACGGAACCCTTCATTGTGCGGGGTCCGACACGCACTTGGCCGGTTTTTTTAGTATTATATCCCAATTAATTTGGGGTCGGCGCTGGATGTCCTTCACTTTCATACATCTTTATTAGTCGTCTCCGTAGTCACCCTGTTTCTAGCCACATCTTCTTTCACACAGTCCAGCCATTGTATCTTTGGTTTTCCCCTACTCTTGTAGACATCCACATTCACAAAACTTTCCTTCCGACGTTTTCCTTTCTCCTCCCCTCCACATACCACAACAACAAATATTTCTCCCCACCTCATACCATAACAACAAAGATTTCTCATTATAATCAGCCTATAATGGTCGCACTGCTGGGTCACAGGCTCTGTGAGATCCAGTGGGGCGTAATCCACAACGTGGGCCCAGTGCGGGTTGGTAGATGTCACATGTCTTCGAATTGTTGGTTCTAAGACTTACCGGTTCCTTCACGATGTTTTCCTTCACCGTTTTGAGAGCAGTGGTTATGAAATAATTTACACAAAGTAAAGCGCCTATCAGGGTTCGAACCTACGACCTACAAATGGGGTCACCACTGCTCTCATTATGTAAACATTAAAAACACGATAAAAGATAAGTTAAAGATCACAACAATCTTCTAAAGGATAAAATTTACCAGTCAATGTCCACAAAGATTTTATAAATATCTAAATACAACTGTGTATTAGCAGTATTTTATTATACGAGTATATTTGTGGATTTTACTACTTTCTTGGCTCATCGTACAGAAATCGTTTTTCTTAGTTCGTCAGAATCAGCACTTACTCTTGCTAGCAGTATCGAAGCACGCGTCGCTCGTAAAAGAAACAAGTTTTTTTTGGTTGTTTGTCGCATTTTTTATGAATATACATAAAGAAAGCGCCGCGCTGGCACAAATTCTTTGGTGGAGTTTAATGTTTAAGCACAGACACGTAGCTAAGTACAATGTTTTCTTGAAAAACGAGAGAAATATTTGTAAAATTTTCATGAAGATTCCAAATTAAATTGTACAGGTTTTTTTATAAACAAGCATTGCGTTTATAACATTATAACATTTTAACATGTTGTAGCAAAATGTTACACACTGTTATAAAATGTTATCGTGCTACACAATGTTTTATAACGTTATATAACTGCTGTGTGGGAAGCACCTTAACATCATCAACATATACACTAAGTAGAAAAAAATACGTATTACTGAAGCTTACTCAAAAACTATCCAAGCAAAGTTAATAAAATGTATATACGGGATCACCGCTCCAGCTTCCTCTACCAAATTAAAAAAAAAAAAAAAACATCGGTCCAAAAAAATCAAATCTATCGAAATCATAAAATATTATGAGCTCGTTTTGTTATTTTATTTGATTGACTCCAGCGTGTTTTATTGAGGTACCGGCTAACACGGTTTTGTGGGAATGTGTTATATAATATGTTACACCATAAGTACCTACATCACATAAGATCACGCCTGTATTCCCCGAAGGGTTGGGCAGAGGTGTATATAATACATACATACATCCACTCACGTCTTTTTCCCATGGGGGTAGCCAGAAACTATAGAACGCCACCTGCTACGCACCTTACATACTCCTTTTGCTTCGCCTACGTTCATACATCATACACGCACGCCGGTTGCAACTACGTGTATATATTAAGTTTATTTATTTATGCTTCAGTTTACAAAAAAGGGTTTAGTGTTTGGAGCGTCCTCTTAAGCAAACATTGCCTGTGTTAGGAGACTGCTCTTCCATAGTACAGCTTAATTACTTATTCTAGTAACAAAATCGTAGGTACGTAAAATATAAAATAAAAATAAGTATATTAGTGAGAGTATGATTCGAGTGTGAATACCTGTGCGTACTGAGAGTGTATTTGCTACTTTATGTGCTTCAAAAGTGCCTCCGTATACAATATGTAACAAAAACCCTGTTGTTCCTTCTACCTACGTTTTAAGAATCGATATACATACGTAAGAAAGCAAGTCATTTATAAAAACTGATCAACAAAAATAATTAAAATAAATATTTAATTATTAATATTTGTACTGTTTAACTGATTCTTACCTCTACAATTCTTTGATTTTGACTTCTCGACTAGACAATGCTTAATTTTTTTAAATTATAATTCATCAATGTTGTGCTTGCAGGTAAATATATACGTCCCTAAAAGGAACAACAGGGTTTTTGTTACATACTGTATAGTAACAAACACGATTAGCCAGGGCGTGCCATAGTGCCACAATCCTATTACCTTACACCTTGTAGGTAATTGCATTTTCATGGCGGCATCAACCTTTTCCGTGAAAGAGCTTTGTGTATCATCACCATTATCATCATTCAGCTCAAAGACATCCACTGCTGGATATATGTAGGCCTCACTCAAGCATCGCCACATCGACCGGTTATGTGCTTAGCGTATGGTGAATGGGTATCATTTTTGATTAAATCTTTTTTTATCTTAAATAATTATCAAAAACATACCAAAACATAACTGGCGAAATGTGGGTGTACTTTAGGTACACCTCTGCCTTACCCTTCGGGGACTACAGGCGTGATGTTATGTATGTATGTGTATAATTAGCAATAATAAAAGATTTGTTTGCACATCATTCTATTTCATATATTTGTGTATGAAACAAGCAATGACAAAAGGCAAAGACAAGTTCCAAGGGAAGGCTTGTACCTTCCCTTAGTGGGGTTTGGATGAAAGGGTCGAGATAATATCAACAAAGTATAAACAAAGCTTCTCAGAATCCGGTAAATACCCTTACGCGGTGTAAATTGTCTTATACAGACAGATCTGTGATCCTGTATTTATGGATACATGTTCTGCCTTTTTTCAGAATCCACGGAGCATAAAAGCCTCTTGATTTTCTGAAAATCATACTTACTGTTTATATTATTACTTATCCATTGGCAAGGTTCATCCGTTCGGTAATATTATTTGGCAATTGTAAGCAAATGAAAGTCGCCGTTCGATCATATTTTAATCTCTCTGAAATAAGTTTATGATAGAAATGATTACCTAATCAGAAAATGGAAAATTCTAATCCAATTTTAAGACTAGACATCAAACACTTTTACGACTACGAAGCGTATAAATATATTCTACTGATGGACGATAAAATTGTCATGCTTATGGGAACATTATTTTATTTAAATCACTCGCTGTGCCCGCGGCTACGCCTGCGGAATATCCAGACCGTTGAAAATGCGAGCTACGCCGTAGCAGGCCGTATCGCTGCGTAGCAACACGCGGGTGCACTTAGCGCGCGTTTATAACAAACACAAGCATATTTTCAGCATAATTTCGATCATCTACTATTATGAAAGTTAGATAGATACTAGACATTTTTTTCTTTAGTATAGGCATGAAGCTCATGATGTGGTAGTAAACCAGTTGACAAGGTGGTACTAGGCCTGTAGTAATAATCTGAAACGTTGTTCGCAAGAATTCCTTACCGAAATACCGTAGAATAGGTACGTACGTTACATTCATTCATTCACGGTCCACTAAACTGAAACGGTACGCGGAATATTTACGTAACTGCCTGCGTTACGTTTACGTTACGGGCAGCGAAGTAAACGTGGCCTGACGCTCAATTCCAATTGCGGTAACCCATTGTTTTGTACATTTTCGACGTTTTAAATATTTTACACGGCATTGATTTTGCGCAGCTCATGATTAGAGGCTGAATGTTACTCGTATGCCTGACATGTAGTCAATTGATTGATCGTTTCGGAGGGAGAAAATAAATACGATAAAAAAGAAGCAAGAATGTCAGTCATAAAGAGAGTTTGTTTCTTGCGTGTTCTAAGTATAAACAAATACGAAAGAGTTCTGGATAGAAGTATTGTGCAGTACTCAGTAACAAGTATTTTTGTCTTTAACAATAACCAATGCGATAATACGAAAAGTTTCCATTGTTCAAGATAGATTTAAATCTAATTTCAAATGCAGCAGGGATTCAAAGACCTCTGTCATCGTAACAACAGTCCTTTTTATAGATTTATTCGCGTATTATCTTTGAAGATGCGAAACACGCGTTACAAATACCTCATAGCCCTCCCTTAAGACACATTTTCATTAGGAAGTCCGGAAATTAGGGCGGTATTTAAGAGTTTTTATGTCGCTTTCACACCAAATTTATACGTTGCCACTTCGTTCAGGAATAATTAAAGGTTACTCGGAGGGACTTACGACTCTTTTTGATGTTTAGAGACCGTTCCATATGTATGCATAATTGGGCAGGAGGAACCTATCCGTACGCTTTTAATGTATTATTTTGTTCAGTTATCTTTGATGGAGCGGGTAACTGCAATGTGACCAACAAGTAGGTACGATATTGAAAAGTTATTTCGGTCTTCACTGGGGTTTGAACCTGCAACAGCATATTTAAGCATAGGTAATCATCCTATAACGTTCGCACTGCTGGGACACAGGCCTCCTCTCTGAAAGGAAGCGGGGCTTAATCCAACACGCGGGCTCAGTGCGGGTTGGTGGCTATTACATATGTGCGAATTATTGTTTTTAGGACATGCCGATTTCCTCGCGATGTTGTCCTGCACCGTTTTGAACCCACAATCTGAAGTTATCATAAGTTATTACTTAACAATTTCGACTCCACCCACTTTTCGTAAAGCTCATACGCCATGCCGCCATACAAATAGCAAGTTGTAATGAAAAAAAAAATATAAATATAAATAAAAATGCTTGTATTTCAAAACCAACGAGTGTACTGTTAAATCTTGCTAAAATATACAACTGATTTTAATAGTTTATAATGCTGTATTCGCTAAGAAAAACGGATATTTAAAATGAGCCCTCTGCGAGGGCTCCCGGCATCCCATATGCGACTTGAGTGAACTCTCCAGGGGGCCTCCCAGCACTAAACGTGTTAAGCAAGTCAATGCTAACTGCTTTTTTCGCTGACTTTCTAATAAAATTAGACTTAGCAACTAAGAACAACAAAGAATAAATGTAAAAACAGAGAGAACTTTAACATATTTAAATTTAATTAAATGTCTGAAAAGTTTTAATTTAATTTAACTAAATCTGTTTCTTCAGCATGTTTAGTGAAGTTTCATCTTTCATGTTGTGATGTGTTAATCTTAAAAGTCAGTCTGCTCAGGTTAATTTTGAGAATCTTGTCAGCCTTGTTATGATATTATTAAATTTTCACATCTTTAGGTTATAAATTTAACAACCTAAGACGAAACAAAGAAGGTAAACGTGCGGGGGGCGCTACTGGCTTGAGATTAATTTTGGTTTTAAATGAAGTAATGTATCATTCCATACTGCTACCAATCTCTTCAAATGACGAAGATATATATAATTTATATTCAATTTTAATCAGTGTAATTAATAAATTTAAAACTCTTTTAAAATACCAACCGCTAACTCTATAGGATAATGAATAATCTCCTGGCTCGTCGTACAACTTCATGCCCAGGGCGGCATGAAGTTGTATGACGAGCCAGCCCTTCTTCTTTCGTTCGTTTTATTTTAAGTGAATTGTTTTTGATTTTATGTATTCTATTTTCTCTTACACATGTTGTCTACATCTCTTTGTCTACTTTCCTATCTCAGATATGCTGAAAGAAATTTATTTAAAAAATAAGCATCACCTTTGTACGTATTTTTCTGTTCCTTTCTTCTTGTATGTTTATATAAGTATATATGTGTACATAAATGGTTAAATATTTACCAGTTTTCGATTACTCCTTTGTTCTTTGTAATGGCTCCAGATTTACCACTTCTCGAAAAACTTTTTTTCATTAAGTTTTTAACTAAATGTAACATAATTCTGTTATTAGTAAAAATGGGCGTTCCTCAAGGCTCGATATTGGGTCCTTTCCGCTTTTTAGTGTATATTAATGATCTAATCCATTTATTAAAAACCGGCCAAGTGCGAGTCTGACTCACGCACGAAGGGTTCCGTACCATTATCTATACAAATGGCAAAAAAATCACGTTTGTTGTATGGGAGCCCCCTTAAATATTTGTTTTATTTTAATTTAATTATTTATTTTTAAAGTGAATATATAACTAAATATTCTGTGAATATTTCAAGCGTCTACCTGTTGCCGTTATCAATATCGAGCAAAAACGAGCAAAAAATCACGTTTGTTGTATGGGAGCCCCCTTAAATATTTATTTTATTCTGTTTTTTAGTATTTGTTATTATAGCGGCAACAGAAATACATCATTTGTAAAAAATTCAACTGTCTAACTATCACGGTTCATGAGATACAGCCTGGTGACAGACGGACAGACAGACGGACAGACAGACAGACAGACGGCGGAGCCTTAGTAATAGGGTTCCCATTTTACCCGTTGGGTACGGAACCCTAAAAATCAACCACAAATAGTGTTATTTGCTGACGATACTTCCTTGATTTTTAACGTAGATAGATGTGCTACAAATTTTGACGATGTAAATAACGCCTTATTGCGGGTCCAAAATTGGTTCACTGCCAATAATCTAGTATTAAATGGAAAAAAAAACGAAGTGCATACGATTTTCTTTACCAAATGTAAAAAGTAGTGATTATGAGATGGTATTGAATCAAGAAACTAGAATTCGTCCATAAAACTGTTTTCCTGGGGATCACGCTCGACTCTAGGCTTCAAAGTCAAAGTCAAAGTCAAACCATTTATTTCAAATAGGCACATAAGAGGCACTTTTGAACGTCAAAATTTACAAAAAAAATAGAATTGATTCTAGTTGCCCCTTCCAAAAGGTAGTTTCGTATGGAGAAGAATGGGCAAGAAACTCCACCGGTACTCTTTTAAAAATGTTTTACAATATTTTGTTTGATTACATTAATTATATGATTATATGTGAAGACGATGCACCTAGAATAAAATTACTATACCATAATAGGTAAAACGAATTAACCTAAGCAAAACTAAGCAACCCAACCTAAGTGTTTTAAACTAAGCAATGAAAAATAACTTAATTATTAGATAGATACGTGGTGTTCACATATTTACAAACATCATACAAGTATGTTTTTCTAAAAAAAATAAGTCAGTGTGTGAGTATAGGTTATCACAGAATGTAAAATGAATATCATAAAAAGGGGGACCTCTCTTCAAGGGGGTCCTCATTTAACACCTCTTGCAGGACGGCTAAGTTCAGCAGCATATATGCTGTCAGAAAAATCCGTCAATTTACTGATGTAGATACCGCGAGGTTAGTCTATTTTAGTTACTTTCATAGAATCAAGTCTTACGGTATTTAACTTTAGGGACGGCCTGCAGATATCGAGTCTATTTTTATTTTGCAGACAAGAGCCATCAGAGCCATATATAATCTCCGCAGGCGCGATTCTCTTAGAGAACTGTTTAAGGATATTAACATCATGACGGTGCCTTGTCAGCCAATATATCTAAGAAAACATAATTTACGTAAGAATAAAATTACATCTTTGTAGTAAAAGAGGCGAAAGACATAATCATAGTACTAGAAGTAGGGATCTATTAGCTCAACCAGGTTTCAGACTGGCAAAAGTAGATTCATCTTTCTTCGGGTACTGTTTAATGTTATAATAAAATTCCTCCCCACATACTTCAACTGAATGAGACGAAATTCAAATCTTGTATAAAACGCACACTATGCAAGCAGGCATATTATAGGTTGGGGGATTACATCGCTGATGGAAATGCTTGGCTCAATGCTGGTCCAGCTCCACAAGCTCAACTAATTGATTAACATTTGAAAATACTGTTGGAGCTGCTGAAGATTGTAAGACTATCTTTTCATTGTATAAACTTAATCTCCTTTGTATTATATAATTCCATAGCACAGCTGTGAGTACTATGTACAATAGAGCTACCATTTACCGGTTAATATGTCTTTTATTGACTTGAATATGCCCTGGCGGCTGAGAGTATGTCATGCTCACTCAGATGTCTCGCTGAGGGCAAAGTGAAATGACTAAAATTTTGCAGTGGAATCAGCCCCACTACTTCAATTTAGTGGGGCAGATTCTACTACTCTTAAATCTTGTTGAATTCTACCCCACTAGGGTTGGCACCTTAGAATATTTTTTTTTTAAAGTGTTGATTTTATTTAAATGTCATTTTATTTCATTACATGGTCGTACTGTTAAGGCAAGATTTGATCTCATTTTCTTCACACCTGTGCGAAGCCGGGGCGGGCAACTAGTAGGAAATTAAAATTTCCAAACAATTATTTTTGTAGTTTTATTCTAAGGTGCCAACCCTAGTGGGACAGAATACAATAAGATTTTAGACTAGTGGAATTTGCCCCACTAAATCAAAGTAGTGATCACTGCAAAATTATAGGCATTCCACTTTGCCCCACTAGTGCGGCGGCTACGTGGGGCAAAGTGGAATGATTCAGACTTAATAGTAAAGTCACATAATTATAATTTGGGTTCGAACTCAGACCGGCGCTTTACTATGTGTAAATTATTTAATTTCCACTGCTCTCAAAACGGTGAAGGAAAACATCGTGAGGAAACCGGCATGTCCTAAAACTAAAAATTCGAAGACATGTGACATCCACCAACCTGCACTGGGCCCGCGTGGTGGATTACGGCCTACTCCCTCTCACAGAAAGAGGAGGCCTGTGTACCAGCAGTAGAAACAATATAGTCTGATTATGGTAGGTATTATAATTTTTAATACTTACTTACGTCCTACTGTTGCTAATTTGAATTTACTAATAAAACCTATTATTTCAGGTCTCTTATTTGTTATACAATAACAAATAACTAAACCGTATATTGGAACAGACAACGACCTAGTCAGGCCTATAGAGATTACTAAACCGATACTTAAGGGTATAAATATTCATGTTTAATAAGTAAATGCAAAGTAGAGCGAAACGTCTAGAGGTACTTAAAACAAAGGTCTTATAACGGGCACTTGATGAAAATGGGTCCACATTCCATTTTTTATTTAGGTCATTTGATATAACCGTGTTGCGCATAACAATAGGCATCTCTGAACCTCTTTTTAGGGTTCCGTAGTCTTTAAGGAACCCTTATAGTTTCGCCATGTCCTTCTGTCTGTCTGTCCCGGCTTAGTTCAGAGACTCTAAGCACTTGAAAGCTGTAATTTGGCATGGGTATACATAAGCCGACAAAGTGGTAAAATAAAATGCTGAAACAAAAATTGTAGGGTACCTCCCTGGTACGTAAAGTGGGGATGATATTTCCCCCCTGCCAGCTAAATGGTTATTTTTGGATATGTGAAAAAAATCATGGCATTTATAAGGTGTAAATGGCGTAATTGATTCGGTATCCAACAGCCCATTAAAATGCCTCTACCTACTAACTTGACTAACTTTTCTCCTAAACTTATCCACGTATTTTTAGGGTTCCGTACCTCAAAAGGAAAAAACGGAACCCTTATAGGATCACTTCGTTGTCCGTCTGTCTGTCTGTCTGTATGTCAGTCTGTCAAGACCATTTTTCTCAGGAGCGCGTAGAGGTATCAAGTTGAAATTAATATCAAATACGTAAGTCTATGGTCCCTTGAAGCTCTAAAAAAATCAAGCTTCCAAGTCAACGCAATAAAAAAATACGGCGATATAAGCGACATTATTGCGACATATTACGATACTCGCAAATAAATCAAAACTTATAGGGTACTTCCAGTTGACCTAGAATCATGAAATTTGGTAAGAAGCAAGGTCTTACAGCACAAGAATAGGAAATAGTCCGAAAATTGTAAATTTGTATTTTTATCACATGAAAAAAAATTGCGAATATCTCGCACATAAATCAAAACCTATAGGGTACTTTCCGTTGACCTAGAATCATAAAATTTGGCAAAAAGCAAGGTCTTACAGCACAAGTAAAGGAAAAAGTCCGAAATTAGTAAATTTGTAGTTTTATCAAATAAAAAAAAAATTGCGAATATCTCGCACATAAATCAAAACCTATAGGGTACTTCCCGTTGACCTAGAATCATGAAATTTGGGCAGAAGCAAGGTCTGACAGCACAAGTAAAGGAAAAAGTCCGAAAATTGTTAATTTGTAGTTTTATCACATAAAGAAAAATTTTTTTGCGATTACAAACTTAAATATTCAGTTGGAAAATTGACCGTGGCGTATATCGATGTATGGGAGAACATGTTTTTCAACTACAATGTTAAGTTCGTTTCAGGAATGAATTCATCCTAACTACAGAACCCTTCATTGTGCGTGGTCCGACACGCACTTGGCCGGTTTTTTTTAAATGTTTTCTAAATATAGGTTGATATGTGTGTAGCAGTATTTACTTTGTAAATATTATGTCGATTTGTAGTGTTTTTAATGTACACAAAAATTAACAAAAATTATTGTCTCAGCTAAAAACATCTAAATAACTACCATGTAGTGAAAAGTTCGTCGGCTCACCTTGCTGCATTGCCGCCACCACATGACGCTGGCAGAATAGACAACATCGACTTAGCTGCCAAAGAAGAAAAAAAAAACCTGAATTAGTGGTCCGCTACGGCAGTAGGTATCCGAGATCCCTCAATCGTAATATAGCTGGACCGTTACCCTCTTTTGATAGCCTTTGTTGTTAACCTGATGTCCCAATTTGATGGTAGACAGACACCTAAACCTATTTTATTAGTGCGAAATAGGCTATCTGCCCGTTTAATCTAATAAAAAGTAAATTGCTTTCCTGGACTTCCAATTTGCAACAAAAAGTACCTACTTACGCATGTCATCAATAACTTATTTAAGTGAAGTCTCGAAATCTTTGATGTAAGTTTAATTATTATTTCCGATTTCAGAATTGGTATATACGAGTATTCATACGAAATTTTCTCTAGCCATAAAAAGAGCAACTTCTTTTCAACTTTTTTGCCTTTGATATAAAAGAACATTTTTGTGCATAACTACATAAGTAATGACTTGGCAGCGTAGTAATTAACGCAAGAATCTTTTTGACTTTCTGAAAGGTCTGGCGAAAGAACCTTTTTATACTTTGATATGTTTGTTTTCTGGAGTTAGGCTTTTTAATTAAAAGCGTCCATGCGAATCGGAGGGAACACAAAATAACTACATACCATCATAGATTTAGAGGCTAGGCCGCAAACTACATCCCCAGCACTCCTAAAGTTCCCAAGTTTGATGCCAACACCAGCCATACTGCCACAAGTCATGAATATACACGTTTTAATTTCTGTCAGAGACAGCCTCGCTCATAATTAAGCAGCAGTTGTTTGTTTTGTATAAATTACTTCACCCTGAGGTGGGTGAGGTACTCGCCAGATGTTTATTAATGAACATCAGGTTTCTCAAGAAATTTAATACGAATGGTATCATTGTTACCCGGAAGTATGTTTGGAACGCCTTGAATATTGAATTACTTAGATACCTTTATGTTTGTATATATGCGAAACCTGAATATAGTTTGTTCAGAATAAGGAACTGAATCGATTTCAATAATTTTTACACCATGTTATATTTTGTCCCAAAAATATTTAAGTGTGATGGAAAATATTATCACCATTTAATTACTTACAATAAAATCGGCGTACGGTTAGGTACCTACTGCCAAATTATTATCAATGAGCGCAAGACGACCCTGGAGGCGCGAGGGCACCGTTAGCATGTTTTTGTACGGACAACCCGGTAACATAACCTTGTAACTTTGTGATTTGTCATGATACAGTTTTGAAATTTTGTACATACTCGTAGATTCTTTATATAAAAATACTAGACACGTGTTTCGGGTTTCGCATATACTAAAACTAATATTGTATATTCCTTCTGTGTGACTTACATCACTATACCTACACTTCAATGATGCTAGACCGTGAGTCCTAGTCCTTTGTAGAATGTTACCTATGACTCGTTTAAGTACGTTACACACTGATCCGAGTTCGTTTTTCTGCTTCGATCCAGCCCCATTCCCATAAAATCATCCTATAATCCTTGCAAATTGTATTTTTATGCGTACGAGATAATTAACCCGACTAAAAAAAATGAAGTACTATTTTTTTCATAACGCCTGTATTCCCCGAAGGGTAAGGCAGAGTACGCCCACATTTCGCCAGTTATGTTTAAGTCCTCATGTAATGGAGCCTTGCCATCTCGGGCACAAATCCAGACTCCCACTACAACGACGCAGACAACAAATTAATCAATCGATTTGAATTTTTCATAATTTAAGCGCCCATTTACATATAATATATTCACAGAATATTTAGATAAATATTCACTTTAAAAATTTAATTAAAATATAACAAGTATTTAAGAGGGGCTCCCATACAACAAACGTGATTTTTTGCCATTTTTCCAACTTGTGTAGATGCTCAAATCGCTTTAAATGACTCTAACCTGTTATACAGGAGCCATCGAAATAGAACAATTTCAATTATTTTCTCGTTACGTGTACCTAATTATTATAACCGTATTTGGTTCCCTTTGAGCCGTATCCTAGTTGGCATGGCAACAAGTTGTTCAATTACTTGCTCCAGAGGCAGTAGCGAAGCTACAACTCCTATTAGACGGAAGCCGAAGAAAAACTTGTTCAGTTCTCATTAACTCAAGATAACAATCATTACAAAAATTTTAGTCGTTCCTGTACTTTCTTAATTGAACGTCATCTATGGTCAAGTAGATGACTCAAACAAAATTATCAATGTTTTATAGAAACCAGATTCAAATTTTAAATTCAAATAATTCATTTTCTCGTCACAAACAATGACATGATAAATATTTAAAACAAGCTTAAAACGTACGTGACAAAGTTTGTGAGAGACTGGTATCTGCACTAGGAAAACCTGTACTTATAGCAGATCACCAGGGTCCCACCAGACGGTAGTTACAAAGTAAAAGTGAAGGTGCTGAACATACTAAAATAAATCAAATGTAAATTAATAAAAAAAAAACCGGCCAAGTACGAATCTGACTCGCGCACGAAGGGTTCCGTACCATTATCTATAAAACCGGCCAAGTGCGAGTCGGACTCGCGCACGAAGGGTTCCGTACCATTATCTATAAAACGGCAAAAAAATCACGTTTGTTGTATGGGATTAAGTATAATTAAATTAAAATAAAACAAATATTTAAGGGTGGCTCCCTTAAATATTTGTTTTATTTTAATTTAATTATTTAAAACTAAATATTCTGTGAATATTTCAAGCGTCTACCTCTTGTCGTTATCAATATCGAGCAAAAACGAGCAAAAAAAAAAAATCACGTTTGTTGTATGGGAGCCCCCCTTAAATATTTGTTTTATTTTAATTGAATTATTTATTTTGAAAGTGAATATTTATCTAAATATTCGGTGAATATTTCAAGCGTCTACCTGTTGCCGTTATCAATATCGAGCAAAAACGAGCAAAAAAATCACGTTTGTTGTATGGGAGCCCCTTAAATATTTATTTTATTATTATTTTTTGTATTTTTTGTTATAGCGGCAACAGAAATACATCATCTGTGAAAATTTCAACTGTCTAACTATCACGGTTCATGAGATACAGCCTGGTGACAGACGGACAGACAGAAAAACAGACAGACGGCGGAGCCTTAGTAATAGGGTTCCCGTTTTACCCTTTGGGTACGGAACCCTAAAAACAAACCAAATCAAAGTGAAGAAACTATAAAAAACAACAAATAGAGAAGTGGAAAAACGCGTAAAAATATTATGGTTATTTATTAAAATAACCATAATATTTTTACGCGTGTTTGCGCGGTATTAATTAGGAAATTAGTGGGACGGACTATTTTGGATAAGTAAGTAATTTTTCAGTTGCTTTATAATCTAAGTTAAGGAGCCATAGGTACTAGGTAGATACTAGGTATGGCTTTCTAGAGAATGGGCAGCAGCGTTCTCTATGCATTTTAATAACATACTGCGCTCGCCAACCCGCCTGCCAAGCGTGACAATTATGACAAACCCTCCCTTTGGGGGAGGCCTATGTCCAGCAGTGGACGTCTTTCGGCTGAAATGATGATGAGGTAATACGGGCTGGTGTTCGCAACTCCACGTCATTACGCGTATTTTGCGGCCAACGCCTTGATGTTACTGACAATCTCACGGAGGGTACCTGGGTTACCGAAGTATTTTGCCCTGTATGTGGCGACCACCGGGCAGTTTAGTAGCACGTGAGCTGCTGTCTAGTCGTCCTCCATGCAGGCCCTGTACAGCGGACTGTCTGTGACTCCTACGTAGTCCTACAAAGAGGGGTTTATTAAAAGACCCGTGGCCAGTTATAGCTGGTGTCACTGTACGCAACTGTTGTTTAGTTAGTCTCAGCCAA
Organism: Tiliacea citrago; assembly: GCA_963921375.1. Lineage (NCBI taxonomy): Eukaryota > Metazoa > Arthropoda > Insecta > Lepidoptera > Noctuidae > Tiliacea > Tiliacea citrago. The sequence goes on along the minus strand of OY992792.1, from coordinate 21,377,309 downwards.
CTAAATGAAACGAAAATCTTTCATTTACAAAGTCAAGTAGATTGTTGAAATTTTTAGTTCACAGCTTTTCTACAATACAAAAGTCATAATGCTATTTTTCTTACTGTCAATTAGGCGATTGTGAAGTCTTTTTTTTGGTTCGCGAATCAATTATCCAGATATTTTCCCGTTTCTGGATTTATGGACAATTTAATAATTTCATACTTAGTTAGGTATGTCAATTTTATTTGTGTTATTGGCGACAACCGATCGAGATCGAGGATACCGACACTAATGTCACATCTTTTTATTAAAATCTTTCATGAACTTTGTTATATTTTTCATAGTAACTTTACAAAAGCGAATATAAAGTAAAATATTATGATCTGGAATTATTCTCATATTTTATTTTATTAGGAACTAGCTAACCAGTATGTTAATTAACTCAAAGGAAATTACGGAGCCACAAAAAGATTTCTTGAAAACATTGAGGTTGCAATTAAAATTATAATTTTACAAGATAAACATATTTAATACAATGGAATCCGTTGACTTCCTAATGAGAACATAGGTAATTTGTCTGTATACATAATTGTTCTAATTACTGTGCTGTGATAAGATCGGCATAATTAACCACAGTGAACTAGACATATATCTTGGGTATGTACCTACGCACGAGACAATGGCATTGATTAGATTCTCTGTACGCAATCACGTTTTCATGTGACATTCTCGTAATAACAGGAACTCCAGGAACATAGATAACTTTTGTTAAAACCAGAAGAACCGGAAGAAGGCGTGACATTATTTGAGTATGTAAACCAGTAGACGTAAAATCTCTGTTCTGCTGATGTGGTTTTTATTTGCTAGAAGATGTGGCGGGTATCGAATAGGCGCATTTTGACTTTCTGGAACCGTAAAGGGAAGTGTCAAACTCAGAATTGCCCCAGATCGAAAATGGGACCCTATTGGCAAAGTCAAGTAATATAAATGATAGCTCCATTTCTGTTACACACTGAAACAATGAGGACTTTCACATTTCCCTACACAGCCCCTGATATTGATGATCATGGAAAATGGGTGAAAGCGAATAAGAAAATAACTTTACCATAAACAATCGTATTTGTAGACGAAAGCTATTCCCTAATGTTATGCGTATTTTCCTCCACATGGTTACCGGTTGGCAGTAAGTAGGGCTTGGCACTTCCCATGGGGGCCGCAAGAAGTTACTAAAACATAATAGTATGGAGTTTAATAACAGTATTCACTCATGAAATGGTTATGATTATGATTATAAAAACGGCAAGGGACGTGGAGTAAATGTAGGAACATATAATATTTAAAATACACAACTTTTGTAACGTGGTCTTGTCATATTTTTGCTGAATTTGGCCTTTTGTCACAAAACTTTTGTCACGAATTGAATAATATTTTATATACCTTTTTAAGTAGAAATTGTAAAGACTATAACGCTCATTTTCTAGTGAAATGTTTTTAAACCTGGATGATGTTAAAAATTCAGTTAATAGCCTAATCTTTTGTTATTTTGGGTCGAAAATTATCAAATAACCTCTCCCGCTCTGGGCGGAGCGGGGTTTTAGTCAGTAAAAGTCTGACACGCCCGTGTGTGTCTTTTACTGATTAAAACCCACCCGTGTTCCCTCAGATGCCTGTGGGCCAGCGCCACGATATCCCTTTCGGACAAACTCGCAACCTGGCAGGCATTGGCCCTACCGGACCCCGTCAGTTGGTGCTGACAAATTTTTGAGGCGCGCGTGGAACACAACGCGCTGTCGACCCGGGCCTGGTCCTTATCTGATGGCGAGCTACCCATCGCTCACCGTCCGCAAGCCCGCGCCTACAGTGACCGGGAATCGGCCTGCGACTCCCGAAGCCCGGGGCGTCTCGTACGGCGACTAGGGGCGTGAGGGCGCGAATTTTGCCTCTGCCTCACCCGTTCCGCCTCCTCCTTCGCGAGCATTACTGCTTATTACTAGAAGGAGGTAACGGCCTCTCATGCACTCTCGCTCCGAACCATGGCCTGAATCAGGGCCGGACGCGGGAGATCGCCGCCGCCGCCGCCTCCGTGAGGACATGGCGGGCAGTGCCAGTGCTCCGCCAAAGCCGGGCAGAACTCCACCGTGTCCTCCGGGAGCTCAAATCATAGTCATAGTCATTTATTAATAAACAAGTAACTTGTATCTGAATTTACACACAAAATTTCACAATTCCAGGATTTATACACAATAAATTTACATTTCATCAATAGTAAACTAAACAATGTAGCCAACACCTTAAAATTTAAAATAAAAATAATAAGGTAATTAAACATAAATTGGCAATAATTGATAGAATGAATTTAAAAAAAAAAATTTGTTAGATTAATAAATCCAAATAAACAAAATCCAATAAAATTTAACAACACAAGATTATCTAAAAACAAAAAAAAACAATAAAATTACAATTAAAAAAAATACAGTTCTTCAACAGCATAAAGACACTTATTCAATAAGATTTTTTTTAGTTTTATTTTGAAAGCGCTACTGTAGACAGCACTTTTTATGTCTAAAGGCAACCCGTTGAATAATTTAATAGACTGGTATCGTGGACAATTTTTAACAATTCTTAGGTTATGGTTAGTAAAAATTTTATTCTTCAAGTCCAGTCTACGAGTGCCTTCCCTTATCTGCCGTTCTTCTATTGTCTCATAGTCTTGTATGTATTTGGCCATTATTACTTAAAAGTACTAGTACATAAAGACTTAGTACTGTAAGTATGCCTAAATTGTTAAAATGTTGTCGGCAACTTTCTCTTTTTGAGATCCGGACCATGGTACGAATTGCACGTTTTTGTAGTACGAAAGCTCTTCTTTCATTATATTCATAACTATTTCCCCAAAAAAGTATGCTATATCTAATTTTTGACTCCACTAGCGCAAAATATACCATGTTTAGCTGTTCTATGTTGATTTCATTTCTCAGGGCTCTCAGAGCGTAACATGCAGTCGATACCGATGCATCAATTGCTTTCAATTCTGGTTTCCAGTTTAACAGTTGGTCAATACATAAACCTAAAAATGTTAATTCGGAAACGAGCTCAATTCCGACTTCATTTAAGGCAACATTTAAATTATCTTTGTTACGGGCTGTAGTTTTAAATAACATTATTTGAGTCTTTTTATTATTAATAAATAATTTATTTGCCGTGAACCACACATGAAATGCTTGTAACGTAGCATTTACCGTTTTTGTCAACTCTACCATGTCATTATAATGGCGTTTGTGTCATCTGCGAAAATTACTAATTCAATGTCCGGTAATTTTATATTTAGATAATTAACCAAGTCATTAATAAATAATAAAAATAAAATTCACACAGTGGTTAACACCCGGGCGTTTCCTCCCGATTTATCCTGAACAGGAACCTCCCGACAAAACCGTGTCCGGTGAGGACCTGCGTCAGGCGGAAGGTGAGGACGCCGTGGCACCTCTCTAGCCACTCCTCAAAGAAGGGACTTATCGCCACAATTGTGGCGTACCCAATAGTCTAGTCTAATATATCGTTTGCAAATCTCCACGCGACTGTGGCGGCATTTACATCGCCATTTGCATCGCACAAGCAAAGTTTACTGCACGACTGGCATATATTCAACATCCCGACATCAACCATTAGGCAGTTGCCCACCAGACACAACACCCATCGGTCGGAGGATCCTCCCTATTCTATGGAGGATGAGTGTAATTCACACCCTGTTCCTCATACCTCTATACAACCAACGCCGCGGGCAGAAACGAGTCTTTAATAAAACTCAGTCAAACAGTCCCCGCAAGCGCCGGGTATTAGCCCAGGGAGCCCGGTGTGTGCTCAGGCCGAAGAGCTCAGATCCTCTGCTATTAAATTTATTGCCAGGGCCTTGTTTTGTGGTCTTTAAATTGCGACGAATTCTTTGCGGGAGTTTTGTGTTAAGTTCAGTTACATGTTTTATAATTATAGATGTACATTTATCCATGTTTTGTGTATATTTAACAGACTATGCCTTAAATATAGCTTAGCTTGTCAGTTAAAGTTGTGTTCAGAATAGAGTGATTGCGACGAGTATCTACAAATTTTACACCGGTATAAGAGCATGTTTACATTAATAGATTAGTCAGTTTATACCAGCTTCGTTTGTAATTCCATTCATGGTTGGTTGCGCATTGATCCTGAATTGGGAGACAATTGGTTCTACATTAATTACATACTCTATTCATTAACAACGAGTAGAGAAAGCAGAGTACCTAGGTACTTATTTATAAGCTTTATTATATCTAGAATGTTTAACTAAAATTATGCGTATTATGAAATCCTGAATCGATTTCTGTCATTTTTAATACTCGTATAGGTTATTTTGTATCCCAAAAATAATTAAATTACGGAAATTACAGCCACATTTCCACTGTACATTAAAACAAACCAAAATGGACGAAGTATACTACGCTAGACTCTTATATGTGTGTATTTGTTGGTTTCTTGTAATGTAATTGGGGATCAAATCAAATCAAACCATTTATTTTTGCAAACATGGGTAATTAGTACATAGATGTTTTTTTTTTTAAGTAGTCCTCCATATTCTACTTTCTCATGGGCATGCAAATAATATTAAATTCCAAAATTAATTAAACAAAAATTCTATTGATATCGAATAAATATAAATGTCAAATCATTAGAATTCCAAAAAAAATATTAAATCTAAAAACAAACTATTATCAGTAGTGACATTTTTACAGTAATGTCAAAAAAATAATAAAGTATGTCAAAGTGTCAATAAGAATAAAAACGCGACTGTGTGGATTAGTAATGTGACCACAATTTTCTCCTACAATCAGTATAACTAATTTAATAAATAAACAATTAACATAATTCTAATTGGAGTCCCGGAATTAAGGCACATAATACTATGGTGGTCACACACGTTTCGTCGTGTGCGTTAATTTCAGGACATGTTGTTTTAGTTGTACGAGCTAAGCTTATAATAGCATTTGTTTTATGTTTAATCCCGATTTGAGATGAAATCTGTTTTTTTTTGGGTTCCCTAGTGGTTCTTACACAAATTTCATCAGTAAAAGAGTAAACCATACGATAAAAAAACAAAATGTTAAGCTTTTCCGTAATATAATACTTAAAAGATTACTGTACGAAAAAGAAAAACAATTCTTTATTCGCAAGCATCATTTATCAGCGGCTTGTCTGTAGAACCATTCATCTAAAAATTTTCTCATCGAAAGCAGCCTTGAAAATGATATCCAATACTTTCGTAAGATTTATCTCGGAAATAGGTTTATCTCTCTCTACCCGGCGACGACAGCTCGACTTAAAACTCTCTAAGATTAGCCCCAGGCTGAACGTGGATTACACGTTCAGTCCATTATTGTCAGAAATTCTTCTATTTTGTACGTCATATCGGGTTACGATCTAATTATAACATTGTTTTGGCGGACAACGGTTTTCATTCTGACTTTGTTTCAAAACCACTTTACCTGGAAACAAATGACTAACGGATTTTCGTTTCAACTTCCAAAGTGATGCATGAAGAAATAAACAAATCTGTTCGTCATCTAATATTAAAATTTAAAGGCATCGTGCATTATAATGAGAACTACTAATTAAATACGTTAATCCGAACCACTATTGTTCCCCTCAGCTAGGTTTAATTAGGATTGACCTCATTTTAGCCACTTCATTGTCTATGGAGCCATTCCCATAATCTGTTAATGGACGGTCAAAGAGGAAGTGGCCATCATTATAACCGCGGTGGCCAAAGGCATCGTTGTCTGTTGACAAGAGGACATCGCAGCCCGTCGCGTCGTTCGAACGTAATCCCTTAATCGTCTTTTACGCAACCCACTGATACTCGTATAAAAGTGGTCTGCAGTCCATAGTTAGTATAGAATACAATACTCTTTATTATGTACACCATAGTTTGCTGTGACGTAACTGATTCAATACGGCATGGAAAGGATATTGACCGGGTTTGGACCAAATGTTGCCCAGACATGTGAGTACTTGCAAATGGTTCCTTGCATTTGAGATGAGTTAATTAGGGCACAGCCTTATGCCGTACCCACGAGCTACACGCGTCTTGCGCAGTGACTGCAAAGAAAACAAATGAAAGAGGTTTAGAGCACGCCACGAGTTCACCGCGACGCCACTTACGGAGCGACGGTACCCGCGCGAAAGAAACAAGTGACAATCGGGGAAGTCGCTTGATGCAAGCCGCGTCGCCAGTCGCATCGCTCGAGGCTGTAAACGTGTCCTTAAGGTGATACGTAAAAAAAAATCATAGCTAACATAAGATAGTCAAAATCAAAATCATTTTTTTTTATTTCACATAAACCTACATGGACACTTATGAAACGTCAGAAGCTAGGTGCACGGTTCCAATTGGTCGTTTCCTATGGAGAAGAGCTGGCAAGAAACTCCACGGTTACTCGTTTAAAAAAAGTGGGCTTTAACAATGTTTCCAAGTTACAGTGTTAATAGGTATGGGAGGACAGTGTAGGCCCGTCAACAAGTACCAAGTACTTAACAAAATAAAAGATAGTTTACAAAGCTACAGTCTATTAAGCCTACAACGTTCTCACATTCACAAATTAAAAAAGAATCTATATAAAATATTACTAAAATAATAAAAATAAAAACCTACATATTTAAACCAAATGACAACATTGTCATTACAACTGTAAAAAAAAAACTGAATAAATATTCTGTCCACAAGTCACTAATAAATATTTTAAATTAAAATTGTAGGTTATGTCAAAGTATGTAAAAAAAACGTAATTTAGGAGCAGTTAATAGACGTTCACATAGTTATGCTGTTAATGAGGTACCAGGGAAGCCACATGTGCAGAAGGAATTATTGCCAAACTTCCTTGTCTTCAACGTAGTACTTAATCTTATAGTATGCTTTTTGATTAGGACACGTTTGATGCGGGTTTTGAACTTCCATCGTCAAGTTCTATAACCGACTTTGGCAACTTGCTATAGAAGCGGATACTGTTTATAAGAAATGACTTGCTTGTTTTAGTTAATCTAAATTTGGGTATCACAATTTCATGTTTACTACGTGTATTTATATTATGGAAATCGCTTCATATTTTGAAAAGTCCTAAGTTTTTGCGAACATATAAAATACTTTCTAAGATATAAAGAGAAGGCAGAGTTAGTACATCAATTTCTTTGAATTTGTTTCTAAGGGACTCACGAGGACCCATTCCATAGATCGCGCGGACTGCCCTCTTTTGTAAAATGAAAATTGAATCTACGTCAGCAGCCGATCCCCACATTAGATTGCCATAATTATGACATAATACTGTGGAAATAAGCAAAGTATACTAATCTAGCTGTGGCTATATCAGTTAACTGCCTTATTTTTCTTACTGCATATGCAGCTGAACTTAATCTACTTGAAAGAGCTCTATAATGTGGGCACCCCATTGTAATTTTGAATCTAAAGTAATTCCTAGAAATACAGTTTCCGTAATAGCATCTAGTTTCTTGCCGTCAAGTTTTAAATTTAGACTCACTTGGGGTACATTTGGTAATGAAAACTTAAGACATTTTGTTTTGTTCGCATTAAGTAAAAGATTATTAGCTGCGAACCATTTTGAAAGAACAGCCAGACTATCGTTGACATGTAAGACATCCGTATCTTTTCTATCTATTTTAAAAATAAGGGAAGTGTCATCAGCCAATAGAATTATATTCGATAAGTTAGCCATCATGTAAGGCAGATCATTAATATAAACTAGAAATAAGAAAGGGCCAAGAATTGAACCTTGAGGGACGCCCATCTTTACTAGAGACCCCAAGGACGTTGCCCCGTTAACGTTTACTTTTTGCTGCCTGTTTGATAGATAGGAAAAAACAAGATCAGCAGCTTGTCCACGAATTCCGTAGTGGTGTAATTTACAGATTAGTGTATTGTGGTCAACGCAGTCTAACGCTTTTGAGAGATCACAGAAAATGCCAATGGAATCCTGGGAATTCTCCCAGGATTCCAAAATGTGACTGATGAGTTTCACTCCTGCGTCAGTCGTCGACCTACCTTTCGTGAAACCAAACTGGCGACTATGTAAAATCCCATTTGAATTAAAATGTGACAACATCTGGTCTAGCATTATTTTTTCGTATATTTTACTCAATGCTGGTAGCACAGATATAGGCCTGTAATTAGAGGGATCACTCTTACTACCCGATTTGAAAATTGGTACTACTTTACTATGTTTCATTAAATCAGGAAACGTACCGCTGCGCTGTCTAAACATTGATTAAATATGCGTGTTAGGACAGGGGCTATTGTGTCAATTATATCTCCAAGAACCTTAATGGAAATTCCCCATAAGTCTTCAGTGTTCTTTATGTTAAGACTTTTGAATGCCTTTTTAATAGTGACAACAGAAATGGGCTTGAATTCGGAACTTGGAGTACTAACTTTAGAGCAGTTTTCTTTTAGAAGAGATTCAGCTAATACGGATGATGAGGAGAGAGATTTCGTAACCTCTATTGGGATGTTGGTAAAAAAGTTTTCTAGTGTCTCAGCAACTTTTAACTTATCTGAAATGATTGATAGTTACAGAGTGAATTTCTTCCACATGAGAAAAAAGAGAGCGCAACAATGCGCTGGAACCAAAATAAAACAACGTAAGAGCGCCAACCAAACCAAATAAAAATTGTTTAATAATAAATTAAGCTATGTATCAAAAATATTTTCAGCCAGTGTATTCAATTCCCTAATACGCACATTTCGAATGTAATTTTGAAATTACATACTTAGGATTTCAGAATTTCAGAGAAAAATTTAAATAAGTAGAGTTTTTTTCGGAATTAAATTCTATCGATGAAATTTAACCCAATTGCGTTTTCTTTCAGTCAGAGTATTAATCAAATAGTCAATAAACATATATCCAAAAAATAAATCCACACATGTTGTAATAGTGAAATAAATGGTTACGAAAAAGCCCCCAATTTATTTTGTTATCGCCTTAACCGTTGTAACGGCAGTTTATTCTAGGACAGAACACCCAACTTTATGAGTTATTTCTATCTGCTTTAATTTGATTTGCAAAACGGTTGACTAGGGTCACAAAAGACTATTATAAAATACATCCCATGCGTGCATCAATGCGAAACCCTAACAGGGTCATCTATTTCCCTGTTATAGCACATACCTACAAGTTAAATTAATTAGTACAACGCGTTATACAACGTTGTTCAGCGTTTCCTACGAGATGCTAAATTGCCTTCACGTAACATCCAATATTACGTGGAACACCCAACGTGTTCCAAAATGAGTAAACACTGGAACAAAGCCGCCTCATTATGAAAATGAACGAGCGACCATAACTCATCATAAAGTGTTTATAAAAAAAAACCTCAAATATAATTCTATCGCAAAACGTTTAAATGAGGGTCCGTAAAGAAACGGGCATGATTTATCTTTTAATTAATCTTTATGTTAATCCCACCGTTTTGTACTGAAACGGGCATTTTAAGTATTTGCCTCGTGGTTTCTCTGGATAATAAATTGTATTGTTTACTGGACGGCCCTTACACTACTTCAGATGATTTTATCGAAGAGTGGCTTATTTATTGCTTTATAGTACTTGGTCTATTCTATGAAGTGGAATCACGGTTTAATAGATATTTAATATTGATTCAATGGCAATAGGATCACCTATTGCCATTAAACCATTGTGCCCAGTTGATGGCAATAGGCTCGCCCCCTACTACAGGGGACTTAAACATAACTGGCGAAACGTGGGTGTTTGGTGTGGAATAGGGAGGATCCTCCGACTAGACGGGTGTCGCGCTACTGCCCGACGGTTGATGTCGGGACGTTTACCGCGCAACTAGCATATGTATGCTAGTTGCGCGAAAAACTCTGTATGCGTGATGCAGGATTGGATTGATGACGTGACGTCAGTGTGACGCGTAGCTCGCATGTGGCGATGTTGATGCCGCTGCAGGTATGCTATAGGTACACCTCAGCCTAACCCTGCGGGGATTACTGGCGTGATGTTATGTTATGTTCAATAATGATTCATAGCCCATACATCGAAGTCACGTGTGTATCGAATACACTATGGCCCCGCGCCTAACGTGTACCTACTGTGTCGCTGTTAGTCCTTGTAAAGCCTATTATGCTTATCCATCCAGGTGGCTGTATTTTCTCTTTTAACGAAATAGGAAAAAAGAGTTATCTACTGTTCACTGTAAGCCTCTATTATACCATATTGACATAAAGTTATAATCCCAAGCCCAAACGGTCCTATTCAATATTTACAACGTAACGTTTGATGTTATTCGAAGGACTCAATTTGAATATAGAACATCGTATATTTTTAGAATTCATGCCCTCATCCCGACACAATATTCCAACGGTGCAATGGAAAAGTTTTGTAAAACCATGCACACGAATTTCACCCCTAAAGCAACATGATACAAACTGTTTTGGAATCTACTTTCAAGCAATTTAATTGGTATAAAGAACAGTTCTATAGTTAGTATATGAAAAGTTACAGCATTCTTTGCTGCATAAACCCTCCCGAGCCTGCAACTAAATGGGAATATCGACATAATCAATATTTTCCACGCCCTAATTACTGAAAGACTGGATTATTTGTTCAAGATCCTGTCATAACATTTACTCAATCTCATTCAATTGCTATTTACTTATCAAATATTTGAACGACTTCGACAGCTTTGCAATCTTATAGATAAACGCTAATACACCCTCAAATATACCTTCAAATAATTTCTTATAGCCAATAAACTAGACTTGTGTTGTGAGCGCTCGTAGATTCTTATTACTACGCCGTAGAACGCGCGTAGTCGCGTAGCAACAGCGACTTAACATAGAAAAAGAAAAATATTTTACATAAACAAGAGAAGACTATCTCCGGTTTACTCAAAAGGATATTTTACTTTGGAAATAGAAGCAGCTTTCCACAATAAAGCTAGAAGATTAGGGTAGACATGGAATTTATCAGAAAAGATTTTATTTGAATATTTCCTCGGCACTTTTATCGTGAAATAAATGGAAGAATCTGAAGATGTTTCTAGAAATATTGTCGTGATAATGTTGAAGCAACGGCGTGGAATCGAACCCCGGACGCCATAGGGCAGGAAAATTAAACTATATTTCATCACATGATCACGTAAATTAAATTTATTTGCATAAAAAATACAAAAACGGGTCTGAAAGAGGTAAAGAAAATATAAAAAAATACAAAAATTATTAAAAAAAAAACTAGGTTAGTCGCTGGGTCGCTAAGGCTTTAGATTTTTAAACTATTTTTTATTTGGCCGTTACACAAAACCTGGTTCAACGATGCATGGAATTTGGGTTCGGCGAGCTACCCATCGCTCACCGTCCGCAGGCCCGCGCCTACGGTGGCCGGAAATCGGCTTGCGACTCCCGACGCCCAGGGCGTCTCTTGCGGTGACTAGGGGCGTTAGGGCGCGAACCCTGCCTCTCCCTCACGCGTTCCGCCTCCGCCTTCGCGAGCATTACTGCTTCGCAGAAGGAGGTGACGGCCTCCCATGCACTCTCGCTCCGAACCATAGCCTGAACCAGGGCCGGACGCGAGAGATCGCCGCCGCCGATCGCCTGCGTGAGGACACGGCGGTGCTCCGCCCAAGCCGAGCAGACCTCCACCGTATGCTACACCGTGTCCTCCGGGCGATCCACCTAGTGGTGACACCCGGGCATTTCCTCCCGCTTTATCCTGAACAGGAACCTCCCGAAACATCCGTGTCCGGTGAGGACCTGCATCAGGCGGAAAGTGAGGACGCCGTGGCGCCTCTCTAGCCACTCCTCAAAGAGGGGCAATCGCCGCAATAGTGGCGTGCCCAGCGCTGGGTTGCAACAATCGCACTCTCCATGTCATCATAAGATCTCGCCGGAGCTCTGTCCGCTGTGCCGTAATTTCTCGCGGCACCGGAGTTTCGCCCCGGCGTTTCGCCTCCTCGCGACACTCCCAGATGTGCGCGAGGACTTGGTAGAGCGTAACTTGGAGTACTCATGACTGAATCCAGTAAGTCCCATATATAGGGAGATCATACGCCGAGAGCAGTATGGTAATTCACTCCTTATGGAGAGAACATTATAGAACCTCTTAAACTTAATAGAGGTGACTGCACCTCGACTTTACACAAACAAGCCAATAGGAGTAGACATTTTTTCTTTATTAACCCTCCTATACTCGAGCCAAATTCTATGACACCTATATACCCGCGAATGGTCTCACAGACCGAAAGTTCGGAATCCAATTTCAGTACTAATTTTGGAAAAAAAGGTGAATATATGTTTTCAGAAACTAGAATGTCGTGAATAAGATGAGCCCATTCATTCATTTACTGAGTAACAGTCTCTTTAATTTCAGTCTCTGAAATAGCAAGATTTTCGTAAGAGTACTAAATGTTAGCAAAAATATATTTTCTTCTAACAAACAACAGCAACCTTATAAAATCTAAAAGATAACCTCATGAGGAATATTAAAGGTTAAACACATTAAAGGTTTTCAATTGATCAATGTGTTTTCATTTGTACTGAGTTGAAATAAAAATTGTTTAAAAAACTAAAAAACACGTTTTAATAGAAAACTAAACTAAAAATTAGAAAATAATTTAAAATAAGTTTGAAATCATAATAGTGATTAACACGAAAACGTGGGGTGCCTGATGTCAATTATTGGAAATATTTTATTGACATTGGTAAAAGTAGAATCATTATGAAAATATCATAAAAAGCTCCCCACGCTTTGTTTCTCAGGCTCCCCTCTCCGCAAAATTAAATTAAAATAACTAATTCTGAAAATCCGAATGGGACAATTTTTTTTTTTTGTTGAATTTGCATAATTCTCCAGTTGATTCTGCCAATAGTAATATGCTTGTCTCAAAGTTTGAGTCATGTATGCCTTAGTACTTGGCACAAGTCACTACCGTGACAACCGTTGAATTGACCGTTAAATTATTGTATTGTCATCGGTCCTTGATAAGTGTAAAAATTTTTAATTAATCCGACGTTTTGAAGTGGTTGAAAATCGAGGTCAAAGATTCCGTTACATGTATATATAGATACGTAGATACAGGCGAAATACGGCTACGCGTGCTACTCGCACGAACGCACTTTACGCTCTGCGTAGCAACGAATCAGGCAGCTAACAGGAAATACAAAATGCCAGCATTGATAAAAATAGAAAAAATCACGGAAGAGTGTTTTGTCCGTCTTGCAGACCAATGCGCGGGTATAGGAAGGTTAAATGTATTTCACCATAATTTTTGTTTTGCACCGGTTTTACACGGCAATAAAATTGTTTATTGCCGTGCAAAACCGAATCTATGACTCATCCTTCCAAAAATCAGATTTGAAATAAATTCAAAAGAATTAAGAATAAAACATGCTTAACCATTTTTGCGTGAAAAGAGGCCTATACTTGTCAAAAATTAATAGGCCCGTTTTGACATTTAACTTGAATCGATTTATCGTGAGTATCGAGTCTTATGGTTACTTCATTAGTTACGAATTCGAATCGATTCAAGTTAAATGTCAAAATTGGCCTATTATTTTTTTGACAAGTTTCATTGGCAGAGGAAACGCCGCAATGTGTATATATGATACTGGCTGTAAGCCGCGATTTTCTTCAGATACAAACATTAGAGGCTGCGTATCACTGGTCAGTTTCCATCACTTTATTTAATTAGCCAGTTTCGCTGATTGGTCAGTTTTGCAGATTAGATAGTCGCGTCAATTCGACAGTTTCAAGTGTTCGCCAGATTAGTTGATTCATCAGTTTAGTAGTCAACGAAAAATATATGTTTACGTTTAAGTAAACAAAAGTGGATCATGTAAGGAATACCTAACCCAATTAAAATCAAGCTTAAAATTGTATTTTTAAAATCACAATATTTTAACATTTTAAAAATATATTTAACTTCTAATCGGCAATCATTGACGGCACGGTTGGCGCAGTGGTTAAGCGATTAACTGCTGCGCTGCGTGTCGCGGGTTCGATTCCCGCACGGAACAAATATTTGTATGACCTACAAGTAGTTGTTCCGGGTCTGGCTGTTTGTGTATGTGAGCTTAAATGTTTGTGAACGCACCCACGATACAGGAGAAATTCCTAGTGTGGGGCAACGTTTTATAAAAAAAAAAAAAATCATAAAACTTAAATCTAATATGTAGACATTATTACATATTTGTTTTTTATTTAATTTAATTTAGCTTCGTTGGTCTGAAGGTCGCAAGCGTTACTGCTGTGCGTGAGAGTATGGGTTCGATTCTCAAGTCGAAAGAAGTTTTATTGGATGTTTCCAATATAAATTTATCAGTAGAGCGGCGGTTTTGGGCCCGGTTAAAGGCAATAGGCTCGCCTCCTATTACATGGCACGTAAACACATCTGGTAAAATATGGGTGTACTCTAAGTGCACCTCTGTCTAACCCTTTGAGGAAGCAGGCGTGATGTTATGTTACGTAATATGTACATAATTAAATTAGTAAACGTGTGTGCAGTTTTCTGCCGACTGTACTTTGACTGACGAATGGAATAAAACTGACGAATCAACGAAACTGTCGAGTTGACGCGAAATCGCCTCTAATCCGCAAAACTGACTAATCAACGAAACTGACGAATTAAATAAACTGTCGAGTGAGAGAAACTGACCCACATACGCGGACTCAAACTTTAATCCCTTGAATATCGAAAAACTTTCTTAAAAATACACTACACTCTCTAAGGAACATATTTTCCACCTTCATGTCCGAAGTGGACATGAAGGTGGAAAATATGTTCCTTAGAGAGTGTAGTGTATTTTCATATTTCTTATTGTCAATATAATAATCCTATAACTACAGCAACTTGTTAGTTCTCGTAGACCTTTGTTGCTACGCCGTAGAAAGCGCGTAGCCGCGTAGCACGTAGCGTTCATTTATATTCAAGAAATTTCTGTTATAACTTGCAAAATACTATGTTTACCTCATCAAGTTATTATTGGTAGTACTTTACAGTTATATTATATCCAACACGTGCAAACTTCTCAGTAAAAATGTCCGTCCCTTTACATTTAAATACAGCATAATTCTTCCTAGAAACAATAAGAAATGTGATCCTAAACACAGCTTTCCCGGAATTCCAGCTCATTTTCCGCGTGCAGAGCAGAAACACTTCAAACAGCACACCACTATTTTCAAGTGGTACAATATTAATTGGACTGCTCGGAACAATGTTAAGCTGTAAAGAAAAAAAGAAAATACATTTATTTATCACAGACTAAAAGGCACACAATATAATATACGAAACACGAACAGGCTCTGAGCAAAAATACAGCATCTGTAAGAGTCTATTTGAAAACAAACTGAAATTATAAATACGAGTAGGTATTCACATGGCGAGGCACGTAATATTATTATTTCTCCATTTCCCGGTAGATGGCATTAGGCTCGCCCCTTATTACATGGGACATAAACATAACTGGCGAAATGTTGGTGTACTTTATGCACACCTCTGCTGCACCCTCGGGGAAATAAGGCGTGATGTTATGGTATTCACACTTGTGAACACACTTTTATACAAAACATACTAGTTTTCACACACTGCCACAAACACGATTTTTATTTTTCTTTTTATTGTTTTATAAAAAAATGTGTAACTCATACCAAATTAGCACAACGAAACAATTGTTAATTAATCGAGGAAGAGCGAGGTTTATCCCATCACAAGTATCTTCGGATTACTTTCTGGGAAGCCCCGGCAACTTAATTGTATTGATTTAAGATAATAAACACACTTTTTTTTTATTCAAAGGAGAAGCTATTTGCTTTTAAAAATCGTGATGGATGCTTAACACAGAGCTTAGAGAATTGTTTTATTTTTTATTTTGTTCTCATTTCTTCTCGCATATAGAAGCAACAAGAATAATTGAATATAAGATACCTAGGATTTTGGATTATATATTTAGTTTTATAAGAGTTTCTTGCCCGTTCTTCTCCCAAGCGATTTACGTTTTGGAATGGGCGAACAACCTCCTGACTAACTGACCGACTCCATGACAATTCACGAGTGCCTGTAAATGGTTTAATTGAAATAAATTCTTTGAGTTTCAGTTGACAGTATTAACGTCGCCAGCGCATACATCTGGAAGCCACTACTGCTACAAACGGATGCGGATTTTGATCAGGTTAGATTGAACCTTTTAACGTCGAAACATTACCTCATTAAACAAAAACAAAAGCAGATTCAGACTGGGAAATCATAAACAATTAATTATTAACAGATAATATTCCTGCTAGGCCCATTCCCTAATATTCACGGCAATAAATTAGTACTTTTAATAGGTATTTCTTGTTAATACGCCATGTTTATTTCATGTGGTCGATATTATAATATTTATGGGCCTGATACGAGTATTAATGTTTACATAAGAAGAATTGCTCGCTCCATACCTTTGTGTTATCATAAACTTGTACGACCGTAGGGCTTCAGTGCTAAACATTGGCAAAATATACTGCCCTAAGCCCTAATGAAACAATATTGCCTCTATTTGAATACTAAATTGTTCCAGGGATGTATTATTCCACTTGTATTAACTTCGCAAGTACATTCGACCGCTCGTCAGTAACATTTTGACCTTGAACTGGACTAGTGTTGTACGCAGTTTCAATAGAATACGAGGCCAACTTATACTGGTATAAGAGGTATATAAAACATACCCATCGAAAACCTCAGCAACGTAAAGTGTCAAATACAATTTATTCAACGGATTGATTAAAGAAGACAGGTAGTTCTTTCAGTCATCATCCCCTTCTACATCAATTATCCCCTGTCAACGTAGTGCAAACTCATCAGCCGGTCTATTTTGTAAAAATCTCACCGTGAAAACTCAGGTGATGTCAGCTGTCATTCCATTGATGCTAGGGATGGACACTATTGATGCTCACTTCAAGCTCACTTCACCTAAGTTTTCACGGTGAGATATTTACAGAATAACTCTACAGCTTAGGTCACCGCGTCAGTCTGTCGCTCCCCTTTCCCTGTCAATGGGTGACCGCCAATCAATCGGATCGCACCGTGATTGATTTAAAGTGGCAACTCCCTGGATCAAGTTCTTGCACTTGAATGGCAGATCATTTAGTTGAGCGTCGGGACATTTTTACGTACACCGTTGTGGAATTTTATTTAATGGGAAATGGCAACTTTTGTCATGTATTTATATTTTTTTAAAGTAAATCCTTACCTAGAACAGAAAAAAATACCACTGAAACTATAGAGGTATGAGGAGCAGAGTGTAAAATTCACTCATCCTCCATAGAAAAGGGAGGATGCCGCGACCAGACAGGTGTTGTGACGTTGTATTTTTTTTTTTAGGAATTTGAGTGACGTCAGTTTGACGATGTTCGCATGTGACGATGTAGATGCCGCCACAAAACTAACGAAACTGCCGCCAGTGTCGACAATTTAAAAGATCATTTCAAGAGTCTACTTGAAATTAATTGTTAGATGAAGCTAAGAGCTACGAAGTCAGTTTCAGCTTAAAGTACGTACAAACACGAGCACTTTATTAGTTATCCTAAATACCCACCACAAACTAAGATAATAACGTAAATTTAGTATGAATAAATTACCTTTGAGATACAACAAATAGCTTGAGGTTTGTACGACGTGTGCATATGTTCTGTTCTGTATCTAATGAAATATTCTAATGAAATATTACTGGCTAAATTGAAACATCTATCAACTGTAATTCATTTTAAGATATAGCGTGAAGGTTATTCTGATGATTTGTTGAGTTGAAAGATTTATATTTAAATTAAAAGCAAGCATGAGTTTCAATCTACATTTCATCATTAGTTTAACTACGAAATTATAACAATATTATTACAAAGATAAGCTCTTCATCATCAACTGCCTAGCCTTTTCCCAACTATGTTGGGGTCGGCTTCCAGTCTAACCGGATGCAGCTGAATACCAGTATTTTACATGGAGCGACTACCTATCTGATAATGATAACACGATATCCCTTGGTAAGACTGGTTGTTAGACTTTTGGGCTTCTGACTACCCGTAACAACTGTCCGAGGCACGGAGGAATCTTGGTATGAGAAGATGGTCACCCATCCACGGACCAACCGAGGCAAGCGTTGCTTAACCTGATGATCGATTGACCCGTGCGCAGTTATTACTTAGCCACAAGCTCCTCTAAAAAAGATACAAAGATATGCTCTTATTAGGTAAAAATCGATTTTCTTTAGGTAGCTGTTTGACCAAGTTAGTAATAACATAAGTATCAAAATAATGAGGCAAACTTAGTCTTATTCATCTATATCTCTGTACATATAATAAAATAGTAACGAAACATTTTTGTCCGTCTGCATGTATGTTCCAGATTGGCGCAAAAACCGATAAACGGATTTGGATGAAATTTGGCACACAGATAGTTTACAACCTGGATCAACACTTAGGGTACTTTTAATCTCGGTAGTACGTTCCCGTGGGATGTTTTCCGACCCCCCCACGCAGGCGGAGCCGCGGGCAAAAGTAAGTACTTAATACTATAAGGCTCATTACGCACTATCGACTTGCCGCCGGCAAACGGCAGTCGCTTGTGCGTCGCCACTACGCGGCGAGTCACCGAGTCGCCTGGGCGACCGACGACCATGTGCCTAATTAAACTGTAGTAAGTCACAGTCGCCAGCGACCGTGTCGCCGACGACTAGTCGACAGTGCGTAATGACCTAAAATCTACTTTCTGCCTGTCTGTTACCTTTTCACGCTTATACCTGAACTAATCGTTAAGACAGATATTTAGCCTAAGAATTGGAGAAGAACATAGCTACTTTCCTGCATATTTGTATAAAAAACTCAAAGTCAATGCATTTATTTCAATTAAACCATTTACAGGCACTTTTGAATTGTCAACAAGTCGGTCAGTTACAAATATGAAGCTAGTTGCCCATTCCAAATAGTAGGTTCCTATGCAGAAGAACGGGCAAGAAACTCCACAGACACTCTTTTAAAATAAAATATTTGATACAAAGTATTGGTTACATCATTCTTATTGAAAATATACATGTGAGAACGATGCAAAATGTCAGAAGCGTCCGTGATATAAAAAAAAAACAATTTAAAACTAAAATAATTAAAAATAAGCCGTGGCAGCTAAGAGATGACCAGTCCCAACTGACAACGCCCGTTCACGAACATGACGCATGGATCAGCACCATTCAGCTCAACCATTTTGAAGGGAGCTAAATGATCCAACACACACGCCACCATCAGCGAGACATCTGAGTGAGCATGACATACTCTCAGCTGCCAGGGCATATTCAAGTCAATGAAAGACATATTACCCGGTAAATGGTAGCTCTATTGTACATAGTACTCACACCTGTGCTATGCAATTATATAATACAAAGGAGATTGAGTTTATACAATGAAAAGATAGTCTTACAATCTTCAGCAGCTCCAACAGTATGTTCAAATGTTAATCAATTAGTTGATGTTGTGGAGCAGGACCAGCATTGAGCCAAGAATTTCTATCAGCGATGTAATCCCCCAGCCTATAATATGCCTGCTTGCAAAGTGTGCGTTTTATACATGATTTGAATTTCGTCTCATTCAGTGGGGAGGAATTTTATTATAACATTTTAAACAGTACCTCATGAAAGATGAGTCTTCTTTAGCCAGTCTGAAACCTGATTGAGCTAATAGATCCCTACTTCTAGTACTATAATTATGTCTTTCGCCTCTTTTACTAAAAAGATGTAAATTTTTTCTTACGCACATGATGTTTTCATAGATATATTAACAAGACATCGTCATGATGGTAATATCCTTAAACAGTTCCCTAAGAGAATCGCGCTTGCGGAGATTATATATGGCTCTGCCGGCTCTTTTCTGCAGAATAAAAATAGACTCTGCAGGCCGTCCATAAAGTTAAATACCGTAAGACATGATACTATGAAAGTAACTCGCTAAACCCAACCAAAACAAAATACATGGTATTTGGCACGAGACAGCAACTAGCCAAACTGCCCGCAACGTTTCACCTGGAGCTAATGGGCGAGCCAATTGACAGAGTCTATGAAGCGCGGAATCTTGGACTTATTATGGACAATGATCTTCGTTTCGAAAAACATGTAGCCGACTCAGTAAGAAACTGCTTTTACCGCCTGAAAGTTCTGTACAAGATAAGGCCTTATTTGTCCGAAACACTACGGGAGCAGCTTGTAGAAACCCTGGTTTTATCTAGGCTAAACTATGCAGACACAGTGTACGGCCCGCGCCTATTGGCTTGCACAGATCGGCTCATTCAAAGGGTCCAAAACGCTTGTGCTCGGTTTTGTTATAAAATTCCTCCCAGAACTCACGTTACTCCATTTTTAAATAAACATTACACATTGAGAATGAAATCGAGACGTAAACTACACTTGGCGTGCCTTCTGTTTGGTGTAGTTAAATACCAGAAACCGGACTACCTGTACGACAAGTTGAGTTGGATAGCGAGTAAACGAGAATGTGAGAGAAGGCAATGCTCGCAGCAGCTCTCGACCCAGTCACATAGGACAGCTGCGTTTAGGGGTAGCTTCCGTTATGCGGCTTCCAAAGTGTGGAATAACTTGCCACCGCCTATTCGGGCAATTAACGCCTACGGCAGTACCTCATGGATGCGCAACGGAAGCTAGACATGATCAATTTGAATGTTTCTTTAATATAAATTATCTTAAGGTTATCTTTTAATTATCGACAACAGTCCATTATTTTTTTTTTAGCAACCATACCATTTTATTTATTTATTTCTTAAACACCACTCTATGAATAACTATAATTATTTTTATTGTATTTCTTTTTTAAACAAAATATATCTAATGGTTTATATTATTATTTGTTACACATATCTATCTAATATTATTTAAATATTTACACACTATAAACTGATTTCCATCCGTTAGACGTCCTCGTAACATAAGGTCCAGTTGAAAACCAGCGTCAGGCACTAGTTGTCTGGCATTCATTGCTAAACTGGGCCTATTTGGCGCAGCCGTGAGGCACTCAATACTATTTTAAGCATTTTTTTTCTTTCTGTTTTTTGTGTGAATATTGTGTGCCTTAACCTGGGTCAAATAAATTTATTTTCTTTCTTTTTTTCTTTCTAACTAAAAAAAACATGCGGGGCAGTCTTTGGGGACTGCCGATAGAAGAGAAAAATAGTGTTCGGTGACGATGACGCGCGTTTCATAATTTTTGTCCACCCAAAAAGTACCTACAAATATATACACAGTACACATATAGCTCATGGAAAGCGTTCGGTGACGATGACGCGAGTTCCATGATTTTTGTTCCCCAAAGTGCTCATGGCGCCTAAGGAAGTTTTCACTTCAAAAATATGAAATACACGTTGACGAAGTCGCGGGCAATAGAAAATATAAAATAAATAGTTATAACATTAAAAAGAAAGAGAACTTATATTTATTTGGTCATGTTCTTTGTGATTTGAGTCCACAAAACAATAATGCAAAAGTAATGAAACATCACATACAATGATACAAATGTCACAAACATAAGACCAATTATATTTTGAACTGAACAGAAACAAGTTAATGGGCTGCCACAAGTTCTTTCCAAATACCTTGTTTTGTTCCAAACTTTATTACAAATTTGTTCTCTTTTAGCTAAGGAGTTACAAGTAGACCAATATTGCCGCAAAAATTTTGTAATCTCTTAGGCACCCATCTCACTGGCGCGAGGAGGAAGCTACTAGCTACTAACGGTTTTCTGCTCAAGAAACGTACCAAAGATTGTAGGTCCCGTGTATGTAAAAGAGATAAATATATTAATAGTTGATCGCTGACTGTTCACACCGCCGAGGTACTCGTTTTGTCGCAGCTACACTCGGCGGTCAGAACACTCGCTAGGAGACTCGTGCTTGGTACAGACGTCAGCACATCAAGCTACTACAGTATGTCAAATTTCTTTAATAGATTTCCAACTTTATCGCTACAGCTTAAGGTTCAAGGTTGATTGGGAAAATTTGACAGTTTCGGGTAGCTTGACCTGCTGCTGTCTGTACATCCGCATAGCATAATCAGCCTATAGCGTTCCCACTGTTAAGCCACAGGCCTCCTCTCGGTGAGAGGGACTGGGCCGTGATCCACCACGCGAGCCCAGTGCGGGTTGGTAGATATCACATGTCTTCGAATTTTCGGTTCTAGGTCATAGAATAGAATTGAATACTCTTTATTATGTACACCATAAAAGTTACAGATATAAATGTTGTAGTTTTACATAGGGTGACACAATGGGCGGTCTTATCGCTAAAAGCGATCTTTTACAGACGACCTTTGGATGGATTAAAGGGAGAATGAGAGACAATACTGCAGGTAGTGTGGTGTACCATTTACATATACAATAAATACAAACACACTTATCAATATAAACAACCGGTCATGCCGGTTTCCTCACGATATTTTCCTTCACCATTTTGAGAGCGGTGATGAAATAATTTACACAAAGTAAAGCGCCTGCCTGGGTTCGAGCCTACAACTCGTAAGTCCCAATGGGCCACCACTGCTCATACGCATACCAGCGAGTAATCGCTCGTCGTCGTCACGTACTCGCTGCTCGTTGCTAGCCAACTCGTTTTTAAATGCTAGCTGCAATTAATAGGAGAGTACTGGGGCCTGGGGGCTGATCGCGCTAATTTTGAACGTTAATACCAAAACTAAACCACAACCAAAACGTTACGTTAGACACATTTCGTATCGCGCTAATCATTTCAACGGAAACGATTTAGCTTTACTTTGGAAGTTACGTTGGAGGAACGATCGATCGAACAATATTCTCACAAAAAAAGCGTGATACCGTTTCTTACAGCAGCTAAACCAAAACTAAACTAAAACCAAAAACGTTCCGTTCGAACGGTAATTACGTTGAGAAATAGCGCGATCGGCCCCCTAGACTACTTTCAGAATTTAAAATTAGTTTTATGCAAAGATTTGAGGATTAACAACCGCACGGGTTGAAAGAATTGTGTATAAGTATTGTGTAGTATTTTTTTTTTGTTAAGAATGTTGTATACCTATTTAAATTGTGTGGTATTGATCTAAATAAGTTGTGATTTTAAACTCTTCAAAGTATTTTATAATTGCCTTTATTGTTTTAGCTTTAGCTTATAACTTTTGCATGCCTATTGGTAAATGTGGCTGAACCTTATCTGTTATCAATTTATCAACTTTTATTTGCAAAATAAACGACGTTATTATTTGATTTTGAAAAAAAAACAGTTATTACATAGGTCTGTATTCGTTGGAATCTTTGAACGGTTTTAATTTATTTTATTTTACCGGAGCAAATTAAAATAAAACTTCTTTTATATCAGAAATATCTTCTTAATCTTGCTTGTCTGCGAATAATGTCGTATTTTTAACCTACTTCCAAAAAGGAGGAGGTTATATGTTCGGCTGTATGTTTATTTTTATTTTTTTTATGTATGTTCCTCCGTCAATTGTGGACGGATTTTGAAAATTCTTTTTTTGTTTAGAAGGGTATGCTCCCGAGGTGGTTCCATTGCCACCAAATCAGAATCTGATGAGGGGATCCCATGGAAATCGAGGGAAATCCTCA
This sequence comes from Tiliacea citrago, assembly GCA_963921375.1. NCBI lineage: Eukaryota > Metazoa > Arthropoda > Insecta > Lepidoptera > Noctuidae > Tiliacea > Tiliacea citrago. Next base: position 21,353,670 of record OY992792.1, on the reverse strand, counting down.
AATTTTATAGGCATACCCATAGCAATTTGAGTATTTTTTATAGTAACTCGTGCATTTGCTCTCGGATAGCACCATTTGGTGAAGTGGAACTGATGATGAAGACCACAGATGGCCACCGGAATTACTTAATAATAAGTATTAGTCACCGTTGCGATTCGATTAGGCACTTTAATATGGTTGATAAGCAGTTGATGCTCGTCAAAATGCATATGGTGAAGTCACCATCAGTTCTCCTGGTTCTTATCAGGAGAACTCCTCAACAATTAACGCCCCTGCATCGGGAACAGCAATATTATGTAAAAGGTGATTAGCATTTGACATTAGGCTATTGTAAATTAGATAAATTACAAACTGACCCACTAAAAAGTAAAAAATAAAAAACTTTTTACAAAAAAAAACAACCGACTTCCAAAAAAAACGCTACAAAGTGAAAAATAACTTTAACTTCGGAAGTCGGTAGCAAAAAACTAAATAAAGATCCAAAGACACCGACTTCCGAAGTTAAAGTTATTTTTCACTTTGTAGTGTTTTTTTTGGAAGTCTGTTGTTTTTTTTTGTAAAAAGATTTTTATTCATTTTAAGCACAGACTAAGTACTTAGCACCAATCAATCTGCCGCCTAGCCTTTTCCCAACTATGTTGGGGTCGGCTACAAGTCTAACCGGATACGATGCGGAGCGACTTCCTACCTGACCTCCACAACCCAGTTACTGGGTAACATGATACCCTTTGGTAAAACTGGTTGTCAGACTTTTGGGCTACGAACTACGCATACGGGCTCGTAAACGCCTACAGAAACATTGGAAATATATTTTCGGTGTTCTCTCATCATGCCTACTCAGCTTTTGTTTTTTGTTTTGTGTCGTCTTTTTTTGGCATGCCAGACTTTTACTGACTAAAACCCACCCGTGTTCCTTTAGTTGCCTGTGTGCCAGGGCCACGATATGCCTTTCAAACAAACCCGCAACCCTGGCTGACCTACTCAGCTATCAACTTTTCACCCTGCATAAGCTTGCTCAAAAACCCTCTGTACGGCCTTCCATAACTACTGTCAAAGCTCTATACCTACTTAGCACGGTCAAATGCACAAGAAAGTAACCTATTAACTTTCTTATAGGTAATAGAAGACTCCATAAAGTTAAAGGTAGGTACTTTGTGCTTAAATATCACTTAAAAACTCATCTATATTGCCATTGCCAAGCCTTAATGTCATCATTATTTAGGTAGGTACGTATAGGTACATAGGCAGAGAGCCGGTCATTAATCAAATGGACGGCCAATAGAAATATGACGCAGGAAAATAAGGTCAGCTGAAAATTATAGGTAGGTAACTGCGCACAAGTTTTGCCGTGAGCACCCTAATTGCCTGACACTATATCTATTTGCCAAGCCTTTTCCCAACTATGTTGAGATCGGCTTCCAGTCTAACCGGATGCAGCTGAATACCAGTATTTTACATGGGGTGACTGCCTATCTGACCTCCACAACCCCGTTACTGGGTAATACGATACCCCTTGGTAAGTCTGATTGTTAGACTTTCCGGCTTCTGACGACCCGTAACGACTGTCAAAGATCCACGAATGACAGCCGGAACCAACGGCTTAACGTGCTTTCCGAGGCACGGAGGAATCTCGGTATGTAAAGATGGTCACCCATCCACGGACCAACCCCGGCAAGCGTAGCTTAACCTGATGGATCGACCCATGCGGCTGTTATTACTTAGCCACGAGCTCCTAATTGCCTGACACAATCTATCAAAATCCGAAGAAAATTTCTAATCCATTGCTTCATATGTTTGAAAAATTAGTCTGCTTGGTAACGTAAATAACGCAATGAAAGTTGTCGAATTGTCGAATAAAAGGCAGTGCAATTATTAGTTTATTACGCAATTACCCCTTATGTTCCCCAAGAGAACTCGATAACTCCTTTCTTATTCAGAAAGGGCTTAATCCATAAAATGTGTGTGCTGATTTTATGCGAGAACATGTCCTTTCCAGTACCTATATACATCAGTACATTATAACCCCAATATGTACATAAGTACTTTAAACTAACTGCAACTGAGATAAATGAGTACGTTACTAAGTAATGTCTCGTTTGCCCTCATTTCAGCAAAATACAAAAAAAACGACAAAATAAGTAGGTACGAATAATAATGAGTTTACAGCCCGGCGGCGTCACCATAGCATCTCGCGTTAGGAGTAACGCGAGATGCTATGGTGACGCCGCCGGGCTGTAAACTCATTATTATTTAATGGATCTTTACGATAAGTAAATTCAATACTGTCAATAAAAATATTACGTATTATTAGCGGAAAATTGTTCATCATTTTATGTACACACCAGCTGCTCCCCGCAGTTTCACCCGCGTAAGTATCGAGCCCGTGGGAATATCGGGATAAAAAGTTGCCTATGTCTTAATCCAGGGTGTCTGCTACCTCCATACAAAATTTTATCAAAATTGGTCCAGCCGTTTGAGCGTGAAGAAGTAACAAACATACACACACACACACACACACTCACAAACTTTCGCCTTTATAATATTAGTGTGATGTGATTACTACAAGATAAATTCGTATAATTATAATAATTACGGCAGTCATTTTGATTCACTGAATCAAGACGTGATGTTTCCGCTTAAAGGAAGAATATTCTTCTTCTCCCGTCAGAGGACGAATATTCTTCGAAATCACCGATCCATTTACCACACATGGTTAGTAATTATATGGGCAATAATACCGCGGACTGTTCATTTATTGCACCATATTATGAGCATATTGAATTATTGAGAACAATAAAACCGCGATTTATATTTTAAATATTTTAATTGGTTGCATACATTTCTCTTATTTACATTTAGTAGCCGCGTAGTGCATAAGTTAGGGTAACATTATGTATTGAGGCCAGCAATATTATTCAGTACCTACCAAAATACTTGTCGTTTCGCGTTAATAAATCACCACCAGCATGATTTAATGTGTTTTTCGTTGGCCAGCTTTCCAAAAACTCCATACAATACCTCAAATATTCGTGTGACATATTCCCATGCGTTCCATAACTTTACATAACCTTGTCAAAACTTGTGTAATTGTAGTTCCAAGTGCCCTGTTGGTGTCGTGGTCGCAAGCGCGACTGCTGAGGTCTTGGGTTCGATTCCCAGGTCGGGCAAAGTGTTATTGGATTTTCCATTAGGGATTTCTTAGTAGCATCCCGGAGTATTAAAATTGGCGGTGTGATACCCCGTGCTTCAGATAGCACGTTAAGCCGCTGGTCCCGCGCCTGATCTCTCTCCGGTCGTGTCATATTGTTGTCCCATAGGATTCTAAGAGTGAGGGAAGAGAGAGTGTACCTGTATCTGCGCATATACTTGTGCACTCTAATATCTCCCGCGCCGTAAGCTAGTCTCTGCTGTGATTGGTCGCCATAACTGAAAATCGGTCTGAAGGACTATTTGTAGTTCGATATACCTACCCTGGCGGCACTGAAAAAATCCTACATCACGACGTTGTCTTAATAAGTGATGGAGTTATGAATCTAAATTGCAGTACTTACCGTAAGTCGTGCAATATGGTACATCGTAGTATATTATTCAAGTTATAAGCTTGTTATCTGAAGTTGTTATCATAAATATCATGTTGCAGTATAACTTTTATGACGCTATCCTTATCCAGTAAGTGCATATCGTATATTCAAATAAATAAAAAACGGCATAACTATGTGAACGTCTATTAACTGCTCCTAAATTACGATTTTTATTTCTTTTTTTTACATACTTTGACATAACCTACAATTTTAATTTAAAATATTTATTAGTGACTTGTCGACAGAATATTTATTCAGTTTTTTTTTTACAGTTGTAATGACAATGTTGTCATTTGGTTTAAATATGTAGGTTTTTATTTTTATTACTTTAGTAATATTTTATATAGATTCTTTTTTAATTTGTGAATGTGAGAACGTTGTAGGCTTAATAGACTGTAGCTGTGTAAACTATCTTTTATTTTGTTAAGTACTTGGTACTTGTTGACGGGTCTACACTGTCCTCCCATACCTATTAACACTGTAACTTATAACATTGTTAAAGCCCACTCTTCTCCATAGGAAACAATCAATTGGAACCGTGCACCTAGCTTCTGACGTTTCATAAGTGCCCATGTAAGTTTATGAAAATAAAAAATTTTGATTTTGATGTTTTTGATTAAACGACATGTCCATAAAGTAGGAACTTATTAAAGGAAAGTGGTTTTGAAGAAACATCATCCTGTACATATAAGATGCATGTACTTTATTCGCCCTTTCGGTTCACTGATGACGTAAGCGCCAATCCCCAATACGCAAAAGCTTTTAAAGTCCAGGTTCCGATTTCTGATTGAACTAATGTGTCCATTAAGCGGAGGTTCTTCCGTCCGAATTTGGTCGAACAAATGGAGCACTGGCCATTAGTAAATGCTTGGAAATGTTTGCAATAAACAACTCAAGGGATTATAGGTACCTACAGGATGTTTTGAATTTCAATTAGGGCCCGATCACACGAACCACAAAAACAGTGGTTACGTGTAAATAGTGTCGATGCAGCTTCTTGCAGTTACGTTGTCGCTAGTGTTTGCACAGATCGTTGTGTTTACGATGTGCCGGCTACTAGTGCGCGGTCTCGCTGGTGGCTTCGATGTGGCCTTGATGTGGTCGGTATCGCCCACACGGTTGATTTTGACGGCCAAAAAATGTAAATATAAATTATCTTTATTTCCCAAAAACACATACAGATAACTGTACTTTAGGTGTCAGCACGAATTGACGGGGTCCATTAGGGCCAATGCTTGCCAGGGTTGCGAGTTTGTCCGAAAAGGATATCGTGGCCCTGGCACACAGGCAAATGAAGGAACACGGGTGGGTTTTAAAAGTCTGACACGCCCTCCCGCTCCACCAGAGCGGGAGAAGTTATTTGATAATTTCCCACCCAAAAAAAAAGAAAAAAAAGGGTATACAATTTTTGAATTTATGGTAGAGAACATTTACATAAAACATTTGGATGCTGATAAAATCTGTACACAATAGATTAAACTTTATCACTTAAATTAGGGTATCCTGTATCTTAAGAGACAGTGTATCGCAATGAGGTTCCAATTGATATATGTATGAGTGGACTGTGTCGATTTACGTTCAGAAGGGAAAAAAGTTATAGTTTACTTTAGTATTTAAATTATGTATGAGTTTAAGAGAGTGCGGGGGAGAGTGTGAATGAGTATGATTGTAGGTGTGTAGGTGTTTGTATGTGAGTGTGGATAAGTAGGTGATGTGGTGTTGGTGTGTAACTGAGTGGGGAAGTTATATATACGAGTGTATATGGATTTGAGGATAGGATAGAAGTATTCAAGCAAGCATGGAGATGAGTGTGTGCTTATTAGGCGATGTAAGTAAGTAAATTCTCCGTTGCGACATAGGCCTGTTTAAGTAGCCATTCTGTCACTTTTAATTTTAGGTTGTGTTTGTTGAGGTCTAAGATATTCAGTTTTGTATAAATCATTTTGTAAATGTAAGCGATAATTTCATAATATTGATGCGGTCCGTATTCATTTTCATACAAATTAGTGTCCGTCTACGTGCTGTGGTGTGGTTGTGATGGTACGTGTGATCGGGCCCTTAACTGAACCATTAGTGAAGTCGGATTAAATTCTGACGTAATAACTCATTAGTCTTTGTTAAGAGGAGGCTCCATATTTTTATGTTAATTTGCATGAATATTATGAAACAGTCACACATACTGAAATGAAACTTTAGCTTATGATTTATTGGATATTTTTCTTTCCATGTTTAAGATAGATTACGTACCTAATTGTAATATTTTCTCTCAATACATTTTTATTAGGAAATCATGTTTTTGTTTTGGATTTATTATAAAAACAAACAAGATTGTTCGGCTATTATGTCTAAAATAAATACTAACAGCCACCAGATATTTTTTCTCTAGATCAATTATTACTTTAGTTATTTAAAACGAAATAAGAATTGAGCCTTACGCTATTTAGTTTCGTGCTCGAACACGATTAAAGAGCGCACGCGATATTCAACTTTATTACAGATGTGTTAGCGTTTAGCACATAACGGAGTGGTGGGAAGCATGGGGCGGAGCTTGCGTGGAATTTTGATTTAGACTGCGTGGTCTTAAAGCTTAAATCACAATAAATGAGGGCTAATTGCGTAATACACTATCAGTAGGAATCTTATACATAGACATTTTTTTCTAACATATGAAGCAATGGATTAGCAATATACTTCAAAATCATCCGATTCCGATTCAAACTGCGTTACGGAATTAGTGTACAGCTTTTACATAAGTAATTCAGTCTGCGATGCAACGAATTATTACCGAGAATAGTAATCATGAGCTGAAATGTTATTAAATACAACGGTAAAAGCCAAGGGTAGGTAAAAGCTTGTTTGAACAGAATATTAAATCAGGGCCTCAATAGGATTTAATAAATAAGCGTAGTTGTGCGCATAGCATGGGCAACACTCTAGAGACGTATGATTAATTATTCTAGGTGGCAATAATGGCATAAGCTCGTGGCTAAGTAATAAAAGCCGCACGGGTCGATCCATTAGGTTAAGCTACGCTTGCCGGAGTTGGTCCGTGGATGGGTGACCAACTTTATATACCGAGACTCCTCCATGCCTCGGAAAGCACGTTAAGACGTTGGTTTGACAGTCGTTACGGGTCGTCAGAAGACCGAAAGTCTGACAACCAGTCTTACCAAGGGGTATCGTATTACCTAGTAACTATTTTTTATTAATTAATTCAGAAATAATAATGAAAATAAAATTAATGCTTGGTTACTGTATTGTATTATTGTAAATTAAAACTTTTATTTATTAGCATGTAAATTTTTTATAATAGCATGAATATTGTGTTTTTTTTTATGTATTCTTAATTTTAATTATGTATTCAGAGCATGTGTACTCGATAATGTGTGAGCTGTGGTTACCTGTAATTGAGTGTGCATTACAGGATAATGTATATTAGACAAGTTTTTATTATTGTAAAAGATAATTGTAATGTATCTCGTTGGTAATCCTTAAATAAATAAACTGGGTTGTGGCGATCAGATAGGCAGTCGCTCCATGTAAAATACTGGTATTCAGCTGCATCCGGTTAGACTAGAAGTCGATCCCAACATAGTTCGAAAGACTAGAATAATAGCGTAACTGAAATATTCAAGCATTTTAAATTGTTTGGCAACCAGACTTTTTTGAGTTTATGAGCCCGCTATATGCTTTAATGAAAAAGTATGTAAAAATAAATATTTTCAGTAAACATTAAAAGCTCTGTCTGAAAGAATTTCTAAAGAAAACCTTGCATATTTTAATCTTCGAACCCCTTTCAAACACTGTATGTTTGTACTTTGGTTCGTTTATTTTCTTAATCATGACGGAGTGGAGGTTTCGAGAGAGCACACTTAAAAAAAAAAGAATACTAGCAGCTATGTAAAGTTAGGTATTAGTAATAACAGTTTTTAGGGTTGACCTCAAAAGGAAAAAACGGAACTCTTATTCCTATGAGTTCTGTTTTTGCTTTTTGAGGTCCACACGAGTGATCCTTCACTCGTGTGTCGGTCTGTCTAGATGTCTGTCTGTCTGTCTGTATGTCCGTCCGTCACAGCCGATTTGCTCCGAATCTACTGGACCGATTAAGTTGAAGTTTGATACACATGAAGTTCTGTGACCCAAACACGGACGTGTAACGTAAATCAATTAATTTTGAATATGAATATCGAGTGGCAAATCAGAAAAATAATTTGTGAACTGTACCGTGTTATTATTATACATCAAATGAAAGAAAGGGCTAGTAAGGATTTCAGAATTTTTTATAATTTTAAAATAAATAATATTAAAATTATTTAAGAAAATTTATGAAAATTAACAATTCCCATTCCTAATCTCCGAAACTACCTAGACTAATTGTTTTTTTTAAATACTGAAATTAGTTTATTACATAAAGATAACAGGAAAACCTATAAGAAGTCTACGATCTTAAAATAACATGGTAAATCTCTCAATATTGTGCGTACAAACTTACATTTGCAGTTGAAATGTATAAGGGAACATGCTTTTCAACTACGATAAATTAATTCCCACTACGGAACCCTTCATTGTGCGTGGTCCGACACACACTTGGCCTGTTTATTTATCACTTTTTACTAGCTTCGTTTATTACCTACGCATTACTGTTTACTGGTAACTACCTAATGAAATGAGTGAGATACCTCGAAGCTTTGTAAACAGTACCTACCTAAATCAAGTGCAATGAATCAAAACTATTGGTAAATAGTTTTGAAACGACGGCTTTGTCTATGTATCGTATATTAGATACGATACATAGACAAAGCCGTCGTTTTGAATAGCTATCGATTTGCCTTTATCTCATCAATTTATTGCATCATTCCAACCGTGCGAGCCGAGATTAAATTGACACAGCGGTTATCGATAAATTACTCGTAGCTAACTAAAATATAACGATATTGTATAACGTGTATTTGCATGTTACTTCTAGTTTGTTAAACGGGACATTTTAAATCTGAATCTGTGTTATTGGGCTTTTCCACCAGGAATTTCTCAGTAGCAGCCCGGAGTCTGAATTTGTGCCCGGTTGATGGCAATAGGCTCGCCCTCTATTACATGGGACTTAAACATAACTGGCGAAACGTGGGTGTACTATAGCTATAGGTACACCTCAGCCTAACAAACTCAGCCTGACAAAATCAAACTGGTTGCTATTTTTATGGTAAAATCTGTTATTTTTATGATATTGATTTTACATTCTGTGATAACCTATACTCACACACTGACTTATTTTTTTATTTTTTTAGAAAAACATACTTGTATGATGTTTGTAAATATGTGAACACCACGTATCTATCTAATAATTAAGTTATTTTTCATTGCTTAGTTTTTAATTCGTTTTACCTATTATGGTATAGTAATTTTATTCTAGGTGCATCGTCTTCACATATAATCATATAATTAATGTAATCAAACAAAATATTGTAAAACATTTTTAAAAGAGTACCGGTGGAGTTTCTTGCCCATTCTTCTCCATACGAAACTACCTTTTGGAAGGGGCAACTAGAATCAATTCTATTTTTTTGTAAATTATGACGTTCAAAAGTGCCTCTTATGTGCCTATTTGAAATAAATGGTTTGACTTTGACTTTGACTTTAACCCTTCGGGGATTACAGGCGTGATGTTATGTTATGTTAAATCTGAATGTACCTACGATAAAAGTCGAATAGGAAATGCATCTTGTTAGTATCCACTTTATAATGAAAAATGTTTTCTCCGAAATGCTGTAACCGCAGCGATTTACCAAATATTCGACCTTTTAAAGAGGTTAACGAGCTACCGACTGAAAGCATCTGCGTAGCTTTTCTTAACTATTTTTGGGGTCGGCTTCCAGCCTAACCAAATACCAGTATTTTACATGGAGCGACTGCCTACCTCACCTCCACAACCCAGAAATACGAATATACTGCCTTACATAGGTAACTAAACATAGGTTAAAAGTTGAAAAAACATAAAATCTAACCGATATAAAATGAAATGTAAAATCCCTGCACAACAATATTCTACAATGAAATAGCTTTAAAGATAACTTCACTAATTACTTAAGCATGGGTGGTTTATATTTTCCCGAGCTGCAGGCAACGGAACAGCTTCGACAGGGCAAGACATTTAAACATAATATAATGTTGCACAAAGTGACTGGCTTTGAACGTCAGAATAATGGAGTGGAAGAAATAGTACGTAGTGAATTTTTGCAACACTTTAATAACACGTAAAAGAGTTTGCAGTCTTTGACGAAACACTATGTAAGTACTCGTAGAAAGTTTTCTAAATAGTATTTTTTTTACACTGTTTTTTTAAACTGATGCAAAGCAAAAAGACCTTACATTTTAATTAAGGAAGTTACGTACCTACTTATTGGCTCTTATTCTGATAAACTTTATTACCATCTATGGAAAACCTCATTGCAATTCGAAATACGACATTTGATGGATGGTGAAATAGAACATGTCAAACAGAAGAGTTAAGGTACAATTCCGAAGACGATGCCAGACCGCAGAAGGCAGCGGCAATGCGGGCGGCATTGCAATGACAGACCGCCGCGACACTACTACGGATTTCTATGTTTTTTTTATGAAAACACTTCCGTAGATGGCGACAGTGCTGCCTGCTGCTGTGGTGGAGCTGCGATCGCATAAGGCATACCAGTAATACTGTCAGTGGGTGTCACTAAAGCGACGAGAGGTATTTTTGTTTGACGAATCAGTTTCGCGAAACTGAGGAAGCGAAGTCCCGCTGCCGTCGCATTTGTGACATCGCGTTCAAAATCAAAACAGCAGCGGTAATGTCGCCTGCGCTTATTGTCAACCGCGATGCCGCTGCCGTCTGCAGTCTGTGTGGTGTTTATAATCATTGTTTGTTTCCCCCTTAACTATGTACAATTAACCTGTCCGTCTTATATTCAATTAAATCCTATCGTCATATATGCACAGGTAGGATATTAATACTCGGAAACGAGTCGGTCCATAGCTACCGGCAAACTAATTGATTACTTCACCCCTGCCTCCGCAAGACCATACATATTCAACGACGGAGTTCACAAACTGATATACGGATAATAGTGTGTTTCTATTAATATCCCAGACGGAAGTTTATTCATCAAGTGTAGAATCCTTCAGTAGTCAAAGCCTGGCATTCCTTGCAAATACCTCTAACAATTTCCTTTGCTTCCAATTTAGTTGTAGTACACGGTTCAATGAATATTCTCCATTGATTTTATTACTACCAAATTTATTCATTCAACCTTTCGATCAATCTACTGTTGTCTCGGTGTACTATTTGCGTAACTGCAGAACGTGGAGTTGATCTCCGAGCCTGGCAGTGTTTTGGGTTTTTAGTAATGGTTAATACTCCCCACCCTTCCATTTTGAATCATCATCATTTCAGCCGAAAGATGTCCATTACTGGACGTAGGCCTTCCCCAAAAGGAGGGAGAGGGGGGGGGGGGGTTGCCATAATCGCTACGCTTGGCTGGCGGGTTGGCGATCGCAGTATGGTGTTAGAATGCATAGAAAACGCTGCTGCCCATTCTCTAGTAAGTTCCTTAGTCGCCTTTTACGACACCCACGGGAAGAAATAGGATGGTGCTATACTTTACGTCCGGCACAATACGGAATCCATTGGATTTCCATCATTTAATAAATTAGCATAACATAATGTTCCCACTATTGGGACACAGGCCTCCTCTCTTCGAGAGGGAGTAAGCTGTAATCTACCACGCGGGCCCAGTGGGGGTTGGTAGATGGCACATGTCTTCGATTTTTTGGTTTTAGGACATACCAGTTTACTCACGATGTTTTTCTTCACCGTTTATTCACCTGAATAAATTGCGTATCGATAAATGCACCTGATTTAATCAATTTAAGAATTTCCAACAAGTTCTTCTTAAAATTAAAATCAAAATATGACGTAAATCAGTCTGCGGCCTTTAAGCGAGGCAAAACGTAATTAGCGCATAGAATTTATCAAGCTAGTATTTAGAACCCCTCGTCAGTCTTGGGATTATGCTACGGAACTCGTAATTACCTCCACGTCGACTGAATCTAACCATCCATCATGCGGATTATTTATAAAATGTAGGAAGGCGACCGAGCATGTTTTTAAATTACGGATACTCACAGAGTGGAGTTAGCGGTTAAAGCCAAACAATCTTGTTTGTTTTTTTTATAATTATCCTTAAAAAAGACATGATATTCGAATAAAAAATGTATTGACAGAAAATATTACAATTACGTAACTGTCTTCAACATGGAAAGAAAAAGAGCCAATAAATCATATACTAAAGTTTCATTTTCTTGTATGTGTGACTGTTTCAGAATATTCATGCAAATTACCATAAAAATAGGGAGCCTCCTCTTAATAACACTATTCAATTGTTTGCGTTTGTATGCGGTATGTTGTATGCGGTACCCCGCATAACCACAAATAAACATAATGTAAGGAATTGCACAATTTACTACATAAATCAAATTAACTTTGGTTGCATTTGTTTATGAATCAAATTTATTTATCTACAGCCACTTCAAATACATATTGAATGTTAAAAGCAATATAATATTGAATACGCATTCTACTTTTGCAGAAACAAATTTCAATGCGGTCTTTTAAAATACAAATTAATTTATATATTAATATATAAATTATATTATATTATTATCTCCTTTATTTCATTATATACATATACATTACATTTTTAAATATTAGAATATAAAAAAATATATAAAAACGTAACATAAATATTATTATTATTATTATATTAAGAAAAAACTTGCATTCAGTATTTTCTTGTTTCAATCTAATATTAAATATATTTTTAAACAAGCTTTTAATTAACTAAAAATTACTAAATAAAACTTACGTAAACATAGAATTTATACATGTATACAATTTACTTTTCACTAAATTATTTTTTAATTTACATAGATTTGAGCTAAATATTTACCAACATCAATGATACTAAATACTGGCGGGAAGAATGCCACGGAAAAAGAAACATAAAAAGGCGGGAAAGCGGAAATTCGAGTGCTAATTATTTCTATAGACAGATATTTGTATAAAATCAGTTCATCAGATTCAGATATGGATTTAACGTTTGATTTCATTAGAGAAGAGGCTAAAACAGTAGTGGAAAACCTTTTACCGCCAATTCGAAAGATACATTAAAATCTTACGATGTTTATATGAAATGGCGCGCTGAAAAAAGAGTCCAAGTCTTTTTTACTAACATATTTCAATGAATTATCTAAGAATCAACTTTATGGAGCGTGTATTCAATTCTAATGACGACTTTAAGTACAAAACACGATACACGTTTGAAAGATTTCGCCAAACTATCATCAAACTCAAACTCAAAGCATTTATTTCAATTAAACCATTTACAGGCACTTTTGAATTGTCAAGAAGTCGGTCAGTTAGAAATATGAAGCAAGTTGCCCATTCCAAAGAGTAATTTAGAGCTATATTGATAACTTAAATGATAAGGATTTCCATTTTGTTGATTATGATTTTTAAAATCTCCACATGAGCCCCGCATTGATTAATGCGGATGCTGTTGCGAATATTCGCAACATCCCTGGTACTGACATACAATTTTGAAGGCCTATCTATTCCTTAGAGGGTTTACACGTGCATAAGGCCCAAGGTCCACCCCTAAGCTTATGAACTATTCAAACGGAGAATTGAAGTTTCCTTGCGTACAAAGTAAAGGGCAATAACTAGTTCAAGGATAGGGAATCAAGCAATGAACAAGATGGTCAAACTATTATTGCTTGAATAGGAGGCTTTTGACTACTTTGTATGTGTGTCTTTTAAGTATTTTTGAAGTAAAACTTTACGCACTCTTGACTTGGGGAGTAAGCTGGTGAATGCGTGACGAGAGCGTTACGGAAGTGAGCGAACGGAAGTTGAGATGGAGATATAAGTTAGTGAAGATAGAAAGAGAGAGAGTTACGTTTACCAGGGGACCAATTAGTTCAACCAGGTTTAAGAGTGGCTAAAGTACTATAAGTATATACGACTATATGTATCCTTATGGCGTACCTACCTACTGTTTAAAATGCTACATTATAATACCTCCCCACATACTCCAACTGAATGAAACGAAATTAAATCTTGTATAAAACGCACACTATGCAGCCAAGCATATTATAAGTTGGGGTATTAAATGACAAAAATGCTTGGCTTAGCGCTGGTCCTCCTCCACAAGGGTGCATAAACTAATTGATTAGCATTGGAAAATATTGTTGATATGAATACGAAATAAAAATATTTGAAGTTTGTTCTTCTGTTTAATATACTCGTAGCGCGTCCGTTTGCCATTTTCTGGAACAAAATGGTCGATGTCGCATTTTCCCTTTGATACATTAATATAAATAATAATTATATCGAAAGGACCCGATAATAACTAAGTTATTGTGTTTATAAATAAGTAAATAAGAAGTGTCCGGCGTATAATACTGATTTATGTGTCGTAAGCTGCGCTTGACCGTAGTTGGTCGGGTAATAATAATGAGAGTCTTCTTCCCACGCGGGGGGAAGCCAGCACAGAACACTTATACTCAGGAGGAAGCCAGTCGTGCAACGAACGAGCTAGAAGGCGGACGTGCGGCTGGTTGGCTTAGATCCCGGTATTACGAAGGTAACATCTGATTCATCTGTGCTTGGTTAAGGTGGCGTTCTGATTACAATGCCTACTTTATAAAACTTATTTTATTGTTTTAAAACTTCAACCTGAGTTTCTTGTGATGATGTGTGCTGCTTTTGGGTTATACGAGTAGATTCGTGTAGAAAAATTACAATACTGAAGTCTGTATGTATGATGAGTTAGGCATAATTGTAGGCAAAATCCTGATTCATCTGTGTCTGATTCATAGGGTCTAAACCAATATGAATCATAAAATAAATTAGTTTTTCTCCTCTCCAGCACGAAAGGAGCACTTTTGTTGCGTAATTCTCCTTGTCCAATTTTTGACCGCGTACAAGTCAGTAGTTCTAGTCTTATTTTTATTTATTTTTCTGATTCATCTGTAACAAATTCTGATTCATCTAGGCACAAAATATTTGACTGCCGATATCTTGAAAAACAATTTAATAAAACGAGTCCCTGATTCAAATATATGATATTTGGTATACCTATTTTCATATGAACATGTGTTACAGTGCTGAAAGTGAAATTAAATTTTGCCCATATGAATCAGTCGAAGAATCAAATTTCGAAGAACTTCCCTCAAATGGTTGAGCTGAATGGTGCTGATCCATGCGCCATGTTAGTGAACAGACGCCGTCAGTAGGGACTGGAAATTTCTTAGCTACCACGGATTATTTTAACTTATTTTAATTTTTCAATTGTTTTTTTTTTTGTTTTTTTCTTTTTATTGCTATTTATTGCTTTTGACGTGCACGTCTTTCTACATTGTTCTCACATGTATAATTTCAATATTAGTGATGTAACTAATAGAAACATAATAAAATAATAAATAATCAAATAAAATAATATTTTGAAACAATATTTTAATTTAATAGTGTCCTAGGAGTTTCTTGCCCGTTCTTCTCCATAGGAGCCTACTACGCTTTGGAATGGGCAACTAGCTTCTTCTCTCTGACTGACCAAACCCTTGAAATAAATGCTTTGAGTTTGTTAAAGAATGCGTATTAAAATGGATCAGTACTCAGAAGCCTTTGTATCGACATTTTTATTGTTTCTATCCGAGCGGCTAAGTGGTAACAAAGCGCCCGGCGCTATTGTATTTGCACACTTGGTTGCCCTCATAAAAAGGTTCAACAAAACTTTTCTTGCGTTTCATCAAAGGTGGTAATCATCTAGCGAATATAAATAAGTTTTTTTTTTAATATATAAAACTAATATGAATGTGCTTCCCTTTAAGCCGTTAATAATATCGACGCGCTATTACCATGAGTCACACTAATATTAGAAAGGCGAAAGATTGTGAGTGTGTATGTTTGTTACTTCTTCACGGTCAAATAGCTGGACCAATTTTGATAAAATATTGTATGGAGGTAGCTGACACCCTGTATTAAGATATAGGCTACTTTTTATCCCGATATTCTACGGGATCGAGACTTACGCGGGTGAAACCGCAGGGCACAGCTAGTTTTTTTAATATAAATGTAATATATAAGTACTTCTCTTCAAGCCGTTAATAAATTTAAATATACACATAGGTCGTAATATCGACACGCAAACTATTGCCATGAATTTAGTAATATGTTTCATACAAAAATGTTATTTCTACACGGTGAAAATGTATGGATTACCTGTTTAAAAAAAATAACTAATTAAATATTTCAACACAATTCATGGTAACATTTTGCGCGTCGATTTCCCCTACAGCCTGTATTTTTCTCTAATATCGAGGTTCATGTCTACGAAGTCTACGAGCGTAGCCCTCGTAACGCGTAGCCGCACCGTAGCTCCGGTCTACGGTTTTTAATTAAGTCTAGATAGAGAATTGTTAGCACCGATTTAACAATTCCATGCCGTCAGAAAGACGAGCTTTTACTCCCGGGTAAAAGAGATCCCGGTTCCGATTTATACTCGTTTTTTTGTATACTTTGTAAGCTGAGAATTCTTTTATGTATGACGCTATTACAAAATGGTTGGTCGTATACTTTTTTATGTTGTAAAAGTTAAACCCTTACAAAGTCTATAATACCAACGTGACTGTATTACAGTATTTGAGTCAGTTCTACACAATGCTAGGTGACTTGATTGTGTTTAAACTTAACACAATTACAACTAACTTGGTTTCCAATAATTGTACAACAGTTTAGGCAAATTGGTTCTAATTGGTAATTAATGACGTACTAAATGTTACCAATGAATTAATATATATCTTCTGCATCAGGTCATTCATTGATTGTGTGCTTTAAATGTAAGCCCTTAATATCATTTTTAACCGATTTCCAAAAAGGATTTTTTTTTTGTGTATGTTCACCGATTACTCCGTCAATTGTAGTGGACGGATTTAAAAAAATATTTTTGTGTTTGGAAGGGTATGCTCCCGAGGTAGTCCCATTGCCACCAAATCAGAATCTGATGAGGGGATCCCATGGAAATCGAGGGAAATCCTCAAATTTATAGGCATACCTATAGCGATTTGAGTAATTTTTATAGCAACTCGTGCATTTGCTCTCGGAAAGCACCATTTGGTGAAGTGGAACTGATGATGAAGACCACTGATGGCCACTGGAACTACTTAATAATAAGTATTTCACCGTTGCGATTCGATTAGGCACTTTAATATGGTTGATAAGCAATTTATGCTCGTCAAAATGCATATGGTAAAGTCACCATCAGTTCTCCTGGTTCTTACCAGGAGAGCTCCTCAACAATTAACGCCCCTGCATCGGGAATACCAATATTTTGTAAAAGGTGATGAGCATTTGACATTAGGCTATTATAAATTAGATAAATTACAAACTGACCCACTAAAAAGTGAAAAATAAAAACTTTTTACAAAAAAAAAACAACCGACTGTCACAAAGCTAAAATACAGATCCAAAGGCACCGACTTCCGAAATTAAAGTTATTTTTCACTTCGTAGTGTTTTTTTTTGGAAGTCGGTAGTTTTTTTTTTTGTAAAAAGTTTTTATATTATTTATTCACAAAGCAACTTCAACAGGGAACAATCACAGGGTTTTCAGTGGGATCACATTATAGGTTTCGACCTGATTATCACCCAAAGCATAATCGCTGAACATGACTAGCAACAACACTATTATTGATGACTAGCTGCGCCCCGCGGTTTCACCCGCGTAAGTCTCGATCCCGTGGGAATATCGGGATAACAAGTAGCCTATGTCTTAATCCAGGGTGTCAGCTACCTCCATACAAAATTTTATCAAAATTGGTTCAGCCGTTTGAGCGTGAAGAAGTAACAAACATACACACACATACACACTCCCAAACTTTATAATGAAGTGTGAAGTGTGGTAACTAGAGTAAAAAGAAAACTACACAGTTCACAAAATTACAGCCACAAAGTCTGTGAGTTTCGACACACTATTAGCTTATGTAGGCAGGGAATGTGCAGGAGACCAAACAAGCCGGGTAAAATACATACATATTTTGAAGTAAAACTTCTTTACGCACGCTTTACTTGGGGAGTAAGCTGGGGAATGCGTGACGAGAGCGTTACGGAAGCGAGCAAACGAAAGTTGAGAGGGAAGTATAAGTTAGTAAAGATAGAAAGAGATAGAGTTACGTTACGTATATTACTGTAGGGACAAGAGAGAGAGGTTGTCACACATTTTCTTTCTCTGTTTCTCTCATAGCCAGTTGCGTTTCGTATATCTAAGACACAGTGCAGACTATTGTTGTAAGTAAATAAGTAACTAAGTATAATTAGTATTACTATTTTTAAGTTTTACTTCGGTCTAAAGAAAGAAAGAAAGAAAAAATATTTATTTGGGACACGCACAAGAAATACAAAATAGCATAACTAACAATATACACAAAACAAAAACAATCAAGACTTGTGCGATGCCAAAAAGGCTCCTATCTCAGCATAATGCTGCGATATTAAAAAAAAAAAATAACACAGCGCTGGTATTCTGATAGGGCCCGCAGCGCTGGTATTCTGATAGGGCCCGCACACTCGATTCTTTATTTATCCTTTATTAAAAAGAACCAGGTTCTTAATAATTAATTACAATCTAGCCTATAAGACTAATAAGTAATTTAAATCTAACTAATTTTTTTACGTGATAATTATTTTAAAACTTAGAATAGTTAGTGTTGATTGTACAGTTTGACATTGATTAATTTTATATATACAATGACATGAATATTTACTTAGTTAAGTATTATATTGTTTTAAACATTGTAAATCTGGGTTATTGTTCATTTTTCTTTTTTTTCTCAGTTAGTTTTTATCATAGTCTGGCAGTTTGAGTGATTTTATGCGGCCTACCCAAATGTCCTTTCTTTGGTATTGTTCGTTGAATCGTTGAGCTCCTTAAGTTCTTAGTTGAGCTGCACGACTACTGACAAATGCGTGCACTGACTGGACAGGTCCCCTCAACCTGTGTGGTTCTTTCGTCAAAAGATCATTTCAGGCACCAATCTACATGGTCTTCACATGATCTGACCAAGATTATGTCTGGACTTTAATAAGAGACTGTGACCTCTGAGTTTGTTTCGGCCTTTCTTCTCAGAGTATTCGGATACGAAACGCCGACCTCATCCAGTTTTTTTTTTAATATGATTGACGTGTAAAAGTGTTTGTACAAACCTACTTACAAAAATAAATCATTTATCATTTACTTTACACAAGTCTGTTCCACTTTCTTAGTCTGATATAATAATATAAACACTTTGTTCTTGTGTTATATATTATTATGTGTGTCATTGTCACCATTATGTCTACACTTTTTATACTACATACTTAATTGATACAAAGCTACATTATTTAAAGAAAACAGCACAACAATTATTATACAACTGTTAGCGTAAATTTGAATATAGACACTTGATTTGTGTTTAGTTTACTAACTTTTGACCGCGGCTTCACCCGCTTGGAAGTCGGGAATTATCCCACGAGCACATACTACCGCGATGAAAGTATCCTACTCATAAGAGCAGGCAGTCTAAATCATATTTCGAACGCAAGCTCCGCCCCTCGCTCCCTGCCACTCCGTTATGTGCTAAACGCTAATACATCAGTAATAAAGTTGAATATCGCATGCGCTCTTTGATCGTGGTCGAGCACGGAACTAAATAGCGTAAGTCTCAATTCTTATTTCGTTTATAACTAAAGTAATAATTGATCTGGAGAAAAAATTTCTTGTGTCGGGATAATAAACTATATTTTCTTGCTGTGAATATTTATTTTAGACATAAAAGCCAAACAATCTTGTTTGTTTTTTATAATTAATTATCCTTAAAAAGACATGATTTTCGAATAAAAAATGTACTGAGAGAAAATATTACAATTATGTAACTGAATTCAACATGGAAAGAAAAAGATCCAATAAATCATATACTAAAGTTTCATTTTGCTTTTATGTGTGACTGTTTCAGAATATTCATGCAAATTAACATAAAAATAGGGAGCCTCCTCTTAACGGAAGTCATGATCTGTCCGTGTGCCCATTCAAATCCGAAGGTAACAGACAAAGTTGAAAGGTAAAATGCCTATGGCAATAAATCGGCCTTTGTTCATTTGTGTATCACTCTAATATTTTAAAGGTGAAAGTTTGTGAGTGTGTGTGTGTGTGTGTATGTTTGTTACTTCGTCATGCTCAAACGGCTGGACCAATTTTGATAAAATTTTCTATGGAGGTAGCTGACACCCTGGATTAGGACATAGGTTACTTTTATCCCGATATTCTCACGGGATCGAGACTTACGCGGGTGAAACCGCGGGGCGCAGCTAGTATTAAATAAATAAATAAAGTTACTTTCGCACTTATATTATTTGCATGGATATCGTGAAATAGAAATAAAAAATATTTATTTGCTTATAATGTGGGTATACGGCACGTGACGTAATATATTTTATATAAATAGTCCAGATAGGTTTTACCTTACGGGTGCCGCCCACGAGCGACAATCGCTGAGCGATTATGTTGTCGCCGAATATAGAACATTCAGAGTTCAATACTGAATCGCCCACGTGCTACAAAATGTCGTTCATAAACAAAATCGCTGCATCCAGGGCGACGCGATTGTCGCTGTAAAATGGAACGTTTGGAAATGTACTAGCTAACGCACACTGCTCACTGACAATCGGACGCGGCTAGCTAAGGAAGGACTTTGCGTCAATGCTCAGCGATGGATATCATTATCGAAATTTTAATCGAAGAAGTCGAAAAACGTCGTATATTACGACACAGGATCGCCATAGTATCATATTAGCAATATAAAGAGAATGTTATGGGAAGAAGAGTGTACGACTAAACGCCGACAGACACTACGCCGACAGACTGAACACCGACAAGACTTTACTTCGACGAGACTCTTCGCCGACAGGACACTTCGCCGACAGGACTCTTCGCCGACAGGGCTCATCAGCGACGCAATTTATCTCCGATAATCAGATACTTACTTTGGAAATCGATTACTTATGCGTTTCTTGTAATTATACAATTCATACAAAATAAACGACGTTACAACATTGTAACGTATAATATGGTACCTACCTAATCCTAAAACATTAACTATTGTTTTAGGATTAGGTAGGTACCATATTATACATTACAATGTTTTCTATTAATGCAAGTCGTTTCTGGCACTCGCCGGCCGCTACCGCGGCACCGCTCGCTTCGCTCGCTCGGCTGTCACAGTTTTAACCTAACCTAACCTACCTGTCGGCGAAGAGTCCTGTCGGCGAAGTGTCCTGTCGGCGAAGAGTCCCGTCGAATTAAAGTCTTGTCGGTATTCAGTCTGTCGGCGTAGTGTCTGTCGGCGTTTAGTCGTACACCGTGGGAAGAAATATGCTTAAAATAAAATAGTAGATGGGAACTACTTTTTGATTTCGGTTGAACACGACCTGACCTGAGACTTTTGGGTAAAACATCGTCGTAAAAAAGTACGTAGGTAGGTATCCCTTCCTACTTACCTAATTTACATTTTTTCCATTAGGTAGGTACATCGTAAAGCAAACATTTTTGTTAGAGAGGTGTGGTCGACTTTATGCGGATGTTATAGGTTAGTTTACTAACTAACCCAGGGGTGCCCTAACTGTGCGTCGAGACGCCTGAGGCGTCGCGGCGTTGTCCCAGGGGCGTCGAGAACCAGTATGCTCACGTCACCGGCACGCGACGTGATGAGAGTCAGTACGTGCCAGATTCCAGAGAATCTTGATCAATACGACTGTAATAGAGACCTATTCGAATCCGCTTCACCCCGTCTGCACTTTCAATAGTTGAAGGAGAACAGCTGAACCCCGTGCCTCATAGGCTGAACCGTTATTGATGTGAAACATCTATAGGCGCACGTAAAACCGATTGCTGGTGGGGCGACGCATGCCACATGGCGATCGGCCACTATACAGTCTATACACCATGGCATTCTAATCGTCTTACAACGGCAGCCCACTTCATGTATCCAATGACTACTAATCATTCATGAAAGTAAAAAAAAAAAATTATTAACATAATAATATTCATATTATGAATATCAAAAAAAAAAAAAACATTATGACGCATGACGTAGTTTGAAACACCCTGTTACGAGCGCGGTGCAATTTGCACTCCAAGGGCGCGGAATGGAGTGCAAGGCTCGCACCGCGCTCATAAGGGTGTTTCAAACTACATCATGCGTCATAATGAATAATATTTAATAAAACAAAATTAATCGAATGTTAAAAAAAAAAAATACTTTTGTGAATGATTAGTAGTCATTGGATACATAAACGAAGTGAGCTGCCGTTGTAAGACTAGAATAAAATGCCACGGTGTGTAGTCCTGTGTAAATATGTAGGTAGGGCGATGTTTCACATCTGCCAGTCGTCCCGTGACAGCTCAATTTTTTGATTATCTAAAAAGTACTTACTACAGAACTGGGTAAGTATATTCCGTTGGTTTAGGTAGTTAAATACAGGTAAACAAAAAACCCACGTGACGTGGAGCTGTCAAGACAGTAACCGACTAAACGTAATACCTGGCACTTCAGTTGGCATGCTACGTCACAGTTGTACTCTTCAATTTAGCAACGTTTTATTTCGTGGACGTTTAGAGAACCTGTCTTTTTGGGCTCTTTAGAATAGACAGATTACAAAATAATATAGTAATATATAAATCTACTAAATAATTGTGCTCAAGCAATTACATCTACGAAGAGTAGTTTAAGAATAAATGATAAAGTTTAACTTACAGTAATATAAGAGGAAGCTATCGTAATAATAAAAATAAAAAAAAATGATTATAAGTTACAACGTATTTTTAAACAAGAAAGTGTCATCTATAAAAACCCTTTTTATGATTTGTTTACCTTTATTTAACTACCTAAACCTATGGAGTATAGGTACAAACATTACCCCTTTTCCGATGAGTCGGAGAAGACCACTCCAATCCATTGAAAAATAAAAGTGTATTTTTATCCTGAGTCTAGCCATCTAGGTACAGATATAAACTACGTACTCTACGCTTCGCGTGGTCTAACGCGCACTTTACCGGTTTTCATCGATTTTACTATTTCTGTTCACGCTTTGTGTTCTGTTTATCCCTTTTTACCCGATTACGGCAAAACAAAAAAAAGGTTATGATTTTGACCGGTATGTATGATAATCTGTGCCCTCATAACTTCTAAACTGCTTATCTTGATAGTCCGCTGGTTATAGGGTATGTGACGTCACATTAATGAACGACTCTAGACGACATAGTCCTGAACTAAAAACCCACCACGGTTATCATGTGAACATCACTATGAACATGTATTACATACTTACATTAAAATATATTTACGTGTAAGTTGTTTATTTAATAGACGATAATTATAGAATAGTTTGTACATAACAATTTCAGATGAGAATATTTTCTAGTTTCATACTTGTTGGAGTGTGATTTTTCAGTAGTCGGGTTTCAGTTCTTTTTTAAATAAATACATAATCAGCCTATTATGTTCCTACTGTTGGTACACAGGCCTCTTCTTTCATTGAGAGGGAGTGGGCCGCAATCTACCACGCGGGCCCAGTGCGGGTTGGTGGATGTCACAAGTCTTAGAATGTTTAGTTCAAGGACATGCCGGTTTCCTCACGATGTTTTCCTTAACCGTTTTGAGCGCTGTGGTGATGAAATAATTTACACAAAGTAAAGCGCCTGTATGGGTTCGAACCCACGACCTACTTACTACTCGTAGTACGAGGCCTTTACCACTGGGCCACCACTGCTCATCTTTTACTACTATTTATTTCTTACTAGCTGCGCCCCGCGGTTTCACCCGGGTAAGTCTCGATCCCGTAGGAATATCGGGATAAAAAGTAGCGTATATGTTAATCCAGGGTGTCAGCTACCTCCATACAAAATTTTATCAAAATTGGACCGTCCGTTTGAGCGTGACGAAGTAACAAACACACACACACACACTCACAAACTCACAAACTTTCGCTTTTATAATATTAGTGTAATAATAAATAAATAAAAATAAATAATATAATCGCGACTTGTTAGATTCATGGGTTCGATCCCCAAGTTGGATAAAGTATGAGAAGGTTTTCCATTAGAAACTCTCGGTAACATTCCAAAGTCTGGACACTATTATATGATACTTAAACACAACAAAAGTGGGTACTGTATCTACAAGTCTATGCATTTATTTAATTAAACGTATTCTATATGTTATAATGCTTGTTTTTCACTTTTCAGTTAGGTATGTATTTTTGCAACCGGTTTTATTTTTAATAATTTGCTTTAGTTCAAGCTTTTTAGTTTTATTTATTTATAATATATATTTTGGAATTGACTGATTACTTACTAGCTTTTATTTGATACCCATACCTACTGT
Organism: Tiliacea citrago; assembly: GCA_963921375.1. Lineage (NCBI taxonomy): Eukaryota > Metazoa > Arthropoda > Insecta > Lepidoptera > Noctuidae > Tiliacea > Tiliacea citrago. The sequence goes on along the minus strand of OY992792.1, from coordinate 21,329,588 downwards.
TGTTATTTATTTATTTTTAAATTACCTCCTTTTTTTTGTATTTGCAGAAGCAATATATAAATATTATACTGTCACTCCCACAATTAGGACGAATATAACGACACCGCAATTTTGATAAAATTCATCAAGCCGTTTAGGCTACAGAGCGTGCCAAAGAAATAGACTTACATACAAACAAACCTACTCTCGAAAAACATTACCCTAGTTCTGGGGCAGTTGGATAAAAATAACTTAACGCTCGTGTGGGAAACAGGAGCGTTATGTTATTTAAATAATATTCCCTATTAGCCCAAATATATGTACTTATATTCATCGTTAACGCAAGCCTCCTAATCCATACAGGCCGCCATTGTGAACTACTAACGCGATGCCAAGTAATGGTAATATAATATCATAACCATTACGTTTTAACGCGAACAGAGAAAATTGAATTAAACGTCTTATATGAACAACTAGCTTTTGCTCGCGGCTTCGCCCGCGTGGATGACGTAAAATATCCTACAAGAACGTACTACCGGCTAAAAAGTATATAATTGTGTTAATTCAGGTTATAAAATATGTGTGTGCTAAATTTCCAAAATCCGTTCAACCGTTTTTGCGTGATTGATGAACAAACACCCAAGCATCGAAACATACAATAATAATAAGTCGGTTGGTGCCTCATTTCATTGGAAGCGTCTAAGTGGTCTCTGCGAGTTGACTTCGGCCCCTCATACGCCTTTCAAAGGCCCGGGAACCCGGAGTCCTGAGGTATGTCAAAAACACTCGTTGTGCTCCTTAGGTTCTGAGTTGAGCTACACGATTACTGACAAATGCTTGCACTGTCCGGATAGGTCTACTCAAATTTGTGTGGTTCTTTCCTCAAAATACCATTTCGGAAACAATTCTACATGGTCCTCACATGACCTGACCAAGATTATGTCTGGACTTTAAAAGAGACTGAGTCCTCAGTTTGTTTCGTCATTTCTTCTCAGAGGTAGCCAGATAGGAAATGTCGACTCCTTCTAGCTTTTTTTTTTTAAATATAACTTTCGTAAAAGGGATTCCGATATCCTATAATTTACACAATAAACAATTTCATTTCATTTCACTACAATAATAATAATATACCTATATATTTATATGTTTTTTTATCGTTAAGCTACGCTTACCGCGGTTGGTCCGTGGATGGGTGATCATCTCTACATACCAAGACCCTTCCGTGCCTCGGAAAGCACGTTAAGCCGTTAATCCCGGCTGTCATTCGTGTATCTTTGGCAGTCGTTACGGGTCGTCAGAAGCCCGAAAGTCTGACAACTAGTCTTATCTAAGGGTATCGTATTACCCAGTAACTGGGTTGTGGAGGTCAGATAGGCAGTCACTCCATGTAAAATACTGGTATTCACCGGTTAGACTGGAAGCCGACCCCGACATAGTGATGATATTTTTTATGTTTTTTTTTTATAAAAATATTTAAAAATGTATTTAATAAGTATGAAAACAAGTTAACGAAATAATAATTAGCCTGCTTTTGTCTCACCACAGAGCAAAGCCTCCATTTCCTTTTTCCTCTCAATTCGTTCCTGAACCAATATAGACCAATCCAAAACATACAAACTTTTACATATAATTATAATATTAAGAGGATGAATCAAACCACGAGAAATGAGTACATATGAGGAAGTCGGAAAGTGGAACCGGTGGCTGAAAAGTTGTGCGGAAATTGGTTGTCATGGTAGCGCAAGTGATGCGGAGGAATGAGGAAAATGTCATGAGGAAAGTTTTGAGTATGAATGTCGATCTCTATAAGAGTAGGGGAAGACCAAAGAAACGACGGATGGACTGTGTGAAAGATGATATGGCTAGAAAGGGGGTGTCGACTAATAGATAAGCATGGAAGAAAGGGACATGTTGCGCCGACCCCAAATAAATTGTGATAAAGGCAAGAGAATAATGAATTAAACCACGTTCATACATCTGATAATAAGAAGAGGGGTCAGGTAATACTGGTCACCGACTGTACTACGCACCTGATCTTTTTGAAGAACATCCCAATAAGGTAAACGAGGTTTTAGGTTTGTATGTATGAATCAAACCATAGTCTTAAAGTTAGGTGTTTTGTATATTTGGGCGGGGTCAAACACATAACCACAGTAACCATTTTCAACTTTCAGAATATGATAACAATTTCAGGTGTATTAAATATGTTATTTAAATTGGGTATTTAATTAAGATTAAATTATGCCTGACATCATATTATTTAAAGGAATACTTTACTAAATTACGCGCAACAAACGCGGCGCTAGCACGGGAGACAATAACCTTTTCCTCGGCTATTACTACGATAGAAAAAATGACCGAACGTGCCAAATTTCATCCAAACCCGTTCAGCCGTTTTAGCGTAAAAGCGTAACAAACAAACAAACTTACTGTCGCATTTATAATTAATAATTTACTAAAATTATAATTAATTAATAATTTACTAAAATTATAATTAATTTATAATTTTAGTAAGGATTACACAGTAACACAAGAAAACCAAGATAGACCGACGCATGCCAGCTACTCTGGGCATATTATTATTCAATGTTGTTTCATCATTTCAGCCGAAAGACGTCCACTGCTGAACATAGGCCTCCCCCAAGCACCGCCACTTCGACCGGTTCTGTGCTTCTCGCATCCAGCGGTTACCTGCAGCCTTCACAAGGTCATCGGTCCACCTAGTAGGAGGCCTTCCAACGCTACGTCTTCCGATACGCGGTCGGGAAGCTACGCAATATCTTCTCGTCCCACATACCGCAGTGTCTCAAGACGAAAGTCTTTGACCAGTGCGTGTTGCCAGTGATGACCTATGGCACTGAAACTTGGTCGCTCACAATGGGCCTTATCAGAACGCTAAAAGTCACCCAAAGGGCAATGGAGAGGGCTATGCTTGGTGTTTTCCTACGTGATCGAATCAGAAATGAAGAGATCCGCAGGCGAACAAAGGTAACCGACATAGCCCGAAGAATTGCCAATGTTGTTTACCAATAAATATTCCGAATACTTTGAACAAAACTACATTTATACGGTAAGAATAAATAACATTTCGAATACAGCTTCGTATATTCCCATTTTGTTTGGTATTGGATTAGATATCCGCAGCCCAACTGAGCGGGCAGCGGATATCTAATCTATTACATTATATTTATAATACAGAATAGTGTAATATATTCTGTCTGGTCAACTTATTACACCAACACAGATTTCAATCAAACTTTTACTTTGACTTTTACTATAATGTTTTATATTACAAAATATACTCAGACTCACTAATGATTTTTTTGTGAGTGGTAATCTCAATAAAAATAGAAAGAATTTTCAGAATACGCTGTGATTTTTAACACAATGTTCGTAAAAGTTGAAAGGTCTCGAACTTTTTGAACTAGACTGTTTGCGTAACAAACTTCAAGTCATGTTTTGCTGAAACACTGATAAGTTTTTTTTTCATAATGATAACATTTTCCTCAAGTTTGCGACTACTGATGGCAAAGTTGAAATCACAGTAGACGGTCGCCAGGGTAATTGCGTGGGTCAAAAGTCCATAGCGCCGAATGGTTGAAAAATTCTCGTTCTCTCGAGCTCCAGTAACGCAGAACTGTGTTGAATGTTACGTAATTAGTGTAGGTAAACGCAACCAGAGTATTGCAGGTAATTCATCGTTTTATGAGTCCACAGTCAACTCATTTGAATAACACAAATCTCGCCAGTAATTCCCGAAGGTGTCAACAGAGGTGTATGGTCCTCCACATTTCGTCAAGTTAAGTTTAAGACCAATATGCTATTGCTTTTTTTTTTTGTGTCCGGGGTGGAAAATCCTCATGGATGTCCTCCGCCCTGGGGCGGGCGGAGTGGTCTGTCAGACTCTTACTCACTAAAAACCAACCAAGTGTTCCCTTCCCACATTTGCACCGGGGATTTTGGGATCTAGTATTACATCCGCGATTCCTGGCTAGTGCTAATTCCTGCCCGCATCCGCGGGCCACCTCAAGTCTGAGGGGCGGGTGAGGTGTTTGACCCCCCCCCGCAGCGTCTGAAAGACAGCACGGTTGGCGCAGTGGTTAAGCGATTGACTGCTGCGCTGCGTGTCGCGGGTTCGATTCCCGCACGGAACAAATATTTGTATGACCTACAAGTAGTTGTTCCGGGTCTGGCTGTTTGTGTATGTGAGTTTAAATGTTTGTAAACGCACCCACGATACAGGAGAAATTCCTAGTGTGGGGCAACGTTTTTTTAAAACAAAAATAAAAAAAAATAAAAAATAAAGGGTCGCCTGTGGAACACTACGCAATGCAACCTCGGGTCCAGTAAGACAGGGGGCGGCGACGTCCCCAAGTCCGCCGTCCGTGGACCCATTTAGGCGGGCCGGAAGAGGGCGTTGTCAGCCCTCTGCCGACGACCAGTGCGCCTGCTGCGGGCTGGGTGAGCGAAAGAGATCTCACCGCTTCCTTTCCGCAGCCTCCTTCTGCGACACGACTGTTTCGCATGGATACAACCGCGTCCCAAGACTCCTCTCTGCCGGCCATCGACTCGACCACGGCCAGCAGCGACAGGTTACTGCCTACTCCTGAGATGAGGGCCAGCGTATGCCACGCAATATGCTATTGCCAACCTAACCTAACCGGGCAGAATAACTTAACTTACTACATAGATTTACTAACAAATAGTTGAGGAGAAGGAGAAGTAAATTGGAAACATCCAGATTCCTTTTCACGATACCTACTCGGCAAATCAGGCGTTTGAGATGCTTAATCATTAATAGGCAATAGGAGAGCAATAGTGGTTCAGTTGTAACGGGTACGACTTATGAGTTGTTGGTCGTAGGTTCGAACCTAGACAGGCGCTTTACTTTGTGTAAATTATTTCATCACCACTGCTCTCAAAACGGTGAAGGAATACATCGTGAGGAAACCGGCATCTCCTAAAATCAAATATTCGAAGACATGTGACATCTACCAACCCGCACTGGGCCCGCGTGGTGGATTATGGCCTCCCTCTCACCCAGAGGAGGCCTGTGTCCCAGCAGTGGGAACATAGGCTGATTATGCTAATAGGCAATAAGAAACCATGATGATAATCATTAAACGTATTACGATTGTGAAGATGAAATTATACGAAAAGTTATCGAATTAAGAATTGGAAGTTGAGAATTTCTCGAAGTTTACTTTGCGAAATTCAAAATTTCTTTGCAAAAAAAACTTAAGAAAATATGAATTCCGTAGACTATATTGAATTGGAAGTAGATTCGAGTTTTAAAAGTGCTCAACTCTAAATTCTCAATTCAGAAACTGATATTACATAGTTCGACGCGCAAACTGTTATCATACAAGGTATACAAGGTGTAGACATAGTATACATGTTCGATCTAAAAATATTAGATCGAACATGTTTTGCTTAAAGTGAATCTGCAGCCCGTGAAATTCTAATATTCTTACGTTTTTGCTATTTGCAGGTCAGTGTCAGGTTGTATCTTGATTAAAATGTGATTCGCGACTATAACAGATATGAATTTACAGAATTATAATTATTAGTATCATTAATACATCTCTATAAGTTAGATTTGTTGTATTGCTTTTTCTTTCTTCTTCATGAAATCAAGACGGGAACAAATCTAACTTAGAGAGATTTGTTATAATAGATGTGTTATGTGAATAGCAAAAAACTTTCACCTTTAAACTAAAGCATACAAACTTAATTAAAAAAAAAAACAACAAATTGGTTCATACAAAGGCCAAAATATATGGAACAGCAGATTTTTTTTATATTTATTATAATGCCTGGCGATAATCTACTTCTCTATTTCTACACTAATATTATAAAGAGAAAAGATTTGTATTTTTTTATTTTTGTTTGTAATGAAAAAACTCAAAAACTACTGAAACGATTTTAAAATTTCTTTCACCAGTAGAATGTTATATTATCACTGAGTAATATAGGCTATACTTTATACATATTACGTGGGCTATACCGCTGCCGGAAGCTAGTTAAAGAATACTGGCTGTTTGTGTATGTGAATGTAAATGTTTGTAAACGCACCCACGATACAGGAGACATTCCTAGTGTGGGGCAAAGTTTATTAAAAAAAAAAAAAAAAAAAGTCCGGACGGATTCTGTAACACGACAAATCGCTCGACGCGAATGTGTCATCATTTTAGCCGAGAGACGTCCACTGCTGGATATAGACCTCCCCCAAAACGACGGGAGGGTTGCCATAATCGCTACGCTAGGCAGACGGGTGTTAAAATGCATAGAGAACGCCACTGCCCATTATCCTATACCTAGTTTTTACGACACCCACGGGCTGAAATAGAATGGTGCTATTCTTTACGTTCGGCACCACACGAAACACGCGAATGTGTACAACATAATAATCGCTTTGCTCCCCTAAATTGTCACTTACACGTCATAAAACGTCATGGTTTATTTATTTGCCTTTGTTACAGATAGTTTCAGCATTTTAATACTGAAGTTTTAATTTACTAATAGGAATTGTTGTCAAAGTACTTAAAGCCATTACGACGTCGACGATAGATGTCTGCTATTGACTGTTGTTGCCTCCATTGTTGCTGCATCTGACCGTGTCAACAATAAGGATAATGATTTAATATTATTTTTTGTCCGTCAGGTAGATTATAAAAAAATATTGGACACGTATTTTTATTTTTTTATTAACAGATTACGGCGATACAATGAGTGAAAATGTAGCATGACGTCACGCTTTGCTAGATTTTATACTGAATTGTGACGTAGCGAGCCCCCACTCCCAACCCCCCAACTTTAATGCGTTTTATTTCAGGGTTTTTTTAGGGTTCCGTACCCAAAGGGTAAAACGGGAACCCTATTACTAAGGCTCCGCCATCTGTATCTGTCTGTCTGTTTGTCTGTCCGTCTGTCACCAGGCTGTATCTCATGAACCGTGATAGTTAGACAGTTGAAATTTTCACAGATGATGTATTTATGTTGCCGCTATAACAACAAATACTAATATAATAAAATAAATTTTTAAGGAGGCTCCCATGCAACAAACGTGATTTTTTTTGCCTGTTTTTGCTCAATATTGATAACGGCAACAGGTAGACACTTGAAATATTCACAGAATATTTAGTTATATATTCACTTTAAAAATAAATAATTAAATTAAAATAAAACAAATATTTAAGGGGGCTCCCATACAACAAACGTGATTTTTTTGCCATTTTTATAGATAATGGTACGGAACCCTTCGTGGTACGGAACCCTTCGTGGTTCGGAACCCTTCGTGCGCGAGTCCGACTCGCACTTGGCCAGTTTTTTTGGCCCAGTTATCATTCCTATTGCCTTCTACTGCCCAGAAGTCTTCAATTTAATCGCCCGTGTAAATCTCACCCGTAACATAGAAATGGCTACCGCAATGCGCACTGCATACAATACCTATCTTTTGCAAGACTTGCCAGAATTTCTCCCTCCAGCGGGCACTGGTTATAAAATGAGTTATAAACTAAAGACTAGGTACTATGAAAGGCTTTTACGTTGCAACATGACAAAAGGAACTCCAGGTAATAAGGCAAATGGAGGGCAACTCGTTAGAATAGCCTGTTGGTGATTGTCTGCTCAAATATTAAAATAGTTTTAATATTAACAAGTTTTGATATAACATAACATCACGCCTGTAATCCCCGCAGGGTTAGGCAGAGGTGTAGATACCTATAGTACACCCACATTTTGCCAGTTACGTTTAAGTCCCGTGTAATAGGGGACGAGCCTATTGCCATCAACCGAGCACAAATCCAGACTCCAGGCTGCTACTGAGGAATTTCCTGACGAAATAACCCAATAATACTTTGCCTGACCTGTGTTTATAGAAGCTGGGGCTCTAGTTAGGTAAGGGCTGTTATTTATTGTTGCTTGCAGTGGCTGAAGGGTACGGCTTCTTTGTGAAATGTATAACATAACCGAAGTATTCTTGCGGCAGGTTTACGGCGAGCCCATTGCCATTAGCCAGCCGCATGTTACTACATGCGGCTGGCTAATGGCAATGCTACAAAATATCCTGATGGAAAAACTCAATAGCACTGCCTGTTAGAAAACTGAATCTGATCATAGAAAAGACGGGCCGTCTGAAATTACCTAGCTAAGAAAAAATACATTAAAAAAGGTAAAATTAAGATAAATAAATCCGACATGAAAAACCTACTGGAACATCATGCCGCAAAAGAAACTCGGAAGTTCGTATACAATATTTATTAGAGAAAACTTGACCAACATATACAGGATGTGGCGCAATTAGTGGTCCAACGTTAAGGGGTCGACACGCGGTATTTTCAGCTACCACATACCACAATTTGATTTTTATTTTTACCATGGGTCTCAGAATAAAACATTTTTTTTATTTTTTTTGAAACATTAATACCTTGCGTTACTAGTTTGGCTCTAATTTCAACAAAAAACATTATTTTCCTATTTTGTTTTTGGTTTATAACTGCTGAATACATGTGATATCTTATTCCAATAACTGTTTTACTGTAAACTTATAGATATTAAAGAAAAAATGTGTTTATTTCAAATTTTAACTATAATCTTCAGAAAATCATGAGACTTTACGCGCGAATGGTGTAAAAGAAATGTATTACACTGTCGGTGCCCATTATTGAAAAAAGTTTTCCATTAAATGCAGATTCTAATCTCGTATAATAATAAGTGATATCATAATTTGAAATAAAAATATTGCCATTTAAATAGAAAAGGAACTGAATTTAAAAAAATACTGTATTTAATCTATAAGTTTACAGTAAAACAGTTATTTTCGTAAGATAGCACATGTATTCAGCAGTTATAAACCAAAAACAAAATAGGAAAATAATGTTTTTTGTGGAAATTAGAGCCAAATTAGTAACGCGAGGTATAAATTAAAAAAAAAAATGTTTTATTCTGAGACCCATGGTAGAAAAAAACAATTTGTGGTATGTGGTACGTGAATATACCGCGTGTCGACCCCATAACGTTGGACCACTATTTACGCCACACCCTGTATGTGTAAACGGTTTATGGAAGCCGGGCAGCTGAATACCTAGTTTATGAAGTTAGCTTCATCGCCCGGCGACAATCTAACTTAGATGTGAATTCAACTGCGTTGTTTGATCTCTCGGGGCCGCTAGTTAAGTTAGGGCTGTTAAATATTGTTGCTTGCAGTTTCTGAAGTATCTGGCTTGTTTAGGAACTGTATAACTTCACCGAAGTATTCACCGAAGGGGCAGGTAGAGGTTGTATAGTTCAGCCACATTTCGCCAGTATGTCAAGTCCCAAGCCAGCTGCTTCTGAGAAATTCCTTATGAAAAAACAAATTTAACGCTTCCCGACGCAGAAATCTAACCCAGGACTCCACATATTTGACGGGGTCCATTAGGGCCAATGCCTGCCAGGGTTGCAAGTTTGTCCGAAAGGGATCTTGTGGCCCTGGCACACAGGCAAATGAAGGAACACGGGTGGGTTTTAGTCAGTAAAAGTCTGACACGCCCTCTCGCTTTGAAGTTATTTGATAATTTCCCACCAAAAAAAATAAGGACTCCACATATGGCAGTCATGCTTGCGACCGGAGATATTGAAGGTGTCCCAACATTATTTGACGTTTTTTTACGGAAACAAGTTTTAAATGTTTTAACTTAACTTGAAATACCCGCATGGCCTTTAAACCGTTGTATGCAGCCATAAGCCCAATATTTTGCGTGCGTCACATTTAGCGCTACCGTAAAAAGCGATTTTTCACGCGAAAAATAAAAGTAGTTTCTCAGCAATTATTTTTGTACAATGTTACTTAGTTTTATGTATATAATAATGCGTGGAAGACGGCTATGAGATGGGGTTTTTTACACCCTGTATAGAGGTCCAACTGGAGGAGGACAGGGCGTTGTGTTGCAGCCTGGGAGAGGCCTATGTCCAGCAGTAGACTGCTACAGGCAGAGTTGATTTATTGATAGAGGTCCAACCACATCCGTGTCACATTCAGAAATTTGACTGAAAAAGGTTGGTTCCTTCATTTTATATGAAGTCGTTCACACACGCCAGTGTCAGTACCGACATGGAAACTTCAGTTGGGCCCGGTGCGGGCCGGCCACGTCCCTGACCCGGTATTTAACCCGTGCGGTTAGACCCTAAAGCGGTATTTACCCCAACGGCCAAGGCTGAGGCCTGGCAAAGGACAACTTGTCAATTCCAACTCCAACAAATTGCACTATTGAGGTGACCCGACTCCTAGATATTACAAGCGTATTTCAATTCAATTTATTTATTATTCACATGGCGTTCGAATATATGAATGTACATATACAAATATACTCGTATAAGAGTACTTTAAATTCAATTTCTTTGTATGATTTTCGTGTTATGTATTTATATTTTTAGAGTTCCGTACCCAAAGGGTACAGGACCCCTATTACTAAGGCTCCGCCGTCTGTCTGTCTGTCTGTCCGTCTGTCACCAGGCTGTATCTCATGAACCGTGATAGTTAGACAGTTGAAATTTTCACGGATGATGTATTTCTATTGCCGCTATAACAACAAATACTAAAAAACAGAATAAAATAAATATTTAAGGGGGCTCCCATACAACAAACGTGATTTTTTGCTCGATATTGATAACGGCAATAAGAATATTTAGTATTCAATTTAAAAATAAATAATTAAATTAAAATAAAACAAATATTTGAGGGGCCCATACAACAAACGTGATTTTGCCATTTTTATAGATAATGTTACGGAACCCTTCGTACGCGAGAAAATAATATTATACAAAATATAACATAATTAATTTTATATAGACGCCGCTGTTGTTTTTATTATTAAATAGTTCTTAGTCTGAAAAGTCTGATTTTATATTGCTGCACAAAAGGATTTCTTCCTGCATTTGAATGCAACTATTGTCCAGACACAAATCTCACAAATAACTAAAAATATCCCTATTTTGTGAGTTCTCGAAATCTAGTCCCTTCACTCCGCAGCTGCACAGCATCGAACGCAGTAAATTGTAGTAAGAGCAAATTGAAGAGGTTTTCTTGTGGTTCTATAGAAAAGAGGAAGGATAAAATTTTCTTCTTTATGAGTTTCCTGTATAGAAGAATACTCAATTTTCTCTAACAACCACTTAATAGCTTTAAGTTAGTGTAGTACATAAGGTGTAGAAATAATAGTGACAATGACACACATTATAACACATGAACAAAGTGTTTTTAGGGTTCCGTACCTCAAAAGGAAAAAACGGAACCCTTATATGATCACTTCGTTGTCCGTCTGTCTGACTGTCTGTCTGTCAGTCTGTCAAGACCATTTTTCTCAGGAACGCGTGGAGGTATCAAGTTGAAATTAATATCAAATACGTAAGTCTATGGTCCCTTGAAGCTCTAAAAAAATCAAGCTTCCAAGTCAACGCAATAAAAAAATACGGCAATATAAGCGACATTATTGCGACACTTGCAAATAAATCAAAACCTATAGGGTACTTTCCGTTGACCTAGAATAATTAAATTTGGCAACAAGAAAGGTCTTACAGCACAAGTAAAGGAAAAAGTCCAAAAATTGTAAATTTGTAGCTTTATCACATTAAAAAAAAATGCGAATATCTCGCACATAAATCAAAACCTATAGGGTACTTCCCGTTAACCTAGAATCATGAAATTTGGAAATGAAAAAAAAAAAATTTTTGCGATTACAAACTTAAATTTTCAGTTGGAAAATTGACTGTGGCGTTTATCGATGTATAGGAGAACATGTTTTTCAACTAAAATGTTAAGTTTGTTTTAGAGATAAATTCATCCTAACTACGGAACCCTTCATTGTGCGTGGTCCGACACGAACTTGTTATTATAATATCAGACTCTAAGAAAGTGGAACGGACTTGTGTAAGGTGCAATTAACACTATTCTACGTTTTAAAATAAGTATCACATCAAAAATTTGGTTAGGTTAAAATTGCGTTTTAGTCTTAAAGTCTAGATTGTAAATTATTATTAAGAATCTGGTTCTTTTGAAAAAAGCACAAAAAAAAACCACTTAATAACACAACTTTTGTTTTAGCACACGGACAACAACAACACAATAAAATTCCACGTTAGACCTCTTTCAAACATGCAAAAAGTTCATTTTCACACCGAACAAGCAGATCAATGACCGCCAAGCCCTTTCGCGGCCGCGACCCCGTACTCTTTGCATATTGCTGCTAAAACCTTTCATAAAAAACCTTTAAACTGCATTATTTTTTATTATATAACATAACATCACGCCTGTAATCTCTGAGGGGTTAGGCAGAGGTGTACCTATAGTTAGGTAATTTGATGTAGGCAGGTTTATTAAGTAGGTTTTTGGTTTTGAGCGCGTATTATAACCAACAGTGGCGGTTAATTATTATAAATTTGGAAATCCTTCCAAGGGCCGAAATAGATTTGGTTAACCCGAGTCCACGGTGCGCTTAAGAGAGGTAAGCAGGCACCCACGCGAGCGCTGATTTTGAACTATTATTTTGGTACTTAATCTTTCGTTGAAACGAAATAGACTTGTTCAATTTGAGTCCACTGCGATTAAAGAGCCACACTTGCACGAGCGATTATAGGAACTGAAGGCATGTCATTTCTTTGAAAAGACGGCGAGGCCTGTCATTCTACCGAATCTTGGACCAAAAAATGGCGCGAGCAGCCCATTTCCTCATTTTGTTAAAAGCATATTATGTAACCAGAAATGGTTTTTGATGACGTTAATGAAACAGTTAATTATCGTTAATAAACAAGAATTAATAAACAACTGTGTGACGTGTAATGCGTGTCGTTAGGTATGAAATGTATAGTACCTATCCTGCCAGGTTTGCGAGTTTGTCCAAAAGGGATATCGTGGCCCTGGCACACAGGCATCTGAAAGAACACGGATGGGTTTTAGTCAGTAAAAGTCTGACACGCCGCTCCGCCCAGAGCGGGAGAAGTTATTTGATAATTTCCCACCCAAAAAGAAAAAGGGTGTTCGGGAAATCATCACCATCATCATTTCAGCCGAAAGACATCGACTGCTGGACATGGGCTCTGGGTGGAGCGGGACGGCGTGTCAGACTTATACTGACTAAAACCCACCCGTGTTCCTTCAGATGCCTGTGTGCCAGCGCCACGATATCATTTTCGGACAAACTCTCAACTCTGGCAAGCATTGGCCCTATCGAACCCCGTCGCTGCCGCCGCCGTCCATTCAGCGCTGGTATTCTGATAGGGCCCTTAGGGTGTCCCCGAACACCCTAAGGGCCCTATCAGAATACTATCGCAGCATTATGCTGAGGAGTCTTTTTGAGCTCGCACGGGTCTTTTTCTCTTATTAGCAATTTAGCAATGTTTGTATTGCCCGTGCGTGTCTCAAATAATAAAAAATATATTTCTTTATTTATAACTACAGTAGTTATAAGTATCTTCTTATTACGAATATCTTGATTTCAAGCGGTAGACATTGTAATTTCACCATCCATCCGACATGCGATAAGACATAACAAATGAACATCAAAAATCAACCCCCGGAATGACCTCCAATAACCCCGACACTTATGATACAGACCATAGATACACAATGTACGGGCTACGTGATAGACGCCAGTTGTCACGCGCCGCTGCTCCATCAACCATGAGTTACGGCATCTCGGATATTTCGATAACCACTGAGTGTATTACAGAAGGAGAAGTTTTGATAAGTAGCTATAGAATCTATATTTTGCATAAAATATGGTAATTATATAAAAGGTCTTAATAATTCCACATATTTTGCAGCAATTTTTCAGTACGCAAAATAAAAATTTAAAATTAAATTATAAACACAAACACTTCAATAATTACTGCTAAGATCATGTGATCAAAAATACTTTAAAATAAAAATATATAATTATATTATATATTATGAGATCATGTGTGTAAATTAAAATACCTTAGGCATGATAAGTTAATTATTTGAAACTTTGCTTAATGTAATTTAAGAATTAATTTATTTTATAGTGTAGAACAAATTATTAGAGCGCCATAATTTGGAGGACATATATACAAATAGAGCTCAGTTATACTAAAAACTCGTACTGTGCTCTGCGAGTCCAATATAACAATGCCTTCAGGGTGATGTTGGGACTACCGCGCTTTTGCAGTGCGTCGGGAATGTTCGCGTGCCGGATATTTACGCGCTGATGCGTTTGCGTATAGCGTCCCTGATGCGGCGAGTGCGCGATAGTCCCAACAGTATTTTGAACATAGGAGTCTCCTAATACTGGCAATGTTTGCTTAAAAGGATTTTTTAAACGTTACGTTTTTTACGTTTTTGTAAACTGAAGCATAAATAAATAAACTTATTATTATAATTCTATGTTTCGTTTTGAAATAATTTAACGGCAGCTATCTGATTTGTTTTGGTGTAAGTAGCTATGGAAGCCTACTGATAAACGAGCGCTATCAGTATCGGTAAGCAGCCATTTTTTTTAAAAACCTCACCACGAACAAATCCATGACAAGATACGACGCTTAAAGCGATTTTTTTGTAATTACGTTGCATTCGGTTTCCATGTTGTGCATAATTTGTATGGTACGAGGTAGAAAACTAGCCAGGTGGCCCGCGTAATGGTCACACCTAGTTATGGACATCTGCAGCATATCTGTAGCATCGTAGTTGCGTTCAGAGACAAAGCTATAAGGTCTTATAGGCCTGCAATTATAGCAGGCACCTGTAAATCAAAACACAGCAATGCTGCTTTCGACTCGATGACATCTTTTTTTTCGTTCGCTCTGAATGTTGGTAGATTTACTACGAATCCCACTCAATACACGAAGTTCATTTGCATTTGAGATAATATTGTAATTCTGTAAAAGTTATAATTTTATCACAGTTGCTACATTTTTTTAAATAAAATAATGTAACATGTGTTTTATAGTCCGTTTGTGTCTAAACATCGCGCTGTACAGTGCAGCATATGTTTAACGTAAGTAATATGATACCTCTGATTCATAACAACTAAGAATTTATAAACATTACATAATTTTTATAGTAAATGTTTTAGGTAAGTATATAGGTGCCATAGTCTGCACAAAACACGGAATCATAATGTTTAATGCTTTTAGAATAAGATATGAATGTCATTTGTCTGTTTTGTTTATGTTAAAAATAAAAAAATTAAAGAAATTTAAATCAAGCGATGCTGCTTTGCGGCACAAATAAAGCTGTACAAGAATCTTTTGGCGCGTGGCCAATCTTTCAACGAAAGCCGCCATCTTGTTTTTTAACAATACCTCAATTTTTTACCAACAGCGCCCCCCCGCCCCCTGTCAACGTAATTCGAGCCTCAAAAGATCCTAAAGTGAAAGTCAAATTAACTATATGTGAAGATAATGCACCTAGAATAAAATTACTACATAATTTTGGTAAAAATAATTAAGAATGAAGCAATGACAGATGGTGCTCACATATTTACAAACATCGTAAAAGTACGGCTTCCTAAAAAAAAAAAAAAAAAAAAGTCAGTGTGTGTGTTAAGGTGTTATGTAAAATCAATGTCATAGACATAATAAATTATAGAATATTTAATTATGAGATACAATAGATTACACAACTAATTATTTACACTAGGTAATAACGAAAAAAAAAATACCACATACAAAAAAAAATTACAACTAAAAAGACACTTGTCCGCATCGCTGTCATCAAACTCATCAATTATAGAATTAAATTAGCAACCAGTTTGATTTTGTCTAGACTCTAGATTGTCCTATGGAGCTGGACCAGCACGCTGCTGTAGCAGTGTATCTCCTACTATTTCCCTTTAACTGCTTTTGCTTTTGTTGTGTTATTTTAATTTTCCTTCTGAATTATTTATTGTTTAGTAAAATGCATGTTCCCTGCCTGTTAATTTGTATGATGAGAAAAAACTTGTGTTACAGGTCACCAGGCCTCACTTAGTGTAAGTGAGGCCTGGTGACCTGTAACACAAGTTTTTTCTAAAACCTACTTCAGGCACCAGGAGGCCGATCGCGCTAATTTTGAACGTTAATACCAAAACTAAACCACAACCAAAAACGTTACGTTAGACACATTTCGTATCGCGCTAATCATGTCAACGGAAACAATTTAGCTTTACTTTGAAAGTTACGTTGGATGAACGATCAATCGGACAATACTCTCACAAACAATAGCGCGATACCGTTTCTTACATCAGCTAAACCAACACTAAACCAAAACCAAAAACGTTCCGTTCGAACGGTAATTACGTTGAGAAATAGCGCGATCGGCCCCCAGCTCTCACAATGTGAATTTTTATAGTTCAAAACTGATATGTGCTACAAAACCATTGAGAAAATAAATAAACTTATTATTATTTCGCTTAGCTGTTTATGGACCTTCTGTAGACTCCTAGAATGTATCATATTTAAGGACGGGATATGTACCGAGATGTGGCCATGTTAGTACACAAACCATTTCACGAGCCTCATTAATATAGAGATGGTTTATCTGTGTGTGAAACGGGCATTACGTTGATTATGTTTACCACAGTACGTGTGGGTTTTGCGGTAATTACTTACCCAGTTTTCTTAGATAGATTATGTAAGAATTTGTCTCTTTTAATTATTGTGTACATAAAACACAAAGACATGGATGCAAGGATCGAATGTTAATTAAATAAATGATTATTGTTATGATTAATGTAATTATTTTCATAAAACTTTTAATAATAAGTCTTTAATTAACTAACTCATGTCTGTCTGCCCAGCCTTTCCCCAATTATGTTGGGGTCGGTAAACTACATTATTTCATTCAATCAATCAATCAACTTAGCCTATAGCAGTCCACTGCTGGACATAGGCCTCTCCCAGGCTGCGACACAACACCCTGTCCTTCGCCTTCCGCATCCAGTCTGTCCCAGCCAAATTCAAATTCTTTATTGCATTCATGCAAGGTCGTCGGTCCATTTAGCTGGGAGGCGCCCCACACTACGCTTGCCGATACGCGGTCTCCACTCAAGGACTCGTCTGCTCCACCGGCCATCGGTCTTCGACCAACATGGCCAGCTCACTGCCACTTCAGCTTGCTTACTCTGCAGGCTATGTCGGTAACTCCGGTTCTCTTCCGGATAACTTCATTTCTGATCTTATCCTTCAAAGAAACTCCGAGCATAGCATTATTTCATTATTGCGTAAACTGATTTATAGTACACTAATATAATTATTCATCATCAATTGATAAACATAATATAAAACAATCCTAATCACTTAAAATCAATCTTCAAGATAAAAGCAAAGAGTAGCGAACCGATCAGTTGCAACGACAGCGTAGTCGGCGTAGTAGATGCGTAGCTGCGACTTTGCTACAGCTACGCCATGCTACGCGTCTTAGTAGCGTAGACGTGCGTCAGTAAAACCGAAAAGATTTTTTTATGAATGAATGAATGAATGCATGAATGAATAAAGAATGAATGAATGATATATTTATTTGATAGAATATAGGTAGCTAACTTATGTTCTTAAGATCTATGGGTTTCACTATATTTGGCATATAACAAAGCTTCAGTCAATTTCACTAAAGCCTTTATAAACATTGTGTGCTTACCGATCAAGTTAATATCGCCGTAGCCACGCGCTTGGCTCGACGCCAAGCCTCTCGAGACAGTTTTCAACTACAGCTTAAAAACTCCGATGACAATCTTTACATTACAATTTTTTAACGGAAGACCTATAAATAAAATTGTGACGTAATAATATCACGTTTGGGTGTATTTTAGAAAAAAATAATGTTGATGTTTTGTTTAAAATCGGTGAAAATGTCACTTTTATTCCAACGCTAAATTCCCTATCGACTTTAGTTCAGCGCGCGACTTTTACCATTTGTAATCAGTCTTACCTTAAAATAAAATATAAAATGATTGACCCTGCTTAAATCATTCATGGTATCAATAAAACTGGGTGGATAGTATTACGGTCAGCGTCATAAGTCGGTGAACAACAGTCGAAAGTTTCAAAACAGTTTTTGTTTGAAAACCGGTTAATTATTGCGTGATGCGTGAGCTTATTGGTGGAGTTCTTCAGAAAGGTCAGGTGCGTAAGACTCGCAACCGGCGTGTGTATGACCAGATGTATGAACGTAAACGAGGCAAAAGGATCAGGATTGTAGCAGGTGGTGTTCTATAGTTACTGCCTACCCCCATGGGAAGAAGGCGTGAGTTTATGTATGTGTGTAAGTACGTATTGCGTGTTTGTAATAATTTATCGAAGAGTAGAGAATACTTCAAACACTAATGTTCAAACGATAAATATTTAACTGATGCTGTAAAATCTTATTGGCCTTCTAATGATGAACACTTTTTTAAATTAACGAACCTGCATAATGATTCATTATGCACACTTTTTAATAAATAAATCAGTATCTTTTAAAATTTCTGGCCTTTTCCCTCAGTTGATCGCAGTAAGTAAGCTAGAATACCCCGACCAAATTGATTAGGTTAGAACTGTGACCAACCAATTGATCGCAGTAACTAATCTAGGGAACCCCGACCAAAAGTGTTAAGTTAGGTTAGAACTGTGACCAACCATTTTTTTTTTTTTTTTTTGTTGCCGGGGTGGAAAATCCTCATGGATGTCCTCCGCCCTGGGGTGGGCGGAGGTGTCTGTCAGACTCTTACTGACTAAAAACCACCCCGGTGTTCCCTTCCCACACTTGCACCGGGGATCTTGGGAGCTAGTATTACTTCCGTGATCCCCGGCTAAACTGTGACCAACCACGTCCAAGTTGTTCGCAGTAACTTAGCTACTTGGTTTAGCTTGGTTAATTCCCGAAAATAGGAATTATCAGCGGTTCACAATCACCATCATCATCATTTCAGCCGAAAGACGCACTGCTGGACATAGGCCTCCCCCAAAGGGGGGCTTTACCATAATCGCCACGCTTGGCACGCAGGTTGGCGATCGCAGTATGGTGTTAAAATGCATAGAGAACGCTGCTGCCCATTTTGGGGTAAATTCACAAAAGAGGTTGTCAAAAAGAGGTGCAATCATTATATTAGAGCGTTCAGTAATATTTTTAGGAAAGCATAATGGGAATTATTTGAAGTTCACTTAAATACATGCTCTTTAAGTACCAACTGAACTGACGGACGCTACTGAAGGTTCTCAACTCGTAGTCAAATTCTGGCCTGACTCAATTGAGATTGCCATCATCAACACGCTACAAAGTACCAAGTTCTATTTAAGTAGGTATACAAACACACATCGCAGTATGAAACTGGTTTACATCCGTCACCTCAAACTTCAGGTCCAGTTGAAAACCAGCATCAGGCACTAGTTCCCTGACATTTTTGCTGCCTAGTGCCTATTTGGCAGTAGTGGCCAAGTGGTAACGACCGCGACTTACGAGTTGTAGGTCGTAGGTTCGAACCCTGACAGGCGCTTTACTTTGTGTAAATTATTTCATCACCACTGCTCTCAAAACGGTGAAGGAAAACATCGTGAGTAAACCGGCATCTCCTATAGAGGTATGAGGAACAGGGTGTATAGTTCACTCATCCTCCATAGAAAAGGGAGGATCCTCCGACCAGACGGGTGTTGTGTCTGGTGGGCAACTGCCCGACGGTTGATGCCGGGACGTTGTATATATGCTAGTCACGCGGTAAACTCTGCTTGCGCGATACAGGATCTTGCGTGCCATCAGTGTGACGCGTAGTTCGCATCTGTCGAAGTTGATGCTACAGTCCATAGAACCAAAATTCGAAGACATGTGACATCCATCAACCCGCACTGGGCCCGCCTGGTTGATTACGGCCCACTCCGACTCACAGAGAGGAGGCCTGTGTCCCAGCAGTGGGAACATTATATAAGTGGGCCTATTTGGCGCACCCGCGAGACACACTTTCCTGAGTTTCTTTAATTTTAACACTTTTCTGTTTCACTTGTAGTATAATATGTTATGTTGTGTGTCTTTTAGTCTTTGGGTTTGTCAAATGTTACTAAATAAATAAATAAATGTACATATTTATAAAACAGTAATTTTAATACTTAAATTCAATCTACTTGACAATAATAAAATGTATCACATTAAACACCCAAGGTTCTTTCTCCTCTCTCCTACTTGATCTATGCTGTGCCCGATAGGGTCCATAATTGTGTCTAATATAATTATTTCCCTACCAACTATTTACATTATAGTACGCAATAAAGAATTGAGAATTGAGTTTGTGCAAAATAAATGTATTTTATTTATTTTAAGTTATCTCTCAAAGACTTACTACATATCTCTGTAACATACAACATTCATGGTTGATTGGGAGATATACCAACAAAGGAATTCGTTAAGTAAACTATGCCAAGCAATTTGGCCTGGATCTAGGTCAATACATCTACTTCCAGTAAATAACTTGGCGTATTGTATGATTTGTAAGGCATATTGCTATTCTTATTAATAGGGTCCGAATGGACGTCGGAAATTTATCGCCGACTGGTCGACACTTCATGTGACCAAAGGGGTGGCTCGTTCTTTGGCCAAAAAGAATTAGCATTGGCATTTAACGTGGCAATGCTGCCAGTCTTCTGGGCATGTTTTCGGTTGACAGCGATGTGGACGAGTACTTTTATTTGTTTTTTTTTTTTTGTATTAATTTGTATAGTTAGTTGTGTAATAATTGTATATAAAATACTTAGGTAAATAAATGTTAACAATAAACTATGCTGAATAAGTTTATCATAGTGACAAAAAAAAAACAAATGAGTCTAAAAAAAAATCAAATGTCAAATGTGTCTAAATGATAGAAAAAACATATCGGACTTCTTGGCGGGAAAGTGAAGCGTCATCAGTTTTGTTTTATTTTCTAAAATTTGTGTTTAGCCAAATATTAATGTGTAATAGTGGTGGATTATTAACCATTAAGTGTTCGTGAACCTGCATTAATGTAGGCAAATGAAATAAAACAGTGCAACATCACTTTAAGTTCTCTCAAGAAGTCCGCGCGAGGTTTCAGTAAAGTGCCGCGTCTTTACTTAAACTCAAGGGGAGCGGGGCGGGATATCATCAATCATCTTTATCATGCATTGAGTGGAGTTCATTTCATAATTATTATAACTTTGTACTTGTTACCTAATTTTACATGACACTGGCTAAATGCACAAACCGTGCGAAGCCAAAAAGAAAAAAAAAAAAAAAAAAAAAAAAACATATCCTTAACCATCATCATTACATAATACAGTTCCTTGCTCTTGTTTCATGTTTATTATTGTTTATGTATATATATTTATAAGTATATACTTATAAATTTAGCTTTATGTATGTATTTATTGTATATGTAAATGGTACACCACTGACTACCTGCAGTGTTGTCTCTCCTTCTCCCTTTAATCCATCCAAAGGTTTTCTGTAACAGATCACTTTTAGCGATAAGACCGCCCATTGTGTCACCCTATGTAACATTTACATAATTTATAATTTACATTTACATTTATATAATTATTATCTGTAATTTTTATGGTGTACATAATAAAGAGTATTCTATTCTATTATATCGTGATGAAAATGTAGTCAGCAAAGTTGTTTTCGATGGTGCCTGCCTCTCTGCTGCCAAGCTGCATTTCTGTTTTCCGGTTTGACAGGCATGGGCCGGTAAGTTAACCAGAGACAAGAGACTGTTTGCTAACTTTAGAAACAAAGTTTAAAGACATTTCAACTCTGCCTCCAAAGTTACCAAGGCTTGGAAATCATGTCGCAAGTAGGAAGGCGACGACTATCTGCAATCCCATAATAAAAAACCGGCCAAGTACGTGACGGACCACGCACAATGAAGGGTTCCGTAGTTGAGATTAATTTATCCCAAGAACAATCATAACATTATAGTTGAAAAACATGATCCCATACATACATTCCAACTACAAATGTAACTTTTTACGCACAATATTGGGAGATTTGCAATGTCATTTCAATACCATAGACTTCTTATAGATTTTCCTGTAATCTATAAGTAAAGAACTATTTTCTCTCAAAATGTTAGGCTCAGAAGTTTCGGAGACAAGGGAGCGAATGGTCAATTTTCAGCTATTTTCTTAAATAACTTTAAAACGAATTTCTCTAAAATGATTAAACATAAAATTAACACCTATTATTAACACAATAAACCATATATTGATATGGCACACAATACAGTTTGCAAAACTTTTATTTTATTATACCATATTCGAAATTCATTTATTTACGACACGCCGTGTTTGGGTCACAGATATTCATATGTATACCAAGTTTCAACTTAATCGGTCCAGTAAAACCGGAGCAAACCGACTGTGACATGCAGACAGACACACGAGTGATCCTATAAGGGTTCCGTTTTTTTCCTTTTGAGGTACGGAGCCCTAAAAGATACAATACACAGACTGGAATCTTTCATTCGATTTAGTAGATAGAATCGGATAAATGTGGCCATTTATATCACACGTACTTTCCTCGGGGCTTTTTTTTTTTTTTTTTGGGTAGGAAGTTATCAAATAACATCTCCCGCTATGGGTGGAGCGGGAGGGCGTGTCAGACTTTTACTGACTAAAACCCACCCGTGTTCCTTCCGTTGCCTGTGTGCCAGGGCCACAATATCCCTTTCGGACAAACTCGCAACCCCGGCAGGCATTAGTCCTACTGGACCCCGTCAGTTGGTGCTGACATCTATTTGAGGCGCGCGTGGAACACAACGCGCCGTCGACCCGGGCCTGGTCCCCTGATCACACGTACTTTCCTCGGGGCTACGATAACAATTGATCAATTATTGGTTTATTATTCACTGGAGCACATTTGTGGATAAGTAATATTAACTAGAGTACGGTCATTACTACATTATTTGTGTCTACTAACTACTAATGTGTAGTGTGGACACAACAACAAAACAAAAATTTATTACGATAGTTACTTATACTCAGCTATTTTTCAGCATGCAAAATAAAAATTTAAAATTAAATTCATATAAAATAAATATAAAATCCACTTCAATAATTACTGCTAAGATCATGTGATCAAAAAATACTTTAAAATAAAAATATATAATTATATTATATATTATAAGATCATGTGTGTAAATTAAAATACCTTAGGCATGATAAGTTAATTATTTGAAACTTTGCTTAATATAATTTAAGAATTAATTTATTTTATAGTGTAGAACAAATTATTAGAGCGCCATAATTTGGAGGACATATATACAAATAGAGCTCAGCTATACAAAAAACTCGTACTGTGCTCTGCGAGTCCAATATAACAATGCCTTCAGGGTGATGTTGGGACTACCGCGCTTTTGCAGTGCGTCGGGAATGTTCGCGTGCCGGATATTTACGCGCTGATGCGTTTGCGTATAGCGTCCCTGATGCGGCGAGTGCGCGATAGTCCCAACAGTATTTTGAACATAGGAGTCTCCTAATACTGGCAATGTTTGCTTAAAAGGATTTTTTAAACGTTACGTTTTTGTAAACTGGAGCATAAATAAATAAACTTATTATTATAATTCTATGTTTCGTTTTGAAATAATTTAACGGCAGCTATCTGATTTGTTTTGGTGTAAGTAGCTATGGAAGCCTACTGATAAACGAGCGCTATCAGTATCGGTAAGCAGCCATTTTTTTTTAAAAACCTCACCACGAACAAATCCATGACAAGATACGACGCTTAAAGCGATTTTTTTGTAATTACGTTGCATTCGGTTTCCATGTTGTGCATAATTTGTATGGTACGAGGTAGAAAACTAGCCAGGTGGCCCGCGTAATGGTCACACCTAGTTATGGACATCTGCAATATCTGAAGCGTCGTAGTTGCGTTCAGAGACAAAGCTACAAGGTCTTATAGGCCTGCAATTATAGCAGGCACCTGTAAATCAAAACACAGCAATGCTGCTTTCGACTCGATGACATCTTTTTTTTCGTTCGCTCTGAATGTTGGTAGATTTACTACGAATCCCACTCAATACACGAAGTTCATTTGCATTTGAGATAATATTGTAATTCTGTAAAAGTTTTAATTTTATCACAGTTGCTACATTTTTTTAAATAAAATAATGTAACATGTGTTTTATAGTCCGTTTGTGTCTAAACATCGCGCTGTACAGTGCAGCATATGTTTAACGTAAGTAATATGATACCTCTGATTCATAACAACTAAAAATTTATAAACATTACATAATTTTTATAGTAAATGTTTTAGGTAAGTATATAGGCGCCATAGTCTGCACAAAACACGGAATCATAATGTTTAATGCTTTTAGAATAAGATATGAATGTCATTTGTCTGTTTTGTTTATGTTAAAAATAAAAAAATTAAAGAAATTTAAATCAAGCGATGCTGCTTTGCGGCACAAATAAAGCTGTACAAGAATCTTTTGGCGCGTGGCCAATCTTTCAACGAAAGCCGCCATCTTGTTTTTTCAATACATTTCACAAAACAATACCTCAATTTTTTACCAACAGCGCCCCCCCTGTCAACGTAATTCGAGCCTCAAAAGATCCTAAAGTCAAAGTCAAATTAACTATATGTGAAGATGATGCACCTAGAATAAAATTACTACATAATTTTAGTAAAAATAATTAAGAATGAAGCAATGACAGATGGTGCTCACATATTTACAAACATCGTAAAAGTACGTCTTCCTAAAAAAAAAAAAAAAAGTCAGTGTGTGAGTTAAGGTGTTATGTAAAATCTATGTCATAGACATAATAAATTATAGAATATTTAATTATGAGATACAATAGATTACACAACTAATTATTTACACTAGGTAATAACGAAAAAAAAAATTCCACATACAAAAAAAAATTACAACATAATAAATTACAACTAAAAAGACACTTAAGCGTCGAAGTACTCGTCCGCATCGCTGTCATCAAACTCATCAATTATACAACGTGGAGACGACAATATAACAATAAATTCAACTACGTATATCTAATGACGTTCGCAGTCTGCACACGAAAATTCAATCAAATATATCCAATAGTTTAGTCGCTATAGCTAGTCAAAGATTGGCAAAACCCATAGTCGGCACACCACTGCTATTTAGTTTATTTGAAAAAATCACTTTTTTAATTTCGATGCTAGAATTTATTTGATCGTTCCAAAATACTCTTATGCATTAGTATTGCCAGTGTTTTCATTTATTGTCGTATTGTTGTCTCCACGTTGTATAATTAAATTAGCAACCAGTTTGATTTTGTCTAGACTCTAGAATGTCCTATGGAGCTGGACCAGCACGCTGCTGGAGCAGTGTATCTCCTACTATTTCCCTTTAACTGCTTTTGCTTTTGTTGTGTTATTTTAATTTTTGTTATTTTAATTTTCCTTTTGAATTATTTATTGTTTAGTAAAATGCATGTTCCCTGCCTGTTAATTTGTATGATGAGAAAAAAACTTGTGTTACAGGTCACCAAGCCTCACTTAGTGTAAGTGAGGCCTGGTGACCTGTAACACAAGTTTTTTCTAAAACCTACTTCAGGCACCAGGAGGCCGATCGCGCTAATTTTGAACGTTAATACCAAAACTAAACCACAACCAAAAACGTTACGTTAGACACATTTCGTATCGCGCTAATCATGTCAACGGAAACAATTTAGCTTTACTTTGAAAGTTACGTTGGATGAACGATCAATCGAACAATACTCTCACAAAAAATAGCGCGATACCGTTTCTTACATCAGCTAAACCAACACTAAACCAAAACCAAAAACGTTCCGTTCGAACGGTAATTACGTTGAGAAATAGCGCGATCGGCCCCCAGCTCTCACAATGTGAATTTTTATAGTTCAAAACTGATATGTGCTACAAAACCATTGAGAAAATAAATAAACTTATTATTATTTCGCTTAGCTGTTTATGGGCCTTCTGTAGACTCCTAGAATGTATCATATTTAAGGACGGGATATGTACCGAGATGTGGCCATGTTAGTACACAAACCATTTCACGAGCCTCATTAATATAGAGATGGTTTATCTGTGTGTGAAACGGGCATTACGTTGATTATGTTTACCACAGTACGTGTGGGTTTTGCGGTAATTACTTACCCAGTTTTCTTAGATAGATTATGTAAGAATTTGTCTCTTTTAATTATTGTGTACATAAAACACAAAGACATGGATGCAAGGATCGAATGTTAATTAAATAAATGATTATTGTTATGATTAATGTAATTATTTTCATAAAACTTTTAATAATAAGTCTTTAATTAACTAACTCATGTCTGTCTGCCCAGCCTTTCCCCAATTATGTTGGGGTCGGTAAACTACATTATTTCATTCAATCAATCAATCAACTCAGCCTATAGCAGTCCACTGCTGGACATAGGCCTCTCCCAGGCTGCGACACAACACCCTGTCCTTCGCCTTCCGTATCCAGTCTGTCCCAGCCAAATTCAAATTCTTTATTGCATTCATGCAAGGTCGTCGGTCCATTTAGCTGGGAGGCGCCCCACACTACGCTTGCCGATACGCGGTCTCCACTCAAGGACTCGTCTGCTCCACCGGCCATCGGTCTTCGACCAACATGGCCAGCTCACTGCCACTTCAGCTTGCTTACTCTGCAGGCTATGTCGGTAACTCCGGTTCTCTTCCGGATAACTTCATTTCTGATCTTATCCTTCAAAGAAACTCCGAGCATAGCATTATTTCATTATTTACGAAAACTAATATAATTATTCATCATCAATTGATAAACATAATATAAAACAATCCTAATCACTTAAAATCAATCTTCAAGATAAAAGCAAAGAGTAGCGAACCGGTCAGTTGCAACGACAGCGTAGTTGGCGTAGTAGATGCGTAGCTGCGACTTCGCTACAGCTACGCCATGCTACGCGTCTTAGTAGCGTAGACGTGCGTCAGTAAAACCGAAAAGATTTTTTTATGAATGAATGAATGAATGCATGAATGAATAAAGAATGAATGAATGATATATTTATTTGATAGAATATAGGTAGCTAACTTATGTTCTTAAGATCTATGGGTTTCACTATATTTGGCATATAACAAAGCTTCAGTCAATTTCACTAAAGCCTTTATAAACATTGTGTGCTTACCGATCAAGTTAATATCGCCGTAGCCACGCGCTTGGCTCGACGCCAAGCCTCTCGAGACAGTTTTCAACTACAGCTTAAAAACTCCGATGACAATCTTTACATTACAATTTTTTAACGGAAGACCTATAAATAAAATTGTGACGTAAATAATATCACGTTTGGGTGTATTTTAGAACAAAATAATGTTGATGTTTTGTTTAAAATCGGTGAAAATGTCACTTTTATTCCAACGCTAAATTCCCTATCGACTTTAGTTCAGCGCGCGACTTTTACCATTTGTAATCAGTCTTACCTTAAAATAAAATATAAAATGATTGACCCTGCTTAAATCATTCATGGTATCAATAAAACTGGGTGGATAGTATTACGGTCAGCGTCATAAGTCGGTGAACAACAGTCGAAAGTTTCAAAACAGTTTTTGTTTGAAAACCGGTTAATTATTGCGTGATGCGTGAGCTTATTGGTGGAGTTCTTCAGAAAGGTCAGGTGCGTAAGACTCGCAACCGGCGTGTGTATGACCAGATGTATGAACGTAAACGAGGCAAAAGGATCAGGATTGTAGCAGGTGGTGTTCTATAGTTACTGCCTACCCCCATGGGAAGAAGGCGTGAGTTTATGTATGTGTGTAAGTACGTATTGCGTGTTTGTAATAATTTATCGAAGAGTAGAGAATACTTCAAACACTAATGTTCAAACGATAAATATTTAACTGATGCTGTAAAATCTTATTGGCCTTCTAATGATGAACACTTTTTTAAATTAACGAACCTGCATAATGATTCATTATGCACACTTTTTAATAAATAAATCAGTATCTTTTAAAATTTCTGGCCTTTTCCCACAGTTGATCGCAGTAAGTAAGCTAGAATACCCCGACCAAATTGATTAGGTTAGAACTGTGACCAACCAATTGATCGCAGTAACTAATCTAGGGAACCCCGACCAAAAGTGTTAAGTTAGGTTAGAACTGTGACCAACCATTTTTTTTTTTTTTTTTTTTGCCGGGGTGGAAAATCCTCATGGATGTCCTCCGCCCTGGGGTGGGCGGAGGTGTCTGTCAGACTCTTACTGACTAAAAACCACCCCGGTGTTCCCTTCCCACACTTGCACCGGGGATCTTGGGAGCTAGTATTACTTCCGTGATCCCCGGCTAAACTGTGACCAACCACGTCCAAGTTGTTCGCAGTAACTTAGCTACTTGGTTTAGCTTGGTTAATTCCCGAAAATAGGAATTATCAGCGGTTCACAATCACCATCATCATCATTTCAGCCGAAAGACGCACTGCTGGACATAGGCCTCCCCCAAAGGGGGGCTTTACCATAATCGCCACGCTTGGCACGCAGGTTGGCGATCGCAGTATGGTGTTAAAATGCATAGAGAACGCTGCTGCCCATTTTGGGGTAAATTCACAAAAGAGGTTGTCAAAAAGAGGTGCAATCATTATATTAGAGCGTTCAGTAATATTTTTAGGAAAGCATAATGGGAATTATTTGAAGTTCACTTAAATACATGCTCTTTAAGTACCAACTGAACTGACGGACGCTACTGAAGGTTCTCAACTCGTAGTCAAATTCTGGCCTGACTCAATTGAGATTGCCATCATCAACACGCTACAAAGTACCAAGTTCTATTTAAGTAGGTATACAAACACACATCGCAGTATGAAACTGGTTTACATCCGTCACCTCAAACTTCAGGTCCAGTTGAAAACCAGCATCAGGCACTAGTTCCCTGACATTTTTGCTGCCTAGTGCCTATTTGGCAGTAGTGGCCAAGTGGTAACGACCGCGACTTACGAGTTGTAGGTCGTAGGTTCGAACCCTGACAGGCGCTTTACTTTGTGTAAATTATTTCATCACCACTGCTCTCAAAACGGTGAAGGAAAACATCGTGAGTAAACCGGCATCTCCTATAGAGGTATGAGGAACAGGGTGTATAGTTCACTCATCCTCCATAGAAAAGGGAGGATCCTCCGACCAGACGGGTGTTGTGTCTGGTGGGCAACTGCCCGACGGTTGATGCCGGGACGTTGTATATATGCTAGTCACGCGGTAAACTCTGCTTGCGCGATACAGGATCTTGCGTGCCATCAGTGTGACGCGTAGTTCGCATCTGTCGAAGTTGATGCTACAGTCCATAGAACCAAAATTCGAAGACATGTGACATCCATCAACCCGCACTGGGCCCGCCTGGTTGATTACGGCGCACTCCGACTCACAGAGAGGAGGCCTGTGTCCCAGCAGTGGGAACATTATATAAGTGGGCCTATTTGGCGCACCCGCGAGACACACTTTCCTGAGTTTCTTTAATTTTAACACTTTTCTGTTTCACTTGTAGTATAATATGTTATGTTGTGTGTCTTTTAGTCTTTGGGTTTGTCAAATGTTACTAAATAAATAAATAAATGTACATATTTATAAAACAGTAATTTTAATACTTAAATTCAATCTACTTGACAATAATAAAATGTATCACATTAAACACCCAAGGTTCTTTCTCCTCTCTCCTACTTGATCTATGCTGTGCCCGATAGGGTCCATAATTGTGTCTAATATAATTATTTCCCTACCAACTATTTACATTATAGTACGCAATAAAGAATTGAGAATTGAGTTTGTGCAAAATAAATGTATTTTATTTATTTTAAGTTATCTCTCAAAGACTTACTACATATCTCTGTAACATACAACATTCATGGTTGATTGGGAGATATACCAACAAAGGAATTCGTTAAGTAAACTATGCCAAGCAATTTGGCCTGGATCTAGGTCAATACATCTACTTCCAGTAAATAACTTGGCGTATTGTATGATTTGTAAGGCATATTGCTATTCTTATTAATAGGGTCCGAATGGACGTCGGAAATTTATCGCCGACTGGTCGACACTTCATGTGACCAAAGGGGTGGCTCGTTCTTTGGCCAAAAAGAATTAGCATTGGCATTTAACGTGGCAATGCTGCCAGTCTTCTGGGCATGTTTTCGGTTGACAGCGATGTGGACGAGTACTTTTATTTGTTTTTTTTTTTTTGTATTAATTTGTATAGTTAGTTGTGTAATAATTGTATATAAAATACTTAGGTAAATAAATGTTAACAATAAACTATGCTGAATAAGTTTATCATAGTGACAAAAAAAAAACAAATGAGTCTAAAAAAAAATCAAATGTCAAATGTGTCTAAATGATAGAAAAAACATATCGGACTTCTTGGCGGGAAAGTGAAGCGTCATCAGTTTTGTTTTATTTTCTAAAATTTGTGTTTAGCCAAATATTAATGTGTAATAGTGGTGGATTATTAACCATTAAGTGTTCGTGAACCTGCATTAATGTAGGCAAATGAAATAAAACAGTGCAACATCACTTTAAGTTCTCTCAAGAAGTCCGCGCGAGGTTTCAGTAAAGTGCCGCGTCTTTACTTAAACTCAAGGGGAGCGGGGCGGGATATCATCAATCATCTTTATCATGCATTGAGTGGAGTTCATTTCATAATTATTATAACTTTATACTTGTTACCTAATTTTACATGACACTGGCTAAATGCACAAACCGTGCGAAGCCAAAAAGAAAAAAAAAAAAAAAAAAAAAAAAAACGTATCCTTAACCATCATCATTACATAATACAGTTCCTTGCTCTTGTTTCATGTTTATTATTGTTTATGTATATATATTTATAAGTATATACTTATAAATTTAGCTTTATGTATGTATTTATTGTATATGTAAATGGTACACCACTGACTACCTGCAGTGTTGTCTCTCCTTCTCCCTTTAATCCATCCAAAGGTTTTCTGTAACAGATCACTTTTAGCGATAAGACCGCCCATTGTGTCACCCTATGTAACATTTACATAATTTATAATTTACATTTACATTTATATAATTATTATCTGTAATTTTTATGGTGTACATAATAAAGAGTATTCTATTCTATTATATCGTGATGAAAATGTAGTCAGCAAAGTTGTTTTCGATGGTGCCTGCCTCTCTGCTGCCAAGCTGCATTTCTGTTTTCCGGTTTGACAGGCATGGGCCGGTAAGTTAACCAGAGACAAGAGACTGTTTGCTAACTTTAGAAACAAAGTTTAAAGACATTTCAACTCTGCCTCCAAAGTTACCAAGGCTTGGAAATCATGTCGCAAGTAGGAAGGCGACGACTATCTGCAATCCCATAATAAAAAACCGGCCAAGTACGTGACGGACCACGCACAATGAAGGGTTCCGTAGTTGAGATTAATTTATCCCAAGAACAATCATAACATTATAGTTGAAAAACATGATCCCATACATACATTCCAACTACAAATGTAACTTTTTACGCACAATATTGGGAGATTTGCAATGTCATTTCAATACCATAGACTTCTTATAGATTTTCCTGTAATCTATAAGTAAAGAACTATTTTCTCTCAAAATGTTAGGCTCAGAAGTTTCGGAGACAAGGGAGCGAATGGTCAATTTTCAGCTATTTTCTTAAATAACTTTAAAACGAATTTCTCTAAAATGATTAAACATAAAATTAACACCTATTATTAACACAATAAACCATATATTGATATGGCACACAATACAGTTTGCAAAACTTTTATTTTATTATACCATATTCGAAATTCATTTATTTACGACACGCCGTGTTTGGGTCACAGATATTCATATGTATACCAAGTTTCAACTTAATCGGTCCAGTAAAACCGGAGCAAACCGACTGTGACATGCAGACAGACACACGAGTGATCCTATAAGGGTTCCGTTTTTTTCCTTTTGAGGTACGGAGCCCTAAAAGATACAATACACAGACTGGAATCTTTCATTCGATTTAGTAGATAGAATCGGATAAATGTGGCCATTTATATCACACGTACTTTCCTCGGGGCTTTTTTTTTTTTTTTTTGGGTAGGAAGTTATCAAATAACATCTCCCGCTATGGGTGGAGCGGGAGGGCGTGTCAGACTTTTACTGACTAAAACCCACCCGTGTTCCTTCCGTTGCCTGTGTGCCAGGGCCACAATATCCCTTTCGGACAAACTCGCAACCCCGGCAGGCATTAGTCCTACTGGACCCCGTCAGTTGGTGCTGACATCTATTTGAGGCGCGCGTGGAACACAACGCGCCGTCGACCCGGGCCTGGTCCCCTGATCACACGTACTTTCCTCGGGGCTACGATAACAATTGATCAATTATTGGTTTATTATTCACTGGAGCACATTTGTGGATAAGTAATATTAACTAGAGTACGGTCATTACTACATTATTTGTGTCTACTAACTACTAATGTGTAGTGTGGACACAACAACAAAACAAAAATTTATTACGATAGTTACTTATACTCAGCTATTTTTCAGCATGCAAAATAAAAATTTAAAATTAAATTCATATAAAATAAATATAAAATCCACTTCAATAATTACTGCTAAGATCATGTGATCAAAAAATACTTTAAAATAAAAATATATAATTATATTATATATTATAAGATCATGTGTGTAAATTAAAATACCTTAGGCATGATAAGTTAATTATTTGAAACTTTGCTTAATATAATTTAAGAATTAATTTATTTTATAGTGTAGAACAAATTATTAGAGCGCCATAATTTGGAGGACATATATACAAATAGAGCTCAGCTATACAAAAAACTCGTACTGTGCTCTGCGAGTCCAATATAACAATGCCTTCAGGGTGATGTTGGGACTACCGCGCTTTTGCAGTGCGTCGGGAATGTTCGCGTGCCGGATATTTACGCGCTGATGCGTTTGCGTATAGCGTCCCTGATGCGGCGAGTGCGCGATAGTCCCAACAGTATTTTGAACATAGGAGTCTCCTAATACTGGCAATGTTTGCTTAAAAGGATTTTTTAAACGTTACGTTTTTGTAAACTGAAGCATAAATAAATAAACTTATTATTATAATTCTATGTTTCGTTTTGAAATAATTTAACGGCAGCTATCTGATTTGTTTTGGTGTAAGTAGCTATGGAAGCCTACTGATAAACGAGCGCTATCAGTATCGGTAAGCAGCCATTTTTTTTTAAAAACCTCACCACGAACAAATCCATGACAAGATACGACGCTTAAAGCGATTTTTTTGTAATTACGTTGCATTCGGTTTCCATGTTGTGCATAATTTGTATGGTACGAGGTAGAAAACTAGCCAGGTGGCCCGCGTAATGGTCACACCTAGTTATGGACATCTGCAATATCTGAAGCGTCGTAGTTGCGTTCAGAGACAAAGCTACAAGGTCTTATAGGCCTGCAATTATAGCAGGCACCTGTAAATCAAAACACAGCAATGCTGCTTTCGACTCGATGACATCTTTTTTTTCGTTCGCTCTGAATGTTGGTAGATTTACTACGAATCCCACTCAATACACGAAGTTCATTTGCATTTGAGATAATATTGTAATTCTGTAAAAGTTTTAATTTTATCACAGTTGCTACATTTTTTTAAATAAAATAATGTAACATGTGTTTTATAGTCCGTTTGTGTCTAAACATCGCGCTGTACAGTGCAGCATATGTTTAACGTAAGTAATATGATACCTCTGATTCATAACAACTAAAAATTTATAAACATTACATAATTTTTATAGTAAATGTTTTAGGTAAGTATATAGGCGCCATAGTCTGCACAAAACACGGAATCATAATGTTTAATGCTTTTAGAATAAGATATGAATGTCATTTGTCTGTTTTGTTTATGTTAAAAATAAAAAAATTAAAGAAATTTAAATCAAGCGATGCTGCTTTGCGGCACAAATAAAGCTGTACAAGAATCTTTTGGCGCGTGGCCAATCTTTCAACGAAAGCCGCCATCTTGTTTTTTCAATACATTTCACAAAACAATACCTCAATTTTTTACCAACAGCGCCCCCCCTGTCAACGTAATTCGAGCCTCAAAAGATCCTAAAGTCAAAGTCAAATTAACTATATGTGAAGATGATGCACCTAGAATAAAATTACTACATAATTTTAGTAAAAATAATTAAGAATGAAGCAATGACAGATGGTGCTCACATATTTACAAACATCGTAAAAGTACGTCTTCCTAAAAAAAAAAAAAAAAGTCAGTGTGTGAGTTAAGGTGTTATGTAAAATCTATGTCATAGACATAATAAATTATAGAATATTTAATTATGAGATACAATAGATTACACAACTAATTATTTACACTAGGTAATAACGAAAAAAAAAATACCACATACAAAAAAAAATTACAACATAATAAATTACAACTAAAAAGACACTTAAGCGTCGAAGTACTCGTCCGCATCGCTGTCATCAAACTCATCAATTATACAACGTGGAGACGACAATATAACAATAAATTCAACTACGTATATCTAATGACGTTCGCAGTCTGCACACGAAAATTCAATCAAATATATCCAATAGTTTAGTCGCTATAGCTAGTCAAAGATTGGCAAAACCCATAGTCGGCACACCACTGCTATTTAGTTTATTTGAAAAAATCACTTTTTTAATTTCGATGCTAGAATTTATTTGATCGTTCCAAAATACTCTTATGCATTAGTATTGCCAGTGTTTTCATTTATTGTCGTATTGTTGTCTCCACGTTGTATAATTAAATTAGCAACCAGTTTGATTTTGTCTAGACTCTAGAATGTCCTATGGAGCTGGACCAGCACGCTGCTGGAGCAGTGTATCTCCTACTATTTCCCTTTAACTGCTTTTGCTTTTGTTGTGTTATTTTAATTTTTGTTATTTTAATTTTCCTTTTGAATTATTTATTGTTTAGTAAAATGCATGTTCCCTGCCTGTTAATTTGTATGATGAGAAAAAAACTTGTGTTACAGGTCACCAAGCCTCACTTAGTGTAAGTGAGGCCTGGTGACCTGTAACACAAGTTTTTTCTAAAACCTACTTCAGGCACCAGGAGGCCGATCGCGCTAATTTTGAACGTTAATACCAAAACTAAACCACAACCAAAAACGTTACGTTAGACACATTTCGTATCGCGCTAATCATGTCAACGGAAACAATTTAGCTTTACTTTGAAAGTTACGTTGGATGAACGATCAATCGAACAATACTCTCACAAAAAATAGCGCGATACCGTTTCTTACATCAGCTAAACCAACACTAAACCAAAACCAAAAACGTTCCGTTCGAACGGTAATTACGTTGAGAAATAGCGCGATCGGCCCCCAGCTCTCACAATGTGAATTTTTATAGTTCAAAACTGATATGTGCTACAAAACCATTGAGAAAATAAATAAACTTATTATTATTTCGCTTAGCTGTTTATGGGCCTTCTGTAGACTCCTAGAATGTATCATATTTAAGGACGGGATATGTACCGAGATGTGGCCATGTTAGTACACAAACCATTTCACGAGCCTCATTAATATAGAGATGGTTTATCTGTGTGTGAAACGGGCATTACGTTGATTATGTTTACCACAGTACGTGTGGGTTTTGCGGTAATTACTTACCCAGTTTTCTTAGATAGATTATGTAAGAATTTGTCTCTTTTAATTATTGTGTACATAAAACACAAAGACATGGATGCAAGGATCGAATGTTAATTAAATAAATGATTATTGTTATGATTAATGTAATTATTTTCATAAAACTTTTAATAATAAGTCTTTAATTAACTAACTCATGTCTGTCTGCCCAGCCTTTCCCCAATTATGTTGGGGTCGGTAAACTACATTATTTCATTCAATCAATCAATCAACTCAGCCTATAGCAGTCCACTGCTGGACATAGGCCTCTCCCAGGCTGCGACACAACACCCTGTCCTTCGCCTTCCGTATCCAGTCTGTCCCAGCCAAATTCAAATTCTTTATTGCATTCATGCAAGGTCGTCGGTCCATTTAGCTGGGAGGCGCCCCACACTACGCTTGCCGATACGCGGTCTCCACTCAAGGACTCGTCTGCTCCACCGGCCATCGGTCTTCGACCAACATGGCCAGCTCACTGCCACTTCAGCTTGCTTACTCTGCAGGCTATGTCGGTAACTCCGGTTCTCTTCCGGATAACTTCATTTCTGATCTTATCCTTCAAAGAAACTCCGAGCATAGCATTATTTCATTATTTACGAAAACTAATATAATTATTCATCATCAATTGATAAACATAATATAAAACAATCCTAATCACTTAAAATCAATCTTCAAGATAAAAGCAAAGAGTAGCGAACCGGTCAGTTGCAACGACAGCGTAGTTGGCGTAGTAGATGCGTAGCTGCGACTTCGCT
The DNA here is from genome assembly GCA_963921375.1 of Tiliacea citrago. NCBI lineage: Eukaryota > Metazoa > Arthropoda > Insecta > Lepidoptera > Noctuidae > Tiliacea > Tiliacea citrago. Next base: position 21,293,324 of record OY992792.1, on the reverse strand, counting down.
ACAGCTACGCCATGCTACGCGTCTTAGTAGCGTAGACGTGCGTCAGTAAAACCGAAAAGATTTTTTTATGAATGAATGAATGAATGCATGAATGAATAAAGAATGAATGAATGATATATTTATTTGATAGAATATAGGTAGCTAACTTATGTTCTTAAGATCTATGGGTTTCACTATATTTGGCATATAACAAAGCTTCAGTCAATTTCACTAAAGCCTTTATAAACATTGTGTGCTTACCGATCAAGTTAATATCGCCGTAGCCACGCGCTTGGCTCGACGCCAAGCCTCTCGAGACAGTTTTCAACTACAGCTTAAAAACTCCGATGACAATCTTTACATTACAATTTTTTAACGGAAGACCTATAAATAAAATTGTGACGTAAATAATATCACGTTTGGGTGTATTTTAGAACAAAATAATGTTGATGTTTTGTTTAAAATCGGTGAAAATGTCACTTTTATTCCAACGCTAAATTCCCTATCGACTTTAGTTCAGCGCGCGACTTTTACCATTTGTAATCAGTCTTACCTTAAAATAAAATATAAAATGATTGACCCTGCTTAAATCATTCATGGTATCAATAAAACTGGGTGGATAGTATTACGGTCAGCGTCATAAGTCGGTGAACAACAGTCGAAAGTTTCAAAACAGTTTTTGTTTGAAAACCGGTTAATTATTGCGTGATGCGTGAGCTTATTGGTGGAGTTCTTCAGAAAGGTCAGGTGCGTAAGACTCGCAACCGGCGTGTGTATGACCAGATGTATGAACGTAAACGAGGCAAAAGGATCAGGATTGTAGCAGGTGGTGTTCTATAGTTACTGCCTACCCCCATGGGAAGAAGGCGTGAGTTTATGTATGTGTGTAAGTACGTATTGCGTGTTTGTAATAATTTATCGAAGAGTAGAGAATACTTCAAACACTAATGTTCAAACGATAAATATTTAACTGATGCTGTAAAATCTTATTGGCCTTCTAATGATGAACACTTTTTTAAATTAACGAACCTGCATAATGATTCATTATGCACACTTTTTAATAAATAAATCAGTATCTTTTAAAATTTCTGGCCTTTTCCCACAGTTGATCGCAGTAAGTAAGCTAGAATACCCCGACCAAATTGATTAGGTTAGAACTGTGACCAACCAATTGATCGCAGTAACTAATCTAGGGAACCCCGACCAAAAGTGTTAAGTTAGGTTAGAACTGTGACCAACCATTTTTTTTTTTTTTTTTGTTGCCGGGGTGGAAAATCCTCATGGATGTCCTCCGCCCTGGGGTGGGCGGAGGTGTCTGTCAGACTCTTACTGACTAAAAACCACCCCGGTGTTCCCTTCCCACACTTGCACCGGGGATCTTGGGAGCTAGTATTACTTCCGTGATCCCCGGCTAAACTGTGACCAACCACGTCCAAGTTGTTCGCAGTAACTTAGCTACTTGGTTTAGCTTGGTTAATTCCCGAAAATAGGAATTATCAGCGGTTCACAATCACCATCATCATCATTTCAGCCGAAAGACGCACTGCTGGACATAGGCCTCCCCCAAAGGGGGGCTTTACCATAATCGCCACGCTTGGCACGCAGGTTGGCGATCGCAGTATGGTGTTAAAATGCATAGAGAACGCTGCTGCCCATTTTGGGGTAAATTCACAAAAGAGGTTGTCAAAAAGAGGTGCAATCATTATATTAGAGCGTTCAGTAATATTTTTAGGAAAGCATAATGGGAATTATTTGAAGTTCACTTAAATACATGCTCTTTAAGTACCAACTGAACTGACGGACGCTACTGAAGGTTCTCAACTCGTAGTCAAATTCTGGCCTGACTCAATTGAGATTGCCATCATCAACACGCTACAAAGTACCAAGTTCTATTTAAGTAGGTATACAAACACACATCGCAGTATGAAACTGGTTTACATCCGTCACCTCAAACTTCAGGTCCAGTTGAAAACCAGCATCAGGCACTAGTTCCCTGACATTTTTGCTGCCTAGTGCCTATTTGGCAGTAGTGGCCAAGTGGTAACGACCGCGACTTACGAGTTGTAGGTCGTAGGTTCGAACCCTGACAGGCGCTTTACTTTGTGTAAATTATTTCATCACCACTGCTCTCAAAACGGTGAAGGAAAACATCGTGAGTAAACCGGCATCTCCTATAGAGGTATGAGGAACAGGGTGTATAGTTCACTCATCCTCCATAGAAAAGGGAGGATCCTCCGACCAGACGGGTGTTGTGTCTGGTGGGCAACTGCCCGACGGTTGATGCCGGGACGTTGTATATATGCTAGTCACGCGGTAAACTCTGCTTGCGCGATACAGGATCTTGCGTGCCATCAGTGTGACGCGTAGTTCGCATCTGTCGAAGTTGATGCTACAGTCCATAGAACCAAAATTCGAAGACATGTGACATCCATCAACCCGCACTGGGCCCGCCTGGTTGATTACGGCCCACTCCGACTCACAGAGAGGAGGCCTGTGTCCCAGCAGTGGGAACATTATATAAGTGGGCCTATTTGGCGCACCCGCGAGACACACTTTCCTGAGTTTCTTTAATTTTAACACTTTTCTGTTTCACTTGTAGTATAATATGTTATGTTGTGTGTCTTTTAGTCTTTGGGTTTGTCAAATGTTACTAAATAAATAAATAAATGTACATATTTATAAAACAGTAATTTTAATACTTAAATTCAATCTACTTGACAATAATAAAATGTATCACATTAAACACCCAAGGTTCTTTCTCCTCTCTCCTACTTGATCTATGCTGTGCCCGATAGGGTCCATAATTGTGTCTAATATAATTATTTCCCTACCAACTATTTACATTATAGTACGCAATAAAGAATTGAGAATTGAGTTTGTGCAAAATAAATGTATTTTATTTATTTTAAGTTATCTCTCAAAGACTTACTACATATCTCTGTAACATACAACATTCATGGTTGATTGGGAGATATACCAACAAAGGAATTCGTTAAGTAAACTATGCCAAGCAATTTGGCCTGGATCTAGGTCAATACATCTACTTCCAGTAAATAACTTGGCGTATTGTATGATTTGTAAGGCATATTGCTATTCTTATTAATAGGGTCCGAATGGACGTCGGAAATTTATCGCCGACTGGTCGACACTTCATGTGACCAAAGGGGTGGCTCGTTCTTTGGCCAAAAAGAATTAGCATTGGCATTTAACGTGGCAATGCTGCCAGTCTTCTGGGCATGTTTTCGGTTGACAGCGATGTGGACGAGTACTTTTATTTGTTTTTTTTTTTTTGTATTAATTTGTATAGTTAGTTGTGTAATAATTGTATATAAAATACTTAGGTAAATAAATGTTAACAATAAACTATGCTGAATAAGTTTATCATAGTGACAAAAAAAAAACAAATGAGTCTAAAAAAAAATCAAATGTCAAATGTGTCTAAATGATAGAAAAAACATATCGGACTTCTTGGCGGGAAAGTGAAGCGTCATCAGTTTTGTTTTATTTTCTAAAATTTGTGTTTAGCCAAATATTAATGTGTAATAGTGGTGGATTATTAACCATTAAGTGTTCGTGAACCTGCATTAATGTAGGCAAATGAAATAAAACAGTGCAACATCACTTTAAGTTCTCTCAAGAAGTCCGCGCGAGGTTTCAGTAAAGTGCCGCGTCTTTACTTAAACTCAAGGGGAGCGGGGCGGGATATCATCAATCATCTTTATCATGCATTGAGTGGAGTTCATTTCATAATTATTATAACTTTGTACTTGTTACCTAATTTTACATGACACTGGCTAAATGCACAAACCGTGCGAAGCCAAAAAGAAAAAAAAAAAAAAAAAAAAAAAAAACATATCCTTAACCATCATCATTACATAATACAGTTCCTTGCTCTTGTTTCATGTTTATTATTGTTTATGTATATATATTTATAAGTATATACTTATAAATTTAGCTTTATGTATGTATTGAGGCACAATTAGATAAACTTGAGCGACTTCAAAACTTTTGTATAAGATTTATATTTGGCTTGCGCAAATATGATCACATTTCCGAATTTCGTACAAAGCTCAAGTGGCTACCAATACGTCTTCGCCGGAATTCTCATATCTTATTTCAGCTCTACAGTATTCTGTTCAATCCTAAAACCCCCTCTTATCTTAAAGAACGTTTCAAGTTCCTTCATGACACACATAATAGATATCTGAGGTCATCGGAAAACTTGAGACTAGAGATGCCGATGCATTCCACCAGTTTTTATGACAAGTCTTTTACAGTTCAAGCAGTACGGTTATGGAATGCCTTGCCCGTGTCGATAAGGCGTGCTCAATCTTTGTCCACTTTTAAAATTCTGGTAAAAAAACACTTTCTCTGTTCTTAGACAGCATCATTACAGAATACAGTTCCTTGATCTTGTTTCATGTTTATTATTGTATATATATATTATGGATAAGTTATGCTTAGTGTATGTATGTATTTATTGTACATGTAAATAGTTCACCACTGACTACCTGCAGTACTGTCTCTCCTTCTCTTTTTAATCCATCCAAAGGTTGTCTGTAAAAGATCGCTTTTAGCGATAAGACCGCCCATTGTGTCACCCTGTGTAAAATTTCAACATTTATATCTGTAACTTTTATGGTGTACATAATAAAGAGTATTCTATTCTATTCTATTCTATTTATTGTATATGTAAATGGTACACCACTGACTACCTGCAGTGTTGTCTCTCCTTCTCCCTTTAATCCATCCAAAGGTTTTCTGTAACAGATCACTTTTAGCGATAAGACCGCCCATTGTGTCACCCTATGTAACATTTACATAATTTATAATTTACATTTACATTTATATAATTATTATCTGTAATTTTTATGGTGTACATAATAAAGAGTATTCTATTCTATTATATCGTGATGAAAATGTAGTCAGCAAAGTTGTTTTCGATGGTGCCTGCCTCTCTGCTGCCAAGCTGCATTTCTGTTTTCCGGTTTGACAGGCATGGGCCGGTAAGTTAACCAGAGACAAGAGACTGTTTGCTAACTTTAGAAACAAAGTTTAAAGACATTTCAACTCTGCCTCCAAAGTTACCAAGGCTTGGAAATCATGTCGCAAGTAGGAAGGCGACGACTATCTGCAATCCCATAATAAAAAACCGGCCAAGTACGTGACGGACCACGCACAATGAAGGGTTCCGTAGTTGAGATTAATTTATCCCAAGAACAATCATAACATTATAGTTGAAAAACATGATCCCATACATACATTCCAACTACAAATGTAACTTTTTACGCACAATATTGGGAGATTTGCAATGTCATTTCAATACCATAGACTTCTTATAGATTTTCCTGTAATCTATAAGTAAAGAACTATTTTCTCTCAAAATGTTAGGCTCAGAAGTTTCGGAGACAAGGGAGCGAATGGTCAATTTTCAGCTATTTTCTTAAATAACTTTAAAACGAATTTCTCTAAAATGATTAAACATAAAATTAACACCTATTATTAACACAATAAACCATATATTGATATGGCACACAATACAGTTTGCAAAACTTTTATTTTATTATACCATATTCGAAATTCATTTATTTACGACACGCCGTGTTTGGGTCACAGATATTCATATGTATACCAAGTTTCAACTTAATCGGTCCAGTAAAACCGGAGCAAACCGACTGTGACATGCAGACAGACACACGAGTGATCCTATAAGGGTTCCGTTTTTTTCCTTTTGAGGTACGGAGCCCTAAAAGATACAATACACAGACTGGAATCTTTCATTCGATTTAGTAGATAGAATCGGATAAATGTGGCCATTTATATCACACGTACTTTCCTCGGGGCTTTTTTTTTTTTTTTTTGGGTAGGAAGTTATCAAATAACATCTCCCGCTATGGGTGGAGCGGGAGGGCGTGTCAGACTTTTACTGACTAAAACCCACCCGTGTTCCTTCCGTTGCCTGTGTGCCAGGGCCACAATATCCCTTTCGGACAAACTCGCAACCCCGGCAGGCATTAGTCCTACTGGACCCCGTCAGTTGGTGCTGACATCTATTTGAGGCGCGCGTGGAACACAACGCGCCGTCGACCCGGGCCTGGTCCCCTGATCACACGTACTTTCCTCGGGGCTACGATAACAATTGATCAATTATTGGTTTATTATTCACTGGAGCACATTTGTGGATAAGTAATATTAACTAGAGTACGGTCATTACTACATTATTTGTGTCTACTAACTACTAATGTGTAGTGTGGACACAACAACAAAACAAAAATTTATTACGATAGTTACTTATACTCAGCTATTTTTCAGCATGCAAAATAAAAATTTAAAATTAAATTCATATAAAATAAATATAAAATCCACTTCAATAATTACTGCTAAGATCATGTGATCAAAAAATACTTTAAAATAAAAATATATAATTATATTATATATTATAAGATCATGTGTGTAAATTAAAATACCTTAGGCATGATAAGTTAATTATTTGAAACTTTGCTTAATATAATTTAAGAATTAATTTATTTTATAGTGTAGAACAAATTATTAGAGCGCCATAATTTGGAGGACATATATACAAATAGAGCTCAGCTATACAAAAAACTCGTACTGTGCTCTGCGAGTCCAATATAACAATGCCTTCAGGGTGATGTTGGGACTACCGCGCTTTTGCAGTGCGTCGGGAATGTTCGCGTGCCGGATATTTACGCGCTGATGCGTTTGCGTATAGCGTCCCTGATGCGGCGAGTGCGCGATAGTCCCAACAGTATTTTGAACATAGGAGTCTCCTAATACTGGCAATGTTTGCTTAAAAGGATTTTTTAAACGTTACGTTTTTGTAAACTGAAGCATAAATAAATAAACTTATTATTATAATTCTATGTTTCGTTTTGAAATAATTTAACGGCAGCTATCTGATTTGTTTTGGTGTAAGTAGCTATGGAAGCCTACTGATAAACGAGCGCTATCAGTATCGGTAAGCAGCCATTTTTTTTTAAAAACCTCACCACGAACAAATCCATGACAAGATACGACGCTTAAAGCGATTTTTTTGTAATTACGTTGCATTCGGTTTCCATGTTGTGCATAATTTGTATGGTACGAGGTAGAAAACTAGCCAGGTGGCCCGCGTAATGGTCACACCTAGTTATGGACATCTGCAATATCTGAAGCGTCGTAGTTGCGTTCAGAGACAAAGCTACAAGGTCTTATAGGCCTGCAATTATAGCAGGCACCTGTAAATCAAAACACAGCAATGCTGCTTTCGACTCGATGACATCTTTTTTTTCGTTCGCTCTGAATGTTGGTAGATTTACTACGAATCCCACTCAATACACGAAGTTCATTTGCATTTGAGATAATATTGTAATTCTGTAAAAGTTTTAATTTTATCACAGTTGCTACATTTTTTTAAATAAAATAATGTAACATGTGTTTTATAGTCCGTTTGTGTCTAAACATCGCGCTGTACAGTGCAGCATATGTTTAACGTAAGTAATATGATACCTCTGATTCATAACAACTAAAAATTTATAAACATTACATAATTTTTATAGTAAATGTTTTAGGTAAGTATATAGGCGCCATAGTCTGCACAAAACACGGAATCATAATGTTTAATGCTTTTAGAATAAGATATGAATGTCATTTGTCTGTTTTGTTTATGTTAAAAATAAAAAAATTAAAGAAATTTAAATCAAGCGATGCTGCTTTGCGGCACAAATAAAGCTGTACAAGAATCTTTTGGCGCGTGGCCAATCTTTCAACGAAAGCCGCCATCTTGTTTTTTCAATACATTTCACAAAACAATACCTCAATTTTTTACCAACAGCGCCCCCCCTGTCAACGTAATTCGAGCCTCAAAAGATCCTAAAGTCAAAGTCAAATTAACTATATGTGAAGATGATGCACCTAGAATAAAATTACTACATAATTTTAGTAAAAATAATTAAGAATGAAGCAATGACAGATGGTGCTCACATATTTACAAACATCGTAAAAGTACGTCTTCCTAAAAAAAAAAAAAAAAGTCAGTGTGTGAGTTAAGGTGTTATGTAAAATCTATGTCATAGACATAATAAATTATAGAATATTTAATTATGAGATACAATAGATTACACAACTAATTATTTACACTAGGTAATAACGAAAAAAAAAATACCACATACAAAAAAAAATTACAACATAATAAATTACAACTAAAAAGACACTTAAGCGTCGAAGTACTCGTCCGCATCGCTGTCATCAAACTCATCAATTATACAACGTGGAGACGACAATATAACAATAAATTCAACTACGTATATCTAATGACGTTCGCAGTCTGCACACGAAAATTCAATCAAATATATCCAATAGTTTAGTCGCTATAGCTAGTCAAAGATTGGCAAAACCCATAGTCGGCACACCACTGCTATTTAGTTTATTTGAAAAAATCACTTTTTTAATTTCGATGCTAGAATTTATTTGATCGTTCCAAAATACTCTTATGCATTAGTATTGCCAGTGTTTTCATTTATTGTCGTATTGTTGTCTCCACGTTGTATAATTAAATTAGCAACCAGTTTGATTTTGTCTAGACTCTAGAATGTCCTATGGAGCTGGACCAGCACGCTGCTGGAGCAGTGTATCTCCTACTATTTCCCTTTAACTGCTTTTGCTTTTGTTGTGTTATTTTAATTTTTGTTATTTTAATTTTCCTTTTGAATTATTTATTGTTTAGTAAAATGCATGTTCCCTGCCTGTTAATTTGTATGATGAGAAAAAAACTTGTGTTACAGGTCACCAAGCCTCACTTAGTGTAAGTGAGGCCTGGTGACCTGTAACACAAGTTTTTTCTAAAACCTACTTCAGGCACCAGGAGGCCGATCGCGCTAATTTTGAACGTTAATACCAAAACTAAACCACAACCAAAAACGTTACGTTAGACACATTTCGTATCGCGCTAATCATGTCAACGGAAACAATTTAGCTTTACTTTGAAAGTTACGTTGGATGAACGATCAATCGAACAATACTCTCACAAAAAATAGCGCGATACCGTTTCTTACATCAGCTAAACCAACACTAAACCAAAACCAAAAACGTTCCGTTCGAACGGTAATTACGTTGAGAAATAGCGCGATCGGCCCCCAGCTCTCACAATGTGAATTTTTATAGTTCAAAACTGATATGTGCTACAAAACCATTGAGAAAATAAATAAACTTATTATTATTTCGCTTAGCTGTTTATGGGCCTTCTGTAGACTCCTAGAATGTATCATATTTAAGGACGGGATATGTACCGAGATGTGGCCATGTTAGTACACAAACCATTTCACGAGCCTCATTAATATAGAGATGGTTTATCTGTGTGTGAAACGGGCATTACGTTGATTATGTTTACCACAGTACGTGTGGGTTTTGCGGTAATTACTTACCCAGTTTTCTTAGATAGATTATGTAAGAATTTGTCTCTTTTAATTATTGTGTACATAAAACACAAAGACATGGATGCAAGGATCGAATGTTAATTAAATAAATGATTATTGTTATGATTAATGTAATTATTTTCATAAAACTTTTAATAATAAGTCTTTAATTAACTAACTCATGTCTGTCTGCCCAGCCTTTCCCCAATTATGTTGGGGTCGGTAAACTACATTATTTCATTCAATCAATCAATCAACTCAGCCTATAGCAGTCCACTGCTGGACATAGGCCTCTCCCAGGCTGCGACACAACACCCTGTCCTTCGCCTTCCGTATCCAGTCTGTCCCAGCCAAATTCAAATTCTTTATTGCATTCATGCAAGGTCGTCGGTCCATTTAGCTGGGAGGCGCCCCACACTACGCTTGCCGATACGCGGTCTCCACTCAAGGACTCGTCTGCTCCACCGGCCATCGGTCTTCGACCAACATGGCCAGCTCACTGCCACTTCAGCTTGCTTACTCTGCAGGCTATGTCGGTAACTCCGGTTCTCTTCCGGATAACTTCATTTCTGATCTTATCCTTCAAAGAAACTCCGAGCATAGCATTATTTCATTATTTACGAAAACTAATATAATTATTCATCATCAATTGATAAACATAATATAAAACAATCCTAATCACTTAAAATCAATCTTCAAGATAAAAGCAAAGAGTAGCGAACCGGTCAGTTGCAACGACAGCGTAGTTGGCGTAGTAGATGCGTAGCTGCGACTTCGCTACAGCTACGCCATGCTACGCGTCTTAGTAGCGTAGACGTGCGTCAGTAAAACCGAAAAGATTTTTTTATGAATGAATGAATGAATGCATGAATGAATAAAGAATAAATGAATGATATATTTATTTGATAGAATATAGGTAGCTAACTTATGTTCTTAAGATCTATGGGTTTCACTATATTTGGCATATAACAAAGCTTCAGTCAATTTCACTAAAGCCTTTATAAACATTGTGTGCTTACCGATCAAGTTAATATCGCCGTAGCCACGCGCTTGGCTCGACGCCAAGCCTCTCGAGACAGTTTTCAACTACAGCTTAAAAACTCCGATGACAATCTTTACATTACAATTTTTTAACGGAAGACCTATAAATAAAATTGTGACGTAAATAATATCACGTTTGGGTGTATTTTAGAACAAAATAATGTTGATGTTTTGTTTAAAATCGGTGAAAATGTCACTTTTATTCCAACGCTAAATTCCCTATCGACTTTAGTTCAGCGCGCGACTTTTACCATTTGTAATCAGTCTTACCTTAAAATAAAATATAAAATGATTGACCCTGCTTAAATCATTCATGGTATCAATAAAACTGGGTGGATAGTATTACGGTCAGCGTCATAAGTCGGTGAACAACAGTCGAAAGTTTCAAAACAGTTTTTGTTTGAAAACCGGTTAATTATTGCGTGATGCGTGAGCTTATTGGTGGAGTTCTTCAGAAAGGTCAGGTGCGTAAGACTCGCAACCGGCGTGTGTATGACCAGATGTATGAACGTAAACGAGGCAAAAGGATCAGGATTGTAGCAGGTGGTGTTCTATAGTTACTGCCTACCCCCATGGGAAGAAGGCGTGAGTTTATGTATGTGTGTAAGTACGTATTGCGTGTTTGTAATAATTTATCGAAGAGTAGAGAATACTTCAAACACTAATGTTCAAACGATAAATATTTAACTGATGCTGTAAAATCTTATTGGCCTTCTAATGATGAACACTTTTTTAAATTAACGAACCTGCATAATGATTCATTATGCACACTTTTTAATAAATAAATCAGTATCTTTTAAAATTTCTGGCCTTTTCCCACAGTTGATCGCAGTAAGTAAGCTAGAATACCCCGACCAAATTGATTAGGTTAGAACTGTGACCAACCAATTGATCGCAGTAACTAATCTAGGGAACCCCGACCAAAAGTGTTAAGTTAGGTTAGAACTGTGACCAACCATTTTTTTTTTTTTTTTTTGTTGCCGGGGTGGAAAATCCTCATGGATGTCCTCCGCCCTGGGGTGGGCGGAGGTGTCTGTCAGACTCTTACTGACTAAAAACCACCCCGGTGTTCCCTTCCCACACTTGCACCGGGGATCTTGGGAGCTAGTATTACTTCCGTGATCCCCGGCTAAACTGTGACCAACCACGTCCAAGTTGTTCGCAGTAACTTAGCTACTTGGTTTAGCTTGGTTAATTCCCGAAAATAGGAATTATCAGCGGTTCACAATCACCATCATCATCATTTCAGCCGAAAGACGCACTGCTGGACATAGGCCTCCCCCAAAGGGGGGCTTTACCATAATCGCCACGCTTGGCACGCAGGTTGGCGATCGCAGTATGGTGTTAAAATGCATAGAGAACGCTGCTGCCCATTTTGGGGTAAATTCACAAAAGAGGTTGTCAAAAAGAGGTGCAATCATTATATTAGAGCGTTCAGTAATATTTTTAGGAAAGCATAATGGGAATTATTTGAAGTTCACTTAAATACATGCTCTTTAAGTACCAACTGAACTGACGGACGCTACTGAAGGTTCTCAACTCGTAGTCAAATTCTGGCCTGACTCAATTGAGATTGCCATCATCAACACGCTACAAAGTACCAAGTTCTATTTAAGTAGGTATACAAACACACATCGCAGTATGAAACTGGTTTACATCCGTCACCTCAAACTTCAGGTCCAGTTGAAAACCAGCATCAGGCACTAGTTCCCTGACATTTTTGCTGCCTAGTGCCTATTTGGCAGTAGTGGCCAAGTGGTAACGACCGCGACTTACGAGTTGTAGGTCGTAGGTTCGAACCCTGACAGGCGCTTTACTTTGTGTAAATTATTTCATCACCACTGCTCTCAAAACGGTGAAGGAAAACATCGTGAGTAAACCGGCATCTCCTATAGAGGTATGAGGAACAGGGTGTATAGTTCACTCATCCTCCATAGAAAAGGGAGGATCCTCCGACCAGACGGGTGTTGTGTCTGGTGGGCAACTGCCCGACGGTTGATGCCGGGACGTTGTATATATGCTAGTCACGCGGTAAACTCTGCTTGCGCGATACAGGATCTTGCGTGCCATCAGTGTGACGCGTAGTTCGCATCTGTCGAAGTTGATGCTACAGTCCATAGAACCAAAATTCGAAGACATGTGACATCCATCAACCCGCACTGGGCCCGCCTGGTTGATTACGGCCCACTCCGACTCACAGAGAGGAGGCCTGTGTCCCAGCAGTGGGAACATTATATAAGTGGGCCTATTTGGCGCACCCGCGAGACACACTTTCCTGAGTTTCTTTAATTTTAACACTTTTCTGTTTCACTTGTAGTATAATATGTTATGTTGTGTGTCTTTTAGTCTTTGGGTTTGTCAAATGTTACTAAATAAATAAATAAATGTACATATTTATAAAACAGTAATTTTAATACTTAAATTCAATCTACTTGACAATAATAAAATGTATCACATTAAACACCCAAGGTTCTTTCTCCTCTCTCCTACTTGATCTATGCTGTGCCCGATAGGGTCCATAATTGTGTCTAATATAATTATTTCCCTACCAACTATTTACATTATAGTACGCAATAAAGAATTGAGAATTGAGTTTGTGCAAAATAAATGTATTTTATTTATTTTAAGTTATCTCTCAAAGACTTACTACATATCTCTGTAACATACAACATTCATGGTTGATTGGGAGATATACCAACAAAGGAATTCGTTAAGTAAACTATGCCAAGCAATTTGGCCTGGATCTAGGTCAATACATCTACTTCCAGTAAATAACTTGGCGTATTGTATGATTTGTAAGGCATATTGCTATTCTTATTAATAGGGTCCGAATGGACGTCGGAAATTTATCGCCGACTGGTCGACACTTCATGTGACCAAAGGGGTGGCTCGTTCTTTGGCCAAAAAGAATTAGCATTGGCATTTAACGTGGCAATGCTGCCAGTCTTCTGGGCATGTTTTCGGTTGACAGCGATGTGGACGAGTACTTTTATTTGTTTTTTTTTTTTTGTATTAATTTGTATAGTTAGTTGTGTAATAATTGTATATAAAATACTTAGGTAAATAAATGTTAACAATAAACTATGCTGAATAAGTTTATCATAGTGACAAAAAAAAAACAAATGAGTCTAAAAAAAAATCAAATGTCAAATGTGTCTAAATGATAGAAAAAACATATCGGACTTCTTGGCGGGAAAGTGAAGCGTCATCAGTTTTGTTTTATTTTCTAAAATTTGTGTTTAGCCAAATATTAATGTGTAATAGTGGTGGATTATTAACCATTAAGTGTTCGTGAACCTGCATTAATGTAGGCAAATGAAATAAAACAGTGCAACATCACTTTAAGTTCTCTCAAGAAGTCCGCGCGAGGTTTCAGTAAAGTGCCGCGTCTTTACTTAAACTCAAGGGGAGCGGGGCGGGATATCATCAATCATCTTTATCATGCATTGAGTGGAGTTCATTTCATAATTATTATAACTTTGTACTTGTTACCTAATTTTACATGACACTGGCTAAATGCACAAACCGTGCGAAGCCAAAAAGAAAAAAAAAAAAAAAAAAAAAAAAACATATCCTTAACCATCATCATTACATAATACAGTTCCTTGCTCTTGTTTCATGTTTATTATTGTTTATGTATATATATTTATAAGTATATACTTATAAATTTAGCTTTATGTATGTATTTATTGTATATGTAAATGGTACACCACTGACTACCTGCAGTGTTGTCTCTCCTTCTCCCTTTAATCCATCCAAAGGTTTTCTGTAACAGATCACTTTTAGCGATAAGACCGCCCATTGTGTCACCCTATGTAACATTTACATAATTTATAATTTACATTTACATTTATATAATTATTATCTGTAATTTTTATGGTGTACATAATAAAGAGTATTCTATTCTATTATATCGTGATGAAAATGTAGTCAGCAAAGTTGTTTTCGATGGTGCCTGCCTCTCTGCTGCCAAGCTGCATTTCTGTTTTCCGGTTTGACAGGCATGGGCCGGTAAGTTAACCAGAGACAAGAGACTGTTTGCTAACTTTAGAAACAAAGTTTAAAGACATTTCAACTCTGCCTCCAAAGTTACCAAGGCTTGGAAATCATGTCGCAAGTAGGAAGGCGACGACTATCTGCAATCCCATAATAAAAAACCGGCCAAGTACGTGACGGACCACGCACAATGAAGGGTTCCGTAGTTGAGATTAATTTATCCCAAGAACAATCATAACATTATAGTTGAAAAACATGATCCCATACATACATTCCAACTACAAATGTAACTTTTTACGCACAATATTGGGAGATTTGCAATGTCATTTCAATACCATAGACTTCTTATAGATTTTCCTGTAATCTATAAGTAAAGAACTATTTTCTCTCAAAATGTTAGGCTCAGAAGTTTCGGAGACAAGGGAGCGAATGGTCAATTTTCAGCTATTTTCTTAAATAACTTTAAAACGAATTTCTCTAAAATGATTAAACATAAAATTAACACCTATTATTAACACAATAAACCATATATTGATATGGCACACAATACAGTTTGCAAAACTTTTATTTTATTATACCATATTCGAAATTCATTTATTTACGACACGCCGTGTTTGGGTCACAGATATTCATATGTATACCAAGTTTCAACTTAATCGGTCCAGTAAAACCGGAGCAAACCGACTGTGACATGCAGACAGACACACGAGTGATCCTATAAGGGTTCCGTTTTTTTCCTTTTGAGGTACGGAGCCCTAAAAGATACAATACACAGACTGGAATCTTTCATTCGATTTAGTAGATAGAATCGGATAAATGTGGCCATTTATATCACACGTACTTTCCTCGGGGCTTTTTTTTTTTTTTTTTGGGTAGGAAGTTATCAAATAACATCTCCCGCTATGGGTGGAGCGGGAGGGCGTGTCAGACTTTTACTGACTAAAACCCACCCGTGTTCCTTCCGTTGCCTGTGTGCCAGGGCCACAATATCCCTTTCGGACAAACTCGCAACCCCGGCAGGCATTAGTCCTACTGGACCCCGTCAGTTGGTGCTGACATCTATTTGAGGCGCGCGTGGAACACAACGCGCCGTCGACCCGGGCCTGGTCCCCTGATCACACGTACTTTCCTCGGGGCTACGATAACAATTGATCAATTATTGGTTTATTATTCACTGGAGCACATTTGTGGATAAGTAATATTAACTAGAGTACGGTCATTACTACATTATTTGTGTCTACTAACTACTAATGTGTAGTGTGGACACAACAACAAAACAAAAATTTATTACGATAGTTACTTATACTCAGCTATTTTTCAGCATGCAAAATAAAAATTTAAAATTAAATTCATATAAAATAAATATAAAATCCACTTCAATAATTACTGCTAAGATCATGTGATCAAAAAATACTTTAAAATAAAAATATATAATTATATTATATATTATAAGATCATGTGTGTAAATTAAAATACCTTAGGCATGATAAGTTAATTATTTGAAACTTTGCTTAATATAATTTAAGAATTAATTTATTTTATAGTGTAGAACAAATTATTAGAGCGCCATAATTTGGAGGACATATATACAAATAGAGCTCAGCTATACAAAAAACTCGTACTGTGCTCTGCGAGTCCAATATAACAATGCCTTCAGGGTGATGTTGGGACTACCGCGCTTTTGCAGTGCGTCGGGAATGTTCGCGTGCCGGATATTTACGCGCTGATGCGTTTGCGTATAGCGTCCCTGATGCGGCGAGTGCGCGATAGTCCCAACAGTATTTTGAACATAGGAGTCTCCTAATACTGGCAATGTTTGCTTAAAAGGATTTTTTAAACGTTACGTTTTTGTAAACTGAAGCATAAATAAATAAACTTATTATTATAATTCTATGTTTCGTTTTGAAATAATTTAACGGCAGCTATCTGATTTGTTTTGGTGTAAGTAGCTATGGAAGCCTACTGATAAACGAGCGCTATCAGTATCGGTAAGCAGCCATTTTTTTTTAAAAACCTCACCACGAACAAATCCATGACAAGATACGACGCTTAAAGCGATTTTTTTGTAATTACGTTGCATTCGGTTTCCATGTTGTGCATAATTTGTATGGTACGAGGTAGAAAACTAGCCAGGTGGCCCGCGTAATGGTCACACCTAGTTATGGACATCTGCAATATCTGAAGCGTCGTAGTTGCGTTCAGAGACAAAGCTACAAGGTCTTATAGGCCTGCAATTATAGCAGGCACCTGTAAATCAAAACACAGCAATGCTGCTTTCGACTCGATGACATCTTTTTTTTCGTTCGCTCTGAATGTTGGTAGATTTACTACGAATCCCACTCAATACACGAAGTTCATTTGCATTTGAGATAATATTGTAATTCTGTAAAAGTTTTAATTTTATCACAGTTGCTACATTTTTTTAAATAAAATAATGTAACATGTGTTTTATAGTCCGTTTGTGTCTAAACATCGCGCTGTACAGTGCAGCATATGTTTAACGTAAGTAATATGATACCTCTGATTCATAACAACTAAAAATTTATAAACATTACATAATTTTTATAGTAAATGTTTTAGGTAAGTATATAGGCGCCATAGTCTGCACAAAACACGGAATCATAATGTTTAATGCTTTTAGAATAAGATATGAATGTCATTTGTCTGTTTTGTTTATGTTAAAAATAAAAAAATTAAAGAAATTTAAATCAAGCGATGCTGCTTTGCGGCACAAATAAAGCTGTACAAGAATCTTTTGGCGCGTGGCCAATCTTTCAACGAAAGCCGCCATCTTGTTTTTTCAATACATTTCACAAAACAATACCTCAATTTTTTACCAACAGCGCCCCCCCTGTCAACGTAATTCGAGCCTCAAAAGATCCTAAAGTCAAAGTCAAATTAACTATATGTGAAGATGATGCACCTAGAATAAAATTACTACATAATTTTAGTAAAAATAATTAAGAATGAAGCAATGACAGATGGTGCTCACATATTTACAAACATCGTAAAAGTACGTCTTCCTAAAAAAAAAAAAAAAAGTCAGTGTGTGAGTTAAGGTGTTATGTAAAATCTATGTCATAGACATAATAAATTATAGAATATTTAATTATGAGATACAATAGATTACACAACTAATTATTTACACTAGGTAATAACGAAAAAAAAAATACCACATACAAAAAAAAATTACAACATAATAAATTACAACTAAAAAGACACTTAAGCGTCGAAGTACTCGTCCGCATCGCTGTCATCAAACTCATCAATTATACAACGTGGAGACGACAATATAACAATAAATTCAACTACGTATATCTAATGACGTTCGCAGTCTGCACACGAAAATTCAATCAAATATATCCAATAGTTTAGTCGCTATAGCTAGTCAAAGATTGGCAAAACCCATAGTCGGCACACCACTGCTATTTAGTTTATTTGAAAAAATCACTTTTTTAATTTCGATGCTAGAATTTATTTGATCGTTCCAAAATACTCTTATGCATTAGTATTGCCAGTGTTTTCATTTATTGTCGTATTGTTGTCTCCACGTTGTATAATTAAATTAGCAACCAGTTTGATTTTGTCTAGACTCTAGAATGTCCTATGGAGCTGGACCAGCACGCTGCTGGAGCAGTGTATCTCCTACTATTTCCCTTTAACTGCTTTTGCTTTTGTTGTGTTATTTTAATTTTTGTTATTTTAATTTTCCTTTTGAATTATTTATTGTTTAGTAAAATGCATGTTCCCTGCCTGTTAATTTGTATGATGAGAAAAAAACTTGTGTTACAGGTCACCAAGCCTCACTTAGTGTAAGTGAGGCCTGGTGACCTGTAACACAAGTTTTTTCTAAAACCTACTTCAGGCACCAGGAGGCCGATCGCGCTAATTTTGAACGTTAATACCAAAACTAAACCACAACCAAAAACGTTACGTTAGACACATTTCGTATCGCGCTAATCATGTCAACGGAAACAATTTAGCTTTACTTTGAAAGTTACGTTGGATGAACGATCAATCGAACAATACTCTCACAAAAAATAGCGCGATACCGTTTCTTACATCAGCTAAACCAACACTAAACCAAAACCAAAAACGTTCCGTTCGAACGGTAATTACGTTGAGAAATAGCGCGATCGGCCCCCAGCTCTCACAATGTGAATTTTTATAGTTCAAAACTGATATGTGCTACAAAACCATTGAGAAAATAAATAAACTTATTATTATTTCGCTTAGCTGTTTATGGGCCTTCTGTAGACTCCTAGAATGTATCATATTTAAGGACGGGATATGTACCGAGATGTGGCCATGTTAGTACACAAACCATTTCACGAGCCTCATTAATATAGAGATGGTTTATCTGTGTGTGAAACGGGCATTACGTTGATTATGTTTACCACAGTACGTGTGGGTTTTGCGGTAATTACTTACCCAGTTTTCTTAGATAGATTATGTAAGAATTTGTCTCTTTTAATTATTGTGTACATAAAACACCAAGACATGGATGCAAGGATCGAATGTTAATTAAATAAATGATTATTGTTATGATTAATGTAATTATTTTCATAAAACTTTTAATAATAAGTCTTTAATTAACTAACTCATGTCTGTCTGCCCAGCCTTTCCCCAATTATGTTGGGGTCGGTAAACTACATTATTTCATTCAATCAATCAATCAACTCAGCCTATAGCAGTCCACTGCTGGACATAGGCCTCTCCCAGGCTGCGACACAACACCCTGTCCTTCGCCTTCCGTATCCAGTCTGTCCCAGCCAAATTCAAATTCTTTATTGCATTCATGCAAGGTCGTCGGTCCATTTAGCTGGGAGGCGCCCCACACTACGCTTGCCGATACGCGGTCTCCACTCAAGGACTCGTCTGCTCCACCGGCCATCGGTCTTCGACCAACATGGCCAGCTCACTGCCACTTCAGCTTGCTTACTCTGCAGGCTATGTCGGTAACTCCGGTTCTCTTCCGGATAACTTCATTTCTGATCTTATCCTTCAAAGAAACTCCGAGCATAGCATTATTTCATTATTTACGAAAACTAATATAATTATTCATCATCAATTGATAAACATAATATAAAACAATCCTAATCACTTAAAATCAATCTTCAAGATAAAAGCAAAGAGTAGCGAACCGGTCAGTTGCAACGACAGCGTAGTTGGCGTAGTAGATGCGTAGCTGCGACTTCGCTACAGCTACGCCATGCTACGCGTCTTAGTAGCGTAGACGTGCGTCAGTAAAACCGAAAAGATTTTTTTATGAATGAATGAATGAATGCATGAATGAATAAAGAATGAATGAATGATATATTTATTTGATAGAATATAGGTAGCTAACTTATGTTCTTAAGATCTATGGGTTTCACTATATTTGGCATATAACAAAGCTTCAGTCAATTTCACTAAAGCCTTTATAAACATTGTGTGCTTACCGATCAAGTTAATATCGCCGTAGCCACGCGCTTGGCTCGACGCCAAGCCTCTCGAGACAGTTTTCAACTACAGCTTAAAAACTCCGATGACAATCTTTACATTACAATTTTTTAACGGAAGACCTATAAATAAAATTGTGACGTAAATAATATCACGTTTGGGTGTATTTTAGAACAAAATAATGTTGATGTTTTGTTTAAAATCGGTGAAAATGTCACTTTTATTCCAACGCTAAATTCCCTATCGACTTTAGTTCAGCGCGCGACTTTTACCATTTGTAATCAGTCTTACCTTAAAATAAAATATAAAATGATTGACCCTGCTTAAATCATTCATGGTATCAATAAAACTGGGTGGATAGTATTACGGTCAGCGTCATAAGTCGGTGAACAACAGTCGAAAGTTTCAAAACAGTTTTTGTTTGAAAACCGGTTAATTATTGCGTGATGCGTGAGCTTATTGGTGGAGTTCTTCAGAAAGGTCAGGTGCGTAAGACTCGCAACCGGCGTGTGTATGACCAGATGTATGAACGTAAACGAGGCAAAAGGATCAGGATTGTAGCAGGTGGTGTTCTATAGTTACTGCCTACCCCCATGGGAAGAAGGCGTGAGTTTATGTATGTGTGTAAGTACGTATTGCGTGTTTGTAATAATTTATCGAAGAGTAGAGAATACTTCAAACACTAATGTTCAAACGATAAATATTTAACTGATGCTGTAAAATCTTATTGGCCTTCTAATGATGAACACTTTTTTAAATTAACGAACCTGCATAATGATTCATTATGCACACTTTTTAATAAATAAATCAGTATCTTTTAAAATTTCTGGCCTTTTCCCACAGTTGATCGCAGTAAGTAAGCTAGAATACCCCGACCAAATTGATTAGGTTAGAACTGTGACCAACCAATTGATCGCAGTAACTAATCTAGGGAACCCCGACCAAAAGTGTTAAGTTAGGTTAGAACTGTGACCAACCATTTTTTTTTTTTTTTTTTGTTGCCGGGGTGGAAAATCCTCATGGATGTCCTCCGCCCTGGGGTGGGCGGAGGTGTCTGTCAGACTCTTACTGACTAAAAACCACCCCGGTGTTCCCTTCCCACACTTGCACCGGGGATCTTGGGAGCTAGTATTACTTCCGTGATCCCCGGCTAAACTGTGACCAACCACGTCCAAGTTGTTCGCAGTAACTTAGCTACTTGGTTTAGCTTGGTTAATTCCCGAAAATAGGAATTATCAGCGGTTCACAATCACCATCATCATCATTTCAGCCGAAAGACGCTTTGCTGGACATAGGCCTCCCCCAAAGGGGGGCTTTACCATAATCGCCACGCTTGGCACGCAGGTTGGCGATCGCAGTATGGTGTTAAAATGCATAGAGAACGCTGCTGCCCATTTTGGGGTAAATTCACAAAAGAGGTTGTCAAAAAGAGGTGCAATCATTATATTAGAGCGTTCAGTAATATTTTTAGGAAAGCATAATGGGAATTATTTGAAGTTCACTTAAATACATGCTCTTTAAGTACCAACTGAACTGACGGACGCTACTGAAGGTTCTCAACTCGTAGTCAAATTCTGGCCTGACTCAATTGAGATTGCCATCATCAACACGCTACAAAGTACCAAGTTCTATTTAAGTAGGTATACAAACACACATCGCAGTATGAAACTGGTTTACATCCGTCACCTCAAACTTCAGGTCCAGTTGAAAACCAGCATCAGGCACTAGTTCCCTGACATTTTTGCTGCCTAGTGCCTATTTGGCAGTAGTGGCCAAGTGGTAACGACCGCGACTTACGAGTTGTAGGTCGTAGGTTCGAACCCTGACAGGCGCTTTACTTTGTGTAAATTATTTCATCACCACTGCTCTCAAAACGGTGAAGGAAAACATCGTGAGTAAACCGGCATCTCCTATAGAGGTATGAGGAACAGGGTGTATAGTTCACTCATCCTCCATAGAAAAGGGAGGATCCTCCGACCAGACGGGTGTTGTGTCTGGTGGGCAACTGCCCGACGGTAGATGCCGGGACGTTGTATATATGCTAGTCACGCGGTAAACTCTGCTTGCGCGATACAGGATCTTGCGTGCCATCAGTGTGACGCGTAGTTCGCATCTGTCGAAGTTGATGCTACAGTCCATAGAACCAAAATTCGAAGACATGTGACATCCATCAACCCGCACTGGGCCCGCCTGGTTGATTACGGCCCACTCCGACTCACAGAGAGGAGGCCTGTGTCCCAGCAGTGGGAACATTATATAAGTGGGCCTATTTGGCGCACCCGCGAGACACACTTTCCTGAGTTTCTTTAATTTTAACACTTTTCTGTTTCACTTGTAGTATAATATGTTATGTTGTGTGTCTTTTAGTCTTTGGGTTTGTCAAATGTTACTAAATAAATAAATAAATGTACATATTTATAAAACAGTAATTTTAATACTTAAATTCAATCTACTTGACAATAATAAAATGTATCACATTAAACACCCAAGGTTCTTTCTCCTCTCTCCTACTTGATCTATGCTGTGCCCGATAGGGTCCATAATTGTGTCTAATATAATTATTTCCCTACCAACTATTTACATTATAGTACGCAATAAAGAATTGAGAATTGAGTTTGTGCAAAATAAATGTATTTTATTTATTTTAAGTTATCTCTCAAAGACTTACTACATATCTCTGTAACATACAACATTCATGGTTGATTGGGAGATATACCAACAAAGGAATTCGTTAAGTAAACTATGCCAAGCAATTTGGCCTGGATCTAGGTCAATACATCTACTTCCAGTAAATAACTTGGCGTATTGTATGATTTGTAAGGCATATTGCTATTCTTATTAATAGGGTCCGAATGGACGTCGGAAATTTATCGCCGACTGGTCGACACTTCATGTGACCAAAGGGGTGGCTCGTTCTTTGGCCAAAAAGAATTAGCATTGGCATTTAACGTGGCAATGCTGCCAGTCTTCTGGGCATGTTTTCGGTTGACAGCGATGTGGACGAGTACTTTTATTTGTTTTTTTTTTTTTGTATTAATTTGTATAGTTAGTTGTGTAATAATTGTATATAAAATACTTAGGTAAATAAATGTTAACAATAAACTATGCTGAATAAGTTTATCATAGTGACAAAAAAAAAACAAATGAGTCTAAAAAAAAATCAAATGTCAAATGTGTCTAAATGATAGAAAAAACATATCGGACTTCTTGGCGGGAAAGTGAAGCGTCATCAGTTTTGTTTTATTTTCTAAAATTTGTGTTTAGCCAAATATTAATGTGTAATAGTGGTGGATTATTAACCATTAAGTGTTCGTGAACCTGCATTAATGTAGGCAAATGAAATAAAACAGTGCAACATCACTTTAAGTTCTCTCAAGAAGTCCGCGCGAGGTTTCAGTAAAGTGCCGCGTCTTTACTTAAACTCAAGGGGAGCGGGGCGGGATATCATCAATCATCTTTATCATGCATTGAGTGGAGTTCATTTCATAATTATTATAACTTTGTACTTGTTACCTAATTTTACATGACACTGGCTAAATGCACAAACCGTGCGAAGCCAAAAAGAAAAAAAAAAAAAAAAAAAAAAAAACATATCCTTAACCATCATCATTACATAATACAGTTCCTTGCTCTTGTTTCATGTTTATTATTGTTTATGTATATATATTTATAAGTATATACTTATAAATTTAGCTTTATGTATGTATTTATTGTATATGTAAATGGTACACCACTGACTACCTGCAGTGTTGTCTCTCCTTCTCCCTTTAATCCATCCAAAGGTTTTCTGTAACAGATCACTTTTAGCGATAAGACCGCCCATTGTGTCACCCTATGTAACATTTACATAATTTATAATTTACATTTACATTTATATAATTATTATCTGTAATTTTTATGGTGTACATAATAAAGAGTATTCTATTCTATTATATCGTGATGAAAATGTAGTCAGCAAAGTTGTTTTCGATGGTGCCTGCCTCTCTGCTGCCAAGCTGCATTTCTGTTTTCCGGTTTGACAGGCATGGGCCGGTAAGTTAACCAGAGACAAGAGACTGTTTGCTAACTTTAGAAACAAAGTTTAAAGACATTTCAACTCTGCCTCCAAAGTTACCAAGGCTTGGAAATCATGTCGCAAGTAGGAAGGCGACGACTATCTGCAATCCCATAATAAAAAACCGGCCAAGTACGTGACGGACCACGCACAATGAAGGGTTCCGTAGTTGAGATTAATTTATCCCAAGAACAATCATAACATTATAGTTGAAAAACATGATCCCATACATACATTCCAACTACAAATGTAACTTTTTACGCACAATATTGGGAGATTTGCAATGTCATTTCAATACCATAGACTTCTTATAGATTTTCCTGTAATCTATAAGTAAAGAACTATTTTCTCTCAAAATGTTAGGCTCAGAAGTTTCGGAGACAAGGGAGCGAATGGTCAATTTTCAGCTATTTTCTTAAATAACTTTAAAACGAATTTCTCTAAAATGATTAAACATAAAATTAACACCTATTATTAACACAATAAACCATATATTGATATGGCACACAATACAGTTTGCAAAACTTTTATTTTATTATACCATATTCGAAATTCATTTATTTACGACACGCCGTGTTTGGGTCACAGATATTCATATGTATACCAAGTTTCAACTTAATCGGTCCAGTAAAACCGGAGCAAACCGACTGTGACATGCAGACAGACACACGAGTGATCCTATAAGGGTTCCGTTTTTTTCCTTTTGAGGTACGGAGCCCTAAAAGATACAATACACAGACTGGAATCTTTCATTCGATTTAGTAGATAGAATCGGATAAATGTGGCCATTTATATCACACGTACTTTCCTCGGGGCTTTTTTTTTTTTTTTTTGGGTAGGAAGTTATCAAATAACATCTCCCGCTATGGGTGGAGCGGGAGGGCGTGTCAGACTTTTACTGACTAAAACCCACCCGTGTTCCTTCCGTTGCCTGTGTGCCAGGGCCACAATATCCCTTTCGGACAAACTCGCAACCCCGGCAGGCATTAGTCCTACTGGACCCCGTCAGTTGGTGCTGACATCTATTTGAGGCGCGCGTGGAACACAACGCGCCGTCGACCCGGGCCTGGTCCCCTGATCACACGTACTTTCCTCGGGGCTACGATAACAATTGATCAATTATTGGTTTATTATTCACTGGAGCACATTTGTGGATAAGTAATATTAACTAGAGTACGGTCATTACTACATTATTTGTGTCTACTAACTACTAATGTGTAGTGTGGACACAACAACAAAACAAAAATTTATTACGATAGTTACTTATACTCAGCTATTTTTCAGCATGCAAAATAAAAATTTAAAATTAAATTCATATAAAATAAATATAAAATCCACTTCAATAATTACTGCTAAGATCATGTGATCAAAAAATACTTTAAAATAAAAATATATAATTATATTATATATTATAAGATCATGTGTGTAAATTAAAATACCTTAGGCATGATAAGTTAATTATTTGAAACTTTGCTTAATATAATTTAAGAATTAATTTATTTTATAGTGTAGAACAAATTATTAGAGCGCCATAATTTGGAGGACATATATACAAATAGAGCTCAGCTATACAAAAAACTCGTACTGTGCTCTGCGAGTCCAATATAACAATGCCTTCAGGGTGATGTTGGGACTACCGCGCTTTTGCAGTGCGTCGGGAATGTTCGCGTGCCGGATATTTACGCGCTGATGCGTTTGCGTATAGCGTCCCTGATGCGGCGAGTGCGCGATAGTCCCAACAGTATTTTGAACATAGGAGTCTCCTAATACTGGCAATGTTTGCTTAAAAGGATTTTTTAAACGTTACGTTTTTGTAAACTGAAGCATAAATAAATAAACTT
This sequence comes from Tiliacea citrago, assembly GCA_963921375.1. Classification (NCBI taxonomy): domain Eukaryota; kingdom Metazoa; phylum Arthropoda; class Insecta; order Lepidoptera; family Noctuidae; genus Tiliacea; species Tiliacea citrago. The sequence continues at coordinate 21,267,558 of OY992792.1, read as the reverse complement.
ATTATTATAATTCTATGTTTCGTTTTGAAATAATTTAACGGCAGCTATCTGATTTGTTTTGGTGTAAGTAGCTATGGAAGCCTACTGATAAACGAGCGCTATCAGTATCGGTAAGCAGCCATTTTTTTTTAAAAACCTCACCACGAACAAATCCATGACAAGATACGACGCTTAAAGCGATTTTTTTGTAATTACGTTGCATTCGGTTTCCATGTTGTGCATAATTTGTATGGTACGAGGTAGAAAACTAGCCAGGTGGCCCGCGTAATGGTCACACCTAGTTATGGACATCTGCAATATCTGAAGCGTCGTAGTTGCGTTCAGAGACAAAGCTACAAGGTCTTATAGGCCTGCAATTATAGCAGGCACCTGTAAATCAAAACACAGCAATGCTGCTTTCGACTCGATGACATCTTTTTTTTCGTTCGCTCTGAATGTTGGTAGATTTACTACGAATCCCACTCAATACACGAAGTTCATTTGCATTTGAGATAATATTGTAATTCTGTAAAAGTTTTAATTTTATCACAGTTGCTACATTTTTTTAAATAAAATAATGTAACATGTGTTTTATAGTCCGTTTGTGTCTAAACATCGCGCTGTACAGTGCAGCATATGTTTAACGTAAGTAATATGATACCTCTGATTCATAACAACTAAAAATTTATAAACATTACATAATTTTTATAGTAAATGTTTTAGGTAAGTATATAGGCGCCATAGTCTGCACAAAACACGGAATCATAATGTTTAATGCTTTTAGAATAAGATATGAATGTCATTTGTCTGTTTTGTTTATGTTAAAAATAAAAAAATTAAAGAAATTTAAATCAAGCGATGCTGCTTTGCGGCACAAATAAAGCTGTACAAGAATCTTTTGGCGCGTGGCCAATCTTTCAACGAAAGCCGCCATCTTGTTTTTTCAATACATTTCACAAAACAATACCTCAATTTTTTACCAACAGCGCCCCCCCTGTCAACGTAATTCGAGCCTCAAAAGATCCTAAAGTCAAAGTCAAATTAACTATATGTGAAGATGATGCACCTAGAATAAAATTACTACATAATTTTAGTAAAAATAATTAAGAATGAAGCAATGACAGATGGTGCTCACATATTTACAAACATCGTAAAAGTACGTCTTCCTAAAAAAAAAAAAAAAAGTCAGTGTGTGAGTTAAGGTGTTATGTAAAATCTATGTCATAGACATAATAAATTATAGAATATTTAATTATGAGATACAATAGATTACACAACTAATTATTTACACTAGGTAATAACGAAAAAAAAAATACCACATACAAAAAAAAATTACAACATAATAAATTACAACTAAAAAGACACTTAAGCGTCGAAGTACTCGTCCGCATCGCTGTCATCAAACTCATCAATTATACAACGTGGAGACGACAATATAACAATAAATTCAACTACGTATATCTAATGACGTTCGCAGTCTGCACACGAAAATTCAATCAAATATATCCAATAGTTTAGTCGCTATAGCTAGTCAAAGATTGGCAAAACCCATAGTCGGCACACCACTGCTATTTAGTTTATTTGAAAAAATCACTTTTTTAATTTCGATGCTAGAATTTATTTGATCGTTCCAAAATACTCTTATGCATTAGTATTGCCAGTGTTTTCATTTATTGTCGTATTGTTGTCTCCACGTTGTATAATTAAATTAGCAACCAGTTTGATTTTGTCTAGACTCTAGAATGTCCTATGGAGCTGGACCAGCACGCTGCTGGAGCAGTGTATCTCCTACTATTTCCCTTTAACTGCTTTTGCTTTTGTTGTGTTATTTTAATTTTTGTTATTTTAATTTTCCTTTTGAATTATTTATTGTTTAGTAAAATGCATGTTCCCTGCCTGTTAATTTGTATGATGAGAAAAAAACTTGTGTTACAGGTCACCAAGCCTCACTTAGTGTAAGTGAGGCCTGGTGACCTGTAACACAAGTTTTTTCTAAAACCTACTTCAGGCACCAGGAGGCCGATCGCGCTAATTTTGAACGTTAATACCAAAACTAAACCACAACCAAAAACGTTACGTTAGACACATTTCGTATCGCGCTAATCATGTCAACGGAAACAATTTAGCTTTACTTTGAAAGTTACGTTGGATGAACGATCAATCGAACAATACTCTCACAAAAAATAGCGCGATACCGTTTCTTACATCAGCTAAACCAACACTAAACCAAAACCAAAAACGTTCCGTTCGAACGGTAATTACGTTGAGAAATAGCGCGATCGGCCCCCAGCTCTCACAATGTGAATTTTTATAGTTCAAAACTGATATGTGCTACAAAACCATTGAGAAAATAAATAAACTTATTATTATTTCGCTTAGCTGTTTATGGGCCTTCTGTAGACTCCTAGAATGTATCATATTTAAGGACGGGATATGTACCGAGATGTGGCCATGTTAGTACACAAACCATTTCACGAGCCTCATTAATATAGAGATGGTTTATCTGTGTGTGAAACGGGCATTACGTTGATTATGTTTACCACAGTACGTGTGGGTTTTGCGGTAATTACTTACCCAGTTTTCTTAGATAGATTATGTAAGAATTTGTCTCTTTTAATTATTGTGTACATAAAACACAAAGACATGGATGCAAGGATCGAATGTTAATTAAATAAATGATTATTGTTATGATTAATGTAATTATTTTCATAAAACTTTTAATAATAAGTCTTTAATTAACTAACTCATGTCTGTCTGCCCAGCCTTTCCCCAATTATGTTGGGGTCGGTAAACTACATTATTTCATTCAATCAATCAATCAACTCAGCCTATAGCAGTCCACTGCTGGACATAGGCCTCTCCCAGGCTGCGACACAACACCCTGTCCTTCGCCTTCCGTATCCAGTCTGTCCCAGCCAAATTCAAATTCTTTATTGCATTCATGCAAGGTCGTCGGTCCATTTAGCTGGGAGGCGCCCCACACTACGCTTGCCGATACGCGGTCTCCACTCAAGGACTCGTCTGCTCCACCGGCCATCGGTCTTCGACCAACATGGCCAGCTCACTGCCACTTCAGCTTGCTTACTCTGCAGGCTATGTCGGTAACTCCGGTTCTCTTCCGGATAACTTCATTTCTGATCTTATCCTTCAAAGAAACTCCGAGCATAGCATTATTTCATTATTTACGAAAACTAATATAATTATTCATCATCAATTGATAAACATAATATAAAACAATCCTAATCACTTAAAATCAATCTTCAAGATAAAAGCAAAGAGTAGCGAACCGGTCAGTTGCAACGACAGCGTAGTTGGCGTAGTAGATGCGTAGCTGCGACTTCGCTACAGCTACGCCATGCTACGCGTCTTAGTAGCGTAGACGTGCGTCAGTAAAACCGAAAAGATTTTTTTATGAATGAATGAATGAATGCATGAATGAATAAAGAATGAATGAATGATATATTTATTTGATAGAATATAGGTAGCTAACTTATGTTCTTAAGATCTATGGGTTTCACTATATTTGGCATATAACAAAGCTTCAGTCAATTTCACTAAAGCCTTTATAAACATTGTGTGCTTACCGATCAAGTTAATATCGCCGTAGCCACGCGCTTGGCTCGACGCCAAGCCTCTCGAGACAGTTTTCAACTACAGCTTAAAAACTCCGATGACAATCTTTACATTACAATTTTTTAACGGAAGACCTATAAATAAAATTGTGACGTAAATAATATCACGTTTGGGTGTATTTTAGAACAAAATAATGTTGATGTTTTGTTTAAAATCGGTGAAAATGTCACTTTTATTCCAACGCTAAATTCCCTATCGACTTTAGTTCAGCGCGCGACTTTTACCATTTGTAATCAGTCTTACCTTAAAATAAAATATAAAATGATTGACCCTGCTTAAATCATTCATGGTATCAATAAAACTGGGTGGATAGTATTACGGTCAGCGTCATAAGTCGGTGAACAACAGTCGAAAGTTTCAAAACAGTTTTTGTTTGAAAACCGGTTAATTATTGCGTGATGCGTGAGCTTATTGGTGGAGTTCTTCAGAAAGGTCAGGTGCGTAAGACTCGCAACCGGCGTGTGTATGACCAGATGTATGAACGTAAACGAGGCAAAAGGATCAGGATTGTAGCAGGTGGTGTTCTATAGTTACTGCCTACCCCCATGGGAAGAAGGCGTGAGTTTATGTATGTGTGTAAGTACGTATTGCGTGTTTGTAATAATTTATCGAAGAGTAGAGAATACTTCAAACACTAATGTTCAAACGATAAATATTTAACTGATGCTGTAAAATCTTATTGGCCTTCTAATGATGAACACTTTTTTAAATTAACGAACCTGCATAATGATTCATTATGCACACTTTTTAATAAATAAATCAGTATCTTTTAAAATTTCTGGCCTTTTCCCACAGTTGATCGCAGTAAGTAAGCTAGAATACCCCGACCAAATTGATTAGGTTAGAACTGTGACCAACCAATTGATCGCAGTAACTAATCTAGGGAACCCCGACCAAAAGTGTTAAGTTAGGTTAGAACTGTGACCAACCATTTTTTTTTTTTTTTTTTTTGCCGGGGTGGAAAATCCTCATGGATGTCCTCCGCCCTGGGGTGGGCGGAGGTGTCTGTCAGACTCTTACTGACTAAAAACCACCCCGGTGTTCCCTTCCCACACTTGCACCGGGGATCTTGGGAGCTAGTATTACTTCCGTGATCCCCGGCTAAACTGTGACCAACCACGTCCAAGTTGTTCGCAGTAACTTAGCTACTTGGTTTAGCTTGGTTAATTCCCGAAAATAGGAATTATCAGCGGTTCACAATCACCATCATCATCATTTCAGCCGAAAGACGCACTGCTGGACATAGGCCTCCCCCAAAGGGGGGCTTTACCATAATCGCCACGCTTGGCACGCAGGTTGGCGATCGCAGTATGGTGTTAAAATGCATAGAGAACGCTGCTGCCCATTTTGGGGTAAATTCACAAAAGAGGTTGTCAAAAAGAGGTGCAATCATTATATTAGAGCGTTCAGTAATATTTTTAGGAAAGCATAATGGGAATTATTTGAAGTTCACTTAAATACATGCTCTTTAAGTACCAACTGAACTGACGGACGCTACTGAAGGTTCTCAACTCGTAGTCAAATTCTGGCCTGACTCAATTGAGATTGCCATCATCAACACGCTACAAAGTACCAAGTTCTATTTAAGTAGGTATACAAACACACATCGCAGTATGAAACTGGTTTACATCCGTCACCTCAAACTTCAGGTCCAGTTGAAAACCAGCATCAGGCACTAGTTCCCTGACATTTTTGCTGCCTAGTGCCTATTTGGCAGTAGTGGCCAAGTGGTAACGACCGCGACTTACGAGTTGTAGGTCGTAGGTTCGAACCCTGACAGGCGCTTTACTTTGTGTAAATTATTTCATCACCACTGCTCTCAAAACGGTGAAGGAAAACATCGTGAGTAAACCGGCATCTCCTATAGAGGTATGAGGAACAGGGTGTATAGTTCACTCATCCTCCATAGAAAAGGGAGGATCCTCCGACCAGACGGGTGTTGTGTCTGGTGGGCAACTGCCCGACGGTTGATGCCGGGACGTTGTATATATGCTAGTCACGCGGTAAACTCTGCTTGCGCGATACAGGATCTTGCGTGCCATCAGTGTGACGCGTAGTTCGCATCTGTCGAAGTTGATGCTACAGTCCATAGAACCAAAATTCGAAGACATGTGACATCCATCAACCCGCACTGGGCCCGCCTGGTTGATTACGGCCCACTCCGACTCACAGAGAGGAGGCCTGTGTCCCAGCAGTGGGAACATTATATAAGTGGGCCTATTTGGCGCACCCGCGAGACACACTTTCCTGAGTTTCTTTAATTTTAACACTTTTCTGTTTCACTTGTAGTATAATATGTTATGTTGTGTGTCTTTTAGTCTTTGGGTTTGTCAAATGTTACTAAATAAATAAATAAATGTACATATTTATAAAACAGTAATTTTAATACTTAAATTCAATCTACTTGACAATAATAAAATGTATCACATTAAACACCCAAGGTTCTTTCTCCTCTCTCCTACTTGATCTATGCTGTGCCCGATAGGGTCCATAATTGTGTCTAATATAATTATTTCCCTACCAACTATTTACATTATAGTACGCAATAAAGAATTGAGAATTGAGTTTGTGCAAAATAAATGTATTTTATTTATTTTAAGTTATCTCTCAAAGACTTACTACATATCTCTGTAACATACAACATTCATGGTTGATTGGGAGATATACCAACAAAGGAATTCGTTAAGTAAACTATGCCAAGCAATTTGGCCTGGATCTAGGTCAATACATCTACTTCCAGTAAATAACTTGGCGTATTGTATGATTTGTAAGGCATATTGCTATTCTTATTAATAGGGTCCGAATGGACGTCGGAAATTTATCGCCGACTGGTCGACACTTCATGTGACCAAAGGGGTGGCTCGTTCTTTGGCCAAAAAGAATTAGCATTGGCATTTAACGTGGCAATGCTGCCAGTCTTCTGGGCATGTTTTCGGTTGACAGCGATGTGGACGAGTACTTTTATTTGTTTTTTTTTTTTTGTATTAATTTGTATAGTTAGTTGTGTAATAATTGTATATAAAATACTTAGGTAAATAAATGTTAACAATAAACTATGCTGAATAAGTTTATCATAGTGACAAAAAAAAAACAAATGAGTCTAAAAAAAAATCAAATGTCAAATGTGTCTAAATGATAGAAAAAACATATCGGACTTCTTGGCGGGAAAGTGAAGCGTCATCAGTTTTGTTTTATTTTCTAAAATTTGTGTTTAGCCAAATATTAATGTGTAATAGTGGTGGATTATTAACCATTAAGTGTTCGTGAACCTGCATTAATGTAGGCAAATGAAATAAAACAGTGCAACATCACTTTAAGTTCTCTCAAGAAGTCCGCGCGAGGTTTCAGTAAAGTGCCGCGTCTTTACTTAAACTCAAGGGGAGCGGGGCGGGATATCATCAATCATCTTTATCATGCATTGAGTGGAGTTCATTTCATAATTATTATAACTTTGTACTTGTTACCTAATTTTACATGACACTGGCTAAATGCACAAACCGTGCGAAGCCAAAAAGAAAAAAAAAAAAAAAAAAAAAAAAACATATCCTTAACCATCATCATTACATAATACAGTTCCTTGCTCTTGTTTCATGTTTATTATTGTTTATGTATATATATTTATAAGTATATACTTATAAATTTAGCTTTATGTATGTATTTATTGTATATGTAAATGGTACACCACTGACTACCTGCAGTGTTGTCTCTCCTTCTCCCTTTAATCCATCCAAAGGTTTTCTGTAACAGATCACTTTTAGCGATAAGACCGCCCATTGTGTCACCCTATGTAACATTTACATAATTTATAATTTACATTTACATTTATATAATTATTATCTGTAATTTTTATGGTGTACATAATAAAGAGTATTCTATTCTATTATATCGTGATGAAAATGTAGTCAGCAAAGTTGTTTTCGATGGTGCCTGCCTCTCTGCTGCCAAGCTGCATTTCTGTTTTCCGGTTTGACAGGCATGGGCCGGTAAGTTAACCAGAGACAAGAGACTGTTTGCTAACTTTAGAAACAAAGTTTAAAGACATTTCAACTCTGCCTCCAAAGTTACCAAGGCTTGGAAATCATGTCGCAAGTAGGAAGGCGACGACTATCTGCAATCCCATAATAAAAAACCGGCCAAGTACGTGACGGACCACGCACAATGAAGGGTTCCGTAGTTGAGATTAATTTATCCCAAGAACAATCATAACATTATAGTTGAAAAACATGATCCCATACATACATTCCAACTACAAATGTAACTTTTTACGCACAATATTGGGAGATTTGCAATGTCATTTCAATACCATAGACTTCTTATAGATTTTCCTGTAATCTATAAGTAAAGAACTATTTTCTCTCAAAATGTTAGGCTCAGAAGTTTCGGAGACAAGGGAGCGAATGGTCAATTTTCAGCTATTTTCTTAAATAACTTTAAAACGAATTTCTCTAAAATGATTAAACATAAAATTAACACCTATTATTAACACAATAAACCATATATTGATATGGCACACAATACAGTTTGCAAAACTTTTATTTTATTATACCATATTCGAAATTCATTTATTTACGACACGCCGTGTTTGGGTCACAGATATTCATATGTATACCAAGTTTCAACTTAATCGGTCCAGTAAAACCGGAGCAAACCGACTGTGACATGCAGACAGACACACGAGTGATCCTATAAGGGTTCCGTTTTTTTCCTTTTGAGGTACGGAGCCCTAAAAGATACAATACACAGACTGGAATCTTTCATTCGATTTAGTAGATAGAATCGGATAAATGTGGCCATTTATATCACACGTACTTTCCTCGGGGCTTTTTTTTTTTTTTTTTGGGTAGGAAGTTATCAAATAACATCTCCCGCTATGGGTGGAGCGGGAGGGCGTGTCAGACTTTTACTGACTAAAACCCACCCGTGTTCCTTCCGTTGCCTGTGTGCCAGGGCCACAATATCCCTTTCGGACAAACTCGCAACCCCGGCAGGCATTAGTCCTACTGGACCCCGTCAGTTGGTGCTGACATCTATTTGAGGCGCGCGTGGAACACAACGCGCCGTCGACCCGGGCCTGGTCCCCTGATCACACGTACTTTCCTCGGGGCTACGATAACAATTGATCAATTATTGGTTTATTATTCACTGGAGCACATTTGTGGATAAGTAATATTAACTAGAGTACGGTCATTACTACATTATTTGTGTCTACTAACTACTAATGTGTAGTGTGGACACAACAACAAAACAAAAATTTATTACGATACTGACTTATTTATTAATTTACTTTACTACATTTATGTAGAAAAAAATAAATAAAAAGTATGTACCTAATGTAAGGTATGATTAGTATAAACCTTTTAATTTATTTTTCCGTGGGGATATATGTTCCGGTCCAGTGATTTTTGTCAATAGAGCCCTAGGAATGTCGTTTGACAAAAGATTAACGATTAATAGTTGATAGAAATGGAGTTATATTGAAATATATTGTAGGTTTCATAGTTATAATTTGTCATGGTGCACAATGCAGATACTTGTAGGCGGTACAAAAAAAGTAAAAAATTAATAAAGAAAAGCTTCTTCACGTTCCGTATTAAGAATGGTGTCTTTTTCGATTATTTCATGGATACCCTCCGTCTGGGAAGAACGGAGGGTTATTTCGGAATCCTACGGACTAAAATCCCAATGTTCCATGAATCGGGGGCCCGGGAGATACTTGTACATTCGACGCACCCCTCACTGGTACCAGCCTGGCATGCCTAGCGGGCTTTATCACCAAGTGCGGCTGATCTCGCGACCGCACGTTCTCTCCCATAAAGCGCGCATGGAACACAGCGCCCGTGTTTGAGCTTGACTGTTTGAGTGATGACACAGCTCCAATTTCACCGCCCGCAGGCACGTCCTTATGGTGGCCGGAGATCGCTATGCACCCTTTGACACCCGACTAACTGTAAGTACATATCTACTGTGATGCCATAATTAATACACAACATTAATTTAATACGATACTGAGCAACTAATATTTATTTATTTACATACAGATGGGATGGTTCATAAGACTTACTGCCATTTAAAATGAAAATATAGAAAAATCTAGTACCTACATGTTTAATTTTGCCTACATCTTTATAATACGAGGCCACGGAAAAGATGGCGGGACGAGCTTGACTCCTACCAAAAGGACTAGCAAAAAACAGATTTGTTTGGAAAAGGAAGACGGAGGCTTTTGCCCGTCACAATACAGGTTAGTTGGATTAGATTCTAAATCTTTATAGACAGTTAACTTTATATAACTAATTTTAGTCAAATCAGTAGTAGGTATTGTAGCGTTGTGAGGCACAACGGTAAATAGTCGAGTGATGCTAAAAATCTCACTATTAGTTAGTTGCTAAACACAACTCTATAAACGTGGTACAACACTAATTCCCTAAGATCACTCGGCCATTTCGACTACCCTATATACAAATGTACTCTGTGATTTCGACATGCGCTGGCATTGCTAGCAGAAGCTATTTTCCTGAACCTCAAGATCTATGTGCCCCAAGCTAGGGTGAGTTCCTCATTAATTTAGTAATCATACTGTTCCCTCTGCGTTGGATAACCTATGTTGTTAACTGCTAAGATAGTGTTCTTATGCTCGCGTGTCACATACATAACCTCATTGCAGTTGTCATTGTGTCACGCTGTCTTTGCGTACTCTCTCTGCTTGTAAGCAGGGAGCCATCCATAGAGGCAATTAGGCCTAGCCTACCCTAGCCCAAATGCATTTATCTAACTATGTTATAAAATAATGCAAAATATAAAAAAAGTTAAAACTCCTGTTAGAACACTTATAGCAACTTCTCGCACCCGTGTGACGTAATTACGCGCCTCAGTCAGTACGTAGTAGACTGTATAGGCTCCAAGACGAATTGCCTCATTTTGCAACTTTTTTATTGATAAATTTAAGCACACTGATGCATATTCTGTGTGTATGAATGGCACACATGTCTAGATTATGGGCGTAACTCCTTTGAGTGGAGCTGGGCTGTGATTGGCTCATGGCTGCAGACGGATAACCCGCCAAAATGTGGTTGCCCGCTTTTGTAAAGCAACTCTATATAAAAATATCGCTATTTTATCTGCTTGTATTTTCGGCAAATTGGTAATTATATGTTTCGTTTTTCGTAAATACGCCATATTGTTTCATAGTAACAAGCAATTTATAACGCGTGCTTGCATGTTTAAACCTATTAAGTTATAAATAATTTGTTTTGAAACAGAAAAGTACAGTAAATGTTACTTGTGTATTGTTTTTATCACTTAAAAATGGTATTCAGTTGTGAAGAGTGCGCTGATAATGCGTGTTTGTTATAAGTTAAATGCAATAAGTTTTCTCAATTATCGTATAATGATAAGATTCAAGCTGTGTCTAAAGGTACCCGAATTACGAGAAATAATCGAAAAATATGGTAATTCATCTCGTACTCGTCATTTCAATATTTGTATTCCGTACATTTTGTTTATTACTTCCAGTAAGTGGAGTGAGGGTGAGTTCTTGTATTCATAACTGTTATAGGCTTATTTTCAAATATTATAAATCAATAAATGTGACTACTTTGAGGGTCATCATAATTATGATGTAGGGTTTTTGTGTTTTGTTTTATTATTCTGTGGCTTACCCTCCGTGGAGAACCACTGCACGCCACTGCCTGTAAGCCGCTGCGATGTGATAAGCTTCCTGCCTACCCTGCGTTCCCGCACCGTACCTTAGTTCGTACAAACATTATACTAAGTCACGTTGAAAAGAAATATCATAATCATCATATCATTTGCATAATCAGCTTATAACGTTCCCACAGCTTGGACACAGGCCTACTGTCTTTGAGAGGGAGTGGGCCGTATTCCACCACGCGGGCCCAGTGCGGACTGGTAGATGTTACATGTCTTCGAATTTTTGGTTCTAGGACATGCCTGTTTCCTCACGATGTTTTCCTTCACCGTTTTGAGCGCAGTTGGTCGAAATTATTTACACAAAGTAAAGCGCCTGCCTGGGTTCGAACCCACAACAAATTCGTAAGTCGGGCCACCACTGCTCTCTGGAAAATCTTATAAACTGAATGAACTGATTTTTTTGTATTTACGCAATATTTACACCAGCTTTTCCAATTACAAGATCAAATATTAAGTGTTGCTGATTCAACCATGTCATTGGATCATACGAGTAAGATGTCACAGACCAAGTATATTTGTCTCTGAACAGTTCGAGCGTATTTTTTTGGACCAATTTATCGACAGAAATGGGTCGCAGGTGGACAAAATAAATAAAATATCGTACCTGAGTCCATACTGACGTCTTTCTCATCATTCGGTTGACAAAGTTGTTCATCCTATAATTTGATCAATTTCAACTACAAGGGGAAGAATGATGTGGGAATAAAACAAGTAAGTTACGGGAAAGGGACAAGAGAGAGAGAGACGACAGAGCCGGGAGAGTTAGGGTCAGCTCACACCGAGACGCGACGCGACGCGACGCTGCGCGCACACTTTAAAAGAGCGACTCAAAATATAACTTTATTTTCTACACGAAAAGATACACATTTCATTGTGAGAATTTAGAATACGTTACACCACGCAGCACTACGCCTCGTGATGCCTCGCGGCGTAGAGCGACGCATCGCGACGCAGCGGTGAATCGCCGGTACGCGCGGCGTGCAGACTTAGACTGCGGGTGGACGCGGGGTGGGGCGGGAGCACGTGACGAATGTAGAAACGTTCCGCTGCGTCGCGTGGCGTCTCGCTGCGCAGTCAGGCGTCGTGTTGCCAACGATTATACTATGCGCCTCGCGACCTTGCGATGCGTCTCGCGGCGGCGCGCGGCGCAGTGCGAAATCACTGGCCTCTTCCAGTATCGTCACGTCGCTTCGCGTCTCGGTGTGAGCTGACCCTTACGGGTAGGTTTGGTTCGAAGTATCGAGAAGATGCGGACATGGCTATTAGGTATTCACGATGATGACGTAAAACCATTAGTAGGTCATTGCAATGTAACTCTTATCTCATTGGTAAAAAGTATACATTTAAATGATTGCCGTGAGTTTGATAAAGCTCTCGCCAATCATCGAATTTAAACCTTACCTTACCGAGATAAGAATTGCACTGCAGTGACTTAATAATGGTTTTACATTGATCGTGAATGTGCTTTGACAAAAGATTAGCGATTAATAGTTGATAGAAATGGAGTTATATTGGAATATATACGTAGGTTTTTTATTTGTAATTTGTCATGGTGCACAATGCAGATAATGTAGGCGGTACAAAAAAGTTAAAAAAAAGAATAGTTTCTTCACATTCCGTATGAAGAATGGTATCTTTTTCGATTATTTTACCTACGTCAAAATCATGAAAGCTTTAGTTCTCAAACACTAATACAATCAAAATATTATAAGTAATTTAAATTCTTGTAACACAAATACTATGTTCTGTTAGCTTTGTATTTCAATTTCTAATGTTAAACCTACTTTGTTGAATACACACAATGTACCTAGATCGTTCCACCTCACACGAATGCTTTTAAAAGGAGATTTACGAAATGAGTAAAATATTTTATTTAAGATCCATCAGAGACTCGAAAATTCAAGCGAAAATTTTCTTTAAGCGGATTTCGGAGGCGAACAATTTCGGCTTTTTCAATCATCAACACTCCCTACGTATATATGTTCGTACGTGAAAATTCCCAATTTAGCAAGAGAGCACTTCAAAATCAAAATATCTTATTGATGTCTAACATGTTTCCCTTCTCGCTTTCTGTGGGAGTGATTTCGTGAAAAGGGACGGAAGTGTGTTACAGGAAGTGACAGTTTGAGCATGGAATAAGTGGGTAAGTACTTTTTAATAGCATTGAATTAGTAAGTATTGTATAATAGCATGGAATTAGTGCGCTGATGGAGTTTGTAAGTACTATACTGTGTACATAATAAAGAGTATTCTATTCTAAGAGTATTCTACTCTATTCTACATATATAGATTGTAAGTAGGTCAACCAGTGGGCGACCACAAGTAATAAATAATTATAATATATACTTTTTAACATTTTGAGGTTTATTTATGTCGCTGAGGAGGGCTAAGTAATAACTGCCGCACGGGTCGATCGATCAGGTTAAGCTACGCTTGCCGCGGTTGGTCCGTGGATGGGTGACCATCTTTTCATACCAAGATTCCTCCGTGCCTCGGAAAGCACGTTAAGCTGTTGGTCCCGGCTGTCATTTGTAAATCTTTGACAGTTGTTACGGGTCGTCAGAAGCCCAAAAGTCTGACAACCAGTCTTACCAAGGGATATCGGATTACCCAGTAACTGGCTTGTGGCGGTCAGATAGGCAGTCGCTCCATGTAAAATACTGGTGTTCAGCTGCATCCGGTTAGACTGGAAGCCGACCCCAACATAGTTGGGAAGACGCTAGGCAGATGAGATGATGATTTATGTCGCTGCTCAGTTGGTAATTACCAAGGTGAGATTTCAGATGTTACACATATTATGTTATTACTGTAAGGCCTAAGAAAGACTTATGAAACGTCAGAAGCTAGGTGCGTGCGCCTAGTTTCTTCTCCTTAAGAAACGACCGTTAAGAACCATGGTTCCAATTGGTCGTTTTCCTATGGATAAGAGCCGGCAAGAAACTACACGTTACTCTTTAAAAAAAATATTGAATTTTACAATGTATTCAAATTACAGTGTTAATAGATATGGGAGGACAGTTTAGGCCTGTTAACAAGTACTAGTTACTTAAAATAGAAAATGGTCTACAAAAACTACAACGTTCTCAAAATATAATAATATCTATATAAAATATTAATAAAATAATAAAAATTAAAATTTATTTAAACCAAATTACATGATTTCCTTTACAACTGAAACAAATCTGTATTAATATTCTGTCCACAAAAGCCACTAATAAACTTTGAATGCGAAATCCTTCATAACTCTTTCATAACTTGCGAAATTAGCTGGGTTTTGCTATTTGAAAAGCACTGTAGGGAATATGAAACGTTTTTATGACGTTTTTAAAAGTTAATAAGTAAATGCTTTTCAGTCGTTAAAGCAAATAAAATATTAGAAAAAAAACTGGCCAAGTGCATGTCGGACCACGCATAATGAAGGGTTCCGTATTTATTCCAAAAACAAACTTAACATTGTAGTTGAAAAAAATGCACTCCCATACGTCGATATACGTTACGGTCAATTCTCCAAATGCAAATTTAAGTTGGTCGACTATTACTTGTTAACTTGTAAAGCCTACTTAGCTGTGATAGTTTTCCTTTTAATTTCGTTATATGTATACATGTGTGTGTGTGTGTATGTGTGTGTTGTGTGTTACTGGCATGATTTTTTACCATTGAATTTATCCAAAACCAACCATTTAGCTGTGCTATTTTTTGTTAGGGTCAAGTGTCCCCCCACACTTGACCCTAACAAAAAATAGCACTTTAAAGCTTAATTTAACGCAAACGGATCCCTGAATTATTTAAAAATGGTTTTCACAGACCCACAATATTTTAAAACGACCTATCCAAAGACACCCCATACTATGGGGTAGACGAGAAAAAAAATATCATCCCCACTTTACTCTAAAAAAGGTTTTCCAAGGTTTTTTTTTACGACTTTGTCGGCGTGAATAATATCTATACCCATGCCTCTGAGCTAAGCTGGGGACAGACGGATGGACGGACAGACAGACAGACGGACATGGCGAAACTATAAGGGTTCCTTGTTGACTACGGAACCCTACAAATGTTATGGGTTGAAGTAAGTGCTTGAAATGGTTTCTATAAAAATACGACATACCCCACGGAAAAAGACAATAAGTTCCTTAGAATATTATTATGCAGTCGTCCTATACAGGCTTCTTCAAACTACGAAGGCTTTTTTTACCCCCGTAGGCTACTTCACAGTACTTATTCTTTTTAGGGTTCCGTACCTCAAAAGGAAAATCGTCAGTCTGTCTGTCCGTCTGTCACAGCCTATTTGCTCCGTATCTACTGGACCAATAAAGTTGAAATTCGGTACACATATGAATTTCTGTGACCCAAACACGGACGTGTAACGGAAATAAGTGAATTTTGAATATGGATACTCGTATATATACACTTTTGTGGGGCAACTTAGAAATATTAAAAAAAAAGTTTTGCAAACTGTATCGTGTGACATAAAAAAACTTTTCAAAAGACGTCCACTGCTGGACATAGGCCTCCCCCAAAGGGTGGGGGTCCTAACCGCCACGCTTGGCAGGCGGGTTGGCGATCGAAGTATGGTGTTAAAAATCATAGAGAGTGCTGCTGCACATTCTCTAGTAAGTCGCTTAGTCGCCTTTTACGACACCCACGGGAAGAAATAGGGCGGTGTTATTGGTTGGTGTTTTTTTTTTGCGTCATGTTTACCGAAAATATACGTATTTTCTTTCTTTCTTTCTTCTTTACGTCCGGTACCACACGGACTACGGTTATTAATTTATTATGTGTGTCTCTTGGGGGAGGCCTATGTCCAGCAGTGTACGTCTTTCAGCTGATATGATGGTGATGAATGTGTGTGTTTTGCTTGTACCGGTTATTGTACCTGTATGTGTTATTCAATAAGTTTTAATGTATAGTTGAGAAAAGGATAACAAATATGCACTTATGTCTACTTATTAAATTTCTAACAAAATTAAGGTTCTCAATATCCTCTTACTATCTATCTATCTTTATAACTTCTATTAGAAATCAATACACAAAATTAGAACAACCTCACTCTAAAAATAACCTTCCTCATTTTTAACCGACTTCAAAAAAGGAAGAGGTTCTATGTTCGTCTGTATGTATTAATTTTTTTATGTATGTTCATCGATATTTTCGTCAATTGTGGACCGATTTTGAAAATTCCATTAACATTTGGTAGAGGTAGCTTGCGTGGTGGTCCCATATAATTTTATTAACTTTGTTTGGGTACTTTTGGAGCTTCAATAATATGTATTTTTCCCACTTAGTCTATGTGTGCGTCCCTTTCTCCTTTGCACTCCTCTCTGTCTTGAGCCAGTGAGGACCAATTCTGTACATCTGTATCCTTGTATCCATAGTTCTCGAATATTCTCGAACTAGGTCACAACACTTTCGGGAATCGGAGCGGGATTCTGGGACCTCCCGGTCCGCTCGTCTCCAATAACGGGACCGCGTGACACCGGCAAATGACCATTATCTGTATTCTGTAATACAAATTAAGATCTGCCAACATCCTGTATTACTGGACCTTGTCTGTGGACTGGGATCGTGTTACTTTATCAATTCATTTGTGCTCGACATTATGCATGGAGTCCAGACAAATGATTATAATAGACATTTGATTATAATAGAGTTATTAGATAAAACGACACTGTCATAATTGCTGAAAAAAAAAACAAACATAGGGATAGTTATGATGGCCTGCAGTATTATTTTTTATCAAATAATAATTATTACTTAGCTGAAGTACAGATAATTTTTTCCCTTAAAGTTTGGTAGCTAGCGCATTTTTATTGTTTTCGCAAAAAACAGTAATTTGAATTACAGATGGCCAGCGACTATTCCAAAGACTGCGAAAGAACAGTTTGGTCCGGAATCATAATTGTGTGAGGCCGGCTCGCTTTTGACCACTATATATTTTTTTTGAGTGTTCGGTTTCTCACTTGAGTCCCATCACTAGGGATTTAAGGGGCACGAGAAGCCCTGGTCAGGGTGAAACCCCGACCAGAGTTCTTCGTCCTCGCTTTGAGCTTTTACAATTTATGGTTTAGAACAAAGCCGGCCAAGTGCGTGTCGGACCACGCACATTCAAGGGTTCCGTAGTTGGGATGAATTTATCCCAAGAACCAACTTAACATTGTAGTTGAAAAACATGTTCCCTCATACATTCCAACTGCAACTGTAACTTTGTACGCACAATATTGAGAGATTTATTTTAAGACCGAAAGAAGTATATTTTAAAAAAAAATTAGATCAGTAGTTTCGTCGTGTATCATCTATTTTCTTAAATAACTTTAAATGAGTTTAAACGTTTACAAGTGTTTAAAAAAAAAGTGTAAAATAATATATCTGAAATCAAAATCATCAACAATAAGCCCTTTCATTTTTAACCGACTTCCAAAAAGGAGGAGGTTATATGTTCGGCTGTATGTTTGTTGTTTTTTTTTTATGTATGTTCACCGATTACTCCATCAATTGTGGACGGATTTAAAAAATTCTTATTTTGTTTGGAAGGGTATGCTCCCGAGGTGGTCCCATTGCCACCAAATCAGAATCTGATGAAAAGATCTGATCTGGGGGAAATGATCCCATGGAAATCGAGGGAAATCCTCAAATTTTATAGGCTTACCTATAGCGATTTGAGTGTTTTTTATAGTAACTCGTGCATTTGCACTCGAAAAGCACCATTTGGTGAAGGGGAACTGATGATGAAAACCACAGATGGCCACCGGAACTACTTAATAATAAGTATTTCACCGTTGCGATTCGATTAGGCACTTTCACATGGTTGCTAAGCAATTTATGCTCGTCAAAATGCATATGGTGAAGTCACCATTAGTTCTCCTGGTTCTTACCAGGAGAACTCCTCAACAATTAACGCCCCTGCATCGGGAAGAGCAATATTTTGTAAAAGGTGATGAACATTTGACATTAGGCTATTGTAAATTGGATAAATTACAAACTGACCTACTAAAAAATGAAAAATAAAAAAAAAATACAAAAAAAAAACAACTGACTTCCAAAAAAAAAACACTACAAAGTGAAAAATAACTTTAATTTCGGAAGTCGGTTGCAAAAAACTGAAATACAGATCAAAAGCCATTTTCGAGTGCAAATGCACGAGTTACTATAAAAAACACTCAAATCGCTATAGGTAAGCCTATAAAATTTGAGGATTTCCCTCGATTTCCATGGGATCATTTCCCCCAGATCAGATCTTTTCATCAGATTCTGATTTGGTGGCAATGGGACCACCTCGGGAGCATACCCTTCCAAACAAAATAAGAATTTTTTAAATCCGTCCACAATTGATGGAGTAATCGGTGAACATACATAAAAAAAAAACAACAAACATACAGCCGAACATATAACCTCCTCCTTTTTGGAAGTCGGTTAAAAATGAAAGGGCTTATTGTTGATGATTTTGATTTCAGATATATTATTTTACACTTTTTTTTTAAACACTTGTAAACGTTTAAACTCATTTAAAGTTATTTAAGAAAATAGATGATACACGACGAAACTACTGATCTAATTTTTTTTTAAAATATACTTCTTTCGGTCTTAAAATAAATCTCTCAATATTGTGCGTACAAAGTTACAGTTGCAGTTGGAATGTATGAGGGAACATGTTTTTCAACTACAATGTTAAGTTGGTTCTTGGGATAAATTCATCCCAACTACGGAACCCTTGAATGTGCGTGGTCCGACACGCACTTGGCCGGCTTTGTTCTAAACCATAAATTGTAAAAGCTCAAAGCGAGGACGAAGAACTCTGGTCGGGGTTTCACCCTGACCAGGGCTTCTCGTGCCTCTTAAATCCCTAGTGATGGGACTCAAGTGAGAAACCGAACACTCAAAAAAAATATATAGTGGTCAAAAGCGAGCCGGCCTCACACAATTATGATTCCGGACCAAACTGTTCTTTCGCAGTCTTTGGAATAGTCGCTGGCCATCTGTAATTCAAATTACTGTTTTTTGCGAAAACAATAAAAATGCGCTAGCTACCAAACTTTAAGGGAAAAAATGATCTGTACTTCAGCTAAGTAATAATTATTATTTGATAAAAAATAATACTGCAGGCCATCATAACTATCCCTATGTTTGTTTTTTTTTTCAGCAATTATGACAGTGTCGTTTTATCTAATAACTCTATTATAATCAAATGTCTATTATAATCATTTGTTTGGAACCTTCAAAAAACATGAGACAACAGCCTAGGGACTCCATGCATAATGTCGAGCACAAATGAATTGATAAAGTAACACGATCCCAGTCCACAGACAAGGTCCAGTAATACAGGATGTCGGCAGATCTTAATCTGTATTACAGAATACAGATAATGGTCATTTGCCGGTGTCACGCGGTCCCGTTATTGGAGACGAGCGGACCGGGAGGTCCCAGAATCCCGCTCCGATTCCCGAAAGTGTTGTGACCTAGTTCGAGAATATTCGAGAACTATGGATACAAGGATACAGAACAAGGGTACAGAATTGGTCCTCACTGGCTCAAGACAGAGAGGAGTGCAAAGGAGAAAGGGACGCACACATAGACTAAGTGGGAAAAATACATATTATTGAAGCTCCAAAAGTACCCAAACAAAGTTAATAAAATTATATGGGACCACCACGCAAGCTACCTCTACCAAATGTTAATGGAATTTTCAAAATCGGTCCACAATTGACGAAAATATCGATGAACATACATAAAAAAATTAATACATACAGACGAACATAGAACCTCTTCCTTTTTTGAAGTCGGTTAAAAATGAGGAAGGTTATTTTTAGAGTGAGGTTGTTCTAATTTTGTGTATTGATTTCTAATAGAAGTTATAAAGATAGATAGATAGTAAGAGGATATTGAGAACCTTAATTTTGTTAGAAATTTAATAAGTAGACATAAGTGCATATTTGTTATCCTTTTCTCAACTATACATTAAAACTTATTGAATAACACATACAGGTACAATAACCGGTACAAGCAAAACACACACATTCATCACCATCATATCAGCTGAAAGACGTACACTGCTGGACATAGGCCTCCCCCAAGAGACACACATAATAAATTAATAACCGTAGTCCGTGTGGTACCGGACGTAAAGAAGAAAGAAAGAAAGAAAATACGTATATTTTCGGTAAACATGACGCAAAAAAAAACACCAACCAATAACACCGCCCTATTTCTTCCCGTGGGTGTCGTAAAAGGCGACTAAGGGACTTACTAGAGAATGTGCAGCAGCACTCTCTATGATTTTTAACACCATACTTCGATCGCCAACCCGCCTGCCAAGCGTGGCGGTTAGGACCCCCACCCTTTGGGGGAGGCCTATGTCCAGCAGTGGACGTCTTTTGGCTGAAATGATGAATGATGATGATGGGTGTACCTGAGGAGGGAGCAGTGATGGTTCAGTGGTAATGGCAGCGACTTACGAGTTGTAAGTCATAGGTTCGTAACCAGACAGGCGGTACTTTGTGCAAATTATTTCATCACCACTGCTCTCAAAACGGTGAACGATAACATCGTGAGGGAACTGGCATGTCCTAGAACCAAAAATTCGAAGACATTGTGACATCTACCAACCCGCACTGGGCCCGCGTGGTGGATTACGGCCCACTCCCCCTAACAGAGAGGAGAGGACTAAGTCCCAGGAGTGGGAACATTCTGATTATGTTATGGGTGTACCTACTAATATAGCATCACGCCTGAATTCCCCGAAGGTTTAGGCAGAGATGTAGGCTATAAATGTACCTACCACACGTAATATTAAGCATAAAGACTCCATCACCATCTCCTCTAACCCTCACTTTGTCAGTAACATAAGTCAGAATTTATATAAATTTTTCGAAATTTTCCCTGGCTCCGTTTCAACATAAATAAAGTGACGTATAACCTTAGATATATTTCTATGCGTATAACGTAACAACGATAAATTGGTATATGTACCCTACATAAGTTACACGGCGCGACCTAGCAACGCAACTCCTTGGATTATTACTTACATAACATTTGTGAGCTATTGTGGGTGATTACATTGAAACTATAACTTAGTCAGTACTAGCTTTTGCCCGCGGCTTTGCCCGCGTGGAGGTTGGAAATTATCCCACGGAAACGTACTACCGGTATTAATTTATCCTATTTGTTAATCCGGGTTATTAACTATCTGTGTGCTTCCGTTCAGCCGTTTTTCCTATCCTAGCAATCAACCATAATTATTTTTTTACGCGTAACTTTGAATCTGTGATTTCTTTTAAAGTATTCATTTAAATGATGCGATATCACGGTATATTTAAAGTTAAATTAAACGGCCAATTTAATTAACATATTTTATTGGATAAGGATTATCCAATATAATATCGGTATATAATAATATACCGGTCAAAATAGCTTCGGAAAAAACAATGAATTTTTTATCTAATTATGGAAGATGAAAATGGTTGATGGCAATATAATAAATAATCTTCTAAGGATGACCATCCTTAGAAGATTATTTATTATATTGCTATTGCGGACTTTATGGTGATCTTTTTAAGTAATACTATCCTTTAGAACATTAATTTTATATATCTCTTACGGCTTACGCGGCTAACGCGTAAAGCTCCCAGATGGCATGATTTTTCCGACATATTCAACAACAATCGTCATATTACTGCCAATTTACACAAAACTTTAATGAATTATACACTTAAACCTTCCTCATGAATCACCCCGTCCATTGGTGAAAACCGTTTGAAAATCTGTTCAGAAGTTTTTGAGTTTATCGCGTTCAGACAGACAGACGCGGCGGGGGACTTTGCTTATAATATGTAAGGATATGAGCGTAACTGTGAGTAAATTACATTACAATGTTATCCGATTTTGTAGTTAATGGATTCAAAACACATTTAGCCTTCGAACGTTTCCGCGCCCTAATGTTTCCCAGTACAAATTATATTATACAGGGTAAAATTATATTATACAGGGTCAAATTAAATTAGCTAGCGAAACTCCGCAGACGTGTTGGGTGTCGATATCCAAATACGATAAAATAATTTACAGTTATTATTATTTATTTATATTGTTTTGTTATCACTTGAACTATGAGTTGTGAAAATCTGTTTTATTTTGTTTCATATTGATACTTACACAACGTTTGTGAAGTTTATAAAAAAAAAACTGTTTTTTTAAGCTATTAGTTCAAGTGATTAAACTAAATGCGGTCGAAGGCCCCACAAAAAAACAAATATCATGATTAGATATGGATACTCAATCGTTTCGATAGCTAATTTAATGTAACATACAGTAATTAAATGTATACAGTGGTTTGTGTGATTTGTTCAGTGGTTTGTTAGAGAGTATTTTCGTACTTTTTATCGAAATTCCTAATCTATTGCTGTTTATGTTTATGAAATTCGTCTACTTGAAAACGTAAATAACTCAATGAATGTTGTTGAATTGTCCAAATGAATGAAAGGAGACGTTCACGAAATGTATGGGGCTTGGTACTAAAATAATTGAAAATTTAAACAGCCTTCTGACCTATATACGCTGAAAGAGTGTAATTATTTTGATGTCTTTGGGCATTTAATTTTATTTTACAGCCGCCCGTTTTTTTTTTAAACAAGTGTTGAAAAATAAAATGTTTGCATCATTTCAATTTATATTTTAGGGATGGCAGCCCTGTGGCAAATGACGTGACAACGTCACTCAGCAGCGGGCCGAGCACGGGCGTGCCAAGACGTTTGCGCCAAGACATGATAAATTATGTCATGTCAATTTGTACTAGCATTTTATGACAAAACAGTTTTATCGCTCAAACTGTGATAAAATGTGTGACTCAAGTTATGTCACAGTAGGCCGTGCTTGCCCCGCAGGACTCAGCTTGACATTTACAGATTTGACTTTTTTCGACACGTTTTGTTATTGCGTTGTCATGATAATCAATATTTTTTGTCTTAATTTCATGGAGCTGCAGCTAAAATTATAATAAAATCTCAAAGTATTTATTAGAAACGGAAACTTTAGTTACATTTAAAATAATTATATTGCATAGAAATGAATAAATAAAGACTATGTGCGTTTTATTTGTATTGAAACACATTTCACTTTTTCACAAAAACGGGCGCCTGAAAAAATCAGATTGAACTATAATCGAGTAGCATAATAAATAAGCTTTCTAATAAGGTACATCACATTAGCGTTTTAAAATCTTCGGAATATTATACCACTTTTGACCTCTCCTTTGAATTGTAAGGTGCAGCGCAGACGACGGACTTTTTGTGCGGAGGAGTGATTAATGAAAACTGTGAGCTAATAAAATGTAATCACATTGGTGTGTGCCGCAGACTTCTTCGTACAAAAAGTCTGTCGTCTGCGCTGCACCTTAGTGTGTTACACAATTACCATGCCGGACACAATAAGTGCAAATTCTACAACAACAAAAAAAAAATGTGAAGTCAATGGGTGGTTTAGGGTCAAATCCTAATTCAAATGCCGAACGTTTTTCTCGATCTGAAAAAGTTTTTATTTGTATAATAATAGGTAAAAATCATGGTAAAAATATTCGCCAGTATGTTTGAATGTGGATAACAAAATATACCTATTTGTAAAGTGCCTCTTTTCATATAGCACATTTTAATAAGACGAAAAGAAACTAACGATGTATTGTGTGCAACGCGATAATGGCTAGGCTGGAAGTTAACAATGAGCTGACGGGAGATGTATATGTCACCGTATAATTATGAACTTCGTTAGTTTATAATCTATGAGTATTATTTCAGTTAGATTATATTATTAGCAATTTTGTTGCTGTTTGTTATGTTTATTAAGTATACGATTATTTTAACATCAATAGGTTCTTAATTTCCATACCAAATGGATTAAGTTTAACTTCAACATTCAATGTTTATATTGAAGCGCCATTTTGTTCGTTACGACGTCGCCACGTCGACACCCGGCAGCGGTTTTCTCGAAACATAAATCAAAATACAGGCTTTGCCGTCGGCATTGATTCATTAATTGATAGTAAATTCTGTAGCGCTACCTCTGATCAATTTTAATTGAAAATCTTTATCATCCCGATCTATTCATTAATTATGTATTGAAACCAACTCGACACCAGAGCTCGACACGTTCAATTTTCTCAACTTTATTGAAACAATGACTATGTTTATATTTTCATTTTTTTTTTCAGCTGTTTGTCCAAAAAGATGCCTAGGTATTTGGTTTCAGTTGACAGGCTTATTTAGGGTAGTTCCAAAGAATCGTGGTAGTTGTAGCGTTGCCATCAGAATCAGTTCAATTTTTGTTGGATTAACCGACAGTTGGTGTTTATTGGACCAGTCCCCAACTATTTTCAAAGCTTGGCGCATTAGGTTGCATAAGGTGTTTTCGTGGGTGCCATTTATTATTATGGTTAGGTCGTCGGCGTAGCCTACGGTAAAATAACCTTTGTGATTGAGTGTTTTGATGAGGCTGACTACAACCAGGTTAACCATAGACGCGGCGGGAGGACGCCCCCTTGCGGGCAGCCCTTTGCCACAATGGCCCTTGAAGTGTCATTTACCGTGACTTGTACAGCTCTCATTTTGAGCATATTGGTGATCCAGCCGCTCAGGGTCGAGTCTATGTTGTGTCTATCTTTAGGCTATTATATTGTGATTCTCTTTTTAGGGTAGTCAACAAGGAACCCTTATAATTTCGCCATTTCCGTCTGTCTGTCTGTCCGCGGTTTAGCTCAAAGACTCTTAGTACTAGAAATCTGTAATTTAGCATGGGTATTACATATTAATCACGCCGACAAAGTGGTAAAACAAAACCTTGAAAAAAAATTGTTTTCACTTGCACGTAAAGTAGGGATGATATTTTTGTTTCTCATCTGCCCCAAGGTGTGGGGGGTCTCGTTGGATAGGCCGTTCAAAAATATTGTTGGTCCGTAAAAAACATTTTTTTGATTCAGGGTTCCGTTTGCGTAATATTAGGCATTACAGTGCTAATTTTTGTTAGTGTCCTTTTTTATTTTTCGGTTGGCAAATTATCTAATTACTTCTCCCGCTCGCGAGAGCACGTGCGGGAGGGCGTGCTTTTACTGACTAAACCCATCCGTGTTCCTTTAGTTGCCTGTGTGCCAGGGCCATGATATCCCTTTCAGACAAACCCGCAACCCTGGCAGGCATTGGCCCTAACGCACCCCATCAATTTGTGCTGACATCTCTTTGAGGCGCGCGTGGAACACAAAGCGCCGGCGATCCAGGCCTGGTCCTTATCGGATGGCGTGCTACCCATTGCGCACCGTCCTCAAGCCCGCGCCTACGTTGGCCGGGAATTGGCCTGCGACTCCCGACGCCCAGGGCGCCAACGCCGGCTGTCGCTGAAAACCAGCGCTGGGGCTCTGTTTCGCATAGCGTCGCAGCATTATGCTGAGCGATGGCCGTTTTGCGTGAATGTGACGCATATGTTCCCTCAATTTGTTCTTTCGTGCTTGAAGTGCGTGAGGGCGCAAATTTAGCCTCTCCCTCACGCGTTCCGCCTCCTCCTTCGCGAGCATTACTTCTTCGCAGAAGGAGGTGACGGCCTCCCATGAACTCTCGCTCCGAACTATGGCCTGAACCAGGGCGGACGCGAGAGATCGCCGCCACCGATTGCCTCCGCGAGGACACGGCGGTGCTCCGCCCAAGCCAGGAAGACCTCCACCGTATGTTCCTCCGGGCGATCCACACATTGGTAACACCCGAGCGTTTCCTCCCGCCTTATCCTGAACAGGAACCTCCCGAAACAACCGTGTCCGGTGAGGACCTGCGTCAGGCGGAAGGTGAGGACGCCATGGCGCCTCTCTAGCCACTTCTCAAAGAGGGGACTTATCACCACAATTGTGACGTGCCCAATATGCTGCCAGCTTCATTATTGTTTTTGTATATGTGAAAAATTTTATGGCAGTAGTATACATACATAACGAAGTTAAAAGGAAAACTGTCAGAGCTAAATAAGCTTTAAAAGTTAACGAGTAAAAGTCGACCAACTTACATTTGGAGTTGGATACATGGATATTACACGTCACGGTCAATTCTCCAAATGGACCGTGACGTATATCAATGTATAGGAGAACTTTTTACTATAATGTTTGTTTGTTTTTTGGGATAAATATTCATCCCAACTACGGAACCCTTCATGTACGTGGTCCGACACGCACTTGGGCCGGTTTTTTTTGTTACAGGGAGATTTCAGGGACATTGTTTAAAATGTGCTGGTACGCACGTATGCAAGCTTACCCTCCGCTATCAGGTAGGTTGATGACTATCTGGCTGGCCTAAATACTTATCATCATTATATAATACGTGGAGCGTAAACTTTGTAGGTACCTACCCCTTTTTACGCGGACGGAGAGTTATGAAATTTGGCACAGTTAAAGTTTATATGGAGGAGGAGTGTAGAAAGCTAATATTTTTATATAATATGCATTAGATATAAATTAAATTAATAGAACAAACATTACACACACAACCATGCGTTTGACACACACACACATAGTACCAGAGCCTCATGACTTGAGCATGGAATAGGTAAGTACTTTTTAATAGCATGGAATTAGTAAGTACTACATAGATTGTAAGTAGAGGTGGTCGAATTTCGACCAGTGGGCGACCACTAGTACAAAAGTAATACATTAAAGGCTCAATGTTATTATGTACGGTACATCTAGTTCCAACAGGTATATAAATACACTCTCTCATAGTATATATTATCTGAAATCCGGTGAGCTCAATACAATAACATTTACCTCGAAGTCAGAATATTCTTATGAAAACACGATGAAAATAAAACTAAAGCGAAACTGGATAAGTAAATATTTAGACAATGGGGAAATTGAAATATGAAACTGGAACCTTTTTGTAGAGCTGCTTCTGAAAGATATCGTTCAGAATATTATATTCTACTAGCTTTTTCCCGCAGCTTCGCTTCCCTGCGAGGGATTAAACCGGGGAAAATAAACTATATAACTAGGTATGCAAGAAACCACGTCGGTCCGTTATTTCATTGCTGAGTGAAAGAAGGACAACCTAGGAATTCGAAAAAAATGGAAATGGGTTTTTTAACACGGTTTTTTTTTCCTCGGTTTTTCTTCTTATTTTTTTGTTAATTCTTGTTTTATTTATATGTATACTAGCTGCGCCCCGCGGTTTCACCCGCGTAACAGCCGCACGGGTCGATCCATCAGGTCAAGCTACGCTTACCGGGGTTGGTCCGTGGATGGGTGACCATCTTGACATACCAAGATCCCTCCGTGCCTCGGAAAGCACGTTAAGCCCAATGGCTGTCATTCTTAAATCTTTGACGGTCCACGAGATATCGTATTACCCAGTAGCTGGGTTGTGTAGGTCAGATAGACAGTCGCTCCATGTAAAATGCATTCAGCTGCATCTGGTTAGACTGGAAGCCGACCCCAACATAGTTGGGAAAAGGCTAGGTAGATGATGATTTAAATGTATATTAGATTTTTTTTACTGCAATATTTATACTGATTTTATCTTGGATAATACTGACATCAATACATCATCATTTCTGCTACTACTGCTTGACATAGGCCTCCTCAAAGTAGGGAGTGGGGCTTTGCCATAGTCGCCACGCTTGGCAGGCGGGTTGAGGTGTTAAAATACTGAACGCTGCTGCACATTCTCTAGTAAGTCCCTTAGTCGCTTTTTACGACACACAAGGGAAGAAATAGGATGGTGCTATTCTTTATGTCCGGCACCACACGGACAACTTTACTGACATCGGTGACGGAACTTCGTGAGGAAACCTAGACTTAATAATAAGTTAATATAAGACTGAAATTGCCAACCCGTCTTGAGCAAGCGTGATGATCAATGCTCGTGTCTCCTCTGTCTGAGACTTTGCCTTTGCCCTGCTGTGAGACAATAATATGCTGTTATTATTTTTAAGGGGATTTTTCTACCCATCATGAGTTTTTTTTTGGGTGGGAAATTATCAAATAACTTCTCCCGCTCTGGGCGGAGCTCGGGCGTGTCAGAATTTTACTGACTAAGACCCATGTTCCTTCAGTTGCCTGTGTGCTGGGGCCACGATGTCCCTTTCAGACAAACCCGCAACCCTGGCAGTACCCATTATGGCTACGTTATGAAAATTTTTCCTAAGAAACCGAAATCCAATTCGTATATAATAATACTTACTCAGAAATATTACGATCTGATAAAGTCCTAGGCTCGGATTTTCGCCATTGTGAACAATCTATTGTGAAAATATTCTATCATCTATAGAGATATTATTTACTACTAGCTTTTGCCCGCGACTTCGTTCACGTGGAATTCGTAAGGCACTACTACACTCGCGAGCAATAAACTGGAATCACTTCATTGCGTGTTGCTCAAGACAATGTTTTACAATTTCTATGCAATGAGCTGTGGATTGTGGGATATCACCTGAAATGTAATTTTGTTAGCTTTCAAATGATATCAAAAAGATTTAAAATTAATTAAATTCTCAACCTAATTTTAGAGAATTATTGCAATAGGTCGAAGTTGTGGACGTGAAAATGAATAGGAAGTAATATGAAAACACAAAATTTTGATTTACTTTTTATGTAATGAACCCCTTTATATTTTGTGTTACCGTTTTGTGAAATCGTTTACAGGCAGTCATTAGCCCCCCCCCCCCCCCCCCTGGCCCAAATGAGTGCCTGTAATCGGTTTTTCATTGACCGAATGAGTTTCCTGATGGAATCCTGTGGGATTTGCTGCCACTCTTCGACTAAAGCAGTTTTCAGGTCTTCTATTGACGCCGGAGCTGGACATCTTCCTCGTACCCGCCTTTTCAGCTCGTCCCATATATGTTCAATCGAATTTAAGTCAGGGCTGAGGGCTGGCCAGTCTAGTGTAGGAATCCCGACTTCTACAAGGTACTGGCTAGTCACTGCAGCGGTGTGGCAGCGGGCATTATCGTGCATTAGCAGGAAATCGTCACCAATCACCAATAGGGGAGCACATGGCCTAGCAGAATGTCGTTGATGTATCTTTCTGCGGTTAGCCCCCCCTCCCCGACCTCCACCAGGTACGAATATCAACTCCGTTTTTGCTTCAATAGATATCCCCGCCCACATCATACAGGACCCACCCCGGTATGCCACTGTTTCTGTGTCTGTCACTACCATGCAGGCACATCCTGGATTCGTCCGAGAATGGGACTCGCGTCCATTTCTCGATACCCCAATCTAAGTGATCGCGAGCAAACTGAAGCCTGGCTTGTTGGCGTGGGCTGGAGACACTTTAGGTCCTTTTCAGGGTCAAGTTCACTTATTTGAGTCTTCGCCTCATTGTCCACTCGCTGACAACCCTCCCTTGAATTTCTCTGAGCTGCTGCTGGACATCCACGCCGGTCAGTTGTCGATTTCGGAGAGAAGAGGTGACAATAAATCGGTCATCTCCACCCAACACCGAATCGACACCGAATTGCATCGCTGTCGTCCAGATCCTGGTCTCCGGACTAAGTTTCCAGTCTCCCTGAACTTCTTATATACCTTCGAAACACAAGACTGGCGGTATGGAATGGAATTCAATGTTTGACAATTCACGACAATTCAAAAAAAATCATGAGAGTCATCCTGGAGACATTTTACTCGGGCTGAGATATACTCAAACATAATCCAAGAAGGTATCATCAGGCACAATAAATCACAACCACAGCAAACACGTTTGGGCTAGATTATATGCGGAAACGTGCAAACAACATTTCAATGCAACGTTGTGATTGAAGACATTCAACAATTTTGGACAGTAGAAGACATAGTAGAAAACTCGGAAACTGGATTGTTTGCAGCACTACAAGAATACAAAAACTCGTGACAAAGAAGGTTGAGCTATCGTTCGAACATTGTTGAGCTACCGTTCGAACCAAATTTTCAAGAAAAGCTAGGAACTACGAAACCCATGACTTTGGCACAATTCAGGCAACTTGAGAGAAAATTTTGCAAACAGCCACAATTAGCAGAAGCTTATAGACAGTTCGTTCATAAATATCAAGCACTGAATCATATGGTCGAGTGTACTAGTAACGTGACACCGACTTGCTATTTACCTCACCATTGTGTTCAGTGCGCCGATTCCACAACTACAACGTTAAGAGTAGTATTCAACGCATCGGAACGCATCGGGCCATACTTTGAACGACCTCATGAAGCGTGGCCCGAATTTACAGCAAGACCTTATGTCATTGATCTTGCGATGGAGGCAATATCCAGTCGCGTATACAGCGGATATAGAAAAAATGTATCGACAGATACTTTGCAACACTGAACATCGAACCTATCAGAAAATACTATGCAGGAATTGTCCTGACCAACGTTTACGTGAATATTAGCTAACGAAATGAAATGAAATCGTTTATTCTGTAAATAGGATATCGGAATCACTTTTACACGTCATATTAAAAAGTAAAAAATAAGCTAGATGTAGTCGACATTTCCTATCTGACTACCCGTGAGAAGAAATGGCGAAACAAACTCAGGGGTCAAAGTCTCTTTTAAAGTCCAGACATAATCTTGGTCAGATCATGTGAGGACCATGTAGATCTGTGTCTGAAATGGTCTTTTGAGGAAAGAACCACACAATTTTGAGTGGACCTGTCCAATCAGTGCAAGCATTTGTCGTAATCGTGCAGCTCGACTCAAGACTTAAGGAGCTCAACGACTCGACGAACAATACCAAAGAAAGTACATTTGGGTAGGCCTCATAAAGTGCTCAAAATGCCAGACCACCATTAAAACTGAGAAAAAACATAAAATAATAGGAAAATATTTAAAGAGAAAAAAAAAAATGACCCACATAGTGCTCACATTCACAATAAATTAAAGCAGTAAATATAATACTTTTCAAAGTAAACATTAATGTAATATTGTATATAATATTCTGCAATGTCAATATTTATATAAAATCATGCATAATAACATTAAATGTCAAGTTTTCCAGTTTGATCACAAGGCTTGCAGAGCGAGCAGCTCAATCCCAAGCTTTTTTGTCTTCTAAATAATCAGAAATTTTATAGTACCCTTTTTTACAAAGTTTGGTTTTAATACAGCTTTTAAATCGTTTAATGGGTAAGTTTCGAATGTCAGTAGGAAGTTTGTTGTGAAAGCGTATACATTGACCCATGAACGAGTTGCCTACTCTGTGGAGGCGAGTGCGATGTACAGCAAGATTGTGTTTATTCCTGGTATTTAAACAATGAATATCGGACATTTTCTTAAAATTTGATATATTTTTGTGTACATACAATAGATTTTCAAATATATATTGAGAGGCTACAGTCAGAATATCTATTTCTTTGAATTTTTCACGAAGTGAATCTCTTGGACCTAGATTGTAAATGGCTCGAACAGCCCTTTTCTGTAAAACAAAGATAGTATTAATGTCCGCACAGGTTCCCCAGAGAAGAATCCCATATGACATAAGACTATGAAAATAACTAAAATAAACAATTCTCGCAGTATCTACATCAGTTATCTGTCGAATTTTTTTAACAGCATAGGCGGCTGAACTAAGCCTTCCTGACAATTTTTCTACGTGTGGGCCCCATTGTAATTTACCGTCAATAGTTATCCCAAGAAAAACTGTCGACTCAACAGGGTCCAACTCTATTCCATTAAGTTGAACATTGGTAGTTAGCTGCCTGACATTTGGCATTGAAAATTTAATGAGCTTAGTCTTTTTTTCGTTCAAGAGAAGATTATTTACATTAAACCAATGGACAACCTTAGAGAGTGCATCGTTAACATGTTCAAAATTGACTAGCTGAACGTCACTTACGGCATGAAAGCAGCTCCATTCTTAGCTATGATGACTGTTATCAGCTGATGAAGGCCACAAGTATCAGCACAGCAGGGCAGCCAAAGCGTTGCAAGAAGAATTCTATATGGATGACCTAGTAAGTGGAAGCTTCGCTTTATCGTCAGCCAAACAACTGCCAGGCGATTTGATCCGGTTACTACAGTCAGGAAGTTTCAACTTACGTAAATGGTCGGCTAACAACGAAGAATTACTTGAAAACGTCAGCACAGCAGAATCAACAAAGACGCTGTGCTGAAATGGAACCCCAATGAAGATACACTCTCGTTCGAGCTAAAAATAAGCAAAACAAAACCAACACAAAAACATTCAAAACCTTCATTAATTTCAGATATTTGATCCACTCGGTTGGTTAGCTCCGATTACAACCAAATTAAAACTTTTATTCAAGCGAGTTTGGCTCTCCAATATTATGTCCGTATGGATTGAGGAGCCATGTCTCGGAGGGAGTACTACCAATATTTAGTAACTTAGCCGATTTTGTAGGCCCGATCCTGGAATTGGTAGTAAAACCGTTAAAAAGTTATAGGACGTATATGGTGGCTCCTCAATTCAGACGTCTGGATTGAGGAGTCACCTTAGAACTCGAAAACTAGCCAACGTGTATTTAAAAAAATTTGGTGTGTGCCTAATCTGTACAAAAATGGGTTTTGGATGGCTGAATTTGAGATAGCTACAACAATGCTTTGATTTTTCATAAAAATCCATAAATTTCACCGCGCTGTTTCTCGGAAAGTCATCAACCAATTAAAACATATTGAAAATTAAAATGAAATGTAAAAACTATATGATTTCGGTAATACAACACATTTTATGTAGCTCCTCAATCCTGACGGTCTATAGGAAATATATGTACGTAGCTACTAAAGCAGTATCTAAATCAAATCAGATAACAATAGCACTAATATTTAGTAGAAATTTCTACTAAATATTAGTTCAAACATCCTACACATTCAGTATTTCAAAAGACATATAAATTTAAACATTCCTTTACAATTTTGTGAATGTGAAAAATAATTCAAACTATGATCATTAAAAAAGTTTTATTTTCACGTGAATCGTTCTTTACCAATCGGTACTTAAACACGAAGAATAAAAAATAAATTAAAAGAGGATTATCCAAATTCCAGTAGTTTTTTTTTCAGTGTCCAATGGTCTAGTAGGTCTATTTTCTTCTGCCAGGGTTGCGAGTTTGTCCGAAAGGGATATCGTGGCCCTGGCAATGGAAGGAACACGGGTGGGTTTTAGTCAGTAAAAGTCTGACACGCCCTCCCGCTCCGCGCAGAGCGGAAGAAGTTATTTGATAAATTCCCACCCAAAAAAAAGAAAAAAAGGTCTATTTTCTTCTGCACACTGTCGGGAGTCTTACGGCTTCCTCCATCTTTTTTTTAATTGATCATAAGTTTATGCATTGCCTCCATGACTTGATACTGAGTTGGAATACCTCCCTCCATGATGGTAAAATTAGTGATAAATACTTCGAGTCACCAAATCTGTTTCTGACGATGTTTCTCTTGTATTTGCTGCTGCTGGTGCAAAGATCTCCGCGGTTCGTATCCTCTATCCAGGTGGTGCTTCCTCTGTTTAGCTGGTGAGATGCTGCTTCTGGTCGGTCAGCCCAACCGAATCTCCACCGCACAAAAGAACGCGGAACACTTATAATCGAAGGACCAAAAAAATGTATGCGCTGCTGAATGGGTCACCTTGGATGTTAGCTTGAATGATAAGTCACGGATAGCCAAAGATGATGGTTTATTGAATATATTTAACTACCACGTGACTAATGCTTTATTAATGTTGTTTGAATGAGTACAACTGACTATGAACGTTGATCGTCTACCTACTGGCGCGTTACACTATAATTTGTGCAAGGCGATGGAAATGTTTTTTTTTTTTACTTAATACATATATTTCATTTTAAATTTCACTTTTAATATAAATTTATGTCTGTCACAGCCGTTTTGCTCTAAATCTACTGGGCCGATTAAGTTGAAACTTGGTACACATGAATTTCTGTGGAACAAACACGGGCGTGTAACGTGAATATATTAATTTTGAATATGGGAGGGTCAATTTTTGGGGGGCTAATTACAAAATGTAAATAAAAAGTTTTGCAAACGGTACCGTGCGACATATCAAATTAAAGGGCTTGTTGTAAGGATTACAGGTATTTTTTCTCAATAATAATAAAATAAATACTTTTATAGTTATTAAGAAAATAGATGAAAATTGACCATTCCTTATCTCCGAAACTACTGATCCTAAAATGCTGAAAAAAATGCAGAAAATAGTCCTTTACTTATAGATTACAGGAAAACCTATGAGAAGTCTATGGTCTAAGAATAACATGGTAAATCACTCAATATTGTGTGTACAAACTTACATTTGCAGTCGAAATGTATGAGGGAACATGTCTTTCAACTACAATGTTAAGTTTATTTTTGGGATAAATTCATCCCAAATAAGGGACACTTCATTGTGCGTAGTCCGACTCGCACTCGGTCGGTTTTTTAATGATATTGCGGACATCATTGCCCGTAACCGGGTTGTACACGGTTACCGTGTTGTATCCAGACACCGGGGTAGCAACCTACCTACACAAAAGTTCTTGGTCGCCTTCTCTTTAAACAACGTTTTTCTGGCGACACCTAATATTAAACTTATGCTACGATTACCTTTTCTCTTAAATTGATTTAGATCTATCTTTTGAGAGTATTTGTACGAATGTACGCGAAGTATAAGTGTGACACCCAGATTACATGGAGTCCTGCCATTTTTTTTTTGCATATTTTCTTCATGGCCTCATGGGTGTCGTTTTCAAGGTTTTCGAGTGCATGTCGGACCACGCACAATGAAGGTTTCCGTAGTGGGGATTAATTTATCCCAAGAAAAAACTTAATATTCTATTTGAAAAACTTATTCCCTCTTCCATTCCAACTACAAATGTAAGTTTGTACGCGCAATATTAAGATTTACCATGTTATATTAAGATCATAGACTTTTTATAGGTCTTCCTGTAATCTAAAGTAAAGAACTATTTTCTATATTTTTCCCAAAATTTTAGGGTCAGTAGATTCGGAGATAAGGTATATATGGGTGGAATGGTCAATTTTCATATATTTTTTAACATAAATTTGAAAATATTAATTTTAAAATGATAAAAAAAAAATATCTGAAATTCTTACAACACGTTACCGTTTGCAATTTTTTTTTAAAACCTAATTTGCACCCAAAAGTGACTCCCATATTCAAAATTCATTTATTTACGTTACACGTCCGTGGTTGGGTCACAGAATTTCGTATGTGTACCAAATTTCAACTTAATCGATCCATTAGATTCGGAGCAAATTGGCTGTGACAGACGGACAGACAGACACACGAGAGATCCTATAAGGGTTTCGATTTTTCGTTTTGAGGTACGGAAACCTAAAAAAGACCAATTTTTCGGTGGCACCATCTTGAATTTTGATTTTGACCTCATTATTGTTGTCAGTGCCCTCGAAAACCATCAAGACGACACCCATGACGAAAAATTTATTAATTTTCGGTGGCGCCATCTTGAATTTCGATTTTGATCCCAACATTGTTAACAGCGACCTTGAAAACGATGTAAATAACACCAAAGTCTAAAAACAAAAAACATAAACAGATACCTACTCAAATGTTGCAATATGTCGGATCCCTTTGTATTTTTCTGTGTACTTATATAAGAAATAAATATGCAATATTAGTTTTAGTATATGCGAAACCCGAAACACGTGTCTATATATATATTACTAGCTTTTGCCCGCGGCTTCGCCCGCGTGGATATCGGAAAAAATGTCACGAGAACGTACTACCGGAATTAAAAGTACACTGTGTTAATGCAGATTATAAACTACTATGTTACGAAATTTCATCTAAATCCGTTCAGCCATTTTTGCGCCAACCGAAACATAAAACCGTCCCCTTTAAAAATTACTACCCCTTTCCACCCCGTTAGGGGTAGATTTTTTGACAACCCTGATACACCTTTTCCTTTATTTCCGATCTTAAATATAAATACCGAGTTTCAAGTTAATCGAACCGCGCGATATATCTTTCCATACAATTATTTTCCCCCACAAAATTCAACGCCCCTTTTAAAGGTTGTTTTCGAAAATGTATGTTTATGGTCGTTTTATTTATTAAGAATATATACGGGTCAATTTTCAAGTTTATTGATCATATGAAACATAAACTGTGTCCCCCTTTTCACCCCAAAAAGAGTTTAATTTTGAAAAATATTCAATCATGGGTTATTCAATTACTTTGGAGTTTATCAAGACGCCCAGTAAAGTCCTTCCCTAAAACTTAAAAACCCTCTTTTGCCTCGTAAGGGTTACATTTGAATAAACCCAAAAACATGCAACGTTTTATATTCTGTGAGCATTAGGTATATATGAAATACCGAGTTGCGAGTAAATCGGACCGCGCGTTAAAATTCTTCCATACAAACTTTAACATCCCGCAATCCCCTTTGAAACAAAAAAATATTATTTGTAATTTAAAATAATTCGTGCCAAGTTTCAGATAACTCAAGGAATAAGATTTTTCATACAAACGAAATCAGGGGGGATTTCGTTTGTATGAAAAATCTTATTCCTTTCCTTCCTTTTCCCTTTCACCCCTTTAAAGGTCAAATTCCCAAAAACCCCTTCTTAGCAGATGCCTACGTCAAAATTTAGAGTTAATCAAGCCACGCAGTAAAATCCTCCCTTGTCAAATTGACTACCCCTTTTCACCCCGTCAGGGGTCAATTTTCGAAAAACTCTGATACACGTTATTCTTAATTTTTGTTGCTAAGTATTAATACCAATTTTCATGTTAATCAAGCCACGCAGTAAAATCCTTCCTTTTAAAATTGACAACCCCTTTTCATCCCGTTAGGGAACGATAAAAAAAAAGCTGATACATTTTATTTTTTATTTTTGGTTTTAAGTATAAATACTGAGTTTCGAGTTATCGGACCGCGCGTTAAAATTCTTCAATACAAACTTTGACATCCCCCAATCCCCCTTTAGGAGGCAGTTTAAAAAAAAAACAAAAATGACAACTTTATAATTTACTTCGGTAAGTATTCGTGCAGGTTTATTAACTCAAGGAATAAGATTTTTCATACAAACAAAATCCCCTCCATTCGCCCCCTTAAAGGTCGAATTTTCAAAAACCCCTTAGCGAATGCCTACGTCATAATAAGTATCTATGTGCCAAATTTCAACCCAATCCGTTCAGTGGTTTGAGCTGTGTGTTACCAGTCAGTCATGGTTTCCTTTTTGACTACCCCTTTTCACCCCGTTAGCAGTAGATTTTTGAAAAACCCTGATACACGTTATTCTATATTTTTGATTTTAAGTATAAATACTGAGTTTCGAGTTAATCGGACTGCGATTTAAAATTATTCTATACAAACTTTGACATCCCCCAATCCCCCTACGGGGGGAACTTTGAAAAAACAAAAATGGAAACCTTTATGATTTACTTAGGTAAGTATTCGTGTCAAGTTTCAAGTTTATCAACTTTATTATTTTTACTTGAATACAAGATTTAGCGAATGGACAACTTCAATACAAAACTTTATCCCTCTTTTCACCCCCTTGTGGGTTG
Organism: Tiliacea citrago; assembly: GCA_963921375.1. Classification (NCBI taxonomy): domain Eukaryota; kingdom Metazoa; phylum Arthropoda; class Insecta; order Lepidoptera; family Noctuidae; genus Tiliacea; species Tiliacea citrago. The sequence goes on along the minus strand of OY992792.1, from coordinate 21,229,765 downwards.
AAATTTAAAAAAAAACAACGATTTACGTTGTATCAGCCAACCATAAGCCGAACTATTAGTGAAAATAACTTTAATTAAAAACAAACTTTCACCTCTTTAGGGTTGAAATTATAACTACACCGTTGCGTTAGCTTCCGCCCATAAGCCTTGATAATAAATTTAGTGATTTTTACATTCTAAGACGAAGGACTTTCCTTACATAACTTCATCCCTCTTTTTAACCCTTCGGGGGTGGAATTATCAAAAACACTGAAACACGTAAATATTAATTTTCAATCGTCAGCCTAACCACAAAATTTGAAGATCCTAACTTCAAAACTGACGGAATTTCATATAAACTTCTATCCCCTATTTTACCCCTTTAGGGGTGGAATTCCCAAAAATGCTTTCTTATTCCTTGTCTACATTATAAAGAGAACCTCTGTACAAAATTTCAGCTTTCTAGGTCCAAGGGTTTAGGCTTTAGGTTGAAAAGTGGATCACGTACGACAAGAATGTGCGAAAAAGGTCGTGGTCAAAGGCCGGTCAGGCTTCACAGACTGTGGCGAAACCCGGGTTAACTCGCAACAAGGTGATGCTGTGTGTGTGGTGGGATTGGAAGGGCATTATTCATTATGAGCTGTTACCACCAGGCAGGACCATCGATTCTGAAATCTACTGCGAACAACTGATGAGATTGAAGCAAGAAGTTGAGAGAAAGCGGCCGGAATTAATCAACAGAAGGGGTGTAGTTTTTCATCATGATGCCGCTAGACCTCACACATCTTTAGCCACTCAGCAAAAATTAAGAAAGTTTGGCTGGAAGGTGTTAATGCATCCGCCGTATAGTCCTGACCTTGCACCTTCAGATTTCCACCTGTTCTTCAGAATTCTTTAGGCAGTGTCAGGTTAACATCACGAGAGGACTGCTAAACCACTTGTCGCGGTATTTTGATCAGAAGTCCCAAAATTTCTATAGCAATGGGATCATGTCCCTACCTACAAGATGGCAAAAAGTTATCGAACAAAATTGTACCTATATACTTTAGTTAAATGTAAACAAACTATAATAAAAAATGTTTTGAATTTTCTTAAAAAATGCGAAGACACTTTTTCCCCAACCTATTATTTATTTTTATGTAAAGAATATATGTACAGACGCCAGCAGGTCAAGCTACCCAAAACTGACAAATTTTTCCAATCAACCTTGAACCTTATGCTGTAGTGATAAATTTGAAAATCTATTAAAAAAAATTGACAGATTTTAGTAGCTTGATGTGCTGGCCTCTGTACAAAATTTCAAAACTGTATCATGAAAAATCACAAAGTTATTATGTTACCGGGTTGTTCGTACAAAAACATGCTAACGGCGCCCCCGCGCCTCCAGAGTCGCCTTGCGCTCATTGATAATAATTTGGCAATAGGTAACTAACCGTACGGCGATTGTATTGTAAGTAATTAAATGGTGATAACATTTTCCATCACACTTAAATATTTTTAGGACAATATATAAGATGGTGTAAAAATGATTGAAATCGATTCAGTTCCTTAATCTAAACAAACTATATTCATTTTTCGCATATACTAAAAATAATGTTGTATATTAAAAAAGGTGCAATAAAAAACTAGGACAATCACTATTGACACCTAATTGGGCTGTTTACTTTCAGTCTGTCTGTAACTTGAACATAACTGGAGAATTGTGGTTGTTCTATACACCCCTGCCCAAACCTTTGAAAGAATACAGGCGTGGTGTTATGACGTAATCTCATTTCCGCAACTTTTTCGCGCAAGTGTCTTTCGCACGAGTGAATTTGTGCAAGTGTGGTTTCGCGCAAGTGTACCTTCGAGCAAAAGTCCGTTCGCGCAAAAGTAAATTCGCGCAAATGTCTTTTCATTTCTCATACTCGGAAAGTAGTGTTTGTTTGATCCGAATAGCGGGTGGAAGATGCCGATCCCCACCCTTGGGCGGGAAAGACTCATAGTAATTGCTTCTCTCTCTAGTGCGGGAATGCATTTTAAAAATAGAAGTAAATTTGTTTAGGTAGTCAGCTACGAAAATTTTTACAAAATTAAAAAAAATATCGATTAAAATAAAAAAAAATGCTTCGGTCTTATGAGTGTATAAAAAACCAGTTTGAATTAAAAAAAATACCTATTAAGTGGGACGGCCCGCGGCGGTGTGTTCCATGTTAAAAATTAAAAAAAGAGTATATAATTTGGCGGGAACTCTGTAAGCTGCACCGAAATTCAAAATCTCGGTTTTATAGACTAATATTTGATGAAATAATAAAAATGAGTTCAAGCGATTCTGAAATGTTGACCCCAGATTCGGTTAAAGACGAGACAAATACAGTAATCGAAAATCTTTTGCCAGAAATTTCAAAGTAAAAATATTTAAATACATACAATGATTTTATGAAGTGCAAACAAGAAAAACTTTTTACAAAAGAAAAACCAACCGACTTCCAAAAAAACCACTACAAAGTGAAAAATAACTTTAATTTCGGAATTCGGTGTCTTTGGATCTGTATTTTAGTTTTTTGCCACCGACTTCCGAAATGAAAGTTATTTTTCACTTTGTAGTGTTTTTTTTGGAAGTCGGTTGATTTTTTTTTTGTATTTTTAACTTGTTTATTTTTCACTTTTTAGTGGGTCAGTTCAAATTTATCTAATTTACAATAGCCTCATGTCAAATGCTCATCACCTTTTAAAAAATATTGGTATTCCCGATGCAAGGGCGTTAATTGTTGAGGAGTTCTCCTTGTAAGAACCAGGAGAACTGATGGTGACTTTACCATATGCATTTTGACGAGCATAAATTGCTTATCAACCATATTAAAGTGCCTAATCGAATCGCAACGGTGAAATACTTATTATTAAGTAGTTCCGGTGGCCATCAGTGGTCTTCATCACCAGTTCCACTTCACCAAATGGTGGTTTCCGAGAGCAAATACACGAGTTACTATAAAAAATACTCAAATCGCTATAGGTATGCCTATAAAATCTGAGGATTTCCCTCGATTTCCATGGGATCCCCTCATCAGATTCTGATTTGGTGGCAATGGGACCATCTCGGGAGCATACCCTTCCAAAAAAAAAAATATTTTTTAAAATCCGTCCACAATTGACGGAGTAATCGGTGAACATACATAAAAAAAAATTAAAAAAAAGAACAAACATACAGCCGAACATATAACCTCCTCCTTTTTGGAAGTCGGTTAAAAATAAAATATTTTAGAAAAACAATTTTTTTTTACTTTCCTTATATTCGAAATGAAAAGTAGAGTGTTTAACACGGGTGAAAGTCACCAATTCCTACTCGGACTATAGCCGTAGCTACGCTCGGGCGTCTAAATACCTACCTCGTATGAGAATTGATTTCTTTCGAACCTCGTATAGCAATCTACTATTTCGCGCAAGTGGGTTCGAGCAAGTGTTTTTCGTGGAAATGTCTTTCGCGCAAGTGTCCCAGAGGTTCTCTATTGTGTTCCCTCACTTTTTTTATCCATAATCTAAAGTGCCATATTATTTTATCATAATCCTCATGGATGTCCTCCGCCCTGGGATGGGCGGAGGGGTCTGTCAGACTCTTACTGACTAAAAACCACCCCAGTGTTCCCTTCCCACACTTGCACCAGGGATCTTGGGAGCTAGTATTACTTCCGTGATCCCCGGCTAGTGCTGGCCCACCTCTGCCGGCCACCTCAGGTCTGGGGGTGAGGTGTTAGATCCCCCCCGCGACGTCTGAAAGGGGCGCGCGTGGAACACTACTCGCCGCCACCTCGGGTCCAGTGTGATAGGGCGTGACGGACGTCCCCGAGTCCGCTGTCCCTGGACCCATTTAGGGGGGCCGGAAGAGGGCATTGTCTGCCCTCTGCCGACAGCCCAGTGCGCCTGCTGCGGGCTGGCTGAGCGGATGAGATCTCCCGCTCCGTTTCCGCAGCCAAGCGAAACAGTCGTGTTGCAGAAGGACATCACTGCGTCCCAGGACTCCTCGCTGCCGACCATCGACTCGACCACGGCCGGCAGCGACCGGTCACTGCCTACTCCTGAGATGAAGGCACGGCGTGGCTCCTCCCAAGCGGCACACTCTGCCAACGTATGCCGCGCCGTGTCCTCCCGGCAATCGACGCAGTAGTGACACCGGGCGTCCGGCTCCCTGTTTATGCGACACAGGTACTTCCCGAAGCAACCATGCCCCGAGAGCACCTGCGTCTCCCGAAACGACAGGGAGCCGTGCCTCCTCCCGAGCCAGGGCTCGAGTAGTTCTAATCTAACCTAACCTAACCCAAATGATTCAATAACAGTTGAAGGTATCTGACGCATTCCCATTGATTTTAAATATTGATTCTACGTTTGACTTAAAAATAATAGAAATATATAAAAAATATATTTGCTCGGGCATGTTTTATAATGTCCTAATAATCACTTGGTCCATCACATATATATGGTGAAGAAGAAAACACAAAAAATAATAAATATCGATTTATAAGACATTCGATACTCTGTACTTCGATATGGAGGTCTTTCGATATCACTTTTGTAGATAAAATCGATTTTTATTTTATTTTCATTTCATTCGGAATAATACAATACTTAGGACACATGACTTTATTTCATGCTAAATTATGAGATTCAATTATACGAGTAATAGTACTCGACATTATGACAGAATAGTTTTAGAAGTAAAGACAATGATGATGTAAAACAAAATTTCGAATTTTGAACATTATGGATAGTGAAGTTTATAGCAAACGTGTTATGGATAATGATTTTCGGACAAACAACTTTAGGAGAAGAAACGGAGTACCGTCCCAGATCCTGCAAAATTTCTATATTCAATATCAACCAAAGAGAATAGTCATTGATATCAACGTACGTTGGTATTTAGCTCAACTCTTTTTTGAGTAAATAGATAATTTACTTCTTAATTGCAATAAATTATAAGCGTTGTCATCGCACTTCTCTTTCTTTTCTATACAGTCCTACAGTGACCGCGCTAAATCTGTTGTTAACGTCTTAAGGCTCGTGCAGACTGGCGACATATCGCGGACGCGGCAGGCAGCGAGACCTTTCCATGAAGTTTTCATAGAAATTATGCTACTAGTCTCGCGTCGCGCGTGCCGTGCTATGCGGCCTACGCTCGAGCAGTAAAGCAGGCCGTGGTACCCAAGACAAGCAATTAGGGATATCTACTAGGTTTTTTTAAAGTCCTAAATCAAATACGTAATTCTTTTATGAAAGTGGTAACGGATCAAGAATTGTATACTAAGCTTGTTACGTAGCCGACTGGCCAGTAACAATTGTTGGAATTCAAAAGTAAACTTCCGTTTATTATTATTTTGTGTTTACGCATAGTTTTAATAGAATCTTAGCATAAAAGGCAGTCCTTAGTCGCCACTGCAGTACTGTCACAGCTTGTTAGTGTGTTTGTCACATCAGTCAGTTTTTGCTGTAATCATCAAACTAATATAAAGTGATTAGTGTGTTTAGCGCGTTTGTAGCTGAATAATTCATTTTAATTCTCAACGAACATTAAACAACAATAACAGTCACAGCGAAAATTATAATGAGTTGGTATGTCTTGTTTTAATCATATTTTCCAAACACAGTGGCAAACAATTTTCAAGGCGCTGTTTGTATTATTACGTCACCATAATAAGATTAAAAATAAAACAATGATTCAATCACTTTACCTACCATGAATTTAATTTGTTGGGAATACCTACCTACTTCTTGTGACAAATTTAGTCTGTTGAGAATACCTACTTACTTCTTGTGACTAATTTAGTTTGTTGGGAATACCTACTTACTTCTTGTGACTAATTTAGTTTGTTGGGATTACCAACTTACTTCTTGTGACTAATTTAGTTTGTTGAGAACACCTACTTACTTCTTGTGACAAATTTAGTCTGTTGAGAACACCTACTTACTTCTTGTGACTAATTTAGTATGTTGGGAATACCTACTTGCTTCTTGTGACAAATTTAGTCTGTTGAGAATACCTACTTACTTCTTGTGACTAATTTAGTATGTTGGGAATACCTACTTGCTTCTTGTGACAAATTTAGTCTGTTGAGAATACCTACTTACTTCTTGTGACTAATTTAGTTTGTTGGGAATACCTACTTATTTCTTGTGACAAATTTAGTCTGTTGAGAACACCTTCTTACTTCTTGTGACTAATTTAGTATGTTGGGAATACCTACTTGCTTCTTGTGACAAATTTAGTCTGTTGAGAATACCTACTTACTTCTTGTGACTAATTTAGTTTGTTGGGAATACCTACTTATTTCTTGTGACTAATTTAGTTTGTTGGGAATACCTACTTACTTCTTGTGACAAATTTAGTCTGTTGAGAACACCTACTTACTTCTTGTGACAAATTTAGTATGTTGAGAACACCTACTTACTTCTTGTGACTAATTTAGTATGTTGGGAATACCTACTTGCTTCTTGTGACAAATTTAGTCTGTTGAGAATACCTACTTACTTCTTGTGACTAATTTATTTTGTTGGGAATACCTACTTATTTCTTGTGACTACTTTAGTTTGATCGGAATACCTACTTACTTCTTGTGACTAATTTAGTTTGATCGGAATACCTACTTATTTCTTGTGACTAATTCAGTTTGATCGGAATACCTACTTACTTCTTGTGACTAATTTAGTTTGTTGGGAATACCTACTTATTTCTTGTGACTAATTTAGTTTGTTGAGAACACCTACTTACTTCTTGTGACAAATTTAGTCTGTTGAGAACACCTACTTACTTCTTGTGACAAATTTAGTATGTTGAGAACACCTACTTACTTCTTGTGACTAATTTAGTATGTTGGGAATACCTACTTGCTTCTTGTGACAAATTTAGTCTGTTGAGAATACCTACTTACTTCTTGTGACTAATTTATTTTGTTGGGAATACCTACTTATTTCTTGTGACTAATTTAGTTTGATCGGAATACCTACTTACTTCTTGTGACTAATTTAGTTTGTTGGGAATACCTACTTATTTCTTGTGACTAATTTAGTTTGATCGGAATACCTACTTACTTCTTGTGACTAATTTAGTTTGTTGGGAATACCTACTTACTTCTTGTGACTAATTTAGTTTGTTACTAGCTTCTGCCCGCGACTTCGTTCGCGAGGAAGTCGTAAGACACCAAAATATACAAATAACAGCCACATTTTTATTAAAAAAACTGCCTCGTTGGTCTATTGGTCACAAGCGCTACTGTTGAGCATTAAGTCCTGGGTTCGATTCCCGGGTCAGGCAAAGTGTAATTGGGTTTTTCATCTGGAATTTCTCAATTACAGTCCTAAGTCTGAGTTCGAAAATCGTTAATTTTACTAAGTCTGAGTTAGAAAATCGTTAGTATTATCAATTTATCTATACATAATTATAATTATATTTACCGACGGTCTATAAAGTTCTTACATCCATTTTGAGAGCTAAAATTAACAAACATATAGCCACCAACTCCATCATGTCTGCCTCTCAAAATGGATGTAAGAACGGGTCCCGCGGTACTAAGGAGTTACTCCTCATTGATATGGCCATTAGCCAACAGGTTCGTCGTTCCCGAAAGGATCTGTCGACATTTTGGATAGATTATAAGAAGGCCTATGACTCGGTGCCACATACATGGCTCATCAGGAGCCCTTTTAAGGAGCAGGTCCTGACGGAATCCCACCCTTATTTATTTCTGCCTGTGCATCGGCCTTGGTTACCCCGCTATTAATAATATATAAGGTGTCGCTAGCTACTGGAACCTTCCCAACCGAATGGAAAACGGCCAAAGTCGTTCCTGTGTACAAGTCGGACAAAAAAGACACTATTTCAAATTACATAATACATCCAACGCCATTTCAGACTTTATCTTGGCGATCACCAACACGGCTTTGTTACGTCAAGGTCTACTGCCACTAACTTATTGTCTTTCTCTGAGTCCTTAATAGAATCTGTCGACTCAAATAAACAATTTGATGTGTTGTACACCGATTTCAGCAAGGCCTTCGATAAAATTCCTCATTCCATACTAATTCACAAACTAGCATCGTATGGTATCACTGGTCCCTTGCTGAAATGGCTGAAATCATATCTATCGAAGCGTGAATTTTATGTTGTTGTTAACGGTTTTCGATCTGGCAGCAATTATTGCATGACTTCCGGTGCCCCACAGGGATCACATTTGGCTCCTATATTATTTATCATATATATATTAATGACCTTCCCCACTGCTTTCACTTTTCCGAGTGCTTTCTTTAAGCTGATGACCTAAAGTTTGCTCGACGAATCGAATCATCGAGCGATATCGCGCTTCTTCAAGATGATCTGAACAGACTGGTTGAATGGTGTGAGGCTAACAAAATGGAACTTAATTTAAAAAAGTGTTACCATCTGTCATTTTCAAGAAAGTCTCACCCTATACACTCGGAGTACATCATAGGCAATAAAAAAATACAAGAAGTGGATGCAATTAGGGATCTGGGAGTACTGTTTGATAAAAAAATAACTTTTGTCCCCCACATCGAGACTATTATCAAGAAAGCATCGAAAATGTTAGGGTTTGTGCTAAGAAACACTAGGGGCTTTTAACAAATTGGCACTAAAATAATGCTGTACTATACCCTTAGCCTTGTACGAAGTGTCCTGGAGTATTGCAGTGTTGTGTGGAGACCACACTACGCAACACATAAGTTGCTTTTGGAAAGAGTTCAAAAACGGTTTCTGTGGCACCTCGCATTTTCTAGAGGAAAAGGTAAACAACTTCTCTCCTATAATACCCGTCTCAAATATTTCAAAATGCACTCGTTATCAACTAGAAGAGAAGTTGTTGATGCCTTGTTTCTCTATAAGTTGCACCGATTTCTCGCCTGTGTACAAATATAAACAGTTGCAGTGATTTTACTGACATACATCATGACAGCATAGGAAAATGTTATAAAATAATTATTGAGTACTACTCCCACAACGAATGATCTCCTTATCGAATGTTAATTTTTATTTTTATTATTTTAGATTTTTATCATTTTTATTTGTTAAATGTTAATGTTATCAATCCTTTTGTTATATTATTTTGAATGAGATTTTTGTTATTATTATTGTTACGCGTGTTTAACCAAAATTATTGAATAACTTTAATTGTAAATATCCTTTTTAGCTTTGTATTATTATGTATAACCATAAATTGTGCATGTTGTGTTAGCCTGTAAGTGATTGTTGCACTTATAAATGTATCTTTTATTGTGGACATTATTGTAAATATATTGTGTAATCAATTGTTGGCTAACCTTAATAAATAAATAAATAAATCAAGGTGCTGGAGTTGTATAAAGTAGATACCTACAACTCTGCGCGCCTTCCTGATGTCGTGTATGAGGCAATGGAGAACGGTCCTACGCTATCCAGGATGTCGAAATATCCAGAGGAATAGCGAGCCGATAAGGATCGAGCGAGGCATATTTCAGGGTGATAGTTTGAGTCCGCTTTGGTTCTGCTTAGCCTTGAATCCTCTAAGCACACTGCTGGAGGATTCAGGTCTAGGCTATCGGTTGAGGAGAGGTGGTCAGGTTATATCTCACCTCCTCTACATGGATGACCTAAAACTCTTTGCTCCCAACAATTTGCAACTGATGGAACTACTGAAAGTAACTGAAACTTTCAGTAGCGCCATCAGGATGGAATTTGTTGTGGACAAATGTGCGGTTACGCATGTGAAGCGAGGGAAGATTGTGGAATCCGTGGGAACCCAACTCTCGGATTCCATAAACCTTAGAGCCCTCTCCGCATCCGAAACCTATAAGTATTTGGGTATGTCGGAAGCGTTGGGCATCAATGTTACTGACATGAAGCAATCGTTGAAGGAGCGCTTCTTTGGCCGCCTGAAGAAAGTATTTAATAGTCTTCTGTCAGGCGGAAACAAGGTGCGCGCCTTCAACGGTTGGGTCATGCCGGTTTTGATGTACTCTTTCGGCATACTCAAATGGACTTAGACCGAACTCGACGCCCTGGATAGGACGGTTCGTACGCTGCTGACTGCATATCGAATGCATCACCCACGGTCCTCGGTAATGAGACTGTATATACCGCTAAAATGTGGAGGTCGAGGCTTTTTAAACGCAAAGACCCTCCACAATAGCGAGATGTGCAGTCTCAGGGAATATTTCCTAGAAGCCGACGTGGGGATGCATCGAGATGTAGTCGTGGTGGACAAGGGCCTCACCCCGCTCTCCTTGGCTACAGAGAACTGGCGCAAACCTGTAGTGCTTGGCACTAACGATCGCAGGGAGGTATGGCAAAGTAAGGAGCTTCACGGACGCTTTTTCCGGGCCCTACATGAACCCGATGTAGACTTTTTAGCGTCCGTAGCCTGGCTGCGTTTCGGTGACCTCTTTGGGGAAACCGAAGGTTTTGTCTGTGCAATTATGGACGAAATTATTATGACGAAGAATTACCGGAGATTTATTGTGAAGGACGGCACGGTTGACGTGTGTCGGGCATGCCACCGTCCGGGAGAATCAATCCGACACATTATCTCCGGGTGTTCTCGTCCAGCTAATGAAGAGTAGGTACTTGCATAGACACAACCTTGTAGCCCGGATTATCCATCAGCAACTTGCTCTGAAGTACAGCCTTGTGGAATTGTAGGTGCCGTACTACAGGTATGTGCCCGACCCAGTTCTCGAAAATGGAGATATCACATTGTACTGGGACCGATCCATCATCACTGACAGAACTATTGTTGCCAATAAGCCTGATATAGTGGTGGTGGATCGAATAGAGCGCAAAATGATTATTGACATAACGGTCCCTCATGACGGGAACCTCGTGAAAGCCGAGAAAGATAAACAAATTAAGTATCTTGACTTGGCTCGCGAGGTTGTCGACATGTGGGATGTGGACTCAGCAATCATTGTGCCGATAGTTGTATCAGCCAATGACTTAATTGCCAAGAGCCTCGACCAACACCTAAGGAGGCTCTCGTTGGGCAGCTGGATTAAGGGCCTGATTCAGAGAGCGGTACTTCTGGACACGGCTCGCATTGTTAGGAGGTTCCTCTCTCTGGAGCCCTGACAAACCTCCCCCCCCCGAACCCCCCCCCCCCCCCCCCGAAAAAAACCGCCGCCTAAAATTTTATTTGGTTACTGTATCTCAAAAGCAATAAAACCTATAAGAGTTTAGTTTTATTGCTTTTGAGATACAGTAACCAAAATAAATTTAACTAAACAAAAATATTGTTTGAGTGAAGACCCGTTTAATAACGTAAAGTTATACACTCGAATTATACACTCGGCAATCTACTATACAAACAGAATACAAAGATGACCAATACAGATTTCGTCATCAAGATTTGATTAATAAGAAAACAACTGTTTCAGGCTAACGGCTGCGCTTCAAATCATATTGTTATATCAAGTTCCCTGCAAACTGTGGTACTACAGCGCAATAAATTATATAGTGGTGGACGGTCAAGACTTATACTTCGACAGAATAGCTGTACTGAGTTTAAATATATCTAATTGGAATGGAAACGGAATGGAGAAATTAATCGTCGCCATAGGAGTATGGATAACTTCTGACCGATTATTGACGTCATACAATCCCTTCAGATCCATTTTACAAAACGAAACTTTATTACACTTACTGATATCTACAGGTCTTGATGGACGCCAAAGAAATGCAAAGGGAGTTTTTCAGTACTACTCGAAACATAACAGACTCGCCTGCGGCCGTCAAGTTCAGTATTTGCCAGATGAAGAAATAAATAAGTATAATTTGTGGCACGGACCGGAGCGAAGAAACTGTCCATTACATGACTTGATGGTTTTCAGAATATATGGCAACCATACCATAAGCACTTTCACATCGAAACAGTACACCATGGCTCTATATCCTGATCACAAATTCACAGCTTATCAAGGTAATATACTTTTGACAGAGATCGCGAAACCACTCGACCAAATGGGTGCCAACTTTAAATATGTCCACCATAGGGAGTTTCAATCTATATATTTAACTGTTTATGACCCAGACGATGACGGAGTAGTTGATTGTGACGAGTGGCTGCCACGAGAATGGGGTTATTTTATTTGCATACGAAATAAAAACAATGATCAGACGACGTCGTCCGGTGCATTGTTGGTGTCAGATGAAAAGTTATTTGGCATTGGATGTTTCTCATTATTCAGAGGGGAAGAAAGCATACTGGTGTTCACAGACGTGAGACCTTATTACCACCACATTTTTAATACCTGCACATATAATGATTCAGAGGAAATACCACCCAAGTCTTTCCGAAAGGAATAGAATTGGAATAATAATTGAATACCAGCCTATTATTTCCCCACTACTGGGCAAAGGCTCTCATATACTCGTAGAAGACGGGTTGGCGATTTTAGACATATTAAATATAAGTCCGGGTTTCCTCACGATGTTTTCATTATCGATGTCAGTAATATCCAACATAAACTCAGAAAGTACCTATGAATTAATAAAGTCACATTCGTTGCCTAGATTTGAACCCACAACCTCGTGCATGAAAGGCGAGGCCTTAACCACTGGTTCTTCGTGACATTTGAAACTATAGATGCATGAGGAACAGGGTGTAAAGTTCACTCATCCTCCATAGAAAAAGGAGGATGTTTCGACCAGACGGGTGTTGTGTCTGGTGGGCAACTGCCCGACGATTGATGCCGGGCAGTTTTTTTTTATGTTGACCTATTGCAGTTGCCTCCGGAGCGCCTTTACTGCGTAACCGGGCTTTGGCGGGGCCAGAAGGGCCTCTCGTTCGGTTAAGAAATAAATTAAGTAGCACAGCTAAGGGCGTCCCATAGTGGTACTCGAACCTAGGCTTCGGGCGCTACTGAGCAGCTGCGCTGGCGTCGGCAATATTTAAAGTGTGCGTGTAGGCGACGCTATACGCCGCACGCGTGCTAAAGTGAGATGGGTGCCTGTACATCGTGGAACGTTAGTTTTAAGTTTTAATAATGTAGTTAATTTTGTGTTTTGTTCTCCTATTGGTTGATTAAATATTAGGTGTCGTAGCATAGGAACAATTTGTAGGACTCAAAATTGTATGTAAGGCAGGATTAAATTAGAAATAAAGATAATTACTACCAACAATATTCGAGTATTATTTACCAACCTTCTGACCCCAACAATTGGTGACTCCGACGTGATAATGTCGCAAGAAGATTCAATTTGAAGCTGTCGTGGACCCGTCGAAGATTTCGGATGATCAAAAATATCGATATGTATTAAAGCAGTTCCAAGCCAACATATCGCAGATATTTTGTACAATCCGCCAGCTACGGACAAATACGGAGCTGTGAAGGATCGTCTGCTAACAGTGTATGACAAATCCAACGTGAAGAACTTCCAAAAGCTTATCAGCGGCTTGGAACTGGGAGATCAAAAACCAACACAATTGTTACGCAAGATGCGAGAACATGAAATCGGCATGATAACAGACGAAGGTTTGAAGATTGAAATGGCTTAACCACCTACCCACTCAAGTGCGCGTCGTACTATCGGTCAACACGGAATCAACACTTGATGCACTCGCCGCAATGACTGACAAGATGGCAGAATATTCAGAACCCTCAACATCGACAGTCACCGCAGTATCCACAACGACACTAGAGCCCCTGATGTCCGCACAATTAGAAGTTTTGTTGAAAAAAATGGAGAAACTATGCCTAGAAGTCACTTAGCTCATCGCTACAGACGCCCGTTTCATTCCCGGTCGCGTTCACAATCACGACCGCGGCAGTCGCTTCGGTGACAAGGCAAAGCGCTGCGAATCACCGTGTTTTAGAAGGAAGAAGACTCAGCCGTCGTTGAACTAGCTCCAACATCGACGGTGGTGGATGTCGTTGTCCCGTGTACTACCAACCGCCTTTGTGTTTTCGATCGAGATACCAGAGAACGTTTTCTTGTGGACACAGGCGCCGATATTTCGGTGTTAGCTGCCACAAGCAAAAGGAAAATGAAGACTGCCAGCGCATACAGATTATATGCGGCGAACAATACGTCTACTCACCTACCTGCCTAGCGTGGGTGTACCTAGCGAAAAGACGCTCAGACTGAATCTTGGTCTTCGGCGTAGTTTTCTGTGGCAGTTTGTCGTGGCTGATGTCATAACATCTATCCTGGAAGCCGACATTCTACGTCACTTCAAATTACTGGTAGATCTTCACAGAAAAAAGCTCAACGACAATGTGATGGACTTATCGATCGATGAGCTTGAAATAACGACCAGGAAGAAACAGTATACGTCATTAGCTCCGAACAAGTTCTGCCGCCCACCGCGCCGCCAGACGCTCTTGCGATTCGCTCGGCAAAATTCGCCGGTCGCGCCGCCGGTCGCCGATACGCGTGGCATGACTAGTACATTTCTATACATACAATTGTTTTAGTCGCTAGACACTTCGCCGTTCGCACCGCGCGAATTTTCGCTGCAGCGAATTTCCCGTGGCCAGGCGGTTTAGACATATCAAAATAAAAAATGGGTATAAGTTTAATAAAACTCGCCTAAGTTTAATTTGTAAAAAATTGCGCACTGGTTATAGTAGATTGTTATACAAGGGTCGAAAGGAATTGGTGACTTTCACCCGTGTTAAACACTCTACTTTTCATTTCGAATATGGAAAGTAAACAATTTTAGTTTTTCAAAAATATTTTATTTTCTTATTTGCTCGCCACTTCATCATCATCATTTTCATCATTTCAGCCGAAAGACGTCCACTGCTGGACATAGGCCTCCCCCAAAAGGAGGGGGGGGGGGGGGGGGTTGCCATAATCGCCACGCTTGGCAGGCGGGTTGGCGATCGTAGTATGGTGTTAAAATGCAGAGAACGCTGCCGCCCATTCTCTAGTAAGTTTAGTCGCCTTTTACGACACCCTCGGGAAGAAATAGGATTGGGGAAGAATTTGGATTCTTTACGTCCGGCACCACACGGAACACGCATAAAATCATTGTATGTACCTATTTAAATATCTATGCTTTGAAATTTCTGGCATAAGATTTTCGATTAAGTAGGTACTGTAGGCCTCTAGTCTTTAACCGAATCTGGGGTCAACATTTCAGGATCCCTTGAACTCATTTTTATGAATTAATCAAATATTAGTCTATAAAACCAAGATTTTGAATTTTGTGCAGCTTACAGAGTTAGTATCCCGCCAAATTATATAGTCTTTTTAGGGTTCCGTACCCAAAGGGTAAAACGGGAACCCTATTACTAAGGCTCCGCCGTCTGTCTGTCTGTCCGTCTGTCACCAGGCTGTATCTCATGAACCGTGATAGTTAGCCAGTTGAAATTTTCACAGATGATGTATTTCTGTTGCCGCTGTAACAACAAATACTAAAAAATAAAATTAAATAAATATTTAAGGGGCTCCCATACAACAAACGTGATTTTTTTGTTCGTTTTTGCTCGATATTGATAACGGCTACAGGTAGATGCTTGAGTAATTCACAGAATATTTAATTATATATTCACTTTAAAAATAAATAATTGAATATGATATATATATATCATATTATTTATTTATTTATATGATATATTTATAATATAAATAATGAAATAAAACAAATATTTAAGGGGGGCTCCCATGCAAAAAACGTGATTTTTATAGATAATGGTACGGAACCCTTTGTGCGCGAGTCCGACTCGCACTTGGCCGGTTTTTTAAATTTTAAACATGGAACAAACCGCGTCACCGCCGCGGGCCGTCCCGCTTAATAGGTATTTTTTTTTTAATTCACACTGGCTGTTTTTACACTCTCAAGACAAGACCACAGATTTTTTTATTTTATTTCAATCGATATCTTTTTTAATTATTAAAAAAAATCGTAGCCGACTGCCTAACCAAATTTAGTTATATTATTAAAATTCATTCCCACCCTAGAGAGCAATTGCTATGAGTCTTTCCCGCCCAAGGGTGGGGAGCAGCGTCTTCCACCCGCTACTCGGATCAAACAAACACTACTTTCCGAGTATGAGAAATTATTTTTTTCCTCTACAGGTAGGTAGGTAGTGCAGTATTATCAAATCCTGCATGTTATTTTTTGACATACATCGTATTTTAAGAATATATGCAATCCTTTTTTTGGTTACCGCCATTTAAAAATCAAACTTTCAAATAATGAACTGTTCTCTGACAATTGATTGTTTTTCTTAGAAGCAGGAGTCACTTGTTAAGAAGCCACCATTGCTGTCGGTCCAAAAAAATATTTTCAATTTTGTGACCAAATTTTGTTTATTTTTTGTCTTGCAGTACTTTCTCACCGTGAGTGATGTGTTTGTGATTAATTTGAACTGAGGTATGTTTTTCTGTCCTTTTGATTATTCAAAGTCTTTCTACATTTTGTGATTATTTTTTATCGGATTTCTTCTCCATTGCCATAGAGCAGCCCACCAACAATCGCCGACGGGACGTGATTTCCGTCAAAGAAGCCGCGATTTCTTTATCCTTTTGTTGTATCCTTGTGCATGTATTATTTTACTCCTTTTTGGGTATAAGAGATTCAGCTTTTTATTCGATTCTTATTGTGCGTTATTTGTCGAGGATATGCCCGAAGATTCAGCAAGCTGAGTTAAGGATCCATCTCCACCCCCCACGCTCCTACCATTTTACACCTAATTGAATTGCTGTTGACTTTTCTACCACCTTAAGCACAAGAGGTTCTCAAGGAACAAGCATGCTGAGACCGCTGACGGAGTCGCGTCGTCGAGATCAAATACCCGAGTGAAGACCTGGCAGATATTTATTAGATTTTTTTTATTTATCGTCTCCTATTAGTCTTTATCGTTTGTTACGTTATTTCCAGTCTATGATTTTTTCTAAAATGTGAATTTCTAATGTATAAAATTCAGTATACTGCAGGTTTAACGTCCATCGTTTATGGTTTAGATGGTCTAATTTTAGCCTCTTGTACGACGCGAGTACTTTTTGGATGCATCCACTTAAATTAAAATTGGTGGTACGAAAACCCGAAATTCTTCCTTTAACCTTTTGTTTATATTTAAACCGACAGTATAGTGTGATCAGGGGCCCAAGTCTGCTATTTTTATAAACTTAGTCATTCCAACACGATCCCATTGTCATGCCATTGTCATTTTGCTAAAAGTTCGTAATGTGATAAATTCATAATGGTCGATCATTGGTCGGTCAATGTTCTCTTAGTATAATTGTGTTATTATAATGGCATTGTCGTATTGCCATTATTATAAAACCCATTAGTAGAAATGTCATTCATTTGTCATTATGTACGAGATTACTAATATATGCAATTTCTTTCAATGTAGTGTCAGTGGCCGACCATTGGAAAGTCATAATGACGCCATTATAATAGTAGATTACCAAACTTGTCAAAATCAACAATTATGAAATCAATGGTCGACCATTCCGACACTATTGTAATAGCAGACGAGTTCTTATATTGTCTTCCTTTTATTTTGATACCTTTTATATTTGGTTTTACCATAATGTGAAATTATATGTTTTTAGTGGCGAAGAGAGTTATTTTTATTTTCTTTACGCTACAGTAGGTATATAATATATTGAATATCTGCAATTACCGCCACAGCCACAGCTACAGTACGCGCAAAACTATTTAAAATAATCCAATATACGCTGACGGCAACAGATTGAAAATTATTTTTTTGTCATTCTCTTCTATCTGCAAATACGGGAATACAATTCTATCTCCATTCTCACTAGATGATGACATTTTAACTGTTATAAAATAAATTACGGTCACCAATTCAACTTAACGTAATTAGAGAAAAAAAAATCTAAAGATTTCGCGCCCATGCCTTTTTTTAATTTCTTCTGTACCCGCAACCAAGGAATATTAATTTATACTCACCTACGGCGAGGCCGCAACGCAATGCACGCATTCTACCAAAGAGATTGCTATTTTTTAGATCCATTTTCAATAAAAAATAAGTTCAAAAACTAAAACCCGACTACTGAAAAATCACGCTCTAAAAAGTATGAAACAAGAAAATATTCTCATCTGAAATTATTATGTACAAACTATTCAATATTTATCGTCTATTGAATAAACAACTTACACGTAATATATTTTAATGTATTTAATACATATTAATAATGATGTTCAGAAGACAGCCGTGGTCGTATGCCACTTTGCCCTACAGATTATGATCGCTTACTACTGTTAGAATGTGTTGTTTTGATAGGTTAGGTGGCATACGACCGCCGGCTGTCTTCTACAAAATTCTAATCTAATTCAATTCTAATTTTACTACAAAATAGGTAAAAATGCAACGCAAGCAGCGAAAAAAATTTGTGATGTTTATGGACCTAATGAAGTGTCTGTGAGAGTAGCACAAATTCGGTTTAAGCGTTTTCAATCCGGAAATTTTGATGTCAAAGATGCACGTCGCTCTGGTCGCCCTATTACGGATAAAATGGATGCCATTTTTGAAAAAGTGGAGCAAGATCGGCATATCAGTAGTTACGACGTAGCTGAAGAACTGGGAATTGACCACAAAACCGTTTTGGCACATTTGAAAAAAAACTGGGTATACAAAAAAGCTCGATATTTGGGTACCTCACGAGCTCACTGAAAGAAACCTAATGAACCGTGTACTCATTTGTGATTCTTTATTACGACGTAATGAAACCGAACCATTTTTGAAGAAGCTGATAACTGGTGATGAAAAGTGGATCACGTACCACAAGAACATGCGAAAAAGGTCGTGGTCAAAGGCCGGTCAGGCTTCACAGACGGTGGCGAAACCCGGGTTAACTCGCAACAAGGTGATGCTGTGTGTGTGGTGGGATTGGAAGGGCATTATTCATTATGAGCTGTTACCACCAGGCAGGACCATCGATTCTGAACTCTACTGCGAACAACTGATGAGATTAAAGCAAGAAGTTGAGAGAAAGCGGCCGGAATTAATCAATAGAAGGGGTGTGGTTTATCATAATGATAACGCTAGACCTCACACATCTTTAGCCACTCAGCAAAAATGAAGAGAGTTTGGCTGGGAGGTGTTAATGCATCCGCCGTATAGTCCTGACCTTGCACCTTCAGATCTCCACCTGTTTCGGTCTCTCCAGAATTCTTTAGGCAGTGTCAGGTTAACATCATGAGAGGACTGCCAAAACCACTTGTCGCGGTATTTTGATCAGAAGTCCCAAAATTTCTATAGCAATGGGATCATGTCCCTACCTACAAAATGGCAAAAAGTTATCAAACAAAATGGTACCTACATACTTTAGTTAAATGTAAATAAACTATATTAAAAAATGTTTTGAATTTTCTTAAAAAATGCGAAGAAACTTTTTCCCTTTTTTATTACAAGAATAATAATAATAAGAATAAATATAATAAGAAGAAACTTTTTTCATTTTTATTACAAGTTCATACATACTATAATGCGAAAAGGCTTTTTCACCAACCTAATACATACCGGTCAAAATCATAACCCTCCTTTTTGCTTCGCCGTAGTCGGGTAAAAATAACACGTTCTTCTTTTTTTATGAAACAATATTATGAATTCATTATTGTTTTACTTCAGGTGAATCCGCAGCTGTAGCTCGCGAAATTCAAATTTTCTAACGTTTTTTGCTATTTGCAGGTCAGTGTCAGGTTGTATCTTAATCACAATAAGTACGATTCGCGACTATAAAAGATATGTTACATAATTATAATCATTAATACAGCTACAGCTGTGGATTCACCTTAAGAATAATGAATTTTTCGTTTTTGTAGGCTCGTTGGTACCAGACAAAATTTAAAAAAAAAATCCCCTAGAGGAAGATATGCTTTTAGCCCCGCTCTGGTACGCTAAAATGACGGACGCAAGAGGAGTGAAAATATGTTATTTAATGTTATGTTATGTAATTAGCTACAAAATATACTTTTTAGCCACTCGCGTGCAACGAAATGAAATAAATGTTTTTATTTCTGTAAGTATGTTCGTACAAACACTTTTACACGTCAATCTTATTTTAAACACTAGATGAGGTCGGCGTTTCCTATCCGACTACTTTGAGAAGAAAGGCCGAAACAAACTCAGACGTCACAGTCTCTTTTAAAGTCCAGACGTAATCTTGGTCAGATCATGTGAAGACCATGTAGATTGGTGTCTGAAATGGTTTTTTGAGGAAAGAACCACACAGATTGAGTGGAGTGTACGACTAAACGCCGACAGACACTACGCCGACAGACTGAACACCGACAAGACTTTACTTCGACGGGACTCTTCGCCGACAGGACACTTCGCCGACAGGACTCTTCGCCGACAGGGCTCATCAGCGACGCAATTTATCTCCGATAATCAGATACTTACTTTGGAAATCGATTACTTATGCGTTTCTTGTAATTATACAATTCATACAAAATAAACGACGTTACAACATTGTAACGTATAATATGGTACCTACCTAATCCTAAAACATTAACTATTGTTTTATATTATTATTATTATATTATATATATTAGTTTTCTATTAATGCAAGTCGTTTCTGGCACTCGCCGGCCGCTGCCGCGGCACCGCTCGCTTCGCTCGCTCGGCTCGTGCGTAGGAGGTCACAGTTTTAACCTAACCTAACCTACCTGTCGGCGAAGAGTCCTATCGGCGAAGTGTCCTGTCGGCGAAGAGTCCCGTCGAAGTAAAGTCTTGTCGGTGTTCAGTCTGTCGGCGTAGTGTCTGTCGGCGTTTAGTCGTACACCGGATTGAGTGGACCTATCCAGTCAGTGTACGCATTTGTCAGTAATCGTGCAGCTCAACTCGGAACTTAAGGAGCTCAACGATTTGACGAACAATACCAAAGAAAGGACATTTGGGTAGGCCGTATAAATCACTCAAACTGCCAGACCATGATTACAACTAACTGAGAGAGAAAATCCAAAAAATAAACTTCACTAAACATACACAACTTAAACAACACATAAACAACTTCAGAGAGCTCATAAAATTGTGCGCGACCTATATAGGTAGGTACATACCCATGTAAATAGTCGTCGATGCTTCTGAAACGTAATTATTTTCATTTATTTCAGTCACCAAAGCTTTGTGTCTGTATTAAATTGGATGGACATGTATACATTTTCAATTTTGAGCTATTCGATTTGCTTTTGATTATTTTCTTTGTGTATTCGGACAAATTGGCTCACTAAGCCCTTAATAGTATTACTGGGAAAATGGTACAGACCTACGTGTTTATTCTGAGTATTTAATGGAACTGAAACCGAATTTGAATATATTTTACGCTTTGTACCTCATCATTAGAAATTAACAAGACGATGAGAAGTAGCGAATGTGATATTGAATGGAGAAAAACTGGAATATATTAATCAAATGGTTTTCCTAGGAGTCACTCTAGACGAGAAACTACAATGGGGACCACATAATAGGTAACTTTTCTTGCGGGGCCGATAAGATCGGCCGCTTATGCTGTTAGAATGATAAGCCAGTTAACAGATGTAGAAACCGCGCGTTTGGTCTACTTTAGCTATATCCACAGCATTATGTCGTATGGCATTTAACTGTGGGGTCTGGCTGCTGACATTGATTCGATCTTTATTTTGCAACAGAGAGCTGTCTCTCATAGCCATTTTTAATCTACACGCACGGTGGGCTGAAAATCGATTTTATTTTATATATATATGATATTATATATATTATGATAATTTATTTTAATTGTATATGTTATTATTTGTATAACATTGATTTTACATTATGATAACCTTAAATCACACACGGTCAGTGTGTGAGTTAAGGTAATAAATTATTATTATATTAATACGTGAAGCGAAAACTTTGTACATATACCCCATGTACAAAGTTTTCAATTTTAGGAAAATTACGCGGACGGAGGAGAATTAAATTATTTCTTTAATTTTTTTACGAAAATTTATACTTTTACAATGTTTGTAAATATGTAAGCACCTGTATCTGTCACATAATTAATTTATCTATCACTGCTTAATTTTTAATTACTTTTATATATTGTGGTATCGTAATTTTATTCTAGGTGCATCGTCTTCACATAAAATTATATAATTAATGTATATATTAATATTGTAAAACATTTTAAAAGAGTAGGTAACGGTGGAGTTTTTTGCCCGTCCTTCTCCATCCGAAACTACCTTTTTGAATAGTGCCTTATACGTGCCTATTTTAAATAAATCATTCAACTTTGAACTTATCAAAATATTTAATCTACTATCCAAATTGTTGGACCGTTATTCTACATAGGTATTAATTTTCAATTAACTCTCCGTAATCCATAATCTCTTAGAACTCGGCACAGAAAAAGCACCCTAAACCCAGCAAATTCTAACCGAATTACTTTCAAGACCAGCAGGTAATCGCGTGACACACATAAAATGACAATTATTTATTTATTCATTCATTTAGTAGTACACTTACATCGCAATGGGTTTCATTTTGACAGTTTACCCAGACTCGGTTTCAATTTGACAATTCAACAAGATTCATTGCGTTATTTACGTTATTGAGCAGACGAATTTTTGAAACCTATGAAGTAATGGATTAGTAATATCCTTCAAAACTCTCAGATTGTGATTGTAAATGTGTTACGCAATCAGTGTGCTGATAATACGGAACTTAAATAATAAAAATTCTGTAACAATTCGAGCTATTTTCAGAACTGTGTTTCGGAGTGGAACATTCCGGCCTTTGACAATCAATTTTCGCAGAGCGAGTTGAACTGGCAGCAGTGAAATCTAAATTGTGCATGTATGTCCCTGTCCACTCTCAGTAACAGAGCAGTACAAATGGCGAACGGACGACGGAGTTCAGAATTAGCAAGTCAAATGCTTTGTCCGCGCACCGCAATGAATAGACCTTCAAATAATGTTGTAAAACGATCGTATATTGTCGTATGTTAACTTATGTTCTGCTATAAGATAGTCTGAACTGTATTTTATGTACAATCGGTGTCGTTATTGTTATTATTGGCGTTCTAGTTTCGCTTTATAATGCGTCATAGTAAGAGGAGGCTTTCCGCGACTCTCTCTTATATTTCACTTCGGAAAATCCGCTTTCCTCAGTTACTGTTTTCGTTTGGAACGGTATGCTCCCGAGGTGGTCCCATTGCCAGCAAATCAGAATCTGATGAGGGGATCCCATGTAAATCGAGGGAAATCCTCGAATTTTATAGGTAAACCTATAGCGATTTGAGTATTTTTTTATAGTAACTCAAACATTTGCACTCGAAAAGCACCATTTGGTGAAGTGGAACTGATGATGAAGACCACAGATGGCCACCGGAACTACTTAATAATAAGTTTTTCACCGTTGCGATTCGATTAGGCAATTTAATATGATTGCTAAGCAATTTATGCTCGCCATAATGCATATGGTGAAGTCACCAGCAGTTCTACTGGTTTTTACCAGGAGAACTCCTCAACAATTAACGCCCCTGCATCGCGAAAAGCAGTATTTTGTAAAAAGTGATGAGAATTTGACATTAGGCTATTGTAAATTAGATAAATAACAAACGAACCCACTAAAAAGTGAAAAATAAAAAACTTTTTACAAAAAAAAATAACCGACTTCCAAAAAAAACACTACAAAGTGAAAAATAACTTTAATTTCGGAAGTTGGTGGCAAAAAACTAAAATACAGATCCAATGACACCGACTTTCGAAATTAAAGTTATTTTTCACTTTGTAGTGTTTTTTTTGGAAGTCGGTTATTTTTTTTTTGTAAAAAGTTTTTTATAGTATATTTGGTCTATGTTCATATTCATATTCATATGTTATTAAACCTGTCACCTTGACTTGTAAAAATAAGCGTCAGTGTGCTACCAGTTACCTACGTCACGACATTCACGTTGACACGATTTCCTTGTAATGCTCCACGTTTAAGGACCTACCCCAAAATATAAGCCCAGGAGGTCTACTCCGAAACTTTAAACCGAAGTATCGGCCGAATTTTCGGCTGTTTTATATCTTCCATAGTTTCCTTTTTTGACTTTGAATCCATACCCGACTTAAGTCACATTTTTGTGTTTGGCTTATCTCTTTGACTGTCGTTTTTTTTTTTTCGCCGTAGTCTGCCATAGTTAGCCGTAGTCAAGCAAAGGCCGAACATTCGGTCGATACTTCGGTTTAACGCTTCGGAGTAGACCCCCTGGATTATAGTTAGTTTCGGTATCAGTTTCAGTACATAAAGCAAAATTTAAAAAAAATGTGTGTGTGTGTCAGCTCCAACGTACGACTGGAGTTTACTGCTTATGTACGATTGCGCACCTTTACTTTGTTTTTTTTTCATTTTTTTTTACTTCATTAACGTCGTCAGCGCCCTCGAAAACCTTGAAAACAACACCCATGAACAATTTTTAAATTTTCGGTGGCACCATCTAGAATTTCAATTTTTCCATATTCGTTGTCAGCACCCTCGAAAGCCTTGAAAACAACATTCATGCCGAAAAATTAGCAAATTTTCGGTGGCGCCATGTTTAATTTTGATTTTGACCCCATTTTGTTATCAGCGACCTCGAAAACGATGAAAATGACACCCATGTCGAAAAACAATAAAAACTTAAGGTTCCTTGTACGCAAGGTACGTTGCGCAGAAAAACGCAACGCTATTGAGTTAACGCTCGTATTAATTTCACTCTTACAAAATTTCCATACCGGCCGCCTTATATGAAAATCGATTCTTAAGCAGTAAACTCCAAAAAATACTGTATCTATGTACAAATTCATGTGAATGCTCTCACACATCTCATGTTTAATTTTTTTACCTTATTAAGTCTATATTCAACCAATATTTCCCTTCGTTCAATTCAAAAGAACACGACGATAACAGGCAAGATCTATGAGGGCTTGCCAAAGTCAAATTTTATGAAAAAGGGGGCCAGTATTATTCATATTGCCGAATCTTCGCTGTCGAGTCGCTGCCGAAAAGAGGGCTCAAAGTTTGCAATATGAAAATTAATATCAGAGATATTAAAATTTGATCGACGCAATTACTTTAAAAAGCGGTTTTCGCTCAGTTGATCAGATTGGGCGACCAGTATCGTCAAAGTACATTTGACGGCTGCCACATCTCGTTTAAAAATCATCTCAGTATTCCTGACCCTGAAAAATTAAATCGAATTGCAAAATTCAACGAACTCTTTTTCACATCTCTATGCGTTATAAAGAGGTACAACAGGTTTTTTTGTTTTGTTTTGTCTGAAAACATGGCACGTAAAATGTTTTCATAGGTTTTCCTAGTTCTAGTTCAATCACGACTATTGTTCGAGTATTTTTTTTACAGAACCAATCGGTCTTGACGTGGAAGCATCAATTTGCGATGAGCGCCTGATTTTATAGAATAGAATTATCTTTATTCAAGTATGTTGCTCGCCCCCGATTACATAGGACTTAAACATAACTGGCGAAATGTGGGTGTACTATAGGTACACCTCTGCCTAACCCTTCGGGGATTACAGGTGTGATGTTATGTATGTTGTTATGTTAGACTCAAAAGTGATTAGTATGACTTACAACTATATTAGTAAGAACTGAC
Source organism: Tiliacea citrago (assembly GCA_963921375.1). Classification (NCBI taxonomy): domain Eukaryota; kingdom Metazoa; phylum Arthropoda; class Insecta; order Lepidoptera; family Noctuidae; genus Tiliacea; species Tiliacea citrago. The sequence goes on along the minus strand of OY992792.1, from coordinate 21,204,253 downwards.
GCTTCACAACAACAAACAAATTGTAGTGGATCACCGTTGTGGCAAACCCATGTGAGATGGCACAACAGCGACCCACGAAAACACAGTCTAGACAACTTGAAATCATGCTTAGGATACTGTTGGAGCTGCCCCACACCCTGCGCACCATGGAAGTGCACCTTTTGCGCAAGGTTGTGTAGAAACAATCTACATGCGCATCCGCGAACATCCCCGACGCACTACAGAAGCGGGGCAGCCCCACTAGCATCCTATGTGCATAATGTATTATGCTTTCTGTCTGGTTGGATTCATAACAACTCGGCTCGCTGAAAAAATCCTATCCTTTCCTTGCCATCATCCGCGTAGCCTTTTCTGAACTACGTCGGCTTTCAGTCTATATCTGATTTCCTATCTGACTACCCCTGACAAGAAATGGCGAAACAAACTCACGGGTCAGTCTCTTTTAAAGTCCAGACATAATCTTTGTCAGATCATGTGAGGACCATGTAGATCAGAGTCTGAAATGGTTTTTTGTGGAAATAACCACACAAATTTTAATGGACCTGTCCAATCAGTGCAAGTATTTGTCAATAATCATGCAGCTCAACTCTAGACTTCAGGAGCTCAACGACTCGACGAACAAAAACAATACCGAAGAAAGGACATTTGGGTGGGCCCCACAAGGTGCTCAAAATGCCAGACAATCATTAAAACTAACTGAGAAAATAAAAATAAAGTTTTATTTTTTTAAATAGTGCTCACATTCATAATAATTAAAGTAATAAATATAATACTTTTCATAGTAAATATTCATCTCTTATCGCTTCATTTATCGATCTCTGTTATACAACATTTTTAAGTGTGATGGAAAATGTTATCCCCATTTAATTGCTTACAATACAATTGCCGTACGGTTAGGTACCTACTGCCAAATTATTATCAATGAGCGACCCTGGAGGCACGGGGGCGCTGCGCCGCTGTTTTGTACGGACAACCCGGTAACATAAAAACCTTATAAGTTTGTGATTTTTCATGATACAGTTTTGAAATTTTGTACATAGATTCTTTACAAAAAAATACTAGAAACACGTGTTTTGGGTTTCGCATACGAGTATACTAAAACTAATATTGTATAACAGGTAATATGGCTTTTCGGTATTATTTGAATATAGGTGCATAACTAATAAGGTAATAAGGTGATGGAAACGCATTATTTATTTTCTGTTAGTCTGTATAATGACATTTTTACAACACCTCACATCTTTGCAACTCACTTTTTCAGACGTAATAAAACTCGCGTTTGCAGAACTCAGTTATAGAAAAATTATTAAGTTGTAATTTGAGTACTTACTTAGTGTTCCATTTACACTGTTCAACAAAAGAAAAAAAAACGAGTGTGCTTTAGACCACACGACTGAAGTAAAACTTAAACGTAACTCTCTCTCTTTCTATCTTCACTAACATAAATCTCCCTCTCAACTTCCGTTCGCCCGCTTCCGTAACGTTCTCGTCGCGCATTCACCAGCTTACTCCCAAAGTCAAGCGTGCGTAAAGAAGTTTTACTTCAAAAAGGAGAATCGAAATTAAGAATCGTAGTAGGCCGTATTTTGTAGTTTCTTCCTACCCCAAGGGAAAAAGTCGTGAGTTTATGTATATGTATTGGATTAATCATAGCTTACAGCGCAAAGCAAGCAAATTATGCTTGTACACATTCAGGCCTTGTCCTAATCGAAAGTGAACGTTGCGCGAGTACGCGATTTCGCGAGATTTTACATGAATTATGACACGTACAAACGCGACTTAATTGATCGCGTGAGTACGTCGTATTTATAAAAAGAGGCACGATGATTGCGTTTTGATCGACGGATCTTTGACAGTCGTTACGGGTCGTCAGAAGCCCGAAAGTCTGACAACCAGCACCCTAATTGCGTAACACAGTTTGAATCGGAATCGGAATGATTTTGAAGTATATTGCTAATCCATTGCTTCATAAGTTAGAAAAATTTGTCTGCTCAACAACGTAAATAATGCAATGAATCTTGTTGAATTGTCAAATTGAAACCGATTCCTACTGATAGTGTGTTACGCAATTAGCCCACAGTCTTACCAAGGGGTATCGTACCCAGTAGCACGGTTGTGGAGGGCAGATAGGCAATCGCTCCATGTAAAATTGTATTTAGCTGCATCCCGTTAAGACTGGAAGCCAATCCCAACATAGAAAAGGCTGGGCAGATGATGATGAAGCGCGACGATCGCGTACACGCTCGACAGTTGCTTTCGGTTAGGACACAGGTTTAGACAATTTTTAGGGTTCCGTACCCAAAGGGTAAAACGGGAACCCTATTACTAAGGCTCGGCTGTCCGTCCGTCTGTCTGTCTGTCTGTCCGTCTGTCATCAGGCTGTATCTCATGAACCGTGATAGTTACAGTTGAAATTTTCTCAGATGATGTATTTCTGTTGCCGCTATAACAACAAATGCTAAAAAAACAGAATAAAATAAATATTTAAGGGGGCTCCGATACAATAAACGTGATTTTTTGCCGTTTTTATAGATAATGGTACGGAACCCTTCGTGCGCGAGTCCGACTCGCACTCGGCCGTTTTTTTTTTTATTTACGACTCCTATGGTCTACGTTTTACGAGTCACAATCAAACACCGAAGTTTTATAATTGACTACTAAAGTAAAGAAGGAAGCCAAAACTTTAGTAATTTTGAATCTTATGTAATTAAATTTTTAAATTTACCTATTAATTAAGATTCAGATTATTTTGTTTTTAAATTTAATGTCAGATTCCTGTCAGAGACAGGCGCGACGCGACATTAGTAGGTACCACAATATCTATGAAAACTTCTTGGAAATTGTCTGCACGAGCCTTAAATAGAGAATATTACCTATATTAAACACATAAATACTAAGTTTTATTATAGGAGCTATTAAATATGCTCTTAAAATGTTATGTCTTCTCTGTGTTCTCATGTTATGTTGTCTCCAAGTGTTGTTGTCTTTGAGACTGGGATTTTTTGCTGATTTATTTCATTTGTTACCCGTGGTCCCTTCCCGTAGTCCCTGGAGGGACCACGGGTACTTTTTTCCCGTGGTCCCTTAGAGAAATACAATGCTGCCAAATTAAAATGGTAGACCGTTAGGTTTAGCTCTTAGTTGCTTGAAACATTCAAAATAATTCACCAAAAATAGAGGGAATCTGGCACTCGGCGGCCGCTGCCGCGGCACGCTCGCTCGCCTTCACGCGTTAATGGTCACTGTTCTAATCTAACCTAACCCAATTGATTCAATAACAGTAGATGGTTTTAATTTGGCAGCATTGTATTTCTCGAAGGGACCATGGGTAAAAAAAATACCCGTGGTCCCTTCCAAAGACTACGGGAGGGACCACGGATAACAAACTATTTATTTCAGTTCTCTGTGTATTGAAAAATCTAGAACGATTTACATCTTTCAGTAAGGAACATTTAACATAATTTAGTTATAAGATATTAAGTATATTTTAACTAAAATATAATTTTATATTTTAGTTAATTTAATTTTAATTAATTAGTAGTTTTAAATAAAATAAAAAATGACAGCCGTTCGTTGTATTTCAACAACAATCTACTTGTAATTATTTCTTGGAATCTTTTTGGAGCAACCTCTCTATCTTAATTAATTAGAAACATTCAGAGAAAGAAGCTCGTGTATTAAATGATTTAGGCGATTTACACACTGGCCCGCTATACTCTGTGGGGTGCGTGGCGACGAAGTCACGCGCGTGTATGTGGAAGAGCAACCGGATAGCAGATTTGCACCATCATGCAGGTTTCTTCGCACTAACGCGCGGAGCCGAAGTAAAGTATACGGTGGCCCAAAGGCCTCATTTCACAACGCGATCCATTTCAAAATATTACTTCACGTCTAACTCTGTCAAAATCACGCACCATACTGCAGAACCCGGTGTGCCATTGCCATACCTTGCGTCTTGCCCCCCACCCTCGTGTTTCTCTGCATGTAGGCGCGTGACCTGCAACACTGCGCGTGTATGCGATTTCTGTGTGTTGCACTACGCAAGTTTTCAATACAAAGACAGATACTTTCAAGCAACATAAGAACACGCACTCCCGTAGTGGTTGCATATTAGAAAATCAAAACTTTCTCGAGCAAATTTCAAAAGAACAATAAACGAAATAACAAAATTTAAATGACCAAATGTTTAATTTAGAAAAAAATTAAAATCCTAATGTATGTGACATCAAATGAACGACTGATCAAAAGTTGCTAGATGTAATTTTAAAATATCAAATCATTACTAATCAAATTACATAATCACAAATGACGACTGAATAAATTTGCTAGGTGTAAATATAAGTAAAGTCATTAAGTTGTGCTACAAAAGTTAGTGACAGAAAAGAATCGCTGCAAAACCGACTCCACGTAGTCTTGTCTGCCCTACCCCTAGAGTATAATTTAAGCCGGGCGGCGTAGGCGCGGAGTGGCGAAGCGGCCCGCGAGCTGAGGAGCAGGTGGTGAGCCGAGGCTACGGCCGGCGAGTCAGAAACGACTAGATTATATAGAATAGATAAAAGATTATATAAAAATATGGAAAAAAAGAGATTATTTTTAGCAGGCTATCAAGAACCGAACTAGTTAGACGAGGTTAATTATAAAAAAATAAATGGTTAGGTTAGGTTAAAACTGTGACCTCCTACGCACGAGCCGAGCGAGCGAAGCGAGCTGTGCCGCGGCAGCGGCCGGCGATTGCCAGAAACGACTAGATAATATAGAAAAAAATCGGTTGTCTACAACGCCAATAATCCATTTTATCCAGTAATCCATTCAATTATCAATTTATCCAGTAATCCATTTTGACCTTTAAACGATTTGGTCAATAGTATAATAAATAATTTAAACATTGATATTCCAGACTTTGGTCAGCTGAACTTTTGATCAAATGACCATCGTTATTTTAAACTTTGTTGATTTGTACGTTCTTCTTTTGTTTGCTCAGGAAAGTTTTGATTTTCTAATATGCAACCCCCGCAGTGCAGTGTGCGAATCGCCTTAGACTTATGTTTAGGCAGAAACACTAGAATGTTATACATATTCACAACATTATAATAATAATTTAAACGTTACATCAATGTGGTCTCGACCCCACCACCCTAATTGCGTAAAAAACTATCCAATCTCAATCAGAATAATTTTGAAGGATGGTGCTAATCCATTGCTTCATAATTATGTTAGAAAAAATTGTCTGCTCAACTACGTAAATAACGCAATGAATGTTGTTGAACTGTCAAATGAAACCCATGTGTTACGTTTTCTTTTTTTAAATTAAGTTTGAAATAAAAAACAAAGAAAAATTACTAATAAAATGTACAAAATATATATTTATAGCAGTAACATGAGTAGAGTATCTTTCACATAATCGATGCATCTTTTCTTTGGTCTCCCATCTTGTCTTATAGCATTTTTACATAAAGAAGATCACAAGAAAAAAACGAGCGAGCCTTATACACTCGGCATCACAAAAATCGCACCTCTTTAAGAATTCCCTTCAAAGTCATTTTAACCCTATTAATCAATGGTAGACATATGACTATAAGGTATCATTGGAATGGCAATTTATTTAAATTTCAGAATAGATTTGGTTTTTTGTTTACCAGGGAATAAAAAAAGCATGCTGTAAGCAAGCAAAAAAGCAAAGCAAATGATTAAAAAGTTAAATTTAATTTTATCAGCAAAAATTGCAACAACGTCCATAAAAACAACTTAAAACCTAGTGTTACCCCCCCCCCCCCTAGCCCTGATGACTGCTTCCATGCGTTCGCTCATGGACCTAATTAATGTGACAACAGTCTCTTGAGGAATGTGGTTCCATTCTGCAACGACGGCATCTTGGAGGTCTTGGAGAGTGGTAGGGGCAGGATCACGTGCCTGTACTCGCCGTTTCAGTTCATCCCAAAGGTGCTCAATAGGGTTCAGGTCTGGACTACGCGCCGGCCAGCGCATAACAGGGATCCCAACTTCTTGCAGGTAGTCACTTACAATTAACGCGGTGTGACAGCGGGGGTTATCGTGCATTAACGTGAACCCACTGCCAACAAAACCCGCATAAGGAACAACCTGCTCCTCTAAGATCTCTGTTATGTACCGATGAGCAGTCAGCGACCCTTGCCCGCGAGCACTTCCAGTCCGAGAAACACACACAAGGTTCGTTTTGCCGTCGATTGACATGCCGCCCCAGAACATGCACGAGCCACCCCCATATTCCACTGTCTCTTGAATACAGGCTTGTGCGAATCATTCCCCTTGCCTCCTGTACACTCTTCTACGCCTGTCGTTGCAGAAAAGACACACCCTCGTCTCATCCGAGAAGAGCACAGCTGTCCATTGATTGCAACCGGTCTCTCCCATGCTGTGCAGTCAATTTTGGCCCTGCAGCAGCCCTGTGAGCTCCAATTTTCTACTCCCGCATTCTTCTTCTAATCGTGGAGACGCTTACAGAAGTTCTGCGAGCTGATCGCAGTTGTTGTTGCAGCTCAACAGCATTGGAGAACCGATTACGTAAAGACGTCGAAACAATGAAGCGATCGTCTCTTTTGGATGTGCACCGTTGTCTTCCAGATCCACGTCTTCGGATATAGCCACCAGTCTCTTGGAAGCGTTGGAACACTCGTCGAACGGAAAAACGACTTAAGTTCAGTTGCCGAGCAACATCACATTGCCGCATCCCTGATTGCAGTAGTGCAATGACTTGAGCGGCTTCATCTGCAATGGTATCCATTTTCTGGGGTATTTTCTTGCTGTAGCTGTCCACGTGTGTTTACTTCAAAGGTTGGATAGCGAATGATGCACATTTTTTTTTTTTATATACGGACCTATTGCATATGGCTCCGGAGTGCCTTTTCTGCGTAACCGAGCGTTAGCGGGGTCAGAAGGGCCTCTCACCGGGTTAGAGAAATATTTTAAGTAACACAGCTAAGGGCGTCCCATAGTGGGACTCGAACCTAGGCTTAGGGCGTTACTGACTACTGTACAAGAGGGGACTTGTAGTATCGGTATATGATGCACATTTAACCCGGGTCGCCCTTTTTATACCCTTGTAGGGAGGTGGAATTAGTGGCCGTTATAATGCGTATTTGGACAACATTTTTTTTAACGTTACGTGCTAATGAGATATTTTGTGTTTAGGAATTCTAACTAATGTCAATTTAAAGGTCGTTAAACATACTTTCAATTGATACTAATATTAATTAGGTTTAATGTATTCGTTGATGGCGGGACATGGTTGAAACTTATTTTCGGAGAGGTGCGATTTTTGTGACGCCGCGCGCCGAGTGTAGTAGTCTATGATGTGTAACATCTGACATTTCACCTTGGTACAGTACTTACTAATTCCATGAGTAGCGTGCTATTTTTTCAAATCTTTATTTTCTTTATTTCCTGTCTGTAGTACCTACACTGTGAAATTCCGAACGTTTTCTTGTGTTAAAACCTGAGAGCCCTTTTTTTTTTTTTTTTTTGGGTGGGAAATTATCAAATAACTTCTCCCGCTATGGGCGGAGCGGGAGGGCGTGTCAGATTTACTGACTAAAACCCACCCGTGTTCCTTCCGTTGCCTGTGTGCCAGGGCCACGATATCCCTTTCGGACAAACTCGCAACCCCGGCAGGCATTGGTCCTGACGGACCCCGTCAGTTTGTGCTGACATCTCTTTGAGGCGCGCGTGGAACACACCGCGCCGTCGGCCCGGGCCTGGTCCTTATCGGACGGCGAGCTACCCATCGCTCACCATCCGCAGGCCCGCGCCTACGGTGGCCGGAAATCGGCTTGCGACTCCCGACGCCCAGGGCGTCTCCTGCGGCGACTAAGGGCGCGAGGGCGCGAACCTTGTCTCACCCTCACGCGTTCCGCCTCCTCCTTCGCTAGCATAACTGCTTCGCAGAAGGAGGTGACAGCCTCCCATGCACTCTCGCTCCGAACCATGGCCTGAACCAGGCCCGGACGCGAGAGATCGCCGCCGCCGATCGCCTCCGTGAGGACACGGCGGTGCTCCGCCCAAGCTGGGCAGACCTCCACCGTATGCTCCACCGTGTCCTCCGGGCGATCCACACAGTGGTGACACCCGGGCGTTTCCTCCCGCTTTATCCTGAACAGGAACCTCCCGAAACAGCCGTGTCCGGTGAGGACCTGCGTCAGGCGGAAGGTGAGGACGCCGTGGCGCCTCTTTAGCCACTCCTCAAAGAGGGGACTTATCGCCACAATTGTGGCGTGCCCAGCGCTGGGTTGCGACAATCGCACTCTCCATGTCGCCATGAGATCCCGCCGGAGCTCTGTCCGCCGTGCCGTGATTTCTCGCGGCAGCGGAGTTTCACCCCGGCGTTTCGCCTCCTCGCGCCACTCCCAGATGTGCGCGAGGACTTTTGCCTCCAGATCCCATGGCGGCAGTCCGGCAAGGAGGCTCGCCGCCTCACGGGAGACCGTGCGGTAACCCCGTACCAGCCTGATGGCCATGACCCTTGAGAGCCCTGACACCCATAACACAAGTTTAGTCTTAGCTTGGGTGTCAGAGTATAACTCTGTATTAATCATGATATATATGTATACTAAGTGGTAAATATAAAATTGTAAAACTGGAAATAATGATTTAAATAATCATTATTTCCAGTTTTACAATTTTTATTTTATTAATTATAAAGTACTTATTCCATGCTCAAGCTGTCACTTCCTGTTACACACTTCCGTCCCTTTTCACGAAATCACTCTCACAGAAAGCGAGAGGAAATATGTCATCAAAAATATCACACAAATAAGTAATTAATCCTTACTATCAGGAAAGTTGTAATTAGTGGTTCCAGTCGGAATGTCAGTAACACAACTTGGGCTGGGGCAAGTAATCTAATACTTATTAAGGAGTGGTTGCGGTGAGTTTTATTCAATCATTCCAATTTGTACTTTCAAACGTTGAAATAAGAGTTACATTGCAATAACTTACTAATGGCTTTACTTAAAACAAAATAACGCGAATGTGCTCAATTAAGGTTGCTACGTTGACCTCCTTTCTGAAATTCAGGTAGGTACCTAGGTACCTCGAACCGAGCTTAACAAATTTCAAGAGCAGGTTCTGAGGAGAGCAAAACTGTGTCGGACCACGCACAATGAAGGGTTCCGTAGTTGGGATGAATTTAGCCCAAGAACAAACTTAACATTGTAGTTGGAAAACATGATCCTCCATACATTCCAACTGCAAATGTACTACGCACAATATTCAGTGATTTACCATGTTATTTTAAGATCACAGACTTCTTATAGGTTTTCCTGTAATCTATAAGTAAATAACTATTTTATAAACTACTATTTTTTTCAAAATTTTAGGTTCAGTAGTTTTGGAGATAAGGGGTCATTTTTCATCCATTTTCGTGAATAATTTCAAAAGTATTTGAAATATAAAAAGTATACATTAATCTTTAAAACAAGCCCTTTCATTTGATATGTCACACGGTACAGTCAGCAAACTTTTTTTAATTTTTAATTTGTCCCCCAAAAATGACCTCCATATTCAAAATTAATTTATTTACGTAACACGTCCGTGTTTGGGTCACAGAATTCCACATGTGTACCAAATTTCAACTTAATCGGTCCAATAGGTTCGGAGCAAATCAGCTGTGACAGACGGACGGACAGACAGACAGACACACGAGTGATCCTTTAAGGGTTCCGTTTTTCCTTTTAAGGTACGGAACCCTAAAAATAAGTAGGATTTAACAAAAGAATCGTTAAAACTTTTTGCATGCTTTTGAGGTTATGTATACTTGACTGCTTTTTAATTGCTTTGGCACACAGCGGGGTCTGGTTGAAAATATTCCGATTATTAGGAGAAACGGTAAGGTAGGTACATTACCTGTACCTACCTTACCGTTTACCTACCAATTCTACTTATTGATTAGACATAGGCAACCTAATCAGAATTAAAATGTTTTTTTTGGCTGGAGAAGTGACGTAAGGTAAAATATAGATTTCTTTTATTGCGGGGCATCCGAATCACCCCCATGTATATTCCGCGATTATTAGAAGTTAAGGAGATAGATGAAAAGAAGATGTACATAGTGTCAAAAATTTAAGAGTATGCTTAGATGGTTTGGTCATGTTGAGAGGATGAATGAAACGCGACTAACAAAAGGTATTTATAAAGCAGAGGTGAGTGGAAACGCTGGGAGGACAAAGTGACCTAATTGGTGATGTTCTTCAGAAAGGTCAGGTGCGTAGTACTCGCAACCGCGGCGTGCGTTTATGACCAGATGTATGAACGTAGCCGAAGCAAAAGGAGTATGTAAGGAGCGTATATAGGAGGTGGCGTTCTATAGTTTCTGCCTACCCCCATGGGATGAAGGCGTGAGTTTATGTATGTGTATGTAGGATATAGATATTTTTGTCATAATTTTCACCTGACATTTCGTTTTGATTTTTTAAAAGTTATCAAAGAAATAAGTAAATAGGAATAACGATCTTAAGATAAATATATTTTCGATTATTATTGCCTTGCTTTAGAATACCATTTCTCCACTTCTTTTGAATAAAAAAGATATCTATGTGTCGCATATTCTTTGCGCCTTTCACGTTAATCGAGATCGTTTACGACGTACGACATTTCATACAAACTTTCAAGCCCTTGTTTTTCGAAATGAAAGAACCGATTTTAATGAAACTTCATACGCATAAGCAGGATACAAAGTTCTAATAAGTTAGTTAAGAACATTTTCGAAATGTCTTATTTCAAAACAGATAACTGAAAATCTCTGTCTCTATGGAAAATTTTAAATCGGTCTAATTTGGCTGTAACACTATTTTTCGAAAATGTTCTTACCTTTGTATCCTGCTTATGCGTATGAAGTTACATTAAAATTGGTTCAGTAATTTCGAAAAACAAGGGCTTGAAAGTTTGTATGAAATGCCGTACGTCGTAAACGCTCTTAAGAAGCTAAGACTAGAAAAACAAACAAAACCCATTTCCATCATTCTGAAGATCAAATCAGTTAGTAGTTTTGGGGCCCCCGAGGGTTTGTAGGTACGGACCAACAAACCCTCAAGGGCCAAAAACTAGACAACTTCACCGCCTTCCCAGCTGTTTTCATAACCAAAACGAAATTAATTAAGAACAATATTTGCAATTCTGTGAATACTGGTATTATATCTCTAAGGGCCAATTTCACCGTTCGTATTACAAAACGCGTTTAAGAAAACTAAGTTCTGCATAAACGAGTTTAAATGTCGATATTGATCTCGATTTACGTCCAACTGATTTCAGCTACATTTTGGTCGCGTTCACCAAAACCAAAGGAGGATGGCAAGTTTGGACCCACATTATTTATAAATTAACGTTAACTAATTATTCCTAGTACCCACACTTCGTTTTCGACTGCTTCGTTTGTCTAGTGATCGTAAGCACGACTGCTGAACGTCCTAGGTTAAATTCCCAAATCAGGCAAGGTGTTGTTGAGTTTGAAATTCTCAGAATCAGCCCGAAGAGAGCACTTATGCCCGGTTAGTGACAGTTGGCTCAGCCCTCGAGAATTAAACGTATGTAACTGGCAAAATGTGGGTGTAACGGGTAACACCGCTGCCGAAACCTTCCCACAATTAGGTACAACCCGACTTTACAAGGAAGGTATCTTGGTCGTAACTGGACATGTCGCGCCTATGGGAGCCTTAAAAATACATATTCCGCTAGATATTTAGGCTTCTTTCTGCTTAGTTTTTTGCCAACAATGATTATAGTTCCATCCTATAACAATCTAGTGCTAACAGAATTTCATAACTCGTTTTGACCAAGTCACTATAGTACGTATTTTTTATTTTATTTAGAGTACCAATAACTGGCCAGAGAGATGCAGAACCGCCATGGTAGTGTTGGTAAATATTTCTATTCTCATTGAATACCTTTTTGAAAGTAACTACATAATAGATTTTTAAAAAATGTAAGCAGTTAAGCGCCATTAGATTTGTTTTAGGTTATAATCTTCTACCTTGCATATCTTTTTTCTCCCACCTTCTACGACTTACTGTCCATTTGCTTTTTTGCTAGTTTTATATAGTTCTACAACTAATTATAAGTATCCATACTGTACGATACTCCTATCAGTGGGTCCCATTATACATGCAACCTCGCCATCCTCCTTTGCATGGGAATGTAAATTTTGTCACATGAACGCAATGCGTTTAGCATTTGCAACATGTGATAGTGGCCTACTGCGCTTAAACAACGAAATATATCAGTAAACTACTAAACGCGGGTACCGAGTTGTCAAACTGTGCTATCAAACAAAACCAAAGAGTGTTTAGTTTATCTTTGGTCAAAACTGTTCTTGTCTCTTTGGTTGCATCAATTTCGTATTTCGTTTCGCGGTAATAATAAATTGTTGTGTGGATTTATCTATCTGTACTTTTTCGTGAATATGTTTTATGCACAAGGTATATTAATTTAAAAAAAAAAACATATTTTGATGCTTTGTAGGAAACTCTATTTTATCTTCTCTCTCTGTCTATATTTTATCTATTCGTTTGTAGGAACCTCTATTTTGTCTTCAATGAACTCCAATACAGACAGAATTTTTGGTTTTGTGAGACGAAATCTGTTCACAAAGTCTTGGGTCATCAAGGCTGTCGAAGTGTTCTTCTTTCTCGCGTATCCATCTTGGACGACGAACAATGAACTCGTCCTCATCCCAACTATCTTTATAGCATAGTCTTAAAAATCTTTTCATTTAATTAGCTAAATACCAACAAAATCAATATTAATTATAAAAGACTTTCTAAATAACACGACATTGACAGCCCTTGAACTTTTAGAGACTTGAACGCTGAAAATCGGGGCGTTCAGAATTTAAACTGGTTTAAGCTTGAACTGCGTTCACTTTATGTTGGTGAAATCAAAAGTGGAGTTCTGAACTCAGTTATATGGTTGAACTGAGTTCAGCGTTAATGGATCACGTTTAATTTCGTTGGTGAAATCCGCCCAAACAACTTCATGGTTTTGTTTTACTTTAAAATTCTTAGAAATAATAAAAATACATTTCACCTTTATCCTTTAACACCAATTTCTTACCATCCAGGTAACGGAGTAGTCTTTCAGTGCTAAGAAGGGCAGACACGTGTAACATGATGGACGCTCCCTGTATTTTGTTTTCTCTTACACACGTTGTCTACATCTCTTTGTCTACTTTCCTATCGCAGATAAGCTGGAAGAGATTTCTTTTGAAATAATCATCACCTTTTTACGTATTTTTCTGTTCCTTCCTTCTTGTCTGTTTATAATATGTGTCTACATAAACTGTTAAATAAATAAATAAACCTAGACATAATTATGAAATTAACGCAATCTGCTGCTTCCCATGGTCCGATGTTCTCCTTAAATACATTGCATATAGGTGCCTACTTAGACTTACACAAAACTTACCTCAATTCACAAGATAGAAGCAAAGAAGATAACGTCAAACAAACCATTCCTTTCGTGTCACAGGAAAAGCATGTCGTGCTGTATATATTTCTCGAGTTGCGACACCTAGGTACCTACGTGTGCTTCCGACAAACACCGCATGAAACTGGACGCCACCGGACGTTACCGGATGAAACCGGACGTTACCGGACAACCGACAGTACTGTGAATACTAACATATATATTACCGGTTTCTATATCTTACTAGCTAGTGTTGTTTGTTACTTATCAATGAACTACCGTGTCTACGTCGTATGGTAGGTATGTCTATCTATAGAAAATGGTAGGTACTGAAATGAAGCTTATTATTGGGAAAAGCATTACCATCATCATCTACTCGTACTTCTGCCTAGCCTTTCTCAACTATTTTAGAGTCGGCATCCAGTCTAACCGGGTGTAGCTGAATACCAGTATTTTACATGGAGCGAGTGCCTATCTACCTACCGACCTCCACAACCCAGTTACTGGGTAACACGATATCCCTTGGTAAGACTGGTTGTCAGACTTTTGGGCTTCTGACTACCCGTAACAACTGTCAAAGATCTACAAATGACAGCCGGGACCAACGGCTTAGCGTGCTTTCCGAGGCACGGAGGAATCATTTCCAGCCATTGCCTATCTGACCTCCACAACCCATGCAGCTACTGGGTAAAACAATAAATACCCTTTGGTAAGACTTAAAGAGGTTGTCAGACTTTCGGACTTATGACCCGTAACAAATTGTGAAAGGTCTACAAATAGCATCCGGGACCAACGGCGAGGTCTTCGTATGTAAAGATGGTCACACATCCACGGACCAACCGCAACAAGCACAGCTTAACCTGATCGATTCGACCCGTGCGGTTGTTATTACTTACCACAAGCCCCTGAGGAAGGGAAAAAGCATTACCATTGGTGGGAAAAAAGAAAAACTATTATAACTTATAGAAATCTCACGACATAAACAAGTATAAAAGGCACTAGATACTTACGACACCATTTCTCTCCATCGCTGTGGGTGTGACTGATGATGCAATACATTGTTAGTGAAGGCACGATAAAATGTTTTACTGTTGATCATTCTTCATTCTGTCAGGCTTCTGGCCCTGTGCCAAGAACCGCTTTGCGGGCGTAACGGAAAGTGCGACGCTCACACTCACTGAACAGTCTAAAGAATCACTAAAGCTGTAGCTAGACAGTATTCCCTATCCATACCATTCCTTACACCTGCTGAAAATCTCCTACCTAGTCATGAGTTGCCTTGGATAACCTGGAAATCTTTCAACATGCTCTAGACTAATGTTGGTCGAAGCAAAGTAAACCTTCTCAGGTGGATATTCATAGTTTAACTCGCCCTTTTTTTTATGTCTTTATTAAATGTCTTCTCCCGCTCTGCGCGGAGCGGGGACTTTTACTGACTAAAACCCACCCGTGTTCCTTCAGTTGCCTGTGTGCCAGGGCCACGATATCCCTTTCAGACAAACTCGCAACCCTGGGCAGGATTTAGGAGGATTACTCCGCCCTAGAGTGTAAATGTGATGCTATTCCACAAACTATGGGGCACTTAGATAATATCGTGTCCTGCGTGAACTGTTGTCTGCACGATAGTGGACCAGCAGTGCTATTCTGTAACCATCTCACCGTGAAAACTTAGGTGAAGTGAGCGTGGAGTAAACAGTCAGTGAGGGATTGACTATTAATAAGTCACTTCAAGCTCACTTCACCTACGTTTACACGGTGAGATTTTTTCAGAATAGATCGCCTGATGTTGCCAAACTCGTTGCTCATAGCCATCGACACGCTTAGTAGAAGAAACACAATGGGCGTTAATGAAAAAAATCGAGCTTTATTAGAAAAAGTCTTACACTACGCTCTACAACCTTTTTCAGAAACTAGCTGTGCCTTATTATGGGGGCCGGTTGCTGTATTTTTACCAAACATGGGTAGCCATGGCCGCATGCCGCTATTCTCCGTGGGTGGCATTTTCAATTCATTGCATAATTCTTGTTATAGTCCGCGTGCAAGTGCTAGTCACTGCCTGAGTAGAACAGTGAGACGAGGGAGGCCTCATTGACACGATTGGCAGACTTAGCTTTACCATTGTCTACCTCCCCCGCATCACCGCTCAAATACCTCAGGCGGTGATTATCACTTGCGGGCTGACTATAGACACAGCCTATAACGTACTTAACATTACATAGGTACCTACTTAACACTTAATTATAAATATTCTGTCTAGGGATTCGCGACGTAAACGTTTTTAGGGTTCCGTACCCAAAGGGTAAAACGGGAACCCTATTACTAAGGCTCCGCCGTCTGTCTGTCTGTCTGTCCGTCTGTCACCAGGCTGTATCTCATGATCCGTGATAGCTAGACAGTTGAAATTTTCACAGATGATGTATTTCTGTTGCCGCTATAACAACAAATACTAAAAAACAGAATAAAATAAATATTTAAGGGGGCTCCCATACAACAAACGTGATTTTTTTGCTCGTTTTTGCTCGATATTGATAACGGCAACAGGTAGACGCTTGAAATATTCACAGAATATTTAATTATATTCACTTTTAAAATAAATAATTAAATTAAAATTAAACAAATATTTAAGGGCATCCCATAAAACAAACGTGATTTTTTTGCCATTTATATAGATAATGGTACGGAACCCTTCGTAAGCGAGTCCGACTCGCACTTGGCCGGTTTTTATAATTGTTCTCATTTTCGACAGTATCTGCGATTTGATACGATTGTCCTCTTGCATTTGTTACTCGCGATGGTATTATTATAGTGTTCTCACTTCTCTCTCATCTCAGTCTGATTCCTACGAACGGGAATAGTAGATTGTTATACAAGGGTCGGAAGGAATTGATGACTTTCACCAGTGTTAAACACACTACTTTTCATTTTGAATATAAGGAAAGTAAAAAAATGTAGATTTACAAAAATATTTTATTTTCTTGTTTGCAGTGTTTCATATTTAATCATTGTAAGAATTTAATTATCTTTCCTTTGAAATTTCTGGCAAAAGATTTTCGATTACTGTATTTGCCCCGTGTTTAACTGAATCTGGGGTCAACATTCCAGAATAATATTAGTCTATTACCAGATTTTGAATTTCGGCACAGCTTACAGAGTTTATTCCGCCAAATTTTAAAGTCTTTTTTAAATTTTTACACACCGCGTCACCTTTAACACACCGCGTCACCGCTGCGGGCCGTCACGCTTAATAGGTATTTTTTTTATACACTGGCTGTTTATACACTCACAAGACCGTAGCATTTTTTTGTTTTATTTTTTTCGATATTTTTTTAATTATGTAAAATCGTTTGTAGCCTTCATTTCGTAGTAACTGCTTCCCACACTAGGGTGAGAATGAATTTTAAAATTAGAACTAAATTTGGTTAGGTAGTCTGGCTACGAAAACTTTTAAATAATAAAAAAAAATATTTTTGGATCTTTTTATTTTCATGTTGAAAACAGTTACGTAATTGTAATAATTTCTCTGAATACACTTTTTATTCGAAAATCATATATTTTTTAAGGATAATTATAAAAAACAAACAAAATCTTGTTTGTTATAATATTATAAAATAAATATTCACAGCTAGAAAATATAGTTTTTTATCCCGACACAAGATATTTTTTCTCTAGATCAATTATTACTTTAGTTATAAACGAAATAAGAATTGAGACTTACGCTATTTAGTTTCGAGCTCGAACACGATCAAAGAGTGCACGCGATATTCAACTTTATTACTGATGTATTAGCGTTTAGCACATAACGGAGTGGCGGGGAGCGAGGGGCGGAGCTTGCGTTCGAAATTTGATTTAGACTGCCTGCTCCTAAGTGGGATGAGCCGCGGCGCGGGGGGGGTGACGCGGTGAGTTCCATGTTTAAAATTAAAAAAAAAACTATATAATTAGGCTGCTTTCTGTCGATTTACCTACTATAAGAGTGCATGGTAGGCCCCTACGACGTTGCACATGTTCTAAACTAATATCCAGCAGTAGATATGTACCGAAGCCTGTTCGTGTCTACATTCACAGTAGGATCAGTAGGAGCGCTCACAAGAGGCAATGGCTTGTCTTAAACAAAAAAATTGCCAAATCTTTATAGTTTGTGGTAGCGGCAAAAATATATGTTATTCTTGAACATATTTCTCATAACTTGGTTGTATCAAAACACGTTTAGAAAAATAAATCTCGATGCAAATTAACGGTAAACTAACCCTTTATTTTTTAGACAACAGAGTTACATCATCTGTGAAACTGTCTAACTAGTGATAGTTAGACAGTTGAAATTTTCAAAGATGATGTATTTCTGTTGCCGCTATAACAACAAATACTAAAAAACAGAATAAAATAAATATTTAAGGGGGCTCACATACAACAAACGTGATTTTTTTGCCGTTTTATAGATAATGGTACGGAACCCTTCGTGCGCGAGTCAGACTCGCTCTTGGCCAGTTTTATTTTTATTTTCGATTATTCAACTCATTTTTCAGTAAATTATCTATTTACTGAAAAATGAGTTCTCTGCTTCATATTTTGTAATAAATTACAAGCGTTGTGTCATCGCGCTCCTCTTTCTTTTATATGCAGTCTGACAGTGACCGCGGTTTAGCTGTTGTCAGCGTCTTAATATCTGGATCAATCTATCAGGCGGCCATAAGCCGATTGCATTCCTATATGCTTATTCCTATATACGTAGGGGTGCAATGCTTGCATTTGCTGATGAAGTTTGGAACTAAGATAACTATACAAATAAATAAAATTGAATTGTCTGTTTGTAATGTCAAAATATACTGAATGCATATGAAATGGATCTTTCATTGACTTGAATGTGCCATGGCGGCTGAGAGTAAAGGCTTGTACAGACTGGATAACACAATTTCTTTGTCGGTGCCTGTCGCGCCCGCGATATCGCACCAGTCTGTACGACCCTTAAGGACACGTATGTCATGCTCAAATGCCTCGCTGGTGGTGGCGTGTGTATTGGATCATTTAGCTCCCTTCAAAATGGTTGAGCTGAATGGTGCTGATCCATGCGTCATGTTCATGAACGGGCGCCGTCATTTGGGACTAGTAATTTTTTAGCTGCCACGGATTATTAAGGGGATGCGCTAAGGTAGCCCGCCAAATTCAAATTTTCTTACGTTTTTTGCAATTTGCAGGTCAGTAACAGGTTGTATGTTGATCTAAATACGATTGACAAATTGCAAAAAACGTAAGAAAATTCTAACTTATTTTAATTGTTTTTACCCGACTGCTCCAGAAGGAGGGTTATGTTTTTCGAGTGTATGTATGTATGTCTATTTCTTTGGCACGCTCTGTAGGCTAAACGGCTTGATGGATTTTTACATATGAGGTATCCTTAGATTCGTTTTAATTGTGGGAGTGACATAGGCTATAAAATTTTAATGTGGCATCTGCGAATCAAAAACGAGAGGGGGAATAAAAAAATATATTTTGTGATTATATTAATATGGGTATCAAATAAAACCTAGTAAATAGCCAATTCCAAATATATATATATTTTATAACACTTTTAACCTACTATTTTGACACAAACTACAAAAAAGTACATTTTCTTTAAAAACAAAATCGAAGCAAAGTTAAAATTGTACACTGAATATTTTTGAAAAAAATAATTGGTTTGAGGTCTGAGATCGTTCTAATGCCGAAAATATAGTTTTTAGAATTTTCGTCTGTTTTTCTGAATGTATGTTCTAGCATCACGCAAATTGTATTCGGATACATTCTGTTCAAATTTAACATATATATTCCCTCTAAGTCTGGTCAACCAATAGGTTATATATTATCACGCTATTTACTATGGGGGATGAGCAATATTGCATTATGTTTATATGCCTCTAAGGTTTACAGAAAATTGTAAAAAGACGAGCCAAACAGTTACAGATTTAACCTTTTAAATGATTACCATCACGCTATATCTTTATGAAGCTAAGCAGACTATTATCATGGCATATGCAGGGTGGATTTTTAAGATGGGAAGTAAGGATATCTTAACCGTTGTAGCTACACAAATTCGGTCTGTCAGATTGTCCAAAAATCTGAGACATTTTGATCTGAAAGAAAGAAAGAAAAAGCATTTATTGGGACTCGCACAGATCACAAATTAAACTTAACTAAAACATACTCATAGAGACATAAAGAACAAAAACAAAAATAAAACAAAGTAAAAATGAAAATAAAAACAGAAAGTCCTGTACGAGGCCAAAAAGCCCCTATCTCAATACCTTTTGGCCTCGTACAGGACTTTCAGTCAGGACTGTCAGTCAAGACCCTTTTTTCAGGAACGCGTAGAGGTATTAAGTTGAAATTAATATCTAATATGAAGGTCTACGGTCCCTTAGAGCTCTAAAAAAATCAAGATTCAAGTCAACGCAATAAAAAAATTCATGCGACATAATTTGATGGGATAAATTCATCCTAACTACGTAACTCGTCATTGTACGTTTCCTGACACGTAATTGACCAGTTTTTGTTATAATGAACAGAATGCTGACCATTACAAAAGTCAGATATAGCAAAAGTTTTTCCCATCAAAATAGTTTATTTGCATAAATGTGGTGGGTATAAAAGATGTATAAAACTCTGTGCAAATATATATTCCGCCATGCACTGATGGCATGCCAATATTTAATGGAAGTGAGTCAGTTAAACCGTAACATACAATTATAGACAAACTCGTAAAATAAATAGGTATTAAATTGGAGTTTTAACGTTAAGAATTCTATGAAAGAAAGGAGCCAATTGATCTATCCTATCTTGCTAACCTTACTATGTATAGCTTATTAACTTACCAATACTCAACTAAACAATTTTTTCATTATTAACACTAAAAATCTTAAAATAAAACAAATTATTAAAAAAACAAACCGTTAACAATATCGAGCAAAAACGAGCAAAAAAATCACGTTTGTTGTATGGGAGCCCACTTAAATATTTAATTTATTCTGTTTTTAAGTATTTGTTGTTATAGCGGCAACAGAAATACATCATCTGTGAAAATTTCAACTGTCTAACTATCACGGTTCATGAGATACAGCCTGGTGACAGACGGACAGACAGACAGACAGACAGACGGCGGAGCCTTAATATTAGGGTTCCCGTTTTAACCTTTGGGTACGGAACCCTAAAAAGATCACGAACCTATCAAAACAACACATTCTAATAGTAGTAAGCGATCATAATCTTTAGGGCAAAGTGGCATACAGCCACGGCTATCTTCTGAACATCATTATGAATATGTATTAAATACATTAAAATATATTACGTGTAAGTTGTTTATTCAATAGACAATAAATATTGAATAGTTTGTAATAATAATTTCAGATGAGAATATTTTCTTGATTCATACTTTTTAGAGCGTGATTTTTCAGTAGTCGGGCTTTAGTTTTTAACCGAGTTCCAAAAAGGAGGAGGTTCTCAATTCGGCGGTATGTTTTTTTTTGTATGTTTGTTACACGATTACTCCGTTAATTATGGACCGATTTTGAAAATTCTTGTTTTGTTTGAAAGGGTACACTGTTGAGGTGGTCCCATTGCCACTAAATCAGAATTAGATGAGGAGATCCCATGAAAATCGAGGGAAACCCTCAAATTTTATAGGCAAACCTATAGCGATTTGGGTATTTTTTATAGTAACTCGTGCATTTGCTCTCGGAAAGCACCATTTGGTTCTTACCAGGAGAACTCCTTAATAATCAACGTCCCAGCATAGGGAAAAGCAATATTTTGTAAAAGTTGATGAGTAGTTAACATTAGGCTATTGTAACTTAGATAAATTCAAAACTGACCCACTAAAAACACAAATACAGATCCAAAGACACCGACTTCCGAAATTTAAAAAAAAAAGTTATTTTTCACTTTGTAGTGTTATTTTTGGTAGTCGGTTCTTATTTTTTTGTAAAATGTTTTTTTCACTTTGTAGTGTTATTTTTGGTAGTCGGTTCTTATTTTTTTGTAAAAAGTTTTTTTTGAACTTATAAATGATAATTATGTTGACTGTTGTCATTATAAAGTGTAACTATAAATTTTATCCCTGACACTTTATTTTTACAATTAGATGACATCGGAACTGATGCCACTCTGATGCCGAAAAATGAAAACTTTTGACATCGTTTAAAATCTAAAATCTCTTGAGATCATATTTAAAACTGTTTGACAGTTTAAGTATATTGTTTTAAAACTGTTTTTGACATTGTACTTTAAAATTGTTTGAGTACATAATGATATTATTTTTGAACTGTCTAGTAGTATTTTAAAACTGTTTTGACATTATATTTGAAACTGTCAGGCAACATATTTAGAATTTCTTGGAATTTTAATGAATAATTCATGGTTCTTATAATTATTATGTAAATTGCATGTATATTCAACACAATGTAAATTGTTCACGAATAAATGAAATGATATGAAATTAAATGACCAAGAGGCGTCTCAGAAAAAGAGGTGTCGACTAAGAGAAAGGCATTGAAGATCGTCATGTCAAACAAATCCTGCAGGAGGCATGGAGACGAGGAGTCGACTGGGATCAGGCACTATCTACTTGTGAAATATTTATGGTTAGGTGACTGATAATGAGAAATCCCGTGTGTTTACAACTACTGTTATATTATTTCAATGATATCTGTTCGTCAGGAATACTTAATCTGTAAGAATGCAACGGTCAGTGTTGATAGTGTTGTGCCACTAGGTAGTATATGCAAGAACCCAGGCGTTAATTTATTCGCTAAATATGAAAAACTTCGCAAGCAATGGGAAATTGCCACTAAAGGCTGCGGGTGTCGACCTCAGGACGAGCTGCTTCTCACACGGACATTACTAACTGCACGTCGCTTGCTCCCGTGTCAACAGTCCTGACTGTTTTCATTTATTTTGGCTGCTGAGACCAAAACTACAAACGTAGAGGCATACAGGGAACTTTTATAAAAATGGGGCTGTTATTGCCCGACTGCGGTGAAGTCAAAAAAGGAGGGTTATGTGTTTGACCAGTATATATGTCTGTCCCTATGTTCCCTTGTAACTATTAAACGGCTGAACCGATTTTGATGACTGATATGTCGTTAGATTCGTCTTTATTGCGCGAGTGTCATTGGGTTAAAACGATTAAAAATCAAAATAGCGAATTTTTGGCACCAAAAGGTGTAATTTCGAAAAAAAAGTATCTTCCAAACCTATCAAAATAAAGGGTTTTAAAACGAGATTACAAAAATATATACAAATTATATGAAAAAAAAAAAGAGAAATGATAAAAAAAACTATCCCGAACTTTTGGAGTGAGTGAGAGAGCGGGTTATCACCTGATTATAAGTGAGTAAATAACCTAATTTACCGTCTTATAATCCTAAATAAAAAGTGTAAAATAAAAATAGTTCACTTTTTACGCAGTCGGATTTTTGATTTTTAATTAACTTTTTTTTAAGTTCACTATTTACGCAGTCGGGTTTTTGTTTTTTTAATTTACTTTTTTTTAAGTATATTGTAGTGGCTTACGACTTCCACGCGAATGAAGTTGCGGGCAGAAGCTAGTACTCTATAACTAACTAAGGTAGGTCATTCTTGGAAACTGGATTCTACCATATAGGTACATATATTGTGTTTGACAGTGTGAGCTAGTATAACATATGAGTTAGGGTCTTTAAAAGGTAGTTAGGTATATCCACCTAGCTAATACCTAGGTCACAAATAGTCACTTCAGAAAATAGGCTACTAAAACGAGGAAATTGTCTTATGCACAATGCCTGCCTCGAATCGTTGGTCTACGTAGTGGTCGCAATTGCTACTGCTGAGCATGAGGTCCTGGGTTCGATCCCCGGGTCGGGCAGTGTTATTGGGCTTTTCTATCTGGAATTTGTCAGTAACAGCCCGGAGTCTGGATTTGTGCCCCGTTGATGGCAATAGGCTCGCTCCCTATTATATGGGACTTAAACTTAACTGGCGAGTCGTGGGTGTACTACAGGTACCTACACGTCTGCCCAACCCTGCGGGGAAACAAGGCGTGATATTATGTTATGTTTCCAAGACCAGCGATTATAATAAACATTAATGAAATGAAAATTAAACTGCTAAGGATGCAAAGTGGACCCGGCATCGAGAATGTTTTAAGTAATCGAATAATCTCTCGAGTCAAAATAAAGGTCAGCACGCACTTATAACAGCAATTTTTATAAAGCACGACGACCAATGTCTTCATAATGAATGGAGACTGAGACAACTTAAAGTCATTAGTTGGGTCGCGTCGCGGGAAATAGCATTCATTTCATCCTAACAAATAAAAATGAAACCGTAATTTCAAGTCTGTAAAGACTTAAATAAAAGTTCAGGGAATTCCGGGAACTAAATTTAGGAAAAAGAAATCTAGAGCTAATGGAAGAAGCGAGATAAATTCTTTCCGTGAATTTAGCACACCTTACGTCAATATATTTGATGTGTACCTGCATTGAACAGAAACTCATTTTTTTTTTTACATTAAATTGAGTTTGACAGAATTTCTGTTTTGCTATTTTATTTAAAAACCCCGTAAGGCTCGTACAGACTAGTGCAATATCGCGCGAGTCTGTGCGAGCCTTTAAATATACACATAAATACTAGCTTTGAAATAATATAAAACAATCAATAGAATTAGCATAAAAATATTATTAAAATCTCGATTATGATTGCAAATGTAATCCTTGGTCAATCCCTAGCATCAGTGGAATGACACTGACAGCTCACTCCACGCAAGAGGAGCACGGTGAGATTTTACAGAATCGACATGCAGATTATGATGTCAAGGCGAGAGAATTATAAAATTGGATCACACAAATTACGATCATACCTTCCTGCAATGGAGCGTGTAACCTAAGATAGAAAACACGCTTGTACGATACGACTAGCACAAGTAATTATATATCTACCTATAGATAGATTTCCCTTATTGAAAAATATGTGGTTTTTAAAATATAAAGGAATTTGTCTGCTTTTTTACACGTGAAGCAGGTATTTAAACAATCCACAGTCGAGTAGGTACAGTAACAGTAGAATTTTCCAGGAAATTGAAACCAATCTTGCAGGGAGCGTGGAACCTAAGATGGAAATACGCTTGTACGATACGACTACATACAGAAAGCAAAGCTAATAGAAATCACTATTCCTAGACAGCACGTTTCGCCGAAAACTTTGTTGATAGAAAGCATTGTTTGTAGATATCTCGGTCCTTATGAAGCACTGAGAGACAGAGATCTCTGTTCATAAGATAGCACTTTTTGCCGTAGATAAACTTTTGTTCATAGAAACCACTGATTCCAGTGGAAACATTGCTTCCTATCAACAAAGTTTTCGGCAAACCTTAAACAAAACGTTCTATAAGCACACCTCGTGCTTAGAGAACGTTTTGTTTAGACGCCATCACCACAGGCCATCACATTTTGTTTTGGTTTCATAAAAACGAGAGTGAATGACAAGTCAGACCGGTCCATTTTGTTCACTCGATCACAGATAATATCTTCTTGATGTTGGATTTAGCAACGCCCTGTTAAAATCCCTCCATACGAGTAGAACGTAAACCTTTTTGACGTCTATGTTAATTTTAACAGAAGATTTTTTAATATCTAATTGGTGAAATCGGGTCTTTTAATATTATGCAAATGGATCCCTGAATCGAAAAATGGTTTTGACAGACTGGCATTTTTTTTGAACGGCCTGTGCAACTATACCCCACGCCATGGGATAGACAAAATAGGTAGAAAATAAATATAAAGATAGAAAAAAAATATCATCCCCACTTTACGTGCAAGGAATTGCACGTAAAGTGGGGATGATATTTTTTTTTCTCGTTCCCACTACATTTATTTTTTTCAAGATTTTATTTTACCACTTTGTCGGTGTGATTATTCCTTATTCCTATTAGCCAAATTACAGCCAATTCTAGTACTAAGAGTCTCTGACCTAAGCCGTGGACAGACAGACGGACATTACGAAACGGACGCTATCACATTTTTCCTCAAATATCAGTGCTTTTCAGGTACCGTTTTAATGAATTAGGCGTCACAACTGCAAGGATATCATTGTCTCAAATTAAAGATAATATATTCATCTCCAGAATGGGCACATACAAATTGTATAGCCCCATACAAATGTT
The DNA here is from genome assembly GCA_963921375.1 of Tiliacea citrago. Classification (NCBI taxonomy): domain Eukaryota; kingdom Metazoa; phylum Arthropoda; class Insecta; order Lepidoptera; family Noctuidae; genus Tiliacea; species Tiliacea citrago. The sequence goes on along the minus strand of OY992792.1, from coordinate 21,178,659 downwards.
TCACACAAATACGTTTTAACAATCACAATAAAACCAACAAATGAAAAAAAATGAGGTCTGAATAGGAACCAATATAGGTTAAATCCACTGCATAGTTATACATAAAAATAATAACAAACTGTTGCTTATATAGTCCTATAAACGGTCAACTAAATATTTTGTAAGTAAATAAATAACTTTTTTATTTATGATTAAAATAAGAAGCGCCCTCAAATTTCTCCATACATTTTCTACTCGCGGTTCGTCATTCCGCGCTCAGACGCGCTCGTGGAAGCACCGGTATATCGATTTTTCGCAAAAAAATATTTACGTACAGAAGTGTGTGCTGTATTGTATACTGTGGGTGGACGAAGTTGATACTTTTTCGGACCGAAATAAAAGTAAGTACGATTATTGGAATTTGTTTTAAAAATAAATACATAGTTCAAAATTTTTGTATGAATCATGGTTGTAGATTACGGATAAAATTGTGTAAATAATTATATTATCTTTAATCAAATGGCGGATTTTTTTTTTTTGAGATATTCGATACATAGTCAATTTTTGCGTTTTTGGGGGTGGTGATTACGTATGTCATATTTTTTTTATCCAAGATGGTGGGTGTATTTTTGTAAATAAAAATTCGACATTATTAGCAATTGTGGAGGTTTGTTATCAATTGTTGAAGGTGGTGTTTACAAATATACCATCCAACTTTTGATTCATGATGGCGGATGTACATTTTCGTGATAAATCGACTTAGTTGTCAATTCATAAATCCAGAATAGTAGATGGTTATAACTTTTGACACCAAGTATGGTTTTTGATTGTGGTGTGCGTTGCTAAAATATTTACATTTCTTATTACAGATGCTACGAATTCAGAAATTTGGATAAAGGACAAAAAAACCATACACCTAGCAGTAAACAAAAGTAATGAGACTTTGTATTTTCATTCAGAAATCACAAATCTACTCTGGAGTTTTGTTACAGACGTTGATATACGTCTGTTGGTAATTTGTTTTATTTGATTTACCTTAGGTACTTACTAATGTTGTCTTTTTAGGGTTCCGTACCAAAATGGTAAAAAAGAACCCTTATGGTGAGACTAAGTCTGTCTGTCTGTCACACCTGGATATCTCAAGAACTACTATTGCTATCAACTAGAAATTAGAATAGTTTTAGATGATGTTTGCCCAACTATTTTGCAAACCAGAAATAAATTTTAAAAAATATACCTTTTTTGCAAAAGGGACTGAAAAAAAAATATGATAAAAACTTGAAATGGAGCTACTAGGGCATGTAGGGTATCATATGAAAGAGCGCTGTTTGCACCTTCTCAAAAACCTTTTTTTTTAGTCACCGTAGTTTCGGTCTTTTGATGCAAAATGTAAAAAAAATACCGTTCCGCTTATCTTGGAAGTTTGCATAGATAAAAATCAGAACTTATTCTATGTGACAGAAGTTTATGTAAAGATTCGGGAAAAATAAAACGATGTCTCTTAGCACAGTTTTTCAGAAATCATCAACATCATATATATGTACGGAACCCTCGGTGCGCGAGTTCGACTCGCTCTTAACCGGTTTTTTATTTTCAGGAGCAAGAATGCGCAATAAGAGAATATAAGCCAAAAGGCACAAAAATAATCGAGATGGATTTCCTTTTTGAGCAACTAATCCTTGTAGGTAGCCACACTCCTCTTTTTGATTGCGGCGTGAAGTATCTCATCATGAATAAAGAAAAACAAGGGTTAACAAGATGCTTATACTGTGAAAATTTAAAGACTGTAGCTTCATCAACCGTTTGGTTGTAAAACCTGTGTGATAGACGGACACGTGAGTGACAGCAATAGTGCTCTGCTTGGACCCTTCGGGTACGCAACCCTGGAAAGAGCTGGCCTTCATTCTAAATTTGAACCTTTTTGAAACATGAAATGAAAATATACTTTTTACTACCTACTTTGGTTTTCATTTTTATCAAAAGAACTGAAATCGCGCCCCAGTCTCTGTAAATAAAATACTGTTTTTATAAGGCAATGATTATTTTTAAATATCACAACGAAAGTCTACGATAAACTCCCAGGCTAGCATTTGATTATGTAATGCTCCAACATTTGCCAGCAAAAATAATATTTACAAGTACCTACTTACATCTTTTCTAACTAATAGTAGCCTGGGGAATAATCTTAGGTGTTCCTTGTAATAGTAAAATGTTTAGGTGGTTAGTTATGTAAAAATATGGTATTTAATCCATATGGCCAGTGCTTGAAATTTTTGGGTACCTACCTACGCTACGTAATGGCTGATGAATTTTAAAAATACTAAAAACATAATTATCACGCAGATAGTACTTAGCCACAGTTACTAAAATTCGATTGCAAACTTACAACTAACTTTACTCAAACAATACCAGTAAAATTAAAAAAATATACCTTCAAGTACCAAGATTAGTTAAGTTACGTATAAAATCGAGCGGTCAGCGGTTTCAATGTGTGCGTGCGCGTAATGTAGTTGTGTTGCGATTCAGATACCTAAACTCAAGCGAGGTCAAAATGTGATAGCGTCCTTAAGGGATCCTTGTCGACTATGGAACCCTAAAAAAGGTGAGCACCCATGGAAAGAGAGAGAAAAATAAATAATAAGTTTATTGATTCAAAAATATACATAGACACGGGTTGTATACTAGTTACATGCTAAGACTTAATCAACTAACAAAGGACACAAGTGGAAAAAAATAATTGTCTATAATAACAAAAAATTAAATCCTGTCTCCTAAACTAGGGATAGCCTGTATCTTAGGAGACAGTGATTCGACCGAGCTGAACTGTTAATGATAGACCTTAGGTTTCGAGTGTCGATGCTAATTCTACCATGAAACAAAAATGTGAGTTAGCGAAGTAATTTTAGATTTATTTGAGCATGGATGGATGGATACAAGTATGGAGAAAGAGTGGGGGAGTGAATGGGAAAGAGGTATGTTTGTTCGTGTTCGTGAGTGTAATGTTAGTTGTGTTGTATGGGTGTGTGTTGTGTTATGAGGTGTTTGTTTGTGTGTAGTGTTTTGTGTTCCAATTTAATAGTGATTTGTTAAACGATGTATGCCCAGTCGTTTAGTTTATAATATATATTTACGCCCTGACTGGAGGCTTTAAGCTCACCCTTAAGGCAACCACAGGAAAGTCCGGTTAAGTAGTCACGACCTCTCAAAGTCAACTACGAGATGCCATACATTAAAAAAAAACGATGTATGCCAGTAGAGATTCGGTGTTATTGTAGTCCCTGTTGTAAGAGCCAGTCTGTAATTTTAGTTTTAATATTGAATTTATTTAAGTTTATTATACTTCATTTCTTTTGTATAATTTTATATACGTGAATACCTAACACGTAGTATTGGTGTTTTGCAAACGAGGTTTTGTGCTGTACACCAGAGGGGACATATGTTCGCTTCCTTGAGTCAGGTAGGGGTAGGCAGCCATATACCCTGAGGACAGATCGAAGAACAAACAGCTGACGTACCGTCAGAACTTTGCAGTCAGAATAGAGTTGTGCTGTGGGGTATCTAAAAGGATTCTTGGTCATAACCTTAAGTACAGCTCTTTGAGCTCTCTCTGCTCTCAGAATAAAAGTCTTTGCTGCTCCACCCCACACGGTTATGCAGTATCCGAGGATTGACTGGCACAAAGTGAGGTAAACCATCTTGAGAATGTTAAAAACAGCCGATTCTCGCAGAGAACTACAACATACACAAAAAAATATCATTGAAATAATAATATTATCATCCTAATCTTCAGTGTCACGTTATTCTGAAGATCGAGTCTTCCCAAAAATCCGTGTTGTGCCTCGTTTACTTATAATACGTTTGTCAGCCCCGGCTATACTTTACGACCCTCGAGAGGCAGAAGGCTGAGTGACTCGGCGTCCTAACTAACCCCGGATTAAGTTGACTTTCGACTTTCCCAAAAACTTTTCGTTCTCTATATTCATAAGGGAGTCGGTAATGCCTTTAACTTTTTAACAGGTAGGTGCCATATTCATTAAAAAGTTAATTTTAACGTGTTAATCATTTAGAACTTAAGTACAGTTGGTTGAAACGCACAAAAATGCAAGAAAGAATAAAGCCTCCACGATCATGGTGAATAAAAGTTGGGAAAAAATGTTGTGCAATTGGAAAACTAAGTTTTATTATATGAGAAATGGGTAAACAATATTTAATTGGTGATTTTGACACTTGAAAGACGTTCATTGCTGGGCATAGCTAGGCCTCCCCAAGCGCCGCCATAACCCTATGTTAGTGCCCTCTTCTACTACGAATTTCTGCATTTCTGGAACTCGGAGCCAGCAGCAGCCCTTTTAAACTCTTGATGATTTTAATGATTATCATTCAGTACCTATCTGAAAAAATAGGAAAAAAACAATTTCGCAGGCTACCTTAGATAATCCAGCTTAACCTTGAAGATACATTGCCCACAATATTGCGCCCCTTTCCGTCTCGATCCCCTTTTATGAAGGGAATGTGCCAGTCGTTTATATCAATTTGATCCATGTAATAAACGCAATAGCCAGGCTATGAAACTCATAAAGTGTCGTGCAAACTGGCGCGATATCGCGGGTGCGACGCTTTGTCAGTGCCTGTCACGCCCGTGAAATCGCACCAGTCGGTACGAGCCTTAACGGTTTTGTTTTAAAAGTCAAAGTCAAATTGTTTATTTCAAATAGGCACATAGATAGGAGCCACTTTTGAACGTCAAAATTTATAAAAAAATAGAATTGATTCTAGTTGCCCCTTCCAAAAGGTAGTTACTTTACTCTTTTAAAAATGGTACATTAATTATAAATTATTATATGTGAAGACGATGCAACTATAATAAAATTACTATACCATATTAAGTAAAAAGAATTAAAAACTAAGCAATGAAAAATAACTTAATTATGACATAGATACATGGTGCTCACATATTTAAAAACATAACAATAAGTCAGTGTGTGAGTATAGGTAATCACAGAATGTAAAATGAATATCATAAAAATAACAAATTATACAATTAAAATAGCAACCAGTTTGATTTTGTCTAGACTGTAGATTGTCTTATGGAGCTGGACCAGCATTCCTATCCTGGATATAATCCTCTAACTTGTAACATGCTTGTTTACAAAGTGTACTTTTAATATGTGTTTTAAATTTTCTCTCATTTAATTGCAATATATCACAAGATATTTTGTTTTAACATATAACACAGTACCTTATAAAAGATGTATGTAGGTACTTAAGATAATCTGAAAAATGGTTGATCTATTTTATCTTTATTTCTAGTATTAAACTTATGTCTATCACTTATCTTATTAAAAATATGTAGATTTTTCCTTACATACATAATATTTTCATAAATGAATTGGCAAGGTACCGTCATAATATAATATTAATCTTTTTAAATAGTTCCCTAAGAGATTCGCGGCGACGTAGATTATAAATTGCTCTGACAGCTCTCTTTTGCAAAGTAAAGATGGACTCAATGTCAGCAGCCCGACCCCACAGTAAAATGCCATACGACATAATGCTGTGGAAGTAGCTAAAATAAACCAAACGTGCGGTTTCTATATCTGTTAGCTGTCTTATCTTTCTAACAGCATAAGTGGCCGAACTTAGCCGCCCCGCAAGAGAGGTTATATGTGGTCCCCATTGCGGTTTCTCGTCTAGAGTGATTCCTAGGAAAACCGTTTGTTTAATAAATTCCAGTTTTTCTCTGTTCAATATGATATCACATTCGCTACTTCTAACATTAGGTAATTTAAATCTAATACATTTGGTTTTTTTTTCATTTAGTACCAAATTATTTACCGTAAACGAATCTTGGACCTGAAGAATAGAGTTATTCACGTCGTCAAGATTTTGTGATCGTCGGTTTATTTTAAAGATCAATGATGAGTCATCAGCAAATAACACCATCTTCGGTTGATTTTGAAGTAATTGGGGTAAATCTTTAATGTAAACCAAAAAAAGGAATGGACCCAATATCGAACCTTGAGGAACGCCCATTGCCATTTCAGACCCTAATGAGTTTACACCGTTTACTTGAACTTTAACCTTTCTATCTTTTAGATATGATCTTAGTAAATCAAGAGCTGCAATCCTAATCCCATAGTGCTCCAGTTTCAGCAAAAGTGTCTCGTGGTTTACGCAATCGAACGCTTTAGAGAGGTCGCAAAAAATTCCAATAGCATCTTGTGCTTCCTGCCAGGCGTTAAAAATGTTCTTTATTAGGATAACACCGGGTATTATCCGGGTATAATATCTTTATTAGGGTAGCGTCAGTGGTGCAACACTCTTAAGTGAAACCGTACTGTTGTTCATGAAAAGATGCAATTTTTATTAAAGTGACGTAACATTTGATTGAGCATAAACTTTTCAAACACCTTACTAAGAACTGGCAGAATTGACGCAGGCCTATAATTGTTGGGTTCTTTACTATCTCCGGATTTGAACAAAGGAACTACTTTACTGTGTTTTATGAGATCCGGAAAGACTCCTTGGTCCACACTAGTGTTAAATATAAAAGCTAAATAGGGCGAAATGGTTTCGATTATAGATAGCTACAGACTTTTACAGATATGCCCCAGAGAACTTCAGTTGATTTAATTTTATGATTTTTAAAAGTTTTTATAACAGCCTGGGGGTTTGTATGCTGAAACCTAAATACCTTTACATTCTTCCTAAGTAAGAAAGTAAGCGCGGGTGAGGAATTTAAAGTTTCAGTAGTTTTAAGGGGAATATTATCAAAAAAGTTTTCAAATTCCTGAGCTATTTCTACCTCTGAAGTGATGGGCCCATGTGCAGTCTCTAAATTTAATTCAGTATTACGCTGTTTTTTCCTTCCTGTTTCATTATTTATTATTTGCTAGGTAGTTTTTATTTTATCATCAGCTGATTTTATTTTATTGCTAATATAAAGAGCTTTAGCTATTTTGCACACACTTTTAAAAGTTTTCGAATATTTTGTAACATATTGATGAAATCTTGCTTTAGGCCATAAAGTTCAAAAAGATTTTCCCTGCTTTTACGAATACCTGGAGTCGCCCAATCACTAAATACGAACTTTGTGTAAATACTTTTAGTCTTCAGTGGAAAAGTGTAATTAAATTGCGTGTTTAATAGTAAAAAGAACTCGGCGTAGAACTTATTTGGGTCACAAATTTTACTAAATCTCTGAACACAATATAATGTTAATTGTGTAATTGGCTAGTCCAAAGAATTATTTAATTTCTCTAAATTACTTGTAATTGGCCTAAACCTTATTTGAGTTTTTTGTAAATACTTTCGACCTTTACTTTTATGTATTTATGATTTACCTGCGTATCTATGTATCTTTTTCTGGGATTCTTTATAGCCTTGAAACAAGTTTAAATCGCCCGATGGTTAAAAGCACAGAACCCTATTACTCCTAGGTTAAAAGCGAGGTTTTGTTTTTATAAAATCAAAATGGCGAATTTAGAAACGTCGAAGTCAAATTATTTATTTCAAATAAGCTGAAGTGTCTAAGCTCCCAAATAGTGCAAAACGTAGTAAGTACGCTCCTTTAGAATATAAGTATTAGCACTTCACTTTAATGCGCATTATAAAATAATTATTCCTATATTGCATTGATATTACATTAGATCGAGTTGCTTGTCTGATTTAAAAGACCCTAGGACCCCCAACATTTCGATGCACATACCCTATATACAAATGTACTCTGTGGCACATACAATGCATTTTTTAACGTCATTAAGTATCTAATGTCTCGAAAAGTCGAAATTGTTTTTCTTTTTTTTGCCATAACCGTGGATCGAAATGGCTTGTGGAGACGATTCCAAAAGGAATATCTAATAAAAAAACAAAAATTAAAAAAAATGGCCTGCACCTAAAAATTTCAAAACAAGCTCACTCTTCAAGCAGTCTGATGCATCAAATCAGAGATTAAACTAAAATAACTGCCACCAACTGCATCGGCTATCATCTTTTTTCCCACTGACAGCAATGCAGACTAATTTTTCGTTGCCCAATGCTTTTCCCTTCTTTTTTCCATTTAAACTTTTTCATCTATATCATATATATAAAATTCTCGTGTCACAGTGTTTGTAACCAAACTCCTCCGAAACGGCTTGACCAATTTTTATGAAATTTTTCGTGTTTATCGGTGGTTCTGAGAATAGGTCGTAAACTATTTTTATACCCCTAAGTGATAAGGGTGGCCCACCCCAAAAATCTATATATATAAAAATGAATTGCTGTCCGTTAGTCTCGCTAAAACTCGAGAATGGCTGGACCGATTGGGCTAAATTTGATCTTGAAATATTTGTGGAAGTTCAGGGAAGGTGAACGGTGGGAAACATAAACAATAAGTAAAGGAAAATACTAAAAACGACAATTTAATTTACCAATACAAACTGTTCCTAGCTGTGAAACATTTCATGTCTTTTGTCTTTTTAGATATAAAAAATTGTCACTTGGTTGTTAAATATTAGGTTGGGGAAAAAGTCTTCGCAATATAGTATGTATGAACTTGTAATAAAATCTCTTTGGCTATACTATTTGTATCTGGCTGGTTTTGGTATCACTGAAAGTTTAAATTTTAAAGAACATAATTCCAAATTCAAATTAGGAAAATGTGTGATTTTCATTTATTTTTCGTACTGTCAAGATGACTGAATCTAATGAAGAAATTCGATACATTTTAAAATTTTACTACAAAAAAGGTAAAAATGCAACGCAAGCCGCGAAAAAAATTTGCGATGTTTATGGACCTAGTGCAGTGTCTGTGAGAGTAGCACAAATTTGGTTTAAGCGTTTTGAATCCGGAAATTTTGATGTCAAACATGCACGTCGCTCTGGTCGCCCTATTACGGATAAAATGGATGCCATTTTTGAAAAAGTGGAGCAAGATCGGCATATCAGTAGTTACGACGTAGCTGAAGAACTGGGAATTGACCACAAAACAGTTTTGGCACATTTGAAAAAAACTGGGTATACAAAAAAGCTGGCCGGTCAGGCTTCACAGACTGTGGCGAAACCCGGGTTAACTCGCAACAAGGTGATGCTGTGTGTGTGGTGGAATTGGAAGGGCATTATTCATCAGGCAGGACCATCGATTCTGAACTCTACTGCGAACAACTGATGAGATTAAAGCAAGAAGTTGAGAGAAAGCGGCCGGCGAAGGAAAAAGAGGGTAGCTGGTATTTTCCTTGATTTAAGCCTTTGATACAATTGACCACAGATTACTCATTGCAAAATTGGAGCATTATGGTGTGAGAGGCAAAACTTTACAACTTATCTCATCATATTTATGAAACAGGAAAATGTATGTGGATATTAGTAATATGCAGGCTAATTGTAACAGCAATTGCAATAAATCTTATATGCAAGATATAGTAGCGGGCGTACCTCAAGGATCGATTTTGGGGCCTATTTTGTTTATATTATTTACAAATGATTTAATTAATTACATTCATTCAATATTTCCCGACTCACTGCTGACAGTCTTTGCAGATGACACCAATGCAATAGTTGAAGCTAGGGACATACAGGAGCTTTCCGCTAAGGTTAATGCAGTGTTAACAGTTTTTAATTCTTGGTTTGAAAGTAACAAGCTTATAATTAACACTGAAAAAACCAAAATAATGTTATTTAGTACAACAGCTCGTAATAAAGACAACATGACGATCGCACTTAATGAAGTTAAAATTGACATAGTTAATGAGGTAAAGTTTCTAGGGGTATACATTGACAAATATTTAAATTGGAAAAGGGAATTGCAAGCCATTGATTCATATATTTCCTCAGCGTGTTATGCCTTACGCAGTCTTAGGGATGAGATAGACATCAAATACGTTAAAATGGTATACTATGCCCTAATAGAATCAAGGTTGAGATATAGTGTTCAGTTTTGGGGGAATAGTTTTAAATATAACTGCCAGAGAGCCTTTGTACTCCAAAAGAGAGCCATACGAACCATGGTCCGGATATCACAAATAGAGAGCTGTCGGCCACACTTTATAAATTTAAAAATTCTTACTGTGCCCAGCCTCTATGTTTTAGTATTGTTGGTGAATTTTAAAAAATATCTGTATAACCATGAAACAGATGAGGAGAGACAGTTGAGGGAAAGTACGCGCAGGAAAGATTTTAAAAGCAAAATAATTCCCCAACTTAAGATTGTTCAACATAGTCCTCAATATCAAGCAGTGCGGATTTTTAACAGGTTGCCATTGGACTTAAAAACTATAATTTACAAGAGCTCATTTAAGTCAAGACTCAAAGTGTTCCTATTGGAAAAATGTCTGTATTCGATAGACGATGACATATCCACGTTTTGATTTTTTTTTTTTTTTTGGTTTATGTGAGACTGGGTAATATTAATATGTAGTAGCTTGTACGAGTAATCTTATTGAATTTTTTAATTGTGTTGAATGTTTAATTTACTATATTTTATTGTATTATGAATGTGTTAGTTTTATAATTTTAATGAACGTGTTTTTTTTTTGTTATTTAATGTGTTATTTATTATTTCAAACACAATGTAAATTGTTCCTGAATAAATTGATTTTTTTTTTTTTGAATTATACAACAGAAGGGGTGTGGTTTTTCATCATGATAACGCTAAACCTCACACATCTTTAGCCACTCAGCAAAAATTAAGAGAGTTTGGCTGGGAGGTGTTAATGCATCCGCCGTATAGTCCTGACCATGCACCTTCAGATTTCCACCTGTTTCGGTCTCTTCAGAATTCTTTAGGCAGTGTCAGGTTAACATCACGAGAGGACCGCCAAAACCACTTGTCGCGGTATTTTGATCAGAAGTCCCAAAATTTCTATAGCAATGGGATCATGTCCCTACCTACAAAATGGCAAAAAGTTATCGAACAAAATGGTACCTACATACTTTAGTTAAATGTAAATAAACTATACTAAAAAATGTTTTGAATTTTCTTAAAAAATGCGAAGAAGCTTTTTCCCCAACCGCAACCTATTATTTATAGGTGCGTTCAGAAATTTGTCTGTTTCATAGCTGTAGTATGAGGTCCGATCTCTTTGGTCTGTTTTGTTGGAATACAAAACCGCGTAACACACTATCAGTAGGAATCGGTTTCAATTTGACAGTTCAACAACACTCATTGCGTTATTTACATTGTTGAGTAGACAAAGCAATGGATTAGCAATATACTTCAAATTCATTCCGATTCCGATTCAAACTGCGTTACGCAATTAGGGTGCAGTTCTGTTTCAGAAATAAAAAAAGTGTAAAAGTGTCAGTTCGTTGTCGAAAAAAGAAAAAAATCAAGACGATTATTAAAATCCATCATCAGTCAGTGCGCGCGAACGTTATTTATTGCTATTGTTTTAAAATGCCAACGAGGTAGGGTAGGTAGGAAAGGTAGTTAGGGTAGATAGGCAGGTAGGTAGGTAGGGTAGGTAGGTAGGGTAGGTAGATAGGTAGGGTAGGTAGGTAGGGTAGGTAGGTAGGGTAGGTAGGTAGGGTAGGTAGGTAGGGTAGGTAGGTAGGTAGGGTAGATACTTAGCGCTACCCTTGCGACGCCGGGCCGGGAAAAGCTACTCTATACGTATAAACACACACCGGCAAAGAACAATGGCAAGCACCCGAACAAATTTTTGTTGACTTTTTTTTTTGCGTCTATCGATGAAAAATATGTAAAAGTACAGAGTTTGAATTTCTGAACAGTTTTGTCTTCAGTTATATGCTCTTTGTTAATGTTTTTTGTGAACTAGTCGTTGGAGTGCCATAATAAATAAATAAATGTCTTTAAAGAATGTAGAGTGTGCGCTAATCCCTCTTATTTCAATTGTTCATTTCATTATCACCAGTTTTACAAGTGTTAGCCCAAGGAAACTCATAGGGAGGTTGGGGCGTCCCGTGACGTCAGCGACCGTGACCCAGTCTCCTCGCTCCTACCCCAGACTCAGACCAACCTACACGTGCGTGAGATCAAGTCTACTTATTTGTATTTTTCTTGTAGTCAATAGAACAGAATAGAATACTCTATATTATGTACACCACACAAATTACACTTTACAAATATACAACTTACAGATCATAAAAGAATGTAGAAATTTTACATAGGGTGACACAATGGGCAGCCTTATTGCTATGTGCGATCTTTTAAACATAACCTTTGGATGGATTTAAAGGGAGAAGGAAAGACAATACTGCAGGTACCTAGTCTGTGGTGTAACATTTACATATAGGTGAAATTATGAAATGAAATGAAATTGTTTATTGAAATAAATGATTTACATAAATATTTACAAAATAGGGCCTTAGACTAGAGGTAAAGGTAAATAATAAATTGGATTCTACCTGAACTAGGAATAAACCTGTATCTCAGGTATCTCACTCAAGAGCTTATACATAAGTGTTATCTAAGATTCCAAAAAATTGTAACTAATTTAATATTATCTACTATAAATTATGGTTTTATTCAAATTTAGAAAAAAAAAAATTGTGTGCTACTTTTGGCATCATCGTAAGACATTTATTACAACCATGACTTATTATGATTTTAGCAATGTAACTTTTTTAACTAGGTCGCTTGTACTTTATCATACAGAAAATTTTGCCGTGTCAACAAAAAGTAAATATTGCAACATTAATGAATAAAGACTTAAAGATAAACTGTGTCGCTATTACGCGACTTCAGTATAATCTATAGAATTTATATATCTTGTCTCAGCTATTTTCTTTGCAGGGCATTCCTGATCACCTGTTTTGTGGTTGCTCGGTTTTTTAAATCGCAAGCATGTTGCACAATGTGATGGTTCAGCGTGTTTACATATAGGTAGGTACATACTTACATTAAATACATATCTACAAGTATAAAGCATCATGACCAATGACTATTATCTAACAGTCACAATCACTCACAAGATAGAACTTGAAAAGAAGAAAGGTTTGATTTTTTAACTAAACCTAAAATCCGAAGCAACGCTAATACGAATGACAATCATTGACGGTTCAAACGGGTTGGGATATCGTTGATAATATTAGATTGTTATACAAGGGTCTAAAATTACCCATTATATACGAGGTAGTTTTACTCCCGAGCTTCAGCGAATAGAAACCGAGTTATAATGGGTTTTTAGCGCCGTGTGTTATACTATACTTTTCACTACGCAATCGTACAATCAATCAATCAATCTCACAATTGAGAAAATAAAATAATCAACAAACAACAGATTTAATTGAAAATTGTTGTTTTCCCTTTCTCTTCCATCTGCTTAATACGGGTCTCCATTCTCACTAGATGATGACATTTTCACTATTGTAAAAGAAATTACGGTTATCAATTCAATTTGTAATTAAAGAAAAAAATTCTAAAGATTTCACGCCAATGCCTTTTTAGGGTTCCGTAGTCAACCAGGAACCCTTATAGTTTCGCCATGTCCGTCTGTCTGTCTGTCTGTCCATCCGTCCGTCTGTCCCCGGCTTAGCTCAGAGACTCTTAGTACTAGAAAGCTGTAATTTGGCATGGGTGTACATGTTAGTTACGCCGCGCGCGCCGGCCGACAAAGTCGTCCCAAAAATTCATCCCAACTATGGAACCATTCATTGTGCGTGGTCCGACATGCACTTGGCCGGTTTTTTTTTAATTTAGTCTGTAGCCGCAAACAAGGAACTCACCTCTACGGTGAGGCCGCAACGCAATGCACGCATTCTACCCAAGAGATCGCCGCTTTTACAACCATGAAATGTTCTTCTTTTTTTATGAAACAGTAATAAGTCGAGCCTTTTTTTAAGGATTATTTTACTTATGGTGAATCCGCAGCTGTAGCCCGCGAAATTCAAATTTTCTAACGTTTTTTGCTATTTTCAGGTCAATGTTTAGTTGTATCTTCGCGACTCGCGACTATAACAGATAAATGTATTTACATAATTATAACCATTAAAATCATAAATACGTACCTACAGCTAAAGCTGCTTTTCGTTTTTGTAGGCTCGTTGGTAACAGACAAAATTTAAAAAAAAAGAACTTTTTCCCCTAGACTACATAGAGGAAAATAAGCTATTTTAGCCCCACTCTGATACGCTAAAATGACGGACTTTTTTAGCAAGAGGGGTGAAATGTTCTCACTCTCACATATTTTTTTCGAATTTATGTAGGTAATGTAATCGAATAGAAGTCATATAATCTCCGGCCGATGAGAGAATGCGTTCCCGACACCTGTCAGCTGACTACAAAAGAAAACGTGTTTTACGAATTTAAACTTTTAGTTCCTAATCGTGTCCACCTGAAAAGAGATCTCATCGGCCGGAGTCATAAGTGACTTCCAATCGATTAAACTCCGCGGCCCAAATATAACAAGCGGTAGGGGAGATGGACGTACCCTCATAGTAGTAGGTCAAGGATAGTAGGTTACATTGTAAACCATTTTACAATCATAATAGGTAGGTATTGCCCTCATAAAGCAGAAAACCATTGTAACGACAGTTAAGAGATTGTAGACTTCGTAAAGCTCTTTTTATTAGTCGGTGCCGATGAGTCATTGTATTAAGGAGGGTGCGCCCGCGAAATTCAAATTTTCTTAATTTTTTTGCAATTTGCAGGTCAGTGTCAGATTGTATGTTGATTAAAATATGATTCGGCTCATATTTCTAACTGACCGACTCCATAAAAATTCAAAAGTGCCTGTCAATGGATTACCTAAATAAAATACCGAAATAAATGCTGATAATCTATGACTTTGAGTTTGACTTCTTTTTACCACTTTTATTTGAATCGCCTGGACCATGGACCATTAACAGAGCCATCCTTATTTACTGTTTGTATCTGTCAAAGACTTCTTTGATAGTGTTTGTTATATACCTACCTATTTTTGACATTTTTTATTATTAATTTAATTTTAGTTACTTACCTACTTATTCATTTTGCTACTTCTTTATTTCGTATATTCTATTCTACTTTTTTTAAGTTTTCATTCAAATGAATCCAAAAGCAACGTTACAATACGTTCCGTCAGAAAAGTTTAGGTCTGTTATTGAAGAAGATTTTCAAAACTTGTTTAATGGAATTAAACGATAAGATTTAACAGTCCAGTTGTTGTTACGGTCGTCAAAGAATGTTCACATCGTGGTAAGATAATTCCTGCAAGTTACAAGTTCTATCCACACATAAGACATATCAGGGCCGTGCCCGGGACGAGAACGGACCGTTCTCCGTCAGGGGCTTAAAAATTGGTGTGTACATTTAAAATTAACTCGTTAACACACTGTAAGGTTTGTATTAATTACCTACTTTAAGATCTGTATTACTATAATATATGCACCTTTGTAACCATTTATATGCACTATCTTATGAAATATATCTCAGTATTATTCGGGCACTCGCTGGTTTCATTTACCATCAACACCGCACCTTACATGGCGACCCTGCCAGAGGAATTTATACGCACTGCGCGAACTTGAGACGTTGAGTGCGACTTCATATACCTTTCGATGAGTAACGAAAAATAATAGTGAAAATGGGACAAGTACTGATTTTTTGGACCTACGGACTAGACGTCAGCAGGACTGTACGAATCATCCACGAAAATGGGCAAGCAGCAGTCTAAAGAGGAGACCCTGATCGTTCAAAACGCGGCGGGAGGCGATAACCAAGCAACGGCAGAGGAACTTCGCTGTCATATGTCCACATCTAATATTATTCTGTCATGTATCCTGCTTATACTACTACTCGGCGTGTTGGGCTTCGTGTATCGGCTGTACAAAAGGTGCCATAAAAAATGGATCACCAATGAGATAAATACGACTATGAGGAGATCTTTTTTCCGTCGACGCATGCGGATGGGGGCCACCGAGCCATCTTCAAAAAACTACGAGGAAGAAATAGTGTAAAAAAGTATATAAAAAAAAAAAAACAAAAGTGCGTCATAAAAAGTGCTTGTGTCTACATTCCAACAAAATCATCTCTTACCAAATATGGGCGGTGCGCTTATTGAACAAAGACCTTAGTATTAATTGCGTGCAGTGTTCAGTCATAATACTTATACTAATGTTTAATAATGCATTGTAACAACATTAATACTCCTCTACGTTATGGTGGTAATAAGGTATGGATGCTATTTTAAAATTGTATGATGATTTAAAGAAGGTCAGACTATACTTAATAAAGTTAGGACCGAAAAGAAGGTCAGGAAAAATATTAGAAAATAAATTAAATGAGGTTGATGTAATTTATGATCAGTATGAAACTTGGTTGATTGATTTTAAAGAAAAAATTAAGAAAAAATTTTATAGTGCCCAAGATATTGAATTAATAGAAAATTATTGTCGTCAATTTATAGATTTACGTGAGGATATTTTGTTGTTGTGTGAAAGCGATATAATAGAGACATCGACAAAAATGAATTCATTTGATTTGAAAACCGCCTTAACTCTTTTACCTATTATGACAAATGAGGAAACAAGTATAAAACAGCTAATTGATAACATCGAATACTATAACTCTCTACTGAAGGATAGCGCTTGTAAACAAAATTTAATTAATTTTGTGTTAAAAAGTAGACTTACACAAGAAGCTAAGATAAAGTTGAACACAAAGTATGATACTGTAAAAGACTTAATTTATGACATGAAAAACGTATTATTGTCTAAGAAAGCTGCAACGGCAATACAAAATAAATTAATGAAAATAAAACAAAATGAGTTGTCGATTGCTG
This sequence comes from Tiliacea citrago, assembly GCA_963921375.1. Classification (NCBI taxonomy): domain Eukaryota; kingdom Metazoa; phylum Arthropoda; class Insecta; order Lepidoptera; family Noctuidae; genus Tiliacea; species Tiliacea citrago. The sequence goes on along the minus strand of OY992792.1, from coordinate 21,161,980 downwards.
ATTACGGGAAAGAAATCACGGAGTTATTTGTGGATCTGACGATTACGCAAGCTAACGACAATGAACAGAACTTTACTATATTAAAACCAATTAATGAAAAGATAGCAATCAAACAATTTGCCGATGGTTTGCGGAATCGCAGATTAAGTACGATTATTTCTGCAAGAAATTACAGCTCATTGAAGGACGCAGTTCAAGCGGCACAAGACGAGGAGGTCTCGACTACAACTCCACATGGTGAAATTATGGGTATGTATAAAAGACCCCACAATAATTTTTATTATAACAGAAGCCGTTCAAATAATTATAGAGGCCAACGTGGTGGAGGTAGAAACTTCTATGCAAACAGAGGCCAAGCGCGAGGGCAGCAGCAACGAAACCGCCCTACTTCTCGGGGGCAGCCGGCTCGAGGAGGAACTAGCAGTCACAGATGGCAAAGAGGTAACTTTACTTATTCTAATAGAAGAAATCAAGGGATACCTAAAGAGCGTGACGTCAATGTTCTTAATAATTCGGAACAAAACACAGAATCGGGATTAACATTCAATCAGTTTTTTCGTGACTAATAGTGATAAATATATTTTAGCTAGTGATAGTAATTGTTATATTTCTTTATGTTCGTCATTACGTAATCGTCATATTAAGAAACATTATTTTCTAGTAGATTCTGGAGCATCGGTGTCAGCATGTACATATAAACATGCTCTCGAATGCGGCATTCCAATCCATAACGAGCATGTAGCCATAAACGGTTTAGGTGGCAGAGTTTAAGCAATAGGATACTTATATTTACAATTTAATTTGAATGGTGAAACAATTAGTCAGAAGTTCTATGTATTTCATAACTTACCAATTAAGGGAAGTGGAATTTTAGGTCGTGACTTTTTAAATAAACATAAGGCTCAGTTAGATTTTAATAACAATGTAATAACTTTATCAACTAAGTAAATATAATGATACTTTAGATGTACCTGGTAGAAGTGAGTCTATACACTACATACAAACGAACTTCAATGAGGATTGTGTAGTATCTTCAAAAGAACTATCACATGGTGTGTTTTTAGCAAGTTCAATAGGTACTCCTAAACATGGACTAATACCTATAAAGATATTAAACGTAAATGACCGAGATATATCGTTAACGGAAATAGAACCAAACATTAGAAAACTTTGTGAATTTAACGTCTGTCTCTATGAAAAAACGCAAAATGACGCAGACCGGGTTAAAAACTTATTTTCACAATTAAAATGGCAACATTTAAATAACGAAGAACAAAAAACTATGGAAAATATTTGTGCAAAATATTCGGATATATTTTACCTCCCCAAAGACAAAATAACAACTACAAATATATACAGTCATACTATAACCGTAAAAACTAACACCACACCAGTATTTTCAAAACAATACCGTTTGCCACATTCTCAAAAAAGTGAAATAAAGCATCAGATTAATAAAATGCTAGAGGAAGGTATTATAGAGCCAAGTAAAAGCGACTGGTCCAGTCCAATATTATTGGTACCGAAAAAATCGGAATCCACTGGAGATAAAAAATGGAGGCTAGTAGTTGATTACCGAAAACTAAATAATTGCATAGAGGATGATAAATACCCATTGCCGGATATTACAGAAATTTTAGAATCATTGTCAGGTAGCATTTATTTCACACATCTTGATTTGCACCAAGGCTATTATAATGTCAAATTAGAGGAAAACAGCAGAAAGTACACAGCTTTTCATTCCGGACAGTACCAGATGACACGTATGCCTATGGGATTGAAAACCAGTCCCAGTTCGTTTTCAAGAATGATAACAATAGCAATGGCCGGTTTAAAAAATGAAAAATGTTTCATATATTTAGATGATTTAATAGTGTTTGAACGTAACTTAGAACAACATAATAAAAAATGTACAAGATATTTTTCAAAGATTACGAACCGTTAATTTAAAGTTAAATCCCACCAAGTGTGATTTCCTTAGGAAACAAATTTTGTACTTGGGACACGTTATTACAAGTGAAGGTATAATAAATAAATAAATAAAATACGTTTATTTCGACCAACAAGGATCATAGACAATGTTTTACCAAATTAAAAATTAAAAATAAAATAAAAACACATACAAAATAAAAATAAATAAAATAAAAAACACAATTAAAAATACCACATACACATATTACCGACCTCGATTGCTCAGTATGTGAATCATACAGCAATGGTTCAGGTACTGGCAATCGAACCTCTGCGCAAATGCCCTCAGGATGCCGCTGGAGCTAGCCCGAACCCTGCGCACCAGGGATGTACACCGTTTTCGCATAGTAGAATAGAAACAGTCCACACACGACTCGGCGAACATTCCTGATGCGCTGCAGAATCGGGGCAGCCTCATCAGCATCCTGAACGCATTATTATATTGCACACGCAAGGCATTGTACTGTCTGCGCGTGTATGAGACCCACAGGCTGCTCGTGTAGAAAGATGTACAATATGCTCTGAACAATGTTGTTTTCACTTTAGTGGTACAACGAGAAAACCTGCGGGCCATCATATTCGCCCTTACAGACAACGCCCTGCGTTCTCGCTCTATGTCAGCATCGTCTTTCAGATCAAAGGTCATCATATGCCCAAGATATTTAAAATGTTCCACCCTCTTCAGTGGTGTTCCACACAATTTTATAGCCGGTATTTTAGTTGGACATTTTCCTTTGGCCTGAAAGACCATGCATTCACTCTTTTTAACATTATATATCAAGCCATGGCTGTGAGCGTACCGTTCACAGATGCCCAACAGTTTTGAAATGCCACATACAGAAGCACTCAGCAGCACCATGTCGTCCGCGTAACTGATATTATTGAGACATACATCATCAATATGGCAGCCGACACGGGTGCTGCTGAGCTCCTCTATCAGCGCGTTGACGTACAGGTTGAAGAGTTTTGGCGAAGCTAGTCCCCCCTGCCTCACCCCACATTCCAACCTGTACGGCTCCGAATATGCACTTGACCATCGCACGACATTGACCTGGTTATGATACCAAAATTTAACGATCCTGCTGAGTTCAGTTGGCAGGGATATGTCTTTTAGTTTCTGCCACAGGACATCGTAATTAACCAAGTCAAATGCCCTCGATAAGTCGAGGAAACATGCATAAACGGGCGTTTTTCTTTCTGTGTAGTACTTGATAGTTTGCTTTACACACAAGATAGCAGTCTCTGTGGAGAGTCTCGGCCTGAAACCGAACTGGTTGTCACTAATGTTCAGGTATTTATCCAGTTGGTTGTTAAGCAAACCATCAAGCACTTTCGCTACCGTAGTGGCAAGTGAAATTGGCCTGTAGTTGGATTTATCAGAAATATCACCAGTCTTATTTTTCACAATTGGCACCACCACAGTTTTCATAAGTGCAGGAGGTAAGTAAGAATGTCTTATACATAGGGTATAGAACATCGCGAGCACTCTAGGCAGATGATGGCCTGCGTGTTTGAAATGTTCGATGCTGATGCCATCATGACCAGGAGACTTCCCACGCGACATAGCTTTAATAGCTTCTTTGACTTCTTTAGCTGTAATTATAGCTCCAATCCCCTGACACTGCGGCCCAACATCGTTCATCAACCGCGATGTTCCCAATGGTGATTTTACAGTGAAGTAATCCTTAAACATATCAGCTATACAACTGTGATCATTAATACCGTTAACGCTCACTGGGAGGCTAGGTTTGCCATTGAACTTCTTGGTGGACTTCCAAAAGTGTTTAAAATTATGCTTTGAATGGTGCGATGCCAACATGTCCATTTTTATTTGTTCGCTATGATTCTGACACCACTTTAAGCGAGACTTAAAAACGTTTCGACTTATTTGCATTTCCTCAAAAACACGGCCCGACTTTGGTTTTCCACACCATACCCACAGCTGAAATTTACACCTAGCCTCCTTATGAGAATCACTAACATGTTTGTTCCATCCAACTACAGGCTTCCCAATGCTACGCCGCGTTACGACAGCAAAACTGTCAGTGGCAGCCTTGCTTAGAACAAAAATTAACTCGTCGTAAAGTTCATCAATGTGTTTTTTGTGATCTACACTACTACAAACATAGTCACTACAGTCGCGAAACGCACTAGGAAAATCAACAAGTCTCAATTTCTCATGACAGATCTCACTATATAATAACATTTGCTCCGGTGTTCTATCACCCCATAGTACCTTATTGACTAACAATCCCGTGTTACAAGATATTTTTGGTTTTATAATATCAAAATTACATTCTACAATCAGAGGGTAATGATCTGACCACAAAACGTCATACTTTATGTAAACATTTACTATGGATTGTAAGGCGGCGTTAGTGGTCACACAGTGGTCCAGCCAGCGTCTAGAACCATTCGCCTCACTAACAAAGCTAAACGTGTCCGAATCAAGTCCTAATTTCTCAACGTCCGCACATATCCATTCTAATTCACTACAAAAACAAGTAAGCTCGTTGTAAAATAATTCATTCGGATGAGCGTTAAAATCACCCATTACGTACACCGACTCAGTATCCTCATTAATAACAATAGCACTTACCAAACTGAGACAATCCGTAAAATCCGTCAAGTTTATTAACTTATCTGTAGGCATGTAAACACTGAACACTAGAAACGACTTTAGGCCCATCGTTATTTTAATTGCACACACTCGCGGGTTATCACATTGCAAGACCGACACATTTTGAAAAACTCCTTTGTTCCAAAGAAGTGCAACTCCTCCGTAAGGCCGGCCGCGAAGCATTCCGGCGGTGGTATCCACCGCGGATGTACCGGTGCACCCGAAGTTGTCGTCGATTCCGCTCAGAAACTGCAAGTCGCCCGGCAACAAC